>CM057349.1:206994483-208275195 GCA_030015575.1 Agapanthus africanus | reverse complement strand
TATATTTGATATTACTTTGCATTAACTAGTATAGGTTCACTTAAATTGGATTTTCTCACTTGATGTGCATATTGTATATATGATATATTTTTTGTGCACAAGATTGTATCATGTTTGATGATACATGCAAGCTTGGGTTTGTGTAAAGAATTGACCATGGTTATATGAATGGTTAGGGTTTCATTTTATTTACTTATTCATTTATTTATTCTTTTTGTTTATTTTGGCAAAAGAAAATGATAAAGATAAATGAATGGTGGCTATGTTTGTTTTTAGTTGAAGATTCATGAAGCATTGACATAGTCACCATTCTTATTCTCATGCTTAACCCTAACCATTTATACTAACCCTAGTTCATTCTCTACACTTAACCAAGGGTTAGTATATGATAAGTATGATATTTCTTTTCTATTTTTATTAACTTATCATACTCATCTTCATCTTCTTCTTCATCTTGAACAAGAAGAAAACAATGCCCACCATCAATGGCAACTTGAGAATAAGTGTGAGAAATCCAATTCTAAAGTGAACCCACTTCCTATTTCTTCATCCTCTACCTCTTGCCAAGTAGTATAGGGTGTTTTCTTCACAAGTTTCATGACTTGGTGAAGTGGGAGCTTGATCTAGTGATGCCTCGACATAGATCATCTTCGGCATCGAAGCCGACGACCAAGCCCGCCCATTTCCTCGATGAAGCCGATGCTAGAGTCCGGAATTCGATTTGGACAGCGGAGGGACATCATCGTGGAGCTTAGGATGTAGTGGACCGGATCTACAAAGGTTGTAGCCCCTTTCCTTTTAGATAAACTCTTTTACTTGCATCGCATAGCCTATATATCTAGTTAACGATCCGTATTAGGTTTTCTCGGCACATGTAAAATTTCAATTGGGCATGTTTGATCACTTGTAAGACTTCATTAGTGTGCCTAGGAACCCTAACACATCCGGGTTGAGCTTGTAGCCACCGTTGTATTATTTCATTTACTGTTTTCTTCTCCTAGGATAGACCCCAAGATGGGGTGCACAAACTGTTGGATATAGTGCCCACAGAGTCAATTATTGGATCACAGGCACATTATTGCAATGATTGAGGGAGGACCTATGCCGGTATGACAGTCTTACTACGAGAGGTTTGTATACTATCTAGTTTATCTTTATCATCGTGTACATGCTTTAGGTGACATTGTAGTTCACTATTACACGTTGATAGAGAATAGTATGCTACCATGGTTTATCTTTATCATCGTGTACTGCTTTAGGTGACCTTACAGGGTCACTATTGCACGTTGATAGAGCCCATAGGATTCTTGCTTGACTACCACAGTATGATGGCGATCATATACGTGAGAGTTGGGTAGTCTATAAGCACATCCTTAAAGTGGTCCCTAGTCGTGGGAGTTTCGAGACTGGGCATCGATACTCCATTAGTAGACTAGTGTATACAGTCGAGACCCCGACGAAGGGGGCGGTGGCCGGTCTTTACAAGCCATTGGTGTCAGTTGGATCACCTAAGATGTATACAGGTGCTCATTGGGTTATGAGTACACCGGACAGGACTCGCCGGGAACATTCTAGTTGGTATTATACCTAACTTCAGATAGCAGTTCCCTGGTGACATGTGTACAGGTTAGTTCATCGACCTGAGATCGTCATTTTTCTCGTGTGAGTTCCCACTGTGCTTTGATTACTACCTTACCACGGCTCAAAAGAGTCGTGCAAACAGGTTTTGGTTGGGAACAGTCCTGAGCCATATGGAGGCATTGAGCGGATCGGCAGGGGTTTCGTCTCTCCCGGTATTGGGGGTGAGATCACGCTATGTCTAGGAGAGCCATTACATGAAGTCCTTAGCCAAGGCAGGAGATTTACTGGTAGGTATTCCAGTAGTATCTCAGGGTGTTCTAGGCTACACTCCGACACGACTTGTACCGCTTTTGGGGGTCTGACTTTTACCAACCCCCTAGTTCCGCCATGCGATGCTCATAGATGAACGGACCGGACTGTACAGATATTGTCACTGACAGGCTCAGTAGGGTGTCAGGATGAGTTCGCTCATCGACCACCCTCTTAGTAAATACCTGGTAGCCCGTTACGTACGACTAGTACCTCTGACATGCTGGTGGTTAAATATATGCGACATATCAAACGATCTGTGGGGGATGAGCGACAATTGAGAGTTCTACTCACTCTCTCATTTTATGCGACATATCAAACGATCACAAAAGAAAAGAAAAAGAAAACTTCATCTTCTTCCTCTTTCTTCTCTAGCTCATAATCTCCATCAATGGCAACACCTTCAACCTCCATCCATGTCATGGATGCAAGAGATAAAGTGATCACAAACATTCTCTACATCACCTTAGACACGTCGGCTAGCACACTTCGTGCCCAAGTTGCTTCGGATGAAGCGGGAGCCCGTAAAAAGAATCGATGATCTGGTGCCCTTTCCGACGAGGAGATCGAGACCGGAGATGCCGCGAGGAGCTTGGGATGATGGCCAAAGACCGAAGGACACGGATCGATTGGTATAGCTTTTCCAACCCTTTCTCTAGTTGCTAGTTGTAGGTTAATAGTTCGATCCGGGTTTTAAGCATACGATAGCGCCGGTTTCTAGTTTGAAAAAGTTTTCGTTTGCGCATTTTGCCTTCGGAAAGACGGCCGGGGCGCTACCGTAGACTTACATGGTATCAGAGCCACGCCATTAACCTTTACTAGCTTGTTCTAACGTATTTAAAACTTTGATCGGCCGAATTTTCTAAAACCGCGATTTCAAAAAGTGCAGTTTCTGTCGAATTTTTTTTGTTGTCAAAAAATTATTTAGTGTGTTGCAGAAAGGCAGGCTGTTCTAAGAACACTGCAGAAAATTGGTGGCATGAAAGCACTGTAGCGCCGAGGAACCGCGGCCATAACCCCGTTTTGGCCGCTGTTCCGCCGTAGCACTGTAGCTGCACTGCACCATTTTTCCTACAGTGCTCTCTGACATGGAATTGGGGTTTCTGGTATTTTTAGTTTTGGCTCAGATTATTTTGAGTACTGGAAATTGTGCTTGGGGCCTACTTCGGGAAATTTTGTCGATCAAAAATTTTAAATATGTTAGTTCACAGTATTTACATTATATCTGCGACCGTGAATGTCATTTGATCGGTAAATCTTGTCTAATTGCTATAGTTCTTTTAGACGGATTTGCGAACGTGACATTCACGTTGATGTTCTATGTTGTGCAGTGATGTTGCGGATTTGTCGTGGTGGATAGCCTGGATGCAATGTTAGTACAGTTTGGTATTGTTTGTACATTTGATATTGCGGGGTGAGCGTCCGACATGTGGACTGCCGTCACTGCCTGTTTGTATATTATTCTTTTGGGGCACGACCGGGCTGAGGTTGATGTACCCGTTGTATATTTTACTTTCTGTACTAGGATTACACCGCGGCGGGGCGCACGGACAGCCGGGTTCTAGAGGGCAACGGGCCCGCATCTCATGGCTTTGAGACGGAGGGGGCTTTACTCCAGAATTGGCGGGCTATTCGCCCCACTCGTAGGGGGTGCAGGTTGACCCAAAGAGGGGTGCTCAAGTTACCGGATTCCGTGAAGTACTGGGTGGTCCATTCACGTTGTTGAAGGGGGCTGCCTCGCTTCAGGTTTTCGCGGGTAACTTGCCGCGCTTGTGAGGGTTCATAAGGCATCAACCATGCCCGAATAAAATTTTAGACGTGCCGAACAACCTAAAGACGGGATCTTTGCTAGATTTTTAGGGTTTAACATGCAAGTAAACATCTTTACTGCTAAGTGTGAGGGATTACAAGCTTTGTAGTCCGCTCCTTCGCTTCATAAGCTCCGAGTAAAGTCCCTTCGCCGCGATTCACGATTTCCCGGACTCAAGAGAGGCTCCACGACACGAAAGATCCATGCTAGCTTGTAGTGTTCCGTTTCTCCGATGATCTACGTCGAAGTTGCTATAACTCAAGCTCTCTCACTCTAATGAGGTGAACACCCTAATCTAATGGGCTAGATTAGATGTGGATGATGGAGTAGTATTTATGCTTTCTTTTTATATCAAATTCTCATAAGAAATCATCACAAAAGGAAACACTAGCAAGCCTTTTTTAAGGTTCAATAGAGAAGATGATAATGGAAAAACAGTTAATCCTTTTGTGATGAATAATGAAATGTATATATGAATTAATAATGTAAACATAGTTTAGTATGACAAGGATAACACTTGTAAAGAATAAACTAGAGATAGGGTTTGGTTAGGTTAAAGAATGAGTCATAGATAAATATCAAGCATAATATCTAACTCATGACAAAAAGGAAAGCTTCTAGATACTGCAAGAAGGAGCTAACCCTAATCAAACCCTAACCTTGTTTAATCTCCACTAATCATGTTCCATTATTAATCATATCATGTCACAATAATATATCACATATATATTATATATTTGCAACAAAAGAAAATAATACAATTAACATATATCGCATATATATCAATGTATTATCCGGTGAGCAAATGAAATAATAAAGCGAGCAAATATTAGATAATATAATACAATATATCATATATATTATCATACATTAAATCGTCGAATCAACACTTGATCCGACAATCCGGCTATATCGAATATAACCGACTAATATATCATGTACCGATTCATCGAATCAACACTTGATCCGATGTCCCGGTTCATATCTAAATATCGCGAGAATATAATACGGTATCTCATGTCGCATTATCCTCGGTCCTGCACATATCACATATGTGCCTCTACTCCGTTTTGCCTGAGCCAAGAAACCTCTGTGTAGGACTCTAAAGAATCGTCAATACGCCGGTAGCAGGTGATGATCATATCAAGCACCCACAAGCCGCAAGCGGTCAGCTAAACGTAACAGCCACCCATGTATTGAGCGAGCAGAAGATCAACAAGCTAGCCTGTGCGTTCTCCTGTGAATCCAATCAGTAACACTCCCGTACAGTCCGGTCTCTTCGTCTGATATGTCGCATATCAAGTCTAGGGGTGGTATACGTCAGACCCCAGTAACCGATAAGTCGTGTCGATGTGAGACTTATAACTGGTCAAGAAACCACTGGTAACACTTACCAGTAAATCTCTATATCATTCCTGGCCAGGGACTTCCAGTTATAGCCAATCGAACACAGCACAACATCAACTCCCTATACCGGGAGAGACGAATCCTCTCCTATCGCTCCTTGCCTCCATGTGATTCGGGACTGCACCCAAAAGCCACCGTTTTGCACGCCCACTTGGACGTATTAAGGTGGAAATCAAAGCACAGAGGGAATCACACAATACTCTATGTCGATCTCGGGTCTACAAACTACCCTGTACCAGTGTCACCGGAGAACTGCCATCAGACGTGTGGTATATCACCATCTGGGAGTCCTCGGCGAGTCCGTCCAGTGTACTCAGTCTCTACTGAGCACCCATACACCATCCTTGATGTCAAACACCAATGGATATGGGATCATCCATCGCCCATCATATGGGTCAAGATGCGTATACGCTAGTCTACTTTGGTGTATCGATGCCCTGTCTCAATATACCCTCGATTAGGAACAGTTATAGGATATACTCATCAACTACCATGGACCAACTAGTAAGATCGCATCATAGTCCCTGTAGTCCAGTACAGATCCTAAGGTCTTTATCAACATGTGAGAGAAAAGACAATAAACTAATACTAGTCAACATGTTAAGATAAAGTGAAACCAAATAGCATACTATCATGACGAGCAAGAAAGTCCTCTCTATATATATTCAAGCATCCATTATAATATACATCATATATACAACAATGGCCTCTAGGGCATATACATAACTAACAATCTCCCTCTTGTACAAAGGCCAACTGCTCTAGTATCTTATACCTAGCATCTCGAATAATCTCTCAAACTGTATCTGGGGAATGGCCTTCGTGAGTAGATCCGCAGTGTTGTCCTTTGTATCTACTCTCCTGACCTCGATCTCCCGGCGATTAACTATCTCCCTGATCAGGTGATACCGCCTCAGAATATGTCTGGACTTTTGATGGGACCTGGGTTCCTTGGCCAAAGCCACAGCTCCATTGTTATCGCAATACAGAGGTATTGGATGTTCAATGGATGGAACCACACCAAGTTCACTAATAAACTTCTTTATCCAGACAGCCTCCTTGGCAGCATCGTTGGCAGCGATGTATTCATCTTCCATCATCAAGTCTGCAACGATATCCTGTTTGGAACTCCTCCAACATATCGCCCCTCCATTGAGGGTAAAGACAAAACCCGAGTGCGACTTAGAGTCGTCCTTATCACTTTGGAAGCTGGAATCGGTAAAGGACTCCACCCGGAGTTCTCCGTTACCATACACAAAGAACATGTCTCTAGTCCTTCGCAAGTACTTGTGAATGTTCTTCACAGCTGTCCAGTGACACTCTCCAGGATCTGCTTGATACCGACTCTCTACACTTAGTGAATATGCTACATCGGGTCTGGTACATAGCATCGCATACATGATAGAGCCTACTGTCGAAGCATAGGGTATCCCTTGCATGCAAGCTCTCTCCAAATCAGTCTTGGGAGACATCTCTTTGGAGAGAGTGAGTCCAGAGATCGTGGGTTGGTTCCCACGCTTGGATTCTTCTATACTAAACCTCTTTAGTATGGTGTCAATGTACCTGGATTGGGACAATTCCAGTATCCGTTTAGTTCTATCTCTATAGATCATAATTCCCAATATGTAGGAGGCATCGCCCAGATCTTTCATCGAGAATCTTTGTGTTAAGAAGAGCTTGACTGATTGCAGCATAGGAATATCATTTCCTATCAAGAGTATGTCATCCACGTACAATACGAGGAAGACAACCTTACTCTCTGCTACCTTCTTATAGATACAAGGTTCATTTATATTTTTGATGAAGTCAAACTCTTTGACTACAACATCAAAACAGATGTTCCAACTCCGCGATACTTGCTTTAACCCATAAATGGATTTAAGCAGCTTGCACACCTTTCCGCTGCTCCCACTATCTACGAAGCCCTCTGGCTGAGTCATGTACACGCACTCTTCTAAATCACCGTTTAGAAAGGCGGTCTTAACATCCATTTGCCAGATTTCATAGTCATGGTATGCAGCAATGGCAAGTAAGATCCGGATGGACTTAAGCATAGCCATTGGTGAAAAAGTTTCGTCATAATCCACACTTGGTCTTTGACGAAAACCCTTTGCAAGAAGTCTAGCTTTGAATGTCTCAACTTTTCCATCTACACCAAATTTCTTTTTAATGATCCACTTGCTCCCAATCGGTTTTACCCCTTCAGGAGCATTTTCCAAATTCCATACTTTGTTGGTGTACATGGATTCCATCTCAGATCGCATTGCATCCAGTCATTTCACAGAGTCACCACTTGTGATGGCCTGCTCGAAACTAGTCGGGTCATCATCTTCCATGATGCAATCCTTGCTTCCACCATCAATGAGAAAACCATAGTATATCTCAGGTGGATGAGAAACCCTACTAGATCGGTAGAGAGGCTGGGGTTCGTCGGGTACTACTGAAACCTCTGGTTCCACTAAATCATCTGTTGTAGTTTGTTCTGCTGGAACTTCTTCCAGTTCTACCTCAGAGCCACTAATCTCTTTTGGAAGAAATTCCTTTTCTAAAAACGTGGCATGCCGAGAAACAAACACCTTTTGTTCTTCGGTGTGGTAGAAGATATACCCGTGCGAATGTTTGGGATATCCAATAAACTTGCACAAAATCGACCTTGCCCCGAGTTTGTCCGGATTTTGTGTTTTCACATATGCCGGACAACCCCATATCCTAACATAATTAAGATATGGTCTCTTTCCTTTCCATATCTTATATGGATTGGTTGGCACAGATTTGGTGGGAACCATATTCAAAAGGTCTGTAGCTATTTCCAGTGCATATCCCCAGAAGGAAATAAGCAACTTAGCCTCGCTCATCATAGAGCGCACCATATCTAATAGGGTGCGATTCCTCCGCTCCGATACATCGTTGTGCTATGGTGTATAAGGAGGAGTAAGCAGAGAGAGAATCCCATTCTCTTTTAGATAATCTAGGAACTCATTGCTTAAGTATTCACCTCCTCGATCAGATCGAAGAATCTTAATACTTTTGTGTAAGTCTACGTTAGCGCCCCGGCAGTCTACAGACGCCAAATGCGGAATAAAACTTTTTAACTTGGCGCTATCGTATACTTTCACCCGGATCTGCCATTATTGCTAAACTAACAAACAGTAAAGAGTGTGGAAATGTTGTACCGACTGATCCGAGTCCTCCGGTCTTCATCTCCACTCCGATCTCCTCGCGGGATCTCCGTCCACATCGTCGCCTCCTCGCCTGAAAGGGCACCACATCGCCTTCGTCTTTTACGGACTCCCGCCTCTATACCGAGGCAACTCGCGCATGAAGCCGGCAACTCGACATGCCCAAGGCTTGCTGTAGGATGTGTAGGGTTTATGTCTCATTGGGGTTTTGGTTGCCTTTTGAAGATGGAGGAATGAAGGTATGAAAAATGGTGCTTTCATTTTTCTTGGCATGAAAAGAGATCAAGAATGAAAAACCCTCTCAAGGATGAAGCTCTCTCCTTCTCTTTTCTTCTTCTCACTCAACCATGGAAAAAACTTATGAACTTAGAAAAGGAGGAGGAATGAATATGAAGCAATAAGGGAGGTGAGTGTAGGAGATGAGAAGAGGTGACCACATCAAGGGACAAGAAAACATACAACCATGCCTTTCACTATTAAACCCATACCCTCACTTTATCACAATCAAATCTCATAAAGCAAAAGCATGGTTGAAAAGAAAATGATAGCTATCATAATCAAACATTTACAAGAAACCCCCTCCACAAAAGTTATTTGCACAATTGCAAATAACCCCCTCCATTGGAAAAGTCCGGCCGGGAAAAAGCAAAGGAAAACCGGCCGGAACGGAATGCAAACTGGCAACTCCAGAAAACTGGTCCCGTAATAAATTACAGGAAAACCCCGATACTGTGCAAACACACCCGCATCTGTATTCCGTCCGGATACAAATGCAATGAGACAAAATCTACACTGTACTAAACTAGGACCGGCTTAAACCAAAGCCGGCTAGTAATATCCGTTCGATCCTGATCCGTGCAATACCGCACGTATCTGATCGAACCCTGCCATATAACTATACGGCCACTAGTACAAAACTGTCCGATCCTGATCCGTGCAATACCGCACGTATCTGATCGGACCCTGCCATATCTCCATACGGCCTCTACAGCGTTTCGCCCGAAAGCTGAGTAACTGAAAGTGTGGTAGACTCTAAAGACTCGTCAACACCTTGGTTGTGGATTTAACCACTAGCACGTCAGAGGTATAAGCCAATACGTGACGGGCTACCAGGTACTGACCAAATGGGACGTCGATGAGGAAGCTCACCCCGACACCCAACTGAGCCTGTCAGTGACAATATCCGTGCAGTCCGGTCCGTTCGTCTATGAGTATCGCATGGCGGGCCTAGGGGGTTGGTAAAAGTCAGACCCCCAAAAGCGGTACAAGTCGTGTCGGAGTGTAGCCCAGAACACCCTGAGATACTACTGGAATACCTACCAGTAAATCTCCTTGCCTTGGCCAAGGACTTTGTGTAATGGCTCTCCTAGACACAGCACGACCTCACCCCCAATACCGGGAGAGACGAACCCCTGAAGATACGCTCACTGCCTCCATGTGGCTCGGGACTGTACCCAACTAAAACCTGTTTGCACGACTCCTTTGAGCCGTGGTAGGGTAGTAATCAAAGTACAGTGGGAACTCACACGAGACAAATGACGATCCCCAGGTCGATGAACTAACCTGCACACATGTCACCAGGGAACTGCCATCTGACGTCTGGTATATGACCAACTAGCATGTTCCCGGCGAGTCCTGTCCGGTGTACTCATAACCCAATGAGCACCTGTATACATCTTAGGTGATCCAACTGACACCAGTGGCTTGTGAGACCGGCCACCGCCCCTCGTCGGGGTCTCGACTGTATACACTAGTCTACTAATGGAGTATCGATGCCCGGTCTCGAAACTCCCACGACTAGGGACCTTTTAAGGATATGCTTGTAGACCCCCAGCTCCCACTTATATGATCGCCCTCATACTGCTGGTGGTCAAGCAAGAATCCTAGGGGCTCTATCAACGTGTAATAGCGACGTGTCATGTCACCTAAAACAGTACACGATGATAAAGGCAAACCAGATAGCATACTATCATCTCGAGTAAGACTGTCCTACCGGGATAGGTCCTCCCTCAATCATTACAATCACGTACCTGTGACCTAATAATTGACTCTGAGGGCACTATCTCCAACAATCTCCCACTTGCACTCAAGGCTAATTATTGCGATGTCGCATACTCACAGCCCGTGTGATACCGAACATCCAACTCCTCTACTAGTCAGTCTCACAAAGCTCGTTTGCGGAACTATTGCGTTCGAGGAATAGCCTCAGTGAGTGGATCCGCTTAGTAGTTTCTTTCTATGTCTCTCTATATCTCAAGTTCGCGGAGAAAGCCATCTCCCGAAAAGAGCAATACCTGTCTCAGAATATGTCTGGATGTCTGATGGGACCTAGCTCATAAATGAACTCCAAATCCAAACTTCTTAGACTGTATCGTCAACTGAACTTAATCAGTATCCTGCGCGCCATGCCTCCTTCAGTATTGCCTTGGACCACCTGTCCAAAATACTGCCCCTCATCAGAAGGAAAAAAACTATAACTCTGACAACCTCCTTGCCGTCCATGTCACCTTGGAAGCCTGGAATGATAACTGTTTCCTGAATGAGGCTGTCGTTATCATATCCCTAGAACATTCACTTATGTTCTAAAACTGCTTCCGACTGTTTCTCCAGGATTGGATTAATGTCATCTTATTGCATCTAGTGCAAGAACAACATCTGGTGTGGTACTTGACATCTCACGATTGACTCAATTGCCTGAGCAAGTGATCTGCCAATCATGCCCGTCCCTCTCCCCTTTAGTCTGTAAGACACGTTTGGAGAGGGTGACTCCATTACCTGCAGGTACACTACCGTGCCAGGAGTCGTCCATCCTAAATACTCTTAGATTGCTGTCAAGTACCCTGATTGGGAAACCACCCAAATCTAGATCTAAAACCATAGATCTAGTAACCAGTATGTCTGATATAATACCCAATTCCTATGTGGAGAAACAACTGTGTGACGACCAAAGTATAACCGATCGTAGTATAGGAGCTTCTTTTCCTACTCTGTGTATATCATCCAAATACCAGGATATCACACCCTACTACCTTCTCAACAGATCCATCCCCTATTCTGATGAAGTCAAACCTATGACTGTCACGTCAGAAATAGATGATCTATGTCCGCTACATCTGCTTTAGTCTATAAATAGACATAAGCTGCCTGTCCACCAATGCTTCCGCTGCTCCCACTGACTACGACAACCCTCTGGCAGAGTCCTATAGACGTACACTTCTAAAACTAGTTTAGAACGACGCTATACTCATCCTCCCGCCGGGTCTCGTAACCTGGAACAACAGCAATGGCAATTGTGGGTAAACAAGAACTTCCCTGTCACCGTCCTTGAGGCTACCGAAGTACCTCTCGGGTGCCTGAAGTTACCCACCTTATCTGCGGAGTGGCCAATGGAATGTCAAACCGGATTGAATCTTTAGGTTCCTTATCAAATCTTCAGTAATCGTTTGTGGTTCTGGAATCACTTCCAGTTCTACCATACTCCCACTACTGTTTTCTGAAAAAAAAAATCCATTTTTAATAAAACTGTGGCGAGTCTAGAACAATATCGCTATTGTTCATCCAGATGGTAGAAAGTCAACCCTCGTCATAGCCTGGGTCAACCCACAAACAGCCATTACAGAAACGTGCCTTGAGTTGTCCAGTGTCTGGTTTTAATCATAAACCGGACAACTCCCCATACCTTAACAACGTTAAGATATGAACTGTTCTATATCCAATATAGAAACAGAGGCACTGATTTAATTGAACCAGATTCAAATCATGCAGCTGTCCCCAGCGCATGTCAACTAAATGGAAGAAGGCCAATCAGCGTTACTCAACTTAGGAATACTTCCAATTATGAGTAACCTGAAGGAGAAGCAAGATCTCTTTATCATTACTATCAACTGAATACCATACACAAGTATCTACATCTTCGATCTCTTTGAAGAATCCCGATACTTGCTATACCTGGTTCTCTACTCTATTCAAATACCAATAACTTCTCCAAATTCGGACCCTGTGTTTCCACGAAACACTTGTCTAAAAACTAGAGAAGTCATAAGTAAACTGAATGTAGTACGAGTACCAACCCCTCTGTCCTGATGGACCCTGGACAACATACAATACTTTGTATAAGTCCCTTGAGTCTGATAACTCATTCACTGTGTGTCGTAGGTCGAAAACTGTACTTATGGTTAAGAAGAATTACACCGCTGTTTAATGCTCCTTACCTAACCATCCACTGATATAGGTAAATGTCGTAGACATAATTTCAGAAAGGTATATCTCACTCTATGAAAATAGACGTACAGATATATCAATTTGAAATTGGTGCATAACAGCGGATATTCAAAACCAAATATTTGCCGACCGGCAAACAGCCCAGATGATCTCCTCAAATATCACCGATTACAACGAATCCCGATATAATGAGGATGATCACCCAATTCCCAATAACGTACTCCCACTCATCATCTGTAAAACCATACAGATGTGAGAATCATACCTGGTAAATACATACCCTGGAGTAAGTGTCTAATCGGGAAATCAGTTCTCTTTTAACATTACACAGTGAAACTGAAACATTGAAATGTTTCGATGGGGTATCCTGGTATTCCTAGTAATGCCTCTTCCATCATCACGTCTGTAACCTTGTAATTCTTTGCCACCTCTCCAAATCCCTTCATCTGTCTTTAGTCTTTACCTTCTGCACACCCCTTTAGGCCAAATGGTTTTCTTCCTTCCCTACCGTTCGGCACCAGCCTATGGTTTGGAAGAAGACTATCCAATAAGCATAATGGGTGTACTGTCCCTATCCTAGGAACACTCGCAATGCGAGAGAAGGTGAGGATAAAAGACAACCGAATGAACTTAATTCCTATTTCTCCTGAACCAGAATCCATCCCCGAACTGGAACAAGTTCCTTTCGAGTTCGTATATAACCATACGATGGAGTATCCAAATAAACTGTGGATCTTCGTAGTGATACGGAGTGTCCTGGAGAAATACAAAGGTGATGTGGGAGTGGTAACGAAATATTTGGTTTGGTCGTGAATAACTGTTGCAATTTACTTTGCCCTCCTACTAATCCCTTGCTTTGTCTGAACTTAATACCTTCTGCACACCATCGTTATGCTAATTAGTTTTCTTCATTCCCTGCCGGTCGGCACCAGCCTAAGGTTTGGAAGAAGACAATCCAATTTGCGTAATAGGTGTACTACCCCTAAACCAAGGAGTACTCGTAACCTGAGAGAGGGTAAAAGGAAAAGACAACTGAATAATCCTATCCGTTTTCTCCAGAACCGGAAACCATCCTCGAATCCCTTCGAGTTCGTATCTAACCATACGATGGTTTTGTCCAATGGAAGTGGACGTTCGTAGTAATACGGGGTGTCCTGGAGAAAAGGGTAAAAGTAGGAGTGGCAATGAGGTCTGCAACTCTGACAATCCAAAAGCCAGTGTTTAAGAAGGTTCGGTCAACTTGGTCACTGAGTCATAGTCTAGGGTCGGGTCAATGGTCGCTGCCAGAGAGAGAGAGAAAAGAAACACTCAGCGTGCACTCTAACCTAGATCAGAATGGTTACCAATTTATCTAATCTGGAATCCTCCCACTGTACCTCAAATTCTCCTCCAAACCTGAAAGAAGAATTAGTCGGGGTCACCCGAGGAGTAAACTAACTCATCAGTGGGAATCGGGATCCAACTCTCATCGCATGATAACGTGACGGAATCCGCTCACGGTATCACACTCCAGAAGGTATGCGCATATCTGGCAAGTTTCAGTACTTTTGAAACTCCCGATGTGATTTCTGCCCCATGCTCTTATGACCTTGACTAAGGCCAACAAATCATAAGTCACATGTCAAGTTCTACCCGTCATTGTCCAGGTTGATTTGAACCCACCCGTACAAGCCCTTGACTAAGGCCAACAAGGCTATACGACTGTCCCAAACCAACGCATCTATCTATGCAGCATATGAATACCCAATAGCTACCAAACACTGTGCCTTGACTAAGGCCAACAAACACAGCTTGAATACTATTGACTACCCATATGAAACGACGGAGGGCTACGAATGGTTTCTGGCGAAAACCTTTAACGTAGTGAACTTGATATCGTTGAAGGAACGGATAGCTTTTTTAGAAAATATAGTGACGAAAACCTTTACTAAAGAGGTCACTCCCGGTGAAGGGATCTCGGCTCTTTCCCCGTAGAATGGGGTGCAGGATATTCCAAATGAATACCACGGTGCAAAGCAAAAGCAATCGGCTATAGTGAAGTTACTGCCCTGACGCAAACTTCTGTCCAAGGGGTCACTCCCGGTGAAGGGATCTCGGCCCTTGCCTCGTCGACTGAGGAGCAGGATATTCCAAATGAATACCACGATGCAAAACAGAAATGAACGTCCTTGCAATAACAGCTTTTTGAAAAGTGTTCCAACAACATCAGATTAGGTTTGTTTTTAACTTGCATTGATCCGAATCAATGCAGTCCTATCAATTGATCACACCACAAAGAACGAAAATATACTGACGTACGTATATGCCATCCGCATTCGCCACTGGGTCCCGTCATCACCCATTAGGTTAGATAACTAACGGCAGAGCGGGGACTGGACTAGCGCGGATGAAAAACATATACAACATCTACTAATATATATACCAATATATAGTATTTCGCTCAAGGCGTGAATAAAATGCAACATCACAGAAATGTACAGCATCACAGAACAATACAGATATCTGGGATCCCCGGGTTTCACAGAGCCACTACTGAAAACCGACGTTCCCCTGGTCGTGTGGATAGCCTGTGCAATGAAAACCTAGACCCCTACGGGCGCGGCAAGTCACCCACCAAAACCTGAAGCGAGGCAGCCCCCTTCAGCGCCGTGAATGGACCACCCAGCACTTCACGGAATCCGGTAACTTGGGCACCCCTCCTGGGTCAACCTGTACCCCCTACGAGTGCGGCGAATAGCCCGCCAATTCCAGAGTGAAGCCCCCTCCGTCTCAATGCCATGAGATGCGGGCTTGTTGCCCTCCAGAACCCGGCTATCCGTGCACCCCTCCGCGGGGTAACCCTAGTACAGAAAGTAAAATATACATACACCGGGTACATCGACCGCAACCAGGTCGTGCCCCAAAAGAATAATACAATCAGGCAGTGACGGCAGTCCACATGTCGGACGCTCGCCCCGCAAAATCAAATGTACATAATACAACAACACTGTACTAGCATTGCATCCAGGCTATCCCCCACGACCGATCCGCAACATCACAGCAAATACATAGAACATCAACGTGAAAATCACGTTCGCAAATCCGTCTAACCGGGCTATAGCAGTTAGACCGGATTTACCGATCGAGTGACATTCACGGTCGCAGATATAATGTAAATACTGTGAAAACTAACGTGTTTAAATTTCGATCGACAAAATATCAAGAAGTGGGCCCCACGACTTACTGGTGAACAGTAACAAAATCTGGGCAAAAACGATATATATCAAAAACCCCAAAATCCAACCAAGAACCAACTGACAAAATTTGGGAGCACGTGCTCCCCACGTGGCCGCGGTTGCGCGGCAAAACCATGGTTTTGGCCGCTCTTCCGCGGCAACTTGGAGGGATCACGACCCCAAATTTTGTCGTGACTCTTAAAAGTTCCTGCTCTGATTTTTAAGACATCCAGAAATAATTTTTGAGACCGTTTAAAAACAACAGAAACTGTCGGCTTGGATTTTTGCAGTTTTCGATTTCCGGTCGGATCGAAGTTTTAAACGCGTTAGCACAAGTTAGCATAGCAAAATGGTGAGGCTCTGATACCAATGTAAGTCTACGTTAGCGCCCCGGCAGTCTACAGACGCCAAATGCGGAATAAAACTTTTTAACTTGGCGCTATCGTATACTTTCACCCGGATCTGCCATTATTGCTAAACTAACAAACAGTAAAGAGTGTGAAAATGTTGTACCGACTGATCCGAGTCCTCCGGTCTTCATCTCCACTCCGATCTCCTCGCGGGATCTCCGTCCACATCGTCGCCTCCTCGCCTGAAAGGGCACCACATCGCCTTCGTCTTTTACGGACTCCCGCCTCTATACCGAGGCAACTCGCGCATGAAGCCGGCAACTCGACATGCCCAAGGCTTGCTGTAGGATGTGTAGGGTTTATGTCTCATTGGGGTTTTGGTTGCCTTTTGAAGATGGAGGAATGAAGGTATGAAAAATGGTGCTTTCATTTTTCTTGGCATGAAAAGAGATCAAGAATGAAAAACCCTCTCAAGGATGAAGCTCTCTCCTTCTCTTTTCTTTTTCTCACTCAACCATGGAAAAAACTTATGAACTTAGAAAAGGAGGAGGAATGAATATGAAGCAATAAGGGAGGTGAGTGTAGGAGATGAGAAGAGGTGACCACATCAAGGGACAAGAAAACATACAACCATGCCTTTCACTATTAAACCCATACCCTCACTTTATCACAATCAAATCTCATAAAGCAAAAGCATGGTTGAGAAGAAAATGATAGCTATCATAATCAAACATTTACAAGAAACCCCCTCCACAAAAGTTATTTGCACAATTGCAAATAACCCCCTCCATTGGAAAAGTCCGGCCGGGAAAAAGCAAAGGAAAACCGGCCGGAACGGAATGCAAACTGGCAACTCCAGAAAACTGGTCCCGTAATAAATTACAGGAAAACCCCGATACTGTGCAAACACACCCGCATCTGTATTCCGTCCGGATACAAATGCAATGAGACAAAATCTACACTGTACTAAACTAGGACCGGCTTAAACCAAAGCCGGCTAGTAATATCCGTTCGATCCTGATCCGTGCAATACCGCACGTATCTGATCGAACCCTGCCATATAACTATACGGCCACTAGTACAAAACTGTCCGATCCTGATCCGTGCAATACCGCACGTATCTGATCGGACCCTGCCATATCTCCATACGGCCTCTACAGCGTTACGCCCGAAAGCTGAGTAACTGAAAGTGTGGTAGACTCTAAAGACTCGTCAACACCTTGGTTGTGGATTTAACCACTAGCACGTCAGAGGTATAAGCCAATACGTGACGGGCTACCAGGTACTGACCAAATGGGACGTCGATGAGGAAGCTCACCCCGACACCCAACTGAGCCTGTCAGTGACAATATCCGTGCAGTCCGGTCCGTTCGTCTATGAGTATCGCATGGCGGGCCTAGGGGGTTGGTAAAAGTCAGACCCCCAAAAGCGGTACAAGTCGTGTCGGAGTGTAGCCCAGAACACCCTGAGATACTACTGGAATACCTACCAGTAAATCTCCTTGCCTTGGCCAAGGACTTTGTGTAATGGCTCTCCTAGACACAGCACGACCTCACCCCCAATACCGGGAGAGACGAACCCCTGAAGATACGCTCACTGCCTCCATGTGGCTCGGGACTGTACCCAACTAAAACCTGTTTGCACGACTCCTTTGAGCCGTGGTAGGGTAGTAATCAAAGTACAGTGGGAACTCACACGAGACAAATGACGATCCCCAGGTCGATGAACTAACCTGCACACATGTCACCAGGGAACTGCCATCTGACGTCTGGTATATGACCAACTAGCATGTTCCCGGCGAGTCCTGTCCGGTGTACTCATAACCCAATGAGCACCTGTATACATCTTAGGTGATCCAACTGACACCAGTGGCTTGTGAGACCGGCCACCGCCCCTCGTCGGGGTCTCGACTGTATACACTAGTCTACTAATGGAGTATCGATGCCCGGTCTCGAAACTCCCACGACTAGGGACCTTTTAAGGATATGCTTGTAGACCCCCAGCTCCCACTTATATGATCGCCCTCATACTGCTGGTGGTCAAGCAAGAATCCTAGGGGCTCTATCAACGTGTAATAGCGACGTGTCATGTCACCTAAAACAGTACACGATGATAAAGGAAAACCAGATAGCATACTATCATCTCGAGTAAGACTGTCCTACCGGGATAGGTCCTCCCTCAATCATTACAATCACGTACCTGTGACCTAATAATTGACTCTGAGGGCACTATCTCCAACATTTTGCCCGTTTGGTTCTCTACTTCGTGCTTATATTCTCTGAATTTCACAAAAGCTTCAGACTTGTGTTTCATCAGGAACACATGTCCGAATCTTGAGAGATCGTTAGTGAATGTAATGAAGTAGGAAGAACCGTTCCTGGCATGCGTAGACATAGGACCGCATACATCACTATGTACCGGTCCTAAGAGTTCTGTAACTCTTTCTCCGTGTCCACTAAACGGAGTTTTGGTCATTTTACCTTTGAGACATGAATGGCAAGTATCATAAGATGATAACTCGAACGGATTCAAATATCCATCCTTATGTAACTTAGCTAGTCGTGTCGCATTGATGTGACCAAGTGTACAATGCCACAAGAAGGATTCGTTCATTTCTGAACTTTTCCTCTTGTGTGTGTTTTGTATATTGAGGACTGTATTTTGATTGAGAATGAACATGCCATTATGTAACGAGCCTGATGCAATAAACTTTTGATTTAGGAAGATATTCATAACATTATCCTGTACTACAAAATTATATCCTTCTTTACTTAATAAAGAAACTGATATAATGTTGCACATCATGTTCGATATATAATAGCATTCATTCAGAATCAGTGTATTACGACTTGGTAATACAAGGTGATATTCGCCAACTGCTTTGGCTGCAATACTTGCACCATTCCCTACTTGAACGGAATGACCACCTTTTCCCAGTTCTCTACCTTTCCGTAGCCCATAACAATTTACATATGTGGGATCCTGATCCGGTATCTAATACCCAGGATGTTGGATGAACTGAGAAACAGTTCTCAATAACTAACACACCCGAAGAAAGTGCATCAACATGCATGTTCTCCGTTTGGGCGGCGTGAGAATCTAGATATTTTCCTATTCCCTGTTCAGTCTTATAACTCTTATAAGAAATAACAGGACCAACGTTTCCCTGCTCAGTATAATAAGCCGGTTCAGTCAATAAATCCATATTATTATCTTGATTATGGCCTGACATGGTCGCTACCTGGAGAGAGAGAGAAGAAAACACTTTAGCGTATGCTCTTGCAAGATTAGATTGGTTATTATCTTATCTAATCAGGATGTCTCCCACTGTTATTATCAAATCTCCCTTCAAACCCAAAAAGGTAAGATTAGCCGGGATTAATTACACCCTACAATTTCCTCAATCTTTCATCCAGATCAGTGTCAGTACTTGAGGGAGGTTCCCCGTGCTTTCGCACGGACCTAATTAAAGTAAACCTCGTTTTCCCAGAGGCGTAACCTCGTTAACACTTTTCTAGACACCTACTTTATCGGCTAATTGTCCTGTGTAAAACTCTCCCAGGAGTAACTCTCACTCGCAGTGGATATCGGGATCCAACTATCTCATAGGAGGTATGCAATCTCATTGCAAATTTCAACACTTGAAATTCCTGATAATATTTTTAACCCTAGCGTTTTATGACCTTGACGCAGGCTAACAAACCATAGTCCGCTAGTCAAGTTCAACCCGTACATTTCTTGATTGAATCAAGCCTACCCGCACGACCCTTGACGCAGGACAACAAAGTCGTACGACTACCCTAATCCAATCTCATCACATGTTGCAGATAAGTATTAGATAGCTACCGCACACTACGCCTTGACGCAGGCCAACAAACGTAGCACGAATACTAATTAATATCTATCTGAAATGACGGAAAGCTACGCAGGTTTTTCAGAAAACCTTGAGCGTAATGAACTTGATATCATCGTAGAATCGAGTTTTTTTTTTGTTTTGAAAAAGGAATGTTTTTGAGGCTTTTCTAGTTTCGCTAAAGAGGTCACTCCCGGTGAAGGGATCTCGGCTCTTTCCCCATTGAATAAGGTGCAGGGTATATCATATATACCGCTGTGCAAAGCAAAAAACTATAGAAGCTGTCAAAAACTAAACCGCGAGTTTGTTGCATCTGCCAGTTTCGCTAAAGAGGTCACTCCCGGTGAAGAGATCTCGGCTCTTTCATCATCGAATAAGGTGCAGGGTATATCATATATACCGCTATGCAAAGCAAAATTGTAGCTACCCTTTTTATAAAGTTTTGATTCTACAACATCTTTTAGGTTTCTTTTCCTTTTATTAATCACATTAATAAAATCCCATCAGCTTATGCTTCCTAAGCATCACAGAAGAAACGAAAGCAGTAATATTTATATATCAGCATATATATAGTATAAGTATTCGTCTCAGGCAGTAATATGATCTCATCACACAACATTGCAGCAAAAGAACATATATGAAATATTGGATATACTAGGATATCCGTGTTTTTAATACGAGGCGGTATAAAACAAGGATTCCACGGTCGCGATGAATAGCCAAACCCACATCCCTAGACCCCTACGAGAGCGGCAAGTAACACTGCCAATTCTAGGGTTAGGAGACCCGGTCTCGACTCCTGGAGATGGCTTCCCACTGGACCCTAGAACCCGGTTACTTGTGCTCCCCACCTTGGGTGTACCTAATGCAGAAAAGTAAATAATATACAATGGTGGCATCAACCTCATCCCGGAAGTGCCCCAATAAAAGAATATTACATACAAATGAATTTTACATGAATGAAAATAAAAACCCTCATCTCACATAAAACCCCCGGCTATTCAGAACACGACGATCCAATATAACATATCACAACAACACATAATATCACATATCATCAACTTAAGTAAGTATGCATACACCGATCGTCGTTGATGTATAGCAACGAAGACCGGCAATACAACTACATACTACACTTACGGTCACAGAAAAGAAATTGTAAAACTACAACATTTGGAATCCACAATCACTTTAGACATCGTAAATCCGAAATATCACATACTTCACATTTCATGCCTAACTATATGAATTCCACATATTGTATCATATTCCAGATAAATAGAGAGTATTAAACTTTCCGAACAGATAATCAAATACCCAAAATTTCCTAAATAGCTCAACCCTTGAGCGGAGTTCAAATAATCCCAGAATATGTCACAGTACAAATGATCCAGCCGTAGAAGGGTCAAGCCAACTCCTCACATGTGGCACGCCGTACTGCCCCAAACCCTAAGGTTTAGAGGCAGTTCAAGATGGTCACATAATCGAGTTAAGGTTTTTGTTCTTCTAGAGGGTCCACCGCATTACTTGCACATTTTTCCGAAAGATTTAAACCCGATAAAAATTCAACACTTGAAAATTTTATGTGCCGGGAAAAAGTGAGTTAATGATATCCGTTCGAACATTTTAACAGTTTCTAAATATCCGGAAAACATAACAAAAATTAAATATTCCGATCGAATCTACTATTACAAAATAAACCCCAGAATACTCAACACTTGAGTCAGATTAAAAATACCCATAAAATAGCACCTACAGAAATAGATATTACAGTGCAAAAATGAGTGCATAACTCCTCTGTACTGTTGCGGATCCGCGGTCCAAGCGCGTTATGGCCGCGGTTCCGCGGTGGTTTGTACGGATTATGCGCTCGTTTTTCACTGTTATGCTTATATTTTCCTGCTGAATTTTTTAGGTATTTTTAATACAGAAAATTCACAGTTTTAAAAAAATATCCAGAGAGGGGTTTAAAATGTCGTTACAGGGTTCGTTCGGAGTTTTAACTTCGTATACACGTCGCCTAATGCTCTAGCTGGGCTCTGATACCACTGTAGGGTTCCTAGGGACTCTTGTGAGGGTTCATAAGGCATCAACCATGCCCAAATAAAATTTTAGACGTGCCGAACAACCCAAAGACGGGATCTTTGCTAGATTTTTAGGGTTTAACATGCATGTAAACATCTTTACTACTAAGTGTGAGGGATTAAAACCTTTGTAGTCCGCTCCTTTGCTTCATATGCTCCGAGTAGAAGTCCCTTCGCCACGATCCACGATCTCCCGGACTCAAGAGAGGCTCCACGACTCGAACGATCCATGCTAGCTTGTAGTGTTCCGTTTCTCCGATGATCTACGTTGAAGTTGCTATAACTCAAGCTCTCTCACTCTAATGAGGTGAACACCCTAATCTAATGGGCTAGATTAGATAAGGATGATGGAGTAGTATTTATGCTTTCATTTTATATCAAATTCTCACAAGAAATCATCACAAAAGGAAACACTAGCAAGCCTTTTTTAAGGTTCAAGAGAGAAGATGATAATGGAAAAAGAGTTAATCCTTTTGTGATGAATAATGAAATATATATATATGAATTAATAATGTAACCATAGTTTAGTATGACAAGGAACCCCTTGTAGAGAATAAACTAGAGCTAGGGTTTGGTTAGGTTAAAGAATGAGTCATAGAAAAATATCAAGCATAATATCTAACTCATGACAAAAAGGAAAGCTTCTAGATGGTGCAAGAAGGAGCTAACCATAATCAAACCCTAACCTTGTTTAATCTTCACTAAACCTGTTCCATTATTAATCATATCATGTCACAATAATATATATCACATATATATTATATATTTGCAACAAAAGAAAATAATACAATTAACATATATCGCACATATATCAATGTATTATCCGGTGAGAAAATGAAATAATAAAGCAGGCAAATATTAGATAATGTAATACAATATATCATATATATTATTATACATTAAATCATCGAATCAACACTTGATCCGACAATCCGGCTATATCGAATATAACTGACTCATATATCATGTACCGATACATCGAATCAACACTTGATCCGATGTCCCGGTTCATATCTAAATATCTCGAGAATATAATACTGTATCTCATATCTCATTATCCTCGGTCCTGTGCATATCACATATGTGCATCTACTCTGTTTTGCTTGAGCCAAGAAACCTCTGTGTAGGACTCTAAAGAATCGTCAATACGCCGGTAGCAGGTGATGATCATATCAAACACCCACAAGCTGCAAGCGGTCAACTAAATGTAACAGCCACCCAGGTATTGAGCGGTCAGAAGATCAACAAGCTAGCCTGTATGTTCTCCTGTGAATCCAATCAATAACACTCCCGTACAGTCCGGTCTCTTCGTCTGATATGTCGCATATGAAGTCTAGGGGTGGTATACGTCAGACCCCAGTAACCGATAAGTCGTGTCAATGTGAGGCTTATAATGGAACAAGAAACTACTGGTAACACTTACCAGTAAATCTCTATATCAGCCCTGGCCAAGGACTTCCAGTTATAGCCAATCGAACACAGCACAACATCAACTCCCTATACCGGGAGAGACGAATCCCCTCCTATCGCTCATTTCCTCCATGTGATTCGGGACTGCACCAAAAAGCCACCATTTTGCATGCCCTCTTGAACGTGGTAAGGTGGAAATCAAAGCACAGTGGGAATCATATAAGACTCTATGACGATCTCGGGTCTACAGACTACCCTGTACCAGTGTCACCGGAGAACTGCCATCTGACGTGTGGTATATCACCATCTAGGAGTTCTCGGCGAGTCCGTCCAGTGTACGCAGTCTTCACTGAGCACCCGTACACCATCCTTGATGTCAAACACCGATGGATATAGGATCATCCATCGCCCATCATATGGGTGAAAATGCGTATACGCTAGTCTACTTTGGTATATCGATGCCTTGTCTCGATATACCCTCGACTAGGAATAGTTATAGGATGTACTCATCGACTACCATGGCCCCACTAGTATGATCTCATCATAGTCCCAGTAGTCGAGTACATATCCTAAGGGCTTTATCAACAAGAGAGAGAAAAGACAGTAAACTAATACAAGTCAACATGTTAAGATAAAGTGAAACCAAATAGCATACTATCATGACGAGCAAGAAAGTCCTCTCTATATATATCCAAGCATCCATTATAATATACATCATATGTACAACAATGGCCTCTAGGGCATATACATAACTAACATCCACACGACCAGGGGAACGTTGAGTTTCAGTAGTGGCTCTATGAAACCCGGGGATCCCAGATTATCTGTATTGTTCTGTGATGCTTATTACATTTCTGTGGTGTTGTATTTTATCACGCCATGAGCGAATATTATATATTGATATATATACTAGTAGATGTTGTATATGTTTTACACCCGCGCTAGTCCAGTCCCCGCTCTGTCGTTAGTTAAGTAACCTAACGGGTGATGACGGGACCCAGTGCCGAATGCGGATGGCATATACGTACATCATATTTTTATTCTTTTGTGGTGTGATTAACTGATGGGACTGCATTGATTCGGATCATTGCAAGCTAAACAAACGTATTCTGATGTTGTTGGAACATTTTTCAAAAAAAAGGCTGTTAATGCAAGGACGTTCTCTTTTGTTTTGCACAGTGGTATTCGGTTATGAATATCCAGCACCTCAGTCTACGAGGCAAGGGCCGAGATCCCTTCATCGGGAGTGACCCCTTGGACAGAAGTTTGCGTCAGGGTAATAACTACACTATAGCTGATTACTTTTTGCTTTGCATAGTGGTATTTAGTTGGAATATCCTGCACCTCATTCTACGGGGAAAAAGCCGAGATTCCTTCACCGGGAGTGACCTCTTTAGCAATGCTTTTCGCCACTATATTTTTATAAAAAGCTATCAGGTTCCTTCAACGATATCAAGTTCATTACGTTAAAAGGTTTTTCGCCAAAAACCTGACGTAGCCCTCTGTCATTTCAGATTAGTATTGCTTAGTATTCGCGCTACGTTTGTCGTTGCTATTTGCTGAGGCGTAGTGTACGGTAGTTCTGTAATGCTTTTCTGTTGCATGGATATATGGATTGGTTAGGACAGTCGTACGACTTTGTTGATTATTCGTCAAGGGTTGTGTGGGTGGGTTTAACGCAATCAAGATAATGACGGGTTGAATTTGACTAGGACCTTTTGATTTGTTGATTATTCGTCAAGCTCACATGGGTCCTAGGGATAAAAATCACATCGGGAGTTTCTAAAGAAACTGAAACTTGCCAGGCATGCGCATACCTTCTGGAGTGTGATAACGTGAGTGGATTCCATCACGTTATCATGCAATGATAGTTGGATCCCGATTCCCACTGATGAGATGGTTTTCTTCTCGGGTGATCCCGACTAATTCTTCTTTCAGGTTTGGAGGAGAATTTGAGGTTACAGTGGGAGGTTTCCTGATTAGATAAATTGATAACCATTCTGATCTAGGTTAGAGTGCACGCTGAGTGTTTCTTTTCTCTCTCTCTTTGGCAGCGACCATGACCCGACCCTTGACAATGACTCAGTGACCACGTTAACCAAACCTTCTTAAAACACTGGCTTTTGGATTGTCAGAGTTACATACCTTATTGCCACTCCTACTTTTACCCTTTTCTCCAGGACACCCCGTATTATTATGAACATTCACTTCCAATGGATAAAACCATCGTACGGTTATATACGAACTCGAAGGAACTTGTTCCAGATTCGAGGATGGTTTCCGGTTCTGGAGAAAACGAATAGGACTATTCAGTTTTCTTTTCCTTTTACCTTCTCTCAGGTTGTAAGTGCTCCTTGGATTAGGACGGTAAACCTAATATGCTAATTGGATAGTCTTCTTCCAAACCATAGGCAGGTGCCGAATGGTAGGGAAGGAAGAAAACCATTTAGCCTAACGATAGTGTACAGAAGATAATAAGATAAGACAAATAAAGGGATTAGTAAGAGGGCAAGGTAAATTGCGACTGCTATTCACGACCAAACCAAGTATTTCTTCGACAATCCTACATCACCTTTGTATTTCTCCATAACACTCCGTATCACTACGAAGATCCACAGTTTATTGGATACTTCATCGTATGGTTATATACGAACTCGAAGGGACTTGTTCCAGTTCGGGGATGGATTCTGGTTCAGGAGAAATAAGAATAAGGTTTTATTCAGTTGTCTTTTATCTTCACCCTCTCTCAGGTTACGAGTACTCCTAGGATTAGGAGAGTACACCAATTATGCTTATTGGATAGTCTTCTTCCAAACCATAGGCTGGTGCCGAATGGTAGGGTAGGAAGAAAACCATTTAGACTAAAGGGGTGTACAGAAGGTAATGACTAAAGACATATAAAGGGATTTGGAGAGATGGCAAAGAAAGATACGGTTACAGTTCTGAATCTGATAATGGAAGAGACATTACTAAGAATACCCGGATACCCCTTTGAAACATTTACATGTTTCAGTTTCACTGTGTCACGACCCGAAAGAGCACGTGAGTGGCCCTTGAACCATATGAAGTCTATAGGACTCCATCTGATCCAAGTAAGCCAAAAGCCCAAAAATCTAAAACCATTTTAAGAGTAAGTAAAGAAACTGGTTTAAAGAAGTGAAGGAAAACATGCTTAAAGTCAAGGTTTTTAAATAATTAAGCCGAATATGCATTTTAAAATATGTAAGGACTTTTGTAAAAATTTCGGCAGAGTTTCTTTTGTAAATACTGGCCCCGAACAGGGTACAACAAGAACAATTTATATATGCAATGAATAAAAGGCATCCCCAAGCGGGAGCTAGCTCTTCGTCAATTGACGGTCACAACCACGCAAGCAATAATATACAACGCCGAATGGCGAGGGTCAAATACAAAAAGAAACTCAATAAGCATGAAAACTGCAATACTACTGTAACCCTTCGAAAATCGTTTAGGCAGTTTTCCGGTAATCGGCTAATTTTTCGGCTTTTTCCGTAAAAAGTCAAAATAGGTATTTTTCATTGTAGATCCATTTATACAAAATTTAGATAAGATATTACTATAATTTTGTCACTAAAATGTCACTTATAATTTTCTTGTTAAATAAATTTTTTTTCGTAATTAATTATTTTTTTATATTATTTTAAGCTTTTTAAAATACATTAAATTAGTGATAAATACAAATTTAATTAGGTAAATTTCATAATTAGGAGTCTTTATAAGCTAAAATATGGTGTTAATAAAATTGTATCATGACTTGCAAGATTTTGGTTTTAGGGTTGGAAATTTAATGAAAAAATGATGTAAAATAAGGTTTTTTTTGTAAAATGTTGATATGAAAGCATTAAATGAGAACATGGGGTGTTTTTAGACCTAGAAACTTCTCCAAAAATCCCACAACACCCTCCCTTACCTGCTGGCCGACCCCATTCTGCAGCAAATCCCTCTCTTCTCACTTCATTTTTGCTTCAAATTTCATGCCAAAATTCATTAAAAAATCCACAATTTCATTAACCCATTCAAAGCTAAACCCTAATCCACTCTCTCCTCAACCAAATTTAGTTCAAAACTAGGACAAAGGAGGATTCTTTAGTGGCTTGATCATGCTAGGGTTCCACTTGTGAGGTGAAATTCTAAACTAGTTTGTTAACTTGTAGTTTATATGTGCTAAAATTTAATTTTGAAGTATTAATTTAGTTGTAAATTCTTGTTCATGAAAATCAAGAATGGGATTTGATGTTGAACTAGGGTTTGAAGCATGGTTGTTAGAGTTAAGTTAGGGCTTTGGTTACCTATTTGGTTAGAGTGGTTAATTGCGTAAGGTTACGCTCGCTAAATCGATAAATTGCGACGTTTGCATCGAATCGGTTTGAAATTTGCTTACTAGATTTTTACAAAAATTAGAATGCGATCAAATTGCGTTATGTTAGCGATATAATTAGCTTCGTATAGGACTATTAGAGTGCACGAACGCGGGGTTTTATCTAGTCGGGTTTTAGTTTTGTCGATTTCCCCGAAATGACGATTCTAGTTAAAGATTAGCGATTTTCGTGCGTTTTCCCGCGCACCGAGTGCATGTTATGTTTAATTCGAGAGCGTCGATATTTGTATAATGTGACTTGCATCGTTTTAGGTTATGTAATCTTATGCTTGGTGTTGTGCAAATATAGGATCGGTCGGGGAAACATCGGACACGGCACGTAAAGGCAAGGCGGTGGCTGGATCGGATTAGCGGGGATTTCTGGTGAGTAGATGTATTCATCTATGGGGGAATCGTCTGGATGGCGCGATGCGCCCCCCCAGTTAGGATTACCCTACTTTATGCAAGATTTATATTGTTAGCTAGCTTATCCATTTATGTACATTGCATACCCTTATAGCTAATCGTATATTAGATTGCATGGACATTCATCTATACTTATGCGATATCACTTCGTAGGACACGAACACCATTACCATTGGCATCTGTTGCACGCGCACTATTCGTGTGACCCACACGCCTTTGGTAATTGCCATGCCACGTGCACTATAGAACCTGTTTAACTTAGTATCGCCACGTGCATTCATACATGATATATGAAATTGCAGAGCATGCATATACCTCGCATTATCATCATATTTACATAGATTTCTATCCAAAATTCACATCATATACATCGATATCATAGACATTTATCATATATAACATGTGAAAATTATGATTTTCTTAAGGATTTCAGTATTGCTGCGATTTCTGGATTTTTGGGGAAAACCGCAAGAATTTAACAAAAGCTTATATTTATCATTTTTAAAACAAAGTTGCGGTTTTCTCATGATGTATGTGTCGTCCACCATGAGTTTTCATGTTTTCTGTTGGATTTTGAGACCCGATTCGAGGAGTGGATGAACCGTCTCGGGTACATGGTGGGCCCGGTATGGTACCCCGGGGCAAGAAGATCGAGTTGTAGACGATGAGCCTGGCAGGGGAAGACTACCTACCGGTGATATCTGGCGCGGCGGATATCCGGAGGATACCGACCGTTGTCGTGAGATTTGATGATATGGGCCGATCCGGACTGACGGAGCCCGATATTTGAGATATTAATACAGTGAGATATTGAGACAGATATGATTTCATATTTGGTGTCGATGCTTGACATGGGTTTTCATATGATTTCTTGATGGTTCTTAGCTATTATACAGATTTTCATTTTTTTTTAAGTTAAGAATTCAATACCCTTAGCATTTAAAACACTTAAAGATTTAGTAATGACGTTGCATACCTGTGCATGCATACTAGAGATATTATATCACATATGGACATACTTGTTGTGCCGCATTGCGAGCATTCTTACGATTGCCTTATTAGATGTTATATTTACTCATGAGCTGGCAACTCACCCCCGTTATGCCACAGTGTCATGCAGGTCAGACCCGCCAGTCTTGTAGCGGCGGCTATCTTATCATCAGCTGCTTTTGCTCAGACTCGCGACATCGCCCGTAGGTGGGTTGCGAGCACACTTTATTTCTTTTTGCTTTATCATTGTATCTAGTATTCTCCATCTACCACTTTATATTGTATATGTGACCTAGTGGTGAGACTGAGAGATTTGTATATTTGTGGTTTCTTTTGGGTCGAGCTCACTTGAGCCGGCGTTGTGTTTGCTGATATTTTGCGTTTCTTTTATGCTCTTTTCCTGATATTGCTATTATATTGCATGTGATTGTGATCCGCCTTGGGCGAAGAGCTAGGTCCCGCTTGGGGATGCCATTTTATGATTACAGGTTTATTATCTTGTTGTACCCATTTTGGGAGATAGAAAATACAGGGGAGACTCTGCCGAAATTTTCGGAAATTTTTGATGTTTTAAAAAGGGATTCTATGCAACTTAAATGATTTTAAAAACCGTCTTCATTAAAGGTTTTCCTTCATTCGCTTTGATTTTGGTTTAGATTTTTCTGGGCTTTGGCTGACATAGGTTACGTTACGCCTTTAGACATCTCGTTATCTAAGTGCCAGTCACGTTCCGTACTTTCGGGTCGTGACAAAGTTGGTATCAGAGCGTAGGTTTTACCTTTCTGAGTGTAGGACGACCTTGGTAGATGGAGTAGGTGACTTAAGCAGAGTGGCGTAGCGTGGGTATGATCCGCGGCATACTTACGATACGGTACTCCGCCTAAGTAACCTTAGGACATAATTACTTGTATTTCCTTTCTTGATTCCTTGCATTCCTTGATTCAATTGCAATGTCCTTATCAGTCCTGTTTCTTATTCCAGCTTCGATGCCGCCAAAGACTACGAGAGCTCAGCGGGCTGCCGCTAGGGATGAGATTCGGGCGGGCCCGTCTGAGGCGAGGATCGAGCGGGATGATACTCCTACCCCTCAGGGTCATACTGATCCGCCTTATCCAGACCGTATTGCCAGATTAGAGGCCGGCATGGAAGAGTTGCGGCAGATGATGGGATCTTTAGGTGAGTCCAGTCGGGCACAGAGATCCGAGGACGTTCCTTCCACCGCACAGACCACGATCGCACCTGCTGCACAGATGGTCACTCCTGCTGCACTACGGAGACTATCCCTGTTTCACTACAGGAGTTCATGAGATTGAGACCTCTAGCTTTTACCGGTACAGATGCGACAGAGGACCCACAGGAATTTCTTGATAGGATGGCTCGGATTTGCTGTTCGTTGAGGTGTTCTGATGATAGATTGGTGGAGTTTGCGAGTTTTCGTCTGGAGGGTCTTGCCCAGACATTGTACGATTCAGTAGAGAGAGGCCGAGCTGCAGGTCTGCCTTCTATGACCTGGGATGAGTTTACATCTGCATTTCTTGCCCGTTTTCTTCCGGAGAGTGTCCGAGATGCTCGAGCCCGTAGTTTTGAGTCTTTGCGCAAGACTCCTGGGATGACAGTGTCGGAGTATGATATACAGTTTACCCAGTTGTCTCGATATGCTCCGTACCTAGTCGACACAGAAGAGAAGAGAATAAAAAGGTTTGTACGAAGGCTTGATAGACAGCTATTCCTTGCCATCGGCACCCAGCACTTTGATACATACGCAGCCGCGATGGATGCAGCCTTACTTTTAGAAGAGCGTATTTCTGAGACTCCGGTCGTTTCTGGGCCAAAGAGGATCCGTACTGATACGCCAGCTCAGCGGCAGATGGGCAGACATCGTGATAGATTATTTCCGGGAGATGGTGGAGGCAGAGGATTGAGACGAGGTCAGTTATTTGGTTCATATCCACAGCAGTCGTCTCCAGGATGTTTTCGGTGTGGGAGTCAGTACCACCGTGTCAGAGACTGTACCATGGGGCGTCAAGGCATGGCGACAGTTCCGCAAGTGACTTTACCACCCTCACCACCTTCTCAGAGAGATTTACTTCCTACTCCTGATGATGCTTCACGCCAGCCAGATGCTTCTAGAGGCCGTGGGCGTGGCGGTCCGGTTCAGAGAGGACGAGGCGACAGAGGCAGAGGCAGAGGCCGAGGTAGAGGTAGAGGACAGCCAGCTATTAGTGGTGGACATGCCCGAGTGTTCGCGTTGACTCCTCAGGATGCACAGGCATCCAATGCCATCGTGACAGGTACTCTACCAGTATGTTCTTTTGATGCACGGGTATTATTTGATCCAGGCTCCACACATTCCTATGTATCCACGTACTTTGCACCGAGGTTGGGCCGAGAGTCTTCTCCGTTAGATCAGCCGCTTGTCGTTATTACCCCGGTAGGCGAGTCTTTTGTTGCCCGTTTTGTATACCAATCGTGTTCCGTTCGTATCGGGGAGAGAGATTCTTCAGTTGATTTGATTCTCCTCGATATGCTAGACTTTGACGTTCTTCTTGGTATGGACTGGCTAGCCACCTGTTATGCATCCGTGGACTGCCGTGAAAAGGCAGTCAGATTCAGTTTTCCTGGTGATCCGGTTCTTATTATTCAGGGAGATCGTAGTGCTACCCTTCCCAGCATGATTTCTTCTCTTCGCGCTGGTCAGCTCTTAAGGAAAGGGTGTCAGGGATTCTTAGCATATGTTTGTGATACTAGCTCCACAGAGGTTCCGTTGGACCAGGTCCCTGTTGTGAGACAGTTTCCTGATGTATTCCCTGACGAGCTGCCTGGTCTGCCACCAGAGCGCGAGATTGAGTTCTGTATTGACTTGATCCCCGGCACGGGGCCTATCTCTATACCGCCTTATCGGATGGCCCCGGCGGAGCTGAGAGAGCTAAAGGATCAGTTACAGGACTTGCTGGACAAAGTGCTTATCCGACCGAGTGTGTCACCTTGGGGTGCTCCCGTCTTGTTTGTTAAGAAGAAGGACGGAAGTATACGCTTATGCATTGATTATCGTCAGCTGAACCGGGTTACTGTGCGGAACAGGTATCCCCTACCCCGCATTGATGACTTATTTGATCAGCTCCAGGGTGCAGGGTTTTTCTCGAAGGTTGATTTACGGTCAGGTTATCACCAGTTGCGGGTTCGAAAGGAGGATATTCCGAAGACCGCCTTCCGTACTCGATATGGTCATTATGAGTTCTTGGTGATGTCGTTCGGGCTCACTAATGCCCCGGCAGCATTTATGGATTTGATGAACCGTGTATTCAGGCCGTATCTCGATCAGTTCATTATTGTGTTCATTGACGACATCTTGGTTTATTCTCGGAGCCGGGAGGAGCATGAGCAGCACTTACGTATCACCTTGCAGACTTTGAGGGAGCATCAGCTGTTCGCCAAATTCTCCAAGTGCGCATTCTGGTTAGACAGTGTCGACTTCTTGGGTCATGTGGTGACGAGAGACGGTATTTGTGTGGACCCGAAGAAGATCGAGGCAGTTCAGCGTTGGCCTAGACCAGTATCAGTTACAGAGGTTCACAGCTTTCTAGGTCTGGCCGGCTATTATCGACGTTTTGTCCAGGATTTCTCCCGCATTGCTGCACCGTTGACCGGGTTGACCCGGAAGGGGGTTCCTTTTGATTGGACCCAGGCATGTGAGGATAGTTTCCAGCAGTTGAAGAATCGTCTGACTACTGCACCAGTGTTAGCATTGCTTTCAGGATCAGGCGGGTTCGTGGTATATTGTGATGCTTCTCGAGTGGGGCTGGGATGTGTATTGATGCAGCACGACAGAGTTATCGCGTATGCTTCTCGGCAGCTGAGGAAACACGAACAGAACAACCCCACCCATGATTGAGAGATGGCTGCAGTGGTATTTGCACTTAAGATCTGTAGACATTACCTATACGGTGAGTCGTGCCAGATATTCACTGACCACAAGAGTTTGAAGTATATTTTCCAGCAGCGAGATCTGAACCTGAGACAGCGCCGATAGATTGAGTTGGTGAAGGATTATGACTGCGAGATTTTATACCATCCGGGCAAGGCGAATGTGGTGGCAGATGCTTTGAGTAGGAGGACCGGAGGTAGCTTATCTTGTTTGAGCGCAGTACAGGTGCAGTCGACGGCGGATTGGCAGGTGTTATGTGACAGCAGAGTGCAGTTCGAGTTTACTCCCACAGGGGGACAGCTGGCCCATTTCAGAGTACGCCCACAGTTACTTGACCGTATCCACGAGACACAGTCCGGCGATGCCCGTACATTAGAGATTATTGAGCAGATTCGGTAGGGCAGAGTTTACGAGTTCGTGACTGATGATCAGGGGATACTTCGATTTAGGACTCGACTGTGCGTGCCAGATTCAGAGGGACTGAGGCGCGATATTCTCGAGGAGGCACATAGATCAGCATACAGCGTGCATCCAGGTTCCACCAAGATGCACCGTGATTTGAGAGAGGTTTACTGGTGGGACGGGATGAAGAAGGATATTACAGACTTTGTGTCGAGATGCCTGACTTGTCAGCAAGTCAAGGCCGAGCACCAGAGGCCAGCCGGCGAGTTACAGCCTTTGCCCATCCCTGAGTGGAAGTGGGAGCAGGTCTCTATGGATTTCATTGTGGGTCTACCCAGGACCAGTCGAGGGTACGACTCTATTTGGGTGATTATGGATCGACTGACGAAAGCGGCTCACTTTCTGCCAGTGAAGACCACTTTTGGATTTTCTCAGTACGCCCAGGTTTATATTGATGAGATAGTGCGCCTGCATGGTGTTCCGACTTGCATCGTGTCCTACCGTGGCACCCAGTTTACCAGCCGATTGTGGCAGAAACTCCAGGAAGCATTGGGCACCCGATTGAGTTTTAGCACAGCCTTTCATCCGCAGACTGACGGTCAGTCGGAGCGTACGATTCAGATTCTCGAGGACATGCTCAGAGCTTGTGTTTTAGATTTCGGTGGTAGCTGGGATCGTCATTTGCCTTTGATCGAGTTTTCCTACAATAATAGCTTCCAGGAGACGATTCAGATAGCACCTTTCGAGGCTTTATATGGGAGGAGATGTTGATCGCCTGTATGTTAGACAGAGCTCAGAGAGAGCAGTATTTTGGGGCCGCAGATTGTACAGGAGACGACCGAGAAGATACAGCTGATTCGGGACAGGATGAGAGCGGCACAGAGCAAGCAGAAATCATATGCTGACAGGCGCCGTCGCCGACTCGAGTTCGCTGTTGGCGATCATGTTTTCCTGAAGGTCTCTCCTATGAAAGGTGTGATGAGATTTGGGCGGAAAGGGAAGCTGAGTCCTAGATATGTTGGTCCTTTCGAGATTCTAGAGCGCGTTGGCCCAGTCGCTTATCGGTTAGCTCTTCCGCCCAGCTTCCCCGATGTTCACCCCGTATTCCATGTCTCGATGCTCCGCAGGTACCTTCATGATCCTTCCCAGGCGATTCAGCACCAGACGATCCAGCTAGAGCATGATCTTTCTTTCACCGAGCAGCCGGTTGTCATTTTGGATCGGCAGGTGAAGAAATTGAGGTCGAAGGTTATACCGTCCGTCAAGGTCCTTTGGCGTGGCCCGAACAGCGAGGAGGTCACCTGGGAGACCGAGGTCGAGATGAGGAAGGGATATCCCCATCTTTTTGAAGGTACGCGTAGTTATATTCTAAATTCGGGGACCGAATTTCTTTAAGGGGGAAAGATTGTAACCCTTCGAAAATCGTTTAGGCAGTTTTTCGGTAATCGACTAATTTTTCGGCTTTTTCCGTAAAAAGTCAAAATAGGTATTTTTCATTGCAGATCCAATTCTACAAAATTTAGATAAGATATTACTATAATTTTGTCACTAAAATGTCACTTATAATTTTCTAGTTAAATAAAAAAAAATTCGTAATTAATTATTTTTTTTATTATTTTAAGCTTTTTAAAATACATTAAATTAGTGATAAATACAAATTTAATTAGGTAAATTTCATAATTAGGAGTCTTTATAAGCTAAAATATGGTGTTAATAAAATTGTATCATGAATTGCAAGATTTTGGTTTTAGGGTTGGAAATTTAACGAAAAAATGATGTAAAATAAGGTTTTTTTTGTAAAATGTTGATATGAAAGCATTAAATGAGAACATGGGGTGTTTTTAGACCTAGAAACTTCTCCAAAAATCCCACAACACCCTCCCTTACCTGCTGGCCGACCCCATTCTGCAGCAAATCCCTCTCTTCTCACATCATTTTTGCTTCAAATTTCATGCCAAAATTCATAAAAAATCCACAATTTCATTAACCCATTCAAAGCTAAACCCTAATCCACTCTCTCCTCAACCAAATTTAGTTCAAAACTAGGAGAAAGGAGGCTTCTTTGGTGGCTTGATCATGCTAGGGTTCCACTTGTGAGATAAAATTCTAAACTAGTTTGTTAACTTGTAGTTTATATGTGCTAAAATTTAATTTTGATGTATTAATTTAGTTGTAAATTCTTGTTCATGAAAATCAAGAATGGGATTTGATGTTGAACAAGGGTTTGAAGCATGGTTGTTAGAGTTAAGTTAGGGCTTTGGTTACCTATTTGGTTAGAGTGGTTAATTGCGTAAGGTTACGCTCGCTAAATCGATAAATTGCGACGTTTGCATCGAATCGGTATGAAATTTGCTTACTAGATTTTTACAAAAATTAGAATGCGATCAAATTGCGTTATGTTAGCGATATAATTAGCTTCGTATAGGACTATTAGAGTGCACAAACGCGGGGTTTTGTCTAGTCGGGTTTTAGTTTTGTCGATTTCCCCGAAATGACGATTCTAGTTAAAGATTAGCGATTTTCGTGCGTTTTCCCGCGCACCGAGTGCATGTTATGCTTAATTCGAGAGCGTCGATATTTGTATAATGTGACTTGCATCGTTTTAGGTTATGTAATCTTATGCTTGGTGTTGTGCAAATATAGGATCAGTCGGGGAAACATCGTACATGGCGCGTAAAGGCAAGGCGGTGGCCGGATCGGATTAGCGGGGATTTCTGGTGAGTAGATGTATTCATCTATGGGGGAATCGTCTGGATGGCGCGATGCGCCCCCCTTAGTTAGGATTACCCTACTTTATGCAAGATTTATATTGTTAGCTAGCTTATCCATTTATGTACATTGCATACCCTTATAGCTAACCGTATATTAGATTGCATGGACATTCATCTATACTTATGCGATATCACTTCGTAGGACACGAACACCATTACCATTGGCATCTGTTGCACGCGCACTATTCGTGTAACACACACGCCTTTGGTAATTGCCATGCCACGTGCACTATAGAACCTGTTTAACTTAGTATCGCCATGTGCAATCATACATGATATATGAAATTGCAGAGCATGAATATACCTCGCATTATCATCATATTTACATAGATTTCTATCAAAAATTCACATCATATACATTGATATCATAGACATTTATAATATATAACATGTGAACATTATGATTTTCTTAAGGATTTCAGTATTGCTGGGATTTCTGGATTTTTGGGGAAAACCGCAAGAATTTAACAAAAGCTTATATTTATCATTTTTAAAACAAAGTTGCGGTTTTCTCGTGATGTATGTGTCGTCCACCATGAGTTTTCATGTTTTCTGTTGGATTTCGAGACCCGATTCGAGGAGTTGATGAACCGTCTCGGGTACATGGTGGGCCCGGTATGGTACCCCAGGGAAAGAAGATCGAGTTGTAGACGATGAGCCTGGCAGGGGAAGACTACCTACCGGTGATGTCTGGCGCGGCGGATATCCGGAGGATACCGACCGTTGTCGTGAGATTTGATGATATGGGCCGATCCGGACTGACGGAGCCCGATATTTGAGATATTGATACAGTGAGATATTGAGACAGATATGATTTCATATTTGGTGTCGATGCTTGACATGGGTTTTCAGATGATTTCTTGATGGTTCTTAGCTATTATACAGATTTTCATTTTTTTTAAGTTAAGAATTCAATACCCTTAGCATTTAAAACACTTAAAGATTTAGTAATGACGTTGCATACCTGTGCATGCATACTAGAGATATTATATCACATATGGACATACTTGTTGTGCCGCATTGCGAGCATTCTTACGATTGCCTTATTAGATGTTATATTTACTCACGAGCTGGCAACTCACCCCCGTTGTGCCACAGTGTCTTGCAGGTCGGACCCGCCAGTCTTGTAGCGGCGGCTATCTTATCATCAGCTCCTTTTGCTCAGACTCGCGACATCGCCCGTAGGTGGGTTGCGAGCACACTTTATTTCTTTTTGCTTTATCATTGTATCTAGTATTCTCCATCTACCACTTTATATTGTATATGTGACCTAGTGGTGAGACTGAGAGATTTGTATATTTGTGGTTTCTTTTGGGTCGAGCTCACTTGAGCCGGCGTTGTGTTTGCTGATATTTTGCGTTTCTTTTATGCTCTTTTCCTGATATTGCTATTATATTGCATGTGGTTGTGATCCGCCTTGGGCGAAGAGCTAGCTCCCGCTTGGGGATGCCATTTTATGATTACAGGTTTATTATCTTGTTGTACCCATTTTGGGGGATAGAAAATACAAGGGAGACTCTGCCGAAATTTTCGGAAATTTTTAATGTTTTAAAAAGGGATTCTATGCAACTTAAATGATTTTAAAAACCGTCTTCATTAAAGGTTTTCCATCATTCGCTTTGATTTTGGTTTAGATTTTTCTGGGCTTTAGCTGACTTAGGTTACGTTACGCCTTTAGACTTCTCGTAATCTAAGTGCCAGTCACGTTTCGTACTTTCGGGTCATGACAACTACTAAGCGCGACTCTAAGGTCGAATAATACATCACTAATGTCTAAGTCTGAAACAATATACAAGTTTTGGTTAATGGAATTTCTAGATACAAGAATAATACAAGTACAATGGTAGTTCTTGATGCAAAAGAACCCACCTACCAAATGCAATTCACCCGCAAGGGAGCAGTGTGCCAGAAATGCCGCAATGGAACCTGTACAGCAAAACCTGCAAGAACTGTGGCACAACGGGGATGAGTTGCCAACTCGTGAATAGAAATATCTACAAGCAGAAACCGAATGCAAGACATAATCCTAGGTCAATACGATCAGTATAACATAAACCACAAGTGTACGTCTGAAGCATGATAAGGTGGCAATGTAACATCTAAACATGTATGTAGTGCCAAGTACTCAGGTAATAACATGTCATCAGTATAAGGTATGTCTGCATGAAGTAAATATGAAGAAGTATCAAATGGATATCAATATACATATATTAGCATCCCATTCCACTAATATTGGAGTAAGGGTATATATAACAGCGCCCTCATACCCTGTTATATATACAAATGAAGTATGATCAGTGTAATAAAAGTCTGTATGTATGTGGACCCCGTCAACCTGTCACCCAAATGACAAAAAGCATTATGCATGTAAATGTCATAAAGCATATGCATGGAAAATATGAGGATATAACCAAAGCATAGAACCTGAGTGCCTAGCATCGACACTCGAAAACATCATGAAAACCTGTGCCTAGCATCGGCACGTAAATCCTCATATATCGGGCATCCGTCAGTCCGGGTCAGCCCTCTCTCAATATATCGGGCAGCCGTCAGTCCGGGTCAGCCCACTCTCAATATATCGGGCATCCGTCAGTCCGGGTCAGCCCACTCTCAATATATCGGGAATCCGTCAGTCCGGGTCAGCCCTCTCTCAATATATCGGGCATCCGTCAGTCCGGGTCAGCCCTCTCTCAATATATCGGGCATCCGTCAGTCCGGGTCAGCCCTCTCTCAATATATCGGGCATCCGTCAGTCCTGGTCTGCCCTCTCTCAATATATCGGAATATCATAAAAACAACATATCTCAATGCGCAAATCAGAAAGCATGATGCATGTGACATATAAATGAAATGCAAGTAACAATATATCCTGCAGCATGGAATAATAGTATGCGCAAATAAGGTCATGTCCTGATGCAACAGTACTACAGTGTAGTAGCATGGCAATTATCGATGATGAAGTGTGTGCGCCGACAAATAGTGTACGTGGAACATACGCATCTTCGATAATGGTGCTGGTGTCCTAACAGCAAGATAATAATATAGCGATAAACATATGCAAGCAATGCGAATAGCATGACTATGCGGAAATCAAGTAATCAACACTACAGTGAAGAATCTACTATGCAAACTACAGATCTAGGTATCCAGTCAATCGGGAGAGGTATGGAAACCACCTAAATCTGAGTCGATATATATATAGATATACTAGTTGGTGATCCCGCCTCAATAATATCGTGTACAATACAGTATATCATAAGACATCCTCGAGTCATGAGTGCGGATCTATCATCAATATAGGCTCGTACGGTAAATCATCGTACGGCATCCCAAGAGCTGGGTACGTTCAATATCATATTATCTCATCACATAGCAGGTATCACTATCATCATATAACATAATCTGGGGTACTGATCTTATTCTAGTATATCTGATACCATCTATAAAGTATGAATGCGGGGGTAAACACACATCCCAAGCCCGCAAGAATCACAAGTCGTATCCCAAATATGAATCATATCAAATCACCGATCTCATGGCACAAGGCCCAAAATCATCGACTCATCTCCATTGTCATCCAATATCATCAACAAAGTGTAAGTATAAGGAATATGCAAGTGTGCGCGTGTGGGTGTAATTCTGTCCTAAGGTTCGCAACTAGGAACTATGCTAGTTATTTCTAACCCTAACTAACCATAACACACCTAACACAAAAACCACAACACACTATAACTATCATATATATAATATACATAGTATACTAACTACGGACTGCGGGGGTGCTATACGCCATCTACCCGACTTCCCCCTGTAGATATAATCTACTCACTTTGTGTCTTCATTTGTCGCCGTCGCCACGCGCTTGCTTCTTGTCCTGAAGTCTTCATGGGATACCTACACGTCAAAGTATCATAATGCACATTAAAACCCAAATCCAATCTAAAATGGCATACGAAAACGAAAACGATACGATAATGGGCCTATAGGTTAGAACCTACGGCACACCTTCAAAACCATCTATCAATCCTCAATATCGTCGTATAAACGCCAATTAGTCGAGGTAAAACGAAACACGCAAATTCAGAATTGAAAATACGGAATACTAAAACATGAATCCAAAACAGCAACTAAGGAAAAATGCTCCAGATTTTACCCTAGGTCAAATTAGACAAGTCCATACATGCTAGGGGCCTAAAATATACATGTAGGAGCTACAGAACAAACACGAGACAAAATGGTGGGACCCAGGCTGCAAATTCCGGCCAAACAGATTAAATCTGCGGCCTGGAAGAGGAGGTGGGGGCTAGGGCATTGTATGGTGGTTCTAGAGTACCTGCACATCTCACTGTCCATTCAATTTTATTTTAGGGGTCTCGGGGTGATAGCAGATTCCTAATTACAACTCCAGATTTATAGTTTTTCCTGATATCGACTCGCTAAATCCGTATTCTGGGTTTTATCTTCAAGTTTAGTCCAAAGTAACATTCCCCCAGGGTTTCTAAGGTCATCAAAATCCTCAAGTTCACATTTGGTTCAGATCTAACCTAAACCCTAACTAGAAGTTTCAAAGGTTCATCAAACGACACCATATCGACGTGAAACTAGTATAGATGCATAAGGAAATGAAATACTACTCTAGGGGTGTAGAAATTACCTTCTTTGGCAACTCAAGAAAATTCTTGAGTTGCACAAAGTCCTCCAAATCCAATCTTGCTAGGTTCAAGGTGTAGCTAGTGAACTCGGGAATACTTTTTGTGAAGTGGGAATGGGGTTTTGGTGAGGGAAATGGGAGGGATCTATGGTTTTTTGTGAAGAGGGGGAGAGAGAGAGATGGCAGCAGCAGCAAGGGGAGGGAGAGGAGAGAGAATGAGAAGAGGAAAATGATGGGGAATGGCTCTACAAGTCAAAAAGTAAGCCCCATACCTACCTCTCTCCTAATCATCATACTTTACCTTTTCTTTTCTTTTTCTTTCCTCTCTAAACCCTTCTCACTAGAATACTAACCCCAAAAGAAATATGGTGAAAAAATGCACAAGTGTAAGAAAAATGATATGTGCACATTTTTGCACAAAAATGCTAAAAATCCGATTAGCGATTTTTAATCGCGATTAGCACTAAATTAGGATATAACTAATCATAAAACTTAGAAAATGGCATAATTCCCTAAAAAACCTTATTTTATAATTTTCCATAATTTTTCTAAAATTTTTCCCCTATATTTGTATTTAATACTACCAAAATATTAAAATATTCATTAAAATAATATTAAATTATAAAAATTCCCAAAAATTAATATTTTATTTTTTGAAATGTTACAATCTACCCCCCTTAAATAAATTCGGTCCCCAAATTTAAATTTAAACCCCCAAATACCACAACATTTCAGTAAAAATCCAAATTGTCGGGGTTCCGAAAACATCAATACGTAGCGAATATCATAAAAATGTACTGCTCTATAAGAAATCAATCCCCAAAATGCATATAAGAATATCCGGTGCGTCTGGTGCGCACGGAAATCAAAATCCATATATGTGCCATACATGGGCACAAAACAATATCTAGGTGCAACGGGTGTGCACGAAACATCTGTCATAGGCAACGTATGTGCCTGACAGCAAAATCAGGTGCATTTGACATGCACGAAGAATTTCGATTTAGGGCATCTGGTGTGCACCAAAATCGCATATCAAAACACTATAGGTGCATGAAAGCTATGCTGGAAGTGTAAATCAAACCACTGCATAAGATAGGCGTGAAATCACAATCAATACCTCAAATGAAATGATTATGCGCAAAATATCAATACCCAGTGGGTGCGTGAAAACAAATATCATGAAATTCAGTCATCAAAACTAAATCATGCAAACAGAACGCCCAAAATACCGAAATCCAAGATGACGGATACGTGATAACCGAATCACAAAATCACAAATCATAAATACCGTCGCCGGTAGTTCCTCCTTCAAGGTCGAGAAGGAGTCGGTGCATCCAATGCTAGCAGCGCAAGATATCTACTTGCCTCTTGCTCACAGTCTGGCATCCTCTGCCTCTGGGTCCTTATCTTCTCTGCGGATTACTTATCTCGCAAACAATCGGCCCATCGGCCTTTCAGGTGTGCTAACGGGGACGATTCCGTTCTGGCACTTCTCTGGTCATCTCTCGGTCAATCCTCACGACCACACCTAAAGCTGCATATTACTGGCGTCGGCCTCTGGCTCTCTGAATGCAAGTCACACATCTGATCCTGGGTGCAAGCATCATTGCAGCAGTGTCCTGGAAGGAATCCTGCTCAGGGTCCCTTCCAATCATGCCTATGCCGATCTGTACGGAGGCTGGTACTATTGCATAATCTCTTCTCGCTCAATGGACATCTGTGTCCTCAGCACAACATTTCTCGGAATCTGGTTGCATCCCAACGCCTCTGTAAGCATATCAGACCTGTGGTCTCGACGGGAAGTAATGACAGCTCGTCAGCGTCTCGCACGAACCTCTTTTCTGCTTGTCTGTATTTCCGTCCACTTCGACGTCACGTCTCAATCTGCGCACTGCAATGCTCCCGGCTACGGTCGATCCGAAGTCTCTCGCATATCTCTTTTCTGCCGAATTGCCCGGAAGTCATCGTCCAATGCTGAAGCTAATCCTTGTTCCGGAATGGCTGCATACTCATCGCGCCTCTTTCTGAAAGGTATATCCATATACAATGCCTCCGCGTGCGTATCGCATCTCTGATGTCAGCGGAGGGGAACGTCATCTCGTCAAAATCTCCAGTGAACTCTTTACTTCACTCTGCTTCAATGTCGACTGATTCGGACTCGTCTCATCGTGGCTGCATGGACTGCGCTCCAACGGCTATGCTCGTATCTGGAGTCTCCCAAGCAATGCATCCCATCACAAGATGTCCGAATGATGTCGAATCGTACGATCGACTCGTCAGACCCTCATAATCCCCCAAGAGATCAACATCTTGAGTACAGTTTAATAGTATCGAGTACATGCCACAGCGTCGGTGGTCCAGCCGTAGAAGGGCAAACCCAAGCCTCACTAATGGCGCCGTGGAACTGCCGCAAACCATAAGGTTCAAAGGCTTTCACACGGTCATTAAGTCGAGTTAGGGTTTTATTCTTCTAGAGGGTCCATAGAATCACCTGCATGTCTTTCCGTATACTTTAAACATGGAAAATGTGCTCCTGACATTCGATCGTCTCTATCGACTCTCAGCATCTCCGCGTGAAGTCGTCTCTAGCTGGAAACAATCTATCTGATGACCTCGCATCTGGGTAAGCAAACGAATCACTTGTCCTAGCATCCCTCCTTGGTGACTAGTGACCTTCCATCATATCTCTAAGTATATACTCATGCTGCAGTAGCTCCAATCATCTGGGTGATATCTCGTCGTTTGCAGCAGCAACTGGCTCATTCGTCTGTACGCTGAACAGCACCGCAATCCTCCAGGAAAGGCGATACATTGGCGGTCATCAATAAATCGGTCTGCTCTAGATCTGAGTAAGACTCCCTACACTGGAAATCTTCAACTCAACTGGGCCTGCTCCGGCGCACAAGTCGGACTAATCACCTTCGTCTGTCAAATCGGGTAGACTAACTGTCATCAGTCTCATATCCGCCTGGAAGCTCCGGCGATCTCAGCTCGCAAGCTCCAGAAACGACATCCTGTCAATCTCAGCAACAGCTGGTCCATCTGTCTGCACGGTAGGCGAAATCATAATCTCTGAGGTATGCTGTACATCAACAGTCCTCTCTCAACTGGCAGCTCTAACAATGGCCCGATCATCCGGTGCAAAACCAAGCACTTGCCTCCACTAGAGGTCACAATCACCAATACTAACTCGAGACGTTCCCATGTCACCAGAAAACACAATGGTCGGCCCTCGTACCAGACGAGCTCGCCCTGACCATAACCCTAGCAGCAGCCCAAACTGCGCTCAAACATGGCGACAGGAACCTCAATCAAGTATCGAAGAGCGCAGATCAATTGCAAGAAAGAAAACAACAGATCCAGAGTGGATACATGATCATAAGAAGGAACAACATCAATGAAAGTATGATCATAGAACTAATAGAATCGGGGATCTCAAATGGATGTATAATCATGGATATGAAGAGAATCACTGATCTCGAAAATATGTACATCCTAAGGTTCCTTAAGCGGAGTGGCGTGTCGTTAGTATGCCGCGGAACATACCCACGATACGTCACTCTACTTTAGTCACCTATTCCATCAACCAAGGGTCATCCTACGCGACGAAAGTTTGAAAGTTTGGGTCTAATACCCCCTCGACTAAGTCTAAGTTCCGTAAGGTCAAGCCTAAGTTCCGTATAGATATAGACGCCCTAGGCTCCACATAGCCAAACTTAGACTCGAACCAAGTTTAACCTAGCGCTCTGATACCAACTTTGTCACGACCCGAAAGAGCACGTGACTGGCCCTTGAACCATATGAAGTCTATAGGACTCCATCTGATCCTAGTAAGCTAAAAGCCCAGAAATCTAAAACCATTTTAAGAGTAAGTAAAGAAACTGGTTTAAAGAAGTGAAGGAAAACATGCTTGAAGTCAAGGTGTTTAAAAAACTAAGCCGAAAATGCATTTTAAAAGATGTAAGGACTTTTCTAAAAATTTCGGCAGAGTTTCTTTTGTAAATAGTGGCCCCGAACGGGGTACAACAAGAACAATGTATATATGCAATGAATAAAAGGCATCCCCAAGCGGGAGCTAGCTCTTCGTCAATTGACAGTCACAACCACGCAAGCAATAATATACAACGCCGAATGGCGAGGGTCAAATCCAAAAAGAAACTCAATAAGCATGAAAACCGCAATACTACTAAGCGCGACTCTAAGGTCGAATAATACATCACTAATGTCTAAGTCTGAAACAATATACAAGTTTTGGTTGATGGAATTTCTAGACACAAGAATAATACAAGTACAATGGTGGTTCTTGATGCAAAAGAACCCACCTACCAAATGCAATTCACCCGCAAGGAATCAGTGTGCCAGAAATGCCGCAATGGAACCTGTACGGCAAAACCTGCAAGAACTGTGGAACAACAGGGGTGAGTTACCAACTCGTGAATAGAAATATCTACAAGCAGAAACCGAATGCAAGACTTAATCCTAGGTCAATACGATCAGTATAATATAAACCACAAAAGTACGTCTGAAGCATGATAAGGTGGCAATGTAACATCTAAACATGTATGTAGTGCCAAGTACTCAGGTAATAACATGTCATCAGTATAAGGTATGTCTGCATGAAGTAAATATGAAGAAGTATCAAATGGATATCAATATACATATATTAGCATCCCATTCCACTAATATTGGAGTAAGGGTATATATAACAGCGCCCTCATACCCTGTTATATATACAAATGAAGTATGATCAGTGTAATAAAAGTCTGTATGTATGTGGACCCCGTCAACCTGTCACCCAAATGACAAAAAGCATTATGCATGTAAATGTCATAAAGCATATGCATGGAAAATATGAGGATATAACCAAAAGCATGGAACCTGAGTGCCTAGCATCGACACTCGAAAACATCATGAAAACCTGTGCCTAGCATCGTCACGTAAATCCTTATATATCGGGCATCCGTCAGTCCGGGTCTGCCCTCTCTCAATATATCGGGCATCCGTCAGTCCGGGTCAGCCCACTCTCAATATATCGGGCATCCGTCAGTCCGGGTCAGCCCTCTCTCAATATATCGGGCATCCGTCAGTCCGGGTCAGCCCTCTCTCAATATATCGGGCATCCGTCAGTCCGGGTCAGCCCTCTTTCAATATATCGGAATATCATAAAAACAACATATCTCAATGCGCAAATCAGAAAGCATGATGCATGTGACATATAAATGAAATGCAAGTAACAATATATCCTGCAGCATGGAATAATAGTATGCGCATATAAGGTCATGTCCTGATGCAACAATACTACAGTGTAGTGGCATGGCAATTATCGATGATGAAGTGTGTGAGCCGGCAAATAGTGTACGTGGAACATACGCATCATCGATAATGGTGCTGGTGTCCTAACAGCATGATAATAATATAGCGATAAACATATGCAAGCAATGCGAATAACATGAATATGCGGAAATCAAGTAATCAACACCACAGTGAAGAATCTACTATGCAAACTACAGATCTAGGTATCCAGTCAATCAGGAGAGGTATGGAAACCACCTAAATCTGAGTCGATATATATATAGATATACTAGTCGGTGATCCCGCCTCAATAATATCGTGTACGATACAGTATATCGTAAGACATCCTTGAGTCATGAGTGCGGATCTATCATCAATATAGGCTCGTACTTTAAATCATCGTACGGCATCCCAAGAGCTGGGTACGGTCAATATCACATTATCTCATCACATAGCAGGTATCACTATCATCATATCACATAATCTGGGGTACTGATCTATGTCTAGTATATCTGATACTATCTATAAAGTATGAAGGCGGGGGTAAACACACATCCCAAGCCCGCAAGAATCACATGTCGTATCCCAAATACGAATCATATCAAATCACCGATCTCACGGCACAAGGCCCAAAATCATCGACTCATCTCCATTGTCATCCAATATCATCAACAAAGTGTAAGTATAAGGAATATTCAAGTGTGTGCGTGTGGGTGTAATTCTGTCCTAGGGTTCGCAACTAGGAACTATGCTAGTTATTTCTAACCCTAACTAACCATAACACACCTAACACAAAAACCACAACACACTATAACTATCATATATATAATATACATAGTATAGTAACTACGGACTGCGGAGGTGCTATACGCCATCCACCCGACTTCCCCCTGTAGATATAATCTACTCACTTTGTGTCTTCATTTGTCGCAGTCGCCACGCGCTTGCTTCTCGTCCCGAAGTCTTCATGGGATACCTACACGTCAAAGTATCGTAATGCACATTAAAACCCAAATCCAATCTAAAATGGCATACGAAAACCAAAACGATATGATAATGGGCCTATAGGTTAGAACCTACGGCACACCTTCAAAACCATTTATCAATCCTCAATATCGTCGTATAAACGCCAATTAGTCGAGGTAAAACGAAACGCGCAAATTCAGAATTGAAAATACGGAATACGGAAACATGAATCCAAAACAGCAACTAAGGAAAAATGCTCCAGATTTTACCCTAGGTCAAATTAGACAAATCTATACATGCTAGGGGCCTAAAATATACATGTAGGAGCTACAGAATAAACACAAGACAGAATGGTGGGACTCAGACCGCAAATTGCGGCCAAACAGATTAAATCTGTGGTCTGGAAGAGGAGGTGGGGGCTAGGGCTTTGTATGGTTGTTCTAGAGTACCTGCACATTTCACTGTCCATTCAATTTTATTTTAGGGGTCTCGGGGTGATAGCAGATTCCTAATTACAACTCCAGATTTACAGTTTTTCCTGATATCGACTCGCTAAATCCGTATTCTGGGTTTTATCTTCAGGTTTAGTCCAAAGTAACATTCCCCCAGGGTTTCTAAGGTCATCAAAATCCTCAAGTTCACATTAGGTTCAGATCTAACCTAAACCCTAACTAGAAGTTTCAAAAGTTCATCAAACGACACCATATCGACGTGAAACTAGTATAGATGCACAAGGTAATGAAATACTACTCTAGGGGTGCAGAAATTAGCTTCTTTGGCAACTCAAGAAAATTCTTTAGTTGCACAAAGTCCTCCAAATCCAATCTTGCTAGGTTCAAGGTGTAGCTAGTGAGCTCGGGAACACTTTTTGTGAAGTGGGAATGGGGTTTTGGTGAGGGAAATGAGAGGGATCTATGGTTTTTGGTGAAGAGGGGAGAGAGAGAGATGGCAGCAGCAGCAAGAGGAGGGAGAGGAGAGAGAATGAGAAGGGGAAAATGATGGGGAATGGCTCTACAAGTCAAAAAGTAAGCCCTATACCTACCTCTCTCCTAATCATCATACTTTACCTTTTCTTTTCTTTTTCTTTCCTCTCTAAACCCTTCTCACTGGAATAGTAACCCAAAAGAAACATGGTGGAAAAATGCATAAGTGTAAAAAAAAAATGATATGTGCACATTTTTGCACAAAAATGCTAAAAATCCGATTAGCGATTTTTAATCGCGATGAGCACTAAATTAGCATATAACTAATCATAAAACTTAGAAAATGGCATAATTCCCTAAAATACCTTATTTTAGAATTTTCCATAATTTTTCCAAAAATTTTCCCCTTTATTTGTATTTAATACTACCAAAATATTAAAATATTCATTAAAATAATATTAAATTATAAAAATTCCAAAAAATTAATATTTTATTTTTGGAAATGTTACACACTGTGTACTGTTAAAAGAAAACTGATTTCCCAATTAGCCCTTGCTCCAGGGTATGTATTTACCAGGTTTGATTATCACATCTGTATGGTTTTACAGATGATGAGTGGGAGTAAGTTATTGGGAATTGGGTGATCATCCTCATTATATCGGGATTCGTTGTAATTGGTGATATTTGAGGAAATCGCCTGGGTTGTTTGCCGGACGGCAAATATTTTATTTTGAATATCCGTTGTTATGCACCAATTTCAAATTGATATATCTGTGCGTTTATTTTTATAAAGTGAGATATAACTTTTTGAAATTATGTCTATGACATTTACCTATATCAGTGGATGGTTAGGTAAGGAGCATTAAACAGCTGTGTAATTCTTCTTAACCATAAGTACAGTTTTCAACCTACGACACACAGCGAATGAGTTATTAGACTAAGGGGACTTATACAGAGTATTGTATTTTTTCCAGTGTCCATGAGGACAGAGGGGTTGGTACTCGTACTATATTCTGTTTACTTATGACTTCTCTAGTTCTTAGACATATGTTTCGTAGAAATGCAAGGTCTAAGTTTTGAGAAGTTATAGGTATAAGAATAAAGTAGAGAACCAGGCATTGCAAGTATCAGGATTCTTCAAGGTAATCGAAGATGTAGATACTTGTGTATGGTATTCAGTTGATAGTAATGATTAAGAGAACTTGCTTCTCTTTCAGGTTACTCATAATTGGAAGCACTCCTAAGTTGAGTAATACTGATCGGCCTCTCTCCATTTAGTTGACATGCACTGGAGACAGCTGCATGACTTGAATCTGGTTCCAATTAAATCAGTACCTCTGTTTCTATATTGGATATAGAATAGTTCATATCTTAACAATGTTAAGGTACGGGGAGTTGTCCGGCTTATGCTTAAAACAAGACTCTGGATAACTCAAGGCACGTTTCTGTAATGGCTGTTTGTGGGTTGACCCAGGCTATGACGAGGGTTGACTTTCTACCATCTGGAAGATCAATAGTGATATTGTTCGTGACTCGCCACAGTTTTAGTAAAATGGATTTTTTTTCAGAAAACAGTAGTGGGAGTATGGTAGAACTTGATGTGATTCCAGAACCGCAAACGATTACTGAAAATTTAATAGGACCTAAAGATTCAATCTGTTTTGACATTCCATTGGCCACTCCGCAGATATGGTGGGTAACCTCAGGCACTCGAGAGTACTTCTGTAGCCTCAAGGATGGTGACAGGGAGGTTCTTGTTTACCCAGACTTGTCGATACTGTTGTTCCAGACTATGAGACCCGACAAGAGGATGAGTATAGCGTCGTTCTAAACTAGCTTTAGAAGTGTACTTGTATATGACTCTGCCATAGGGTTGTCGTAGTCAGTGGGAGCAGCGGAAGCATAATGGACAAGTAGCTTATGTCTATTTATGGACTAAAGCAGATGTAGCAGAGATAGATCATCTATTTCTGATGTGACAGTCATAGGTTTGACTTCATCAAAATAGAGGATGGATCTGTTAAGAAGGTAGTAGGGTGTGATGTCCTGGTATTTGGATGACATACACATAGTGGGAAGTGAAATTCCTATACTGCGATCGGTTATATTTTGGTTGTCACACAGTGGTTTCTCCATATAGGATATGGTTATTATATCAGATATTCTGGTTACTAGATCTATGGTTTTAGATCTAGATTTAGGTAGTTTCCCAATCTGGGTACTTAGACAGCATTCTAAACGTGTTTTAGAATGGACGACTCCTGGCACGGTAGTGTGCCTACATGTGATGGAGTCACCCTCTCTAGAGGTGTCTTACCGACTAAAGGGGATAGGGATGTGCATGATTGGCAAATCACTTGCTTAGGCAATTGAGTCAATCATGAGATGTCAAGTACCACACCAGACGTTGTTTTTGCACTAGATGCAATAAGTTGATATTAATCCTATCCTGGAGAAACGTAAGGAAGCAGTTTTAGAACATAAGTGGATGTTCTAGGGATATGATAACAAACGGCCTCTTTTAGCAGACAGTTATCATTCCAGGCTTCCAAGATGACCTGGATGACAGAGTGACTGTCAGAGTTATAGTTTTCCCTCTGGCGAGGGACAGTATTTTGGACAGGTGGTCCAAGCGGATACTGAGGGAGGTGTGGCGCAGGATACTGATTAAGTTCAGTTGACGATACGGTCTAAGAAGTTTGGATTTGGAGTTCATTTATGAACAAGGTCCCATCAGATATCCAGACATATTCTAAGACAGGTATTGCTCATTTCGGGAGATGGTTTTCTCCGCAAATTTAAGATAAAGAGAGATATAGAAAGAAACATAAGGGCGGATCCACTCACTAAGTCTATTTCTCGAACGCAATAGTTTCACAAACGGGCTTTGTAAGACTGATCAGTAGAGGAGTCGGGTGTTCGGTATCACACGGGCTGTGAGTATGCGACATCGCAATTATTAACCTTGAGTGCAAGTGGGAGATTGTTGGACATAGTGCCCACAAAGTCAATTATTGGATCACAGGCATATTATTGCAATGATTGAGGGAGGATCTATGCCAGTAGGACAGTCTTACTCGAGAGGTTTGTATACTATCTGGTTTATCTTTATCATCGTGTACATGCTTTAGGTGACATTGTAGTTCACTATTACACATTGATAGAGAATAGTATGCTACCATGGTTTATCTTTATCATCGTGTACTGCTTTAGGTGACCTTACAGGTCACTATTGCACGTTGATAGAGCCCATAGGATTCTTTCTTGACTACCAGCAGTAAGATGGCGATCATATACGTGAGAGTTGGGTAGTCTATAAGAACATCCTTAAAGTGATCCCTAGTCGTGGGAGTTTCGAGGCTGGGCATCGATACTCTATTACAAGACTAGTGTATACAGTCGAGACCCCGACGAGGGGCGGTGGCCGGTCTCACAAGCCATTGGAGTCAGTTGGATCACCTAAGCTGTATACAAGTGCCCATTGGGTTATTAGTACACTGGACAGGACTCGCCGGGAACATGCTAGTTGGTATTATACCTGATGTCAGATAGCAGTTCCCTGGTGACATGCGTACATGTTAGTTCATCGACCTGAGATCGTCATTTGTCTCGTGTGAGTTCCCACTGTGCTTTGATTACTACCTTACCACGGCTCAAAGAAGTCGTGCAAACAGGTTTTAATTGGGTACAGTCCCGAGCCACATGGAGGCAGTGAGCGGATCGGCAGGGGTTTCGTCTCTCCCGGTATTGGGGGTGAGATCGCGCTGTGTCTAGAAGATCCATTACACGAAGTCCTTGGCCAAGGCAGGAGATTTACTGGTAGGTATTCTAGTAGTATCTCAGGGTGTTCTGGGCTACACTCCGACAAGACTTGTACCGCTTTTGGGGGTCTGACTTTTACCAACCCCGTAAGCCCGCCATGTGATACTCATAGATGAACGGACCAGACTATACGGATATTGTCACTGACAGGCTCAGTAGGGTGTCAGGATGAGTTCGCTCATCGACCTCCCTTTTAGTCAATACCTGGTAGCTCGTTACGTACGGCTAGTACCTCTGACGTGCTGGTGATTAAATCCACAGCCAAAGTATTGACGAGTCTTTAGAGTCCCCCACAAACAGTTTCTCAAGTTTCGGGCGAAATGTTTTAGAGGCCGTATGGATATATGGTAGGGTTCGATCATATACGTGCAGTATTGAACGGATCATGATCGGACGGATCATACTAGTTGGCTTTGGCTTAAGCCGGATCCTAGTATTAGATTTGTTGGATTACTTTAGTCTCATCGCATTGGCATTCAGTCGGAATGCGGGTGTAGGTATGTATATACAGGTAAGGGGTATCCTTGTGATCCGTCACGAGTTTACTTTAGATGTTGCCGTATCTTTTTATTGTTGCAAACATTTGGATTAATGTTTGTAAATGGAAATTGTGAGCTATATGTCATGATAAGGAGCATTTATTGTGACACATGCACAAGTGGTCACTCATGGTCTCTTTCTTTGTGCATGTGTCACATAATGTGATAGATTTGTGTTGAAATGATAAGAAGAGAGAGAAAGGCAACCATATGGTTGTAGTTTTGCTCTTGTATTATTCTTTATCTCATACTCTCTCTTTTTATCATATCATTCCAACATAAGAAGAGAAAAGAAGTGGTTAGCTCTCATATTATTCTACTCACTCTCTCATTTTATCAAATATATCACAAAAGAAAAGAAAGAGAAAAACATCTTCTTCTTCCTCTTTCTTCTCTAGCTCATAATCTCCATCAATGGCAACACCTTCAACCTCCATCCATCAGATGGATGCAAGAGACAAAGTGATCACAAACATTTTCTACATCACCTCGGACACGTCGGCTAGCACACTTCGTGACCAAGTTGCTTCGGATGAAGCGGGAGCCCGTAAGAGGAATCGATGATGTGGTGCCCCTTCCGACGAGGAGATCGAGAACGGAGATGCCGCGAGGAGCTTAGGATGATGGCCAAAGACCGAAGGACATGGATCGATCGGTATAGCCTTTCCAACCCTTTCTCTAGTTGCTAGTTGTAGGTTAATGGTTCGATCCGGGTTTTAAGCATACGATAGCGCCGGTTTCTAGTTTGAAAAAGTTTTCGTTTCCGCATTTTGTCCTTGGATAGACGGCCGGGTCGCTACCGTAGACTTGCACTAACTACCGGGTACTTTGAAGTGTTTAGTGGCCTACTCACATCATTGATGGAGACCGCTTCACTTCTGGTACTTGACGGGTAGTTTGTCGTACCCGTAGGGGTCTAGGGTGGGGTTTTGGCTATTCATCGCGACTATGTAATCCGTCTTTCATTGCAGGCTCCAAAGGAATGCGGATTTCTAGAAAATCTAATATGTTCATCTGTGATCTGGAATGCCTATTATTGTGTCAGACGAATGTACAATATCTATATATGATATCTAGTAGGCGTCACTTATGTTTTGCACCCGCGCTAGCCAAGCCCCCGCCCTGTCGTTAGTTAAGTAACCTAACTGGTGAATGACGGGGCCCAGTGGCGAATGCGGATGGCATAAGAGGACGTTGTATTTTCGTTGTTTTCTGCAATTATAGGTTAATTGATGGGACGCATTATATTAATGCAAAGAAAATAAACCAAAGTTGAATCGTTGGAACAGTTTAAAAGAAACCACTCAGTTATTTTAAAACAGAAGGTATTTTTTTTAATTGCGGAGCTTAAACCACTTCTTTTAAAAGCTATCAGGTTCCTTCGATCATATCAAGTTCATTACGTTCACGGTTTCGCCCAAACCATTCGTAGCCCTCCGTCATTTCATTTGGGTATTCAGTAGTATTCAAGCTATGTATTTTGACCAAAGCCAAGGCATAGTGTTTGGTAGCTGCTGGGTATTCATTTGTTGCATAGATAGATGAGTTAGTTTGGGACAGTCGTACTGCCATTTGGCCAACGTCAGGGGTATGTATGGCTGGGTTCAAATTAACAAGATAATGATGGGCAGAACTTGACATGTGACTTATGACATTTTGACCAACGCCAAGGTCATAAGAGCATGGGGCAGAAATCCATATCGGGAGTTTCTAAAGAAACTGAAACTTGCTAAGAGATTGCATACTATTTGGGGTGTGATAATTTTGGTAGGATTCCTTCAGCTTTATCACAGGATGATATTTGGATCCCGATCCTACTGTGAGTATATGCTACTCATCAGGAGATTCTTTCACATAACGATCAATGCTATAAACCAAGTAGGTGTCGAGAAAGGTGTCAGCAGGGCTACGCCCCCAGAGAAAAGAGGTTATTTAATTAAGGGACTTCGCGAAAGCGTCGTAAAACCTCACTCGAAGTACCAACACCGGCCTGGCTGAACGATTAAGCAAGTATTGTACGGTGAGAATAGTCCTGACTTGTTCTTTCTTTATAGTTTGATGAGGTATTCGAGAAACAGTGGGAGCCATCCTGTTTAGATAAACTAAAAACCACTCTAAACTTGCAAGAGCATCATGCTAAAGTGTTCCCTCTCTCTCTCATTGCAGCGACCCAGAACATGATAGGCCTTAAGTTATTATTAGATAAAAATATTTTGACAGGGCCAAACTATAAAGATTGGTTCCGGAATGTTAAGATGGTTATTACCTATGACAAATTAGGGTACGTCCGTACTATAAAGGCCCCTGCCATCCCAGGTCCTGAATCCAGTGTCGCGGATAAGGAATTCCGCAAGACCTGCGAGTTAGACTGCGCGAAGGCCAAGTGCATCGTGCTTGCCTCTATGAATGATGAATATCAGAGGAGGCACGAGAATATGGATCTAGAATCCATATTTCTCCACACCAAGGAACTGTATGGAGAGCAATCTCGTATAGCTAGAAACGAGACCTCGAAGAACTTGTTTCAGTCGAGGATGGCCGTCGGATCATCTGTATGGGAACATGTCCTTAAGATAAGTGGCTATATTAAAGAGCTCGCAAACCTTGGGACAACATTAGAGAACGAGCTGTATACAGACTTCATTCTCCAGTCCCTTCCTTCCACCTACGCCCAGTTTATCTGGAATTTCAACATTCAAGGTAAAGAAGTTGAACTTCCAGAACTCCTTAACATGTTGAGGAGTGCAGAGGGCACCTTGCAGAAGGCAAGGGAAACAGCCACTATTTTTGTTCGTGGTGCTTCCTCTTCCAGGTCCAAGGCAAGGGCCAAAGGAAGGAAGAAGAAGGCCGCTACCAAACCGAGAGGTGGTGTTGGTAAGGTCAGAGTCAAGGGAAAGGCAAAGGTTGTGGTGCCAGTAGTGGCAAAGGACGAGTGCTTCCACTGTCGTAGGAAAGCCCATTGGAAGAAGGATTGCAAAGCTTGGATTGCCAAGAACCAGGACCTGAGGCAAGTTGTGGCTTCGGCTTCAGGTGTGTTTGTAATTGAAAATTTTCTGTCAATCAACTCTACTTCCTGGGTATTGGATACCGGATCAGGATCTCATATATGCAATTCATTACAGGCACTGAGAAACCGTAGAGTGCCGAAGGTCGGTGATATGACCCTCCAGGTTGCTAATGGAGCTAGCGTGAATGTTATGTCCGTAGGGGATTATCACCTTGGATTAACGAGTGGACATATTTTGGTTTTGCGCAACTGTTTTTGTGTACCTAGTTTAACATGTAATATCATATCAGTATCGTTGTTATCAAAAGAAGATTATGATTTCACGTTTGTAAGCGATGTTGTTAACATACACCTTAATCATGGTTTGATTGGATCCGGTACACTAGATAACGGTATATACATGTTAAACCAATTACAGATTTTCAATGTCCAGAACACATAAAAAAGAAAGGCTCCAGATATAAATCAAGCTTTCTTATGGCATTGTAGACTAGGTCACATCAATGAGACAAGGTTAACTAAGTTACATAGAGAAGGATATTTAGATCCGTTCGAATATCAATTTTATGCCACTTGTTAATCATGTCTCAAAGGAAAGATGACAAAGACTCCATTCACTGGACACGGAGTAAGAGCGAGTGAGCTCTTAGGACTCATACACAGCGATGTATGTGGTCCAATGTCTACACATGCAAGAGGCGGTTTTTCATATTTCATTACTTTTACGGATGATTTCTCTAGGTATGGATTCCTTTTCTTGATGAAACATAAATCCGAGGCTTTTGAGAAATTCTCAGAATATAAGAATGAAGTAGAAAACCAAACCGGCGAAAGTATCAAGACACTGAGATCTGATCGAGGTGGTGAATACTTAAGTGCCGAGTTCCTGGGTTAGCTAAAAGAGAAATGAATTCTCTCTCAGCTTACTCCTCCATACACTCCACAACATAACGGTGTATCGTAGAGAAAGAACCGAACCCTATTTTATATGGTACGTTCCATGATGAGTAATACTAAGTTATTGCGATCTTTCTGGGGTTATGCACTAGAATCAGCTGCATATCTTTTGAACATGGTTCCTACTAAGACTGTGCCTACCACACCATATCAGATATGGAGTGGGAAAAAACCCTATCTTCAGTATCTGAAGATATGGGGATGTCCAGCTTTTGTTAAAAAGAAACATGCGGACAAACTCGAGGCACGCTCAGTACAGTTTAAGTTTGTGGGATATCCAAAGAACTCCAAGGGGTATTTTTTATATTACGCGGAGTAACAAAAGGTTTTTGTTTCTCGTAATGCCCATTTTCTACAACAGCAGTTTTTAGAAAAGGAAACAAGTTGGAGCGCAATAGAACTGGAAGAAATTCCAGAACCACAAAATACTATTGAATGTTTGGTAGAGCCAGAAGTTCCAGAAGAACAGGACATTCCCGCATCCCTCTACAGGAGTAGTAGGCCGTCTCATCCGCCTGAGAGATACTACGGTTTTCTCATAGACGGGGATAGAGAGGATTGCGTCATTGATAATGATGAACCTACTAGCTTCCAACAGGCCATCAAGAGCGGCGACTTGGTAAGATGGCTGGATGCAATGCGGACCGAGATGGAGTCCATATACACCAACAAAGTATGGACTTTGGACTTTGCTCCAGATGGGGTAATACCCATAGGATGCAAGTGAATCTTGAAGAAAAAGATTGGTGTAGATGGACAGGTAGAAACCTATAAAGCTAGACTTTTTGCAAAGGGTTTTCGTCAAAGACTTGGTTTGGACTATGACGAAACTTTTTCTCCAGTGGCTATGCTCAAATCCATTCGGATCCTTCTTGCCATTGCCGCCTTCCATGATTATGAGATCTGGCAGATGGACGTAAAGATGGCTTTTCTAAATGGTAATTTAGAAGAGTGCGTCTATATGGATCAGGCAGAAGGTTTCAATCAGAGTGGGAGCAGTGGGAAAGTGTGCAAGTTGTTTAAGTCCATTTATGGACTGAAACAGGCATCACGGAGTTGGAACATCTGTTTTGATGAAACGGTCAAAGAATATGACTTTATCAAAAATCCAGATGAACCATGTATATATACTAAAATTGTAGCACGAACTGTCGTATTCCTCGTCTTCTAAATGGATGACATTCTATTGATAGGAAATGACATTCCTATGCTACAATCTGTCAAAGGATTCTTGTCATACAGGTTCTACATTAAAGACCTGGGTGATGCCTCTTACATTCTGGGATCCAGATCCTTCGTGATAGATCTAAGAGGATGTTGGAACTTTCGCAGTCCAGGTATATAAACACTATACTGAAAAGATTCAGCATGGAAGATTCTAAGCGCGGTAATTTACCGGCTTATCACGGAATCACCCTATCCAAAGATATGTCTCCTATGACTGATTTGGAAAGGGATCGCATGTCAGTTATACTCTACGCTTCTGCGGTAAGCTCTATAATGTATGCGATGTTGTGTACCAGACCAGATGTAGCTTACGCACTGAGCGTGGTGAGCCGGTATCAGTCAGACCCAGGGGAGAAGCACTGGATAGCAGTAAAGAACATTCTCAAGTACCTGAGAAGGACTAAGGATATGTTCTTGGTTTACGGCGGAAAAGACCTCCAGATCGAGGCTTTTGCTGACTCCAGCTTCCAGAGTGACAAGGATGACTCTAAGTCCATGTCATTTTATGTCTTTACCCTCAATGGAGGGGCGGTGTGCTGGAAGAGTTCCAAGTAGGACACCGTTGCTGACTCGACGATGGAAGCGGAGTATATGGCCCTAGTGCAAGTGCAAGTGGGAGATTGTTAGTGTATATGCCCTAGGGGCCATTATTGTATCATACTAGCATGTATATTACTCAATGGAAGCTTGGGATATTTACAGTTGTATTAACAGTCTTGCTCAACATAATAGTATGCTACTTGGTTTATATCTATCTTAATATGTGTATATGTTTCTTTTAGCTTATCGCGAATAAATATTGATAGAGCCCTTAGGATCTTGCTTGACTACCAGCGTTGTGATGGCAGTCACACTAGTGGGAGCTGGGTAGTCTACAAGCACATCCTTTTTCAGGTCCCTAGTCATAGGATTATCGAGACAGGGCATCGATACTCCTGAGTAGACTAGTGTATACGCTTCTCATCCCAGCAGGGGAGATGGTCTGTTCCACACCATTAGTACATTTTACAGGAGATAGTATGCAGGTGCTCGTTGGGTTACGGGTACACCGGACAGGACTCACAGGGAACTGTTGGTTGGTATTATACCCGTCATCAGTTAACAGTTCCCAGGTGACATGAGTACAGCATAGTCCGTTGACTTGATACTGCTGCTTTGTCTCGAGTGTGTTCCTACTGTTTTTAGATTGCTACCCTACCACGGCTCAAAGGAGTCGTGCAAACAGGTAGCAGTTGGGTGCAGTCCCGAAGCACTTGGAAGCAGTGGCAGTTAGATAGGATTCGTCTCTCCCGGTATTGGGATTTGATATCGCACTGTGTTTGGAGAGCCATTACGCAAAGTCCCTGGCCAGGGAAAACGAGATTTACTGGTAGGATTTCCAGTAGCTTCTCAAGGTGTAATAGGCTTCACTCCGACACGACTTACACATCTTTTAAGGGACTGACGCTTTCCGCCCCCTAGTCCCGATATGCGATAGCTTTAGACGAACAGACCGGACAGTACAAAGATTGTCACATCAGGTTCAGTAGGATTTCGGATGGGTTTCCTCATCGGCCTTCTTATCGACATCTACTTGGGGACCGTTACGTACAGCTAGTGCCACTTGCGGCCTATGGTTAAACCTGCTGCCAGCGTAGTGTCGAGTCTTTAGAGTCCCACACAGAAAGTTTCCCTGCTTCAGGCGAAACGATATAGAGGTCGTATGGTTTTACAACAGGGTTCGGACATATACGTGTACTTGTGCACGTATGATGTTCGGACAGATTATACTAGCGGGCTTTAGTTTAAGCAAGATTCTAGTATTGGATTATTGGATTTATGCAGTCTCAGAATAGCCGTGTTTTACGGATAGGAGGGGCATTCTCGTAATTAGTCGAGAAGCTTCTAGAAGAAAGGTGAGGTGGAGAGCTTATGTGTAATTGCATTAAATGAATTAGTGATTCATGAGATGATTCATCCAAATGAGTTAATGAAGCATTAATTGTTTCAATGACTCATTAGATGATTCATTCATTTGTATTAAATGAAGCATGAAGATATTTGTGCAAGATATTTATGCAAGATATTTTATGTTTCATAATATATACACAATTTAGGTATAATTCATTTCATTCTCAAAAACACATTCTCTCCCCTCAAACTCTCCTCTTCTTAAACCTAACCCTAATCCTCTCATGTGTTGAGATCCTAAGGGTTAGCAAGACTAATATATCCTTAATCCACTTCTATATCTTCTAGGTCACTTGGGTTAGCAATCCTAGCCACTTAGTTACCTCAAGTGAGAGGTTAAAGCTTGGACGAGGAACTCTCGGGTGGATCTTCTATCACATCGAGGAGGCCGACGAGGAGGTGAACAACAAGAACAAGAAGGACTAGTATCTTGAGGTATAATCATCTATCATAGTAGTTTAGCACTTCTAGATAGTTTGTTAGTTAGGGTTTAGCAAAGATCCGTAAAGTTAGTCGATGTTAACTTGAACAAAATAATTATTTTACCTATTCCGCCTCCCCGCATCCTGTGGGGTGTCTAACGTCGACTTACATTCTCCACATCGGATATGGATATAATATCCGGCATTCTGATTACTTGATCTATGGTTTTAGATCTAGATTTGGGAAGTTTCCCAATTTGGGTACTTTGACACTTTTCTAAAGGTGTTTTAAAATGGACGACTCCTGGCATGGTGGTATACCTGCGGTGATAGAGCCACCCTCTCTAAAGGATGTCTTACAGACTAAAGGGGAGAGGGATTTTCTTGATTGGCATATCACTTGCTTAGGCAATTGAGTCAATCATGAGATGTCAAGTACCACACCTGATATTATTTTCAATAATTTTATATATTAATCCAATCCTGGAGAAACGTTGGGAAGAAATTTATGAACATAAATGGATGTTCTAGGATTATGGTAATGGCCGCCTCCTTCGGGAGACGATTATCATTCCAGGCTTCCAAGGTGACCTGGATGACAGAGTGGCTGTCAGAGTTATAGGTTTCCCTCTTTTAAGGGGTAGTAGTATGGACAGGTGGTCCAAGCGGATACTGAGAAAGGCATGGTGTAGGATACTGATTAAATTCAGTGGACGATACAGTCTAAGAAGTTTGCTGGATTTGGAGTTCATTTGTAAACTGGGTCCCATCAGATACCCAGACAAATTCTAAGACAGGTATTACGCATTTCGGGAGATAGTCATTCTCCGTGAAGTTGAGGTTTATAGAGAGATATATAAAGAAACATTGGAGCGGATCCACTCACTGAGGCTATTTCTCAAACACAATAGTTTCGCAAATGATCTTTGCGAGACTAATTCGTAGAGGAGTTGGGTGTTTGGTATCACACGGGCTGTGAGTATACGACACAACAATAATTAGCCTTAAGTGCAAGTGGGAGATTGTTGGCTATAGTGCCCTCAAGTCAATTATTGGATAGCAGGCACGTGATTGAGATGATTGAGGGAGGACCTATACGGATAGAACATTCTTACTCGAGATGATAGTATACTATCTGGTTTTTCTTTATCATCATGTACTAGCTTTAAGTGACATTACAAATCACTATTACATGTTGATAGTTTTAGTTATATGTATGTCCTAGAGGCCATTACTGTATATGTGATGTATATTTGTCATGACCCAAAGTTTGGATGTGACCGACACTTAGATTGTATAATATCTAAAGATATGCATACAGTCCAAGTAAGCCGAAAACCAAGATCAAAATCCTTTTTGCGGAATTCTTTATATAAAAATTTAGTTTTTAAGTAAAAACCACAGTTTATGAAGTTAAATATTAAATAAGTATAAAGTGTTAAGTTTGGTTGCATCCCTAGTTCGGATCAACAACATCAATAGTGGAGACAAATATCCAGGAGTATAAGACATTAACAAGAATATCCAATAAGTAAGAAAATACTAATATATAGAACTAACCCGTCTCATCTATCAAATAATATACATATAATCATCTCTCACTCTAAGTCATATACATGTCTGATGGAGATTTTCTAGATACAAAATACAATACCAAAAGAGAAGGTTACTACATGTTGGAGATAGTGCCCTAAGAGTCAATTATTGGATCATAGGCACGTGATTGCAATGATTGAGGGAGGACCTATGCCGGTAGGACAGTCTTACTCAAGATGATAGTATGCTATCTGGTTTATCTTTATCACCGTATACTGCTTTAGGTGACCTTACAGGTCACTTTTGCGCGTTGATAGAGCCCTTAGGATTCTTGCTTGACGGCCAGCAGTATGATGGCGATCATATATGTGGGAGCTGGGGTCTATAAGCACATCCTTAAAAGGTCCCTAGTCGTGGGAGTTTTCGAGACAGGGTATCGACACTCCAGAGTAGACTAGTGTATACAGTCGAGACCCCGACGAGGGGCGGTGGCCGGTCTCACAAGCCACTGGTGTCAGTTGGTTCACCTAAGATATATACAGGTGCTCATTGGGTTATGAGTACACCAGACAGGACTCGCCGGGAACATGCTAGTTGGTCTTATACCTGACGTCAGATAGCAGTTCCCTGGTGACATGTGTACAGGTTAGTTCATCGACCTGAGATCGTCATTTGTCTCGTGTGAGTTCCCACTATACTTTGATTATTACCCTATCACGGCTCAAAGGAGTCGTGCAAACAGGTTTTAGTTAGGTATAGTCCCGAGCCATATGGAGGCAGTGAGCGGATCTGTAGGGGTTCGTCTTTCCCGGTATTGGGGGTGAGGTCGCGCTGTGTCTAGGAGAGCCATTACACGAAGTCCTTGGCCAAGGCAGGAGATTTACTGGTAGGTATTCCAGTAGTATCTCAGGATGTTCTAGGCTACAATCCGACACGACTTGTACCGCTTTTGGGGGTCTCACTTTTACCAACCCCCTAGGCCCGCCATGCGATGCTCATAGACGAACGGACCGGACTGTACGGATATTGTCACTGACAGGCTCAGTAGGGTGTCAGGATGAGCTCGCTCATCGACGTCCCTTTTGGTCAATACCTGGTAGCCCGTTACGTATGGCTAATACCTCTGACGTGCTAGTGGTTAAATCAACAGCCAAAGTATTGACGAGTCTTTAGAGTCCCCCACAGACAATTTCTCAAGTTTCAGGCGAAACGCTGTAGAGGCCGTATGGATATATGGCAGGGTTAGATCATATACGTGCGGTATTGCATGGATCATGATCGGACGGATAATACTAGCGGGCTTTGGTTTAAGCCGGATCCTAGTATTGTACAGTGTAGATTTTGTCTCATTGCATTTGTATTCGGTCGGAATACAAATGCGGGTATGTATATACAGTCGCGGGGTTTTCCTGTAATTTATTACGGGATCGTTTTTCTGAAGTTGCCAGTTTTCTTTCCGTTTCGGCCATTTTCCTTTTGTTCCTTTGGCTGAAAATTGGTATGGAGGGGGTTATTTGCAATTGTGCAATTAATAATGGAGAAGACTTTTTGTGGCACATGGATGGTTCATGATGATTCTAGCTTCTATTGACCTCCTTTTGTTCAATCATTGCTTACTTTATATGATGGGATTAGGATGAGATTTGGGGTGATGATGATTCCTCATCATCGCCCATTCTTTTCTCTCTCTTGCATTATTTGGCTCACTCCCTCTTCTCATTCTTGATGTCATGGCCGACCATTCAAGTGTGGGGCTGTCTAAAAATTTTTGGTGTGGGAAAATGGTTCTTTTTGGCTTGCACAAAATCCTTTTGGTTCATTCAAAAAAAGGTTTCTCCTTCTCCACTTCCAAATGGCAACTTCTTATAGCCCCATGAGACATAGAGTTCTACACTAGCCTACAGCATTCTTGGACACGTCGACTGGCCAACTTCATGCCCGAGTTGCCTCGGTCCAGAGGTGGGAGCCCGTAAAAGAACCCGGCGATGTGGTGCCCTTTCCGACGAGGAGATGTAGATCGGAGATTCCGTGAGGAGATCGGGATGGAGGCCGAAGATCGAAGGACACGGATCGCTCGGTATAGCTTTCTACCAATTCTCTAGTATGCTAGCATTAGGTTAATGGCCCGATCCGGGTTTTATGTCCGCGGTAGCGCCGGTTTTAAAGTTAAAGAAAAGTTTCGTTTTCGCATTTTGGCCTCGTTCAGATGGCCGGGGCGCTGCCGTGCACATACATTGGTATCAGAGCCACCCCATTAACCTAGTCTAGATTGCTCTAACGTGTTTACAAGTTCGATCGAACGGATTTTCCAAAAGCCCCATTTTTAAGTCCAGGTTTCTGTCGAATTTTTGCTGTGCTCAAAAAATTATTTGGTACATTGGAAAAATACGTGCATGGTCTTATAAGAATTCTGTGAAAATTTGGTCGGCTGAAATTACTGTAGCGCGGTGGATCAGCGGCCGAAACCACGTTTTGGCAGCGGATCCGCCGCCGTACTGTAGCCAAACTGCACCAAATTTCTATAGTGGGTTTCTGTCATAGAAATAGGGTTTCTGGTATATTCGTTTTGGGCCCAGATTTATTTTGAGTGCTACAGTTGTGCTTGGGGCCCACTTCGGGAAATTTAGTCGATCAAAAATTTTAAACATGTTAGTTCACAGTATTTACATTATATCTGCGACCATGAATGTCACTTGATCGGTAAATCCTGTCTAACTGCTATAGCCCTTTTAGACAGATTTGCGAACGTGACATTGACGTTGATGTTCTGTATTGTGCTGTGATGTTGCGGATTTGTCGTGGTGGATAGCCTGGATGCAATGGTAGTACAGTTTGGTTGTATATATACATTTGATATTGTGGTGCGAGCGTCCGACATGTGGACTGCCGTCACTGCCTGTTTGTATATTATTCTATTGGGGCACGACCGGGCTGAAGTCGATGTACGCGTTGTATGTATATTTTTATTTCTGTAGTAGGATTACCCCACGGAGGGGTGCACGGGTAGCCGGGTTCTAGAGGGCAACGGGCCCGCATCTCATGGCATTGAGACGGAGGGGGTTTCACTCTAGAATTGGCGGGCTATTCGCCGCACTCGTAGGCGGTACAGGTTGACCCAAGGAGGGGTGCACAAGTTACCGGATTCCGTGAAGTGTTGGGTGGTCTATTCACGTTGTTGAAGGGGGCTGCCTCGCTTCAGGTTTTGGAGGGTAACTTGCCGCGCCCGTAGGGGTCTAGGAATTCATTGCACAGGCTATCCAAACGACCAGGGGAACGTCGGGTTTCAGTAGCGGCTCTATGAAACCCGGGGATCACAGATATCTGTATTGTTCTGTGATGCTTATTACATTTCTGTGATGTTGCATTTTATCACGCCTTGAGCGAATATTATATATTGATATATATACTAGTAGATGTTGTATATGTTTTGCATCCGCGCTAGTCCAGTCCCCGATCTGTCGTTAGTTAAGTAACCTAACGGGTGATGACGGGACCAAGTGGCGAATGCGGATGACATATACGTACATCGTTATTTTCGTTCTTTATTGGTGTGATCAATTGATGGGACTACGTTGATTCGGATCAATGCAAGCTAAACAAACTTATTCTGATGTTGTTGGAACAATTTTTCAAAAAGCTGTTATTGCAAGGATGTTCTCTTTTGTTTTGCACAGTGGTATTCGGTTATGAATATCCAGCACCTCAGTCGACGAGGCAAGGGCCGAGATCCCTTCACCGGGAGTGACCCCTTGGACAGAAGTTTGCGTCAGGGCAATAACTTCATTATAGTCGATTACTTTTGCTTTGCATCGTGGTATTCAGTTGGAAATCCTGCACCTCATTCTACGGGGAAAGAGCCGAGATCCCTTCACCGGGAGTGACCTCTTTAGTAAAGGTTTTCGCCACTATATTTTTATAAAAAGCTATCCGGTTCCTTCAATGATATCAAGTTCATTACGTTAAAGGTTTTTCACCAAAAACCATTCGTAGCCCTCCGTCATTTCAGAAAGGTAGCACTTAGTATTCATGCTATGTATGTTGGCCCTCATCAAGGCATAGTGTATGGTAGCTATTTGTTACTTTTCTGCAGCATAGATAGATGCGTTGGTTTGGGACAATCGTACTACTATTTTGGCATTCGTCAAGGGTATGTACGGGTGGGTTCAAATTAACCTGGATAATGACGGGTAGAACTTGACATGTGGCTTATGATATGTTGGCCTTCGTCAAGGTCATAAGAGCATGGGGTAAAAATCACATCGGGAGTTTCTAAAGAAACTGAAACTTGCCATATATGCGCATACCTTCTCGAGTGTGATAACGTGAGTGGATTCCATCATATTATCATGCAATGACAGTTGGATCCCGATTCCCACTGATGAGTTGGTTTACTCCTCGGGTGATCCCGACTAATCCTTCTTTCAGGTTTGGAGGAGAATTTGAGGTTACAGTGGGAGGTTTCCTGATTAGATAAATTGATAACCATTCTGATCTAGGTTAGAGTGCACGCTGAGTGTTTCTTTTCTCTCTCTCTTTTGCAGCGACCATGACCCGACCCTTGACTATGACTCAGTGACCAAAATTGACCGAACCTTCTTAAACACTGGCTTTTGGATTGTTAGAGTTGCAAACCTCATTGCCACTCCTACTTTTACCCTTTTCTCCAGGACACCCCGTATTACTGCGAACGTCCACTTCCATTGGATAAAACTATTGTATGGTTATATACGGACTCGAAGGAATTTATTCGAGGATGGTTTTTGGTTCTGGAGAAAAAGAATAGGACTATTCAGTTGTCTTTTCCTTTTACCTTCTCTCAGGTTGCGAGTGCTCCTTGGATTAGGGGATAGTACACCTGTTATGCTTATTGGATAGTCTTCTTCCAAACCTTAGGCTGGTGCCGAACGGTAGGGAATGAAGAAAACTAATTAGCCTAACAAAGGTGTACAGAAGGTATTAAGTAAAGACAAATAAAGGGATTAGAAAGAGGGAAAAGTAAACTGCGACTGCTATTCACGACCAAACCAAGTATTTCTTCGCCAATCCTGCATCACCTTTGTATTTCTCCATAACACTCCGTATCACTACGAAGATCCACAGTTTATTGGATACTCCATCGTATGGTTATATACGAACTCGAAAGGAACTTGTTCCAGTTCGGGGATGGATTCTGGTTCAGGAGAAATAGGAATAAGGTTTATTCAGGTGTCTTTTATCTTCACCTTCTCTCGCATTGCGAGTGCTCCTAGGATTAGGACAATATACCCATTACGCTTATTGGATAGTCTTCTTCCAAACCATAAGCTGGTGCCGAAAGGTAGGGAAGGAAGAAAACCATTTAGCCTAAGAGGGTGTACAGAAGGTAATGACTAAAGACATATGAAGGGATTTGGAGATATGGCAAAGAAATATACGGTTATAGTTGTGAATCTGGATAATGGAAGAGGCACTACTAGGAATACCCGGATACCCCATCGAAACATTTCAATGTTTCAGTTTTACTGCGTACTGTTAAATGAAAACTGATTTCCCATTTAGCCTTTGCTCCAGGGTATGTATTTACCAGGTTTGATTCTCACATCTGTATGGTTTTACAGATGATGAGTGGGAGCATGTTATTGGGAATTAGGTGATCATCATCATTATATCGGAATTCGTTGTAATTGGTGATATTTAAGGAAATCACCTGGGTAGTTTGCCGGACGGCAAATATTTGGTTTTGAATATCCGTTGTTATGCACCAATTTCAAATTGATATATCTGTACATCTATTTTTATAGAGTGAGATATACCTTTTTAAAATTATGTCCATGACATTTACCTATATCAGTGGATGGTTAGGTAAGTAGCATTAAACAGCAGTGTAATTCTTTTTAACCATAAGTACAGTTTGCAACCTACGACACACAGGGTTTGAGTTATTAGACACAGAGAACTTATACAGAGGATTGTATATTGTCCAGTGTCCATTAGGACAGAGGGGTTGGTCCTCGTACTATATTCGGTTTACTTATGACTTCTCTAGTTTTTAGACAAGTGTTTCGTAGAAACGCAAGGTCCGAATTTTGAGAAGTTATAGGTATAAGAATAAAATAGAGAACCAGGTGTTGCAAGTATCAGGATTCTTCAAGGTGATCGAAGATGTAGATACTTGTGTATGGTATTCAGTTGATAGTAATGATTAAGAGAACTTGCTTCTCTTTCAGGTTACTCATAATTGGAAGTATTTCTAAGTTGAGTAATGCCGATCGGCCTCTTTCCATTTAGTTGACATGCACTGGAGACAGCTGCATGATTTGAATCTGGTTCCAATTAAATCAGTGCCTCTGTTTCTATATTGGATACAGAACAGTTCATATCTTAACGATGTTAAGGTACGGGGAGTTGTCCGGCTTATGCTTAAAACCAGACTCTGGATAACTCAACGCACGTTTCTGTAATGCCTGTTTGTGGGTTGACCCAGGCTATGACGAGGGTTGACTTTCTACCATATAGAAGATCAATAGTGATATTGTTGTAGACTTACCACAGTTTTAAGTAAAATGGATTTTTCCAGAAAACAGAAGTGGGAGTATGGTAGAACTGGAAGTGATTCCAGAACCGCAAATGATTATTGAAAATTTGATAAGAACCTAAAGATTCAAGCTGGTTTGACATTCCATTGGCCACTCCGTAGATAAGGTGGGAACCTCAGGCACCCGAGAGATACTCCGGTAGCCTCAAGGACGGTGGCAGGGAGGTTCTTGTTTACCCAGACTTGCCATTGTTGTTATTCCAGAATATAAGACCCGGCAGGAGGATGAGTATAGAGTCATTCTGAACTGTCTTTAGAAGCGTATGAGTATATGACTCTGCCAGAGGGTTGTCGTAGTCAGTGGGAGCAGCGGAAGCATTGGTGGACAAGTGGCTTATGTCTATTTATAGACTAAAGCAGATATAGCGGAGATAGATCATCTATTTCTGATGTGACAGTCAAAGGTTTGACTTCATCAGAAAAAGGGATGGATCTGTTAAGAAGGTAGTAGGGTGTGATGTCCTGGTATTTGGATGACATACACAGAGTAGGAAGTGATGTTCCTATACTACGGTCGGTTATACTTTGGTTTTCACATAATGGTTTCTCCATATAGGAATTGGGTATTATATCAGTCATTCTGGTTACTAGATCTATGGTTTTAGATATAGATTTGGGAAGTGTCCCAATCAGGGTACTTAGACAGCATTCTAAAGGTGTTTTAGAATGGACGACTCCAGGCACGGTAGTGTACCTGCAGCTGATGGAGTCACCCTCTCTAAAGGTGTCTTATAGACTAAAGGTGAGAGGGATGTGCATGATCGGCAGATCACTTGCTTAGGCAATTGAGTTGATCATGAGATGTCAAGTACCACACCAGATGTTGTTTTTGCAGTAGATGCAATAAGTTGATATTGATTCAATCCTGGAGGAACATTCGGAAGCAGTTTTAGAACATAAGTGGATGTTCTAGGGATATGATAATGACAGCCTCATTCAGGAGACAGTTATCATTCCAGGCTTCCAAGGTGACCTGGATGACAGAGTGACTGTCAGAGTTATAGTTTTTCCTCTGACGAGGGGCAGTATTATGGACAGGTGGTCCAAGGGATACTGAGGGAGGCATGGCGCAGGATACTGATTAAGTTCAATTGTCGATACAGTCTAAGAAGTTTGGATTTGAAGTTCATTTATGAGCTAGGACCCATCAGATATCCAGACATATTCTAAGACAGGTATTGCTCATTTTCGGGAGATGGCATTCTCCGCGAACTTGAGATAAAAAGAGACATAGAAAGAAACATCAAAGCGGATCCACTCACTGAGGCTATTCCTCGAACGAATTAGTTTCGCAAACAGGCTTTATGAGACTAATTAGTAGAGGAGTTGGGTGTTTGGTATCACACGGGCTGTGAGTGTGCGACATTGCAATAATTAGCCTTGAGTGCAAGTGGGAGATTGTTGGAGATAGTGCCCTCAGAGTCAATTATTAGATCACAGGCACGTGATTGTAATGATTGAGGGAGGACCTATGCCGGTAGGACAGACTTACTCAAGATGATATATGCTATCTGGTTTATCTTTATCATAGTATACTGCTTTAGGTGACCTTACAGGTCACTATTGCGTGTTGATAGAGCCCTTAGGATTCTTGCTTGACGGCCAGCAGTATGATGGCGATCATATACATGGGAGCTGGGGTCTATAAGCACATCCTTAAAAGGTCCCTAGTCGTGGGAGTTTTCGAGACAGGGTATCGACACTCCAGAATAGACTAGTGTATACAGTCGAGACCCCGACGAGGGGCGGTGGCCGGTCTCACAAGCCACTGGTGTCAGTTGGTTCACCTAAGATGTATACAGGTGCTCATTGGGTTCGTCTTTCCCGGTATTGGGGGTGAGGTCGCGCTGTGTCTAGGAGAGCCATTACACGAAGTCCTTGGCCAAGGCAGGAGATTTACTGGTAGGTATTCCAGTAGTATCTCAGGGTGTTCTGGGCTACACTCCGACACGACTTGTACCGCTTTTGGGGGTCTCACTTTTACCAACCCCGTAGGCCCGCCATGCGATGCTCATAGACGAACGGGCCGGACTGTACGGATATTGTCACTGACAGGCTCAGTAGGGTGTCAGGATGAGTTCGCTCATCGACGTCCCTTTTGGTCAATACCTGGTAGCCCGTTACGTATGGCTAATACCTCTGACGTGTTAGTGGTTAAATCCACAGCCAAAGTATTGACGAGTCTTTAGAGTCCTCCACAGACAGTTTCTCAAGTTTTGGGCGAAACGCTGTAGAGGCCGTTTGGATATATGGCAGGGTTCGATCATATACGTGCGGTATTGTACGGATCATGATCGGACGGATAGTGCTAGCGGGTTTTAGTTTAAGCCGGATCCTAGTATTGTACAGTGTAGATTTTGTCTCATTGCATTTATATTCGGTCGGAATACAAATGCGGGTATGTATATACAGTCGCGGGGTTTTATTATAATTTATTACGGGATCGTTTTTTTGAAGTTGCCATTTTGCTTTCCGTTTCGGCCATTTTCCTTTTGTTCCTTCTTTGGCTGAAAATTGGTGTGGAGGGGGTTATTTGCAACTGTGCAATTAATAATGGAGAAGACTTTTTGTGGCACATGGATGGTTCGTGATGATTCCTCCGACTCCGAGGATTCGGTCAAGCGAAGCGGGAGCTTCCATTGACCTCCTTTTGTTCAATCATTGCTTACTTTATATGATGGGATTAGGATGAGATTTGGGGATGATGATGATTCCTCATCATCACCCATTCTTTTCTCTCTCTTGCATTATTTGGCTCACTCCCTCTTCTCATTCTTGATGTCATGGCCGGCCATTCTAGTATGGGGCTGTTCAAAAATTTTTGGTGTGGGAAAATGGTTCTTTTTGGCTTGGACAAAATCCTTTTGGTTCATTCAAAAAAAGCTTTCTCCTTCTCCACTTCCAAATGCCAACTTCTTATAGCCCCATGAGCCATAGAGTTCTACACTAGCCTACAGCATTCTTGGACACGTTAGCTCGCCAACTTCATGCCCGAGTTGCCTCGGTCCAGAGGTGGGAGCCCGTAAAAGAACCCGACGATGTGGTGCCCTTTCCGACGAGGAGATGAAGACCGGAGATTCCGTGAAGAGATCGGGATGGAGGCCGAAGACCGAAGGACACGGATCACTCGGTATAGCTTTCTACCCATTCTCTAGTATGCTAGCATTAGGTTAATGGCCCGATCCGGGTTTTATGTCCGTGGTAGCGCCGGTTTTAAAGTTAAAGAAATGTTTCATTTCCGCATTTTGGCCTCGTTCGGACGGCCGAGGCGCTGCCGTGCACTTACACTACATATGTAACCCACCTATCAAAAGATGCGATATAAGCTGCGAAAAGTAGATATGCCCGGCCGCTAACTGTCCCCTCTACCCCTGTAAGGAACTGTGGCACAACGGGGGGTGAGTTGCCATCTCAATGAATAAACTAACATATAACGGCTAAGAATGTAAATATGACGATCATACTAACTGAAATGTGAACAAGTAAAATGTTTGATGTATGTGGAAAGCATGAATACGTACTATAAATATCAGAACCGAAATGAAATCTCATCATTTATTCCCAATAATTGATATCTTTCCGTGTCCATCATCGACACAAAACTTCCCTTTCTCTCAGGCATCATTTCTCGAATGACCATGCAATCAAAACATCGGTCGGTATTATCTAGATATCCGCCGTGTTTCACAACCATCTCCGGTATCGAGTATCCTCGCTTGGCTCGCCCGCCTCAAATGCGGCTATCCTGCCCCTCGGTCTCGACCGGGTCCACCATGTATCCAACTGTATATCTCCACCACTCAGTATGGATAACATAACATCCGCGACCGTATATCTCCCCCACTTGGTCCGGAATAAAACCAAATCATAAAACATCTCATGGTGGACATGACACATCAATCATGAAATCACTGGATTTATGTAATAGTATTCAGAACTCAAAACCATAAATCCTCAATAATACAATTACCTCTTATACCAACATAAAATACTCAAAAACTAAACATGATGTTAATGATGCAATTTACTACTGTTATTGGTGTTTAAGATATGATATGAATCATTTTTCTACAAGAAATTTACTAAGTGTAAAAGTGACATGGTAATATCGACGAGGTGTGTGTAACATATAAGATATGCACGTGGCATAACTCGTCGATACTTGTGCAGTGTCCTAGCAACTAAGCAAAGTATATATGAATTATGAGTGCATATTATCAATTTAGCATACCAAAGTAAAGCATTTATTTAAATAAAACTACGGGCGTAACACGCCATCTTTACAAAATTCCCCGGTAGATGTTTAGTCTACTCACCGGAAAACGTCGTATCTACTCAGGAATTGCCAACCCTTTTCCTTTTCTCCCTGCCTTCGAAAATCCCGTATTTGAATCTAACATCAAAATTAACTTATATAAGGAAACGGCTACGCCGACACGGCGGAAATGAAAAACACCCGTTCCCACGTACTAGTTATATTACATACGACTATTCCAAGTTATCATACACTTAACCTTACTAGATTTTAACCCAAACCTGTATCACGACAGAAAACAGTTCGCGATACGCTTTAACCGTGTCGTATTTTGTGTTTTCAGATACCTTTTCCGATATTAGCTTCCAAATTGTATATACAGTTAAACTAACTTGTTTAAATAATACCAAAATAGCCAAAATCATACACAGAAACCTACTCAACAAGCCAAAACCACCTAGCTTCCTACAAATCCGGCGACGCCGGAATTTCAATATGAGTCGCCGGCCGAATTCCGATTCCCTGGTTTCGTGTTCCTATGGTTTGTCTAAGTTCAACATACAACATTTTAGCACTGTTTTGTTAAGTTTATTTTTATCTAAACTAAAGCAGATTCAAACAGAGTCTCTTTTTTACTAAAATACGATATTATAGAACTTGTTCATTTTAAATTAAACTAGTTACAGAATTCAATTTCCTACTGTGGTTAAGAATTTTACTTACAATAATTTGTTGGAATAACACCCTCCAAGATGCACAAGCTCCTTGTCCTAGCTTGATCGTGAGGAAATCCTAGAACATTAGCTTTTCTTCTCCTTCCTCTTGTTCTTCCTTGTCTTTTCTTGATTTATTTTTTCTTTCATTAAATTTTCAGATTTTTAATTAACCAACTGATCTGAACAAGGTTTATATATGGTGATGGGAAGAAGGAGGTGGTAGTAGAAGGTGTCAATGAATTAGATGTGCCCTCTTCATGCAAGGAGGAGGTGTTGGTGTGTGTGTGCGCATGCATGGAAGAGGTGTCATTACCTTATCTCCCAATTTTTATTTTAATTAGCAATAAAATTCTGAACTAAATGGTTTTCTACCCTTTTTTCATTTATACCATTAACAAATTCCATTTGCACAAGAAACTTAAACTTTACCTAGAAACCCTTCACAACTTATGTTATTATAAGACACACCTTTTATAAAAATGAAGCTAAAATTCACCTTAAAACCCTTATAACATATTTATGTTGCATACTAAAATTTTTATTTACTTTGCTTTACATAGAACTTATGGAATTATCTTATTTGCTTTTAATAACCTTTTGATTTATCACTTTATTATTTAATTAATTAATTTTATTTATTTCTAATTTTCAAAATGTTACAATATTGTAGTGGATACTTGGACATATATAGGGAGGATTTTCTTGCTCGACATGATAGTATGCTATCTGGTTGCTCTTTATCTTAAATTGTTCACTTATTGTCTCTCTATTACATGTTGATAAAGCGCTTAGGATGAGTACTTGACTTCCGGGACTATGATGCGGATCATACTAGGGGGGCAATGGTAGTCGGTAAGTACATCCATCAAATATTCCTAGTCGTGGGAGTATCGAGACAGGGAATCAATGCTCCAGAGTAGACTAGCGTATACACTTCTCGACCCATATGATGGGCGATGGATGATCCCATATCCATTGGTGTTTGACATCAGAGAAGGTATACGGGTGCTCAGTGGAGACTGGGTACACTGGACAGACTCGCCGAGAACTCCTAGATGGTATTATACATATCGTTGGATAGCAGTTCTCTGGTGACACTGGTACAGGTTAGTCTGTCGACCGGAAATCGTTATAGAGTCTTGTGTGATTCCCACTGTGCTTTGATTTACACCATTCCACGGTTAAGAGATCGTACAAAAACGTGGTTTTTGGGTACAGTCCCGAGTCACATGGAGGCAATGAGCGATAGGAGGGGATTCGTCTCTCCCGGTATTGAGAGTTGATGTTGCACTATGCTCGATTAGCCATAACAAGAAATCCCTGGTCAGGGTTGCTGAGATCTTCCGGTAAGTGTTATCAGTAGTTTCTCGAACCATTATGGACCTTGTATCGGCATGACTTATCAGGCTATTGGGGTCTGACGTTATACCACCCCCAGGATGTGATATGCGACATATCTGACGAAGAGACCGGACTGTACGGTAGTGTTACTGATTGGATTCGCAGGAGTATGAGCATGCTTTCTTGTTGATCTTCTGATCGCTCAATATCCGGGTGGCCGTTACATTTAGCAGACCACTTGCGGCTTGTGGGTGTTTGATATGTTCATCACCTGCTGCCAGCGTATTGATGAGTCTTTAGAGTCCTACACAGAGATTTCCTGGTTCATGCGAAACGAATTAGGAGCACATATGTGATATTTGCGGGACCGAGATTAATGCACGTTTGCGATACCGCATTCTATTATCGCAATATGTGATATCGGTCGGTTATATGTGATATAGCCGGGTTATCGGATCAAGTGTTGATTCGATGGATTGTTACATTTGATATTAGTCGGTTGTATGTGATATAGCTGGATTATTAAATCGAGTGTTGATTTGATAATTTAATGTATAATTATATATTTGATATATTAATTTACATTAACTAATATTTGCTTACTTAAACATTTCATTTTTCTTACATTGTGCTTTAGTATATATGTGATATATATTAATGTACATTTTGTTTTGTCATGCTTGATGCCACATGATACATGGGTGTATAAGACATACACCATGCTTGATTTAATGTATGGTTTTTATTTATCTAAGTAATTCAAAAATGGATGGATTTTGGTCATGGCTACAAGCTTGTAGAAGCTTGTGGAAATATTGACCAAGTCCACTCTTTTTGTTTCACTTATAGATATTATTAACCTAACCATTAACCCTAGTCCTAGTTAAGTCTTTACATGAGTTAGTGTATGACACTAACTCACCCATGGTTCATATTCTCACCTCATATGAGTTCACTCTCATTCTTCACTTGAGCTTCTTCATCCTCATGAGAAAGCTCACTAGCTTTTCTCAAGGTGTGAAAATATTATGAGAAAAAGGAATCTAAAGAGAGCCCACTTCCTACTTCATCATCCTCTACTATTAGCCATTTAGTTTAGGGTGTTTTTTTTACTAAACCCTAATTTAGTGAAGAGGTAGCATGAGCTAGAGTCTCCTCGACGTAGGTCATCTTCGGCCTCCAAGAATTCGAGCAAGTTTGCATCTTTCACCTTGTGGAGACTCTCAAGAGTTTGAGAGATTCTTACTCACAGCGAAGGGACTTCTACACGGAGCATTTGAAGTGGAGGACCGATCTACAAAGGTTGTATTCCGCATTCACTTAGTTGTTAAGATGTTAATATTGCTAGTTTGTTTAATTCTTTAGTTAAGATTCTAGGGTTAGGGTTCTTTAGAACGACAAAAAATTTGAAAACGGTATGGACGATTCCTTCCGAAACTTTGCTGCCACGCTATGTAAATCTACAGTGGTATTTGAGTCAAGATAGAGATTTAAACAGTGTTTCTTAGATTACGAAACCGAAACAACTCTGAAACTTGAAACATATAAACCTGGTTTCTGTCGAATTTTAAATGGCTTCTAAAAATTATTTTAGCAACTGCAGAATGTTGTATGTGATATAACATGAACACCATATAAATTTGAAGCAATTTTGATGAAAAATGGCCAGCCACATTGGTGTAAAAACCGAGCTCACCGGGTCAATGTTGGTTTTTTGGGTTCAAATTTTTAGGGTGTTCCAGGCTCTGGGTTTTGGTGTTTCAGGTGTTGTTAGTTTTTGCTAAATTTTCATGTGATTTTAATTTTCTACAAAGAAAATTCGGATTGTTTCGTAATCATAATTCTAATATGTATTCGAGTTATTTAGAAGGTGTTAAAAAGTTTGAACGGATATCAATAACCCATATTTTCCCTCGCTCGAAATTTTAAAGAGTTGGATTTTTTCCGAGTTTAAAATCTTCAGAAAATCTTGCAAGCGATTCTGTGGACCCTCTAAAAGAACGATACCCAAACTTGACTTTTTGGATCGCGGAACCGCGGTCATACCCTAAGGTTTGCCGCGGTTCCGTGGCGACATAAGTAAGGCATAGGTCGGCCCTTCTACGGATGGTTCATAGGAGCTGTGGCAGTTTTTGGGTACTTTTTGAACTCCACTCAAGTGTTAAGCTTGTTGGAAAATTTTGGATGCTTGCTTATTCGATTGAAAAGTTTAACTTCGTCTAGTTATCTGTGATTGTGATACAATATTTGGAATCCACATAAATTAGTTATGTGATAACTAGTTTGAATTTTATAAATCTAGTAGTTTAGTCTCATATAATCGGTTACCATGGGATTTTGATGTTGATCAAAAGTCCATCGCAATTACTTAGTGTACGCGGATACTCGCCGGGTAACCATACTAGATAGCCACACCCCATAGCCCCGACAAAGTGATTGTAGGAGAACCCCGTCGCCAAAAGCATCTGTTCGGGTGCTCACGACTTTGGTGTTCTGCTTCAGTGCACTTCGTCGACGGCATCGGGGATGCGGCCATCTATTAAAACTTCTGACGAGCATTCGATCATGTTATCGGGAATGTTGCTGTATTACCCGACAGGTTATTGGAAAGTGTAACACCTTAGGATTTCGATTAGTGTTAATTAAGCGATAATGCGGGTTTTCTATAAAAAGTTTACGAATTCGGTTTCCTCACATTCTATAACATTTAATTAATAATTTATTTTTATTTGTTATGGCTTGCACACACGTGTGCATGTTAATTTGAGGGTGTGTTTGTGTTAATCTAGTTTAGTGACCATGACACTTTAATCTAATCCTTTGTTTAAACCTTAACCCTAACCCTAGATATTTGTGTGAGATATTTGTTTTGCATGAGAGGAGGTGGCAAGGCGAATTATGGAGGGCATTAATGAGCATTAATGGAGGTGAGTGGGAGAGAGTAAGACTAAGGACTTATCTCACCCTACACTCACCTCTCTCTTTCTCTCTCTCTCTCTTTTCATCTCACCCTCTTTCCTTCTCACTTCACTTATCTCTTTCTCATCATTTTCTTCTTCCCGCATCACCTCAACTGAAACCTTATCATTTCCATCACAAATCTTTCACAAAACTTCACAATCTTCATTAAATCTCACCAAAATCACTTCCTAAACCTTGTTTTGCTTCTTGGATGCCTTGGAGCTTGGAAAGCTAAGATCTTTGAGCTTGTGGGATTAGGTAATGATCTCTATCTGTTAAATAAGTCTTTTTAATATCGCGTAGCTTGTTCGTTTCAGTTTAGAACGCGTAAAGTTTCGTTTCGTGCAAATATCGTATTTTTTGTGTAGTTTTGGGTCTCGGATGATCTGCTGTCAAACCAGGTATTTGTTGAAAATGTTCCCATCACAGTGACCTAGTGTAGTGACCAAGAACCCACCATAAAAACCTGAGCCCATTCCCTTTCTTTCAGGCCGCAGTTTTATTGGTTCTAGCAGCAATTTGTGGCCAGAGTGGGGGCTGGGGGGGTTGTATTTTGGTCTGGGGATCTCTGGGGTTGTGTGTAGACTTGTGGTATGTGCAACTTTTACAAATTGTTTGTGTAGAAAACATTTGGGATCACTTTCCTAGTTTCTAGTGTTTCGACTACGCGCGTTACATTATCCGACACGATTCATGTTGTTGGGTAGCTGTTGCTCTTGGGTTGGTTTCGTAGTGTCACTACGCATGTTAGCTACTAAACAAACACTTGAGAGTATGTTTGGAGTTGATGCGTCGGTCAAACGTAGTGCATACGTGTTATTGGTCGATTGCTAATTTGAACTTGTTATATTGTTGTTTTATGATCTTAGGGATGCAGGCGGGGATTTCGGACGCTGCGAAGAAGGGAAAGCGAGTGGTTGGCTTTACTTAACCCCAGGATCATCTGTGAATAGATTTAACATCTACAGGGGAATCGCCCGCATGGCGTTATGCGTCTGGGCTAGATATGATATGATATTAGTCGCATATTATATTGCACATATAGAGATTGTGCATAAAACTTCATTGCATATTATTACTTGTTGTGCTTAGATTTGTACCCCTTGGGCACAGCACTCATTTTACACGAGCACTGATTGTATGCCACTCACACCGTCAATAATTGCAATGATACGCACAACACTTATACATATGTGAGATTGTATTGGTTAGGGACATTGAGACATTGATTCATATTCCATTGTGCATATGACATATAGCATATCTGTATACCTACATGCTTACACATATGCCTTGCCATGACTACATTCTAGCTACCCATATACCAATATGGTATTGTACCATTAGTTATAGGTATAAACACATATGAGACATAGCTACATGTACATCTTGCATACATACTTACATGTATACCCGTATACCATGATATAGATACACATATACCTGGAGTTATTACATCATTACTGATAGGTAGATGCACATATCTTTCTATACCGACATGGTTACGCATACCTGGCTATAACTACATATCCACCTTTATATGATGTTGCGTTTGGTTTCGGAGAAATTAGGAACTGCATTATATATTTAATAACTTGTTACAGTTAAATAACGGTTTTTCCATTATATGCTCATATTACTGTTTCATGTTGCATATATTATATTTCATGGATTTCGCATTGATATATGGATTTCATATGATGTTTTCTAGATCTTTTACTCTTGGGTATATATATCAGTGGTATGGGACGCTGATATATATACATGTATATATATATATATATATATCTGTGGTATGGGACGCTGTTATATATGTACACCTAATATATATATATATATATCGGTGGTATGGGATGCTGTTATATATGTATACCTATAATATATATCATCATAATGATCTGTGCAAGTATTCTAATTCATTATATCTGAGGGCCGATATTATGGTCGATATGAAGGGCCTATGTGCCCGATGTGAGGATGACATATTTTATTCCATACTCCGCATTTATTTGATATGCATTGCTTCATGTATTAGTGGTACCAGATAGAGTACCTTTTATGACTGTTGCATATACATATTGCAATTTATTGCTATCAGCTTGCATGTGATAGATTAGCGCAGTACGTGCATACTTGCGATTACCTGCATATATTATTTACTATTCATGAGTTGGCAACTCACCCCCGTTGTGCCATAGGATTGTACAGGTTGTCGCTCAGAGCAGTCAGAGGCAGGGCTTTCATCTATCGTATCATCTTTTGCACCGGATGCCGCTACGGCTGACTGGGTGCAGTTTTGCTATAGGTTGGTTTTGCGGTTATCCGATGTCGCTCATTGTATATCTGTTGTATCCAATACTCTCCATCTACCATTTTCATGTATTGACTTAGAGATGAGTTGTGAGGACGATATTGTATATTATTTTGTGACTCTTGAGGTCTTTTATGTAGTTTCATTTATATCGTCTTTTTCTTCTCTACGGTGTTGTATATCTGTTGTGGTGGTTGTTTTTCCGCCTTTGGGCGTGGATTTGCTCCCGTTTGGAGATGCTTTACTTATATCTTTTGTTGTAACCTTTTTGGGGGCTTGTTTTACAAAGGAGGTGATGCCAAATTTTAAAGGAAGTAAATTTAGATTTTAAAGAATTTTGATTGAGATTTCAAAAGTTTGTACAATGTTATTATCACTTACTACTTTTGGTGGTTTAGATTGCTGGGTTTTCGGCTTACTTGAATTACGTTACGCCTGAAGACATTACGTGGTTTAAGGGCCGTCAAGTGCCAATTTCGGGTAGTGACAAAGTTGGTTTCAGAGCGCTAGGTTTTTCCTTTCGGAGTGTAGGATGACTTTGGTATGATGGAGTAGGTTTCTTAAGCAGAGTAATGTAGCGTGTGTATGTCCGCGGCATACTTACAACACGGTACTCCGCCTAATTGACCTAAGTACTAATTGCTTGAAATTCCTTTCTTGATGATACATATCCTTGTGATTCGATTTCCGTGTTCTTTTCGAATCCTATTTTCGTTTATCGCCTTTTGCCTCCGATGACTTTGAGGGCTCAGGGAGAAGCAACGAGAGCCGAGATCAGAGTGGACTCGTTTGGTACGAGGGCTGACCAGGATGGTACGCTCGCTGTGCAGGAGCGGATTGATTCACCTTCGATAGATCATATCGCTAGGCTTGAGGCAGATATGCAGGACTTGCGCCAAATGATGAGGTCGTTGGTTGAGGCCAGTCGAGCGCTACGATAGGAGGTTGCCACCCCTGTTATCCATATTCCTTGCTATCAGCACACAACATTATGTCACGTATACAGCAGTATTGGGTGCTGCCCATTTAGCTGAGGAGCGTCTTCCCGAGACTTTGGGAGTTCCGAGACCAAAGAGGGCTCATACAGGCGTATCAGCCCAGAGACAGAGGCTTAGTCGCCACGACAGATTTCATTTATGTTGTTGGAGTAGCAGAGGCTTTGGACGAGGACAATCGTTTAGCTCTTATCCGCAGGAGGATCAGCAGCCATCGTATGGATGTTTCCGGTGAGGGAGTTTCCATCAGCTCGTTAGAGATTGTACCTTGGTACGCCAAAGGAGGATAGCTGTACCACATGATACCTTACCACCTTCACCTCAAGGAGAGTCGCATGTTGCGCCTGTTGTTGATCCTCGTCAGACTTATGTTGAGAGAGGTCGTGGTCGCGTAGGGTTTGTTCCGAGAGTACAGGATGGTAGAGGAGGAGTTCAGCCAGTTGCGGGTAGAGGGAGGATACGAGCGTTTACTTCTACTCATCGGGACGCGCGGGCATCCAATGCTGAGTTTTTAGGTATTCATATTCGTATGATCTTTTGATGCGCTTGTTTGTTTAATTCGGGATCTATGCACTCGTTTGTTCTACACACTTCGTGCCGTGGTTGGGCTGAGAGTCGTGTATAGATCAGCCGTTTGTTGTGTTTACTCCTATTAGCGATCCTTTGGTTGCGCGATACGTGTTTCGGTCAGGTGGCAATTAGGTAGAAGATAGATATTCGTCCGTCGATTTGATCTTTTTAGAGATGTTGGACTTTGACGTTCTCTTGGGCGTGGACTGGTTAGCTACGTGCTATGCATCTGTGGACTGCCGTGAGAAAACAATCTGGTTTTTTTTTTCCGGCGAGTCAGTTCTTGTTGTGCAGGGGGGCTTTGGCGCCGCCCCTCACAGCTTGATTTCAGCCTTTTCGCTAGTCGGCTTTTGAGGAGTGGATGTCGAGGATTCTTGGATTCCATTCATGATATCGGAGCCACAATGGGCTCGTTGGACCGGGTTTCTTTTGGGCGAGATTTTCCGACGTTCCAGATGAGCCGGCGGAGCTTAGGGAGCTTGAGGATCTGCTGAAGAGTTGCTAGATAGGGGGACTTGTGCGTCCGAGTGTTTCGCTTTGGGGAGCTCATTTTCTGTTCGTTAAGGAGAAGGACGACAGTTTGAGGTTGTGCTTTGATTTTCGTAAATTGAACTGAGCTACGGTGTGGATTAGACATCCTTTACTTTGCATTGATGATTTCTTTGATCAGCTCCAGGGTGCGGGATATTTTTCTAAGTTTTCCTTAGGATCAGGTAATCATTAGTTACGGGTTCGGAGTGAGGACATTCTGAAGGCTGCTTTTATGCGCACTACGGGATTTAGGAGTTTTTGGTGGTGTCATTGGACTCACCAATGCCCTAGTAGCATTCGTAATGTGATGAACCAGATTCTTCAGGCCGTTCCTCGACCAGTGGATTGTTGGGTTATAGATGATATTCTGGTCGTTTCCAAGAGTCGTGAGGAACATGGGCAGCACTTGAGGATTGCTTTACAGACAGTGGGAGAGTACCAGCTGGTTGCTAAATACTAGAAGTGTTTCCTTCAGGCTTGATAGTGTTGACTTCCTAGGTGATGGGGTTACGGGAAACGGTATTCGTATGGACAGGAGGAAGATCGAGGCCGTACAGCTTTAGCCCAGATTTGTATCAGGGACAGAGGTCCGCAGATTTTTTAGGCTTAGCCGGTTTTTACCACCATTTCGTGCAGGATTTCTTGAGTATCACTGCACCGTTGACCGTACTGACAAGGAAGGGGGTTCCTTTTCTGTAGACTGAGGCATGCGTGCGGGGTTTTCAGCAGTTGAAGACTCAGTTGACGGCTGCACCAGTTCTTTCTTTGCTCTCTAGATTGGGCGACCTTGTCGTTTATTGTGATGTTTCGCGAGTGGGGCTTGATTGTGTACTGATGTAACATGATAGAGTTATCGCTTATGCTTCCCGACAGTTGGATGAAGTACGAGCAGGGTTTATCCTACTCATGATCTGGAGATGGTCGTGGTGGTCTTGCACTGGAGATTTGGGGACACTAGTTGTACGGAGAGTTGTGTCAGATTTTTACGGACCACCAGATCGTAGTGTACATCTTCCTACAGTGGGTTTTGATTGTTGAGACAGCGCCGTTGGATGGAGCTTGTGAGGGATTGTGAGATCCTTTATTACCCATGGCAAGACGATTGTGGTAGCTGATGCTTAAGTCGTTTGCCCTGGGGTAGTTTGATCCAGTTGTGCGTAGTTCAGAGACAGCCTTCTGCAGATTTACAGTTCTTGTGCGACAGATGAGTATGGTTTAAGTTCTCCTCTACTGAGGGGACAACTTGCTTATGTCCGCGTCCGTCCACTTTTACTTAATCGTTGTCATGGGGCACAGCCCGCCGATTCTCGTTTGTTGAGAACCTTGAGCATGTTCGGTTGGGTAGAGATTCAGAGTTCTTGATTTATGACCACGGTGTGCTACGTTATGGGACTCGCTGGCGTGTACCCGATACTGATTGGTAAAGACGCGAGCTCCTAGAGCAGGCATATCAGTCAGCAGTCTGTGTTCACCTCAAATGCCACCGAGATGTAACGTGACTTGAGAGTTAGTTACGGGTGGCAGGGATGAAAAGTGAAGTTTCGGATTTCGTTTCGAGGTGCTCGGCTTTTTAGCGAGCTAAGGTTGAGCATTTGAGGCCGGTTGGAGAGTTGCAACCTTTTTACCGTTCCAGAGTGGGATTGGGAGCAGATCTCCATGAATTTCGTTGTGGTGTCTACCTAGGTCTAGTCAAGGGTATGACCCCATTTGGGTGATTTGTTGTCTGGTTATGCTCAGTATGCTCAGTTTGCTCGTTGTTCTTCGTAAGTTTGTACGTTTGCACGGAGTTCCTTCATGCATTGTATCCGGTAGAGGCATCCAGTTCGCTAGCCGTCTTTGGCAGAAGCTTCAGGAAGCCTTGGGTACTGGTTGAGCATTAGCTCCGCTTTTCCATCTGTAGGCCGATGGTCAGACAGAGCGGATTATACAGACTCTGGAGGATATGATTGTGCATACGTACTAATTGTTTGTTGGCAGTTGGGATCGTCACTTGCCATTGATGGAGCTCTCCTACGATGATGGTTATTAGGAGACATTTCAATTGGCAACTTTCAGGCCTTGTGTGTAGGTTGTGTCGATCGCCAGTCTGTTCTACTGACTCCGCGAGAGCAGGATTTTTCGACCCCAACTAGTCGAGAGGCTTCGGAGAAGATCCATTTGATTCAGGTTAGGATGAGAGCAGCCCAGTGCAGACAGAAGTCTTATGCCGACCGTAGTTGTCGCAGACTTGAGTTCGCAGTGGGAGATCATGTATTCCTTAGGATTTTTTTCGATGATTGGCGTGTTGAGTTTTGGGAAGTAGTCCCAGATTGAAGGTCCTTTTGAAATCCTTTAGCAAGTTAGTGCCGCTGCCTATAATTTGGCACTTCCGCCTAGATTTTTGAGTATTTACCCCGTATTCCTTGTGTTGATACTTGCAAATACCTTCATGACCATTTCACATGATTTAGCACCGGACCATTTAGCTTGAATGCGATCTTTTCGTTCACCGGCAGCCGATAGTGTTAGGAGATCGACAGGTGGAGAAACTCTAGTCAAGGGTCTTGCCATCTGTGGAGCTTTCTTTGGTGTAGCCGTATAGTGAGGTGATCACTTGGGAGGGTGCGAGCGAGATTTGGGAGTTTTGCACCCATCTCTTCGAAGTTATGCATAGTAAGAATTTTAAATTCGGGGACGAATTTTCTATAAGGGGGGAGATTGTAACACCTTAGGAATTTGATTAGTGTTAATTAAGCGATAATGCGGGTTTTCTGTAAAAAGTTTACCAATTCGGTTTCCTCATATTTTATAACATTTAATTAATAATTTATTTTTTTTTGTTATGGCTTGCACACACATGTGCATGTTAATGTGAGGGTGCGTTTGTGTTAATTTAGTTTAGTGACCATGACACTTTAATCTAATCCTTTGTTTAAACATTAACCCTAACCCTAGATATTTGTGTGACATATTTGTTTTGGATGAGAGGAGCTGGCAAGGTGAATCATGGATGGCATTAATGGGCATTAATGGAGGTGAGGGGGAAAGAGTAAGAATAAGGACTTATCTCACCCTACACTCACTCCTCTCTCTCTCTCTCTTTTCATCTCACCCTCTCTCCTTCTCACTTCGCTTATCTCTTTTTCATCATTTTCTTCTTCCCTCATCACCTCAACTGAAACCTTATCATTTCCATCACAAATCTTTCTCAAAACTTCACAAACTTCATTAAATCTCACCAAAATCACTTCTTAAACCTTGTTTTGCCTCTTGGATGCCTTGGAGCTTGGAAAGCTAGAATTTTTGAGCTTGCGGGAATAGGTAATGATCTCTATCTGTTAATTAAGTCTTTTTAATATTGCGTAGCTTGTTCGTTTCAGTTTAGAATGCGTAAAGTTTCGTTTCGCGCAAATATCGTATTTTTATTGTATTTTGGGTCTCGGATGATCTGCTATCAAACCAGGTTTTTGTTGAAAAAGTTCCTATCACAGTGACCTAGTGTAGTGACCTAGAACCCACCATAAAAACCCGAGCCCATTCCCTTTCTTTCAGGCCACAGTTTTATTGGTTCTGGACACAATTTGCGGCCAGAGTGGGGGCTGGGGGGTTGTATTTTGGTCTGGGGATCTCTGGGATTGTGTGTGGTCTTGTGGTATGTGCAACCTTTACAAATTGTTTGTCTAGCAAAAATATGGGATCACTTTGATAGTTTCTAGTGTTTCGACTACACGCGTTACATTATCCGACATGGTTCGTGTTGTTGTGTAGCTGTTGCTCTTGAGTTGGTTTCGTATTGTCGCTACACATGTTAGCCACTAGACGAACACTTGAGAGCATGTTTGGAGTTGATGCGTCGGTCAAACGTAGTGGATATGTGTTATTGGTCGATTGCTAATATGAACTTATTATACTGTTGTTTTATGATCTTAGGGACGTAGGCGGGGAGTTCGGACGCTGCAAAGGAGGGAAAGCGAGTGGTGGGCCTTACTTAGCCTTAGGATCATCTGTCAGTAGACTTATCATCTACAGGAGAATCGTCCGCATGGCGTTATGCGTCTGGGCTAGATATGATATGATATTAGTCGCATATTATATTGTACATATAGAAATTGTGCATAAAACTTCATTGCATATTATTACTTGTTGTGCTTGGATTTGTAACCTTTGGACACTGCACTATTATTGACGGCTCATGTTGCACGAGCACTGATTGTATGCCACTCACACCGTCAATAATTGCCATGACACTCACAACACTTATACATACGTGAGATTGTATTGGTTAGGGACATTGAGACATTGATTCATATTCCATTGTGCATATGACATATAGCATACCTGTATACCTACATGCTTACACATATGTCTTGCCATGACTACATGCTAGCTACCCATATACCTATATGGTATTGTACCATTAGTGATAGGTATAAGCACATATGAGACATATCTACATGTACATCTTGTATACATACTTACATGTACACCCGTATACCTTGATATAGCTACACATATACCTGGAGGGTATTACATCATTACTGATAGGTAGATGAACATATCTTGCTATACCAACATGGCTACTCATACCTGGCTATAACTACATGTTCACCTTTATCTGATGTTGCATTTAGTTTCGGAGAAATTAGGAACCGCATGATATATTTAATAACTTGTTGCAGTTAAATAGCAGTTTTTCCTTTATATGCTCATATTATTGTTTGATGTTGAATATATTATATTTCATGGATTTCGCATTGATATATGGATTTCATATATTGTTTTCTGGATGTTTTACTCTTGGGTATATATCAGTGGTATGGGATGCTGATATATATACATGTATATATATATATATATATCAGTGGTATGGGACGTTGTTATATATGTACACCTAATATATATATATATATATATAAATGTCAGTGGTATGGGACGCTGTTATATATGTATACCTATAATATATATATCATCATAATGAGCTGTGCAAGTGTTCTTATTCATTATATATGAGGGCCGATATTATGGTCGATATGAGGGCCGATATTATGGTCGATGTGAGGGGCCTATGTGCCCTATATGAGGGGCTTATGTGCCCGATGTGAAGGGCCTATATGCCCGATATGAGGGGCCTATGTGCCCAATGTGAGAATGACATGTATTTTTCCATACTCCGCATTTATTTGATATGCATTGCTTCATGTATTAGTAGTACCTGATAGAGTACCTTTCACGACTGTTGCATATACATTTTGCTATTTATTGCTATCAGCTTGCATGTGATTGATTAGCGCAGTACGTGCATACTTGCGATTACCCGCATATGTTATTTACTATTCACGAGTTGGCAACTCACCGCCGTTGTGCCACAGGATTGTACAGGTTATCCCTCAGAGCAGTCAGAGGCAGGGCTTTCATCTATCGTATCATCTTTTGCAGCGGATACCGCTACGGCTGACTGGGTGCAGTTTTGCTATAGGTGGGTTTTGCGGTTATCCGATGTCGCTCATTGTATATCCATTGTATCCAGTACTCTCTATCTACCATTTTCATGTATTGACTTAGAGACGAGTTGTGAGGACGATATTGTATATTATTTTGTGACTATGGAGGTCTTTTATGCAGTTCATTTATATCGCCTTTTTCTTCGCTACGGCGTCGTATATCTGTTGTGGTTGTTGTTTTTCGGCCTTTCGGCGTGGATTTGCTCCCATTTGGGGATGCTTTACTTATATCTTTTGTTGTACCCTTTTTGGGGGCTTGTTTTATAAAGGAGGTGCTGCCAAATTTTAAAGGAAGTAAATGTGGACTTTAAAGAATTTTGATTAAGATTTCAAAAGTTTTTACAATGTTATTATCACTTACTACTTTTGATGGTTTAGATTGCTGGGTTTTCGGCTTACTTGAATTACGTTATGTCTTAAGACGTTACGTGGTTTAAGGGTCGTCACATGCCAAATTTCAGGTCGTGACAGAAAGTGTTTTCAATATCAAGACTAAAAAGCGGGGTATATAGTTGTTAGGCATGTGATGTCTAAGGAATTCATTTGGTTAGGCATGAAATCCAAAGTATGTGATACATTGTGTTTATGATATCAAAGGTGGTTACGGATTCCAATTGTTGTAGTTTTTCATTTTCTTTTCTGCCACCGTAAGTGTAATATGTAGTGTATCGTCGGTTTTGTTGGTATATGTCAACGACAATTAGGATACGCGTATTTACTTACGTTGATGACATGTGATGTTATGTGTTGCTGTGATATGTTATACTGGATCGTCGTGTTTTGAATAGCCGGGTTTTCTTATATAAGATGAGAGTTTTTCATTTTCGTATATGTAAAAGCTTGTATGTAATATTCTTTTATTGGGGTACTTCCGGGTTGAGGATGATGTCACCATTGATGTATATTATTTACTTTTCCGTATTAGGATAGACCCAAGGAGTAGTGCATAAGTGACCGGGTTTTAGAGTCCAGTGGGAGACCATCTCGAGGAGTCGAGACCGGGTCTCCTAACTCTAGAATTGGGAGGGTTGCCTGCCGCTCTCGTAGGGTTCTAGGGATGTGAGTTTGGCTATTCATCGCGACCGTGGAATCCGTGTTTTATACTGGCTTAATCTAAAACACGGAATTCTTAGTATATCCAATATTTCATATGTGTTCTTCTGCTGTGGATATTTTGTGATGTGATCACTTGATATGTTCTGAGACGAATGCCTATATTATATATATAAGATATAATTAATATTGCTGCTTTCGTTTCATATGTGATGCTTAGGAAGCATAATTGATGGGACTTCATTAATGAAATAAAAGAAACCTAAAGATGTTGTAGGAACTTGTTAAAAACTGGTAGCTCTAGTTCTTGCTTTGCATAGAGGTATTCCTTGTAGAATATCCAGCACCTTATTCCATAAGGAAAAAGCCGAGATCCCTTCACCGGGAGTGACATCTTTAGTGAAACTAGCAGATGCTAAAAACTCGGTTTGTCTTTTGATTGCTTTATAGTTTTTGCTTTGCATAGTGGTATTTGTGAAATATCCTGCACCTTATTCGAGAAGGAAAGAGCCGAGATCCTTTCACCGGAAGTGACCTCTTTAGCGAAACTAGTAAAAGCCTTAAAAACACTCCTTTTCAAAATCACTCGATTCTACGATGATATCAAGTTCATTACACAAAAGGTTTTCTTAAAAACTTGTCGTAGCCTTCCGTCATTTCAGATAAGTACTACTTAGTATTCATGCTGTGGTAGTTTGGCCTTCGTCAAGGCATAGTGTTCGGTAGCTAACTAGTGCTTGTCTGCAGCATGAGATGCGATTGGATTAGGGTATTCATACGGTGTAGTTTGGCCCCCGTCAAGGTCATAGGACGCTAGGGGTAAAAACCTTTATCGGGAATTTCAAGTGTTGAAATTTGCAATGAGATCTCATACCTTCTATGAGATAGTTGGATCTCGATACCCACTGCGAGTAAGAGTTACTCCTGGGAGAGTTTTACATATTTCAAATTAGCTGATCAAGTAAGTATCTAGAAAGGTGTTAACAGGGTTACGCCTCTGGGAAAACGAGGTTTATTTTAATTTGGTCCCTGCGAAAGCACGGGGAACCTCCCTCAAAGTACCGACACTGGCCTGGAAGAAAGATTGACGAACTTGTAGGGTGTAATTAATCCCTGCTAGTCTTACCTTTTAGGGTTTGAAGGAAGACTTGATAAAAATAGTGGGAGCCATCCTGATTAGATAAAATAATAACCAATCTAATCTTGCAAGAGCGCACGTAGAGTGTTTTCTTCTCTCTCTCTCTCCTGGTAGCGACCATGTCACGCCTTAATCAAGATAATAAATGGATGCATTGAACGAACCTGCTTTTTTATAATGCCTTAGATTTAGATTAGTGTTAGTTTAGACGATAATGCGGGTTTTTGGTAAAAAGTTTACCAATTTGGGTTTCTCACATTTTATAACAATTTTTTTTTATTTGTTATGGCATGCACACATGTGCATGTTTATGTGAGGGTATGTTTGTGTTATCTAGATTAGTGATCATGACAACTTAACCCTAATCCAATCCTTGTTTAACCTTAACCTAAACATCTAGATATCTGTGGTGAAAGAGTGTAGATATTTGTTCTGGGTTTTTGTTTGGAGAGATGGTGGCATGGTGAGCATATGCTTGCATTAATTGAATGGTGCACTCACTCTTGCACTCACCTCTCTCTTTCTCTTTATCTTTTCCTTCTCTCATTCTCTCACACTTATTCCCTTCTCATTATTTCTCATCCCCTTCTTTTCTCAACTGAACACTTATCATCCCTTCACTAAACCTACACTAATCCATCTTTAATCTTCACAAAACCTCACAAAAATCACATCTTTGGACAAGTTTTGCCTCTTGGAGGCTTGGAGCTTGGAAAGCTAGGATCTTTGAGCTTGTGGGAGTAGGTAATGATCTCTATCTATTCTTTATGTTGTTTTAGTGTTGTGTAGCTTTTTCCTTTCAGTTTTGAACATTTAAAGTTAAGTTTCGTGCAAATATCGTATTTTTAGTGTCGTTTGTGATATATGTGATCTGCTGTGACCCCGAAAGTATACTAGAAAATCAAACAATGTAGTTGTGTTGTACCTGAGACCATAGGACATCACCTGGAGCATGAACCCCTCTTGCTCGGACTCGGCCGGCAACAAGAAGGACATTTCCGGCGACTTCAGATTTTTGAGGTTGTTAGGGTTTGGGTTTTTGTGGGTTGGTGCCTGCTTTGGTTTAGGTGTGTTTGGTCCTGTTTGATTTTTGGGTTTTCTCTGTATACAAAATCTAGGATCACATAGCTAGTTTATTGTGTTACGATTACATGTGTTACGTTATACGACATGGTTCGTGCACATTGTGTGGTTTTGCTCTTGGGTTGGATTCGTTGTGTCGCTACGCACGTTAGCCACAATACGAACACTTGAGAGTATGTTTTGAGTTAGTGCGTCGGTCAAACGTACTTTGTACGTGTTATTGGTCGTTTGCTAATATACATACTTGTTTTATTGATTTATGTTTTAGGTTCGCAGGCAAGGACTTCAGACGCTGCAAAGAAGGAAAAACAGGTGGTTGCCTTTACTTAACCAGGAGCGTTGGTGAGTACATTTAACATCTACAGGGGAATCACCCACATGGTGTTATGCGTCTGGGCTAGAGATGTTATGATATTATTCGCATATTTTATTGCATATATAGAGTTTGCGCATACACCCCATTGCATATTATTACTTTTTGTGCTTGTACTTATACCCTTAGGATACTGCACTATTATTGACGACTCATGTTGCACGAGCACTGATTGTATGGCACTCACACCGTCAATAATTGTCATGACACGCACCACACACATACATATATGATATTGTTTGGTTAGGGACATTGAGATATTGATTCATATTCCTTTATGCATATGACATATAGCATACCTGTATACCTACATGCTTACACATATGCCTTGACATGCTTACATGCTAGTTACCCATATACCTATATGGTACTGTAACATTAGTGATATGTATATACACATATGAGACATAGCTACATGTACATCTTGCATACATATTTACACATATACCTAGAGGGTATTGCATCATTACTGATAGGTAGATACATATACCTTGCTATACCTACATGCTTATGTAAGTCGACGTTAGATACCCCACATGATGCGGCGAGGCGGAATAGGTAAAACAATCATTTTGTTTAAACTAGCATCGACTAACTTTACGGATCTTTGCTAAACCCTAACTAACAACTATATGCAGGGTTATTAGGCACTCTCACAAGGGTCTACAAGGCATCAACCATGCCCGATTTAAAATTTAGACGTGCCGAACAACCCTAACCAAGATCTTTAAACTAGAGATTAGGCGAAACAAAGCATGTTAAAAACTTTAACACTAAGAGTTTGGGATTACAACCTTTGTAGTCCGGTCCTTCACTTCTAAAGATTCGTGTTAAGGTCCCTTCGCTGCGATCATCAAGTATCCGGACTCACGAAAAGCTCCATGAAAAGAAAGATGCAAGCTTGCTTCCGATCTTCGATAACTAAGATGATTTACCTTGAAGTTTCTTTAACACAAGCTCTCACTCACTAAATGAAGTGAACACCCTAATCTAAATGGCCAGGATAGATTAGGATAATGAAGTAGGATTTTAGCTCTCATTTATTATCAAATTCTCAATCTAATTCATCACAAAATGAAAACCTAGAAAGCTTTTTCAAAGCTCAAGAAAGAAAAAGAAGAATAGTAATCCTTTTATGATGAATAATGAAAGTGTTAATATCATTACAAATGCAGCCATGGTTAAGTCAAGAAAGACTTAACCATTGTAGAGATCTAACCATAGTAAAGGGTGTGGGTTAGGTTAAGTAAATATCTTACAAAATATCTAAACTAAATATCTTCGCAAGAAACAAAATAAAAGCTTCTAGAAAAGTTTAACCCAAATCAAACCTTAACCTCGTTTAATCTCTACTAAACATGTTGCATTAGTAATTATAACATGTTACAATATTATATATCACATATATAATATATATTTATAACAAAAGAAAATAATACAATTAACATAAATCGCATATATATCAATGTATTACCCGAGTGAGAAAAAGAATCTTTTAGTGAGCGTATATCAGTTAATGTAATTTAATATATCAAATATATAATTATACATTAAATTATCGAATCAACACCTGATCCGATAATCCGGTTATTTCTCAAATAACCGACTAATATAATCAGTATCAGTTCATCGAATCAACACTTGATCCGATGGCCCGGCTATAACACATATACCCGGTCGATATCTCATATCGCGAGAATCTAATACGGTATCACATACACGTATTGTTTTCGGTCCCTCACATATCATATATGTGCTCATACTCCGTTTTTCCTGAGTCAAGAAACCTCTGTGTAGGAATCTAAAGAATCGTCAATACGCCAGCAGTAGGTGATGATCATATCAAACACCCACAAGCTGCAAGCGGTCAGCTAAACGTAACAGCCACCCAGGTATTGAGCGATCAGAAGATCAACAAGTAAGACTGTACATTCTCCTGTGAATCCAATCAGTAACACTCCCGTACAGTCCGGTCTCTTCGTCTGATATGTCGCATATCTCGCCTAGGGGTGGTAAACGTCACACCCCAGTAGCTTGATAAGTCGTATCGGTATGAGGTACATAACAGTTCGAGAGTCTACTGATAACACTTACCAGTAAATCTCAGCAACCCTTGCTAGGGATTTCCAGTTATATCCAATCGAACACAGCGCAACATCAACTCCCTGTACCGGGAGAGACGAAACCCCTCCTATCGCTCATTGTCTTCATGTAATTCGGGACTGTACCCAAAAGCCACCTTTTTGCATGCCCTCCTGGATGTAGTATGATGGAAATCAAAGCACAGTGGGAATCACATAAGACTCTATGACGATCTTGGGTCTACAGACTAACCTGTACCAGTGTCACCAGAGAACTGCCATCTGACGTGAAGTATAATACCATCTGGGAGTTCTCGGCGAGTCCGTCCAGTGTACCCAGTCTCCACTGAGCACCCTTATACCCTCTCTGATGTCAAACACCAATGAATATGGGATCATCCATATCCCATCATATGGGTCAAGATGCGTATACGCTAGTCTACTCTGGTGTATCGATGCCCTGTCTCGATACACCCTCGACTAGGAACAGTTATAGGATGTACTCGTCGACTACCGTGGCCCCACTAGTATGATCTTATCATAGTCCCAGTAGTCGAGTACATATCCTAAGGGCTTTATCAATATGTAACATAGAGACAATCAGAGTACATTTTAAGATAAAGAGCAACCAGATAGCATACTTTCATGTCGAGCAAGAAAGACCTCCATATATATGTCCAAGCATCCACTACAATATACATCATTATGTACAGTAATAGCCTCTAGGGCATACATATAACTAACAATCTCCCACTTGCACTAGGGCCATCTGTTGTGGTATCACATACCCAACAATTAGCTGTGGTTAAAGTATCTCATACTCAACCATCTTATAAAAGTCTCTACTGGGGAAAAGGCCTTTATGAGTGGATCCGCGATGTTGTCCTCTGTGTCTACTCTCCTAACCTCGATCTCCCTGGAGATCAACCATCTCCATGATCAGGTGATACTGCCTAAGAATTATATCTGGATTTCTGATGGGCCGGTGGTTCCTTGGCATAAGGCACAACTCCATTGTCACACAATGGCTGGAACGAAGTTCATCTCATGAACTTATATATATCCAGACTGCCTCTTTGGTAGCATCCATGGTAACGGTGTATTTTGCCTTTAATCATCTAGTTTGTCACGGTATCTAGCTTGGAACTCTTCCAACATATCGTCCCTCCAATGAGGGTAAAGACAATGCCTGCGACTGACATTCAGTCGTCCTTATCACCCTGGAACTTTTCCAGTGATTCTCCTCAGGATCGATTGATACCATCTCACTACAACTAGTGAGAATCCTAACATCCAATTATATCTATCTCATAGATCCAAAAACCCTGGATTTAGGAGGTATCAACTTGATCCTATATGGAGAATCCTTGTGATAAGAGGAGATTGACCGATCGTAGCATATGAAACTCCTTCCCTATCAAGAGTATCTCATCCACGTACAATACGAGGATCACCACTATACTCCCTACTACCTTTTTGTATATACAAGGTTCATCTACCATTTTGATGAAGTCAAATTCTTTGACTACCATATCAAAACAGACGTTCCAACTCCGCGATGCCTGATTTATCACATAAAACATCTTGCTCACGTTTCCGCTGCTCCCACTGTCTTCGAAGCCCTCTGGCTGTGTACTTATATACGCTCTCTTCCAAATCATCATTTAGAAAAGCAGTCATGATACCCAACCGCCAGATATCATAGTCATGGTATGTAGCCGAGGCAAGTAGGATCTGGATAGACTTAAGCATAGCTTTGAAAGTCTCAACTTTTCCATGTACACCAAGTAATCTTCTCAAGATATACTTGCTCCTGATGGGGATTTAACCCTTCAGATAAAGCAACCAAAGTCCATACTTTGTTGGTGTATAAGGATTCCATCTCATATTGCTAAGCATCCAGCCATTTTTACAGAGTCCCACTCCTGATGGCCTGCTCGAAACTAGTTGGGTCATCTTCTCATGATGCAATCCTCACTCCCACTGTCATAGAGAAATCGAAGTATCTCTCAGGTGGGTGAGGAACCCTACTAGATCGGCGGAGAGGCCGAGGTTCGTTGGAAACTATTGAATCCTTTGGTTCTACCAAATCATCAGCTACAGTTTGTATAGCTAGAACTCTTTCCAGTTCTACCTCATGACCAATAATTTTTTCACAAGAAATTCCCTTTCACAAAGGTTGCATGCTGAGAAACAAAACATCTTTTGTTTCTCGATTTGGTAGATGATATTCCCTTGCGAATGCTTGGGATATCCAACAAACTTCCACAGAACTGACTTTGCCTCGAGCTTGTCCGGATTTTGCTTTTAGACATAGGCCGGACAAACCCAAATCTTAACTTATTTAAGATATGGGCTCTTCCCATTCCATATCACATATGAAGTCGTCGGCAAATGATTTGATTGGAACCCTATTCAATAGGTATGCAACTTCTCAAGTGCATAATCCCAAAAGAAAAATAGGAAACTCAGTAGTACTCATCATAGAGCACACCATATCACATAGGGTGTGATTGCTCCGCCCCGATATACCGACGTGCTGTGGTGTATTCGGAGGAGTAATGCTGAGAGAGAATCTCATTCTCCTTTAGAATAGTCCAGGAATTCCGTGCTCTAGTATTCTCCTCCCTGATCTCATCAAAGGACATAATACTTATACCCGTTTTTGGTTCTCTACTTCCAACTTATATTCATTGAATTTCTCAAAAGATCCATACTTGTGTTTCAACAGGAACACATGTTCAGATCTTGAGAGATAATCAGTGAATGTAATGAAGTACAAAGAACCGGTCTTGGCATGTGTAGACAGGGGACCTCCATACATCAGCATGTATCAATCCCAAGAGTTCATTAACTCTTTCTCTGTTTCTAATAAACGTAGCTGTGGTCATCTTATCTTTGTGACACGACGGGCAAGTTTTTACAAGATGTAAATCCAAACTAATTTAAATATGCATCTTTATGTAACTTCAGCTAGTCGGGTCGCATTGATATGACCTAGTCTACAATACCTCAAGAAGGATTCGTTCATTTCTGAACTCTTCCGCTTGTGTGTGTTCTGTATACTAAAAACTGTGGTTTGATTTAGAACGTCTATACTTTTAGATAACGTGCCTGAACCGATCAACTCTTGATATAGGAAATGTTCAAAACATTATCCAACAATAAAAAATTATATCCTTCTTTACTAATAAAGAGACCGATATGATGTTGTATATCGGGTTCGGTATCTAATAACATTCATTCAGAATCAATGTATTCTGCTAATACAGGGTGATAACTACCAACAGACTTGGCTGCAACACTTGCACCGTTTCTATCTCATGAAATTTATCACCCGTTCTCAGTTCTCTACCTATCTGTAGCCCATGTAACAAATTACATTTGCGGGATCCTGATCCGGTATCTGATACCCAGGACGTAAAGGATACTGGGAAACAGTTCTCGGTAATGAACACACCCGAAGAATATGCATCGGCATGCACTTTCTTCGTTTCGGCGGTACGGGAATTCTGGTAATCCCCTATTTCCTTCTCTGTCTTATAACAATTATAAGTTGGAGCGGGACCAACGTTCCATAGCGTAGTATAACAAGCGGGTTTGGGCAATACATCCGTATTATTATCTTGATTAAGGCATGACATGGTCGTAACCAGGAAAGAGAGAAGAAAACACTCAGCGTGTGCTTTTACAAGATTAGATTGGTTATCAATTTATCTAATCAGGATGTCTCCCACTGTTTTAGTCAAATCTTCCTTCAAACCCAAAAAGGAAAGACTAGCCAGGATTAATTACACTCTACAAGTTTGCCAATCTTTCAAACAGGCCAGTGCCGGTACTTTGAGGGAGGTTCCCCGCGCTTTCGCACGGACCTAATTAAAATAAACCTCGTTTTCCTAGGGGCGTAACCCCGTTAACACCTTTCTAGACACCTACTTGATCGGCTAATTGTAATGTGTAAAACTCTCCCAGAAGTAACTCTTACTCGCAGCGGGTATCGGGATCCAACTATCTCATAGAAGATATGCAATCTTGTTGCAAATTTCAACACTTGAAATTCCCAATAATATTTTACCCCTAGCGTCCTATGACCTTGACGTAAGCCAACAAAGCATAGTCCGCTAGTCAAGTTCAACCCGTCATTTCCCGATTGAATTAAACCCACCCGCACGACCCTTGACGCAGGCCAACAAAGTCTCACGACTACCCTAACTCAATCGCATCAAATGCTTTTACAGATAAGCATAAATAGATACCGAACACTACGCCTTGACGCAGGCCAACAAACGTAGCACGAATACTATGAAATACTTATCTGAGACCCCTTTGCGTAATGAACTTGATATTGTTGTAGAATCGAGTGATTTTAAATGGAATGTTTTTGAGGCTTTTCTAGTATTACTAAAGAGGTCACTCCCGGTGAAGGGATCGTCGGCTCTTTCCACATCGAATAAGGTGTAGGATATTTCACAAATATCACTATGCAAAGCAAAAACTATAGAAACAATCAAAAGACAAACCGAATTTGCAGCATCTGCTAGTTTCGCTAAAGTGGTCACTCCCGGTGAAGGGATCTCGGCTCTTTCCTTATCGAATAAGGTGCTGGATGTTCTACAAGGAACACCACTATGCAAAGCAAGAACTAGAGCAACCAGTTTTTAAACAAGTTTCTATAATATCTTTAGGTTTCTTTTATTTCATTAATCTCCTTAATGAAGTCCTATTTTAATATGCTTCACAAGCATCACATTTGAAACGAAATCTGCAATATAACATATATCTCATATATATAATATAAACATTCGTCTCAGGCAGTAATATGATCTCATCACAGAACATTGCAGCAGAAGAAACATATATGAAATATTGGATATACTAGGAGGTCTGTGTTTTAATACGAGCCTGTATAAAACACTGTAGGGTGTTTTTCGTCACCCCATTGAGATGGGAATACGCGCGCGCTTGTCAGGCGTACTATAGATTCCCCCTGCCTAAGGTAAGCGGGGGTTTAATGATTATGGGGATCCGAATCTCCGACAGCCGCGGACTAAGCTGCCGTTAATTACCCCCCGCCTTTGGGGCGAGGGAACCTCCGATTGACGGGTCAAACTGGTCATGTGAACTCAATGTACAGTGTACGTGTGTTGTTGTTTTGGAGGGGGGTTTGAATATATCGGGAGCCACGCAGAGTTTTTACGGGGGTCCCGCTACCCGGATAGCGGGCTGGGGGGTCAAGGGGGCTAGCAGCCCCCTTGCGGGGTGCAGGGCAGCGCCCCGTTAGAATTTTTTTCTAACAGGGACAGTGTCGTGGAGTATGTGTATGTGTACATTTGTATACATATGTATATATATAAAAAAAAGGGGAAAAGACATCCAAAGGATGCGTGGGGCCAGCGCCTAGGCGCTTGAGCGCAAACGCGCCACGTGTCGGCACGTGGGCTCTTTGCGCTCGAGCGCAGAGCGCTGGAGCGCAGCGCGCCACGTGTCGGCACGTGGGCGCTTTGCGCTAGAGCGCAGAGCTCTGGAGCGCAGCGCGCCATGTGTCGGCACGAGGGCGCTTTGCGCTGGAGCGCAGAGCGCTGGAGCGCAGCACGCCACGTGTCGGCACGAGGGCACTTTGTGCTCGAGCGCAGAGCGCTGGAGCGCGAGCGCGCCACATGTCGGCACGCGGGCGCTTTGCGCTGGAGCGCAAGCGCGCCACGTGTCGGCACGCGGGCGCTTTGCGCTGGAGCGCAAGCGCTTTGCGCTCGAGCGCAGTGCGCTGGAGCGCAAACGCACCACGTGTCGGCACGCGGGCGCTTTGCGCTCGAGCGCTAGCGCACCAGCGAGGAAAAAGGGGGGGTTTTAGCCCCGGAAATTCTCTAAAGAGAAAATATGGTGGAGTTAAACTCCGAAGATGCTTTGGGTTAAGGAAATCGGTCCTTCTTCTTCCTTTGCTGGCCGGATCTTAGAGATAAAGAGATGTGAGATTTAAAAATCTTTTCTTTTTGAGATCTGATGGCAGATCTGAGTTCCCCTTAATGGGTTTTGTGGTGGAAAAGTATTTAGTTTTGAAAAAGGAAGAGTAAAACTCTTGATTTAATTCAAAAGAAAGAAGAAGATTTTGGAAACTTGAAGAAGAAAGAAAGATCTCAGATCTGATGCTTTTTTTTTTGGAGAGAAAAAAGTTGTTGAGATATTTCATTATCTTTGCCTTTATAGGCTATACACTTTACACATAGTCCCTTGGGCTTCACAAAATGGCATTTTGCCTATCCCATGGCTCATGTGCCATTTCTTTTTGCACAGAAGCCATGGGCTTTACAAAAATTTGGCTTTATGCCTATTTTTCTTACATTTATCTATAAAATATAAAAAAGAAATGCAACAAAATTATTTATTACAAAATTTTTATCTTGGCATGGGGGGAGGCCGGCCGCTTCATGTTCGGGCTCGACCCGGGCATGGGCCCACTGGATCCGGGCTTGGGCCCACTTGACTTGGGGTTGACTTTGATTTTGACTTGGTCAACCGGGGTGTAAATTTTTACCCCAACAAACACGTATTCCACGGTCGCGATGAATAGCCAAACCCACATCCCTAGACCCCTACGAGAGCGGCAAGCAATACTGCAAATTCTAGGGTTAGGAGACCCGGTCTCGACTCCTCGAGATGGTCTCCCACTGGACCCTAGAACCTGTTAGACCACGGCAGCGCCCCGGCCGTCTATCCGAGAACAAACTGCGGAAACAAAACCTTTTCTTTAACTAGAAACCGGCACTACCGCGGACAATATAATCCGGATCGGACCATTAACCTACCAATAGCTAACTAGAGAAAGGGTAGAGAGCTATACCGAGCGATCCGTGTCCTTCGGTCTTCGGCCAACATCTCGATCTCCCCGCGGCATCTCCGGTCTCGATCTCCTCGTCGGAAAGGGCACCACATCACCGAGTCTTTTTACTGGCTCTCACCTCTGGACCGAGGCAACTCGGACACGAAGTTGGCAAGCCGACGTGTCCAAGATTGCTGTAGACTGAGTGTAGAAAACTTTAGTCTCAAGGGGTTAGTGAAGTTGCCATTTTGGATGGAGGAATGAACTAGGGAGATGAAGTAAGAAATCTTTGTTGCAAGCAAATGAGAATGAGATCAAAAATCCTCTTTTAAAATTTTGCACAGCCCCCACCCTCCTTGTAGTGGCCGGCCATGATGGGCATGGGAAAAGTCAAGGGGGTGAGTATAAGAAAAAAAAGGTGGGTGATTATGAAAAATAATGATCACAACTAAGTCAAAAACCCATCACCAATATCATCTCAAAAAGCAAGTAATGATGAACCATCATGAACCCTCAACTTACAAAAAACACCCTCCACTTTGTAAAATCCACAATTACAAATAAGCCTCTCCCATCTATTTTCAACCAAAGAAAGAACAAAGGAAAAATGGCCGAAACGGAATGCAAACTGGCAACTTCAAAAAGTGATCCGGTAATAAATTACAGGAAAACCCCGCGACTGTATATACATACCCGCATTTGTATTCCAACCGAATACAAATGCAAAGAGACAAAATCTACACTGTACAATACTAGGATCCGGCTTAAACCAAAGCCCGCTAGTATTATCCGTCCGAACCTTAACACGTGCACAAGTGCACGCGTACGTTCGAACCCTGCCGTAAATCCATACGGCCTCTACAGCATTTCGCCCGAAACTTGAGAAACTGTCTGTGGGGGACTCTAAAGACTCGTCAGTACTTTGGCTATAGATTTAACCACTAGCACGTCAGAGGTATTAGCCGTACGTAACGAGCTACCAAGTATTGACCAAAAGGGAGGTCGATGAGCGAACTCATCCTGACACCCTACTGAGCATGTCAATGACAATATCCGTACAGTCCGGTCCGTTCGTCTATGAGCATCGCATGGTGGGCGTAGGGGGTTGGTGAAAGTCAGACCCCCAAAAGCGGTACAAGTCGTGTCGGAGTGTAGCCCAGAACACCGTGAGATACTACTAGAATACCTACCAGTAAATCTCCTGCCTCGGCCGAGGGCTTTGTGTAATGGCTCTCCTAGACATAGCGCGATCTCACCCCCAATACCGGGAGAGACGAAACCTCTGCAGATCCGCTCACTGCCTCCATGTGGCTCGGGACTGTACCCAACTAAAACCTGTTTGCACGACTCCTTTGAGCCGTTGTAGGGTAGTAATCAAAGTACAGTGAGAACTCACACGAGACAAATGATGATCTCACCTCGATGAACTAACCTGTACACATGTCACCAGGGAACTGCTATCTGACGTCTGGTATAATACCAACTAGCATGTTCCTGGCGAGTCCAGTCCGGTGTACTCATAACCCAATGAGCACCTGTATACATCTTAGGTGAACCAACTGACACCAGTAGCTTGTGAGACCGGCCACCGCCCCTCGTCGGGGTCTTGACTGTATACACTAGTCTACTCTGGAGTATCGATGCCCTGTCTCGAAAACTCCCACGACTAGGGACCTTTTAAGGATGTGCTTATAGACCTCAGCTCCCACGTATATGATCACCATCATACTGCTGGCCCTCAAGCAAGAATTCTAAGGGCTCTATCAACGCGCAGTAGTGACTTGTAAGGTCACCTAAAGCAGTACACGATGATAAAGATAAACCAGATAGCATACTATCATCTTGAGTAAGACTGTTCTACCAGCATAGGTCCTCCCTCAATCATTGCAATCACGTGCCTGTGATCCAATAATTGACTCTAAGGGCACTATATCCAACAATCTCCCACTTCCACTCAAGGATAATTATTGCGATGTCGCATACACATAGCCCGTGTGATACCGAACACCCAACTCCTCTACTAATCAGTCTCACAAAATCCGTTTGCGAAACTATTGCGTTCGAGGAGTATCCTCAGTGAGTGGATCCGTCCTAATGTTTCTTTCTATGTCTCTCTTAATCTCAAGTTCACGGAGAAACCTATCTCCCGAAATGAGCAATTCCTATCTTAGAATATGTCTGGATATCTGATGGGACCTAGTTCACAAATGAACTCAAAATCCAAACTTCTTAGACTGTATCGACAACTGAACTTAATCAGTATCCTGCGTAATGCCTCCCTCACTGTCCGCTTGGATCACCAGTCTAAAACACTGCCCCTCGTCAGAGGGAAAACTATAACTCTGACAGTCACTCTATCATCCAGGTCATCTTGGAAGCCTGGAATGATAACCGTCTCCTAAAAAGAGGCTGCCGTTATCATATCCCAAGAACATCAACTTATGTTCTAAACTGCTTCCGAATGTTTCTCCAGGATTGGATTAATATAAACATATTGCATCTCATGTAAAAATAATATCTGGTGTGGTACTTGACATCTCATGATCAACTCAATTGCCTAAGCAAGTGATCTGCCAATCATGCACATCCCTCTCCGCTTTAGTCTGTATGACACCTTTAGAGAGGGTGACTCCATCACCTGCAGGTACACTATCGTGCCAGGAGTCGTCCATTCTAAAACACCTTTAGAAAGCTGTCTAAGTACCCAATTTGGGAAACTACCCAAATCTAGATCTAAAAACATAGATCCAGTAACCAGAATGTCTGATATAACATCCAAGTCCCATGTGGAGAAACCACTGTGTGACAACCAAAGTATATCCGATTGTAGTTAGGAATTTCACTTCCTACTCTGTGTATGCCATCCAAATACCAGGACATCACACCCTACTACCTTTTTAACAGATCCATCCCCTATTCTGATGAAGTCAAACCTATGACTGTCATATCAGAAATAGATGATCTATCTCCGCTATATCTGCTTTAGTCCATAGACATAAGCTACTTGTCCACTCATGCTTCCGCTGCTCCCACTGACTACGACAACCCTCTGGCAGAGTCATATACACGTGCACTTCTAAAGCTAATTTAGAACGACGCTATACTCATCCTCCTGCCGGGTCTCATAGCCTGGAACAACAGCAATGGCAATTCTGGGTAAACAAGAACCTCCCTGTCACCGTCCTTGAGGCTACCGGAGTACCTCTCGGGTGCCTGAGGTTACCCACCATATCTGCGGAGTGGCCAATGGAATGTCAATCCAGATTGAATCTTTAGGTTCTTATCAAATTTTCAATAATCGTTTGCGGTTCTGGAATCACTTCCAGTTCTACCATACTCCCACGACTGTTTTCTGAAAAAAAAATTCCATTTTTCTAAAACTGTGGCTTGTCAAGAACAATATCACTATTGATATTCCAAATGGCAGAAAGTCAACCCTCGTCATAGCCCGGGTCAACCCACAAACAGCCATTACAGAAACGTGCCTTGAGTCATCCAGAGTCTGGTTTTAAGCATAAGCTGGACAACTCCCCGTTCCTTAACATCGTTAAGATATGAACTGTTCTATATCCAATATAGAAATAGAGGCAATGATTTAATTTGAACCAGATTCAAATCAAGCAGCTGTCTCCAGTGCATGTTAACTAAATGGAAGGAGGCCGATCAGCATTACTCAACTTAGGAGTGCTTCCAATTATGAGTAACCTGAAAGAGAAGCAAGTTCTCATAATAATTACTATCAACTGAATACCAGACACAAGTATCTACATCTTCGATCACCTTGAAGAATCCTGATACTTGCAATACCTGATTCTCTACTTTATTCATATACCTATAACTTCTCAAAACTTGGACCTTGTGTTTCTACGAAACACTTGTCTAAAAACTAGAGAAGTCATAAGTAAACCGAATATAGTACGAGAACCAACCCTTCTGTCCTAATGGCCACTAGACGACATACAATACTCTGTATAAGTCCCCTGAGTTGAATAACTCATTCCCTTTGTGTCGTAGGTTGAAAACAGTACTTATGGTTTAGAAAAATTACACCGCTGTTTAATGCTCCTTACCTAACCATCCACTGATATAAGTAAATGTCATAGACATAATTTCAAAAAGTTATATCTCACTTTATAAAAATAAATGTATAGATATATCAATTTGAAATTGGTGCATAACAACGGATATTCAAAACCAAATATTCGCCGTCCGGCAAATAACCCAGGTGATTTCCTCAAATATCACCAATTACAACGAATTCCGATATAATGAGGATGATCACCTAATTCCCATTAACTTACCCCCACTCATCATCTGTAAAACCATACAGATGTGAGAATCATACCTGGTAAATCATACCCTGGAGCAAGGACTAATTGGGAAATCAGTTTTCTTTTAACAATACACAGTGAAACTGAAACATGTAAATGTTTCGAAGGGGTATCCGGGTATTTCTAGTAATGCCTCTTCCGTTATCCAGATTCACAACTGTAACCGTATATTTCTTTTCCATCTCTCCAAATCCCTTTATATATCTTTAGTCATTACCTTTTGTACACCCTCTTAGGCTAAATGGTTTTCTTCCTTCCCTACCCTTCGGCACCAGCCTATAGTTTGGTAGAAGACTATCCAATAAGCATAACAGGTGTACTGTCCTAATCCTAGGAGCACTCACAATGCGAGAGAAGGTGAAGTTAAAAGACAACCGAATAAACCTTATTCCTATTTCTCCTGAACAAGAATCCATCCCCGAACTGGAACAAGTTCCTTTCGAGTTCGTATATAACCATATGATGGAGTATCCAAATAACTGTGGATCTTCGTAGTGATACGGAGTGTTCTGGAGAAATACAAAGGTGATAGAGGATTGGCGAAGAAATACTTGGTTTGGTCGTGAATAGCAGTCGCAGTTTACTTTGCCCTCTTTCTATTCCTTTTATTTGTCTTAACTTATTACCTTCTGTACACCATCGTTAGGCTAATTGGATTTCTTCATTCCTTACCGTTCGGCACCTGTCTATGGTTTGGAAGAAAAATATCCAATAAGCATAATAGGTGTACTATCCTAATCCAAGGAACACTCGCAATCTGAGAGAAGGTAAAAGGAAAAGACAGCTGAATAGTCCTATTCGTTTTCTCCAGAACCGGAAACCATCGTCGAATCTGAAACAAGTTCCTTCGAGTTCGTATATAACCATACGATGGTTTTATCCAATGGAAGTGGACTTTCGTAGTAATACGGGGTGTTCTGGAGAAAAAGGGTAAAAGTAGGAGTGGTAATGAGGTACGCAACTCAGACAATCCAAAAGCCAGTGTTTTAAGAAGGTTCGGTCAACTTGGTCACTGAGTCATAGTCAATTGTCGGGTCATGGTCACTGCCAAAGAGAGAGAGAAAAGAAACACTCAGCGTGCACTCTAACCTAGATCAGAATGGTTATCAATTTATCTAATCAGGAAACCTCCCACTGTATCCTCAAATTCTCCTCCAAACCTGAAAGAAGAATTAGTCGGGATAACCCGAGGAGTAAACCAACTCATCAGTGGGAATCGGGATCCAACTATCATCGCATGATAACGTGACGGAATCCACTCACGTTATCACACTCCAGAAGGTATGCGCATGCCTGGAAAGTTTCAGTTTCTTTAGAAACTCCCGATGTGATTTTTACCCCTTGGACCCAAGTGACCCTGACACAGTCAACAAATCAAAGAGTTCTAGTCAAGTTCAACCCGTCATTATCCTGGATTGCATTAAACCCACCCGTACAAGCCCTTGACACAGTCAACAAGGCCGCACGACTGTCCTAACTAATCCCATTAATATGCCACAAACGAACACTACATAGCTACCGTACACTACGCCTTGACACAGTCAACAAACGCAGCACGAATACTAAGTAATACTTGTAAGAAATGACGGAGGGCTACGTCTAGTTTTTGGCGAAAAACATTTAACGTAATGAACTTGATATCGTTGAAGGAACTGCATAGCTTTTTATAAAAATATAGTGGCGAAAACCTTTGCTAAAGAGGTCACTCCTGGTGAAGGGATCTCGGCTCTTTACCCGTAGAATGAGGTGCAGGATATTCCAACTGAATACCACGATGCAAAGCAAAAGTAGTCGACTATAGTGAAGTTATTACCCTGATGCGAACTTCTGTCCAAGGGGTCACTCCCAGTGAAGGGATCTCGGCCCTTGCCTCGTCGACTGAGGTGCTGAATATTCATAACCGAATACCACCGTGCAAAACAAAAGAGAACGTCCTTGCAATAACAGCTTTTTGAAAAATGTTCCAACAACATCAGAATAGGTTTGTTTAGCTTGCATTGATCCGAATCAATGCTGTCCCGTCAATTGATCATACCAATAAGGAAAGAAAATAATGATGTAAGTATATGCCATCCGCATTCGCCACTGGGTCCCGTCATCACCCGTTAGGTTACTTAACTAACGACAGAGCGGGGACTGGACTAGCGCGGGTGTAAAACATATACAACATCTACTAGTATATATATCAGTATATAATATTCGCTCAAGGCGTGATATAATGCAACATCACAGAAATGTAATAAGCATCACAGAATAATACAGATATCTGGGATCCTCGGGTTTCATAGAGCCGCTACTGAAACCCGACGTTCCTCTGGTCGTGTTGTAGGGTTCCTAGGCACCCTAATGAGGTCTCACAAGGCATCAACCGTGCCAATTTCAAATTTTACGGTGCCGAGAAACCCTAAACTACGGATCGTTGGCTAGATGTCTAGGCGAAAAAGAAACTAGTTTACATCTAAACTAAAAGAACGGAAATACAACCTTTGTAGATCCGGTCCTCCACCTCCACGGCTCCGTGATGAAGTCCTCTCCGCTGTCCAAATCAAATCCCGGGCTCTAGCGTCGGCTTCATCGGAGGAAGAGCGGGCTAGGTCATCGACGACGTGCCGAAGATGATCTACGTCGAGGCATCGCTAGATCAAGCTCCAACTTCACCAAGTCTAGAAAACTTGTGAAGGAAACACACTCTACTACTTGGCAAGAGGTAGAGGATGAAGAAATAGGAAGTGGGTAGACTTTAGAATTGGATTTCTCACTCATTTCATCAATCCACCATTGATGAAGTCAAGCTTCTTCAAGTGAAGAAGATGAAGAAGATGAAGATAATATTATGATAAGTTATTTAAAAAGAAAAGAAAATGAAAACTTATCATAATGTAAACCATGGTCAAGTGTAGAGATTGAACCAAGGTTAGTTGGAATGGTTAGGGTTAAGGATGAGATAAGAATGGTTGACTTGATCAAAGCTTCAAGAAGCTTCAACATAAAAACAAAATAAGCCACCATCCTTAAACATTTCCAAAATGAATATATAAACAAATAAATAGATAATAAGTGAATAAACAAAACCCTAACCACTCTCACAACCATGGTTTAATCTTTACACAAATCCAAGTTAACATGTATCATCAAACATGATACAATCAAGTGCACAAAAGTATATCACATATACAACTTGTGCAATCCGAGTGAGAAAATCCATATAAAGTGAACCAATACTAGTTAATGCAAAGTAATATATCTAATATATAATTATACATTAAATCATTAAATCAACACTTGATTCAATGATCCGGTCATGTCGCACATAACCGACTAGTATCCAATGTATCGGCTTATCGAATCAATCCTTGATTCGATATCTAGGTTATATCGAATATAACCAATCGATACATTCATCGCGAGAATGGAATACGGTATCACATACACGTATTATTCTCGGTCCCGCACATATCTCATATGCGCTCCTATTTCGTTTCGCTTGAGCCAGGAAACCTCTGTGTAGGACTCTAAAGACTCGTCAATACGCCGGCAGCAGATGATGATCATATCAAACACCCACAAGCCGCAAGCGGTCTGCTAAACGTAACGGCCACCCGGGTATTGAGCGATCAGAAGATCGACGAGCAAGCCCGCTCACACTCCAGTGAATCCAACCAGTAACACTACCGTACAGTCCGGTCTGATCGTCTGATATGTCGCATATCTCGCCTAGGGGTGGTAAACGTCAGACCCCAATAGCTCGATAAGTCGTGTCGATATGAGGTCTATAACAATTCGAGAAACTACTGGTAACACTTACCAGTAAATCTCAGCAACCCTGGCCAGGGATTTCCTGTTATAGCCAATCGAACACAGCGCAACATCAACCCCCTATACCGGGAGAGACAAATCCCCTCTTATCGCTCATTGCCTCCATGTGACTCGGGACTGTACCCAAAAACCACCGTTTTGCACGCCTTCTTGGACGTGGTAAGGTGGAAATCAAAGCACAGTGGGAACCACACAAGACTCTATGACGATCTTGGGTCAACAGACTACTCTGTACCAGTGTCACCAGAGAACTGCCATCTGACGTTAGTTATAATACCATCTGGGAGTTCTCGGCGAGTCCGTCCAGTGTACCCAGTCTCTACTGAGCACCCGTATATCTCCTCTGATGTCAAACACCGATGGATATGGGATCATCCATCGCCCATCTTGTATGGGTCGAGAAGGAACACGCTAGTCTACTCTGGTATATCGATGCCCCGTCTCGATACACCCACGACTAGGGACTTTGAAGGATGTACTTATGGACTACCATGTCCCCACTTGTATGATCCGCATCATAGTCCAGGTAGTCAAGTACAGATCCTAAGGGCTTTACCAACATGTAACAGGGAGACAATCAGTGTACACGTTAAGGTAAAGATTAACCAGATAGCATACTATCATGTCGAGCAAGAAAGTCCTCCCTATATATGTCCCAGCATCCACTACAATATACATCCTATGTATAGTAATGGCCTCTAGGGCATACATATAACTAACAATCTCCCACTTGCACTAGGGCCATCTGATAGCAGTGGTTGCAGTATCTCATACTCAACCATCCCATAAAAGTCTCTCTCTGGGAACAGGCCTTTGTGAGTGGATCCGCTGTGTTGTCCTCTGAGTCTACTCTCCTAACCTCGATCTCCCTGGAGATCAACCATCTCCATGATCAGGTGATACTGCCTTAGAATATGTCTGGATCACTGATGGGACCGACGTTCCTTGGCATAAGCCACAACTCCATTGTCTCACAATGGTTGGAACGTAGTTCATCTCATGAACCTATATACACCCAAACAGCCTCTTTGGTAGCATCTTAAGTAGCGATGTATCCAGCCTTTATCGTCTAGTATGCCACGGTATCTAGCTTGGAACTCTTCCAACATACCGTCCCTTTACTGAGGGTAAAGACAATGCCTGTGACTGACATTCAGTCGTCTTTATCACCCTGGAACCATTCCAGTGATTCTCCCCAGTATCGGTTGATACCATCTCACTATAACTAGTGAGAATACTAACATCCAATTAGATCTATCTCATAGATCCAAAAACCCAGGATTTAGGAGGTATCATTTTGATCCTATGTGGAGAATCATTGTGATAAGCGGAGATTGATCGAGCGTAGCATAGGAAACTCCTTCCCTATCAAGAGTATGTCATCCACGTACTCTACAAGGATCACCACCATACTCCCTACTATCTTTTTGTATATACAAGGTTCATCTACCATTTTGATGAAGTCAAACTCTTTGACTATCACATCAAAACAGATGTTCCATCCCCGCGATGCCTGCTTTATCCTATAAAGCATCTTGCACACGTTTCCGCTGCACCCACTGTCTACGAAGCCTTCTGTCTGTGTACTTATAGACGCTCTCTTCCAAAATATCATTTAGAAAAGCAGTCATGACACCCAACCACCAGATATCGTAGTCATGGTATGTAGCCATGGCAAGTAGGATCTGGATGGACTTAAGCTTAGCCACTTGAAAAGGTTTCATCATTATCCACGCTTGGTCGATGACGAAAACCTTTAACAAGTCCAGCTTTGAAAGTCTCAACTTTTCCATCTACACCAAGTAATCTTCTCAAGATATACTTGCTCCTGATGGGGATTTAACCCTTCAGATATAGCAACCAAAGTCCATACTTTGTTGGTGTATAAGGATTCCATCTCAGATCGCTAAGCATCCAGCCATTCTTACAGAGTCTTACTCTCGATGGCCTGCTCGAAGCTAGTTGGGTCATCATCTCATGATGCAATCCTCGCTCCCACTGTCATAGAGAAACAGAAGTATCTCTCAGGTGGGTGAGGAACCCTACTAGATCGGCGGAGAGGCTGAGGTTCGTTGGAATCTACTGAATCCTTTGGTTCTATCAAATCATCAGCTGCAGTTTGTATAGCTGGAACCTTTCCAGTTCTACATAACTGACCTTGCCTCGGGCTTGTCCGGATTATGCTTTTAGACATAGCCCGGACAACCCCAAATCTTAACTAACTTAAGAAATGGGCTCTTCCCTTTCCATATCACATATGAAGTGGTAGGCACTGATTTAATTCGAACCTAATTCAATAGGTATGCAGCTTCTCAAGTGCATAACCCCTTAAAAGGAAAATAGGAAACTCAGTAGTACTCATCATAGAGCGCGCCATATCGAATAGGGTGAAATTGCTCCGCCCCGATATACCATCGTGTTATGGTGTATACGGAGGAGTAATACTGAGAGAGAATCTCATTCTCCTTTAGAATAGTCCAGGAATTCCATGCACAAGTATTCTCCTCCCTGATCTCATCATAGGACATAATACTTATACCCGTATTTTGGTTCTCTACTTCTCGCTTATATTCTGTGAATATCTCAAAAGGCTCGGACTCATGTTTCAACAGGAACATATGTCTGAATCTTGAGAGATTATCAGAGAATGTAATGAAGTACAAAGAACCAGTCCTGGCATGTGTAGACAGGGGACCTACATACATCAAGATGTATCATCCCAAGAGTTCATTAACTCTTTCTCTGTTTCTAGTAAACGGAGCTATGGTCATCTTATCTTTGTGACATGACTAGCGAGTTTCACAAGATGTAAATTCAAACTGATTTAAATATGCATCTACATGTAACTGCAGCCAGTCGGGTCGCATAGATATGACCTAGTCTACAATGCCTTAAGAAGGATTCGTTCATTTCTGAACTTTTCCTCTTGTGTGTGTTCCGTATACTAAGAACTGTAGTTTGATTTAGAACATTAATGCTTTTAGATAACATGCCTGAACCGATCAACTTTTGATATAGGAAATGTTCAAAACATTGTCCAACAATACAAAATTTTATCGTTTCTTTACTAATAAAGAGACTGATATGATTTTGCATAACAGGTTCGGTATCTAATAGCATTCGTTCAGAATCAATGTATTGTAATACAGGGTGACAGTGACCAACAGACTTGGCTGCAACACTTGCCCCGTTTTCTGCCTCATGAAACTTATCACCCGTTCTCAGTTCTCTACCTTTCTGCAGCCCTATGTAACAGATTAAATATCTGGGATCCTGATCTGGTATCACATACCCAGGACGTAAAGGATACTGAGAAATAGTTCTGTATAATGAACAAACCCGAAGATGATGCATCAGCATGCACTCTCTTTGTTTGGGCGGCACGGGAATTCTGGTAATCCCCAATTTCCTGCTCTGTCTTATAACAATTATAAGTTGGAGCGGGACCAACGTTCCCCAGCTCAGTATAACAAGCGGGTTCGGTCAAATATCCGTATTATTATCTTGATTAAGGCGTGATATGGTCGCTAGCAGGAGAGAGAGAGAAGAAAACACTCAGCGTTCGCTCTTGCAAGAATAGATTGGTTATTACTTTATCTAATCAGGATAGCTCCCACTGCTTTTTATCAAATCTTCCTTCAAACCCTAAAAGGAAAGACTAGCCGGGATTAATTACACACTACAAGTTCGCCAATCTTTCAGCCAGGCCAGTGTCGGTACTTTGAGGGAGGTCCCCCGTGCTTTCGCACGAACCTAATTAATGTAAACCTCATTTTCCCAGAGGCGTAACCTCGTTAACACCTTTCTAGACACCTACTTGATCGGCTAATTGTAATGTGTAAAACTCTCCCAGGAGTAACTCTTACTCGCAGTGGGTATCGGGATCCAACTATCTCATAGAAGGTATGCAATCTCATTGCAAATTTCAACACTTGAAATTCCCGATAATTTTGCCCCTAGCGTCCTATGACCTTGACGCAGGCCAACAAACCATAGTGCGCTAGTCAAGTTCAACCCGTCATTTCCTGATTGAATTAAACCCACCCGCACGACCCTTGACGCAGGCCAACAAAGTCGCACGACTACCCTAATCCAATCTGCATCATATGCATAAGCAGATAAATACTAGTTAGCTACCGCACACTACGCCTTGACGCAGGCCAACAAACGTAGCACGAATACTAACTACCACTTATCTGAAATGACGGAGGGCTACGACAGGTTTTTCTGAAAACCTATTGCGTAATGAACTTGATATCGTTGTAGAATCAAATGATTTTGAAATGGAGTGTTTTTGAGGCTTTTCTAGTTTTGCTAAAGGAGTCACTCCCGGTGAAGGGATCATCGGTCCTTTCCTCGTCGAATGAGGTGCGGGATATATCATATATATCACTGTGCAAAGCAAAAACTCTTAAAAGCAATCAAAAAGACAAACCGAGTGTGTAGCATCTGCCAGTTATTGCTAAAGGAGTCACTCCCGGTGAAGGGATCTCGGTCCTTTCCTTATCGAATAAGGTGCAGGATATATCACATATACCTCTGTGCAAAGCAAGAACTGTAGCTACCTTTTTATTTTGAAATTTGATTCTACAACATCTTAGGTTTCTTTTCTTTCATTAATCACATTAATGAAGTCCCATCATTTAAGTACCTAAACATCATAGATAAATACAACGTACACTTATGCCATCCGCATTCGCCTCGATGTCCCCTCGTGCACCTTTAGGTTAGGTAACTAACGGCAGAGCGGGGCAGGGCTAGCGCGGGTGTTAAACATAAGTAACGCCTATATAATATATCATATATACTATATAAAGTATCCATCACAGAACATATCACATGATCACATCACAGATATCGCAGCAGAAGAAACATATGAAATATTGGATATACTAGGACGTCCGTGTTTTTGATACGAGCCAGTATAAAACACGGATTCCACGGTCGCGATGAATAGCCAAACCCACACCCCTAGACCCCTACGAGAGCGGCAAGCAATCCTACCAATTCTGGAGTTAGGAGACCCGGACTCGACTCCTTGAGTTGGTCTCCCACTGGACTCCAGAACCCGGTTACTTGTGCTCACCTCTTTGGGTCTATCCTAGTGCGGAAAAGTAAATAATATACAAAGGGTGACAACTTCCGCAACCTGGAATTGCCCCAATAAAAGAATATTACATATAAGTTTTTACATGAATGAAAATGAAAAACACTCATCTCACATAAAAACCCCCGGCTATTCAAACACGACGATCCAATATAACATATCCAGCAACACATAACATCACATGTCATCAACGTAACTAAATATGTCTATCCCAATTGCCGTTGACATATAGCAACGAAACCGGCGATATCATATATTACACTTACGGTCACAGAAAAGAAAGTGTAAAACTACAACAGTTGGAATCCGCAACCTGCATAGACATCGCATGCCTAATCAAATGAATTCTTTAGACATCGCATGCCTAACAATTATAAACCCCGCATTTTAGTCTCAAAATCGAAAACACTTTTCAATATTAAGTCGGGTAATTCAACAAGATTCCCGACATCCTGATCGAATGCTCGTCGCGAACTTCAGTAGACGGCTGCACCCCCGATACCGTCGACGAAGTACACCAAGGCGGAACACCGCTACCGCGAGCACCCGAACGGATGCTTTCGGCGACGGGGTTCTCCTACAGTCACTTGGTCGGGGCTATAGAGCGAGGCTGTCTATTAAGTTTACCCGGCGAGTATCCGCGTACGCTACGTGATTGCGACGGACTTTTGATCACATCAAAATTCCGTGGCAACCGATCAAGTGAGACTAAACTGCTATGTTTATAACATTCATTGAGTTATCTCATAACTACTTGTGAATTCCAATTATTGTATCACATTCCAGATAATTAGAAAATGTTAAACTTTCCGATCGAACATTCAAACACCCAAGTTTTCCCGATACTGATCAACACATGAAACAAGTCTAAAAACATTCAGTTCGTACCTCAGTACCAACGGTCCAGCCGTAGAAGGGTCAAGCCAACGCCTCACATGTGGCACGCCGTACTGCCCCAAACCCGAAGGTTCAAAGGGCAGTTCAAGACGGTCACATAATCGAGTTAAGGTTTGTTGTCTTCTAGAGGGACCATCGCGTTACTTGCACTACTTAGAACGTCGTTAAACTACGGAAAAATCCAACACTTGGAAATTTCCCGACGGGGGAAAAATTGGGTATTTATATCCGGTCGAACTTTTTAACATATTCTAAAATTTATCCGGAAGGCCACACAGACAAAATTTGATAATCCGATCGAACATTCGAATCCCCAAAACAACCCAGAAAATTCAACTCTTGATTTAATATTAAAAATTCCCAGAAATCCAGCATAATTTAATAAGAGTTACTGTGCAAACATTGGAGGATTACGTCATCAATAGGCCGCGGAACCGCCGCATAAGCCATGCTTATGCCGCGGTTCCGCCGCACACTATACTGTTCATTGGAAACTTTTTACGCCGTAATTCTTATATTTCCCTGCTGAATTTTTTAGCAATTTTTAATTTGGAAAAATCCCAGTTTTTGAAAAAAGGACAGAGAGCTATTTTTGAGTTGGGTTTCGGGTTCGTTCGGGTTTCAAATTCCGTCTAGACTTCGCCTAAGGCTCTAGCCTGGCTCTGATACCACTGTAGGGTTCCTAGGCACCCTAATGAGGTCTCACAAGGCATCAACCATGCCAATTTCAAATTTTACGGTGCCGAGAAACCCTAAACTACGGATCGTTGGCTAGATGTCTAGGCGAAAAAGAAACTAGTTTACATCTAAACTAAAAGAACGGAAATACAACCTTTGTAGATCCGGTCCTCCACCTCCACGGCTCCGTGATGAAGTCCTCTCCGCTGTCCAAATCAAATCCCGGGCTCTAGCGTCGGCTTCATCGGAGGAAGAGCGGGCTAGGTCATCGACGACGTGCCGAAGATGATCTACGTCGAGGCATCGCTAGATCAAGCTCCAACTTCACCAAGTCTAGAAAACTTGTGAAGGAAACACACTCTACTACTTGGCAAGAGGTAGAGGATGAAGAAATAGGAAGTGGGTAGACTTTAGAATTGGATTTCTCACTCATTTCATCAATCCACAATTGATGAAGTCAAGCTTCTTCATGTGAAGAAGATGAAGAAGATGAAGATAATATTATGATAAGTTATTTAAAAAGAAAAGAAAATGAAAACTTATCATAATGTAAACCATGGTCAAGTGTAGAGATTGAACCAAGGTTAGTTGGAATGGTTAGGGTTAAGGATGAGATAAGAATGGTTGACTTGATCAAAGCTTCAAGAAGCTTCAACATAAAAACAAAATAAGCCACCATCCTTAAGCATTTCCAAAATGAATATATAAACAAATAAATAGATAATAAGTGAATAAACAAAACCCTAACCACTCTCACAACCATGGTTTAATCTTTACACAAATCCAAGTTAACATGTATCATCAAACATGATACAATCAAGTGCACAAAAGTATATCACATATACAACTTGTGCAATCCGAGTGAGAAAATCCATATAAAGTGAACCAATACTAGTTAATGCAAAGTAATATATCTAATATATAATTATACATTAAATTATTAAATCAACACTTGATTCAATGATCCGGTCATGTCGCACATAACCGACTAGTATCCAATGTATCGGCTTATCGAATCAATCCTTGATTCGATATCTAGGTTATATCGAATATAACCAATCGATACATTCATCGCGAGAATGGAATACGGTATCACATACATGCATTATTCTCGGTCCCGCACATATCTCATATGCGCTCCTATTTCGTTTCGCTTGAGCCAGGAAATCTCTGTGTAGGACTCTAAAGATTCGTCAATACGCCGGCAGCAGATGATGATCATATCAAACACCCACAAGCCGCAAGCGGTCTGCTAAACGTAACGGCCACCCGGGTATTGAGCGATCAGAAGATCGACGAGCAAGCCCGCTCACACTCCAGTGAATCCAACCAGTAACACTACCGTACAGTCCGGTCTGATCGTCTGATATGTCGCATATCTTGCCTAGGGGTGGTAAACGTCAGACCCCAATAGCTCGATAAGTCGTGTCGATATGAGGTCTATAACAATTTGAGAAACTACTGGTAACACTTACCAGTAAATCTCAGCAACCCTGGCCAGGGATTTCCTGTTATAGCCAATCGAACACAGCGCAACATCAACCCCCTATACCGGGAGAGACGAATCCCCTCCTATCGCTCATTGCCTCCATGTGACTCGGGACTGTACCCAAAAACCACCGTTTTGCACGCCCTCTTGGACGTGGTAAGGTGGAAATCAAAGCACAGTGGGAACCACACAAGACTCTATGACGATCTCGGGTCAACAGACTACTCTGTACCAGTGTCACCAGAGAACTGCCATCTGACGTAAGGTATAATACCATCTGGGAGTTCTCGGCGAGTCCGTCCAGTGTACCCAGTCTCTACTGAGCACCCGTATATCTCCTCTGATGTCAAACACCGATGGATATGGGATCATCCATCGCCCATCTTGTATGGGTCGAGAAGGTACACGCTAGTCTACTCTGGTATATCGATGCCCCGTCTCGATACACCCACGACTAGGGACTTTGAAGGATGTACTTATGGACTACCATGTCCCCACTAGTATGATCCGCATCATAGTCCAGGTAGTCAAGTACAGATCCTAAGGGCTTTACCAACATGTAACAGGGAGACAATCAGTGTACACGTTAAGGTAAAGATTAACCAGATAGCATACTATCATGTCGAGCAAGAAAGTCCTCCCTATATATGTCCCAGCATCCACTACAATATACATCCTATGTATAGTAATGGCCTCTAGGGAATACATATAAGTAACACGTGTGGATAGCCTGTGCAATGAATTCTAGACCCCTACAGGCGTGGCAAGTTACCCGCCAAAACCTGAAGCGAGGCAGCCCCCTTCAGCAACGTGAATGGACCACCCAGCACTTCACGGAATCCGATAACTTGAGCACCCCTCCTTGGGTCAACCTGTACCCCCTACGAATGCGGCGAATAGCCCGCCAATTCTATAGTGAAGCCCCCTCCGTCACAATGCCATGAGATGCGGGCTCGTTGCCCTCTAGAACCCGGCTATCCGTGCACCCCTCCGTGGGGTAATCCTAGTACAGAAAGTAAAATATACATACAACAGGTACATCGACCTCAGCCCGGTCGTGCCCTAAAAGAATAATATACAAACAGGCAGTAACGGCAGTCCACATGTCGGATACTCCCCCTGCAATATCAAATGTACATATACAACCAAACTGTATTACCATTGCATCCAGGCTATCCACCATGACAAATTCGCAACATCACAGCACAACACAGAACATCAACGTGAATGTCACGTTCGCAAATCCGTCTAAAAGGGCTATAGCAGTTAGACAGGATTTACCGATCAGGTGACAATCACGGTCGCAGATATAATGTAAATACTATGATCTAACATGTTTAAAATTTTCGATCGACTAAATTTTCCGAGGTGGGCCCCAAGCACAACTGTAGCACTCAAAATATATCTGGGCCCAAACAGAATATACCAAAAACACCATTTTAAACTCAGGAATCACTGTAGGAAAAATGGTGCAGTGACTTCACTGTTCTGCGGCGGAACCGCGGCCAAAAGGGGGTTAAGGCCGCGGTTCCGCGGCGATACATTGACTTCATGCAACCAAATTTCAACAGTATTCTTATAACAGCCTGCACGATTTTCTGCAACATACCAAATAATTTTTCGAGCACAAATGAAAATCGATAGAAACTGTCAAATTTGAAAACGCGGTTTTGGATTTTTTGTTCGATCGAGTTCTAAACACGTTAGAGCAAGCTAGAAAAGCTTAATGGCATGGCTCTGATACCATGTTAGACCACGGTAGCGCCCCGGCCATCTATCCAAGGCCAAAATGCGGAAACAAAAACTTTTCTTTAACTAGAAACCGGCGCTACAGCGGACTATATAACCCGGATCGGACCATTAACCTACTACTAGCTAACTAAAGAAAGGGTGGAGAGCTATACCGAGCGATCCGTGTCCTTCGGTCTTCGGCCACCATCCCGATCTCCCCGCGGCATCTCCGGTCTCGATCTCCTCGTCAGAAAGGGCACCAAATCACCGAGTCTTTTTATGGGCTCCCACCTCTAGAACGAGGCAACTCGGACACAAAGTTGGCAAGCCGACGTGTCCAAGATAGCTATAGACTGAGTGTAGAAAACTTTTGTCTCAAAGGGTTAGTGAAGTTGCCATTTTGGATGGAGGAATGAACTGTGGAGATGAGGCAAGAAATTTTTGTTGCAAGCAAATGAGAATGAGATAAAAAATCCACTTTTAAAATTTTGGACAGCCCCCACCCTCCTTGTAGTGGCCGGCCATGATGGGCATGGGAAAAGTTAAGGGGGTGAGTATAAAAAAAAGGTGGGTGATTATGAAAAACAATGATCACGACTAAGTCAAAAACCCATCACCAATCTCATCTCAAAAAGCAAGTAATGATGAACCATCATGAACCCTCTACTTACTACAAATAAGCCACTCCCATCAATTTTCAGCCAAAGAAAGAACAAAGGAAAAATGGCCGAAACGGAATGCAAACTGGCAACTTCAAAAAGTGATCCGGTAATAAATTACAGGAAAACCCCGCGACTGTATATACATACCCGCATTTGTATTCCGACCGAATACAAATGCAAAGAGACAAAATCTACACTGTACAATACTAGGATCCGGCTTAAACAAAAGCCCGCTAGTATTATCCGTCCGAACTTTAACACGTGCACAAGTGCACGCGTACGTTCGAACCCTACCATAAATCCATAAGGCCTCTACAGCGTTTCGCCCGAAACTTGAGAAACTGTCTGTAGGGGACTCTGAAGACTCGTTAGTACTTTGGCTGTGGATTTAACCACTAGCACGTCAGAGGTATTAGCCGTACGTAACGAGCTACCAAGTATTGACCAAAAGGGAGGTCGATGAGCGAACTCATCCTGACACCCTACTGAGCCTGTAAGTGATAATATCCGTACAGTCCGGTCCGTTCGTCTATGAGCATCGCATGGAGGGCTTAGGGGATTGGTGAAAGTCAGACCCCCAACAGCGGTACAAGTCGTGTCGGAGTGTAGCCCAGAACACGCTGAGATACTACTGAAACACCTACCAGTAAATCTCCTGCCTCGGCCGAGGGCTTTGTGTAATGGCTCTCCTAGACACAGCGCGATCTCACCCCCAATACCAGGAGAGACGAAACCCCTGCAGATCCGGTCACTGCCTCCATGTGGCTCGGGACTGTACCCAACTAAAACCTGTTTCCACGACTCCTTTGAGCCGTGGAAGGGTAGTAATCAAAGTACAGTGGGAACTCACACGAGACAAATGACGATCTCACCTCGATGAACTAACCTGTACACAAGTCACCAGGGAACTGCTATCTGACGTCTGGTATAATACCTACTAGCATGTTCCCGGCGAGTCCAGTCCGGTGTACTCATAACCCAATGAGCACATGTATACATCTTAGGTGAACCAACTGACACCAGTGGCTTGTGAGACCGGCCACCGCCCCTTGTCAGGGTCTCGACTGTATACACTAGTCTAGTTTGGAGTATCGATGCCCTGTCTCGAAAACTCCCACGACTAGGGACCTTTTAAGGATGTGCTTATAGACCCCACCTCCCACGTATATGATCGCCATCATACTGCTGGCCGTCAAGTAAGAATCCTAAGGGCTCTATCAACGCGCAGTAGTGACCTGTAAGGTCACCTAAAGCAGTACACGGTGATAAAGATAAACCAGATAGCATAATATCATCTTGAGTAAGACTGTTCTACTGGCATAGGTCCTCCCTCAATTATTGCAATCACGTACCTGTGATCCAATAATTGACTCTAAGGGCACTATATCCAACAGAACCCGGTTACTTGTGCTCCCCGCCTTGGGTCTACCTAATGCGGAAAAGTAAATAATATACAATAGTGACATCATCCTCAGCCCGGAAGTGCCCCAATAAAAGAATATTACATACAAATGAATTTTACATGAATGAAAAAGAAAAACTCTCATCTCACATAAAACCCCCCACTATTCAAAACACGACGATCCAATATAACATATCACAGCAACACATAATATCTCATATCATCAACGTAAGCAAGCATGCGTATCCCGATTGTCGTTGATGAATAGCAACGAAGCTGGCGATATACCACATACTACGCTTACGGTCAAAGAAAAGAAAGTGTAAAACTACAACAGTTGGAATCCGCAAGCTCCTTAGACATCGCATGCCTAACCAAATGAATTCCTTAGATATCGCATGCCTAACAATTATAAACCCCGCATTTTAGTCTCGATCTCGAAAATACTTTTCAATATCTAGTCGGGTAATTCAACAAGATTCCCGATAACCTGATCGAATGCTCGTCGCAACCCGGATGCCGTCGACGGAGTGCACTAAGGCTGAACACCGCTGCCACGAGCACCCGAACGGATGCTTTTGGCGACGGGGTTCTCTTACAGTCACTTGGTCCGGGATATAGGGCATGGCTATCTATTAAGTTTACCTGGCAAGTATCCGCGTACACTACGTGATTGCGACGGACTTTTGATCACATAAAAATCCCGTGGCAATCGATCATCTGAGACTAAAGTGCTATATTTATAACATTCAAATTAGTTATCTCATAAATACTTGTGGATTCCAAATATTATATCACATTCCAGATAAGTAGACAATGTTAAACTTTCCGATCGAATAATCAAACACTCAAGTTTTTCCAAATCGCTCAACACTTGAGCGGAGTTCAAAAAGTATCCATCACATACCAATGGTCCAGTCGTAGAAGGGTCAAGCCAACGCCTCACATGTGGCAACGCCGTACTGCCCCAAACCCTAAGGTTTAGAGGCGGTTCAGACGGTCACATATTCGAGTTAAGGTTTGTTGTCTTCTAGAGGGTCTACCGCGTTACTTGCATGACTTTCCGAAAGTTTCAAACTCGAGAAAAAATCCAACTTTTGAAAATTTTCCGACTGGGGAAAAAGCGAGTTATTGATATCCGTTCGAACTTTTTAACACGTTCTAAAATTATCCGGAAAAAACTTAAACGAAGTTAAATTATCCAATCGAATCAACGAGTCGCCAATACAACCCAGAAAACTTGACACTTGAGTAAATTAAAATTTCCCAGAAACATCAGGAAGTACCTACGGATGTTACTGTGCAAAAAGTAAACCCTAATTCTCCTATACGGCCGCGGAACCGCCGCGCAAGCCATGGTACGACCGCGGTTCCGCGGCGCTTTAGTGGGATTAGTGTCTCGTTTTGCACAGTAATTCCTAAAATAACCTGCAGATTTTTTTGAGTATTTTTAATATGAAAAAATCAACATCTTTGAAAAATTTCAAGAAACTAGGGTTTTATGGGTATTCGGAGTTCGATCGGACTTTAAACTTCGCCTAGACTTCGCCTAAAACTCTAGTTTGGCTCTGATACCACTGCAGGGTTACTAGATACTCTCACAAGGGTCTACAAGGCATCAACCATGCCCGATTTAAAATTTAGACGTGCCGAACAACCTTAACCAAGATCTTTAAACTAGAGATTAGGCGAAACAAAGCATGTTAAACACTTTAACACTAAGAGTTTGGGATTACTGTAAGTCCACGGTAGCGCCCTGGCCGTCATTTCGAGGCCAAAATGCGGAAACGAAACTATTTCTTTAACTTTAAACCGGCGCTACCGCATACTAAAAACCCGGATCGGACCATTAACCTACTACTAGCTAACAAGAGAAGGGATAAAATGCTATACCGAGCGATCCGTGTCCTCCGGTCTTCGGCTACCATCCAAAGCTCCACGCGGCATCTCCGGTCTTCATCTCCTCGTCGGAAAGGGCACCACATCGAGAAGTCTTTTTACGGGCTCCCGCTTCGTCCGAAGCAACTCGGGCACGAAGTGTGCTAACCGACGTGCCCAAGGTTGAAGTAGAGTATGTTGTGATCACTTTTTCTCTTGCATCCTTGATCTTGGATGGAGGATAGAGATGATGCCATTGGAGGAAGATAATGAGCTAGAGGAAGAAGAAGAGGTTTCTTTCTTTTCTTTTTCTATTTTCTTCATGTGATGAAAATGAGAGAGAGTGTAAAAGAAATAATACAAGACCAAAACTATAACCATGGCAGCCCCCCTCTCTCTCTTCCTCTCATATCATCACAAATCAATCCATTAATGTGACATATTTTCTAAAAATGAGACCCTGACTCATAGTATAAGTCTATGTCACATTAATGCATCTAATGATGATTTCTAGCTCACTAATTCCATTATCAAAACATTAATCCAAATGTTTGGTCCAACAAAAAGATCCGGCAATATCTAAAGTAAACACGTGACGGATCACAAGGATACCCCTCACCTGTATATACATACCTGCATCCGCATTCCGACTGAATGCGAATGTGATGAGACTAAAGTAATCCAACAAATCTAATATTAGGATCCGGCTTAAACCAAAGCCAACTAGTATGATCCGTCCAATCATGATCCGTGCAATACCGCACGTATATGATTGAACCCTGCCATATATCATACGGTCTCTACAACGTTTCGCCCGAAACTTGAGAAACTGTTTGTGGGGGACTCTAAAGACTAGTCAATATTTTGGCTGTGGATTTAACCACTAACACGTCAGAGGTATTAGCCGTACGTAACGGGCTACCAAGTATTGACCAAAAGGGACGTCGATGAGCGAACTCATCCTGACATCCTATTGAGCCTGTCAGTGACAATATCCGTACAGTCTGGTCCGTTCGTCTATGAGCATCGCATGTCGGGCCTAGGGGGTTGGTAAAATTCAGACCCCCAAAAGCGGTACAAGTCGTGTCGGAGTGTAGCCCAGAACAACCTGAGATGCTACTGGAATACCTACCAGTAAATGTCCTGCCTTGGCCAAGGACTTCGTGTAATGGCTCTCATAGACACAGCGCGACCTCACCCCCAATACCGGGAGAGACGAACCCCCTGCAGATCCGCTCACTGCCTCCATATGGCTCGGGACTGTACCCAACTAAAACCTGTTTGCACGACTCCTTTGAGCCGTGGTAGGGTAGTAATCAAAGTACAGTGGGAACTCACACGAGACAAATGACGATCTCAGGTCGATGAACTAAGCTGTACACATGTCACCAGGGAACTGCTATCAGACGTCAGGTATAATACCAACTAGCATGTTCCCGGCGAGTCCTGTCCGGTGTACTCATAACCCAATGAGCACATGTATACATCTTAGGTTAACCAACTAACACCAGTGGCTTGTGAGACCGGACACCGCCCCTCGTCGGGGGCTCGACTGTATACACTAGTCTACTCTGGAGTATCGATGCCCTGTCTCGAAAACTCCCACCACTAAGGACCTTTTAAGGATGTGCTAAAAGACCCCAGCTGCTATGTATATGATCGCCATCATACTGCTGGCCGTCAAGCAAGAATCCTAGGGGCTCTATCAACGCGCAATAGTGACCTGTAAGGTCACCTAAAGCAATATACGATAATAAAGATAAACCAGATAGCATACTATCATCTTGAGTAAGACTGTCCTACCGGTATCGGTCCTCCCTCAATCATTGCAATCACGTGCCTGTGATCCAATAATTGACTCTCAGGGCACTATATCCAACAATCTCCCACTTGCACTCAAGGCTAATTATTACGATGTCGCATACTCACAGCCCGTGTGATACCGAACACCCAACTCCTCTACTAATCAGTCTCATAAAGCCCATTTGCGAAACTATTGCATTCGAGGAATAGCCTCAGTGAGTGGATCCGCCTTGATGTTTCTTTCTATGTCACTCTTTATCTCAAGTTCGCGAAGAAAACCATCTTCCGAAATGAGCAATACCTGTCTTAGAATGTGTCTGGATATCTGATGGGACCTAGTTCATAAATGAACTCCAAATCCAAGCTTCTTAAACTGTATCGTCAACCGAACTTAATCAGTATCCTACGCCACACCTCCCTCAGTATCCGCTTGGACCACCTGTCCAAAATACTGCCCCTCGTCAGAGGGAAACTATAACTCTGACAGCCACTCTGTCATCCAGGTCACCTTGGAAGCCTGGAATGATAATCGTCTCCTAAAGGAGGCTGCCGTTATCAAATCTCTAGAACATCCACTTATGTTCTAAAACTTCTTCCGAATGTCTCTCTAGGATAGGATTAATATCAACTTACTGCATCTTGTGCAAAAATAATATCTGGTGTGGTACTTGACATCTGATGATCAACTCAATTGCCTAAGCAAGTGATCTGCCAATCATGCCCATCCCTCTCCCCTTTAGTCTGTAAGACACCTTTAGAGAGGGTGACTCCATCAACTGCAGGTACACTACCGTTCCAGAAGTCGTCCATTCTAAATACCTTTAGAATGCTATCTAAAGTACCCTAATTGGGAAACTACCTAAATCTAGATTTAAAACCATAGATCTAGTAATCAGAATATTTGATATAATATCAATATCCTATATGGAGAAACCACTGTGTGACAACCAAAGTATAACCGATTGTAGTATAGGAATTTCACTTCCTACTCTGTGTATGTCATCCAAATACCAGGACATCACACCCTACTACCTTCTTAACAGATCCATTCCCTATTCTGATGAAGTCAAACCTATGTCTGTCATTTCAGAAATAGATGATCTATCTCCGCTATATCTACTTTAGTCCATAAATAGACATAAGCTACTTGTCCATTATACTTCTGCTGCTCCCACTGACTACGACAACCTTCTGTCAGAGTCATATACACGTACACTTCTAAAGCTAATTTAGAACGACGTTATATTCATCCTCCTGCCGGGGCTCACAGTCTGGAACAATATCAATGGAAAGTCTGGGTAAACAAGAACCTCCCTGTCACCGTCTTTGAGCATACCAAAGTACCTCTCGAGTGCCTGAGGTTGCCCACCATATCTGCGGAGTGGGCAATGGAATGTCAATCCAGATTGAATCTTTAGGTTCTTATCAAATTTTCAGTAATCCTTTGCGGTTCTGGAATCACTTCCAGTTCTACCATACTCCCACTTCTGTTTTCTGAAAAATTTCATTTTACTAAAACTGTGGCGAGTCAAGAACAATATCACTATTGATCTTCCAGATGGTAGAAAGTCAACCCTCGTCATAGCCCGGGTCAACCCATAAACAGCTACTACAGAAATGTGCCTTTAGTTATCCAGAGTCTGGTTTTAAGCATAAGCCGGACAACTCCCTGTACCTTAACATTGTTAAGATATGAACTATTCTATATCCATTATAGAAACAGAGGCACTGATTTAATTGGAACCAGATTCTGCAGCTGTCTCCAGTGCATGTTAACTAAATGGAAAGAGGTCGATCATCATTACTCAACTTAGGAGTGCTTCCATTTATGAGTAACCAGAAAAAGAAGCAAGTTCTCTTAATCATTACTATCAACTAAATACCATACACAAGTATCTACATCTTCGATCACCTTGAAGAATCCGATACTTGCAATACCTGGTTCTCTACTTTATTCATATACCTATAACTTCTCAAAAGTTAGACCTTGCATTTATACGAAACACTTGTCTAAGAACTAGAGAAGTCACAAGTAAACAGAATATAGTACGAGTACCAACCCCGCTGTCTTAATGGACACTGGACAACATACAATACTCTGTATATAAGTCCCTTGAGTCTTATAACTCATACCCTGTGTGTCGTAGGTTGAAAACTGTACTTATGGTTAAAAAGAATTACACCGCTGTTTAATGCTCCTTGCTTAACCATCCACTGATATAGGTAAATGTCATAGACATAATTTCAAAAAGTTATATCTCACTTTATAAAAATAAACGTACAGATATATCAATTTGAAATTGGTGCATTATAACGGATATACAAAACCAAATATTTGCCATCCGGCAAACAACCCAGGCGATTTCCTCAAATATCACCAATTACAACGAATCCCCATATAATGAGGATGATCACCCAATTCCCAATAACTTGCTCCCACTCATCATCTGTAAAACCACACAGATGTGAGAATCAAACCTGGTAAATACATACCCTGGAGCAAGGGCTAATTGGGAAATCAGTTTTCTTTTAATAACACACAGTGAAACTGAAACATGTAAATATTTCAAAGGGGTATCCGGGTATTCCTAGTAATGCCTCTTCCATTACCAGATTCACAACTGTAACCATATATTTCTTTGCCATCTCTCTAAATCCCTTTTAGTCTTTAGTCATTACCTTCTGTACAACCTCTTAGGCTAAATGGTTTTCTTCCTTCCCTACCGTTCGGCACCAGCCTATGATTTGGAAGAAGACTATCCAATAAGCATAATGGGTGTGCTGTCCTAATCCGAGGAGCACTCGCAACCCGAGAGAAGGTAAAGATAAAAGACAACTGAATAAAACTTATTCATATTTCTCCTGAACCAGAATCCATCCCCGAACTGAAACAAGTTCCTTCGAGTTCGTATATAACCATACGATGGAGTATCTAATAAACTGTGGATCTTCGTAGTGATACAGAGTGTTCTGGAGAAATACGAAGGTGATGTAAGATTGGCGAAGAAACACTTGGTTTGGTCGTGAAAAGCAGTCGCAATTTACTTTGCCCTCTTGCTAATCTCTTTATTTATCTATACTTATTACCTTCTGTACACCATCGTTAGGCTAATTGGTTTTCTTCATTCCCTACCGTTTGGCACCTACCTATGGTTTGGAAGAAGACTGTCCAATTTGCATAATAGGTGTACCGTCCTAATCACAGGAGCACTCACAACCTGAGAGAAGGTAAAAGGAAAAGACAACTGAATAGTCCTATTCGTTTTCTCCAGAACCGGAACCATCCTCGAATCTGGAACAAGTTCCTTCGAGTTCGTATATAACCATACGACGGTTTTATCCAATGGAAGTGGACGTTCGTAGTAATACGGGGTGTCTTGGAGAAAAAGGTAAAAGTAGGAGTGGCAATGAGGTATGCAACTCAGACAATCCAAAAGCCAGTGTTTTAAGAAGGTTCGGTTAATCTTGGTCACTGAGTCATTGTTAAGGGTCGGGCCATGGTCGCTGCCAAAGAGAGAGAGAAAAAAAACACTCAGCGTGCACTCTAACCTAGATCAGAATGGTTATCACTTTATCTAATCAGGAAACCTCCCACTTTAACGTCAAATTCTCTTCCAAACCTGCAAGAAGAATTAGTCGGGATCACCCGAGGAGTAAACCAACTCATCAGTGGGAATCGGGATCCAACTATCATCGCATGATAACGTGATTGAATCTACTCATCAGTAACTTTTACCCCTAGGACCCAAGTGACCTTGACACAGTCAACAAATCAAAGAGTCCTAGTCATGTTCAACCCGTCATTATCCTGGATTGCATTAAAACCACCCGTACGAGCCCTTGACACAGTCAACAAGGCCGCACGACTGTCCTAACCAATCCCATTAATATGCCACAAACGAACCCTACTTAGCTACCGTATACTACGCCTTGACACAGTCAACAAACGCAGCACGAATACTAAGTAATGATTGTAAGAAATGACGGAGGCCTACGTCTAGTTTTTGGTGAAAAACTTTTAACGTAATGAACTTGATATCGTTGAAGGAACTGCCTAGCTTTTTATAAAAATATAGTGGCGAAAACCTTTGCTAAAGAGGTCACTCCCGGTGAAGGGATATCGGCTCTTTCCCCGTAGAATGAGGTGCAGGATATTCTAACTGAATACCATGACACAAAGCAAAAAGTTATCGGCTGTAGTGAAGTTATTACCCTGATGCAAACTTCTATCCAAGGGGTCACTCACAGTGAAGGGATCTCGGCCCTTGCCTCATCGACTGAGGTGCTGGATATTCATAACCGAATACCACTGTGCAAAACAAAAGAGAACGTCCTTGCAATAACAGCTTTTTGTTGAAAAATTGTTCCAACAACATCAGAATAGGTTTGTTTAGCTTGCATTGATCCGAATCAACCCAGTCTCATCAATTGATCACACCACAAAAGAACGAAAATACGATGTATGTATATGCCATCAGCATTCGTCACCTGGTCCCGTCATCACCCGTTAGGTTACTTAACTAACGACAGAGCGAGGACTGGACTAGCGCGGGTGTAAAACATATACAACATCTACTAGTATATATATATGAATATATAAAAATCGCTCAAGGTGTGATAAAATGAAACATCACAGAAATGTAATAGGCATCACAGAACAATACAGATATCTGGGATCCCCGGGTTTCATAGAGCCACTACTGAAACCCGACGTTCCCCGGGTCGTGTGGATAGCCTGTGCAATGAAATCCTAGACCCCTACGGGTGCGGCAAGTTACCCGCCAAAACCTGAAGCGAGGCAGCCCCGTTCAACAACGTGAATGGACCACCCAGCACTTCACGGAATCCGGTAACTTAAGCACCCCTCCTTGGGTCAACCTATACCCCCTACGAGTGCGGCGAATAGCCCGTCAATTCTAGAGTAAAGCCCCTTCCGTCTAAAAGCCTTGAGATGCGGGACCGTTGCCCTCTAGAACCCGGCAATCCGTGCACCCCACCTTGGGGCAATCCTAGTACAGAAAGAAAAATATATATACAACGGGTACTTCGAACTCAGCCCAGTCGTGCCCCAAAAGAATAATATACAAACAGGCAGTGACGGCAGTCCATATGTCAGACGCTCGCCCCACAATATCAAATGTACATATACAACCAAACTGTACTACCATTGCATCCAGTCTATCCACCACGACAAATCCGCAACATCACAGCACAACACAGAACATCAACGTGAATGTCACGTTCGCAAATCCGTCGAAAAGGGCTATAGCAATTAGACAGGATTTACCGATCAAATAACATTCACGGTCGCAGATATAATGTAAGTACTGTGAACTAACATGTTTAAAATTTTCGATCGACTAAATTTGCCGAAGTGGGCCCCAAGCACAACTGTAGCACTCAAAATAAATATGGGCCCAAAATAAAATAACCAGAAACCTCATTTCCAACTCAGAGAGCAGTACAGAAATTTTAGTGCAGAGAAGGCAAAACTTCGCGGCGGAACCGCGGCCAAACCAAGGGATGGGCCGCGGTTCCGCGGCGGCACTGTAGCCTTGAGCTACCAAATTTTCACAGAACACTTAAAAAACCTTGCACGTATTTCTGCAACACACCAAATAATTTTTTGACAACTAAAAAATTTCGACAGAAACGGTCAAGGTGGAAATGCAGTTTTTGAAATTTTCGTCCGATCGAAGTTCTAAACACGCTATAGCAAGCTAGTAAAGGTTAATGGCGTGTCTCTGATACCATGTAAGTCAACGGTAGCGTCCCGGCCGTCGTTCCAAGGCCAAAATGCGGAAACGAAATTTTTTCTTTAACTTTAAACCGACGTTAACGCATACTAAAAACCCGGATCGGACCATTAACCTACTACTAGCTAACAAGAGGAGGGATAAAATGCTATACCGAGCGATCCGTGTCCTTCGGTCTTCGGCCACCATCCCAAGCTCCACGTGACATCTCCGGTCTTCATCTCCTCGTTGGAAAGGGCACCACATCGAGAAGTCTTTTTACGGGCTCCCGCTTCGTCCGAAGCAACTCGGGCACGAAGTGTGGTAGCCGACATGCCCAAGGTTGAAGTAGAGTATGTTGTGATAACTTTTTCTCTTGCATCCATGAGCTTGGATAGAGGTTAGAGATGATGCCATTGGAGGAAGATAATGAGCTAGAGGAAGAAGAAGAAGAAGAGATTTCTTTCTTTTCTTTTTCTATTTTCTTCATGTGATGAAAATGAGAAAGAGTGTAAAAGAAATAATACAAGACCAAAACTATAACCATGGCAGCCCCCCTCTCTCTCTTCCTCTCATATCATCACAAATCAATCCATTAATGTGACATATTTTCTAAAAAAGAGACCATGACTTATAGTATATGTCTATATCACATTAATGCATCTAATGATGATTTCTAGCTCACTAATTCCATTATCCAAACATTAATCCAAATGCTTGGTCCAGCAAAAAGATCCAGCAACATCTAAAGTAAACTCGTGACGGATCATAAGGATACCCATCACCTGTATGTACATACCTGCATCCGCATTCCGACTGAATGCGAATGTGATGAGATTAAAGTAATCCAACAAATCTAATACTACGATCCGATTTAAACCAAAGCCCACTAGTATGATCCGTCCGATCATGATCCGTGCAATACCGCACGTATATGATCGAACCCTGCCATATATCATACGACCTCTACAACGTTTCGCCCGAAACTTGAGAAACTGTCTATGGGGGACTCTAAAGACTCGTCAATACTTTGGCTGTGGATTTAACCACTAGCACGTCAGAGGTATTAGCCGTACGTAACGGGCTACCAGGTTTTGACCAAAAAGGACGTCGATGAGCGAACTCATCCTGACACCCTACTGAGCTTGTCAGTGACAATATCCGTACAGTCCGCTCCATTCGTCTATGAGCATCGCATGTCGGGCCTAGGGGGTTGGTAAAAGTCATACCCCCAAAAGCGGTACAAGTCGTGTCGGAGTGTTGCCCAGAACACCCTGAGATACTACTGGAATACCTACCAGTAAATCTCCTGCCTTGGCCAAGGACTTCGTGTAATGGCTCTCCTAGATACAGCGCGACCTCACCCCCAATACCGGGAGAGACGAACCCCTGCAGATCCGCTCACTGCCTCCATGTGGCTCGGGACTGTACCCAACTAAAACCTGTTTGCACGACTCCTTTGAGCCGTGGTAGGGTAGTAATCAAAGTACAGTGGGAACTCAAAAGAGACAAATGACGATCTCAGGTCGATGAACTAACCTGTACACATGTCACCAGGGAACTGCTATCTGACGTCTGGTATAATACCAACTAGCATGTTCCCGGCGAGTCCTGTCCGTTGTCCTCACAACCCAATGAGCACCTGTATACATCTTAGGTGAACCAACTGACACCAGTGGCTTGTGAGATCGGCCACCTCCCCTCGTCGGGGTCTCGACTGTATACACTAGTCTACTCTGGAGTATCGATGCCCTGTCTGGAAAACTCCCACGACTAGGGACCTTTTAAGGATGTGCTTATAGACCCCAGCTCCCACGGATATGATCGCCATCATACTGCTGGCCGTCATGCAAGAATCATAGGGGCTCTATCATCGCGCAATAGTGACCTGTAAGGTCACCTAAAGAAGTACACGATGATAAAAATAAACCAGATAGCATACTATCATCTTGAGTAAGACTGTCCTACCGGTATAGGTCCTCCCTCAATCATTGCAATCGTGTGCCTGTGATCCAGTAATTGACTATGAGGGCACTATATCCAACAATTACAACCTTTGTAGTCCGGTCCTTCACTTCTAAAGCTCCGTGTTGAGGTCCCTTCGCTGCGATCATCGAGTATCCGGACTGACGAAAAGCTCCACGGAGAGAAAGATGCAAGCTTGCTTCCGATCTTCGATAACTAAGATGATCTATCTTGAAGTTTCTTTAACACAAGCTCTCACTCACTAAATGAAGTGAACACTCTAATCTAAATAGCTAGGATAGATTAGGATGAACAAGTAGGATTTTTGCTCTCATTTATTATCAAATTCTCACTCTAATTCATCACAAAATGAAAACCTTGAAAGCTTTTTCAAAGCCCAAGGAAGAAGAAGAAGAATAGTAATCCTTTTGTGATGAATAATGAAAGTGTTAATATCATTACAAATGCAACCATGATTAAGTCAAGAAAGACTTAACCATTGTAGAGATCTAACCATAGTAAAGGGTGTGGATTGGGTTAAGTAAATATCTTGCAAAATATCTAAACTAAATATCTTTACAAGAAACAAAATAAAAGCTTCTAGAAAAGTTTAACCCAAATCAAACCCTAACCTCGTTTAATCTCCACTAAACATGTTGCATTAGTAATTATAACATATTACAATATTATATATCACATATATAATATATATTTGTAACAAAAGAAAATAATACAATTAACATATATGACATATATATCAATGTATTACCCGAGTGAGAAAAAGAATCTTTTAGTGAGCTTATATCGGTTAATGTAATTTAATATATCAAATATATAATTATACATTAAATTATTGAATCAACACTTGATCCGATAATCCGGCTATTTCTCAAATAACCGACTAGTATAATCTGTATCAGTTCATCGAATCAACACTTGATCCGATGACCCGGCTATATCACATATACCCGACCGATATCTCATATCGCGAGAATCTAATACGGTATCACATACACGTATTGTTCTCGGTCCTGCACATATCATATATGTGTTCCTACTCCATTTTGCCTGAGTCAAGAAACCTCTGTGTAGGACTCTAAAGAATCGTCAATACGCCGGCATGAGGTGATGATCATATCAAACACCCACAAGCTGCAAGCGGTCAGCTAAACGTAACAGCCACCAGGTTTTGGGCGATCAGAAGATCAACAAGCAAGCCTGTACATTCTCCTGTGAATCCAATCAGTAACACTCCCGTACAGTCCAGTCTCTTCGTCTGATATGTCGCATATCCCGCCTAGGGGTGGTAAACGTCAGACCCCAGTAGCTTGATAAGTCATGTCGATATGAGGTCCATAACAGTTCGAGAAACTACTGATAACACTTACCAGTAAATCTCAGCAACCCTGGCCAGGGATTTCCAGTTATAGCTAATCGAACAAAGCGCGACATCAACTCTCTGTACTGGGAGAAATAAAACCCCTCCTATCGCTCATTGCCTCCATGTGATTCGGGCTTGTACCCAAAAGCCACCTTTTTGCATGCCCACTTGGACGTGGTATGATGGAAATCAAAGCACAGTGGGAATCACACAAGACTCTATGACTATCTCGGGTCTACAAACTAACCTGTACCAGTGTCACCAGAGAACTGCAGTCTGACGTGAGGTATAATACCTTCTGGGAGTTCTCGGTGAGTCCGTCCAGTGTACCCAGTCTCCTCTGAGCACCCGTATACCCTCTCTGATGTCAAACACTAATGGATATGGGATCATCCATCGCCCATCATATGGGTCAAGATGCGTATATGCTAGTTTACTCTGGTGTATCGATGCCCTGTCTCGATACACCCTCGACTAGGAACAGTTATAGGATATACTCGTCGACTACCGTGGCCCCACTAGTATGATCTCATCATAGTCCCAGTAGTCGAGTACATATCCTAAGGGCTTTATCAATATGTAACAAAGAGATAATCAGAGTACATGTTAAGATAAAGAGCATCCAGATAGCATACTATCATGTCGAGCAAGAAAGTCCTCCCTATATATGTCCAAGCATCCACTACAATATACATCACTATGTACAGTAATGGCCTCTAGGGCATACATATAACTAACACTATATAGAAGTGATTAGATACTATGATAGATGATTATACCTAATGAACCTAGTCCTTCTTGTTCTTGTCGATTACCTCCTCGTCGGCCTCCTCGATGTGATAGATGATCCACCCGAGAGCTACTTCTCCAAGCGTTAACCTCTCATTTGTGGTAACTAGGTGACTATGAGTGCTAATCAAGGTAACCTAGAGGATATAGAAGAGGATTAGGGATCTATTAGTCTTGGTAACCCTTGGATCTCAACACATGAGAGGTTAGGTTTAGTTCTTTGAAGAGAGGGAGCTTGAGGAGAGAGAAGGTGTGAGTGAGAACGATAATGAATTATAACTCATTTGTGAATATATATGAAACTTGATAATTATTAAATGAATAACATAATAATAATATCAACCATGCTTCATTAACTCTCTTTGGGTGAATCAACTCATGAGTCATTAAGCAATAAATGCTTCATTAACTCATTTGGATGAATCACATCATAAGTCACTAATCCATTTAATGCAAATTCCACCGAAGCCTCCAACTCATCAATCTTCTAAAAGCTTCTCGACTAATTACGAGAATGCCCCTCCCATCCGTGAAAACACGGAAATACTGAGACTGTATAAATCCAATAATCCAATACTATCATGTTTAGCAAGACAGTTAATATAACTGTGAATATCTCAAGCATCCATCAAGTAATATACAAGCTAGTATGATACAATAATGGCCCCTAGGGCAAATACACTAACAATCTCCCACTTGCACTAGGGCCATGTTCTGGCATATCGAAGACCTATCATCTCGAATAGACTCTCAAACTGAGTCTGGGGTAAGGCCTTTGTGAATGGATCTGCAGTGTTTTCCTCTGTGGCAACTCTCCGGACCTCGATCTCCCGGCAATCTATGATCTCCCCGATCAGGTGATACCGCCTTAAGATGCGTCTGGACTTCTTATGGGACCTGGGTTCATTTGCAAAAGATATAGCCCCGTTGTTGTCAAAATACAGAGGTATTGGATCAACAATGGATGGAACCACCTGAAGTTCTGTGACGAAAACCCTTTGCAACAAGTCTAGCCTTATAGGTTTCCAGCTGTCCATCTACACCAATCTTTTTCTTGAAGATCAACTTGCATCCTATGGGTTTTACCCCATCTAGAGCAAAGTCCAAAGTCCATACTTTGTTGGTGTACATGGACTCCATCTCGGTCCGCATTGCATCCAGCCATCTTACTGAGTCGCCGCTCTGGATGGCCTGCTGGAAGCTAGTAAGTTCATCATTATCAATGATGCAATCTTCTCTATCCCCGTCTATGAGAAAACCGTAGTATCTCTCAGGAGGATGAGACGGCCTACTACTCCTACGGAGGGGTGCGGGAATGTCCTGTTCTTTTTGAACTTCTGGTTCTACCAAACCTTCAGTAGTAGATTGTGGTTCTGGAATTTCTTCCAGTTCTATTGCGCTCCCACTTGTTTCCTTTTCTAAAATCTGTTGTTCTAGAAAATGGGCATTACGAGAAACAAATACCTTTTGTTCCTCTGCGTAATAGAAGAAATACCCCTTAGAGTTCTTTGGTTATCCCACAAACTTACACTGTACTGATCGTGCCGCGAGTTTGTCCACATGCAGCTTTTTAACAAAAGCTGGACATCCCAATATCTTCAGATACTGAAGATAGGGTTTCTTCCCACTCCACATCTGATATGGTGTGGTAGGCACAGTCTTGGTAGGAGCCCTGTTCAAAAGATATGCAGCTGATTCTCGCGCATAACACTAGAAAGATCGCGGTAACTCAGCATTACTCATCGTGGAATGTACCATATTCAATAGGGTTCGGTTCCGTCTTTCCAATACACTGTTATGCTGTGGAGTGTATGGAGGAGTAAGTTGAGAGAGAATTTTTTTCTCTTTTAGGTAACCCAGGAACTCGGCACTTAAGTATTCACCACATCGATCAGATCTCAGTGTCTTGATACTTTTGCCGATTTGGTTTTCTACATCATTCTTTTATTCTTGGAATTTCTCATAGGCCTCGGATTTATGTTTCATTAAGAAAATGACATACCTAGAGTAATCTTCCGTAAAAGTAATGAAATATGAAAAACCTCTTCTTGCATGTGTAGACATTGGACCACATACATCGATGTGTATGAGTCCTAAGAGCTCGCTCGCTCTTACTCCATGTCTAGTGAATGGAGTCTTTATCATTTTTCCTTTGAGACATGATTGACAAGTGGCATAAGATTGATATTCGAACGGATCCAAATATCCTTCTCTATGTAACTTAGTTAACCTTGTCTTATTGATGTGACCTAGTCTACAATGCCATAAGAAAGCCTGATTTATATCTGGGGACTTTCTTTTTAGTGTGTTCTGGACATTGAAAATCTGTAATTGGTTTAACACATATATGCCGTTATCTTGTTTACCGGACCCAATCAAACCATGATTAAGGTGGATGTTAACAACATCGCTTACAAACATGAAATCATAACCTTCTTTTGATAACAACGATACTGATATGATATTACACGTTAAACTAGGTACACAAAAACAGTTCAGCAAAACCAAAATATGTCCACTCGTCAATCCAAGGTGATAATCCCTTACGAACACAGCACTCACGTTAGCTCCGTTAGCAACCTGGAGGGTCATATCACCAACCTTCAGCACTCTACGGTTTCTCTGTGCCTACAATGAATTGCATATATGAGATCCTGATCCGGTATCCAATACCCAGGAAGTAGAGTTGATTGACAGACAATTTTCAATTACAAACTCACTTGAAGTCGAAGCCACAGCTTGCTTCAGGTCCAGGTTCTTGGCAATCCAAGGTTTGCAATCTTTCTTCCAATGGCCTTTCCTACGACAATGGAAGCACTCGTCCTTTGCCACTACTGGCACCGCAACCTCTGCTTTTCCCTTAACTCCCACCTTACCAACACCACATCTTGGTTTGGTAGCGGCCTTTTTCTTCCTTCCTTTGGTCCTTGCCTTGGACCCGGAAGAGGAAGCACCGCGAACAAACATAGTGGGTGTTTCCCTTGCTTTCTGCAAGGTGCCCTCTGCACTACTCAACATGTTAAGGAGTTCTGGAAGTTCAACTTCTTTTCCTTGAATGTTGAAATTCAGAATAAACTGGGCGTAGGTGGAAGGAAGGGACTGAAGAACCAAGTCTGTATATAGCTCGTTCTCTAAAGTCGTCCCGAGGTCCACGAGCTCTTCTATATAGCCAATCATCTTTAGGACATGTTCTCCTACAGATGATCCGACGGCCAGCCTCGACTGAAACAAGTTCTTCGAGGTCTGGTTTCTAGCTATACGAGATTGCTCTCCATACAGTTCCTTGGTGTGGAGAAATATGGATTTAAGATCCATATTCTCATGCCTCCTCTGATGTCCATTATTCATATAGGCAAGCACAATGCATTTGGCCTTCGCGAGTCAATCTCCCAGGTCTTACGGATTTCCTTATCCGCGACACTGGATTCTGGACCAGGGACAGCAGGTGCCTTAGTAGTAAGGACATACCCAAATTTGTCATAAGTAATTGCCATCTTGACATTCCGGAACCAGTCTTTATAGTTTGGCCCTGTCAAAATATTTTTATCTAATAGTAACTTAAGGACTGTCATGTTCTGGGTCACTGCAATGAGAGAGAGAGGGAACACCTTAGCATGATGCTCTTGCAAGTTTAGAGTGTTTTTTAGTTTATCTAAACTGGATGGCTCCCACTGTTTCTCGAATCCCTCCTCAAACCAAAAAGGAAGAACTAGTCAGGACTATTCTCACCGTACAATACTTGCTTAACCGTTCAGCCAGGCCGGTATCGGTACTTTGAGGGAGGTTTTACGACGCTTTCATGAAGTTCCTTAATTAAATAACCTCTTTTCTCTGGGGGCGTAACCCCGCTGACACCTTTCTCGACACCTACTTTGTTTATAGCATTGATCGTTAAGTGCCGAATCTCCTGATGAGTAGCGGATACTCACAGTAGGATCGGGATCCAAATATCATCGTGTGATAAAGCTGAAGGAATCCTACCAGAATTATCATACTCCAAATGGTATGCATCTCTTAGCAAATTTCAGTTTCTTTAGAAATTCCCGATATCAATTTCTGCCCTATGCTCTTATGACCTTGGCGTTGGTCAAAATGTCATAAGTCACATGTCAAGTTCTACCCATCATTATCTTGTTAATTTGAACCCATCCGTACATACCCCTGACGTTGGCCAAATGATAATACAACTGTCCCAAACTAACTCATCTATCTATGCAACAAATGAATACCCAGCAGCTTGTAAGCCCGCGGGGGCGCCCCGGCCGTCGATCCGACGCCGGAAACGCGGAAAACAAAAACTTTGCGAAACTTGCAACCGGCACCACCGCGGACTTTTTACCCGGATCGGGCCATTAACCTAGCTAGCTGGCAAATAGAAAAGAGTAGAGATGTATACCAAGCGATCCGTGTCCTTCGGTCTTCGTCTCCACTCCGATCTCCCGCGGATATAACGTCCGTCACCTCCTCGTCGAAACGGGCACCACATAGCCGGAATCTTTTACGGGCTCCCACCTCTTGACCGAGGCAACTCGGGCGCGAAGTTGGCTAGTCGACGCGTCCAAGACTTGCTATAGAATAGTGTAGAAGCTTGTCTCTTTTGGGGTTCTTGAAGTTGCCTTGATGGAAGGATGTGAGGAGGAGAAGAAAAGCAACTCAAGAAAATGTGCTTGTGAATTTCTTTTAGCATCAAAAATGATATGAAACATTTTCCCTCTTCTTGCTTGAATAGTGGCCGGCCCCTTCTTTTCAAGAATGAGATTGGAGAGAGAAAAAGAATGGCACTTATCAAGTGGAAAAAGAATGGATAAAGATAAGGTCACAACCAAATCAATCTCAAACCCTTTCACTAACCATCACCATGAAAGCAAGTGAGAAGACCAAAAAAGGATCTCATGATGAAATAACAATCATGATGCCACAAATATGCATGAAAGCCCTCAACAAATAAGTTAATTGCAAACTTGCAATTAACACCCTCCATCACAAAGCCCGGCCGAGAAGGAATGAAGGAAAACCGGCCGGAACGGAATGCAAACTGGCAACTTCATAAAACCGATCCCGTAATAAATTACAGGAAAACCCCGCTACTGCAAATACATGCCCGCATTTGTATTCGCACTGAACACAAATGCAAAGAGACAAAACTACACTATCAAATACTAGAATCCGGCTTAAGCCAAAGCCGGCTAGTAAAAACTGTCCGATCACGATCCGTGCAATACCGCACGTATCTGATCGAACCCTGCCATATCTCCATACGGCCTCTACAGCGTTTTGCCCGAAACTTGAGTAACTGAGTGTGGTGGACTCTAAAGACTCGTCAATACCTTGGCTGTGGATTTAACCACTAGCACGTCAGAGGTATAAGCCAATACGTGACGGGCCACCAGGTATTGACCAAATGGGACGTCGATGAGGAAGCTCACCCCGACACCCAACTGAGCCTGTCAGTGACAATATCCGTACAGTCCGGTCCGTTCGTCTATGAGTATCGCATGGCGGGCCTAGGGGGTTGGTAAAAGTCAGACCCCCAAAAGCGGTACAAGTCGTGTCGGAGTGTAGCCCAGAACACCCTGAGATACTACTGGAATACCTACCAGCAAATCTCCTGCCTTGGCCAAGGACTTTTCATGTTCTGGCTCTCCTAGACACAGCACGACCTCACCCCCAATACCGGGAGAGACGAACCCCTGCAGATCCGCTCACTGCCTCCATATGGCTCGGGACTGTACCCAACTAAAACCTGTTTGCACGACTCCTTTGAGCCGTGGTAGGGTAGTAATCAAAGTACAGTGGGAACTCACACGAGACAAATGACGATCCCAGGTCGATGAACTAACCTGTACACATGTCACCTGGGAACTGCTATCTGACGTCTGGTATATCCCAACTAGCAGGTTCCCGGCGAGTCCTGTCCGGTGTACTCATAACCCAATGAGCACCTGTATACATCTTAGGTGAACCAACTGACACCAGTGGCTTGTGAGACCGGCCACCGCCCCTCGTCGGGGTCTCGACTGTATACACTAGTCTACTCTGGAGAAACGATGCCCTGTCTCGAATCTCCCACGACTAGGGACCTTTTAAGGATGTGCTTGTAGACCCCCAGCTCCCACTTATATGATCGCCCTCATACTGCTGGAAGTCAAGCAAGAATCCTAGGGGCTTTATCAATGTGTAATAGCGACTCGTCAGGTCACCTAAAGCAGTACACGATGATAAAGATAAACCAGATAGCATACTATCATCTCGAGTAAGACTGTCCTACTGGGACAGGTCCTCCCCTCAATCATTGCAATCACGTGCCTGTGATCCAATAATTGACTCTGAGGGCACTATCTCCAACAATCTCCCACTTGCACTCGAGGCTATTTATTGCGATGTCGCATACTCACAGCCCGTGTGATACCGAACACCCAACTCCTCTACTAGTCAGTCTCACAAAGCTCGTTTGCGAAACTATTGCGTTCGAGGAATAGCCTCAGTGAGTGGATCCGCTTTGATGTTTCTTTCTATGTCTCTCTATATCTCATGTTCGCAGAGAAAGCTATCTCCCGAAATGAGCAATACCTGTCCTAGAATGTCTGGATGTCTGATGGGACCTAGCTCATAAGTGAACTCCAAATCCAAACTTCTTAGACTGTATCGACAACTGAACTTAATCAGTGTCCTGCGCCATGCCTTCCCTCAGTTTCCACCTGGACCACCTGTCCAAAATACTGCCCCTCGTTAGAGGGAAAACTATAACTCTGACAGCCACTCTGCCATCCAGGTCACCTTGGAAGCCTGGAATGATAACCGTCTCGTAAAGGAGGCTGCCGTTATCATATCCCTAGAACATCCACTTATGTTCTAAAACTGCTTCCGACTGTTTCTCCAGGATTGGATCAATATCAACTTATTGCACCTACTGCAAGAACAACATCTGGTGTGGTACTTGACATCTCATGATTGACTCAATTGCCTAAGCAAGTAATTTGTCAATCATGCACGTCCCTCTCCCCTTTAGTCTGTAAGACACCTTTAGAGAGGGTGACTCCATTACCTGCAGGTACACTACCGTGCCAGGAGTCGTCCATTCTAAATACTTATAGAATGCGGTCAAAGTACCCAGATTGGGAAACCACCCAAATCTAGATCTAAAACCATAAATCTAGTAACCAGAATGTCTGATATTATATCCAAGTCCTATGTGGAGAAACCACCGTGTGACGACCAAAGTATAACCGATCGTAGTATAGGAATATCACTTCCTACTCTGTGTATGTCATCAAATACCAGGACATCACACCCTACTACCTTCTTAACAGATCCATCCCTTATTCTGATGAAGTCAAACCTCTGACTGTCACATCAGAAATAGATGATCTATCTCCGCTATATCTGCTTAAGTCTATAAATAGACATAAGCCTGATATCCACCAATGCTTCCGCTGCTCCCACTGACTACGACAACCCTCTGGTAGAGTCATATAGACGTGCACTTCTAAAGCCAGTTTAGAACGACGCTATACTCATCCTCCCGCCGGGTCTCGCAGCCTGGAACAACAGCAATGGCAAGTCTGGGTAAACAAGAACCTCCCTGTCACCGTCCTTGAGCATACAGAAGTACCTCTCGGGTGCCTGAGGTTACCCACCTTATCTGCGGAGTGGCCAGTGGAATGTCAAACCAGATTGAATCTTTAGGTTCTTATGAAATCTTCAGTAATCGTTTGTGGTTCTGGAATCACTTCCAGTTCTACCATACTCCCACCTCTTTTTTCTGAAAAAATCTACTTTTAATAAAACTGTGGCGAGTCAAGAACAATATCACTATTGATCTTCCAGATGGTAGAAAGTCAACCCTCGTCATAGCCCGGGTCAACCCACAAACAGCCACTACTGAAACGTGCCTTGAGTTGTCCAGAGTCTGGTTTTAAGCATAAGCCAGACAACTCCCCGTATCTTAACCATGTCAAGATATGAACTGTTCTATATCCAAGAAACAGAGGCACTGATTTAATTGAACCAGATTCAAATCATGCAGCTGTCTCCAGTGCATGTCAAGTAAATGGAAGAGAGGCCGATCAGCGTTACTCAACTTAGGAGTACTTCCAATTATGAGTAACCTGAAAGAGAAGCTAGTTCTCTTAATCATTACTATCAACTGAATACTATACACAAGTATCTACATCTTCGATCATCTTGAAGAATCCCGATACTTGCAATATCTGGTTCTCTACTTTATTCTTATACCTATAACTCCTCAAAACTTAGACCCTGTGTTTCTACGAAACACATGTCTAAGAACTAGAGAAGTTAAAAGTAAACAGAATATAGTACGAGGACCAACCCCTTTGTCCTAATGGACACTGGACAATATACAATACTCTGTATAAGTCCCCTGAGTCTGGTGACTCATTCACTGTGTGTCGTAGGTTGAAAACTGTACTTTTGGTTAAGAAGAATTACACCGTTGTTCAATGCTCCTTACCTAACCATCCACTGGTATAGGTAAATGTCATAGACATAATTTCAGAAAGGTATATCTCACTCTATAAAAATAGACGTACAGATATATCAATTTGAAATTGGTGCATAACAACGGATATTCAAAACCAAATATTTGCCGACCGGCAAACAACCCAGGTGACTTCCTCAAATATCATCGATTACAACGAATCCCGATATAATGAGGATGGTCACCTAATTCCCAATAACTTACTCCCACTCATCATCTGTAAAACCATACAGATGTGAGAATCCAACCTGGTAAATACATACCCTGGAGTAAGTGTCTAATCGGGAAATCAGCTTTCTTTTAACAGTACACAGTGAAACTGAAACATTGAGATGTTTCGATGGGGTATCCTGGTATTCTTAGTAATGCCTCTTCCATTATCCAGATTCACAACTATAACCGTATAATTCTTTGCCACCTCTCCAAATCCCTTTACATGTCTTTAGTCATTACCTTCTGTACACCCCTTCAGGCCAAATGGTTTTCTTTCTTCCCTACCGTTCGGCACCAGCCTATGGTTTGGAAGAAGACTATCCAAAAAGCATAATGGGTGTACTGTCCTAATCCGAGGAGCACTCGCAATGCGAGAGAAGGTGAGGATAAAAGACAACCGAATGTACTTAATTCATAGGTGATTTAGGATTGACAAAGAAGTACATGGTTTGGTCGTGAATAGCAGTCGCAATTTACTTTGCCCTCTTACTAATCCCTTGCTTTGTCTGAACTTAATACCTTCTGTACACCGTTTAGGCTAATTGGCTTTCTTCATTCCCCACCGTTCGGCACCAGCCTAAGGTTTGGAAGAAGACTATCCAATTTGCGTAATAGGTGTACTATCTCCTAAACCAAGGAGTACTCGCAACCTGAGAGAAGGTAAAAGGTAAAGACAACTGAATAGTCCTATTCGTTTTCTCCAGAACCTGAAACCATCCTCGAAGTCCTTCGAGTTCGTATATAACCATACGATGGTTTTGTCCAATGGAAGTGGACGTTCGTAGTAATACGGGGTGTCCCGGAGAAAAGGGTAAAAGTAGGAGTGGCAAAGAGGTCTGCAACTCTGACAATCCAAAATCCAGTGTTAAGAAGGTTCGGTCAACTTGGTCACTGAGTCATAGTCTAGGGTCGGGTCAATGGTCGCTGCCAGAGAGAGAGAGAAAAGAAACACTCAGCGTGCACTCTAACCTAGATCAGAATGGTTACCAATTTATCTAATCTGGAAACCTCCCACTGTAGCGTCAAATTCTTCCCCAAACCTGAAAGAAGAATTAGCCGGGATAACCCGAGGAGTAAACCAACTCATCAGTGGGAATCGGGATCCAACTCTCATCGCATGATAACGTGACGGAATCCGCTCACGTTATCACACTCCAGAAGGTATGCGCATATCTGGCAAGTTTCAGTACTTTTGAAACTCCCGATGTGGATTTTTGCCCCATGCTCTTATGACCTTGACTTTGGCCAACATATCATAAGTCACATGTCAAGTCCTACCCGTCATTTTCCTGGTTAATTTGAACCCACCCGTACCTACGCTTGACTTTGGCCAAAATGGCAGTACGACTGTCCCAAACCAACGCATCTATCTATGCTGCATATGAATACCCAACAGCTACCAAACACTGTGCCTTGACTTTGGCCAACATACACAGCTTGAATACTATTGACCATCCATATGAAACGAAGGAGGGCTACGAATGGTTTCTGGCGAAAACCTTTAACGTAATGAACTTGATATCGTTGAAGGAACGGATAGCTTTATAAAAATATAGTGACGACAACCTTTGCTAAAGAGGTCACTCCCGGTGAAGGGATCTCGGCTCTTTCCCCGTAGAATGAGGTGCAGGATATTCCAAATGAATACCACGATGCAAAGCAAAAGTAATCGGCTATAGGGAAGTTACTGCCCTGACGCAAACTTTTGTCCAAGGGGTCACTCCCGGTGAAGGGATCTCGGCCCTTGCCTCGTCGACTGAGGAGCAGGATATTCCAACTGAATACCACTGTGCAAAACAAAAGAGAACGCCCTTGCAATAACAGCTTTTTGAAAAAGTGTTCCAACAACATCAGATTAGGTTTGTTTTACTTGCATTGATCCGAATCAATGCAGTCCCATCAATTGATCACACCACAAAGAACGAAAATATACTGACGTACGTATATGCCATCCGCATTCGCCACTGGGTCCCGTCATCACTCGTTAGGTTAGCTAACTAACGACAGAGCGGGGACTGGACTAGCGCGGATGAAAAACATATACAACATCTACTAATATATATACCAATATATAGTATTCGCTCAAGGCGTGATAAAAGCAACACAGAAATGTATAGCAACGCAGATCAATACAGATATCTGGGATCCCCGGGTTTCACAGAGCCGCTACTGAAACCCGACGTTCCCCTGGTCGTGTGGATAGCCTGTGCAATGAAATCCTAGACCCCTACGGGCGCGGCAAGTCACCCGCCAAAATCTGAAGCGAGGCAGCCCCCTTCAACGACGTGAATGGACCACCCAGCACTTCACGGAATCCGGTAACTTGGGCACCCCTCCTGGGTCAGCCTGTACCCCCTACGAGTGCGGCGAATAGCCCGCCAATCCTAGAGTGAAGCCCCCTCCGTCTCAATGCCATGAGATGCGGGCTTGTTGCCCTCTAGAACCCGGCTATCCGTGCACCCCTCCGCGGGGTAATCCTAGTACAGAAAGTAAAATATATATACAACGGGTACATCGACCGCAACCAGGTCGTGCCCCAAAATAATAATACAAACAGGCAGTGACGGCAGTCCACATGTCGGACGCTCGCCCCGCAATAACAAATGTACATAATAAAACAGAACTGTACTACCACTGCAACCAGGCTATCCCCCACGACCGATCCGCAACAACACAGTACAATCACAGAACATCAACGTGAAAGTCACGTTCGCAAATCCGTCTAACCGGGCTATAGCAGTTAGACGGGATTTACCGATCAAGTGACATTCACGGTCGCAGATATAATGTAAAAACTGTGAACTAGCATGTTTAAAATATCCGATCGAACAAATTTATCAAAGTGGGCCCCCAAAAAGAACTGTAGCACTTACAGAAAACCTGGGCCCAAATAAAATATCCCAAAAGCCCTATTTCTATACCACAAGCTTACTGGGAAAATTTGGTGCCACAATTCCTCTTATCCGCCGCGCAAGCGCGGCCAAACCAGGGTTTTGGCCGCGCTTCCACGGTGGAACTGAGGAATTGGTGGATCGTATTTTCCCAGATTTCTTATAATTGCTTGTACATGCCTCTGCAACAACCTGAAAAATTTTAGGAGCTCAAAAAATTTCAACAGAGAACACATGTGCACAAAAATACGGTTTTTGGGGATTTTGTTCGATCGGGTTCTAAACGCGCTAGAGCAAGCTAGGGTAGGTTAACGGCGTGGCTCTGATACCATTGTAAGCCCGCGGGGGCGCCCCGGCCGTCGATCCGACGCCGGAAACGCGGAAAACAAAAACTTTGCGAAACTTGCAACCGGCACCACCGCGGACTTTTTACCCGGATCGGGCCATTAACCTAGCTAGCTGGCAAATAGAAAAGAGTAGAGATGTATACCAAGCGATCCGTGTCCTTCGGTCTTCGTCTCCACTCCGATCTCCCGCGGATATAACGTCCGTCACCTCCTCGTCGAAACGGGCACCACATAGCCGGAATCTTTTACGGGCTCCCACCTCTTGACCGAGGCAACTCGGGCGCGAAGTTGGCTAGTCGACGCGTCCAAGACTTGCTATAGAATAGTGTAGAAGCTTGTCTCTTTTGGGGTTCTTGAAGTTGCCTTGATGGAAGGATGTGAGGAGGAGAAGAAAAGCAACTCAAGAAAATGTGCTTGTGAATTTCTTTTAGCATCAAAAATGATATGAAACATTTTCCCTCTTCTTGCTTGAATAGTGGCCGGCCCCTTCTTTTCAAGAATGAGATTGGAGAGAGAAAAAGAATGGCACTTATCAAGTGGAAAAAGAATGGATAAAGATAAGGTCACAACCAAATCAATCTCAAACCCTTTCACTAACCATCACCATGAAAGCAAGTGAGAAGACCAAAAAAGGATCTCATGATGAAATAACAATCATGATGCCACAAATATGCATGAAAGCCCTCAACAAATAAGTTAATTGCAAACTTGCAATTAACACCCTCCATCACAAAGCCCGGCCGAGAAGGAATGAAGGAAAACCGGCCGGAACGGAATGCAAACTGGCAACTTCATAAAACCGATCCCGTAATAAATTACAGGAAAACCCCGCTACGGCAAATACATGCCCGCATTTGTATTCGCACTGAACACAAATGCAAAGAGACAAAACTACACTATCAAATACTAGAATCCGGCTTAAGCCAAAGCCGGCTAGTAAAAACTGTCCGATCACGATCCGTGCAATACCGCACGTATCTGATCGAACCCTGCCATATCTCCATACGGCCTCTACAGCGTTTTGCCCGAAACTTGAGTAACTGAGTGTGGTGGACTCTAAAGACTCGTCAATACCTTGGCTGTGGATTTAACCACTAGCACGTCAGAGGTATAAGCCAATACGTGACGGGCCACCAGGTATTGACCAAATGGGACGTCGATGAGGAAGCTCACCCCGACACCCAACTGAGCCTGTCAGTGACAATATCCGTACAGTCCGGTCCGTTCGTCTATGAGTATCGCATGGCGGGCCTAGGGGGTTGGTAAAAGTCAGACCCCCAAAAGCGGTACAAGTCGTGTCGGAGTGTAGCCCAGAACACCCTGAGATACTACTGGAATACCTACCAGCAAATCTCCTGCCTTGGCCAAGGACTTTTCATGTTCTGGCTCTCCTAGACACAGCACGACCTCACCCCCAATACCGGGAGAGACGAACCCCTGCAGATCCGCTCACTGCCTCCATGTGGCTCGGGACTGTACCCAACTAAAACCTGTTTGCACGACTCCTTTGAGCCGTGGTAGGGTAGTAATCAAAGTACAGTGGGAACTCACACGAGACAAATGACGATCCCAGGTCGATGAACTAACCTGTACACATGTCACCTGGGAACTGCTATCTGACGTCTGGTATATCCCAACTAGCAGGTTCCCGGCGAGTCCTGTCCGGTGTACTCATAACCCAATGAGCACCTGTATACATCTTAGGTGAACCAACTGACACCAGTGGCTTGTGAGACCGGCCACCGCCCCTCGTCGGGGTCTCGACTGTATACACTAGTCTACTCTGGAGAAACGATGCCCTGTCTCGAATCTCCCACGACTAGGGACCTTTTAAGGATGTGCTTGTAGACCCCCAGCTCCCACTTATATGATCGCCCTCATACTGCTGGAAGTCAAGCAAGAATCCTAGGGGCTTTATCAATGTGTAATAGCGACTCGTCAGGTCACCTAAAGCAGTACACGATGATAAAGATAAACCAGATAGCATACTATCATCTCGAGTAAGACTGTCCTACTGGGACAGGTCCTCCCCTCAATCATTGCAATCACGTGCCTGTGATCCAATAATTGACTCTGAGGGCACTATCTCCAACACAGCTACCAAAACCTATGCCTTGGCGTTGGTCAAAATACATAGCTTGAAGACTACTGAATATCCAAATGAAATGACGGAGGGTTACGAATGGTTTTGGTGAAACCGTGAATGTAGTGAACTTGATATCATCAAAGGAACCTGATAGCTTTTTAAAAGGAGTGGTTTAAGCTTCAAAATTAAAAATATCTTCTGTTTTAAAATAACCAAGGGGTTTCTTTTAAACTGTTCCAACGATTCAACTTTGGTTTATTTTCTTTGCATTAATATAATGCGTCCCATCATTTAACCTATCATTGCAGAAAACAACGAAAATACAAGGTCCTCTTATGCCATCCGCTTTCGCCGCTGGGCCTCGTCATTCACCCGTTAGGTTACTTAACTTACGACAGAGCGGGGGATGGGCTAGCACGGGTGGAAAACATAAGTAACGCCTAATAGATATCATATATAGATATTGTACATTCGTCAGACGCAATAATAGGCATTCCAGTTAGATGAACATATTGGATTTTCTACGAATCCGCATTCATTTTGAGCCTGCAGAGAAAGACGGATTACACAGTCGCGATGAATAGCCAAAACCCCACCCTAGACCCTTACGGGTACGACAAACTACCCGCCAAGTACCCGAAGTGAAGCGGTCTCCCTCAACAACGTGAGTAGGCCACTAAACATTTCAAAGTATCCGGTAGTTTGTGCACCCCATCTTGGGTCTATCCTAGGAGCAGAAAACAGTAAATGAAATAATACAACGATGGCTACAACCTCAACCCGGATGTATCCCGCAAAAGAATATTACAACAATTTACAAATTACATTTGAATGAAAGAAACACTCGTCTCACATCCTTGGCTATCCATTCACGACAATCCAACAAGTCCACAATCACAAACCAGTAAAAACCATTACAGAAATGTGCAACCCCCTGCTAACCGACATACTGGCAGTTAGGTGAAGTTTACGAACACATTAAATACATCACAGATATAATCAAGTTAGCCAAACATCTTAGAATTTCGATCAAGCAAACACAAATGAATCTACTCCAAATAATTCTCTGTGCACATAAAACCTGAGCAGAAACAAAACATTCCAGAAAACACGACATCAACATAGAAGAATAACTGAGTAAATTTGGGTTGACTCGAAGTCAACTCGGCCGCGGATTCACGGCGGATCGCTTGGATCGGCGGCGGTTCCACGGCGCTATAGTCGAGTCACATTCCAAAATTTCTTCACAATTCTTATAATTCCCTGCTTTTATTTTTAAGGGTCCCTGAAAAATTTTAGACCCCGTTTTAAAATCGGCAGAAACATGGTGAAAACGTCGTATTTTCGGGTTTGTTTTGCGATCGAATTTTTGACGACTTTGCTAAAAAGTTAGTTATGGTTTAGCGAGTCTTTGATACCACTGTAAGTCGATGTTAGACACCCCACATGATGTGGGGAGGCGGAATAGGCAAAACAATCATTTTGTTTAAACAAACATCGACTAACTTTACAGATCTTTGCTAAACCCTAACTAACAACTATATAGAAGTGATTAGCTACTATGATAGATGATTATACCTAATGAATCAGGTCCTTCTTGTTCTCGTCGATCACCTCCTCGTCGGCCTCCTCGATCTGATAGAAGATCCACCCGAGAGCTACTTCTCCAAGTTTTAACCTCTCACTTGAGGTAACTGTTAGTGTATATGCCCTAGAGGCCATTACTGTATCATACTAGTTTGTATATTACTTAATGGAAGCTTGGGATATTCACCTTGTATATACAATCTTGCTCAAAATAGTAGTATGCTACTTGTTTTGTTTCTACTTCAATGTGTACATGTGTTTATTTTATTATATCACCTATACGCATTAGTGGAGCCCTTAGGATCTTTGCATGATTACCAGCGTTGTGATGGCAGTCACACTAGTGGGGGCTGGATAATCTATAAGCACATCCTTATGCAGGTCCCTAGTCGCAGGACTATCGAGACAGGGCATCGATACTCCGGAGTAGACTAGCGCATGCACTTCTCATCCCAGTGTGGGAGATGGTCTGTCCCACAGCCATCAGTACGTCGTACTGGAGATAGTATGCGGGTACTCGTTAGGTTACGAGTACACTGGACAGGACTCGTCGGGAACTGACCGGTTGGTATTATACCTATCGTCAGTTATCAGTTCCCAGGTGACATGAGTACAGCTTAGTCCGCTGACTTGACACAATCACTTCGCCTCGAGTGTGTTCCCACTGTACTTTGATTACTACCCTACCACGGCTCAAAAGAGTCGTGCAAACAGGTGGTAGTTGGGTGCAGTCCCGAAGCACTTGGAGGCAGTGACGGTTAGACAGGATTCGTCTCTCCCGGTATTGGGGGTTGACATCGCGCTGTGTCTAGGAGAGCCATTACACGAGTAGTCCCTGGCCAGGGCAAGCGGGATATACTGGTAGGCTTCCAGTGTTATCTCAGGGTGTATTGGGCTTCACTCCGACACGACTTATACCGCTATTAGGGGACTGACGTTTTACCGCCCCCTAGGCCCGCCATGCGATGTATCAGACGAACAGACCGGACTATACGGAGATTGTCACATTCAGGCTCAGTAGGAGTTCAGATGGGTTTCACCTCGTCAGTCTTCTTGTCGGCATCTACCTGGGGACCGTTACGCACAGCTAGTGCCGCTTGCGGTCTGTGGTTAAACCCACTGCCAGCGTAGTGTCGAGTCTTTAGAGTCCCACACAGAAAGCTATTCGCCTTTAGGCAAAAGAGTAGAGGTCGCATGGTTTTGCGACAGGGTTCGGTCACATCCGTGCACTTGTGCACGTATAGTGTCCGGACAGTTTACACTAGCGGGCTTTGGTTTAAGCCAGATCCTAGTATACCTTTTGGGATTGGTTTTATCCAGTATGCATCCGTGTTCCTCGGAAAGCGGATGTGGGTGTGTATGCACAGTTGACGGAGAGACAGATGCAGAGGATTCTCATTAGGGTTGTTGACCGTTGACCGTTGACTATTGACTTTTTGCTCAACCCTAATGAGAATATGATATATGATTAACAATTATATTAATTAAGTATTATGGTGATATGGTTGTTGAGGGGTTGACTTTGTTGACTTGTTGACTTTGTTGACTTGTTGACCGGTTGACTAGGCTTGACTAGTTGACCATCATAATAACAATAGCTATCATTTCATGGCAAAGACTTTTGCTTGCTTGCTTTCTTATGCAAAATGAGTGCATGAAATGATATGGCTATTGTTGCTTAAACCATCACATAATACTTGATTGCTATGATGTGTTATGATGGTTATGGATTATGAGAGCAAAATGAGAAAAGTCTTCTCTCATTCTATCATTCTCATTCTCTCTCTTGTTCTTGAGCTCTCATCTTCCTCTTCTTGCTCTCCCTCTCTTAAGTCTATGCTTCACTTGTCTCATGAGTTGAGAACCAAGAACCATAGATAAAATCCCAAACAAACTCTTCTTTACTCACTCTAGTTCACAAGGTTTAGCAAACCGAGTGAACTAGTTTCTTCAAAGTCCGAAGAAGGAGCCAAAGGTAGAAGCTTTCAGGTGGATCTATCTTCGGCGCAAGGAGACGACGGGGAGAAGCCGATTCGGACAACCATCGAGGCTTGAAGACGAAGGAGTTCGAGATAAGAAAGGTATAAACCCCCTAACCCAGTAGTTAACAACTCCTAGTTAGGTTGTTAGTTAGATGTTTAACAAAGATCCGGTTTTGAGTCCATGTTACCACCTCTAGAAAATTGTTTTTCACCAAATTCCGCATGCCCGAAAGTACCGGGAGAGGTAGCATGGACTTACAGTAATTAGGTGATTATGAGTGCTAATCAAGGTAACCTAGAGGATATAGAAGAGGATTAGAGATCTATTAGTCTTGCAAACCCTTGTATCTCAACACATGAGAGGTTAGGGTTTGTTCTTTGAAGAGAGAGAGCTTGAGGAGAGAGAAGGTGTGAGTGAGAATGATAATGAATTATAACTTATTCGTGAATATATATGAAGCATGATAATTATTAACTGAATAAAATAATAATAATATCAACCATGCTTCATTAACTCTCTTTGGGTGAATCATCTCATGAGTCATTAAGCAAGAAATGCTTCATTAACTCATTTAGATGAATCATACTATGAGTCACTAATCCATTTAATGCAAATTCCACCTAAGCCTCCAACTCATCAATCTTATAGAAGCTTCTCGACTAATTACGAGAATTCCCCTCCCATCCGTGAAAACACGGAAATACTAAGACTGTATAAATCCAATAATCCAATACTAGAATCTGGCTTAGACCAAAACCTGCTAGTATAAACTGTCCGAACATCATACGTGCGTAAAAATACGTATGTGTCCAAACCCTGTCGTAAAACCATACGACCTCTATGTCGTTTCGCCTGAAGCATGGAAACTCCCTGTGTGGGACTCTAAAGACTCGACACTATGCTGGCAGTGGGTTTAACCACAGGCCGCAAGCGGTACAAGCTGTACGCAAGCGGTAGATGTCGATAAGAAGGCCGATGAGGAAATCCATCCGAACTCCTACTAAGCCAGATGTGACAATCTCCGTACAGTCCGGTCTGTTCGTCTATGACTATTGCATATCGGGCTTAGGGGGTGGCAAGCGTCAGTCCCCTAAAAGGCGGTATAACTCATGTCGGAGTGAAGCCCATTACAGATTAAGAAACTACTGGAAATCCTACCAGTAAATCTCGTTTGCCCTGGCCAGGGACTTTATGTAATAGCTCTCCAAACACAGCGCGATATCAACTTCCAATATCGGAAGAGACGAATCCTATCTAACCGCCACTGCGTCCAAGTGCTTCGAGACTGCACTTAACTGCTACCTGTTGTAACATTTCAAAAACTAAAATATTATTTTTGAGAATTTTTATAATTTAATATGAATTTTTAATGAATATTTTAATATTTCGGTATAATTAAATACCGATAAATGGGGAAAATTTTGGAGAAATTATGGAAAATTCTAAAATAGGGTATTTTATGGAATTATGCCATTTTTAAGTTTTTATGATTAATTATATGCTATTTTAGTGCTAATCGCGATAAAAAAATCGCTAATCGGGTTTTTAGCATTTTTGTGCAAAAAATGTACACATATCATTTTTCCACACTTGTTACATTTTCTTACATGTTGTGGGTAGATGGTGGCCTAGGGTAACCATTTTGTGAGAAGGATAAAGAAAAAAGAAAAAAAGAAAAGAAAGAAAAATATGATGAAATTGGGAATTAAAACATTAAAGAAATAAAGCATGGAACTAGATAATGAGGGTATAGTTTTGTGTTGACTTTGAGACCCACATCTCTCTCTCCCCCTCACCAAATTCTGGCTGAGCCCCATCCTCCACAACAGCAGCCCACCTCCCCAAATCTTCTTCTCATTCTCTTGAAAAAAATTTACCAAAATTGTCTCAAAATCCATCAAAAAATTCCAAAAAAAAAAACTCCTCATTTCTTCGCCTCTTTATTCTCTCAATTTTCTGAGCTCCCAACCACTTCCTTTCCCAACAAAAATTGCATTTTCTATCATCACTTATTCATACTTCGCCCAGGTAAGCATCAGGCAGACACAAAAACTCTTCTCTTTCTTTTTGCTATTGTTATTATATCTCAGCAGAAATTTTCAGATCTAATCTTGTTGTTTTTGAGATCTTCATCTGCATCAGCTTCCCAGCTACTATAAAATTCATCAAAGGTGGAAGCTTTAATTATCTTCAAACTCAAATGTTCACTTTTTTTTTCTCCAAGACAACCAGGTAACAATACTTTTTGTAGAATCTCCATCATGCATAGTAATAGATCTAATCTTTCCTCCATTAAACTTTTATCTGCATGAAGTCTCATCTGAAATTTATATTTTGAAGTTATTATATTAGAACAAAATTCCTGCTTCTAGATTTAAAAGAACAGACCAGGGCGTTTTTTTGCTTCATCCTTCTGATTCTCGGCAGGTGAGAAAAATCTAATATAGAATGGTTTTTTTAGCTCTGCTGGAATGAAATTAATAAGATAACTGCTGCTACATCTTTCCATATGTGCTGCTGTTGCCAAAAATAAAATTTTGCTGCCTCATTGCTCTCTCTATAAGTATGACTGAAAGTAGCTTCGATTTCCTTTGCAATATACTGTATAGCTTGAATATTGTAGAATAGAGACCACTTAGGTTTGTTTTTGCCGTTAATACAATCTACAATGATTTTTTTTAATCTGATTCAACTGCGATTCTTCTGATTTTCTTTAAGTTTGCATTTCAATAACCCATCCAATATCGCTCTACATTTAGCTTCCTGTACATCACTGGCCCTATAATAAAACTTTGTTGCAAAGATTATATCTCCTTTATCATTTCTTAATACAGCCCCACCAGAGATGGCTTTGCTTCTAACATTCATAGCCCCATCAGTGTTTAACTTGTGCCAATGCTCAGCAGGCTTTTAACAGGAGGTAAAAAGTATTTTATATATCCCTTAAGCCATATTTTCCTAGTCCTGCATACCCAATTGAGAGAAGATTCTTGGAATGGAATGTACCCCCATATGGACTTCTAGACGAAAAGCAAACGCGTGGCGACGTCGGCATCGGCGAGCGAAGATCAGGTGAGTAGATTTATATCTACGGGGAGAAGTCGGGTGGATGGCGTATAGCACCCCCGCAGTTCGTGGTGATGTATACGACTACGTATACACACATATATATCGATTATATATTGTTTGAGATTATTGATGACATAGATAGATTCTAGGTGTGATTGGATTAGTTTAGTGTTGCGAAACCGTAGAGTAGTGGTTGCACCACACATATACACACACACCCATACTGGCATACATTCTTCTTTCATATGTGCTTAGATGGGAATATATATATATATATATATGGTTATGCGTTCACATGGGTATGGGACTATGTGTTCACATACTGGATTTGAGGATAGTATTTGGGATTTGAGGTGAGTCGATGAGATGTGAGTTGAGACCGTGATATCGGTGATATTGCAGAATTCGTATTTGAGATACGTCATGATGTTATAGCGGATTTTTGGACGACGATACCATGTGAATGGTGATATAAATAAAATGGTCGACATGTGATCATGATATGAGATATAATATGTTAGGATGTTTATGATAGGTCGCATTGGGCGATGTATGCCTCCTTATGACGATATATAATGATGATATCGGGCTGTATGAGGCTGTAGACCAGTAGTCAGATCATGATTATATTGATGATATTAGCATCGTACTAGATGTAGATCAGTACCCGGATTATGATCTTGGATAAAGAGGATATCAGATGAATAATGTGATGAATGTGATATTGACCCGTATCCAGATTTGGGATGCCGTACGACGGATTTTCGTACGAGCTATATGTTGATATATGATCCGCACTCTTGACTTGGGGAATATTTGATTATGGTATCGGATGTGATATTATCGAGGCGGGATCACCGACTAATATATATATATATGTATGTATCGACTCAGATGTTAGGCGGTTTCCTCACCTTCAGTTAGCCTGTTAGCTCAGCCCTATAGTTAGTGTACCTGTATGACTCATATGATATTAAATGCAGATTTGTTATTTTTGTGTCTAGTATTTAGCTCCCGCTCATTATTGTTGTTCACTCCGCATCGCATGCTTATATTATGATTCATATTCTATTGTTGATATCATACTGTTAGGACACCAGCACCATTACCGATGACGCGTATGTACCACGTACACTTACTTTCCCGCTCACACGCATCTTCATCGGTAATTGCCATGTCACGAACACTTTAGAAATACTATTTCATTGACATAAGTTGTTAGCTAATAGTTTAGACATGATAATAGTGTACTTGCCTTATATGCTTGTTTAGACATTGTAGTTATTGCCTGCTACTTCATGCATGTTATTATTCACTGTTGTGCCGCATTCATGGATTTTCATGCCTATATTCACTGTTTACACGCTATTGATGATTCGGATTCGGATTTCATGAGATTTCTTGGATTTGGAGGAAAACCGCAAAAACATAAATAAACCTTTTCTCTCTCTTTTTAAATAAAAAGTGCGGTTTTCCCATGATGTATGAGTCGTCCACCATGAGTTTGCTGATGGATTTCGAGACCCGATTCGAGGAGACGGATGAACCGTTTCGGGTACATGGTGGGCCCGGTAAGGTACCCCGGGGCAAGAAGCGCGTGATGATGACGATGTGAGCCTGGCAGGGGAGCAGTACCTACCGGTGATTTTACCCGACGCGTCGGATATCCGGAGGATACCGTCGTGGTCTTGAGATTGATGGTAGGGGCTGGTCTGGACTGACGGCGCCCTACATAGTGAGATTGATATAGAGATTCTGAGATATTGAGGTACAGAGATTTGATGATACGGGCCAGTCCGGATAGCCGGAGCCTGAGATTTTGAGACATTGGGATTTACGTTTTGTGTCGATGCTAGACACTGTTTATGCTGATTTCATTATGATATCTCGTTTTAAAAATACAGTAAATCTCACTAATTTATGAAAGCAGTTTTCTTCAGTACATGCATTCTGTTTCGTGCATTCATACATCATCCATGTGATACAATGCTACCTGAGGCACTGACACGGGCACACGGGATTGCACTTGGGTTAGATATTTACCCTAGCCATTGTTATAGGCTGCATGTTTATATTTGAGGATTATATATTACGATCGTATAACATAGGATTGTGCCATACATGCGTTTTCTACTCGTAGATGTTTTCTACTCACAAGTTGGCAACTCACCCCCGTTGTGCCACAGTTCCTTGCAGGTTTTGCCGTACAGGTTCTTTACGGATTTGCTGGCACACTATTCTTTCCGGGTGATTGCTTTGGCAGGTGGGTTTTTTTTTGCATCAGGACCACCTTTGTTTATTATTATTTCAGTTGTATCTAGAAACTCCATCAACCTGATTTTATATTTGAGAGATAGAAAACCAGACCTATTATTCTTTCGACCTTAGAGTCGCGCGTTGTAATATTATGTTTTTCATGTTGTTTTGAGTTTCTTTTGAGTTTTGATCCTCGCCCTTGGCGTTGTATATTATATAGCTTGCGTGGTTGTGACCGTCGATTGACGAAGAGCTAGCTCCCGCTTGGGGATGCATTTTTCATTATATATGCTTTATCAGGTTTTATACCCGTTTGGGGTCAGTATTTACAAAGGAAACTCTGCCGAAATTTTTAGAAAAGACTTGTGATTTTTAAAATGCATATTTCGGCGCATTTTGCAAACTATTTGATTTGAAATGGTTTTTCCCACACACTACTACTTTTCTTGGTTTGGATTTCTGGGTTTTTGGCTTACTTAGATTACGTAAGCCTCGAGACATTTCGTAGTTTAAGTGCCGGTCATATTCCGTATTTTCGGGACGTGACAAAGTTGGTATCAGAGCGTTAGGTTTACCTTCGGAGCGTAGGATGACCCTTAGTTGATGGAATAGGTGACTAAAGTAGAGTGACATACCGTGGGTATGTTCCGCGGCATACTTACGATACGCTACTCCACTTAAGAAGCCTTAGGATGTACATTTCTTTGCTCAGTATTATATTCATTCATGATCTAGCCTCATCGGTACCAGTTATGGTTTTGCTGCCATGATTAAGGGCAGGGAGAGCTACGGCTAGAGTTGCGGTCAGCACGAGCTCGTTACGAACGAGGACTGACCATAACATAATTCCGGCGACACGCGATTGCAGAGATGTATCTTTTATTGTGTTTTCGCGCCACGAGCGTTGGATGGATCGCCTTTATGAGATTTCTCGGACGTGTCGATCGACACCAGAGGATTGAGCCACTGATAGAGGCCAGCCAGATTTTGATGACCGTTGGTGTATGGCTTATTCATGATGATTGAGGTACGGTTCAGCGTGCAGATGAGGGAGCCAGTTGTTGCTGCGAATGACGAGACATCACCCCAGATGTTGGAGCTGTTGCGGTACGAGTTGTACTAAGAGATGATAGAAGGTCGCTAGTCACCGAGGATGAATGACTAGGACATGTGGTTCGTTCGCTACCCCGATGCGAGGTCATCAGATAGATTGATTCCAGCTAGAGACGACTTCACGCGGAGACGTTGAGAGTCGACAGAGACGATCGAATGTCAGAAACCTATTATTCCAAGTTTAAAGTATTCGGAAAGACATGCAGGCAATCCTATGGACCCTCTAGAAGAATGAAACCCTAACTCGACATAATGACCGTGTGAAAGCCTTTGAACCTTAGGGTTTGCGGCAGTTCCGCGGCGCCATTAGTGAGGCTTGGGTTTGCCCTTCTACGGCTGGTCCACCGATGCTGTGGTATATACTCGATACTATTATACTGTACCCAAGATGTTGAGCTCTTGGGGGATTATGAGGTTTTGACGAATCGATCGGATGGTTCGACTTCATTCGGATGCTAGGTGGTAAGATGCATTTCTTGGGAGACTCCAGATACGAGGATAGCCATTGGAGCTCAGTCTATGCAGCCACGACGAGATGAGTCCGAAGCCGTCTAAATTAGAGTAAAGTGGAGTAAGAGGTTCGTACAAGATATGGATGAGATGACGTTCCACTCTGCCGACATCAGAGATACGATGTGCATGCCGAGGCATTGTACTTGGATATACCTTTCAGAAGGAGTCGCGATGAGTATGCAGCCGTGCCGGAACAAGAGACATATATAGTAAAGGACGATGACTTCCGGACAGTTCCGCAAAGACGAGATTTGGGAGAGACCTCGACAGGACCTTTCTGGAATAAATTACGAGAAGACTTGGACCCAGGAGTGGTCATGTTACGCACACCAGCAGGACAGAGTTCAGGATCGTCGACGTGACATGCTATGAGTGACCACGACAGTTGGCCAGAGATTCTTGGAGGATGTGCTTAAGCGGGACTATTCCGCCATACTTGATTTCGATATTTTGGGCGATCTATTCGCATGATTGATTTTGATGATTGAGTTTCATGATATTTATTTTCATGCACCATGGTTGCACCTACTGAGTATTTACGATCTTGCACAGTTGTTGCACTTGATATTGTTTTCGTGCCTTGGTTTCACATGATTATGATTTGATGGGTTTCATACGGTTGAGTTGATTTGTTGTATGTGTACGCACACGATTTGGTTCTTGCACTCGGTATAGTTCACGTATGCTTGCAGTGCAGTGATGTGTATTTTGTGCCCTTAGTTGCACTGGACTTCGATTTCGATTGTGGTGTTCGATATTTGTTTTGTACACCTTGTGCACCTGGTTGGATTTTGCGCATGTTCGGCGCTTGATATTGGATTTCGTGATTTCGTGCATGATGAATGCACCTGATTTGGATTTTCGTGCATGTTGAGCGCATGTTATGAGATACGATTTTGGTGCACACCGGATGCACTAAATCGAGATTCTTCGTGCATGTCAGATGCACCTGATTTTGCTGTCAGGCACACCTGTTGCCCTTGATAGATATTTCGTGCACACCCGATGCACTTAGATATTGTTTCTTTGCACGTGTATGGCACATATATGGATTTTGATTTCCGTGCGCACCAGACGCATGTAGTTTTCATATGCACTTTTGGGATTGATTTCTTATGGTGCAGTACATTTTTATGATATTTGCGATTTGTTTTCGTACTGAGCAGGACTAGTCAGATGACAGTACCTGAGTATATTTTGCATGCATTGATAGATTTCAAAAGGATTTCCAAAAAGCGAGCTATAGTCTCAGTATTTACCTACGTATCTGATATGACACGAAATGTTTAAAACATGGGAACCCTTCTAAATTGTTTCCAAAAACGGCGGAACGTACACATTAAACAAAAGATATATACGTATGTGGCTATTTTCTTATGATAGACGTCCGCAACTGTGCAGTGTTATACGCATTGCACAGCGACTTTAAAAGATTTGGCATGCATTTCCTTCAGATATTTACATATATAGATTTCATATTTACATGTATAGTTCTGATTTATATCATATTGGTTTTGCTATGGATTTGGCATTCGTGTCTTTACCATGACTCCGATGATTGCGGGACGCATGACGGAGTTTCGATTTTGAGTTATCTGCTCATTACTCATGCGCGCGTATTGCGCTATGATGCGTTTTATATATTGGTGATTTCGGAGCCCCGACGACTTGGACATTTTATTGAAATGTTTTAGAATTTGGGGGTTTAAATTTAAATTCGGGGACCAAATTTCTTTAAGGGGGGAAGATTGTAACATTTCAAAAAATAAAATATTATTTTTGAGAATTTTTATAATTTAATATGAATTTTTAATGAATATTTTAATATTTCGGTATAATTAAATACCGATAAATGGGGAAAATTTTGGAGAAATTATGGAAAATTCTAAAATAGGGTATTTTATGGAATTATGCCATTTTTAAGTTTTTATGATTAATTATATGCTATTTTAGTGCTAATCGCGATAAAAAAATCGCTAATCGGTTTTTAGCATTTTTGTGCAAAAAATGTGAACATATCATTTTTGCACACTTGTTACATTTTCTTACATGTTGTGGGTAGATGGTGGCCTAGGGTAACCATTTTGTGAGAAGGATAAAGAAAAAAGAAAAAAAGAAAAGAAAGAAAAATATGATGAAATTGGGAATTAAAACATTAAAGAAATAAAGCATGGAACTAGATAATGAGGGTATGGTTTTGTGTTGACTTTGAGACTCACATCTCTCTCTCTCCCTCACAAAATTCTTGCTGAGCCCCATCCTCCACAACAGCAGCCCACCTCCCCAAATCTTCTTCTCATTCTCTTGAAAAAAATTTACCAAAATTGTCTCAAAATCCATCAAAAAATTCCAAAAAAAAAAAATCCTCATTTCTTCGCCTCTTTATTCTCTCAATTTTCTGAGCTCCCAACCACTTCCTTTCCCAACAAAAATTGCATTTTCTATCATCACTTATTCATACTTCGCCTAGGTAAGCATCAGGCAGACACAAAAACTCTTCTCTTTCTTTTTGCTATTGTTATTAAATCTCAGCAGAAATTTTCAGATCTAATCTTGTTGTTTTTGAGATCTTCATCTGCATCAGCTTCCCAGCTACTATAAAATTCATCAAAGGTGGAAGCTTTAATTATCTTCAAACTCAAATGTTCACTTTTTTTTCTCCAAGACAACCAGGTAACAATACTTTTTGTAGAATCTCCATCATGCATAGTAATAGATCTAATCTTTCCTCCATTAAACTTTTATCTGCATGAAGTCTCATCAGAAATTTATATTTTGAAGTTATTATATTAGAACAAAATTCCTGCTTCTAGATTTAAAAGAACAGACCAGGGCGTTTTTTTGCTTCATCCTTCTGATTCTCGGCAGGTGAGAAAAATCTAAGATAGAATGTTTTTTTTAGCTCTGCTGGAATGAAATTAATAAGATAACTGCTGCTACATCTTTCCATATGTGCTGCTGTTGCCAAAAATAAAATTTTGCTGCCTCATTGTTCTCTCTATAAGTATGACTGAAAGTAGCTTCGATTTCCTTTGCAATATACTGTATAGCTTGAATATTGTAGAATAGAGACCACTTAGGTTTGTTTTTGCCGTTAATACAATCTACAATGATTTTTTTTAATCTGATTCAACTGCGATTCTTCTGATTTTCTTTAAGTTTGCATTTCAATAACCCATCCAATATCGCTCTACATTTAGCTTCCTGTACATCACTGGCCCTATAATAAAACTTTGTTGCAAAGATTATATCTCCTTTATCATTTCTTAATACAGCCCCACCAGAGATGGCTTTGCTTCTAACATTCATAGCCCCATCAGTGTTTAACTTGTGCCAATGCTCAGCAGGCTTTTAACAGGAGGTAAAAAGTATTTTATATATCCCTTAAGCCATATTTTCCTGGTCCTGCATACCCAATTGAGAGAAGATTCTTGGAATGGAATGTACCCCCATATGGACTTCTAGACGAAAAGCAAGCGCGTGGCGACGTCGGCATCGGCGAGCGAAGATCAGGTGAGTAGATTTATATCTACGGGGAGAAGTCGGGTGGATGGCGTATAGCACCCCCGCAGTTCGTGGTGATGTATACGACTACGTATACACACATATATATCGATTATATATTGTTTGAGATTATTGATGACATAGATAGATTCTAGGTGTGATTGGATTAGTTTAGTGTTGCGAAACCGTAGAGTAGTGGTTGCACCACACATATACACACACACCCATACTGGCATACATTCTTCTTTCATATGTGCTTAGATGGGAATATATATATATATATATATGGTTATGCGTTCACATGGGTATGGGACTATGTGTTCACATACTGGATTTGAGGATAGTATTTGGGATTTGAGGTGAGTCGATGAGATGTGAGTTGAGACCGTGATATCGGTGATATTGCAGAATTCGTATTTGAGATACGTCATGATGTTATAGCGGATTTTTGGACGACGATACCATGTGAATGGTGATATAAATAAAATGGTCGACATGTGATCATGATATGAGATATAATATGTTAGGATGTTTATGATAGGTCGCATTGGGCGATGTATGCCTCCTTATGACGATATATGATGATGATATCGGGCTGTATGAGGCTGTAGACCAGTAGTCAGATCATGATTATATTAATGATATTAGCATCGTACTAGATGTAGATCAGTACCCGGATTATGATCTTGGATAAAGAGGATATCAGATGAATAATGTGATGAATGTGATATTGACCCGTATCCAGATTTGGGATGCCGTACGACGGATTTACGTATGAGCTATATGTTGATGTATGATCCGCACTCTTGACTTGGGGAATATTTGATTATGGTATCGGATGTGATATTATCGAGGCGGGATCACCGACTAATATATATATATATGTATGTATCGACTCAGATGTTAGGCGGTTTCCTCACCTTCAGTTAGCCTGTTAGCACAGCCCTATAGTTAGTGTACCTGTATGACTCATATGATATTAAATGCAGATTTGTTATTTTTGTGTCTAGTATTTAGCTCCCGCTCATTATTGTTGTTCGCTCCGCATCGCATGCTTATATTATGATTCATATTCTATTGTTGATATCATGCTGTTAGGACACCAGCACCATTACCGATGACGCGTATGTACCACGTACACTTACTTGCCCGCTCACACGCATCTTCATCGGTAATTGCCATGTCACGAACACTTTAGAAATACTATTTCATTGACATAAGTTGTTAGCTAATAGTTTAGACATGATAATAGTGTACTTGCCTTATATGCTTGTTTAGACATTGTAGTTATTGCCTGCTACTTCATGCATGTTATTATTCACTGTTGTGCCGAATTCATGGATTTTCATGCCTATATTCACTGTTTACACGCTATTGATGATTCGGATTCGGATTTCATGAGATTTCTTGGATTTGGAGGAAAACCGCAAAAACATAAATAAACCTTTTCTCTCTCTTTTTAAATAAAAAGTGCGGTTTTCCCATGATGTATGAGTCGTCCACCATGAGTTTGCTGATGGATTTCGAGACCCGATTCGAGGAGACGGATGAACCGTTTCGGGTACATAGTGGGCCCGGTAAGGTACCCCGGGGCAAGAAGCGCGTGATGATGACGATGTGAGCCTGGCAGGGGAGCAGTACCTACCGGTGATTTTACCCGACGCGTCGGATATTCGGAGGATACCGTCGTGGTCTTGAGATTGATGGTAGGGGCCGGTCTGGACTGACGGCGCCCTACATAGTGAGATTGATATAGAGATTCTGAGATATTGAGGTACAGAGATTTGATGATACGGGCCAGTCCGGATAGCCGGAGCCTGAGATTTTGAGACATTGGGATTTACGTTTTGTGTCGATGCTAGACACTGTTTATGCTGATTTTATTATGATATCTCGTTTTAAAAATACAGTAAATCTCACTAATTTATGAAAGCTGTTTTCTTCAGTACATGCATTATGTTTCGTGCATTCATACATCATCCATGTGATACAATGCTACCTGAGGCACTGACACGGGCACACGGGATTGCACTTGGGTTAGATATTTACCCTAGCCATTGTTATAGGCTGCATGTTTATATTTGAGGATTATATATTACGATCGTATAACATAGGATTGCGCCATACATGCGTTTTCTACTCGTAGTTGTTTTCTACTCACAAGTTGGCAACTCACCCCCGTTGTGCCACAGTTCCTTGCAGGTTCTTTACGGATTTGCTGGCACACTATTCTTTCCGGGTGATTGCTTTGGCAGGTGGGTTTTTTTTGCATCAGGACCACCTTTGTTTATTATTATTTCAGTTGTATCTAGAAACTCCATCAACCGGATTGTATATTTGAGAGATAGAAAACCAGACCTGTTATTCTTTCGACCTTAGAGTCGCGCGTTGTAATATTATGTTTTTCATGTTGTTTTGAGTTTCTTTTGAGTTTTGATCCTCGCCCTTGGCGTTGTATATTATATTGCTTGCGTGGTTGTGACCGTCGATTGACGAAGAGCTAGCTCCCGCTTGGGGATGCATTTTTCATTATATATGCTTTATCAGGTTTTATACCCATTTGGGGTCAGTATTTACAAAGGAAACTCTGCCGAAATTTTTAGAAAAGACTTGTGATTTTTAAAATGTATATTTCGGCGCATTTTGCAAACTATTTGATTTGAAATGGTTTTTCCCACACTCTACTACTTTTCTTGGTTTGGATTTCTGGGTTTTTGGCTTACTTAGATTACGTAAGCCTCGAGACATTTCGTAGTTTAAGTGCCGGTCATATTCCGTATTTTCGGGACGTGACACCTGTTTATACGACTCCTTTGAGCCGTGTGTCACGACCCGAAATTGGCATGTGATTGCCCTAATACTACGCAACGCCTACAGACGTGACACAGTAAAAGAAAGCCAAAACCCAGAAATCTAAACCATTAAAAGTCAAGAAAAGATAAGAAACATAGTTTAAAAGTCTTTGAAATCACAACCCAAATTGTTTAAAAATCTATCTTTCTTTCTTAAAAATTTTGGCAGCACCTCCTTTGTAAAAACTAGCCCCAAAATGGGTAAAACATAAATATAATCGAAGCATCCCCAAACGGGAGAAAATACACGCCCAAAGGCGGAAAACAACCACCACAACAAATATACGACGCCGTAGCGAAGAAATAAAAGACGATAGAAAGGAAACTGTATAAAAGACAACAAATTAAAAGTAATATACAATATCGTCCTCACCAAGTCTCTAAGTCAACATGAAAATATAGTAGATGGAGAGTACAAGGATACAACGAATATACAATACAAAAATACGGATAACCACAAAAACCCACCTAAGCAAAACTGCACACTATGAGCTGAAGCGGTATCCGTAGCAAAAGTTGATCAAATAGATGAATAGCCAGCCTTAACTACTCGGGGGAACACCCTGCAAAACAACTGTGGCAAAACGGGGGTGAGTTGCTAACTCATGAATAGTAGATAACATATGCAGGTAATCGCAGGTATGCACGTACAACGTGAATCTAACAAATGCAATTAATAGCAATAACAGGTCATATGAATGCGATAATCTGAAAAGTACACTAGCGGGTACAACTAATACATGAAGCAATAATAATATGACAATCAGTATGCAATAATAATGCAATAATGACATGGAAATGTTTATATTCAACAATCATGGAAAGTACACTAACAGGTACTACTAATACATGAAACAGTGCATAAACAATAAATGTGGCGTATGGAATGAAATTTGTCATTTCCACGGAATCCTGATATCGTGGTAGGATCACAATCCATCAAGACAATCTATATCCCAATTCCTCAAATCAGCCCCTAAATTTGGCTCTTATATCATATAAGTCTCACAAATCCTGAATGTACACTTTCGAATAAATCTCCTATATCCTGAATGTACAAATCAGCAACCTCATATATATCATGTATCAAATCTCAGTTAAATCACCTATATCCCAAATCCAATCTCAAGTAAAAATTCTAACACCCTAAATATATTTCCATGAATAATTATGATGATGTATATAAATTTATATCAATACACATATATTAGCGTCCCATTCCACTAATATTGGTGTAAGGGCATATATAACAACGTCCTAATCTCCGGTTATATATTCAAAGGAATAGAAAGAAATATCACGAAACCAATGTGTCAAGAATCGACACAGAAATGCTGATCTATCAGGTGTTGTCACCAAGACTGGCCCCGTGATAGGTATGTATCACACGCTATCAAAAAAGCACGAGTGCCTAGCTCTGACCCTCGTCTTTCCATGTATCCATACGTACATGACTCCCAACAGTATCCCCATGATTACCGCCGAGTCATAGGTAACGTCACCGGAAGGTATGGTTCCCCTGACAGGCTCAATCGGCAAGGTCCATCAATCGTCTTGCCCCGGGGTACCTCCGGGCCCCACCATGTACCCTCATACGGCCTCGATGCCTCCTCGTTGGGGTATATATATATATATATCGGAACCGATAAAACTCATGGTGGATGCAGAAATATTATATCAAGGAAAACCGGGTTTTTCAAATAATGCATAATTTCATGAACTCCCACGGTCTCCAAATCCAGAAAATATCATGAAAAATCCATATAACAATGCGAAAATCCATGAATATGATATATGCAAAATAAAACTGGAATGTAAGCATATAAAGGAAAGCCGCTAATTAACTACAACAAGTTAATATAAATATCATGCGGTTCCTATTTTATCCAATTCTAAATAACATCAAGTAAAGGTAAATATGTAGCTATAACCAGATATATGTGTAAACAATAAGGTATAGCAAGATATATGTATCTACCTATAAGTAAATGATGTAGTATACCCCCTGGGTATAAGTGAAATATGTGTGCAAAGTATACCTGTAGCTATATCATTAAGTGTGTATATACCTATCACTAATGGTACAATACTCTATAGGTATACAGGTATCTAGCATACAAGTATGTGAAGGCATATGTGTAAGCATGTAGGTATACAGGTATGCTATATGTCATATGCGATGAGAAATCTGAATCAATTGTTAGTTATATGTATGCCCTAGAGGCCATTACTGTACATTGGATGTATATTGTAGTGGATGCTGGGACATATATAGGAAGGACTTTCTTGCTCGACATGATAGTACGCTATCTGGTTGCACTTTATCTTAACATGTATACTTTCTGTCTCTCTGATTACATGTTGATAAAGCCCATAGGATGTGTGCTCGACTTCCAAGACTATGATGTAGATCATACTAGTGGGGCCTGGGTAGTCCAAGAGTACATCCTTGAATTGTTCCTAGTCGTGGGAATATCGAGACGGGGCATCGATATTCCAGAGTAGACTAGCGTATATCTTCTCGACCCATGCGATGGGCGATGGATGATCCCATATCCATTGGTGTTTGACATCGAAGATGGTATGCGGGTGCTCAGTGGAGACTGGGTACACTGAACGGACTCGCCGAGAACTCCCAGATGGTATTATACCTCACGTCAGATGGCAGTTCTCTGGTGACACTGGTACAGCTTAGTCTGTTGACCCGAGATCGTCATAGAGTCTTGTGTGTCTCCCACTGTGCTTTGATTTCCACCCTACCACGGCTCTACTGAGTTGTGCAAACAGGTGGTTTTTGGGTACAGTCCCGATTCACATGGAGGCAATGAGCGATAGGAGGGGATTCGTCTCTCCCGGTATTGGGGGTTGATGTTGTGCTATGCTCGACTGGCCATAACAGGAAATCCCTGGCCAGGGTTGCAGTGATATACTGGTAAGAGTTATCAGTAGTTTCACGAATGTTATGGACCCTACGTCGGCATGACTTATCGAGCTATTGGGGTCTGACGTTTACCACCCCTAGGCGAGATATGCGACATATCAGACGAACAGACCGGACTATACGGTAGTGTTACTGGTCGGATTCGCAGGAGTGTGAGCGGGCTTGCTCGTCGATCTTCTGATCGCTCAATACCCGGGTGGCCGTTACGTTTAGCACACCGCTTGCGGCTTGTGGGTGTTTGATATGATCATCATCTGCTGCCGGCGTATTGACGAGTCTTTAGAGTCCTACACAGAGGTTTCCTGGCTCAAGCGAAACGAAATAGGAGCGCATATGAGATATGTACGGGACCGAGAATAATGCGAGTATGTGATACCGTATTCTATTCTCGCGATGAATGTATCGAATGGTTGTATGCGATATAACCTAGTTATCGAATCAAGTATTGATTCGATAAGCCGATACATTGAATACTAGTCGGTTGTGTGCGACATGACCGGATCATTGAATCAAGTGTTGATTTAATGATTTAATGCATAATTATATATTTGATATATTACTTTGCGTTAACTAGTATTGGTTCACTTTAAATGGATTTTCTCACTCGGCTTGTACACATTGTATATGTGATATACTTTTGTGCACATGCTTGTATCATATATGATAGCTAGGGTTTGTGTAAAGAGTTAATACCTTGGTTAAATAAATGGTTAAGGTTTTTATTCACTTTATTCATTTATTCTTTTATTCATTTAGAAAAAGAAAAAGAAATGAGATAAATGGTGGCATTCTTTTCATTCATGAAGCTTCATGAATATTTTGACCATGTCACCATTTTTGTCTTCTTTTTAAACCTAACCATTCTCTTTAACTCAAGTTAGCTCTCTACACTTTACCATAGTCATTATTATGATAAGAATTATCATTCTAATATATTCTATTATTCTTATCATAATATTTTGAGCTTCTTCTTCTTCTTCCTTCAAGTGAAGAAAAGCTTGACCATCAATGGCAAGTCATGAAATCTAGTGAGAAATCCAAAACAAAAGTTTACCCACTTCCTATTTCTTCATCCTCTACCACTTACCAAGTAGTATAGGGTGTTTCCTTCACACGTTTTTCCGACTTGGTGAAGTTGGAGCTTGTTCTAGCGATGCCTCGACGTAGATCATCTTCGGCATCGAACCGACGATCAAGCCCGCCCATTCTTCGATGATGCCGACGCTAGAGCCCAAGACATGATTTGGACAGAGAGGGGACTTCATTGCGGAGCCGTGGAAGTGGTGGACCGGATCTACAAAGGTTGTATATCCGTTCCCTTAGTTAAAATGTTAACTAGTTTGCTTGTTTCGCCTAAATATCTAGTAAACGATCCGTAGTCGGGTTTGTAGGCACCCGTAAAAATTGATTTGTGCATGTTTGATCACTTGTGAGACTTCACTAGAGTGCCTAGGAACCCTACAGTTGTATCAGAGCCTAGCTAGAGCCTTAGGCGAAGTCCCGACGGAGTTAGAAGTCCGATCGACCCAAAACTCCGACCCGAATATTGCTCTCTGGAAATTTCTGTAAAATGTGGATTTTTTGGAATTAAAAATATGCAGAGAAATGTGCAGGAAATTCTAAGGCAAACCGGAGAAAACGACAACCTGATTCAACAGTACAGCCGCGGAACCGCGGCGTTGACCCCACTTTTGCGGCTGTTCCGCGGCCGTTTGTGATGATTAGCTTGTGTGTTTTCTTCAGTTGTTTGTGTTGGTGTTTCTTGTGTGTTCTGGATGTTTTTAATATTTATTCCAGAGTTGTATTTTCTGGGTTCTATTGGGGACTCGGTGTATTCGATCGGACTGTCTAAATTTTGTCGGTGTGCTTTACCGGGTATTTTTAGAATATGTTAAAAAGTTCGACCGGATATAAATACCCACTTTTTCCCCTGCCGGGAAATTTCCAATTGTTGGATTTTTCCGTAGTTTAACGACGTTCTAAGTAGTGCAAGTAACGCGATGGACCCTCTAGAAGACAACAAACCTTAACTCGATTATGTGACCGTCTTGAACTGCCCTTTGAACCTTCGGGTTTGGGGCAGTACGGCGTGTCACATGTGAGGCGTTGGCTTGACCCTTCTACGGCTGGACCGTTGCTACTGAGGCACGAACTGAATGTTGTTAGACTTATTTCATGTGTTGAGCTGTATCGGGAAAACTTGGTTGTTCGATTGTTCGATCGAAAAGTTTAGCATTTTCTATTTATCCGGAATGTGATACAATAATTGGAATTCAAAAATAGTTATGAGATAACGGAATGAATATTATAAACATAGCAGTTTAGTCTCACTTGATCGGTTGCCATGGAATTTTGATGTGATCAAAAGTCCGTCGCAATCACGTAGCGTACGCGGATACTCGCCGGGTAAACTTAATAGACGGCCTCACTCCATAGCCCCGACCAAGTGACTGTAGGAGAACCCCGTCGCCGAAAGCATCCGTTCGGGTGCTCGCGGTAGCGGTGTTCCGCCTTGGTGCACTTTATCGACGGCGTCGGGGGTGCGGCCGTCTACTAAAGTTTGCGACGAGCATTCGATCAGAATGTCGGGAATCCTGTTGAATTGCCCGACTTGATATTGAAAAGAGTTTTCGATAATGAGACTAAAATGCGGGGTTTATAATTGTTAGGCATGCGATGTCTAAGTATTTCATTTGGTCAGGCATGCGATGTCTGAGGAGATTGCGGATTCCAACTGTTGTAGTTTTACACTTTCTTTTCTGTGACCGTAAGTGTAATATGTGATATCGCCGGTTTCGTTGCTATATGTCAACGACAATTGGGATGCGCATATTTACATACGTTGATGACATTTGATGTTATGTGTTGCTGGATATGTTGTATTGGATTGTCGTGTTTGAATAGCCGGGGGGTTTTTATGTGAGATGAGTGTTTTTCATTTTCATTCATGTAAAAACTTATATGTAATATTCTTTTATTGGGGCACTTCCAGGTTGCGGATGTTGTCACCATTTGTATATTATTTACTTTTCTGCACTAGGATAGACCCAAGGAGGGGAGCACAAGTAACCGGGTTCTGGGGTCCAGTGGGAGACCATCTCGAGGAGTCGAGTCCGGGTCTCCTAACCCTAGAATTGGTAGGGTTGCTTGCCGCTCTCGTAGGGGTCTAGGGGTGTGGGATTGGCTATTCATCACGACCGTGGAATCCGTGTTTTATACTGGCTCGTATTGAAAACACGGACGTCCTAGTATATCCAATATTTCATATGTTTCTTCTGCTGTGATTTATCTGTGATCATGTGATGTTCTGTGATAGGTATAATATATAGTATATATGATATATTATATAGACGTTGCTTATGTTTTACACCCGCGCTAGCCCTGCCTCGCTCTGGCGTTAGTTACCTAACCTAACGGTGCAGACGGGACATCGAGGCGAATGCGGATGGCATAAGCGTACGTTATATTTATCTGTGATGGTTAGGTGGATTTAAATGATGGGATATTCATTAATGAGATTAATGAAAGAAAATAAACCTAATTGATGTTGTGGAATCGAATTTCAAAATAAAAACAGGTAGCTACAGTACTTGCTTTGCATCGCGGTGTTCATTATAGAACATCCTGCACCTTATTCGATGAGGAAAGGACCGAGATCCCTTCACCGGGAGTGACTCCTTTAGCAATAACTGGCAGATGCTACAACCCTCGGTTTGTCTTTGATCATTTCTATAGTTTCCGCTTTGCACAGTGATATATATGATATATCCCGCAGCTCATTCGACGAGGAAAGGGCCGACGATCCCTTCACTGGGAGTGACCCCTTTAGCAAAACTAGAAAAGCCTCGAAAACATTCCATTTAAAAACCATTTGATTCCGCAACGAGATCAAGTTCAAAGCGTTAAAGGTTTTCACAAAAACCAGCCGCAACCCTCCGTCATTTTAGGAAGTAGAGTACTTAGTATTCGTGCTGTGTTTGTTGACCATAGTCAAGGCACAGTGTACGGTAGCTAAGTGATGTCTTCCTACACCGCATATGATGCGATTAGTTAGACCAGTCGCGTGACTTTGTTGACCTTAGTTAAGGGTCATGTGGGTGGGTCTAATTAATCACGAAATGACGGGTAGAACTTGACTAGTACTTATGATTTGTTGACCATAGTTAAGGTCATAAGTGCTAGGGGTAAAAACCATTATCGGGAGTTTCAAGTGTTGAAATTTGCAATGAGATTGCATACCTTCTATGAGATAGTTGGATCTCGATACCCGCTGCGAGTAAGAGTTACTCCTGGGAGAGTTTTATACATTACAATTAGCCGATCAAGTAGGTGTCTAGAAAGGTGTTAACGAGGTTACGCCTCTGGGAAAACGAGGTTTACATTAATTAGGTTCGTGCGAAAGCACGGGGGACCTCCCTCAAAGTACCGACACTGGCCTGGCTGAAAGATTGGCGAACTTGTAGTGTGTAATTAATCCCGGCTAGTCTTTCCTTTTAGGGTTTGAAGGAAGATTTGATAAAAAGCAGTGGGAGCCATCCTGATTAGATAAAATAATAACCAATCTATTCTTGACAGAGCGCACGCTGAGTGTTTTCTTCTCTCTCTCTCCTGGTAGCGACCATATCACGCCTTAATCAAGATAATAATATGGAATATTGACCGAACCCGCTTGTTATACTGAGCTGGGGAACGTTGGTCCCGCTCCAACTTATAATTGTTATAAGACAGAGCAGGAAATTGGGGATTACCAGAATTCCCGTGCCGCCCAAACGAAGAGAGTGCATGTTGATGCATCATCTTCGGGTGTATTCATTACAAAGAACTGTTTCTCAGTGTCCTTTACGTCCTGGGTATATGATACCGGATCAGGATCCCAGATATGTAATCTGTTACATAGGGCTACAGATAGGTAGAGAACTGAGAACGGGTGATAAGTTTCATGAGGCAGAAAACGGGGCAAGTGTTGCAGCCAAGTCTGTTGGTCACTGTCACCCTGTATTACGAATACATTGATTCTGAACAAATGTTATTAGATACCGAACCTGATATACAAAATCATATCTATCTCTTTATTAGTAAAGAAATGATAAAATTTTGTATTGTTGGATAATGTTTTGAACATTTCCTATATCAAAAGTTGATCGGTTCAGGCACGTTATCTAAAAGCATTGACGTTCTAAATCAAACTACAGTTCCTCGTATACAGAACACACACAAGAGGAAGAGTTCAGAAATGAACGAATTCTTCTTGAGGCATTGTAGACTAGGTCATATCAATGCGACCCAACTGGCTGAAGTTGCATTTAGATGCATATTTAAATCAGTTTGAATTTACATCTTGTGAAACTTGCCAGTCATGTCACAAAGATATAATGACACCAGCTCTGTTTACTGGAAACAGAGAAAGAGTTAGTAAACTCTTGGGACTCATACATGATGATGTATGTAAGGTCTCCTGTCTACACATGCCAGGACTGGTTCTTTATACTTCATTATATTCTCTGATAATCTCTCAAGATTCAGTCATATGTTCCTGTTGAAACATAAGTCTGAAGCTTTTGAGGTATTCACAGAATATAAGTTAGAAGTAGAGAACCAAAATACGGGTATAAGTATTATGTCCTATGATAAGATCAGGGAGGAGAATACTTGTGCATAGAATTCCTGGACTATTCTAAAGGAGAATGAGATTTTCTCTCAGTGTTACTCCTCTGAATACACCACAGCACAACGGTGTATCAGGGCGGAGCAATTGCACAATATTAGATATGGTGTGCTCTATGATGAGTATTACTGAGTTACCTATTTCTTTTTTTGGGAGTTGTGCACTTGAGAAGCTGCATACCTATTGAATTAGGTTTGAATCAAATCAGTACCTACCACTCCATATAAGATATGGTATGGGAAGAACCCATCTCTTAAGCGAGTTAAGATTTGGGTTTGTCCGGCCTATGTTTGAAGCAAAATCCGGACAAGATCGAGGCAGGATCAGTTCTGTAGAACTGGAAAGGTTCCAGCTATACAAAACTGCAGTTGATGATTTGACAGAACCAAAGGATTCTATAGTCCCCGACGAACCTCAGCCTCTCCGCCGATCTAGTAGGGTTCCTCATCCGCCTGAGAGATACCTCGGTTTCTCGATGACAGTGGGAGCAAGGATTGCATCATGAGATGATGACCCAACTATTTTCGAGCAGGCCATCGAGAGTAGGGACTCTGTAAGAATGGCTGGATGCTTAGCGATCTGAGATGGAATCCATATACACCAGCAAAGTATGGACTTTAGCTGCTATATCTGAAGGGTTAAATCCCCATCAGGAGCAAGTATATCTTTAGAAGATTACTTTGTATAGATGGAAAAGTTGAGACTTTCAAAGTTAGACTTGTTAAAAGTTTTCGTCATCGACCAGGCGTGGATAATGATGAAACCTTTTTCCAGTAGCTATGCTTAAGTCTATCCAGATCCTACTTACCACGGCTACATACCATGACTACGATATCTGGCGGTTGGGTGCCATGACTGCTTTTCTAAATACTGATTTAGAAGAGAACGTCTATAAGAACACAGCCAGAGGTCTTCGTAAACAGTGGGAGCAGCGGAAACGTGTGCAAGTTGCTTTACATAATGAAGCAGGCATCGCGGAGTTGGAACGTCTGTTTTGATGTGATAGTCAAAGTGTTTGACTTCATCAAAATAGTAGACGAACCTTGTATATACAAAAGGATAGTAGAGAGTAAGGTGGTCATCCTCGTATTGTACGAAGACAACATACTCTTGATAGGAAGAGAGTTTCCTATACTACGATCGGTCAATCTCCTATTATCACAAGGATTCTCCAAATAGGATCAAAGTGATACCTCCTAAATCCTGAGTTTTCATCTATGAGATAGATGTAATTGGATGCTAGGATTCTCACTAGGTGTAGTGAGATGGTATCAATCGATCCTAGGGAGAATCACTGGAAGAGTTCCAGGGTGATAAATACGACTGAATGTCAGTCACAGGCATTGTCTTTACCCTCAGTAAAGGGACGGTATGTTGGAAGAGTTCCAAGCTAGATACCATGGCAAACTAGACGATAAAGGCTGGTAACATCGCTATTGAAGATACTACCAAAGAGGCAGTTTGGGTGTATATTGGTTCATAAGATGAACTTGGTTCCTGCCATTGTATGACAATGGAAGTGTGGCTTAGGCCCTGGAACCCTGGTCCCATCAGTGACCCAGACATATTCTGAGGAAGCATCACCTGATCATGGAGATAGTTGATCTCCAGGTTGATCGAGGTTAGGAGAGTAGACTCAGAGGACAACACGGCGGATCCACTCATGAAGGCCTTTTTCCCAAAGAGAGACTTTTAGGGGATGGTTGAGTATGTGATACTGCAACCACTGCTACAGATGGCCCTAGTGCAAGTGGGAGATTGTTAGTTATATGTATGCCCTAGAGGCCATTACTGTACATTGGATGTATATTGTAGTGGATGCTGGGACATATATAGGAAGGACTTTCTTGCTCGACATGATAGTACGCTATCTGGTTGCACTTTATCTTAACATGTATACTTTCTGTCTCGCTGATTACATGTTGATAAAGCCCATAGGATGTGTGCTCGACTTCCAGGACTATGATGTAGATCATACTAGTGGGGCCTGGGTAGTCCAAGAGTATATCCTTGAATTGTTCCTAGTCGTGGGAATATCGAGACGGGGCATCGATATTCCAGAGTAGACTAGCGTATATCTTCTCGACCCATGCGATGGACGATGGATGATCCCATATCCATTGGTGTTTGACATCGAAGATGGTATGCGGGTGCTCAGTGGAGACTGGGTACACTGAACGGACTCGCCGAGAACTCCCAGATGGTATTATACCTCACGTCAGATGGCAGTTCTCTGGTGACACTGGTACAGCTTAGTCTGTTGACCCGAGATCGTCATAGAGTCTTGTGTGTCTCCCACTGTGCTTTGATTTCCACCCTACCACGGCTCTACTGAGTTGTGCAAACAGGTGGTTTTTGGGTACAGTCCCGATTCACATGGAGGCAATGAGCGATAGGAGGGGATTCGTCTCTCCCGGTATTGGGGGTTGATGTTGTGCTATGCTCGACTGGCCATAACAGGAAATCCCTGGCCAGGGTTGCAGTGATATACTGGTAAGAGTTATCAGTAGTTTCACGAATGTTATGGACCCTACGTCGGCATGACTTATCGAGCTATTGGGGTCTGACGTTTACCATCCCTAGGCGAGATATGCGACATATCAGACGAACAGACCGGACTATACGGTAGTGTTACTGGTCGGATTCGCAGGAGTGTGAGCGGGCTTGCTCGTCGATCTTCTGATCGCTCAATACCCGGGTGGCCGTTACGTTTAGCAGACCGTTTGCGGCTTGTGGGTGATTGATATGATCATCATCTGCTGCCGGCGTATTGACGAGTCATTAGAGTCCTACACAGAGGTTTCCTGGCTCAAGCGAAACGAAATAGGAGCGCATATTGTAAGTGCACGGCGGCGCCCCGGCCGTCAATCCGACGGCCAAATGCGGAAGCGGTGAATAACTTTAATTTTTGCGGACTTAGCAAACCGGCACCACCGCGCACTATAACCCGGATCGAACCATTAATTAGTCCTAGCTAACTACAAGAAAGGGAATAGAGATATACCGACGATCCAAGTCCTCCGGTCTTCTTGTCATGGTCCCGATCTCCTGCGGAAAGTCCTGTCTCCTCCTCGTCGCCGGAAGTGCACCACATCGCCTACTTTGTTTACGGGCTCCCACCTCAATGCCGAGGCAACTCGGGCACGAAGCCGGCTACTCGACGTGCCCAAGGTTCGCTGTAGAATATGTAGTCCTCAAGTCTCACTTTTGGGGTTGTAGGAATTGCCTTTTTGGTGGAGGTATGAAACATGAACTTTTTCTAGGTGAACTTGGGGATTTTTCTAACATGAAATGAACAAAAATCCCCATGAGAAATTCTTGGACAGCCCCATATCAAGAGTGGCCGGCCAAGTCTAGAGAGGAGAGTGAGAATGAGAGTGTGTGGCAAAGAAAATGAGTGGAGCAACCATCATATCCAAGAGAGAGAGAGAGGAATGGTTATGATGCAAAAGGGAATGATCACAACAATAAACCCACACTCAACCAACCTCACCCCTCATCATCATCAACCATCATGCCCACTAAAAGTCAAGCCATCATGAGAAGGAGAAGTCAATGATGGTGCACATCATGAAAACCATCATGATGCCAAAATAAGCAAAGACCCCCTCCACAAAAAGCCTATTTGCAACAATGCAAATAAACCCTCCTCCACCAATCTTCGGCCAATGAACGGAACAAAGGAAATTGGCCGAAACGGAAAGCAAACTGGCAACTCCAGAAAACTGGTCCCGTAATAAATTACAGGAAAACCCCGATACTGTGCATACACACCTGCATCTGTATTTCGACCGAAATACAAATGCAATGAGACAAAATCTACACTGTACTATACTAGAATCCGGCTTATACCAAAACCGGCTAGTAATATCTGTTCGATCCTGATCCGTGCAATACCGCACGTATCTGATCGAACCCTGCCATATAACCATACGGCCTATAGTACAGACTGTCCGATCCTGATCCGTGCAATACCGCACATATCTGATCGGACCTTGCCATATCTCCATACGGCCTCTACAACCTTTCGCCCGAAAGCTGAGTAACTGAATGTGGGGGACTCTAAAGACTCATCAACACCTTGGTTGTGGATTTAACCACTAGCACGTCAGAGGTATAAGCCAACACGTAACGGGCTACCAGGTACTGACTAAAAGGGATGTCTGTGAGCGAACTCAGCCTGACAACCCTACTGAGCCTGTCAGTGACAATATCCGTACAGTCCGGTCCGTTCGTCTATGAGCATCGCATGGCGGGCCTAGGGGGTTGGTAAAAGTCAGACCCCCAAAAGCGGTACAAGTCGTGTCGGAGTGTAGCCCAGAACACCCTGAGATACTACTGGAATACCTACCAGTAAATCTCCTTGCCTTGGCCAAGGACTTTGTGTAATGGCTCTCCTAGACACAGCACGACCTCACCCCCAATACCGGGAGAGACGAACCCCTGAAGATACGCTCACTGTCTCCATGTGGCTCGGGACTGTACCCAACTAAAACCTGTTTGCACGACTCCTTTGAGCCGTGGTAGGGTAGTAATCAAAGTACAGTGGGAACTCACACGAGACAAATGACGATCCCCAGGTCGATGAACTAACCTGCACACATGTCACCAGGGAACTGCCATCTGACGTCTGGTATATGACCAACTAGCATGTTCCCGGCGAGTCCTGTCCGGTGTACTCATAACCCAATGAGCACCTGTATACATCTTAGGTGATCCAACTGACACCAGTGGCCTGTGAGACCGGCCACTGCCCCTCGTCGGGGTCTCGACTGTATACACTAGTCTACTATGGAGAATCGATGCCCTGTCTTGAAACTCTCACGACTAGGGACCTTTTAAGGATATGCTTATAGACCCCCAGCTCCCACTTATATGATCGCCCTCATACTGCTGGTGGTCAAGCAAGAATCCTAGGGGCTCTATCAACGTGTAATAGCAACCTGTAAGGTCACCTAAAACAGTACACGATGATAAAGATGAACCAGATAGCAAACTATCATCTCGAGTAAGACTGTCCTACCGGGATAGGTCCTCCCTCAATCATTGCAATCACGTACCTGTGATCCAATAATTGACTCTGAGGGCACTATCTCCAACAATCTCCCACTTGCACTCAAGGCTAATTATTGCGATGTCGCATACTCACAGCCCGTGTGATACCGAACACCCAACTCCTCTACTAGTCAGTCTCACAAAGCTCGTTTGCGAAACTATTGCGTTCGAGGAATAGCCTCAGTGAGTGGATCCGCCTTGTTGTCTCTTTCCATGTCTCTCTATATCTCAAGTTCGCGGAGAAACCCATCTCCCGAAATGAGCAATACCTGTCTTAGAATGTGTCTGGATGTCTGATGGGACATAGCTCATAAATGAGCTCCAAATCCAAACTTCTTAGACTGTATCGTCAACTGAACTCAATCAGTATCCTGCGCCATGCCACCCTCAGTATTGCCTTGGACCATCTGTCCAAAATACTGCCCCTCATCAGAAGGAAAACTATAGCTCTGACAACCTCCTTGTCGTCCATGTCACCTTGGAAGCCTGGAATGATAACTGTTTCCCGAATGAGGCTGTCGTTATCATATCCCTAGAACATCCACTTATGTTCTAAAACTGCTTCCGACTGTTTCTCCAGGATTGGATTAATGTCAACTTATTGCATCTAGTGCAAGAACAATGTCTGGTGTGGTACTTGACATCTCATGATTGACTCAATCGCCTGAGCAAGTGATCTGCCAATCATGCACATCCCTCTCCCCTTTAGTCTGTAAGACACCTTTAGAGAGGGTGACTCCATTACCTGCAGGTACACTACCGTGCCAGGAGTCGTCCATTCTAAATACTCTTAGAATGCTGTCTAAGTGCCCAGATTGGGAAACCACCCAAATCTAGATCTAAAACCATAGATCTAGTAACCAGTTTGTCTGATATAAAATCCATTTCCTTTGTGGAGAAACAACTGTGTGACGACCAAAGTATAACCCACTGTAGTATAGGAGTTTCCTTTCCTACTATGTGTATGTCATCCAAATACCAGGATATCACACCCTACTACCTTCTTAACAGATCCATCCCCTATTCTGATGAAGTCAAACCCATGACTGTCACGTCAGAAATAGATGATCTATCTCCGCTACATCTGCTCTAGTCTATAAATAGACATAAGCAACCTGTCCACCAATGCTTCCGCTGCTCCCACTGACTACGACAACCCTCTGGCAGAGTCATATACACGTACACTTCTGGAGCGAGTCCAGAACGACGCTATGCTCATCCTCCCGCCGGGTCTCGCAGCCTTGAACAACAGCAATGGTAACTGTGGGTAAACAAGAACTTCCCTGTCACCGTCCTTGAGGCTACCGTAGTGCCTCTCGGGTGCCTGAAGTTACCTACCTTATCTGCGGAGTGGCCAATGGAATGTCAATCCAGATTGAATCTTTAGGTTCCTTATCAAATCTTCAGTAATCGTTTGTGGTTCTGGAATCACTTCCAGTTCTACCATACTCCCACTACTGTTTTCTGAAAAAATCCATTTTTAATAAAACTGTGGCGAGTCTAGAACAATATCGCTATTGTTCATCCAGATGGTAGAAAGTCAACCCTCGTCATAGCCTGGGTCAACCCACAAACAGCCATTACAGAAACGTGCCTTGAGTTGTCCAGTGTCTGGTTTTAATCATAAACCGGACAACTCCCCGTACCTTAACATCGTTAAGATATGAACTGTTCTATATCCAATATAGAAACAGAGGCACTGATTTAATTGAACCAGATTCAAATCATGCAGCTGTCCCAGCGCATGTCAACTAAATGGAAGGAGGCCGATCAGCGTTACTCAACTTAGGAATACTTCCAATTATGAGTAACCTGAAAAAGAAGCAAGATCTCTTTATCATTACTATCAACTGAATACCATACACAAGTATCTACATCTTCGATCTCTTTGAAGAATCCCGATACTTTCTATACCTGGTTCTCTACTCTATTCATATACCTATAACTTCTCAAAATTTGGACCCTGTGTTTCCGCGAAACACCTGTCTAAAAACTAGAGAAGTCATAAGTAAACCGAATATAGTACGAGGACCAAGCCCTCTGTCCTGATGGACCCTGGACAACATACAATCCTTTGTATAAGTCCCTTGAGTCTGATAACTCATTCACTGTGTGTCGTAGGTTGAAAACTGTACTTATGGTTAACAAGAATTACACCGCTGTTTAATGCTCCTTACCTAACCATCCACTGATATAGGTAAATGTCGTAGACATAATTTCAGAAAGGTATATCTCACTCTATGAAAATAGACGTACAGATATATCAATTTGAAATTGGTGCATAACAGCGGATATTCAAAACCAAATATTTGCCGACCGGCAAACAGCCCAGGGATTTCCTCAAATATCACTGATTACAACGAATCCCGATATAATGAGGATAATCACCCAATTCCCAATAACTTACTCCCACTCATCATCTGCAAAACCATACAGATGTGAGAATCGTACCTGGTAAATACATACCCTGGAGTAAGTATCTAATCGGGAAATCAGTTTTCCTTTAACATTACACAGTGAAACTGAAACATTGAAATGTTCCGATGGGGTATTCTGGTATTCCTAGTAATGCCTCTTCCAGATTCACGACTGTAACCGTATAGTTCTTTGCCACCTCTCCAAATCCCTTCATATGTCTTTAGTCTTTACCTTCTGCACACCCTTTTAGGCCAAATGGTTTTCTTCCTTCCCTACCGTTCGGCACCAGCCTATGGTTTGGAAGAAGACTATCCAATAAGCATAATGGGTGTACTGTCCCAATCCTAGGAACACTCGCAATGAGAGAGGGTGAAGATAAAAGACAACCGAATAAACCTTATTCCTATTTCTCCTGAACCAGAATCCATCCCCGAACTGGAACCAGTTCCATTCGAGTTCGTATATAACCATACGATGGAGTATCCAAATAAACTGTGGATCTTCGTAGTGATACGGAGTGTCCTGGAGAAATACAAAGGTGATGTGGGAGTGGTAACGAAATATTTGGTTTGGTCGTGAATATCTGTTGCAATTTACTTTGCCCTCTTACTAATCCCTTGCTTTGTCTGAACTTAATACCTTCTGCACACCATCATTATGCTAATTGGTTTTCTTCATTCCCTACCGGTCGGCACCAGCCTAAGGTTTGGAAGAAGACAATCCAATTTGCGTAATAGGTGTACTACCCCTAAACCAAGGAGTACTCGTAACCTGAGAGAGGGTAAAAGGAAAAGACAACTGAATAATCCTATCCGTTTTCTCCACAACCGGAAACCATCCTCGAATAAATTCTTTCGAGTTCGTATCTAACCATACGATGGTTTTGTCCAATGGAAGTGGACGTTCGTAGTAATACGGGGTGTCCTGGAGAAAAGGGTAAAAGTAGGAGTGGCAATGAGGTTTGCAACTCTGACAATCCAAAAAGCCAGTGTTTAAGAAGGTTCGGTCAACTTGGTCACTGAGTTATAGTCTTAGGGTCGGGTCAAATGGTCGCTGCCAGAGAGAGAGAGAGAGAAAAGAAATACTCAGCGTGCACTCTAAGCTAGATCAGAATGGTTACCAATTTATCTAATCTGGAAAACTCCCACTGTACCTCAAATTCTCCTCCAAACCTGAAAGAAGAATTAGTCGGGGTCACCCGAGGAGTAAACTAACTCATCAGTGGGAATCGGGATCCAACTATCATTGCATGATAACGTGACGGAATCCGCTCACGTCATCACACTCCAGAAGGTATGCGCATATCTGGCAAGTTTCAGTTCTTTTGAAACTCCGGATGTGATTTCTGCCCCATGCTCTTATGACCTTGACTTTGGCCAACATATCATAAGTCACATGTCAAGTTCTGCCCGTCATTCTCCAGGTTAATTTGAATCCACCCGTACATACCCTTGACTTTGGCCAAAATGGCAGCACGACTGTCCCAAACCAACGCATCTATCTATGCTGCATATGAATAACCAACAGCTACCAAACACTGTGCCTTGACTTTGGCCAACATACACAGCTTGAATACTATTGACTACCCATATGAAACGACGGAGGGCTACGAATGGTTTCTGGCGAAAACCATTAACGTAATGAACTTGATATCGTCGAAGGAACGGATAGCTTTTAAAAATATAGTGACGAAAACCGTTACTAAAGAGGTCACTCCCGGTGAAGGGATCTCGGCTCTTTCCCCGTAGAATGGGGTGCAGGATATTCCAAATGAATACCGCGATGCAAAGCAAAAGTAATCGGCTATAGTGAAGTTAATGCCCTGACGCAAACTTCTGTCCAAGGGGTCACTCCCGGTGAAGGGATCTCGGCCCTTGCCTCGTCGACTGAGGAGCAGGATATTCTAATGAATACCACGATGCAAAACAAAAGTAAACGTCCTTGCAATAACAGCTTTTTGAAAAGTGTTCCAACAACATCAGATTAGGTTTGTTTTTAACTTGCATTGATCCGAATCAATGCAGTCCCATCAATTGATCACACCAAAAAGAACGAAAATATACTGATGTACGTATATGCCATCCGCATTCACCACTGGGTCCCGTCATTACCCGTTAGGTTAGCTAACTAACGACAGAGCGGGGACTGGACTAGCGCGGATGCAAAACATATACAACATCTACTAATATATATACCAATATATTATATTTCGCTCAAGGCGTGAATAGAATGCAACATCACAGAAATGTACAGCATCACAGAAACAATACAGATATCTGGGATCCCCGGGTTTCACAGAGCCGCTGAAACCCGACGTTCCCCTGGTCGTGTGGATAGCCTGTGCAATGAAATCCTAGACCCCTACGGGCGCGGCAAGTTACCCGCCAAAACCTGAAGCGAGGCAGCCCCCTTTAGCAACGTGAATGGACCACCCAGCACTTCACGGAATCCGGTAACTTGGGCACCCCTCCTGGGTCAACCTGTACCCCCTACGAGTGCGGCGAATATCCCGCCAATCCTAGAGTGAAGCCCCTTCCGTCTCAATGCCATGAGATGCGGGCTTGTTGCCCTCCAGAACCCGGCTATCCGTGTACCCCTCCGCGGGGCAATCCTAGTACAGAAAGTAAAATATACATACAACGGGTACATCGACCGCAACCAGGTCGTGCCCCAAAATAATAATACAAACAGGCAGTGACGGCAGTCCACATGTCGGACGCTCGCACCGCAATATCAAATGTACAAAATACAACAAAACTGTACTAGCATTGCATCCAGGCTATCCCCCACGACCGATCCGCAACATCACAGCAAAAACAAAACATCAACGTGAAAGTCACGTTCGCAAGTCCGTCTAACCGGGCTATAGCAGTTAGACCGGATTTACCGATCAAGTGACATTCACGGTCGCAGATATAATGTAAATACTGTGAAAAATGTGTTTAAAATATCCGATCGATCAAAAATTAACAAGTGGGCCCCCAATCAAAACTGTAGCACTCACAGAAAACCTGGGCCCAATTTTAATATTCCAAAACCCATATTTTAAGCCCAGAAGGCCTCTGTAAAAAATTGGTGAAGTGATCTCCACAGTGCGCGGCGGAAGGGCGGCGGGAAGGGGGTTTTCGCGGCGGTTCCGCGCTCCCACTGTGGAGTTACTTCATCGAATTTTTACAGAGCTCTTAGATTTTCCAGTACATCAATATTTTACAACCTGAAAAATTTTTCGACACCAAAAATTTCCAACAGAAAACTGATGTGGGCAAATACGGGTTTTTGGACATTTCGATCGATCGGAACTGAAAAACACATTACACAAAGATAGACTAAGTTAATGGCGAGTCTCTGATACCACTGTAAGTGCACGGCGGCGCCCCGGCCGTCAATCCGACGGCCAAATGCGGAAGCGGTGAATAACTTTAATTTTTGCGGACTTAGCAAACCGGCACCACCGCGCACTATAACCCGGATCGAACCATTAATTAGTCCTAGCTAACTACAAGAAAGGGAATAGAGATATACCGACGATCCAAGTCCTCCGGTCTTCTCGTCATGGTCCCGATCTCCTGCGGAAAGTCCTGTCTCCTCCTCGTCGCCGGAAGTGCACCACATCGCCTACTTTGTTTACGGGCTCCCACCTCAATGCCGAGGCAACTCGGGCACGAAGCCGGCTACTCGACGTGCCCAAGGTTCGCTGTAGAATATGTAGTCCTCAAGTCTCACTTTTGGGGTTGTAGGAATTGCCTTTTTGGTGGAGGTATGAAACATGAACTTTTTCTAGGTGAACTTGGGGATTTTTCTAACATGAAATGAACAAAAATCCCCATGAGAAATTCTTGGACAGCCCCATATCAAGAGTGGCCGGCCAAGTCTAGAGAGGAGAGTGAGAATGAGAGTGTGTGGCAAAGAAAATGAGTGGAGCAACCATCATATCCAAGAGAGAGAGAGAGGAATGGTTATGATGCAAAAGGGAATGATCACAACAATAAACCCACACTCAACCAACCTCACCCCTCATCATCATCAACCATCATGCCCACTAAAAGTCAAGCCATCATGAGAAGGAGAAGTCAATGATGGTGCACATCATGAAAACCATCATGATGCCAAAATAAGCAAAGACCCCCTCCACAAAAAGCCTATTTGCAACAATGCAAATAAACCCTCCTCCACCAATCTTCGGCCAATGAACGGAACAAAGGAAATTGGCCGAAACGGAAAGCAAACTGGCAACTCCAGAAAACTGGTCCCGTAATAAATTACAGGAAAACCCCGATACTGTGCATACACACCTGCATCTGTATTTCGACCGGAATACAAATGCAATGAGACAAAATCTACACTGTACTATACTAGAATCCGGCTTATACCAAAACCGGCTAGTAATATCTGTTCGATCCTGATCCGTGCAATACCGCACGTATCTGATCGAACCCTGCCATATAACCATACGGCCTATAGTACAGACTGTCCGATCCTGATCCGTGCAATACCGCACGTATCTGATCGGACCTTGCCATATCTCCATACGGCCTCTACAACCTTTCGCCCGAAAGCTGAGTAACTGAATGTGGGGGACTCTAAAGACTCATCAACACCTTGGTTGTGGATTTAACCACTAGCACGTCAGAGGTATAAGCCAACACGTAACGGGCTACCAGGTACTGACTAAAAGGGATGTCTGTGAGCGAACTCAGCCTGACAACCCTACTGAGCCTGTCAGTGACAATATCCGTACAGTCCGGTCCGTTCGTCTATGAGCATCGCATGGCGGGCCTAGGGGGTTGGTAAAAGTCAGACCCCCAAAAGCGGTACAAGTCGTGTCGGAGTGTAGCCCAGAACACCCTGAGATACTACTGGAATACCTACCAGTAAATCTCCTTGCCTTGGCCAAGGACTTTGTGTAATGGCTCTCCTAGACACAGCACGACCTCACCCCCAATACCGGGAGAGACGAACCCCTGAAGATACGCTCACTGTCTCCATGTGGCTCGGGACTGTACCCAACTAAAACCTGTTTGCACGACTCCTTTGAGCCGTGGTAGGGTAGTAATCAAAGTACAGTGGGAACTCACACGAGACAAATGACGATCCCCAGGTCGATGAACTAACCTGCACACATGTCACCAGGGAACTGCCATCTGACGTCTGGTATATGACCAACTAGCATGTTCCCGGCGAGTCCTGTCCGGTGTACTCATAACCCAATGAGCACCTGTATACATCTTAGGTGATCCAACTGACACCAGTGGCTTGTGAGACCGGCCACTGCCCCTCGTCGGGGTCTCGACTGTATACACTAGTCTACTATGGAGAATCGATGCCCTGTCTTGAAACTCTCACGACTAGGGACCTTTTAAGGATATGCTTATAGACCCCCAGCTCCCACTTATATGATCGCCCTCATACTGCTGGTGGTCAAGCAAGAATCCTAGGGGCTCTATCAACGTGTAATAGCAACCTGTAAGGTCACCTAAAACAGTACACGATGATAAAGATGAACTAGATAGCAAACTATCATCTCGAGTAAGACTGTCCTACCGGGATAGGTCCTCCCTCAATCATTGCAATCACGTACCTGTGATCCAATAATTGACTCTGAGGGCACTATCTCCAACACATATGAGATATGTGCGGGACCGAGAATAATGCGAGTATGTGATACCGTATTCTATTCTCGCGAGGAATGTATCGAATGGTTGTATGCGATATAACCTAGTTATCGAATCAAGTATTGATTCGATAAGCCGATACATTGAATACTAGTCGGTTGTGTGCGACATGACCGGATCATTGAATCAAGTGTTGATTTAATGATTTAATGCATAATTATATATTTGATATATTACTTTGCGTTAACTAGTATTGGTTCACTTTAAATGGATTTTCTCACTCGGCTTGTACACATTGTATATGTGATATACTTTTGTGCACATGCTTGTATCATATATGATGATATATGATAGCTAGGGTTTGTGTAAAGAGTTAATACCTTGGTTAAATAAATGGTTAAGGTTTTTATTCACTTTATTCATTTATTCTTTTATTCTTTTAGAAAAAGAAAAAGAAATGAGATAAATGGTGGCATTCTTTTCATTCATGAAGCTTCATGAATATTTTGACCATGTCACCATTTTTGTCTTCTTTTTAAACCTAACCATTCTCTTTAACTCAAGTTAGCTCTCTACACTTTACCATAGTCATTATTATGATAAGAATTATCATTCTAATATATTCTATTATTCTTATCATAATATTTTGAGCTTCTTCTTCTTCTTCCTTCAAGTGAAGAAAAGCTTGACCATCAATGGCAAGTCATGAAATCTAGTGAGAAATCCAAAACTAAAGTTTACCCACTTCCTATTTCTTCATCCTCTACCTCTTGCCAAGTAGTATAGGGTGTTTCCTTCACAAGTTTTTCCGACTTGGTGAAGTTGGAGCTTGTTCTAGCGATGCCTCGACGTAGATCATCTTCGGCATCGAACCGACGATCAAGCCCGCCCATTCTTCGATGATGCCGACGCTAGAGCCCAAGACATGATTTGGACAGCGAGGGGACTTCATTACGGAGCCGTGGAGGTGGTGGACCGGATCTACAAAGGTTGTATATCCGTTCCCTAAGTTAAAATGTTAACTAGTTTGCTTGTTTCGCCTAAATATCTAGTAAACGATCCGTAGTCGGGTTTGTAGGCACCCGTAAAAATTGATTTGTGCATGTTTGATCACTTGTGAGACTTCACTAGAGTGCCTAGGAACCCTACATCAATGTCACAATGTCCCTAACCAAGCAATATCATATCTATAAGTGGGTTGTGCGTGACATGGCAATTATTGACGGGGTGTGTAGCATACAATCAGTGCTCGTGCAACATGAGTCGTCAATAATATGTGCAGTGTCCTAAGGATACTAGTCCAAGAACAACAACATCTAAGTAATGAGGTAAATGCGCAATTCTAAATATTACATAGAATATGCGACAAGTATTAACATCTTTAGCCCAGACGCATAACGCCAAGCGGGCGATTCCGCTGTAGATGTTAAATCTGCTCACAAACGCTCCAAGCTAGGTGAAGTCCACCACCTGTTTTCCCTTTGTAGCAGTGTCCGAAGTCCCTGCCTACGAATCTGCAACATAAACAACAAAACAAGTATATATTAATAATAGACCTAAAATACTTACAATCTACACGGACCAACACGACACACCTACGTACTCTAAAGGGTTCGTATTGCAGCTAACGCGTATAGCGACACAACGAAACCAACTCAACGCAACAGGAACACGGAACACGCATCGTATCGGATAACGTATCGTACGAAACGAAAAACTAGAAATATGCAAAGTGATCCCAGATTTTTCTGTGCTAACAATTTGTAAAAATTACAAGTACCATGAGACTACAATTAACCCCAGAGACCCCTATACCAAAAACCGACACCTAGGTCCCTACTCTGGCTGCAAATTGCGGCCAGAAGCAATAAATCTGTGGCCGGAGTTAGAGGAAGTGGGCTCGTATTTTGAGGGTAGGTTCTAGGTCTCTATACTAGGTTACTGTCATGCTAATTTTTGCAACAAATACTTGGTTTAACAGCAGATCATCCGAGACCCTTAAAAAAACACTAAAAATACGATATTTATCCGAAACGATACGATACGCGATAAAAAATGTAACTAACAAGCTAAGCTACACAAAAATATCTTAACCAACAGCAAGGAAACATTACCTAGCCAAAAGAACACAAACATCCAAGCTTTGCATGCTCCATGGCAACCAAGAGGGAAAATCAAGGAAAAGATGTGATTTTGGTGAGTTTTTGTTATTTTGTGAATATTATGATGAATTTTGTGTGAAGAAATGAGAGAGATTTCAGTTTGAAAGAGAATGAGATGAAGAAATGAGAAAGAGATAGAGAAAAGAGAGAGGGTGTGAGGAAATGAGAGAGGGAGGTGAGTGTAAGGTGTGAATGAGAGGTGAGTGTATCACATCATTAGTTGAAAACCATGCCTCACAATTAATGCTTTCATACATTCATCACCCAAAAGAAAATATCTCTCTCTTACAAAATATCAAGAGAAAAGATTAAGGGTTGAATTAAACAAGGATTTGGTTAAGGTTAAGTGTCATGGTTGCTAAGACTAATTTAGCACAAATAAATCCTCGCATTTACGTGCACACATGCATGCATGCTTATAAAAAAAATAATAAATTATTAATTAAATGTTATAAAATGTGAGAAACCTGAATTGGTAAACTTTTTACAGTAAACCCGCATTAACGTCTAAACGAATACTAACCGAAATCTAAGGCGTTACAATCTCCCCCCTTATAAAAATTCGTCCCCGAATTTAAAATTCTTACTAAGCGTACCTTCAAAGAGAATATTACAAACTCTCAAATCTCGCTCGCAGCCTCCCAAGTGATTACCTCACTATACGGCTACGTCCAAGAAAAACCCTTCATAGATGGCAAGACCCTTGACCGAAGTTTCTCCATCTGCCGAGCCATTAACACAATTGGCTGCTGGTGAATGAAAGATAGCGTCCAAGCTAAATGGTCTGGTGCTGAATCTTGTGAGAAAGGTCTTGAAGGTAATTGCAAAGTATCGACACAAGAAATACAGGGTGAATACTCAATAATCTTGGTGGAAGTGCCAAATTAAAGGCAACGGAACTAACTCGCTTTAAGGATCTTAAAAGGACCTACAATCCTGAGATAAGCTTCCCAAAACTTAACACGTCATTTATCGGAAAAGTCCGTAGGAATACATGATCTCCCACTGTGAACTCAAGCTTGCGAACATCTCGGTCGGCATAAGACCTCTGTCCGCAATGAACAATTCTCATCCGGACCTAAAACAACAGGATCATCTCCGAAGACACTAGACTAGCTGGGTCCAAAAATCCTACAACGCAGAGTCAGTAAAACAACAGACTGATGATCGACACGACCTAACCCTTAAACCTAAAGGTTGCCAATTGGAATGACTCCCGATAACCGCTATCAAAGAAGTATCCTAACGATGCCAAGTGACGATCCCAACTGCTAAAAACAATTAATACGTACGCACAAAGTTAACAAAGAACAACTTAGCAAACTGAGTATAACCGGACGACAAGTATCCGAATGGAGTCACGCCCTGACTAAACCTGGGTAGACGCCATAACGAAATTCGTGGAGATCTGCTCCCACTCCCACTTCGGAACGGTTAAAGGTTGCAACTCTCCAGCCGTTCTCAGATGCTCAACCAAAACACACAACAAGACAGACACCTTGAAACGAAATCCAAAACTTCTCTTTACATCCCTGCCCACCCATAACTATCTCACAAGTCACGTCAAATATTGGTGGAACTTGAATGAGTACATAGAGTTGACTGATGTGCTTGCTCTAGGATTTCACATCTCTACCCAATAATATCAGGTACATAAATGTGTCCCTAAACTTAGCACACCTTGTCATGATTCAAGGACTCCGAATCTTTACCCAGCCGAGTATGCTAAAGTATCTCTGACGAACGAGCATCAGCGGGCAGTGTCTCGCGAATGTGATTAAAGAAAAGTGGTCGGGCGCGGACATGAGCAAGCTGTCTCCTCAGTAGAGACGAACTTAATCTGTACTCAACGATCGTACAAGAACTGTAAATCTGGAAAAGACTATCACAACAATCAAAATCCGCTGCAGGAAGATGTACATTAAGCTCTGGTGGTCCGTGAAAATCTGACACGACTCTCGAACAAGTAGTGTCTCCAAATCTCTATGTAAAACCACCGCGGCCATCTCCAGATCGTGAGTGGAATATCCTGCTAGTACTTCTTCGAAATGTAGGGAAGCAAAAGCGATAACTCTATAGTGCTACATTAGCGCAAAATCGAGCCCAAGTCGTGAAACATCATAGTTAAACCACAAAGTCGCCCGAACAAAAAAGCAAAGAAAGAACTGATGCAGTTGTTAACCGAGTCTTCAACTGCCAAAACTCCGCACACATGCCTCAGTCCAAAGAAAAGAAACCTCCTTTCCGGTCAGTTCAGTCAACGGTGCAGCACTACAATAGCAATCCTGCACGAAAAGGCGGTAAAAACCCTGCTAAGCCCAAAATCTGCGGATCTCAGTCATGCACACAAGTCTGGGTCTAAGCTGTACGGCCTCGATCTTCCTCGGAACCATACAAAAACCGTCTCCCGTAACTACAAGACCTAAGAGTTTACACAAACAAGCCTGAAGAAACATTCCGAGAATCTAGCAAACCGCTGGGGCTCTCCCAACGTCTGCAAAACAAATCCTCAAGTGCTACTCATGTCCCTCAAGAAACATTAAATAGACCAGAATGTCGTCAATAACACAACAAAAACCGGTCGAGGAATTGTTAGTTATATTTATGTCCTAGAGGCCATTACTGTACATAGGATGTATATTGTAGTGGATGCTGGGACATATATAGGGAGGACTTTCTTGCTCGACATGATAGTATGCTATCTGGTTGAACTTTACCTTAATGTGTATACTGATTGTCTCTCTGTTACATGTTGGTAAAGCCCTTAGGATGTGTGCTTGACTACCTGGACTATGATGCGGATCATACTAGTGGGGACATGGTAGTCCATAAGTACATCCTTCAAAGTCCCTAGTCGAGGGTGTATCGAGACGGCGCATCGAAATACCAGAGTAGACTAGCGTCTACCTTCTCGACCCATACAGATGGGCGATGGATGATCCCATATCCATTGGTGTTTGACATCAGAGATGATATACGGGTGCTCAGTAGAGACTGGGTACACTGGACGGACTCGCCGAGAACTCCCGGATGGTATTATACCTCACGTCAGATGGCAGTTCTCTGGTGACACTGGTACAGAGTAGTCTGTTGACCCGAGATCGTCATAGAGTCTTGTGTGGTTCCCACTGTGCTTTTATTTCCATCTTACCACGTCCAAGAGGGCGTGCAAAACGGTGGTTTTTGGGTACAGTCCCGAATCACATGGAGGCAATGAGCGATAGGAGGGGATTCGTCTCTCCCGGTATAGGGAGTTGATGTTGCGCTGTGTTCGATTGGCTATAACAGGAAATCCCTGGCCAGGGTTGCTGAGATTTACTGGTAAGTGTTACCAGTAGTTTCTCGAATTGTTATAGACCTCATATCGACACGACTTATCGAGCTATTGGGGTCTGACGTTTACCACCCCTAGGCGAGATATGCGACATATCAGACGATCAGACCGGACTGTACGGTAGTGTTACTGGTTGGATTCACAGGAGTATGAGCGGGCTTGCTCGTCGATCTTCTGATCGCTCAATACCCGGGTGGCCGTTACGTTTAGCAGACCGCTTGCGGCTTGTGGGTGCTTGATATGATCATCACCTGCTGCCGGCGTATTGACGAGTCTTTAGAGTCCTACACAGAGGTTTCCTGGCTCAAGCGAAACGAAATAGGAGCGCATATGAGATATGTGCGGGACCGAGAATAATGCGTGTATGTGATACCGTATTCCATTCTCGCGATAAATGTATCGATTGGTTGTATGCGATATAACCTAGTTATCGATTCAAGCATTGATTCGATAAACCGATACATAGGATACTAGTCGGTTATATGCGATATGACCGGATCGTTAAATCAAGTGTTGATTTAATGATTTAATGTATAATTATATATTTGATATATTACTTTGCATTAACTAGTATTGGTTCACTTTATATGGATTTTCTCACTCGGATGTGCGCATTATATATGCGATATATTTTTGTGCACTTGATTGTATCATGTTTGATGATATATGTTAACTTGGATTTGTGTGAAGATTAAACCATGGTTGTGAGAGTGGTTAGGGTTTTCTTTTCTTACTTATTTATTTATTTATTTATTTTGAAGAGATGAGAAAAGAATGGTTGCTAGTTTTGGAGTTTAGTTGAAGCTTCATGAAGCTTTGACTTTGTAACCATTCTTATCTTATCCTTAACCCTAACCATTCCCACTAACCCTAGTTTAGTCTCTACACATAACCATGGTTGGATTATGATAAGTTTTGATTTTCATTTTTATTTGAAATTAACTTATCATAACATTTACCTTCTTCTTCTTCATTTTCTTCAAGTGAAGAAAGCTTGCCTCCATCAATGGAAAGTGATGAAAAAGAGTGTGAAATCCAAATCTAAAGTCTACCCACTTCCTATTTCTTCATCCTCTACCTCTTGCCAAGTAGTAGAGTGTGTTTTCTTCACAAGTTTCGAGACTTGGTGAAGTCGGAGCTTGATTTAGCGATGCCTCGACGTAGATCATCTTCGGCATGGACATCGATGACCTAGCCCGTCCATTCTCCGATGAAGCCGACGCTAGAGCCCGGGACTTGTTATGGACAGCGAGGAGACTTCATTGCGGAGCTATGGAGGTGGAGAACCGGATCTACAAAGGTTGTATTTCCGTATCTCTTAGTTAAGTGTTAACTAGTTTACTTTTCGCCTAGATTTCTAGCCAACGATCCGTACACTAGGGTTTCTCGGCACCATAATTTTTGAAATTGGAATGGTTCATTCCTTGTGGAGACCTCATTAGGATGCCTAGGAACCCTACAGTGGTATCAGAGCCTAGCTAGAGCCTTAGGCGAAGTCTAGACGGAATTTGAAACCTGAACGAACCCGAAACCCGATCACAAAATGGCTCTCTGGACTTTTTCTAAAAATAGGGATTTTTCAGTATTAAAAATATGTAGAAATATCAGCAGGAATATCTAAGAGTTACTGTAAATTTCGATGCCCTAATTCCATTAATGCGCCGCGCTTCCGCGGCACGAGCATGGCTCGTGCGGCGGAACCGCGGCCTGTTTGTCGTGTTGTGAGGTGATGTTTGCACAGTAACTCCTATTTAACAGTGCTGGTTTTCCTGGGTATTTTTAATATTATTTCAAGAGTTGAATTTTTCTGGGTTGTTTTGGGGATTCGAATGTTCGATCGGATTATCAAATTTTGTCTGTGTGGCTTTCCGGATAATTTTAGAATATGTTAAAAAGTTCGACCGGATATAAATACCCAATTTTTCCCCTGTCGTGAAATTTCCAAGTGTTGGATTTTTCCATAGTTTGACGACGTTCTAAGTAGTGCAAGTAACGCGATGGACCCTTTAGAAGACAACAAACCTTAACTCGATTATGTGACCGTCTTGAACTGCCCTTTGAACCTTCGGGTTTAGGGCAGTACGGCGTGCCACATGTGAGGCGTTGGCTTGACCCTTCTACGGCTGGACAGTTGGTACTGAGGCACGAACGGAATGTTTTTAGACTTATTTCATGTGTTGAGCTGTATCGGGAAAACTTGGGTATTTGACTGTTCGATCGAAAAGTTTAACATTTTCTGTTTATCTGGAATGGGATACAATAATTGGAATTCACAAATAGTTATGAGATAACGGAATGAATATTATAAACATAGCAGTTTAGTCTCACTTGATCGGTTGCCACGGAATTTTGATGTGATCAAAAGTCCGTCGCAATCACGTAGCGTACGCGGATACTCGCCGGGTAAACTTAATAGACAGCCTCACTCCATAGCCTCGACCAAGTGACTGTAGGAGAACCCCGTCGCCGAAAGCATCCGTCCGGGTGCTCGCGGTAGCGGTGTTCCGCCTTGGTGCACTTCGTCGACGGTATCAGGGGTGCGGCCGCCTACTAAAGTTTGCGACGAGCATTCGATCAGGATGTCGGGAATCTTGTTGAATTACCCGACTTGATATTGAAAAGAGTTTTCGATTTTGAGACTAAAATGCGGGGTTTATAATTGTTAGGCATGCGATGTCTAAAGAAATTCATTTGGTCAGGCATGCGATGTCTGAGGTGATTGCGGATTCCAACTGTTGTAGTTTTACACTTTTTTTTCTGTGACCGTAAGTGTAATATGTGATATCGCCAGTTTCGTTGCTATATGTCAACGACAATTGGGATGCGCATATTTACTTACGTTGATGACATGTGATGTTATGTGTTGCTGGATATGTTATATTGGATCGCCGTGTTTGAATAGCCGGGGGTTTTTATGTGAGATGAGTGTTTTTCATTTTCATTCATGTAAAAACTTGTATGTAATATTCTTTTATTGGGGCGCTTCCACGTTGCGGAAGTTGTCACCGTTCGTATATTATTTACTTTTCCGCACTAGGATAGACCCAAGGAGGAGGGCATAAGTAACCGGGTTCTGGGGTCCAGTGGGAGACCAACTCGAGGAGTCGAGTCCGGGTCTCCTAACTCCAGAATTGGTAGGGTTGCTTGCCGCTCTCGTAGGGGTCTAGGGGTGTGGGTTTGGCTATTCATCGCGACCGTGGAATCCGTGTTTTATACTGGCTCGTATTGAAAACACGGACGTCCTAGTATATCCAATATTTCATATAATTCTTCTGCTGCGATATCTGTGATGTGATCATGTGATGTTCTATGATAGATACAGTATATAGTATATATGATATATTATATAGGCGTTACTTATGTTTTACACCCGCGCTAGCCCTGCCCCGTTCTGCCGTTAGTTACCTAACCTAACGGTGCACGAGGGGACATCGAGGCGAATGCGGATGGCATAAGTGTACGCCGTATTTATCTGTGATGTTTAGGTACTTAAATGATGGGACTTCATTAATGTGATTAATGAAATAAAAGAAACCTAAGATGTTGTAGAATCGAATTTCAAAATAAAACAGGTAGCTACAGTTCTTGCTTTGCACAGAGGTATATGTGATATATCCTGCACCTTATTCGATGAGGAAAGGACCGAGATCCCTTCACCGGGAGTGACTCCTTTAGCAATAACTGGCAGATGCTACACACTCGGTTTGTCTTTTGATAGCTTTTAAGAGTTCTGCTTTGCACAGTGATATATATGATATATCCTGCACCTCATTCGACGAGGAAAGGACCGACGATCCCTTCACCGGGAGTGACTCCTTTAGCAAAACTAGAAAAGCCTCAAAAACACTCCATTTTAAAATCATTTGATTCTACAACGATATCAAGTTCATTACGCAATAGGTTTTCAGAAAAACCTGACGTAGCCCTCCGTCATTTCAGATAAGTAGTAGTTAGTATTCATGCTGCGTTTGTTGGCCTTTGTCAAGGCGCAGTGTGCGGTAGCTAACTGGTGCTTATCTGCTTATGCATATGATGCAGATTGGGTTAGGGTAGTCGTGCGACCTTGTTGGCCTTTGTCAAGGGTCGTGCGGGTGGGTTTGATTCAATCAGGAAATGACGGGTTGAACTTGACTAGCATCCTATGGTTTGTTGGCCTTTGTCAAGGTCATAGGAGGTTAGGGGCAAAATATTATCGGGAATTTCAAGTGTTGAAATTTGCAATGAGATTGCATACCTTCTATGAGATAGTTGGATCCCGATACCCGCTGCGAGTAATTGTTACTCCTGGGAGAGTTTTATACATTACAATTAGCCGATCAAGTAGGTGTCTAGAAAGGTGTCAACGGGGTTACGCCTCTGGGAAAACGAGGTTTACATTAATTAGGTTCGTGCGAGAGCACGGGGGACCTCCCTCAAAGTACCGACACTGGCCTGGCTGAAAGATTGGCGAACTTGTAGTGTGTAATTAATCCCGGCTAGTCTATCCTTTTAGGGTTTGAAGGAAGATTTGATAAAAAGCAGTGGGAGCCATCCTAATTAGATAAAATAATAACCAATCTATTCTTGACAGAGCGCACGCTGAGTGTTTTCTTCTCTCTCTCTCCAGGTAGCGACCATATCACGCCTTAATCAAGATAATAATACGGATTATTGACCGAACCCGCTTGTTATACTGAGCTGGGGAACGTTGGTCCCGCTCCAACTTATAATTGTTATAAGACAGAGCAGGAAATTGGGGATTACCAGAATTCCCGTGCCGCCCAAACGAAGAGAGTGCATGCTGATGCATCATCTTCGGGTGTGTTCATTTCAAGAATTGTTTCTCAGTATTCTTTACGTCCTGGGTATGTGATACCAGATCAGGATCCCAGATATGTAATCTGTTATATAGGGCTACAGATAGGTAGAAAACTGAGAACGGGTGATAAGTTTCATGAGGCAGAAAATGGGGCAAGTGTTGCAGCCAAGTCTGTTGGTCACTGTCACCCTGTATTATGAATACATTGATTCTGAACAAATGTTATTAGATACCGAACCTGATATACAAAATCATATCTATCTCTTTATCAGTAAAGAAATGATAAAATTTTGTATAGTTGGATAATGTTTTGAACATTTCCTATATCAAAAGTTGATCGGTTCAGGCACGTTATCTAAAAGCATTGACGTTCTAAATCAAACTACAGTTCTTTAGTATACAGAACACACACAAGAGGAAGAGTTCAGAAATGAACAAATCCTTCTTGAGGCATTGTAGACTAGGTCATATCAATGCGACCCGACTGGCTGAAGTTACATTTAGATGCATATTTAAATCAGTTTGAATTTACATCTTATGAAACTTGCCAGTCATGTCACAGAGATAAGATGACCACAGCTCTGTTTATTGGAAACAGAGAAAGAGTTAGTGAACTCTTGGGATGATACATGTTGATGCATGTAGGTCCCCTGTCTACACATGCCAAGACTGGTTCCTTGTACTTCATTACATTCTCTGATGATCTTTCGAGATTCAGACCTATGTTCCTGTTGAAACATGAGTCCGAACCTTTTGAGATATTCACAGAATATAAGTTAGAAGTAGAGAACTAATACGGGTATAAGTATTATGTCCTTTGATGTGATCAAGGAGGAAAATACTTGTGCACGGAATTCCTGGACTATTCTAAAGGAGAATGAGATTCTCTCTCAGCATTACTCCTCCGTATACACCATAGCACGATGGTATATCGGGGCGGAGCAATCTCATCCTATATGATAAGGTGTGCTCTATGATGAGTACTACTGAGTTACCTATTTCCTTTTTAGGAGTTATGCACTTGAGAAGCTTCATACCAATTGAATTAGGTTCAAATCAAATCAGTTGCCTGCCACTTCATATTTGATATGATAAGGGAAGAGCCCATCTCTTAAGTTAGTTAAGATTTGGGGTTGTCCAGCCTATGTCTGAAAAGCAAAATCCGGACAAGCTCGAGGCAAGATCTGTTATGTAGAACTGGAAAGGTTCCAGCTATACAAACTACAGCAGATGATTTGATAAAACCAAAGGATTCAATAGTTTCCAACGAACCTCAGTCTCTCCGCCGATCTAGTAGGGTTCCTCACCCACCTGAGAGACACTTCTGTTTCTCTATGACAGTGGGAGCGAGGATTGCATCATGAGATGATGACCCAACTAGTTTCGAGCTGGCCATCAGGAGTGAGACTCTGTAAGAATGGCTGGATGCTTAGTGATCTGAGATGAAATCCATATACACCAACAAAGTATGGACTTTGGGTGCTATATCTGAAGGGTTAAATTCCCATCAGGAGCAAGTATATCTTGAGAAGATTGCTTGGTGTAGATGGAAAGGTTGAGACTTTCAAAGCTAGACTTGTTAAAGCTTTTCGTCATCGACCAGGCGTGGATAATGATGAAACCTTTTCAAGTAGCTATGCTTAAGTCCATCCAGATCCTACTTGCCACGGCTACATACCATGACTACGATATCTGGTGGTTGGGTGTCATGACAGCTTTTCTAAATGATGTTTTAGAAGAGGGAGTCTATAAGTACACAGCCAGAGGGCTTCGTAGACAGTGGGAGCAGCGGAAACGTGTGCAAGATGTTTTATATGATAAAGCAGGCATCGCGGAGTTGGAACATCTGTTTCGATGTGTTAGTCAATGAGTTTGACATCATCAAAATGGTAGATGAACCTTGTATAAACAAAAAGGTAGTAGGGAGTATAATGACGATCCTCGTAGAGTACGTGGATGACATGCTCTTGATAGGGAAGGAGTTTCCTATGCTACGTTCGGTCAATCTCCGCTTATCACAATGATTCTCCATATAGGATCAAAGTGATACCTACTAAATCCTAGGTTTTGGATCTATGAGATAGATCTAAATGGATGTTAGGATTCTCACTAGTTGTAGTGAGAAGGTATCAATCGACCCTGGGGAGAAACACTGGAAGTGTTCCAGGGTGATAAAGACGACTGAATGTCAGTCACAGGCATTGTCTTTACCCTAAGCAGAGGGACGGTATGTTGGAAGAGTTCCAAGCTAGATACCGTGACATACTAGACGATAAAGGCAGGATACATCGCTACTTAAGATGTTACCAAAGAGGCTGTTTGGGTGTATAATGGTTCATGAGATGAACTATGTTCCTCCCATTGTGTGACAATGGAGTTGTGGCTTATGCCAAGGAACGCCGGTTCCATCAGTGATCCAGACATATTCTAAGGCAGTGTCACCTGATCATGGAGATGGTTGATCTCCAGGGAGATCGAGGAGAGGAGAGTAGACTCAGAGGACAACACAGCGGATCCACTCACAAAGGCCTGTTCCCAGAGAGAGATTTTTATGGGATGGTTGAGTATGAGATACTACAACCACTGCTTTAGATGGCCCTAGTGCAAGTGGGAGATTGTTAGTTATATGTATGCCCTAGAGGCCATTACTGTACATAGGATGTATATTGTAGTGGATGCTGGGACATATATAGGGAGGACTTTCTTGCTCGACATGATAGTATGCTATCTGGTTGAACTTTACCTTAATGTGTATACTGATTGTCTCTCTGTTACATGTTGGTAAAGCCCTTAGGATGTGTGCTTGACTACCTGGACTATGATGCGGATCATACTAGTGGGGACATGGTAGTCCATAAGTACATCCTTCAAAGTCCCTAGTCGAGGGTGTATCGAGACGGGGCATCGATATACCAGAGTAGACTAGCGTATACCTTCTCGACCCATACAGATGGGCGATGGATGATCCCATATCCATTGGTGTTTGACATCAGAGATGATATACGGGTGCTCAGTAGAGACTGGGTACACTGGACGGACTCGCCGAGAACTCCCAGATGGTATTATACCTCACGTCAGATGGCAGTTCTCTGGTGACACTGGTACAGAGTAGTCTGTTGACCCGAGATCGTCATAGAGTCTTGTGTGGTTCCCACTGTGCTTTGATTTCTATCTTACCACGTCCAAGAGGGCGTACAAAACGGTGGTTTTTGGGTACAGTCCCGATCACATGGAGGCAATGAGCGATAGGAGGGGATTCGTCTCTCCCGGTATAGGGAGTTGATGTTGCGCTGTGTTCGATTGGCTATAACAGGAAATCCCTGGCCAGGGTTGCTGAGATTTACTGGTAAGTGTTACCAGTAGTTTCTCGAATTGTTATAGACCTCATATCGACACGACTTATCGAGCTATTGGGGTCTGACGTTTACCACCCCTAGGCAAGATATGCGACATATCAGACGATCAGACCGGACTGTACGGTAGTGTTACTGGTTGGATTCACAGGAGTATGAGTGGGCTTGCTCGTCGATCTTCTGATCGCTCAATACCCGGGTGGCCGTTACGTTTAGCAGACCGCTTGCGGCTTGTGGGTGCTTGATATGATCATCACCTGCTGCCGGCGTATTGACGAGTCTTTAGAGTCCTACACAGAGGTTTCCTGGCTCAAGCGAAACGAAATAGGAGCACATATGAGATATGTGCGGGACCGAGAATAATGCGTGTATGTGATACCGTATTCCATTCTCGCGATAAATGTATCGATTGGTTGTATGCGATATAACCTAGTTATCGATTCAAGCATTGATTCGATAAACCGATACATAGGATACTAGTCGGTTATATGCGATATGACCGGATCGTTAAATCAAGTGTTGATTTAATAATTTAATGTATAATTATATATTTTATATATTACTTTGCATTAACTAGTATTGGTTCACTTTATATGGATTTTCTCACTCGGATGTGCGCATTATATATGCGATATATTTTTGTGCACTTGATTGTATCATGTTTGATGATATATGTTAACTTGGATTTGTGTGAAGATTAAACCATGGTTGTGAGAGTGGTTAGGGTTTTCTTTTCTTACTTATTTATTTATTTATTTATTTTGAAGAGATGAGAAAAGAATGGTTGCTAGTTTTGGAGTTTAGTTGAAGCTTCATGAAGCTTTGACTTTGTAACCATTCTTATCTTATCCTTAACCCTAACCATTCCCACTAACCCTAGTTTAGTCTCTACACATAACCATGGTTGGATTATGATAAGTTTTGATTTTCATTTTTATTTGAAATTAACTTATCATAACATTTACCTTCTTCTTCTTCATTTTCTTCAAGTGAAGAAAGCTTGCCTCCATCAATGGCAAGTGATGAAAAAGAGTGTGAAATCCAAATCTAAAGTCTACCCACTTCCTATTTCTTCATCCTCTACCTCTTGCCAAGTAGTAGAGTGTGTTTTCATCACAAGTTTCGAGACTTGGTGAAGTCGGAGCTTGATTTAGCGATGCCTCGACGTAGATCATCTTCGGCATGGACATCGATGACCTAGCCCGTCCATTCTCCGATGAAGCCGACGCTAGAGCCCGGGACTTGTTATGGACAGCGAGGAGACTTCATTGCGGAGCTATGGAGGTGGAGAACCGGATCTACAAAGGTTGTATTTCCGTATCTCTTAGTTAAGTGTTAACTAGTTTACTTTTCGCCTAGATTTCTAGCCAACGATCCGTACACTAGGGTTTCTCGGCACCATAATTTTTGAAATTGGCATGGTTGATGCCTTGTGGAGACCTCATTAGGGTGCCTAGGAACCCTACAGGAATGGCCTGAAGAAATCTGGTTCATCATATCTACGAATGCTGCTAGGGCATTGGTGAATCCAAAGACACCACCAAAACACACAAAGCCCGTAGCACGCACAAGGCAGTCTTCGGAATGTCATCACTCCGAACCCGCAACAATGATGACCTGATCCCAAACAAACTTAGAAAATGTCTCGCACTCTAGAGCTGATCGAAGAAATCGTCAGTGCGAGGTAAAGGATACCTATCCGCACCGTAAGCCGGTTCAATTGACGATCCATCAATACACAACCTCAATCTGTCGTCTTTCTTCTTGACGAACAGAAATAGGAACTTCTTAATGCAAAACACTCAGACGCAACAAGCCCCCTAACAAACAACTCTGCAGCTGATCCTTAAGCGCCCTAAGCTTCGCCGGCTCATCTGGAACAACGTCGGAAAACTCTCGCACGAAAGAAAAACGGTCGAACAAACCAACTGTGGCTACGGTATCATGAATGAACGCCAAGAATCCACGACATCTCCTTAAAAGCCAACTAGCGAAAAAGGATGAATTCAAGCTGTGAGAGGCGGCACAACTATCCACCTGCACAACAAGAACTGACTCGCCGGGGAAAACAAAACCTGACTGTTTCCTCAGGTAGTCCACAGACGCCTAGCACGTAGCTAACCAGTCCGTGCTGAGGAGAACGTCAAATCCAACATCTCCAGAAGGATAAAAACGACGGACGAATCTCTATCGCTTATCCGATTGGCACACGACTAAAATACGTGTTGCACAACAAAAGAATCGCTGATAGAAATTAACACAACAAACGGCTGATCTACCTAACAAGACTCTCGTCCCAACCACGGCACAAGTGTGAAAAACAAACAAATACATCAAAAGAACATACGAATTAAGGATACCTGAAAACTCTGCATTGGACGCCCGCGCGTCCCGATGAGTAGAAGCAAACTCTCGTTTCTTCCCTCTACCCGCAACAGGATGAACTCCTCCTCTACTAGACTGACCCCTCTTAGCGAACCCTCCGTGTCCATGCCGTTTCAGAATATGACCCTGACGTGGTGCCAAGGAACAATGTCTGACGAAGTGTTGAAGGCTTCTGCATCGAAAACATCCACACGCTGACTGCTGACCCTCCTGGGATGAGAGCTGAACGACTGTCCTCGTCCTAAGCATCTGCTACTCCCACGACGGTCACGAAATCTGTCTCAATGACTAAGCCTCTGTCTCTGGGTTGGTACACCAGTACGATTCCTCCACTATTCCGGAACACTTAAAGTCTCGGGAAGACATGTCTTGTAAACTGGAGCTGCATCTACTGGTGCAATGTAAGTGAATGAATGCTGCATGCTGATCGCAAGGAACAACTGGGTAACAGGGGTGACAACCTCCTGTCGCTGCGCTCGAACGGTCTCAACCAATGAGCTCATCGTCTGGCGCAAGTCCTGCATCTCTGCCACAAGCCTAGCGAGCTGATCTGTCGAAGGAGGATCCGTCTGCACCTGTGCAACGAGCGTGCCATCCTTGTCAGTGCTCGTCTCACCCGAACCAACTCTGACCTCGGCCCTCGCTGCATTACTCTGAGTCCCCATAGTCATAGGCGGAAAGGCTATAAATGGAAATAAGATTCGATAAGAACACGGAAATCGAATCACAAGGATATGAATCATTGAGGAAGGAATTTCAACCAATTGTACTTGGGTCACTTTAGGCGAAGTACGGCATCGTGAGTATGCTACAGACATGCACACACTACGTTACTCTGCTTAAGCTACCTAGTCCATCATACCAAGGTCATCCTACACTCCGAAAGGTAAAACCTAGCGCTCTGATACCAACTTTGTCACGACCCGAAATTGGCACGTGACGGCCCTAATACTACGCAACGCCTACAGACATGACGTAGTAAAAGAAAGACAAAACGCAGAAATCTAAACCATTAAAAGGCAAGAAAAGATAAGGAACATAGTTTAAAAGTCTTTGAAATCACAACCCAAATTGTTCAAAAATCCATCTTTCTTTCTTAAAAATTTTGGCAGCACCTCTTTTGTAAAAACTAGCCCCAAAAATGGGTACAACATAAATATAAATGAAGCATCCCCAAACGGGAGCAAATACACGACCAAAGACGGAAAACAACCACCACAACAAATATACGACGCCGTAGCGAAGAAATAAAAGACGATAGAAAGGAAACTGTATAAAAGACAACAAATCACAAAAAATAAACAATATCGTCCTCACCAAGTCTCTAAGTCAACACGAAAATATAGTAGATGAAGAGTACAAGGATACAACGAATATACAATACAAAAATACGGATAACCACAAAAACCCACCTAAGCAAAACTGCACACTATGAGCTGAAGCGGTATCCGTAGCAAAAGATGATCAGATAGATGAATAGCCAGTTTCGACTACTCGGAGCAACACCCTGCAAAACAACTGTGGCACAACGGGGGTGAGTTGCCAACTCGTGAATAGTAGATAACATATGCTGGTAATCGCAAGTATGCACGTACAACGTGAATCTAACATATGCAATTAATAGCAATAACAGGTCATATGAATGCAATAATCTTGAAAAGTATACTAGCAGGTACAACTAATACATGAAGCAATAATAATATGAAAATCAGTATGCAATAATGATATGGAAATGTGTATATCATGGAAAGTACACTAACAGGTATTACTAATACATGAAACAGTGCATAAACAATAAATGTGGAGTATGGAATGAAATATGTTATTTCCACGGAATCCTGACATCGTGGTAGGATCACAATCCATCAAGACAATCCAAATCCCAATTCCTCAAATCAGCCCCAAAATTTGGCTCTCATATTACATAAGTTTCACAAATCCTGAATGTACACTTTCGAATATATCTCCTATATCCTGAATGTACAAATCAGCAACCTCATATATATCCTGTATCAAATCTTAATTAAATCACCTATATCCCAAATCCAATCTCAAGTAAAAATTCAAACACCTTAAATATATTTGCATGAATAATTATGATGATGTACATAAATTTATATCAATACACATATATTAGCGTCCTATTCCACTAATATTGGTGCAAGGGCATATATAACAGCGTCCTAATCCCCTGTTAAATATACAAAGGAATAAAAAGAAATATCATGAAACCAATGTGTCAAGCATCGACACAGAAATGCTGATCTATCAGGTGCTGTCACCTAGACTGACCCTCTGATAGGTACGTATCACACGCTATCCGAAAATCATGAGTGCCTAGCTCTGACCCTCGTCTTTCCACGTATCCATACGTACATGACTCCCAACGGTATCCCCATGATTACCGCCGAGTTATAGGTAATGTCACCGGAAGGTATGGTTCCCCTGACAGGCTCAATCGGCAAGGTCCATCAATCGTCTTGCCCCGGGGTACCTCCGGGCCCCACCATGTACCCTCATACGGCCTCGACGTCTCCTCGTAGGGGTATATATATATCAGAACCGATAAAACTCATGGTGGATGCTTAAATATCATATCAAGCGAAACCGGGTTTTTCAAATAATGCATAATTTCATGAACTCCTTCGGTCCCCAAATCCAGAAAACATCATGAAAAATCCATATAACAATGCAAAAATCCATGAATATGATATATGCAACATAAAACTGGAATTTTACCATATAAAGGAAAAGCCGCTAATTAACTGCAACAAGTTAATATAAAGATCATGTGGTTCCTATTTTATCCAATTCTAAATAACATCAAGTAAAGATAAATATGTAGCTATAACCAGATATATGTGTAAACAATAAGGTATAGCAAGATATATGTATCTACCTACACGTAAATGATGTAGTATACCCCCTGTGTATAAGTGAAATATGTATGCAAAGTATACCTGTAGCTATGTCATTAAGTGTGTATGTACCTATCACTAATGGTACAATACTCTATAGGTATACAGGTATCTAGCATATAAGTATGTGAAGGCATATGTGTAAGCATGTAGGTATACAGGTATGCTATATGTCATATGCGATAAGAAATATGACTCAATGTCACAATGTCCCTAACCAAGCAAATATCATATCTATAAGTGGGTTGTGCGTGACATGGAAATTATTGACAGTGTGTGTAGCATACAATCAGTGCTCGTGCAACATGAGTCGTCAATAATATGTGCAGTGTCCTAAGGATACTAGTCCAAGCACAACAACATCTATGTAATGAGGTAAATGCGCAATTCTAAATATGACATAGAATATGCGACAAGTATTAATACCTCTAGCCCAGACACATAATGCCATACGGGCGATTCCTCTATAGATGTTAAATCTACTCACCAAAGCTCCAAGCTAGGTGAAGTCCACCACCTGTTTTCCCTTTGTAGCAGTGTCCGAAGTCCCTGCCTGCGAATCTGCAACATAAACAATAAATCAAGTATATATTAATAATAGACCTAAAATACTTACAATCTACATGGACCAACACGACACACCTACGTACTCTAAAGAGTTCGTATTGCAGCTAACGCATATAGCGACACTACGAAACCAACACGTAACAGCAACACGGAACACGCATCGTATCGGATAACGTATCGTACAAAACGAAACACAAGAAATATGCAAAGTGATCCCAGATTTTTCTGTGCTAACAATTTGTAAAAATTGCAAGTACCATGAGACTACAATTAACCCCAGAGACCCCTACACCAAAAACCAACACCCAGGTCCCTACTCTGGCCGCAAATTGCAGCCAGAAGCAATAAATCTGCGGCCGGAGTTGGAGGAAGTGGGCATGTATTTTGAGGGTAGGTTCTAGGTCTCTATACTAAGTTACTGTCATGCCAATTTTTGCAACAAATACTTGGTTTAATAGCAGATCATCCGAGACACTAACAAAACACTAAAAATACGATATTTATCCGAAACGATACGATACGCGATAAAAACTGAAACTAACAAGCTAAGCTACATGTTCAGTCGAAAATACTGCATTTTTAACACGGCAATTTTCCCATCATTTGCACTCATCTAGAAGTGTTCGGTATTCATATTGCACATATTAGCAAAACATCTCTGAAATACCAGGTTGCATGTGTTAGACTTTAAAACCGGCACTTTTAGGGAAATTATATGTTTATCATGGCATCGCATCATTCTTGTATAGTGCAACTCTTGTCTTGGAGTCTATGCAGGAATTTCCAGAAGCAAAGCCAAAATTGGGAAAAGAGCTGATAAAAGATATGCCAACTTAAAGGCTAAAGATCTAGCAGTGATCAAAGGCTAATTACAATATTCAACATATCAGAGAAAAGCCCAAATATTACAATAAGAATTACCAGAAAATATTAAGCAGCAAGGCCCTCAAAGGACCGCGGATCCGCGGCCCAAACCCCCTTGGCGCCGCGGATCCACGGTGGTATGACGTCATCAGAAGCTCCAATTTTCCCACGTGCTTACCTCTAACGGCCCAAGCTTCCAGAAGACCCCAAAAACTCCACGTGGCGCATCTAGAAGGCTCGGCTTAACAAACTATTTCTAGAAGGCTCTCTTAACAAACTTTTGGAGGGAAAATTCAAATTTGAAATCCTAGATCTAGGGTTTTGAGGTCTATAAAAAGGAGCCTAGATCTAGGGTTGAGGTTGTTCAAGAATCATCCATCATCTTCTACCCACAAGTTGAGTGACACAACTTGTGCCTCAAACCCTAACCCTATTTCCAATTCAAAATCAAGATCAAGATCTTGAGTGCCATTCAAGCAAGAAGCCTTCAACCTTTAGAAAGCGACGCCGGATTTCATCGGAGCAAGAGATCCAAGGAGATCCGCGACTCAAGGAGCCGAGCGAAGCCGAAATCGACGATCTAGTTCCTTCCTTTTATAAATTCAAGAGAGTTGTAACGAAATTTGTCGATAAATGAAGGTGAAATTTCTATATCTGGCTTATCTTCTAATTCAAGCATTATGATTCGATCTCAATTTGTGATTGTGTTTGTTATTATGATGTTCGAGTAAAACTCCGCTCGTGTAGGAGTTGTGACGATCGATAGATGATGATGATTTAAACACTTTTACAATTCTTAAATCCTATAATTTTTGTAAATTCTTGTGAATCAAATGATCGATGACCTAGTTTCGGGATGATGCTCTCTTGATTGTGATCACTCGAAACTAGGGAACAACGATTGATCATTTGATTAACTAGAAGCTGGAATTTGAATGAGATTCATCGAAAGGACAAAGGATGAGTTGCGGAATCCCTAAATTCTCCGCAAGATCCTTAACCCTCGGTAAATTTTCATCGATCTAGTATCAATTCGTTAATGGATAAGAATGAGTAATCATTAGATCTCATCACATCTATAGATCCGATCTACTCCTACGATCTACCCTTCAAATCTTGATTGTTGGTTGGAAATTATCACACATCTCAATTCTTGATTTTAATTTTTCTTTTAGATCTAGATTTTTCTAATTCTTGATTTTCAAATACAAATCATGAATTGTTTCTTTTCTTTTCTCTAAATTTTCTACTCATCTAATTCGAAAATTGAACGAATCTCACTTTCCCTGTGGACGATCCGCACTTACTAACGCGCTACATCTGACATCGTTATTGATTGCGGTCAAAATATTTTTGGTTGTGATTTCTATATATAATTTTCCAACTACACAATCCGAAATCGTTTCAATCAAATGGCGCCGCTGCCGGGGATCGTGTGCTAATTTGTTTAATTTTTTGAAATTTGAGTTGAAAAGTTTATTCCATCTTAATTTTAAAGATCAAAAATCGCGCAAAACACTAAACGAGTTGTTGTGGTTAATTGCAAGGAAATCTGGAGCTTGCTGTGCAATTGGAAAAATATTTGGAGATTTCCAGAGAGCTAAGGAAGTGATCAGGAGCGGTCTGTTAAATTTGTGTGCAGAGAGGAGCTTGAGGTGCGGCGGAACCGCGGCATAAGGCGACTATTGCGGCGGAATCGCGGCTTGTAGGGAGCATCTCAGTACCAAATTTCTCTCAGGTCCTCTAAAACTTTCTTATCTCCTTCCTCATCTGCTCCAATTAACAATTTTCTACAGGCTTCTTTGCAAAAATCGCAGCGCCGTAAAAAGCAAAATAAATTGTGCGTGTTTTTGATTTTGTGGTTGTTTGCATATTAATACGGACATTAAGGGGCAAGGCCAAATCCATATTAGGTGGGGAGTTCATTACCCTTCCTAAGACCCAAAAATCACAAACTTGCATCCGCATTTACCCTCATTAACTAAAAAATATCTAGAGATGACTCTAAGGACCGTCGCGCTCACTTAGGACAAGAGAAGGCCGTGGGTAATCCATTGTTTATCCGCGTTTCTTTTGTGGTGTCTAAGGCAAGTGTGTTGAAGGCTAGTGGTTACTTAATTAGGCCCACTACTTACGTAGTGGAGAACCTCCCACTTACCTGGCACTTACCTGGCCACAGGAGAGACAAAGAGGCAGTGGAGGATTGATCCTGCGACTTTTCTTTTGGCAGTAAGGAGCAGTCTAGAGCCTGACCTAGGTGACCACTAGATTTTAGGGTATTGCTTGTTGCATTTGTTGTGATCGCATCATACTTTCAAAAATCCGTATCATTTTCTAAAACAAACACCGGATTCATTCATTTCCCCTAATTATAAGTCATGTTGCCACTTGTACTAACCCTTTTTAGTGCAAGATAGGCTGGACACGGGATTCTAGTACCCGACTTGTCCGCGTTCCCCCGATCGACTCCGAAGTCGGTATTTCTCCATTTACCTCTCTTTTACCCACCACCATACCCACACCGATGGATCCGTCTCCATCAAACCTCTTTACCGCTGCTCTGTCGCCGTCCCTTGGTGCACAGAATCCTCCCAGCATCTCTCTCTAAGAGAGGTGCTATCCTTTGTGAGGTCCTCTCTCGACCTGCTTATCCATTCTACCGGCCAACGGGGATAATTTTGAGATTAAACCCTAGTACATCAACCTTCTACCCAAATTCCACGGTCTCGAGACTGAAGACGCATACGTCTTTATCACCAAATTTGAAAATGTATGTGCAATGATGGGTACGTCACAACTTTCTGTGGATGCTATGCGTCTACGTCTTCTTCCATTTACCCTGTGCGATATAGCCAAGAAGTGGCTGTATAACACCACCGCACATTCCATTATGAATTGGGAAGAATTCGTTGGGGCATTACTTAAGAAATTCTACCCTATGCAAAAGACAGCTCGAATCCGTTGCGAACTATATCAATTCACCCAGCTTCCGACTGAACCATTCTCAAAATGCTTTGAACGATTCAAGGATCTTTTGGTTCGATGCCCACATCACGGCATCCCGATATGGGACCTTTGTCGAATCATATATGAGGGCATTAACCCTACTACTAAACAAAACCTTGAAAACATGTATAAAGTCACCTTTATGACCAAGGATGATGGGGAAGCTTGGAAATTTTTAGAAGAGTTCGCTGAAAAATCATTACAGTGGGAGAGTGGAACCCAGCCATCGTCTATGGGTGGCATACACCAAATAGACGTGTCCATAGGTGTTCGAGCTGTGATGGCAGCAATGCAAAAGAAGCTCGAATCTATGGAACAGAAATTTTTAGCAGCCTCCCTAAACCCATTCTCACTCCCCAAAACTGTATGTGGGTGCTGTTCTGATCCTTCTCACTTAACGGAAGAATTTCCATTAAACTCTCCGTTTCAAGGTCACGAGCATTCCAATGCCGCATTTCAAAGACCTAGAAACGACCCTTTTTCTTCCACATATAATCAGGGTTGGAGGAATCACCCGAACTTTGCTTGAAACCAATCCCAATCTCAAAACACGGTTCCAAGCATGAATCATTTCTAAAGGGTCCCTGCACCACAACAGCAACCACTTCAACTCACTCAGCACCCCTACCAGTCACAAAATTTCCAAAACTAGGTCAACCTTCCTGCACCGTCTAATCCTATGCAGTCGACCTGTTCTGACGAGTTCTCTCAATTCACTCAAACCATGAAATCACTCTTGTCAAATTTCATGGAAGTGTCGGCCGAAGTTAGGTCTTCGTCAGTGATATAAAGAAAAACTCAGCGTCCCAAGCTGAGAGTATCAGAACGATGGAAGCGGAAATTGCACGACTTAAAGCCGAAATGAGTGATTGAGAAAAAGGGAAACTTCCGTCTCAACCCCTACCGAATCCTGGGCATTACAATGTAAATGCCGTTACAACGTTGAGATCAGGAAGAGTGCTGAATAACTATGTTGGGGAAGAAATTGATGATATTGAAAATCCTATCAACACCCCGGCTGAGACCTTTCTTCACACACACACTTCTACTTCTGATCCTTGTTCTTCTACCCCACCGCCTTCTCACGAGCCTATTCTCCATTTCCCTCTACGCTCGACACCTCAGCAACCCTTTTCTAGTTCTCCACAGACGATCCCCACTCCTCTTTTGGGATCACGTCTACCCCCACTTCCTTCTCCTATGATTGACCCAGCGCTCATTGCTAAAGCACCTTACCCGAATCGGTTAAGGGCTAACAAATCGAGTCCACATATGGAGAGAATTATGGAAATGTTCAAACAGGTTAACATCAACATCCCTCTTCTAAATGCGATTCAACAAGTCCCCGCTTATGCGAAAATTCTTAAGGACTTGTGCACTCGGAAGAGGAAGACTCAAGTGCCAAAGAAGGTCTTCATGTCCAATAACATTAGCACTGCTTTTATCCCACAGCTACCAAAGAAACGTAAGGACCCAGGATGTCCTACTATATCGATTTCTATTGGGGGTAAAAACATCAACCGTGCTCTTTTAGACCTTGGCGCAAGTGTTAACCTACTTCCAGACTCTGTCTATGAGCAGCTAGGGATTGGAGAGTTGAAACCTGTTCACTGCACTCTCCAAATGGCAGACCGTTCGATCACCAAACCTAGGGGTGAACTCGAGGATGTGTTGATAAAGGTCGGGAATTTTGTATTCCCTGTAGACTTCATTATTCTCGATACACAACCTGTAGCGAACCTCCAGAGCCAAATTCCGGTGATTTTGGGTCGACCTTTACTTGCCACTTCCAATGTTGTCATTAACTGTAGAAATGGTTCAATGAACTTATCATTTGGAAATATGACCATTGAACTAAACATCTACAAAATTGGAAGTCAGCCATCAGAACCCTCTGCTCATATCCTTGATGTGTGCTCTGTCCACAAGATTGCTCCCGAAAGTTGCGGAGTTGAGGAACTTTGCTTTACAGATCTCGACGACACTACCACATCACTGTTTGACCAGGCACATGATCTTAGTGAGGACACCATCTCCACGCTTGAGTCCGACACTCCTGACTAATCATCATCCGAGTCTGTATCTTTTACAGGCTATGAGCTTCTTTGTGACTCCGGAAATCATTCGTTGATCCCACCTTCTATTATTTCTCCGCCAGCATTAGATCTCAAAATTTTACCTTCTCATCTTAAATACGCATATTTAGGTGAGAATGAGTCTTTACCGGTTATCATATCCGCTTCTCTAGCATCAAAGCAAGAGAATACACTTTTATCGGTATTGAGATCTAATAGGGCGGCGTTTGGTTAGACCATGGCGGACATCAAAGGGATTAGTCCCTTGATTGTAGAACATCCTATACATGTGATGGATGATGCCAGACCAACCCGAGAACCACAGAGACGGTTGAACCCCGTCATGAAGGAAGCGGTGATGAAAGAGATCGTCGAATGCCTTGATAATGGTATCATTTACCCAATCTCCGATAGCCAATGGGTGAGTCCAATACATGTCGTCCCTAAGAAATCTGGCATCACTATTATTACCAATGAGGTAAATGAGTTGATTCAGACACGCGCACAAATTGGGTGGCGTGTATGTATTGATTACCGAAAACTCAATGCCGCCACGAGGAAAGACCACTTTCCTCTACCTTTCATTGATCAGATGCTGGAACGCTTAGCTGGACGTGCGTATTATTGCTTTATGGATGGATACTCTGGCTATAATCAGGTCCCCATAGCCAAAAAGGATCAAGACAAAACCACTTTTACTTGTCCTTTCGGTACCTTTGCTTATAGACGCATGCCCTTTGGGTTATGCAATGCTCCCGCTACCTTTCAGCGGTGTATGATGGGGATATTCTCTGACATGGTCGAGAATTTTTTGGAGATTTTCATGGACGATTTCTCAATTTTCGGAGACTCTTTTTCTGACTGCCTAACTAATCTTGACGCAGTTCTTACTCGTTGCAAAGAGAAGAACTTAACCTTGAATTGGGAAAAATGCCATTTCATGGTCCAAGAGGGAATTGTGCTTGGACATGTTATTTCACGGAAAGGCTTTGAGGTTGACAGAGCTAAGATAGATGTCATTCAAAACCTTCCTCATCCCAAAAGCGTCAAGGATATCCGATCATTTCTTGGCCATGCGGGCTTTTATAGGAGATTCATTAAGGATTTTAGCAAAATTGCTAGACCCTTAACTCTTCTCTTGGCCAAGAATACGACCTTCCACTTTGACTCGGATTGTGAGGCAGCATTCGACTCACTCAAACACTCCCTCACTACAGTCCCCGTTGTATCGTCACCAAATTGATACTACCCCTTTGAGCTTATGTGTGATGCATCATATTTTGTAGTTGGTGCAGTCTTAGGACAGCACATTGAAAAGATGCCACACATAATCTATTACGCAAGTAAGACCCTGAATGATGCTCAAATTAACTATACAACTACCGAAAAAGAACTTTTGGCGGTTCTATTTGCATTAGAAAAATTCAGGCCTTACATGATTGGCTCACCAATAGTTGTATACAAAGACCATTCCGCCTTGAAACATCTTTTGGCGAAGAATTATGCAAAAGGTAGGCTAATACATTGGATCCTTCTATTAAAAGAATTTGATCTTGTTATCAAAGATAAGAAAGGATGTGAAAACGTTGTAGCTGACCATCTTTCAGGCATCTCTTCTTCACCCGTGACCCTGCCGATCAATGATTCGTTTCCAGACGAACAACTCTTGACCGTATCCAATGAACCTTGGTTCAGGGATATTGTGAACTATCTTGTCACGGGACTGATACCGAGCGATTGGTCAAAACAGGACAAACAACGTTTTTTATCCCAAGTAAAACACTTTTACCGGGACGAGCCATATCTGTTTAAATATTGTCCTGATCAGATCATTCGCCGATGTGTCCCGAATGAGGAGTTCAAGAGTGTTCTATCTTTTTGTCATGATCAGGCCTGTGGGGGTCACTTCGGTCCTAGAAAGACGGCGGAGAAGGTTTTGCAATGTGGATTTTATTGGCCGACCTTGTTCAAGGACGCATTTGATTATTGCAAAACCTATACACAATCTCAATACACGGGTAGGATCTCCCGGAGAAATGAAATGCCACTGCAACCCATCTTAGTGGTTGAAATTTTCGATGTTTGGGGCATTGACTTTATGGGTCCCTTTCCCAACTCCTTTGGGAATTTGTACATACTGCTTGCCGTTGATTATGTCTCGAAGTGGATTGAAGCCATTCCATGTCGCACTAATGACAAGAAGGTTGTCATTAAGTTCTTAAAAGAAAACATCTTTTCGCGATTTGGACACCCACGCGCTATCATTAGCGATAACGGGACACATTTCTGCAACAGGTCTTTCGAGACTCTGATGCGGAAATACGCAATCAACCACAGACTTTCTAAACCCTATCATCCCCAAACGAGTGGGAAGGCTGAGATTTCGAATAGACAGATCAAACAAACCCTGGAGAAGACTGTTGCTAAAAATAGAAAAGATTGGTCGACCAAACTGACGGATGCTCTTTGGGCATTCCGAATTGCATTTAAAACTGACCTAGGGATGTCTCCATATAGGTTAGTGTTTGGGAAGGCATGTCACTTGCCAGTCGAGATAGAGCATAAAGCATTGTGGGCTATTAAGGAAATCAACTTTGACTCAAACAAAGCCTGCACTTTCGGAAGCTGCAATTAAATGAGCTAAGCGAACTCCGTGATGAAGCTTATGATAACGCTGTAATTGTAAAGAATAGGACCAAGGTTTTTCATGATAAAAACATTTTGAGAAAAATATTTTCACCTGGTCAGCAAGTCCTTCTTTATGATTCACGACTACACCTTCACGCGGGTAAGCTTCGATCTCGATGGAAGGGACCTTTTGTTGTGCGGTCTGTATACCCGCATGGGGCAGTAGAGCTAGAAAATGTTAAAAACGGCATATTTTTCAAAGTGAATGGACATAGACTAAAGCCGTATTTTTCCACTGACCCCACGGAGGAGCTCATGTTCTTACAGGAGCCATTTTATTTGGATTAGAATTCCTCCGTCTCACCTCCATATCATGTATATTACTGCATCATCTTTTGAATGGAGGTGAGTGAAAAGAATAAGTTTGGGGGAGGATCTTCACTTATATATTTTGCCCCCACTAATAAATCCCTCTCAGGCTAACAGGTTTTGTAGATATAGCGGTTGGCAACAGTGAGGACACTATTGAAAACAAGTTTGGGGGATGTTTGTGCTAATTTTTGCATCATTTGCATATCATTTGCATAAGCACAAAACATTTCTTTAAAAACCTATAAAAATTTAAAATTTTCAAAACCCATAAAAATTTTTAAAAAATTTTTAAAACCCATAAAAACTTTATTTCAAAATTTTTGGCTCATCATTTTGTGTAAAATTTTTTCAAAATCCATAAAAATTTAAAAAATTTCAAAACCTATAAAAATTAAAAATATTTTAAAATTTTCAAAATATAAAAATATTTAATATTTAACATTTTTGTACATAAATAAAATAATAAAAGATTAGATAGTGAAAAATTACATCCATGAGATTAGAAAAATTTAAGAAAACCAAGAAAATTAGAAGTTTTCTTAAACGAATTAGTAATAAGTAGTTATGAGCCGTTGTCCCAAGGGTTAGTAAGATGAAGGGAGTCACAAATCTGAGGATAAAAATAAGTCTGAAAATTAGTTTCTATTCTGGAAGCCAAACATTTTGAACGTTGATACCCTGCTATTCGCACTTACACACGTCTTGAAGCCCGGGATAGTAGAGGATACTTGAAATGCTCTTGTCTTAAAGCCGATGTATGAAGGAAATAAAAACAAAAAAATGAAGAAAATATAAAGTGGTGAGGAAAATGGACACTAGTTTTGTTATCGCCGAAGGCAATAAAAAAAATATATAGCGAGGGTGCCTCTTCACCTAGTGCCCTAAGGCCAACTGGTCTGGGAGTCATTGCTATGCCTTAGGTGGTGGAAGACGAGAAAAATATACCAAATAAGCAAGCACATGAGTAATCGGTCGGTTAGTACCTCAAGAAGTATTAACGGTCGCATGAAAGTGTGTGAGCACATCTAAATATTTTTTAATTAAAAAGTACTGAGGCTGATGGGCAAGAGTATGATAGCTTGAATTGAATTCTCCGGGTGTAGCGATGTCCTTTATACACACGCAGGGTGATATGATCGATGTTTGGAAGAAAGATAGGAATGAAGAATAAGATGATGTTTTATTGAGGGAGGACGTGATTTCTGACATCTTTTCATGACCATTAAGATAGGGCTCATGACAACCGAAAAGCTAGCTTAGTTGGAAACCCTAATTTTCAAGGCTTTTCTTTTACAATTCTTGTCTTTAAATGTAATATTCATGATCTTTCTTTTATTATTCGATTTTGTGGGTGCAATCCGCTGAAAACCCTCAGGAGACAACACTCCTCCTACTAGGGTCACCTAGAGGCTTAAAGGCTTGTTGCACATGGTCAGTGCAATCGTGTTGCCTAAGAAAGTGTGCTAGTTAGTATTTTCTCTTTCTTTATTTTCTCCTTCTTTTTTTAATAAAACAGTTCGCTCGAGACGATCGAAAATAAGTTTGGGGGAATTTGATCAGTCGAAAATACTGCATTTTTAACACGGCAATTTTCCCATCATTTGCACTCATCTAGAAGTGTTCGGTATTCATATTGCACATATTAGCAAAACATCTCTGAAATACCAGATTGCATGTGTTTGACTTTAAAACCGGCACTTTTAGGGAAATTGTATGTTTATCATGGCATTGCATCATTCTTGTATAGCGCAACTCTTGTCTTGGAGTCTATGCAAGAAATTCCAGAAGTAAAGCCAAAATTGGGAAAAGAGCTGATAAAAGATATGCCAATTCAAAGGCTAAAGATCTGGCAGTGATCAAAGGCTAATTACAATATTCAACATATTAGAGAAAAGCCCAAATATTACAATAAGAATTACGAGAAAATATTAAGCAGCAAGGCCCTCAAAGGACCGCGGATTCGCGGCCCAAACCCCCTTGGCGCCGCGGATCCGCGGCGGTATGACGTTATCAGAAGCTCCAATTTTCCCACGTGCTTACCTCTAACGGCCCAAGCTTCCAGAAGACCCCAGAAACACCACGTGGCGCATCTAGAAGGCTCGGCTTAACAAACTATTTCTAAAAGGCTCTCTTAACAAACTTTTGGAGGGAAAATTCAAATTTGAAATCCTAGATCTTGGGTTTTGAGGTCTATAAAAAGGAACCTAGATTTAGGGTTGAGGTTGTTCAAGAATCTTACATCATCTTCTACCCACAAGTTGAGTGACACAACTTGTGCCTCAAACCATAACCCTAATTCTAATTCAAAATCAAGATCAAGATCCCGAGTGCCATTCAAGCAAGAACCCTTCAACCTTTAGAAAGCGACGCCGGATTTCGTCGGAGCAAGAAATCCAAGGAGATCCGAGACTCAAGGAGCTGAGCGAAGCCGAAATCGACGATCTAGTTCCTTCCTTTTGTAAATTCAAGAGAGTTGTAACGAAATTTGTCGATAAATAAAGGTGAAATTTCTATATCTTTCTTATCTTTTAATTCAAGCATTATGATTCGATCTCAATTTGTGATTGTGTTTGTTATTATGATGTTCGAGTAAAACTCCGCTCGTGTAGGAGTTGTGACGATCGATAAATGATGATGATTTAAACACTTTTACAATTCTTAAATCCTATAATGTTTGTAAATTCTTGTGAATCAAATGATCGATGACCTAGTTTCGGGATGATGCTCTCTTGATTGTGATCACTCGAAACTAGGGAACAATGATTGATCATTTGATTAACTAGAAGCTAGAATTTGAATGAGATTCATCGAAAGGACAAAGGATGAGTTGCGGAATACCTAAATTCTCCGCAAGATCCTTAACCCTCGGTAAATTTTCATCGATCTAGTATCAATTCGTTAATGGATAAGAATGAGTAATCATTAGATCTCATCACATCTATAGATCTGATCTACTCCTACGAGCGACACTTCGAATCTTGATTGTTGGTTGGAAATTATCACACATCTCAAATCTTGATTTTAATGTTTCTTTTAGATCTAGATTTTTCTAATTCTTTATTTTCAAATATAAATCATGAATTGTTTCTTTTCTTTTCTCTAAATTTTCTACTCATCTAATTCGAAAATTGAACGGATCTCACTTTCCCTGTGGACGATCCGCACTTACTACCGTGCTACATCTGACACCGTTATTGATTGTGGTCAAAATATTTTTGGTTGTGATTTCTATATACAATTTTCCAACTACACAATCCGAAATCGTTTCAATCACTACACAAAAATAACTTAACCAACAGCAAGGAAACATTACCTAGCCAGAAGAACACAAAGATCCAAGCTTTGCATGCTCCATGGCAACCAAGAGGGAAAATCAAGGAAAAAATGTGATATTGGTGCGTTTTTGTGATTTTGTGAATATTGTGATGAATTTTGTGTGAAGAAATGAGAGAGAGTTCAGTTTGAAAGAGAATGAGATGAAGAAATGAGAAAGAGATAGAGAAAAGAGAGAGGGTGTGAGGAAATGAGAGAGGGAGGTGAGTGTAAGGTTTGAATGTGAGGTGAGTGTATCACATCATTAATTGCAAACCATGCATCACAATTAATGCTTTCATACAGTCATCACCCAAAAGAAAATATCTCTCTCTCTCTCATAAAATATTAAGAGAAAAGATTAAGGGTTGAATTAAACAAGGATTAGGTTAAGGTTAAGTGTCATGGTTGCTAAGACTAATTTAGCACAAACAAATCCTCGCATTTACGTGCACACGTGCGTGCAAGCTTATAACAAATAATAATAAATTATTAACTAAATGTTATAAAATGTGAGGAACCCGAATTGGTAAACTTTTTACAGTAAACCCGCATTAACGTCTTAACGAACTCTAACCGAAATCTAAGGCGTTACACAGTGGTAGGGTAGCAATCTTTGAACAGTGGGAACACACTCAAGACGAAGCAGCAGTGTCAATTCTGCGGACTATGCTGTACTCATATCACCTGGGAACTGTTAACTTATGATGGGTATAATACCAACCAACAGTTCCCTGTGAGTCTTGTCCGGTGTACCCGTAACCCAACGAGCACCTGTATACTATCTCCAGTACAACGTACTAATGGCTGTGGGACAGACCATTTCCCCTGCTGGGATGAGAAGCGTGCACACTAGTCTACTCCGGAGTATCGATGCCCTGTCTCGATAATCCTACGGCTAGGGACCTGAAAAAGGATGTGCTTGTAGACTACCCAGCCCCCACTAGTGTGACTGCCATCACAAGGCCGGTAGTCAAGCAAGATCCTAAGGGCATTATCACTATGTATTCTCGATATGCTAACATATACACATATTAAGATAGATATAAACCAAGTAGCGTACTGCCATGTTTAGTAAGACTGTTAATATAACTGTGAATATCCCAAGCATCCATTAAGTAATATACAAGCTAGTATGATACAATAATGGCTCCTAGGGCATATACACTAAAAGTTTACACATATATTTTGCTATTGCTACATGTTCATCTTTATTTGATGTTATATGAACTTGGAGAAATTAGGAACCGCATGATATATATATTAATTTGTTGCAGTTAAATAGCGGCTTTTCCTTTATATGTCACATTTCAGTTTTATGTTGCATATATTATATTCATGGATTTTTGCATTGAGATATGGATTTTTCATGATGTTTTCTGGATTTGAGGACCGTGGTAGTTTCATGAAATTATGCATTATTTGAAAAACCCGGTTTTTCTTGATATGATATTTCAGCTGCCACCATGAGATTTATCGGTTCTGATATATATACCCCATGCGAGGAGGCGTCGTGGGCCGTGTGCGGGTATATGGTGGGGCCCGGAGGTACCCCGAGGCAAGAAAGGTATTTCGATAGACCACGTCGATGAGCCTTACAGGGGAACCATACCTACCGGTGACAGTACTTATGACTCGGTGGTTATCGTGGGGATACCGACCAAAGTCATGTACGTATGGATACATCGAAAGGCGAGGTTCGAAGCTGGGCAGTCGTGTTGGGATAGCGTATGATACGTACCTATCAGGGGGCCAGTCGTGGTGACAACACCTGATAGATCAGTATTTATGTATCAATGCTTGACACTTGGTTTCATGATATTTTTACTCTTAAGTACATATAACAGTGGAATGGGACGCTGTTATATATGCATACATATATATATATATATATTAGTGGAATGGGATGCTAATATATATGTATACATATCTAATTTATATACATCATCATAATGATTCATGCAAATATAATTATTCATTTCATGAGACTTGCTCGATATTGGATACAAGAAATATGAGATTTACTTGATATTGGATACAGGATATATGTGATTTACTTGATATTGGACACTCAGGATACATGAGACTTACAGGATATGAGAGCCAATTTTGGGGCCGATTTGAGGAAATTTGGGATTTTAATTGTCTTGATGGACTTTAGTCCTACCACGAGGTCAGGATTCCGTGGGAATGACATGTTTTATCCTATACTCCGCATTTATTTTATATGCATTGCTTCATGTATTAGTAGTACCTGATATAGTACCTTTCATGACTGTTGCATATATATATTGTCATATTATTGCTTCATGTATTAGTTGTACCTGATAGAGTACCATTCATGACTGTTGTACACTTATGGCCATTTATTGCTATTAGCTTGTGTATGTTAGACTCGCGCTGTACATGCATACTTGCGATTACCAGCATATGTTATTTAATATTCATTAGTTGACAACTTACCCCCGTTGTGCCACAGTGTTTTGCAGGTTGTTCCTCAGAGTAGTCAGGGGTAGGGCTATTTTCATCTATCGTATCATCTTTTGCAGCGGATACCTCTACGGCTGACTATGTACAGTTTTGCTATAGGTGGGTTTTGCGGTTATTCGATATTGCTCATTGTATATTCGCTGTACCATGTACTCTCTATTTACCACTTTCTTATATGACTTAGAGACTTGATGTGAGGACGATATTGTATATTATTTTACGACTTGGAGGTCTTTTATGCAGTTTTATTTCTTTTCTACGGCGTCGTATATCTGTTGTGGTGGTTGTTTTCCTCCTTTGGGCATGTATTTGCTCCCGTTTGGAGATGCTTTACTTATATTTTTGTGGTACCCATTTTTGGGGCTGGTTTTTCCAAAGGAGGTGCCGCCAAAATTTTAAAGGAAATAAAGTTGGAGTTTAGAGAATTTGGTTTGCGATTTCAATGGTTTTAAAAATGTTTTTATCACTTACTACATTTTGATGGTTTAGATTGCTGGGTTTTCGGCTTACTTAAATTGCGTTACGCCTGTAGACGTTGCGTAGTTTAAGGGCTGTCACGCGCCAATTTCGGGTCGTGATAAAGTTGGTATCAAAGTGCTAGGCTTTACCTTTCGGAGTGTAGGATGACCTTGGTATGATGGAGTAGGTAGCTGAAGCAGAGTAACGTAGTGTGTGCATGTCCGCGGCATACTCACGACACGGTACTCCGCCTAAAGTGACCTAAGTATTAATTGCTTGAAAATCCTTCTTTGATGATACATATCCTTGTGATTCGATTTCCGTGTTCTTATCGAATCCTTTTCCATTTTTAGCCTTTGCCGCCGATGACTATGAGGACTCAGAGAGGTGCAGTGAGAGCCGAGGTCAGAGTTGACTCGTTTGGGGCGAGGACTGACAAGGATGGTACGCTCATTGCACGGGAGTAGATGGATCCGCCTTCGATAGATCGTATTGCTAGGCTTGAGGCAGAGATGCAGGTCTTGCGCTAGACGATGAGGTCGTTGGTTGAGGCTAGTCGAGCGCAGCGAAAGGAGGTTGCCACCCCTGTTACCCAGTTGTTCCTTGCGATCAGCACACAGCATAGTGTTACGTATACAGCACAGTGGACGCAGCCCTATTCGATGAGGAGTGTCTTTCCGAGACTTTGGGAGTTCCGGAATAGAAGATGACTCATATAGGTGTATAGGCATAGAGACAGAGGTTCAGTCGCCGTAACAGGTTTCGTGCAGGTCGTGGGAGTAGCAGAGGCTTGGGACGAGGACAGTCGCTCAGCTCTCATCCCCAGGAGGGTCAGCAGCCATCGTATGGATGTTTTCGATGCGGGAGCCTTCAACACTTCATCCGACATTGTTCCTTAGCACCGCGTCTGTCTTGTGTTCAGAGAGGTCATGCTCGCGGAGATTTCTCTCAGGGTGACAGGTTGGCAGAGGAGGAGTTCAGCCAGTTGCGGGTAGGGGGCAAACACGAGAGTTTGCTTCTACTCATCAGGATGCACGGGCGTCCAATGCAGAGTTTTCAGGTATTATTAATTCGTATGTTCTTGTGATGCACTTGTTTGTTTTACACACTTTGTGCAATGGTTGGGCCCAGAGTCATGTATACTAGATCTTCCGTTTGTTGTATTAATTTCTGTCAGCGATTCTTTTGTTGCACGGCACGTGTTTCGTTCATGTGCCAATCGGATAGGAGATAGAGATTCGTCCGTCGTTTTGATCCTTCTAGAGATGTTGGATTTGACGTTCTCCTGGGCATGGACTGGTTAGCTATGTGCTATGCGTCTGTGGACTGCCGTGAGGAAACAGTCAGGTTTTGTTTTCCCGGTGAGTCAGTTCTTATTATGCAGGGGGACAGTGGTGCCGCCTCTCACAGCTTGAATTAAGCCTTTTTCGCTAATCGGCTTTTGAGGAGAGGATGTCAAGGATTCATGGATTTCATTCATGATACCGGAGCCACAGTGGGATTGTTGGACTGGGTTCCTCTCGTACGAGAGTTTTCCGACGTTATTCCATATGAGCTGGCGGAGCTTAGGAAGGTTAAGGATCAGCTGCAGAGTTGCTTGTAGGGGGGCTTGTGCGTCTAAGTGTTTCTCTTTGGGGAGCTCCTATTCTGTTCGTCAGGAGAAGGACGGCAGTTGAGGTTGTGTATTGATGGATCGTCAATTGAACCAGGTTACGGTGCGGATAGGTATCCTTTACCTCGAATTGACGACTTCTTCGATCAGCTCCAGAGTGCGAGACATTTTCTAAGTTTGTTTGGGATCGGGTCATTATTGTTGTGGGTTCGGAGTCATGACATTCCGAAGACTGCTTTTTGTGCGCGCTATGGGCTTTATGAGTTTTGGTGGTGTCGTTGGACTCACCAATGCCCTAGCAGCATTCATGGATGTGATGAACCAGATTTCTTCAGGCCATTCCTCGACCAGCTTATTGTTGTGTCATTGATGACATTCTGGTCTATTCCAAGAGTCATGAGGAACGTGAGAAGCACTTGAGGATTTATTTTGCAGACATTGGGAGAGCACCAGCTGTTTGCTAAATTCTCGGAGTGTTCCTTCAGACTTGATTGTGTTGACTCCTAGGTCTTGTAGTTACGGGAGATGGTTTTCGTATGGACCCAAGGAAGATCGAGGCCGTACAGCTTTGGCCTAGACTTGTGTACGGGACGCAGGTCCGCAGATTTTTGGGCTTAGCAGGTTTTTACCACCATTTCGTGCAGGATTGCTAGTGTATCGCTGCACCGTTGACTGAACTGACCGGATGGGAGTTTCCTTTTCTTTGGACTGAGCCATGCATGCGGAGTTTTCAGCAGTTGAAGAATCGGTTGACAACTGCACCAGTTCTTTCTTTGCTTTCTGGTTCGGGCGACTTTGTTGTTTAACAATGATGTTTTGCGAGTGGGGCTCGATTTTGCGTTGATGTGGCAATATAGAGTTATCGCTTTTGCTTCCCGAAAGTTGGAGGAAGTACGAACAGGATATCCAATTCATGATCTGGAGATGGCCATGGTGGTCGTATGTTGGAGATTTGGAGACACTTCTTGTGTAGAGAGTCGTGTCAGATTTTCACGGACCACCAGAGCTTAATGTATATCTTCCTACAGCGGGTTTTTATTGTTGAGACAGCGCTGTTGGATGAAGCTTGTGAAGGATTGTGTTTGTGAGATCCTCATTACCCGTGGCAAGGCGATTGTGGTAGCTGATGCTGGAGTCTTATGCCCCGGGTTAGCTTGTCCTAGTTGTGCGCAGTTTTGAGACAGTCTTCTACAGATTGTTAGTTATATGTATGCCCTAGAGGCCATTACTGTACATAGGATGTATATTGTAGTGGATGCTGGGACATATATAGGTAGGACTTTCTTGCTCGACATGATAGTACGCTATCTGGTTACTCTTTATCTTAACATGTATGTTTTCTGTCTCTCTGTAACATGTTGATAAAGCCCTTAGGATGTGTACTCGACTTGCAGGACTATGATGTAGATCATACTAGTGGGGCCTGGGTAGTCTATGAGTACATCCTTCAATGTTCATAGTCGTTGGAATATCGAGACGGGGCATCGATATTCCAGAGTAGACTAGCGTATATCTTCTCGATCCATGTGATGGGCGATGGATGATCCCATATCCATTGGTGTTTGACATCAGAGATGGTATGTGGGTCCTCAGTGGAGAATGGGTACACTGAACGGACTCGCCGAAAACTCCCAGATGGTATTATACCTTACGTCAGATGGCAGTTCTCTGGTGACAATGGTACAGCTTAGTCTGTTGACCCGAGATCGTCATAGAGTCTTGTGTGTTTCCTACTGTGCTTTGATTTCCACCCTACCACGGCTCTACTGAGTCGTACAAACAGGTGATTTTGGGGTACAGTCCCGATTCACATGGAGGCAATGAGCGATAGGAGCGGATTCGTCTCTCCCGATATTGGGGGTTGATGTTGCGCTATGGTCGACTGGCCATAACTGGAAATCCCTGGCCAAGGTTGCACTGATTTACTGGTACGTGTTATCAGTAGTTTCATGCTTGTTATGGACCTTACATCGGCATGACTTATCAAGCTACTGGGGTCTGACGTTTACCACCCCTAGGCGAGATATGCGACATATCAGACGAACAGATCGGACTGTATGGTAAGTGTTACTGGTTGGATTCACAGGAGTGTGAGCGGGCTTGCTCATTGATCTTCTGATCGCTCAATACCCGGGTGGCCGTTACGTTTAGCAGACCGCTTGCGGCTTGTGGGAGTTTGATATGATCATCACCTACTGTCGGCGTATTGACAAGTCTTTAGAGTCCTACACAGAGGTTTCCTGGCTCAAGCGAAACGAAATAGGAGCGCATATGAGATATGTGCGGGACCGAGAATAATACCAGTATGTGATACTGAATTCTATTCTCGCGATTTGTATCATCGGACGGTTATATAAGATATAGCCGGGTTACCGAATCAAATGTTGATTCGATATATTGATACACTTGATATTAGTCGGTTATATGCAGTATGACCGGATCATTAAATCAAGTGTTGATTTAATGATTTAATGTATAATTATATATTTGATATATTACTTTACATTAACTAGTATTTGTTCACTTAAGATTCATTTTCTCACTAGATTGTGCATATTGTATATATGATATATGTTTGTGCACTAGTTTGTATCATGTTTGATGATACATGCAAACTTGGGTGTGTGTATCACTTTACCCATGTTTAGGTTAATGGTTAGGTTTTATTTATTTTATTTATTCATTTTTGGAAAAAAAATAAAATGGTGGTTTTCTTTCTTTGCTTTAAGCTTCATGAAGCTTCTTAGCATCTTTGACCATTTTGTTTTTTCCTTTAACCTAACCATTACACCTAAACCCTAGTTTATTCTCTACATGTGTTAACTCACACATGGTTGCAATATGATAAGCTTCACTTGAATTTTCTTTTAGAAATAATTCATTTTTCTTTTCTTCTTCTTCTTCTTCTTCTTCATGAAGTGAAGAAATCTTTCTTGAAAAAATTCAAGTGATAAAATAAAGTGAGAAATCCAAATCCAAAGTGAACCCACTTCCTATTTCTTCATCCTCTACCACTTGCCATGTTGTATAGGGTGTTATCTTCACAAGTTTCATGACCTAGTGAAGATGGAGCTTGAGTTTGAGTCGACTCGACGTAGATCATCTTCGGCATCGAAGTCAAAGACCTAGCCCGATCATTTCTCCGATGAAACCAACGCTAGAGTCCAGGATCCCGATGATCGCAGTGGAGGGACGTCATCACGGAGATAAAGAAGTGGAGGACCGGATCTACAAAAGTTGTAATCCCTTTCACTTGCAGTTAAATTGTTAACTTGCTTAGTTTCGCCTTACCTCTAGTTAACAATCGAGCATTAGGGTTCTTTGGCACATGGAAAATTTGATTTGGGCAAGGTTGATCAGTTGTAGAACCTCATGAGTGTGCCTAGGAACCCTACACAGTTTACTGTTCTTGTGCGATCATTGAGTACAGCTTAAGTTCGCCTCTACTGAGGGGACAGCTTGCTCATGTCCGTGCCCGTCGATTTTTCCTTAATCGTTTTCGCGAGGCATAGCCCACCGATGCTCGTTTGTCAGAGATTCTTGAGCATACTCGGCTGGGTAAAGATTCTGGTCCTTGATTTGTGACCAGGGTGTGCTATGTTTAGGGACGCGTTTGTGTGTGCCTGATACTGTTGGGTAGAAATGCGAAATCCTAGAGCAGGCACATAAATCAGCTTTCTGTGTTCATTCAAGTTCCACCAATATGTGACGTGACTTATGAGATAGTTATGGGTGGGCAGGGATGAAGAGTGAGTTTCGGATTTCGTTTCGAGGTGTTTGTCTTGTTGTGAGCAAAGGTCGAGCATTTGAGACCCGCCAGATAGTTGCAACCTTTAACCATTCCGGAGTGGGAATGGGAGCAGATCTCCATGAATTTCGTTGTGGTGTTTACCCAGGTCTAGACAGGGTGTGACTCCATTTGGGTGTTTGTTGTCCAGTTATGCTTAGTTTGCTCAGTTGTTCTTCGTTAAGTTTGTGTGTTACATGGAGTTCCTTCATGTGTTGTATCCAATGGAGGCACCATGTTCGCTTGCCGTCTTTGGCAGAAGCTTCAGGAAGCCTTGTGTACTGGTTGAGCTTTAGCTCCGCTTTTCCATCAGCAGGATGAGGGTTTATGAGAGAGAGCTATATAGAATCTGGAGGATATACTTATGCGTGCGTACTAATTGTTGTTGGCAGCTGGAATCGTCACATGCCATTGTTTGGGTTCTCTTTCGATAGCTGTTATCAGGAGACATTCCAATTGGCAACCTTTAGGCTTGTTGTTAGGTGGTGTCGATCACTATTCTGTTTTTCTGACTCGGTGTGAGTAGGATTTTTGGACCCCATCTTGTTGAGAGGCTTCGGAGATGATCCAGTTGATTCAGGTCAGGATGAGAGCAGACCAGTGTAGACATAGGTCTTATGCCAACCGTGGTGGTCGCAGACTTGAGTTCGCAGTGGGAGATCATCTAGTCCTACGGATTTTCCGATGAATGACGTGTTGAGTTTTGGTAAGCTTAGTCCCAGGATTGTAGGTCCTTTTGAGATCCTTAAAGTGAGTTAGATCTATTGCCTATAATTTGGCACTTCCGCCCAGATCATTGAGTATTCACCCCGTATTCCTTATGTCAATACTTCGCAAATACCATCATGACCTTTCTCACATGATTCAGCACCAGACCATTTATCTTGGACGCGATCTTTTCGTTCACTGGCAGCCAATTGTGTTAGTGGTTCGGCAGGTGGAGAAACTTCGGTCAAGGGTCTTTCCATCTGTGGAAGGTTTTCTTGGACGTAGCCGTATAGTGAGGTAATCACTTGGAAGGCTGCGAGTGAGATTTGTGAGTTTTGCACTCATCTCTTTGAAGGTATACAAAGTAAGAATTTTAAATTCGGGGACGAATTTTTATAAAGGGGGATTGTAACGCCTTAGATTTCGATTAGTGTTAGTTTAGACGATAATAAGGGTTTTTGGTAAAAACTTTACCAATTTGGGTTCCTCACATTTTATAACATTTAATTAATAATTTATTTTTATTTGTTATGCCATGCACACACATGTGCATGTTTATGTAAGGGTGTGTTTGTGTTATCTAGATTAGTGACTATGACAACTTAACCCTAATCGAATCATTGTTTAACCTTAACCTAAACATCTAGATATTTGTGGTGAGAGAGTGTAGATATTTGTCTTGGGTTTTTGTTTAGAGAGGAGGTGGCATGGTGAGCATATGCTTGCATTAATTGAATGGTGCACTCACTCTTGCACTCACCTCTCTCTTTCTCTTTATCTTTTCCTTCTCTCATTTTCTCACACTTATTCCCTTCTCATTATTTCTCATCCCGTTCTTTTCTCAACTGAACACTTATCATCCCTTCACTAAACCTACACTAATCCATCTCTAATCTTCACAAAATCTCACAAAAATCACATCTTTGGACTAGGTTTGCCTCTTGGAGGCCTTGGAGCTTGGAAAGCTAAGATCTTTGAGCTTGTGCGAGTATGTAATGATCTCTATCTGTTATTTATGTTGGTTTAGTGTTGTGTAGCCTTTTCGTTTCAGTTTTGAACGTTTAAAGTTAAGTTTCGTGCAAATATGGTATTTTTAGTGTCGTTTGTGATATCTGTGATCTGCTGTGACCCCGAGAGTATACTAGAAAATCAAACAATGTAGTTGTGTTGTACCTGAGACCATAGGACATCACCTGGAGCACGAACCCCTCTTGCTCGGACTCGGCCGGCGACGAGAAGGACTTTTCCGGCGACGTCGGATTTTTGAGGGAGTTAGGGTTTAGGTTTTTATGGGTACGTGTCTGCTTTGGTTTAGGTGTGTTTGGTCATATTTGATTTTTGGGTCTTCTCTGTATACAAAATCTGGGATCACATAGCTAGTTTCTTGTGTTACGATTACGTGTGTTACGTTATACGACACGGTTCGTGCACTTTGTGTGGTTTTGCACTTGGGTTGGTTTCGTAGTGTCGCTATGCACGTTAGCCACAATACGAACACTTGAGAGTTTGTTTTGAGTTGGTGCGTCGGTCAAACGTAGTTTGTACAGGTTATTGGTCGTTTGCTAATATACATACTTGTTTTATTGATTTATCTTTTAGGTTCACAGGAGAGGACTTCGAACGCTGCAAAGAAGGAGAAACAGGTGGTTGGCTTTACTTAGCCAGGAGCGTTGGTGAGTAGATTTAACATCTACAGAGGAATCGCCCGCATGGCGTTATGCGTCTGGGCTAGAAATGTTATGATATTAGTCGCATATTCTATTGCATATATAGAGTTTGCGCATACACCTCATTGCATATTTTTACTTGTTGTACTTGTACTTATATCCTTAGGACACTGCACTATTATTGACGGTTCATGTTGCACGAGCACTGATTGTATGCCACTCACACCGTCAATAATTGCCATGACACGCACCACACACATACATATATGATATTGTTTGGTTAGGGACATTAAGACATTGATTAATATTCCTTTATGCATATAACATATAGCATACATGTATACCTACATGCTTACACATATGCCTTGACATGCTTACATGCTAGTTACCCATATACTTATATGGTATTGTACCATTAGTGATAGGTATATACACATATAAGACATAGCTACATGTACATTTTGCATACATACTTACACTTATACCTAGAGAATATTGCATCATTACTGATTGGTAGATACAAATACCTTGCTATACCTACATGTTTACACATATATCTGGCTATATCTACATGTTCACCTTTATTTGCTGTTATATGGACTTAGAGAAATTAGGAACCGCATGATATATATATTAACATGTTGCAGTTAAATAGCGGCTTTTCCATTATATGCTCACATTTCAGTTTTATGTTGCATATATTATATTCATGGATTTTCGCATTGAGATATGGATTTTTCATGATGTTTTCTGGATTTGAAGACCCTGGTAGTTTCATGAAATTATGCATTATTTGAAATACCCGGTTTTTCTTAATATGATATTTCAGTAATAACCATGAGATTTATCGGTTCTGATATATATAACCCATGTGAGGAGGCGTCGTGGGCCGTGTGCGGGTACATGGTGTGGCCCGGAGGTACCCCGAGACAAGAAAAGTATTTCGATGGACCACGCCGATGAGCCTGACAGTGGAACCATACATACCGGTGACAGTACCTATGACTCGGTGGTTATCGTGGGGATACCGACCGGAGTCATGTATGTATGGATACGTCAAAAGGCGAGGGTCGAAGCCGGGCACTCAGGTTGTCGGGATAGCGTATGATACGTACCTATCAGGGGGCCAATCGTGGTGACAGCACCTGAAAGATCAGTATTTATGTGTCGATACTTGACGCTTGGTTTCATGATATTTTTACTCCTAAATATATATAACAGTGGAATGGGACGCTCTTATATATGCATATATATATATATGAGAATAATGGAGGAAAGAGGCCCTAGGAGGCTTTTTCGTCAGGTGGCGTTAAAATTACACCATGCACCATTTTTTTCCCACGATCGGCACTGGTCATCTTCATCTACATCATCAAATATGTCGGTACACCAAATTTCATGTGATTCTAACACAATTTCACTGTTGATTTAGCAATGTAAAAAGTTCTATTATGGGTAAACCGTTAATTTTGCGCGCACTAAATCAATGGTGAAAATGTGTTAGAATCATATGAAATTTGTTGTACCGACATATTTGACGATTTAGATCAAGATGACCGGTGCCGATCATCGGAAATAATGGTGAAGGGTGTAGTTTTTTAACGCCACCTGACGAAAAAGCCTCCTAGGGCCTCTTTCCTCCATTATTCTCTCTCTCTCTCTCTCTATATATATATATATATATATATTAGTGGAATGGGACGCTAATATATAGGTATACATATCAAATTTATATACTTCATCATAATGATTCATGCAAATATGCTTATTCATTTCATGAGACTTGCTCGATATTGGATATATGAAATATGAGATTTACTTGATATTGGATACAGGATATATGAGATTTACTTGATATTGGACACTCAGGATATATGAGACTTACAGGATATGAGAGCCAATTTGGGGGCTGATTTGAGGAAATTTGGAATTTTGATTGTCTTGATGGACTTTGGTCCTACCACGAGGCCAGGATTCCGTGCGAATGACATGTTTTATCCCATACTCCGCATTTACTTTATATGCATTGCTTCATGTATTAGTAGTGCCTGATAGAGCAGCTTTCATGACTGTTGCATTTACATATTATCATATTATTGCTTCATGTATTAGTCGTAGCTGATAGAGTACCTTTTATGACTGTTGCACACTTATGACCATTTACTACTATTAGCTTGCGTATGTTAGATTCGCGCTGTACGTGCATACTTGCGATTATCTGCATATGTTATTTACTATTCACGAGTTAACAACTCACCCCCGTTGTGCCACAGTATTTTGCAGGTTGTTCCTCAGAGTACTCAGAGGCAAGGCTATTTTCATCTATCGTATCATCTTTTGCAGCGGATACCGCTACGGCTGACTCTGTACAGTTTTCCTATAGCTGGGTTTTGCGGTTATTCGATGTTTCTCATTGTATATTCGTTGTACCATGTACTCTCCATCTACCACTTTCTTGTATGACTTAGAGACTTGATATGAGGACGATATTGTATATTATTTTGTGACTTGGAGGTCTTTTATGCAGTTTTATTTATATCATCTTTTATTTCTTCGCTACGGCGTCGTATATCTGTTGTGGTGGTTGTTTTCCGCCAATGGGCATGTATTTGCTCCCGTTTGGGGATGCTTTACTTATATTTTTGTTGTATCCATTTTTGGGGCTGGTTTTTACAAAAGAGGTGCTGCCAAAATTTTAAAGGAATTAAAGTTGGACTTTAAAGAATTTGGTTTGAGATTTCAAAGGTTTTAAAAACGTTTTTATCACTTACTACTTTTTGATGGTTTAGATTGCTGGGTTTTCGGCATACTTAAATTGCGTTACACCTGTAGACGTTGCGTAGTTTAAGGGTCGTCACGTGCCAATTTCGGGTCGTGACATTATTATACTGATCTGGGGAACGTTGGTTCCGCTCTATCCTGTAATTGTTATAAGTCCGAGAAGGAAATAGTGGAATATCCAAACTCCCATGCCACCCAATCGAAGAAAGTGCATGTTGATGCATCTTCTTCGGGTATGTTCATTACCGAGAACTGTTTCTCAGTATCCTCTACGACTTTGGGTATGTGATACCGGATCAGGATCCCGCATAAGTAATAAGTTACATGGGCTACAGACAGGTAGAAAACTAAGATAGGGTGATATATCTCTAAGTGTTAGAGAATGGTGCAATTGTTGTTGCCAAACAAGTTGGCAAATATCACCTTGTATTAATACAATGATTCTGAACGAATGTCATTACATACCGAACCTGATATACAACATTATATCGGTTTCTTTAATGAGTTAAAGAAGGATATAATTAGGTATTGGACGATAATGTTGTGAACATTTTCCTGAATCAAGAGTTGATTGGATCATGCACGTTATGTAATGACATATACGTTCTAAATCAAACCATAGTTCAAAGTATATAGAACACACACAAGAGGAGTAGTTCAGAAATGAACGAATCCTTCTTGTGGCATTATAGACTAGGTCATATCAATGCGACACGACCAGCTAAGTTACATAAGGATGAATATAAGAATCTGTTCGAATTTTCATCTTATGATACTTGCTGGTCTTGTCTCAAAGGTAAAATGACCAATACTCCGTTTACTGGAACCAGAGAAAGAGTTACTGAACTCTTGGGACAGATACATGATGATGTATATGGTCCTATGTCTACAAATGCCAGGATTGGTTCTTCGTAAATCATTATATTCACTGATCATCTCTCAAGATTCGAACATATGTTCCTGTTGAAACACAAGTCTGGAACTTTTGAGAAAATCAAGGAATATAAGTTTGAAGTTAAGAACCAGGCGGGTAGAAGTATTAAGTCCTTCGATATGATCAAGGAGGAGAATACTTGCGCATGTAGTTCCTGGAGTTTCTAAAAGGAGAATGTGATTCTCTCTCAGCTTACTCCATCGAGTACACCACAGCACAACGGTGTATCAGGGCGGAGGTATCGCACCCTATGAGATATGGCGCGCTTTATGATGAGTATTGCTGAGTTACCTATTTCCTTTTAGAGATATGCATTGGAGAAGCTGCATACATATTGAATGGGGTTCTATCCAAACCAGTGCCTACCACTCCATACGAGATATGGAATGGGAAGAGACCATCTCTTAAACGAGTTAAGATATGGGGTTGTCCGGCTTATGTTGAAAGGCAGAATCCAGATAAGCTCGAGGCATGGTCAGTTCTGTTTGTTAGGATATCCCAAACATCTGTGTGGGAATATCTTCTACCACTCTGAGGAGCAAAAGGTGTTCTGTTTCTCAGCATGCCACCTTTTTTAGAAAAAGAATTTCTTATGAAGAAATTAGTGGTCATGAAGTCGAACTGGAAGGGGTTCCAGCTAGACAAACTAACAGCTGATGATTTGGTGAAGCCAAAAGATTCAATAGTTTCCAACGAACCTCAGCCTCTCCATGAATCTGGTAGAGTTCCTCATCCACTTGAGAGATACTACGGTCTTCTCGGTGACAGTAGGAGCGATGATTGCATCATGGTAGATGATGGCCCAACTTGGTTCAGGAAGGCCATCACAAGTAGAGACTTTGTGAAAAGGCTGGATGATATGCGATCAAAGATAGAATCCGTGTACACAACCAAAGTATGACTTTGCATGTTGCACCTGAAGGGGTAAAACCCATTGGGAGAAAATGGATCTTGAGAAGGTTCATGGTGTAGATGGAAAAGTTAAGACTTTCAAAGCTATGCTTAAGTCCATCAGGATCATGCGTGCATCGCGGAGTTGGAACATCTGTTTTGATGTAGCAGTCAAAGAGTTTGACTTCATCAAAAACGTAGATGAACATTGTATATACAAGAAGGTGGTAGAGAGTAAGGTTGTCTTATACGTATTGTACGTAGATAACATACTTTTGATAGGAATTTGTTTCCTATGCTACATTTGGTCAAGCTCCTCTTATCACGTAGATTCTCTATGGATGATCTGGATGATACCTACTACATCTTGAGGATTATGATCTATGTTGATAGATCTAAGTGGATGTTGGGAGTGTCCCAAATCCAGGTACATTAACACCATACTAAAGGGCTTAGTCTGGAGGATTCTTAGCGTGGTGGTTCGTCCACTTACTTAGGAATCACTCTCTCCAAAAGGATGTCTTCCACGACTGATTTGGAGAGAGCTTACGTGCAAGGGATACCCTTTGCTTTGGCAATAGGCTCTATCATGGATGTGATGTTAGGTTCCAGACCAGATCTAGATGACTCACTAGGTGTAGTGATCAGGAATCAATCGGATCTTGGGAGAATCACTGGACAGCTGTGGAGGACATTCTTAAGTACTTGAGAAGCTCTAAAAGAAAGTTCTTGGTTCGAACTTCCAGAGTGATAAGGACGACTGAAATTCAGTCACAAGCATTGTCTTTACCCTCAGTGGAGGGACGGTATGTTAGAAGAGTTCCAAGCTAGATACCGTGACATACTAGATGATAAAGTCTGAATACATTGCTACTAACGATGCTACCAAAGAGGTTGTCTGGAAATTTCTTGTTCATGAGATGAACAAGGTTCCTACCATCGAGCGTCCAATAACTGTTATTGTGACAACAATGGAGTTGTGTCTTTGGCCTAGGAATGCAGGTCCCATCAGCACACATATTCTGAGGCAAGTATCACCTGATCAGGGAGATTGTTGATCTCCAAGGGATCGAGGTTAGGAGAGTTGACTCGAAGGCTAACACGGCGGATCCACTCACAAAGGCCTTTCCCTAGAGAGACTTCTATAGGACGTTGAGTATGAGATACAGCAAAAATGGACTTAGTGCAAGTGGGAGATTGTTAGTTATATGTATGCCCTAGAGGCCATTACTATACATATGATGTATATTGTAGTGGATGCTTGGGCATATATACAGAGGAATTTCTTGCTCAACATGATAGTATGCTATCGGGTTGCTCTTTATCTTAACATGTACACTTATTTTCTCTCTATTACATGTTGATAAAGCCCTTAGGATGAGTACTTGACTACCAGGACTATGATGTAGATCATACTAGTGGGGAAATGGTAGTCGGTAAGTACATCCTTCAAATGTTCCTAGTCATGGGAGTATCGAGACAGGGCATCGATGCTCCAGAGTAGACTAGCGTATACGCTTCTCGACCCATATGATGGGCGATGGATGATCCCATATCCATTTGTGTTTGACATCAGAGAAGGTATACGGGTGCTCAGTGGAAACTGGGTACACTGGACGAACTCGCTGAGAACTCCAAGATGGTTTTATACATATCGTCGGATAGCAGTTCTTTGGTGACACTGGTACAGGTTAGTGTGTCGACCCGAGATCGTCATAGAGTCTTGTGTGATTCCCACTGTGCTTTGATTTCCACCATACCAGGGTCAAGAGATCGTGCAAAAAGGTGGTTTTTGGGTACAGTCCCTAGTCACATGGAGGCAATGAGCGATAGGAAAGGATTCGTCTCTCTCGGTATTGGTAGTTGATGTTGCGCTATGCTTGATTGGCCATAACAGGAAATCCCTGGTCAGGGTTGCTGAGATCTACCGGTAAATATTATCAGTAGTTTCTCGAACCATTATGGACCTTGTATCGGCATGACTTATCAGGCTATTGGGGTCTGACGTTATACCACCCTCAGGCTGTGATATGCGACATATCTGACGAATAGATCGGACTGTACGATAGTGTTACTGATTGGATTCGCAGGAGTATGAGCAGGCTTGCAGGTTAACCTTCTGATCGCTCAATACCCGGCTGGCCTTTACGTTTAGCAGACCGCTTGTGGCTTGTGGGTGTTTGATATGATCATCACCTACTGTCGGCGTATTGGCGAGTCTATAGAGTCTTATACAGAGGTTTCCTGGTTCATGCGAAACGAATTAGGAGCACATATGTGATTTGTGCGGGACCGAGATTAATGTGCGTATGCAATACCGCATTCTATTCTCGCGATATATGATATCGGTTGGTTATATGTGATATAGCCAGGTTATCGGATCAAGTGTTGATTCGATGGAATGTTACATATGATATTAGTCGGTTGTATGTGATATAGTCGGATTATCAAATCAAGTGTTGATTTGATAATTTAATGTATAATTATATATGTGATATATTAATTTACATTAACTAATATTTGCTCACTTAAACATTTCTTTTTTCTCACATTGTGCTTTAGTATATATGTGATATATATTAATGTACATTTTGTTGTGTCATGCTTGATGCCACATGATACATGGGTGTATGAGATTTACACCATGATTGATTTAATGTATGGTTTTTATTTATCCAAGTAATTCAAAAATGGATGGATTTTGGTCATAGAAGCTTGTGGAAATATTGACTTAGTCCACTCTTTTTGTTTCACTTATAGATATTTATTAACCTAACCATTAACCCTAGCCCTAGTTAAGTCTCTACATGAGTTAGTGTATGACACTAACTCACCCATGGTTCATATTCTCACCTCATAGGAGTTCACTCTCATTCTTCACTTGAGCTTCTTCTTCCTCATGAGAAAGCTCACTAGCTTTTCTCAAGGTGAGAAAATATTATGAGAAAAAGAAATCTAAAGAGAGCTCACTTCCTACATCATCATCCTCTACTATTAGCCATTTAGTTTAGAGTGTTTGCTTCACTAAACCCTAATTTAGTGAAGAGGTAGCATGAGCTAGAATCTTCTCGACGTAGATCATCTTCGGCTTCGAAGATTTCGAGCAAGTTTGCATCTTTCACCTTGTGGAGCCTCTCAAGAGTTCAGGAGATTCTTACTCGAAGCGAATGGACATCTACACGGAGAATTTAAAGTGAAGGACCAGTCTACAAAGGTTGTATTCCGCATTCACTTAGTTTTTAAGATGTTAACATTGCTAGTTTGTTTAATTCTCTAGTTAAGATTCTAGGCTTAGGGTTCTTTAGAATGGCAAAAAAATTTGAAAACAACATGGACGATACCTCCCGAAACCTTGCTTCCGCTCTAAGTAACCCTACAGATAGAGCCCATACGATTCTTGCTTGACTACCAGCAGTATGATGGCGATCATATACGTGAGAGCTAGGTGGTCTATAAGCACATCCTTAAATGTCCCTAGTCTTGGGAGTTTCGAGACTGGGCATCTATACTGCAGAGTAGACTACTGTATACTGATCGAGACCCCGACGAGAGGCGGTGGCCGGTCTCACAAGCCATTGGTATCAGTTTGTCACATAAAATGTATATAGGTGCTTATTGGGTTATGAGTACACCAGAAGGACTTGCCGGGAACATGCGAGTCGGTATTATACCTATTGTCAGATAACAGTTCCCAGGTGACATGTGTACAGGTTATTATGTCGACCTGAGATCGTTATTTGTCTCGTATGAGTTCCTACTGTGCTTTGATTACTACCATACCATGGCTCAATGGAGTCGTGCAAACAGGTTTTAATTGGGGACAGTCCTAAGCCACATGGAGGCAAAGAGGGGATCTTCGGGGATTCGTCTCTCCCGGTATTGGGGGTTGATGTCGCATTGTGCACGGGTGGGCATCACCAGAAATCCTTGGCCAAGGTAGTCGAGAATTACTGATCTAGGATCAGTAGTTTCTCAGGTGGTGATGGGTTTCATACCGATACTAAATGTTGCGTTATTAGGGGTCTGACTTTATCGACCCCCTAGACACGATATGCGATACTCATAGAAGAACGGACTGGACTGTACGGATATTGTCACTGTCAGGCTCAGTAGGGTTTCAGGATTAGTTTGCTCGTCGGCCTCCCTTTCGCTCAATACCTGGGTAGCTGTTACGTACAGCTAGTGCCGCTGACGTGCTTGTGGTTAAACCCACTGTCAGCGTATTGACGAGTCTTTAAAGTCCCAAACAGAGGGTTTCCCTACTTTGGGCGAAACGATGTAGAGGCCGTATAGTTTTACGGCATGTTTCGATCATATACGTGCACTTGTGCACGTATCATGATTCGGACGGATAATACTAGTGGGCTTTGGTTTAAGCCGGATCCTAGTATTATATTGTTGGATTATTTTTGTCTCGTTGTATTCGTATTTTGTCAGAATACGGTTGCGGGTATGTATATACGGATGAGGGTAGTCTTGTAATTTATTACAAGTTTCTTCTAGAAGAAGCCACCTCATTTTGGTTTTTAACCTTTTCGGATTAAAAGGTTAATGAGGTGGAGGCTGAAGGCCTTATTGCATTTTTTCAAGCATGACTTATAGGTGTGAGTCATAGTTGACAAATGAGCCATGCTTGATATTTTTGGTAAGTATTATGAGATATTTATGGACTATGAGATATTTTGTGGACATGGATATTTTTTCTTGAGTTGCTTTCTTTAGTTGCTAGCATGCTTGAAATATCTCACAACACTTAGCCATTTTTCAAGACTTGAGTTTTCTTTGCTTCACACTCTCATCCTCTAATGGCTTCTTCTTCTACCTCTACCCTTCAAGTCTCATGTGTTGAGAAATCTAGGGTGTATTGAGACAAATTAATCCTTCATCACTCTCTACTTCTTTTACGGTATCTAGTGTAGCGATCTATGCACCCTAGTTACTTCGGATATGAGCTTGAAGCTTGATTCACAGACTCTCAGGTGGATCATCTTCGATGGGAGGAGACCGGAGATCAAACTTGATCAAGGAAGCCTAGAGGAGCTTGGAATAAAGGTTAAAGACCGAAGGACACGGATCATTCGGTATAACTTTCTAAACTCCTATGTAGATTGCTAGTGCAGGGTTAATGGTCGATCCATAGGATAAGGTTGTGTTAGAGCCAGTTTATAAAATTTTTGTTCCGCATTTGGCCACGGATTGATGGCCGGGGCGCTAGCATAACCCAACATGCACTATTGCACCACGGTCGATATTTTTGTAGCCATTCCTTTTTTACTTTAGACTTGAGAATTTTCTTCATCTCCTCCAAGCATGCTTCAACCTCCTTCACCTTTTTCTTCTTCTTGCTCTCATTTTTTTAGCATGGTTAAAGAGAGAAATTTTTAGTGGAGTGTTCCTACAGCACCGACTATCCAAACCTAGCAAATTTGGGTTGTCGGTTAGAGCCTCCTCCGCGTTCCCTCAGGTGGATTGTCTTCGGAAAAGTGTGGTCGATTCTCAAGCGCGATCCCAGCGGCTACGAGCTTGAAGGGGTCTTCCACAATTAGGTGGACACGCGACAAAGCTTGTATTTCTCAAACCTTGCATGTTTTAGATTTCTAGTTTAGGGTGTTTAGATCGAATTCTTTGGTTTGTGCATCCGGTGCCGGCAAAAAGTTTTTGTTTTCTCTTCTGCCTCGCCCGCGACCTCCGCTGCGCAGTCGCCGGATCCCAACATAGTATCAAAGCCACCCAAACACCCCAAACTAGTGTTAGACGATGCTTCAAGTTTCAAAACCGAAAACTCCAATTTAAAAACCCAGTTTCTATTCGAAATATTTTTTGTCTCTAAATTTTTTTAAACAAGTGCAGATGCTTACTCTAGACTAGATATTCACACACAATGAAAACGAGCGGATTTCATCATGATTGGGCAGGCGAGAATGGTGATTTGGCCGGCTTCACCTTTTTAATGTTCACATTTGGAGCTCATTTTCATGCTGTGTGCTGGGTTTTGTAAATTAGTATTTTTGGACTTGTTTGATTTGTCCCAGATTTCTATTTGTGTCATCTTAGCTTTAGGACAACTCGGGAGTTTTAAAAACTCCAAACCTTTGCATCGTCGGTATAGGTGATATATGTGTTGTTGAACGTCGTCTTATTGCTATTCATTTAGACGAGGTTGCACACATTATGGTGTTGCTTGCTTCTGCGGTTATATATATATATGGTTATGGTTTGTGCGTATTTTTGTCATGGATACCCTTGTGTGCAATGTTAGATGTACAGTTCAGATTCATTTGTATATTAATTATTGCAGGGCGAGCGTCCGACATGTGGACTACCGTCATTGCTATTCTTTTATTGGGGCACGACCGGATTGAGGTCGATGTTGCCATTGTATATATATTTTCTTTTCTATACTAGGATTACCCCGCAGAGGAGCGCTCAAATAGCTGAGTTCTAGATGGCAACGGGCCCGCATCTCATGGCGTCGAGACCGGGGGGCCTTACTCAAGAATTGGCGGGCTATTCGCCGCACTCATAGGTGGTATAGGTTGACCCACGGAGAGTTGCTCAAGTTACCGGATTCCGTGAAGTGCTGGGTGGACCACTCACTTTGTTGATTGGGTTGCCTCACTTCAGGGATTGTCGGGTAACTTGCCGCACTCGTAGGGATCTAGGATCTTCATTGCACTGGCTATCCATACGACCAGGGAACGCCGCGTCTCATATATGGCTCAAATGAAATGGCGGGCTCCTAAATTATCCGCTATTCCATTTTTTTGTTCGCATGCTTGTGATGATTTTTATCTGCTTGTGATGACCATTATCTGCCTGCGATGTTGATATATAAATTATATATAGTAGATGCTTCTATATGTTTTGCATTCACGGTAGTCCTGCCCCCGCTCTGCCCCCGCTCTGCTGTTAGTTAAGTAATCTAACGGTGCATGACGGGGCCCCTCGGCGAATGCGGATGGCATATAAAAAGCATGTTATTTTGGTTGTTTCTTTTGTGACTTGGAAACATAAAATGATGGGAACACATTATCGAAATAATGCAAGGAAAAATAAACCTAAATGATGTTGTCGGAACCAATTTTAAAACTACTCGGTTTTCTTCAAAACTCATGATTATATTCTTTTGCTTTGCATAGAGGTATTCGGTTAGGAATATCCTGCACCTCATTCTATGAGGGAAGAGCCTTGATCCCTTCGTTTGGAGTTCGCTCTTAAGCAAACGTTTATGTTACTAGTTTTAAAATGGGGAGCTTAAACCACTCCATTTCAAATCCACTCAAGTTCCTTCAACGATATCAAGTTCATTACGTTAAAGGTTTTTCGCCAAAAACCAGCCGTAGCCCTCCGTCATTTCAAACAGGTAGCGCCTAGTATTCATTCTATGTTTGTTGGCCTTCGTCAAGGCATGGTGTATGGTAGCCATGTGTTACTTTTCTATTACATGGATATGCGTTAATCCAGGACCATCGTACAGCCTTGTTAGCCTTCGTCAAGGGTGAGTAGGGGTGGGATTAGATTAATCAGGACAATGATGGGTAGAACTCGACTTATGATTTGTTGGCCTTCGTCAAGGTCATAAGATGCTTGGGGGAAAAACCATATCAGGAGTTTCAAACATACGAGAAACTTGACAGGCATGCGCATACCTTTTGGAGTGTGGTGACATGAGTGGATTCCGTCGAAGTTATCACACAATAATAGTTGGGTCCCGATTCGCACTGATGAGTGTAGGGATTCTCTAGCACCATCCTAGGTTTAGGGTTGCATCACACATGCTATATTAAAATTTTAGGGGGTGCTAAACAATACCAACCATGAATCGAACTAGAAAAATAGAGTAACAAACTATAGTATCACATACTATATGGTGTCTAACACAAAGTGGGGAGAAAGTACAACATTTGTAGACCTCCTCCTTGACTCCTTAGATCGAGTGGGGTTTGAACCGGTTAGCTTGTGTCTTTCCAAGTCCACGATAATCCACCACGAAGTCCTTTTGCTCAAGCTCCAAGATTCACTTGATCAAGGATGAAGATGAAGCAAACACTCTGCACTAGTGGGCTAGACTAAAGTAGAATGGTGATGTGGGTTTGGATCTCACTTAAAAAACCTTTTCTTTTCAAACCCTAGAAAGCTTTGAGGAGAGAGAGGAAGAAGGAGATGGTTATCTCATGCTAAACTATGGTTACAAAATATCAAGATATTTTGTGACTTGAGGTTAAGCAAAACCATGGGCTACAAAACCATGGGCAAATGAAACCATTGACTTAGGTCAACTCAAAAGAGTTGAATAGTCAACCATGATTATGTTGCCATCTTGCTTTTCTCAAATAAACAAAGTATCTAAATATGTTACCATGTAAGTCTTGCATTGCCACCACCAATGTATCATCAACCATGGCACATGAATGCTTGCATGTGTACATCCATATCAACATATACATACACTCATGAATGCATCATAAAGAAATAGGATTTAATAAATGAGCTGATGGACTTAATATTAAATCAACACTTGATTTAATAACCCGGTCATATCACATACGACCCGTCCAATAGAAAACACCTGATTAAAATAGGTTATCCAATACACGCATTTAATCGAGTTCCCATGCATATCTCATATATACCCCCATATCGTTTCGCCTGAACTAGGAGACCCCTTTGTGGGACTCTAGGACTCGTCAATACGCTAGCAGTAGGCAGTGATCACATCACATGCCCACAAACCATCAGTGGCACAAGCTGTATGTAATGGCTCCCACAAATTGAGCGATCAGAAGAAACACAATCAAACCTGCTAAAACTCCCGTCGAGCCAACTGGCAATACTTACCGTACAGTCCAGTCTCTTCATCAATAGTGCTGCATATCAAGTCTAAGGGTGGTATCATCGACCCCATTAATCCAATAAGTTATGCCGGTATATGGCTAATAACAGATCGAGAAACTACCGATAATACTTATCAGTAAATCTCAACAGCTCTGGCCAGGGACTTCTTGTTATAGCCAATCGTACATAGCGCAGCATCAACCCCCAATACCGGAAGAGATGAAGCCCCTCCTATTGCTCATTGCCTCCATGTGCCTCGGGACTGTACCCAAAATCCACCTGTTTGCACGACTCAGAAGAGCCGTGGTACGGTAGAGATCAAAGTACAGTGGGAGGACACAAAAGACTCTATGACGATCTCTGGTCTACAGACTAACCTGTACCAGTGTCACCTGAGAACTGCTATCTGACGATAGATATAATACCACATAGGAGTTCTCGACGAGTCCGTTCAGTGTACGCAGTCTCACTGAGCACCCGAACATGATCGTTGGTGTCACCACACCAATGGATATGGGATCATCCATCGCCCATCATATAGGAAAATTAACGTATACGCCAGTATACTCTGGTGATATCGATGCCCTGTCTCGATAGACCCACGACTAGGAATATTTCAAGGATATGCTCATAAAATACAAATGTCACACTAGTATGTTCCGCATCATAATCTTAGTAGTCAAGCATATCCTAAGGGATATATCAACATGTACCAAATGAGTGAAGGCATGATCAAATGAACATGTCAAGATAAAGTTTGACCAGATAGCATACTATCATGTCGAGAAAGAATGTCCCATGAACACACACACACACATACACACACACACACACATACACACATACCAGTACATACACTATCATATAATGGCCTCTAGGGCATACATATATCCAACAATCTCCCACTTGCTCTAAGGCCAATTATTGGCGTATCCCATACCCAACATTTCAAAAAGTTGCTAATGCTGTGGCAGAGGGAGGGCCTTGGTGAGTGGATCCGCGGTATTATCTTTTGTATCTACTCTCCGAATCTCGATCTCGCGGTGATCAATTATCTCCCGGATCAGATGATATCACCTGAGAATATGTCTGGATCGCTGATGGGACCTGGGCTCTTTGGCTAACGCCATTGCCCCATTATTATCACAATACAATGGTATTGGATTAATAATGGTAAGAACTACTCCTAGTTCCGAGATGAACTTCCTCATTCAGACGGCTTCCTTGGCAGCATCATTTGCAGCAATATACTCAACTTCCATCGTGGAGTCTGCAACGGTATCCTGTTTGGAACTCTTCCAACACATCGCCCCTCTATTGAGGGTGAAGACAAACCCTGAGATAGATTTGTTGGCATCCTTATCACTCTGAAAGCTCGAATCGGTAAAGGCCTCCTTTTGGAGATCTCCGTTACCATACACCAAGAACATTTCTTTAGTCCTTCATAAGCACATAAGAATGTTCTTCACAACTGTCCAGTGATTCTTGCCTAGGTTTGATTGATACTTGCTTAATACACCCAGTGCATAAGCTACATCAGGGCGTGTATATAACATCACATGCATTATAGATCCTACAGCAGAAGCATAGGGCATAAAGCTCATGCGAGCTCTCTCATCATCAATCTTTGGGCAAAAGTCATTGGAGAAAGTGACTCCATGGCTAGCGGGTAATGCACCCCGCTTGGAGTCTTCCATACTAAACCTCTTTAGGATGGTGTTAATGTACCTGGTTTGGGACAATCCCAATAACCTTTTAGATCTATCCCTATAGATCTTCATGCCCAATATGTAAGAGGCATCACCCAGGTCCTTCATGGAAATTCTTTGTGATAAGAACAGTTTGACCGATTGTAGCATAAAAACATCGTTTCCTATCAGAAGGATGTCATCCACGTACAATACGAGGAATGTGACTATACTTCCTACAATATTCTTATAAACACTTGGTTCATCTGGATTTTTGACGAAATCAAACTCTTTGATAATATCATCAAAAGAGATGTTCCAACTCCGTGATGCCTGATTTAATCCATAAATAGATTTAAGCAGCCTACATACTTTCCCGCTGCTCCCACTATCAATAAAGCCCTCTGGTTGATCCATATAAACGCATTCTTCTAAATCACCATTTAGAAAAGCAGTTTTAACATCCATCTGCCAGATTTCATAGTCGTAGTGAGCAGCAATAGCAAGTAGGATCCGAATGGATTTAAGCATGGCTACAGGAGAAAATGTTTCATCATAGTCCAGTCCTGGTCTTTGTCGAAATCCTTTCGCCACTAACCTTACATTATATTCTCCACCTACCCATCTATACCGATCTTTCTCTTAAAGATCCATTTGCACCCTACGGGTTTTACCCCAATGGGCACAACATCCAAAGTCCATACTTTGTTGGTGTACATAGACTCCATTTCGGATCTCATGGCATCCAGCCACTTCACAGAGTCACCACTCATGATAGCTTGCTGAAAACTGGTAGAGTCATCATCATTCATGATGCAATCTTCTCCATCACCATCAACGAGAAAACCGTAGTATCTCTCCGGTGGGCGAGAAGTCCTACTAGATCTACGGAGTGGCTGAGGTTCATTAAGTTCTGTTGCAACTTCAAGTTCAACCAAGTCGTCATTTGTAACTTGTGTCCCTAGAACCTTTTCTAGATCTACCATATTGCCCTTAGCATCATTTGGAAAAATCTCATTTTCTAAAAACGTGGCATATTGAGAAACAAACACCTTTTGTTCCTCCTTGTGGTAGAAAAGATACCCAAACGAATGTTTCGGATATCCCACAAATATACAGTTGACCGATTGTGTCTCAAGTTTGTCTGGATTCTTCTTTTTAACAAAAGACGGACAATCCCAAATCTTAACTTGTTTAAGAGATGGTCTCTTCCCATACCATATCTCATATGGAGTGGTAGACACGGTCTTGGTTGGAAATTTGTTTAACAGAAAAGCTGCAGTCTCCAATGCATGCCCCCAAAAGGAGAGAGGCAACTCAGTATCACTCATCATGGATTGTACCATATCTAATAGGGCACGATTCCGTCGCTCTGACACACCGTTGTGTTGTGGTGTGTAAGGGGGAGTGAGCTGAGAGAGAATCCCATTCTCTTTTAGGAAGTTCGAAAATTCTGTACTAAGATACTCTCCACCTCGATCTGATCGAAGTATTTTGATGCTCATTCCAATCTATTTTTCTACTTCAAGTTTGTACTCCTTGAATTTCTCGAAATCTTCAGACTTATGCTTTAATAAAAACACATGACCGAATCTTGAGAAATCATCAGTAAAAGTTATGAAGTAAGAAAAACCGCCTCTCGCATGTGTAGACATTGGCCCACATACATCACTATGTATGAGACCCAAGAGCTCAGTAGCTCTTTCTCCGTGTCCAGTAAACGGAGTTTTGGTCATTTTCCCTTTGATACAAGACTGATAAGTCGCATAAGATTTATACTCAAAAGGATTTAAATATCCATCTTTATGAAGCTTGTTTAGTCTTGTTTCATTAATATGACCAAGTCTACAATGCCAAAGAAAAGCATCATTTATATTTGAAAATTTTCTTCTGTTTGTGTGTTGTATATTGAAAACTGTGTGTTGATTAAGGCCGTATATCCCGTTATTAAGTGTACCACAACCAATCAACTCTAGATTTAGTTTAATGTTCATAATATTGTGCTGCAATACAAAATGATATCCTTCATTGTCCAACAAAGAAACGGATATAATATTACAAAGCATGCTTGGTACAAAATAACATTGGTTCAAAACCAATATACAACCCGATGGCAACCCAAGGTGATACTCTCCCACTGAAACTGCATGAACATTGGAACCATTTCCAACTCGGAGAGTATGATCACCGGTCTTCAAAACTCTGCTATTTCTCAACCCCTGCTCAGAATTGCAGATATGAGAACCCAATCCGGTATCCAATACCCAGGAAACAGAGTTAATAGAAAAAATGTTTTCAGTTATGAACACACCTGAAGCTGAAGCATCGCTATGCTTCCCTTTCTTAAGACCAAGGTACTCAGTACAGTTCCGCTACCAGTGCCCCGTCTTTTTGCAATAGAAACATTCTCCTTTTCCCGACTCCGCAGCTTTGGATTTGTCTTTCCCCTTTGCCTTCTTGATTCCACCTCTCTGCTTGGTGGATTTCTTCTTGTTCTTTCTCTTAGCCTTGGCTTTTGGGACGGAAGAGGAAGATTTCCCAACAAGAAGAGAGGGAGAATTCTCCTTAAGCGTGCTCTCCGCATTTCTCAATATATTAGGAAGTTCGGGTAGTGACTTTTCCATGTTGTGCATGTTAAAGTTCACTATGAATAGAGCAAAGGCAGTGGGAAGAGACTGTAGAACAATATCAGAATATTGCTCGTTATCCGTTGTCCATCCGAGGCCCTCAAGCTCTTCAATAAGAGCTATCATATTCAAAACGTGATCGCCTACCGATGTGCCAGTAGCAATCCGCATCTGAAACAGCTTTTGAGACGCTTCATATCATAAGATACGTGATTGCTCCCCATACAACTCTTTTGTATGGAGAAAGATGGATTGAACATCCATCTCCTCGTACTGCTTTTGATGTGTATTGTCCATCGATGAAGCGCGAGGCATTTGGCGGTAGCTGATTGTTTTGTTTTCTGTTGTGTATGTAGAAAATAGAATAGAAATCACAACCAAAAATATTTTGACCGCAATCAATAACGGTGTCGATTGTAGATTGTAAGTGAGTGCGGATCGTCCACAGGGACAGTGTAATAGTTCGTCTTTTGAATTAGATGAGTTGAAACTTTAATGAAAAGAAAACAAATAATTCAAGATTTGTAATTGCAATTCAAGAAAGAGAAAATCTAGATCTAAGAAAGCATTAAAAAGATAGAATCAAGAATTGATAGTTTGTTGATTTTTCTAACCCAAATATCAGGAATCGAAATGAGGCTCGTAGGAATCGATCGGATCTATAGATGTGATGTAATCTTACAATTGCGTATTCTTATCCTTCGATGAATTGATACTAGATCGATGATAATCGATCGAGAATTAGGGATTTCTTATGAAACTAGGGTTTCATCTTATCCCTTGTTCTTTCGTCGATATCATTCACATTCTAGCCTCTAGTAAATTCAAGAAACGATCGTAGATCCCTAATTTCGAGCGATCACAATCAAGAAAGCATCGCTACGAAACTAAGTCATCGATTCTTGAGCTTGCTAGGGTTTACAAAACTCGTAGGACTCAAGAATCGTATTAAGATTTGTTACATCATCATTCTATTGATCGTCTCGACTCCTTAACGAGCGGAGTTTTACTCAAACATCATCACAAGAACTACAATCATAAATTGAGATCGAATCATGATGCAAGAATTTAAAGAAAGCAAGCTTAAAGAATTTCACCTTTTATTTATATCAACAATTTCATTACATTCGCTCAAGAACTACAAGAGGAAGAACTCGATCGTCGATTTGGCTTCGCTCGTCTCCTTGAGTCGCGGATCGGCTTGGATCACTTGCCCGATTGAAGATCGGCTCGGCTCCTAAAAGGTTGAAGGCTTCTTGCTTGATTGGTACTCAAGATCTTGAATTTGGAGTAGAATTAGGGTTAGGGTTTCGCACAAGCCTTGTCACTAGACTTGTGGAAGAAGATGAAGAATTAGAATGATGAGAGAAGACTAACTAATGATGAACTAATGAATTCCCTAACCCTTAGATCTAGGTTTCTATTTATAGACATCAAAATCCTAGATCTAGGATTTGAATTTTAAGTTTCCCTCCAAAAGTTTGTTGGATGAAATTTGAATTTCCCTCCAAAAGTTAGTTAGAGGAGAAGCTTCTAGATGTGATTAGTTAGCAGGGAGCTTCTAGAAGAGGTTAGTTAGGAGCTTAATTAGGATTAGCTTTGCTTAATGATCTTTGCTGATCTGGCAGTAGCTTCGCGAGAATTCTGGAATTTGACATATCTTTCTGAGCTGTAGGCCTTGAGATATGAATTTTGCACTAAAAATAATTTGCTGATCTGACCAAACCGCCGCGGAACCGCGGCGCAAGCCGGCTCCCGCCGCGGTTCCGCGGCGCTTTTGAAGAGTTGGGGCTCGGGCTCTCTGGTGCTTGTTGGGCTTGAGTTGTGGGCCTTTCTTTGATATGTTGAATTGTATTTCTCCCTTTGTATTGCTACCAGATCTCAAAACTTGGAGTTGGTGTAATGTTTGATCAGCAAAATGACAATTTTGGTTTTTCTTCCGGATTTTCCTGCACAATTTCTCAAGACAAGTGTTGCGCAATATAGAGATGATGCGATGCCATGGAATGCAGTCAATTTCCCTTAAAGTGCCGATTTAAAAGTCTAACACATGCAATCTGATATTTTACGACTGATTTGCTAATATGTGAAATATGAATGCCGAACACTTCGAAATGAGTGCAAATGATAGGGAAATTGCCGGTTAAAAGATGCAATATTTTCGACCGATCAAATTCCCCCAAACTTATTTTCGATCGTCTCGAGCGAATGTTTTATTAAAGAAGAGAAGGAGAAAATAAAGAAAGAGAAAAACTAACTTGCACACTTTCGTAGGCAACACGATTGCACTGAGCACGTGCAACAAGCCTTTAAACCTCTAGGTGTCCCTAGTAGGAGGAGTGTTGTCTCCTGAGGGTTTTCAGCGGATTGCACCCACAAAATCCAATAATAAGAGGAAGATCATGAATATTACATTTAAAGACAAGAATTGTAAAAGAAAAGCCTTGAAAATTAGGGTTTCCAACTAAGCTAGCTTTTCGGTTGTCATGAGCTCTATCTTAATGGTCATGAAAAGATGTCAGAAATCACGTCCTCCCTCAATAAAACATCGTCTTATTCTTCATTCCTATCTTTCTTCCAAACATCGATCATATCACCCTGCGTGTGTGTAAAGACATCCCTACACCCGGAGAATTCAATTCAAGCTATTATACTCTTGCCCATTAGCCTCAGTACTTTTTAATTAATGAATATTTAGATGAGATTGCTCACACACTTTCATGCGACCGTTAATACTTCTTGAGGTACTAACCGACCGATTACTCATGTGCTTGCTTACTTGGTGTATTTTCCTCGTCTTGCACCACCTCAGGCATAGCAGTGACTCCCAGACCAGTTGGCCTTAGGGCACTAGGTGAAGAGGCACCCTCGCTATATATTTTTTTTATTGCCCTTGGTGATAACAAAACCAGTGTCCATTTTTCTCACCACTCTATATATTTTTATTCACTTTTTTTTATTACTTTTGGCTTTAAGACAAGAGCATTTCAAGGTATCCTCTACTATCACAGGTTTCAAGACGTGTGTAAGTGTGAATAGCAGGGTAGCAACGTTCAAAATGTTTGGCTTCCAGAATAGAAACTATTTTTCAGACTTATTTTTATCCTCAGATTAGTGACGTCCTTCATCTTACTAACCCTTGGGACAACGGCTCATAACTACTTATTACTAGTTCGTATAAGAAAACTTCTAATTTTCTTAGTTTTCTTAAATTTTTTCTAATCTCATGGATGTAATTTTTCACTATCTAATCTTTTATTATCTTATTTACGTACAAAAATATTTTTATCTTTTGAAAATTTTTAAATTTTTATAGCTTTTTTGAAAAAAAATGTTTTGTGCTTATGCAAATGATATGCAAATGATGCGAAAATAAGCACAAACCTCCCCCAAACTTGTTTTCAACAGTGTCCTCACTGTTGCCATCCTCTATATCTACAAAACCTGTAAGCCTGGGAGGAATTTATTAGTGGGGAAAAAATATATAAGTGAAGAACCTCCCCCAAACTTATTTTTGGCTCAAAATTTTGTAAAAATTTTATTTTCAAGAGCCCGATTATACCCCCCAAACTTAAGTTATGCAATGTTAATCTTTGAAAATCATATGAGGGGGTCAAAAATCAGTGGTCGATGCCGAGCTTTGCAAAGACCGAACGTCAACACCAACCATTCAAAAATTTTATCAATGCAGTGCTCTGGTTGGTGGAAGAAGAAGTATGGAAAGGTTAAGTGGTGGAAGAGAGTGTGTGTGCGTCTCGTTTTGGAGAGACGATGCAGTGAATGTGATGGATTACTCGCATTCTTTTTACAGTTCAGCAGAAGGGGTGGAGGTTCAATTTCAGTGAGTGGGACATGATTCATCTCAACACCCGTGTTATTCAAAAATGCGAGTTCATCCGCGAAGATCTCCTCAAAAGTTCCATCAATACCCCGGTGAATAATATCATCACAATGTGCGGGGTGATCTTCAGACTCTAAGAACAGTTCATAATCCGTGTTAATTGTTGACCCGGACATCTCGGTGGACGAATCCGTATGTGTATGTTACATAGTAGGGTCAAACAACAACGTATGAAAAGAGTCAAGATCAGTATAAAGAGGATCATCAAATTCACTGCTGTTGACATCCAGTAAGTCGACAGAACAGACCTGAGCAGTAGGTTCGGAGGGTACACTTCCCAACTTATAAATGTTTAGTTCTATTGACCTATTCCCGAAAGATAGGGTCATAGAACCGTTACGACAGTTGATAATAGCATTGGAAGTGGCCAAAAAGGGGCGACCTAAAATCACCGGAATTTGATTCCGTGGGTTCGTTACAGGCTGTGTATCAAGTACAATAAAATCTACCATGAATATAAATTCTCCGATTTTTATTAACACATCCTCCAGTTCACCCCTAGGTTTGGTGATTGATCGGTCAGCCATCTGGAGAGTGCAATGGGTTGGCTTCAACTCTCCGATCCCTAACTGCTCATAGACTGAGAAAGGAAGTAAGTTAACACTAGCGCCAAGGTCAAGTAACGCACGGTTGATGTGTTTCTCCCTAATAGAAATGGAAATAGTAGGACAACCAGGGTCCTTACGTTTCCGTGGTAATTGTTGGGGAAAAGCCGTGTCTACAGTACTTGACATGAAGATTTTTTTAGGCACTTGAGTCTTCCTCTTCCTAGTGCACAAGTTCTTAAGGGTTTTTGCATAGGACGGAACTTGTTGAATAGCATCTAGGAGAGGGATGTTGATGTTAACTTCCTTAAACATGTTCATGATCTTCTCCATATGTGGACTCGGTGTGTTAGCCCTTAACCGATTCGGATAAGGTGCTTTAGCAATAAGCGCTGGGTCCATCATAGGAGAAGGAAGTGTTTGTGGAATCGATCCCAAAATAGAAGTGGGGATCGTCCGTGGAGGGGTAAAAGAGGTGGGCTGAAGTGGCGAGCCTTTTAGGAAACGAAGAATAGGCTCGAAAGAAGATGGTGAGGTAGAAGAACTGGGGTCAGAACTAGAAGTGTGTGTGTGAGGAAAGGTCTCAGCCGGGGTTTTATTGATTGATTTTTCTGTATCATCAAACTCTTCCCCAACATGAGTGTCAAGCACTCTTCCAGATCTCAACGTGATTGCATCCACAGGATGTGAATAGCCCGGATTGGGTAAAGGTTGAGCTGGAAGTTTCCCTTTCTCTCTTGCACTCATTTCGGCTTTTAGTTGTGCAATTTGTTCTTCCATCGATTTGATGTTCTCATTTTGAGAGATAATGATCTTCATCACATTCTCGACGGAAGATTGCAAACTTGCCGTCCCTTGGATGGATTGTTTCATGAAAGTATCCAAGGTTTGTGCTAGTGCAGAGGTATTATCTGTACCGGTCAATTGCAAAGGACTAGACGGTGCAAAAGTGTTGGCCGGATTTTGGAAGTTTTGTGATTGAAAGGGGTGCTGACTCAAAAGAAGTTGTGGGTGCTGTTGTGGTGAAGGGACCCTTTGGAAATTGTTTTGGGTTGGAACCGTGTTTTGAGATTGTGATTGGTTCCAAGCAAAGTTAGGGTGATTCCTCCAACCCTGATCATAGGTGGAGGAAGATGGATCGTTTCTAGGTCTTTGAAATGCGGCATTGGTATGCTCATGACCTTGAAATGGACATTCTTCCGTCAAGTGAGACGGATCAGAACAGCAACCACATACGGTTTTGGAGAGTGACATTTGACTTAGGGCGGCAGCTAAAAATTTGTTTTCCATAGCGTCAAATGTCTTGTGTAAAGCTGAAATTTCAGCTCTAATTCCTATGGAAATATCATTGCCATCCCTAGACGATTGACTCACACCCTCCCACTATAAAGATTTTTCAGTGAAATTTTCTAAAAAATTCCAGGCTTCCCCATCATCTTTAGTCATAAAATTGCCTTGACACATGGATTCAAGGGTCTGTCTTGTGTAAGGAGTACTGCCCTCATAAATGATTCGGCACAGTTCCCATCTCGGGATGCCGTGATGTGGACATTGGACTAACAGATCCTTGAAACGTTCAAGACACTTTGAAAATGTTTCATTAGGAAGCTGGGTGAATTGATAGATTTCGCTACGGACTCGAGCTGTCTTTTGATGTGGGTAGAATTTCTTAAGGAATGCTTTAACGAATTCGTCCCAATTTGAAATGGAATGTGCGGTAGTGTTATATAGCCACTTCTCGGCTAAATCGCACAAGGTAAATGGGAGAAGACATAGACGGAAAGCATCCACAGAAAGCTGTGAAGTACCCATCATTGCGCATACATTTTCAAATTTCGTGATAAACACGTACGCGTCTTCAGACTCGAGACCGTGAAACTTTGGTAGAAGGTTGATGTATTGGGGTTTTATTTGAAAATTACCCCCTTGGCTGGTGGAATGGATAAGCATGTGGAAAGGGGGCCTCGTGTAGGATAGCACCTCTCTTAGAGAGAGATGCGGGGTGGATTCTGCGCACCAACGGACGGCGGCAGGGTAGTGGAAAAGAAGTTCGATGGAGTCGGATCCATCGAAGTAGGTGTGTTGGTGGGTAAAGAAAAGGTAAATGTAGAAATACCGACTTTAGGGTAGATCGGGGGACGCGGACTAAACAGGCACTAGAATCCCGTTGTCCAGCCTATCTTGCACTAAAAAGGGTTAGTACATGTGGCAGCGTGAATTTATAATTAGGGGAAATGATGTATGCGGTGTTTGCTTTGAAAAAGGGACGGATTTTTGAAAATATGATGCAACACAACAAATGCAACACACAAAACCCTAGAATCTAGTGGTCACCTAGGTCCGGCTCTAGACCGCTCCTAACTGCCAAAAGACAAGTCGCAGGATCAATCCTCTACTACCTCTTTGTCCCCCTGTGGCCGGATAAGTGCCAGGTAAGTGGGAAGTTACTCCACTACGTAAGTAGTGGGCCTAATTAAAAACCACTAGCCTTAGACACACTCGCCTTAGACACCACAAGAAAACGCGGATAAGCAATGAATTACCCACGGCCTTCTCTTGTCCTAATTAAGCGCGACGGTCCTTAGAGTCATCTCTAGATTTCTTTTAATTAATGAGGGTAAATGCGGATGCAAGTTTTGCGATTTTCGGGGCTTAGGAAGGGTAATGAACTCCCCACCTAATCTGGATTTGGTCGTGCCCTTTAATTTCCGTATTAATATGCAAACAACCAAAAATAAAAAAAAAACACGCACAATTTTAATTTGCTTTTTGCGGCGCAGCGATTATTTGCAAAGAAACCTGCACAAAATGTTAGTTGGAGCTAAAAAGAGAAGAGAGGAGAAGATAAGAAACTTACAGAGGAAAGTTGGTGCAGAGGGGTAGCAAGATTGCCGCGGAACCGCTGCAGGAGGGGGGTTTTTGCCGCGGAAACGCGGTGGAGTGAGGAGATCTCTGCACAAAATTTTAGGTAAATTCTTCTGTTGCTCCCCTTAGCTCTCTGGAATATTCACAAAAATTTTATCCCAGCTCCAGTGATTCCAGATTTCCTCGCAATCAAATCACAACACACGTATTAGAGTTTGTGCGAGTTTAGATCACAAAATTTAGATGGAATAAAATTTTCAACTCAAATTTCGAAATACGAACAATTAGCGCACTATCCCCGGCAACGGCGCCATTTGATTGTTTTGTTTTCTGTTGTGTATGTAGAAAATAGAATAGAAATCACAACCAAAAATATTTTGACCGCAATCAATAACGGTGTCGACTGTAGATTGTAAGTGAGTGCGGATCGTCCACAGGGACAGTGTAATAGTTCGTCTTTTGAATTAGATGAGTTGAAACTTTAATGAAAAGAAAACAAAAAATTCAAGATTTGTAATTGCAATTCAAGAAAGAGAAAATCTAGATCTAAGAAAGCATTAAAAAGATAGAATCAAGAATTGATAGTTTGTTGATTTTTCCAACCCAAATATCAAGAATCGAAATGAGGCTCGTAGGAATCGATCGGATCTATAGATGTGATGTAATCTTACAATTACGTATTCTTATCCTTCGATGAATTGATACTAGATCGATGATAATCGATCGAGAATTAGGGATTTCTTATGAAACTAGGGTTTCATCTTATCCCTTGTTCTTTCGTCGATATCATTCATATTCTAGCCTCTAGTAAATTCAAGAAACGATCGTAGATCCCTAATTCCGAGCGATCACAATCAAGAAAGCATCGCTACGAAACTAAGTCATCGATTCTTGAACTTGCTAGGGTTTACAAAACTCGTAGGACTCAAGAATCGTATTAAGATTTGTTACATCATCATTCTATTGATCGTCTCGACTCCTTAACGAGCGGAGTTTTACTCAAACATCATCACAAGAACTACAATCATAAATTGAGATCGAATCATGATGCAAGAATTTAAAGAAAGCAAGATTAAAGAATTTCACCTTTTATTTATATCAACAATTTCATTACATTCGCTCAAGAACTACAGGAGGAAGAACTCGATCGTCGATTTGGCTTCGCTCGTCTCCTTGAGTCGCGGATCGGCTTGGATCACTTGCCCGATTGAAGATCGGCTCGGCTCCTAAAAGGTTGAAGGCTTCTTGCTTGATTGGTACTCAAGATCTTGAATTTGGAGTGGAATTAGGGTTAGGGTTTCGTACAAGCCTTGTCACTAGACTTGTGGAAGAAGATGAAGAATTAGAATGATGAGAGAAGACTAACTAATGATGAACTAATGAATTCCCCAACCCTTAGATCTAGGTTCCTATTTATAGCCATCAAAATCCTAGATCTTGGATTTGAATTTTAAGTTTCCCTCCAAAAGTTTGTTAGATGAAATTTGAATTTCCCTCCAAAAGTTTGTTGGAAAAAATTTGAATTTCCCTCCAAAAGTTAGTTAGAGGAGAAGCTTCTAGATGTGATTAGTTAGGAGGGAGCTTTTAGAAGAGGTTAGTTAGGAGCTTAATTAGGATTAGCTTTGCTTAATGATCTTTGCTGATCTGGCAATAGCTTCGCGAGAATTCTGGAATTTGACATATCTTTCTGAGCTGTAGGCCTTGAGATATGAATTTTGCACTAAAAATAATTTGCTGATCTGACCAAACCACCGCGGAACCGCGGCGCAAGCCGGCTCCCGCCGCGGTTCCGCGGCGCTTTTGAAGAGTTGGGGTTTGAGCTCTCTGGTGCTTGTTGGGCTTGAGTTGTGGGCCTTTCTTTGATATGTTGAATTGTATTTCTCCCTTTGTATTGCTACCAGATCTCAAAACTTGGAGTTGGTGTAATGTTTGATCAGCAAAATGACAATTTTGGCTTTTCTTCCGGATTTTCCTGCACAATTTCTCAAGACAAGTGTTGCGCAATATAGAGATGATGCGATGCCATGGAATGCAGTCAATTTCCTTTAAAGTGCCGGTTTAAAAGTCTAACACATGCAATCTGATATTTTACGACTGATTTCCTAATATGTGAAATATGAAAGCCGAACACTTCTAAATGAGTGCAAATGATAGGGAAATTGCCGGTTAAAAGATGCAATATTTTCGACTGATCAGTAGCACAGTCAATATCCTACGTTTTGCGATCTCCCTATCCGCATCAAAAGATTCAGGGCCTGGTTTGGGCGGGGCTGAGGCGTGAGGACATATGATACCTTATCATATGTGAGAGCAATGTTAATGTTCCTCAACCAGTCTTTATAGTTCGGTCCGGTAAGCTTATTTTTCTCTAATACTAGCTTAAGTCCAGTCATGGTTATCTGCTATTAGGAGAGAGAAAAGAATACACACAGTGAAAGCTCTTGCAAATATCAGATTGGTTATTTATCTTATCTAATCGATATCTCCCACTGCTTTTATCAAATTTTCCTTCAAAACTTTAAAGGAATAAATTAGCCATGATTAATTACATTCTACAACTTCGTTAACCGTTCAGCCAGGCCAGTGTCGGTACTTCTGAGGGAGGTTCCCCGTGCTTTCGCACGGACCTAATTAAAATAGACCTCATTTTCCCAGAGGCGTAACCCTATTGATGCCTTTCTTGACACTAATGAGTTAGCTAATTGTAAAGTGCAAAATTCTCCCGGGACCAACTATTGCTCATAGTGGGATCGGGATTCTACTATCACATAGAAGGTATGTAATCTCATTGCAAATTTCAACTGTTGAAACTCCCGATATGGTTTTTACCCCTAGCACTCATGACCTTAACTATAGTCAACATATCATAAGTACTAGTCAAGTTCTTCCCGTCATTTCGTGATTAACTAGACCCACCCATATGACCCTTAACTATAGTCAACATAATCATATGAATGTCCTAACTAATCGCATCATATGTGGTGTAGGAAGACATCACTTAGCTACCGTAAACTGCGCCTTAACTATAGTCAAAATACGCAGCACGAATACTAAGTACTCTACTTCCTAAAATGATGGAGGGTTGTGAATAGTTTTTAAGAAAACCTTTAACGTTTCGAACTTGATATCGTTGTAGAATCTAATAGTTTTAAAAGGAGTGGCTTAAGCTCCGCAATTTGAAAACTTTCTTTTTTATAAAAAGCCGAGTAGGTTTCAAATGTGATTCTACCACATCTTATTAGGCTTTTTTTGTTTACATTAATCTTTTTATTGTAGTCCCATCATTTAAGTCCTTAAGTCTGTAGGGTTCCTAGGCACCATAATGAGGTCTCACAAGGTATCAACCATGCCAATTTCAAAATTTCTAGGTGCCGAGAAACCCGACTACGGATCGTTTGCTAGAAATCTAGGCGAAAAAGAAAACTAGTTAACACTTAACTACAAGATACGGAAATACAACCTTTGTAGATCCGGTTCTCCACCTCCATAGCTCCGCAATGAAGTCTCCTCGCTGTCCATAACAAGTCCCGGGCTCTAGCGTCGGCTTCATCGGAGAATGGACGGGTTAGGTCATCGATGTCCATGCCGAAGATGATCTACGTCGAGACATCGCTAAATCAAGCTCCGACTTCACCAAGTCAAGAAACTTGTGAAGAAAACACACTCTACTACTTGGCAAGAGGTAGAGGATGAAGAAATAGGAAGTGGGTAGACTTTAGAATTGGATTTCTCACTTGTTTCATCAATCCACCATTGATGAGGCTTGCTTTCTTCAAGTGAAGAAAGGAAGAAGAAGATAGAAATTGTTATGATAAATTCATTTAGAAAATAGAAAATAATAATATACTTATCATAATCAACCATGGTAAAGTGTAGAGACTAAACTAAGGCTAAATGAAGTGGTTAGGGTTAAGCATGAGACAAAAATGGTCACATAGTCAAAAGTTCAAGAAGCTTCAACTAGAATCCAAAATAAGCAACCATTTTTTTTTATGCTTATCATATTCCAAAATGAATAATTAAATAAGATAAAAGAATAAAACAAAACCCTAACCATTATCATGTAACCATGGTTTGATCTTTACACAAAAACCCTAGCAAACATGTATCATCAAACATGATACAATCAAGTGCACAAAAGTATATCACATATACAATGTGTACATCCAAGTGAGAAAATCCATCTTAAGTAAACCGATACTAGTTAATGAAAACTAATATATCAAATATATAATTACGCAATAAATCATTAAATCAACACTTGATTTAACGATCCGGTCATATCGCATATAACCGACTAGTATCCAATGTATCGGCTTATCGAATTAACCCTTGATTCGATAACTAGGTCATATCGCATACAACCAATCGATACATTCATCGCGAGAATAGAATACGGTATCACATACACGCATTATTCTCGGTCCCGCACATATCTCATATGCGCTCCTATTTCGTTTCTCTTGAGCCAGGAAACCTCTGTGTAGGACTCTAAAGACTCGTCAATACGCCGGCAGCAGGCGATGATCATATCAAACACCCACAAGCCGCAAGCGGTCTGCTAAACGTAACGGCCACTCGGGTATTGAGCGATCTGAAGATCGACGAGCAAGCCCGCTCACACTCCAGTGAATCCAACCAGTACCACTACCGTACAGTCCGGTCTGATCGTCTGATATGTCGCATATCTCGCCTAGGGGTGGTAAACGTCAGACCCCAATAGCTCGATAAGTCGTGTCGATATGAGGTCTATAACAATTCGAGAAACTACTGGTAGCACTAACCAGTAAATCTCAGCAACCCTGGCCAGGGATTTCCTGTTATAGCCAATCGAACACAGCGCAACATCAACTCCCTATACCGGGAGAGACGAATCCCCTCCTATCGCTCATTGCCTCCATGTGACTCGGGACTGTACCCAAAAACCACCGTTTTGCACGCCCTCTTGGACGTGGTAAGATGGAAATCAAAGCACAGTGGGAACCACACAAGACTCTATGACGATCTCGGGTCAACAGACTACTCTGTACCAGTGTCACCAGAGAACTGCCATCTGACATGAGGTATAATACCATCTGGGAGTTCTCGGCGAGTCCGTCCAGTGTACCCAGTCTCTACTGAGCACCCGTATATCATCTCCGATGTCAAACACCAATGGATATGGGATCATCCATCGCCTATCTGTATGGGTCGAGAAGGTACACGCTAGTCTACTCTGGTATATCGATGCCCCGTCTCGATACACCCACGACTAGGGACTTTGAAGGATGTACTTATGGACTACCATGTCCCCACTAGTATGATCCGCATCATAGTCCAGGTAGTCAAGCACACATCCTAAGGGCTTTACCAACATGTAACAGAGAGACAATCAGTGTACACGTTAAGGTAAAGGGCAACCAGATAGCATACTATCATGTCGAGCAAGAAAGTCCTCACTATATATGTCCCAGCATCCACTACAATATACATCCTATGTATAGTAATGGCCTCTAGGGCATACATATAACTAACAATCTCCCACTTGCACTAGGGCCATCTGTAGCAGTGGTTTGAAGTATCTCATACTCAACCATGCCATAAAAGTCTTTCTCTGGGAACATGCCTTTTTGAGTGGATCCGCTGTGTTGTCCTCTGAGTCTACTCTCCTAACCTCGATCTCCCTGGAGATTTACCATCGCCATGATCAGGTGATACTGCCTTAGAATATGTCTGGATCACTGATGGGACGGACGTTCCTTGGCATAAGCCACAACTCCATTGTCACACAATGGGAGGAACTAAGTTCATCTCATGAACCAATATACACCCAGACAGCCACTTTGGTAGCATCTTAAGTAGCGATGTATCCAGCCTTTATCGTCTAGTATGCCACGGTATCTAGCTTGGAACTCTTCCAACATACCGTCCCTTTACTGAGGGTAAAGACAATGCCTGCGACTGACATTCAGTCGTCTTTATCACCGTGGAACTATTCCAGTGATTCTCCCCAGGGTCGATTGATACCATCTCACTACAACTAGTGAGAATCCTAACATCCAATTAGATCTATCTCATAGATCCAAAACCCAGGATTTAGGAGGTATCACTTTGATCCTATATGGAGAATCATTGAGATAAGCAGAGATTGATCCAGCGTAGCATAGGAAACTCCTTCCCTATCAAGAGTATGTCATCCGCGTACTCTACGAGGATCATCACCATACTCCCTACTACCTTCTTGTATATACAAGGTTCATCTACCATTCTGATGATGTCAACTTCTTTGACTAATTCATCAAAACAGATGTTCCAACTCCGCGATGTCTGCTTTATCCTATAAAGCATCTTGCACACGTTTCCGCTCTCCCACTGCCTACGAAGCCCTCTGGCTGTGTACTTATAGATGCACTCTTCTAAAACTTCATTTAGAAAAGCAGTCATGACACCCAACCACCAGATATCGTAGTCATGGTATGTAGCCGTGGCAAGTAGGATCTGGATGGACTTAAGCATAGCTACTTGAAAAAGGTTTCATCATTATCCACGCCTGGTTGATGACGAAAACCTTTAACAAGTCTAGCTTTGAAAGTCTCAACTTTTCCATGTACACCAAGTAATCTTCTCAAGATATACTTGCTCCTGATGGGGATTTAACCCTTCAGATATAGCAACCAAAGTCCATACTTTGTTGGTGTATAAGGATTCCATCTCAGATCGATAAACATCCAGCCATTCTTACAGAGTCTCACTCCTGATGGCCAGCTCGAAACTAGTTGGGTCATCATCTCATGATGTAATCCTCGCTCCCACTGTCATAGAGAAACCGAAGTATCTCTCAGGTGGGTGAGGAACTCTACTAGATCGGCGGAGAGGCGGAGGTTCGTTGGTAACTATTGAATCATTTGGTTTTACCAAATCATCTGCTGTAGTTTGTATAGCTGGAACCTTTCCAGTTCTACATTACAGACCTTGCCTCGAGCTTGTTCGGATTTTGCTTTTCGACATAGGCCGGACAACCCCAAATCTTAACTGGCTTAAGACATGGGCTCTTCCCATACCAAATCTCATATGGAGTGGTAGGCAACTGATTTGATTCGAACCGTATTCAATAGGTATGCATCTTCTCAAGCGCATAACTCCCAAAAGGAAATAGGTAACTCAGTAGTACTCATCATAGAGCACACCATATCTTATAGGGTGTGATTGCTCCGCCCCGACATACCATCGTGCAATGGTGTATACGGAGGAGTAATGCTGAGAGAGAATCTCATTCTCCTTTAGAATAGTCCAGGATTTCCGTGCTCAAGTATTCTCCTCCTTGATCTCATCACAGGATATAATACTTATACCCTTATCGGTTCTCTACTTCTAACTTATATTCTGTGAATATCTCAAAAGGTTCAGACTTGTGTTTCAATAGGAACATATGTCTGAATCTTGAGAGATTATCAGAGAACGTAATGAAGTATAAAGAACCGGTCCTGGCATGTGTAGACAGGGGACCTTACATACATCAACATGTATCAATCCCAAGAGTTTACTAACTCTTTCTCTGTTTCCAATAAACAGAGCTATGGTCATCGTATCTCTGTGACATGACTGGCAAGTTTCATAAGATGCAAATTCAAACAGATTTAAATATGCATCTAAATGTAACTTCAGCTAGTCAGGTTGCATTGATATGACCTAGTCTACAATACCTCAAGAAGGATTTGTTCATTTCTGAACTCTTCCTCTTTTGTGTGTTCCGTATACTAAGAACTGTAGTTTGATTTAGAACATCAATGCTTTTAGATAACGTGCCTGAACCGATCAACTTTTGATATAGGAAATGTTCAAAATATTATCCAACAATACAAAATTTTATCGTTTCTTTACTAATAAAGAGACAGATATGATTTTGCATAACAGGTTCGGTATCTAATAACATTCGTTCAGAATCAATGTATTTGTAATACAGGGTGACAGTGACCAACAGACTTGGCTGCAACACTTGCCCCGTTTTCTGCCTCATGAAACTTATCACCCGTTCTCAGTTCTCTACCTTTCCGTAGCCCTATGTAACAGATTACATATCTGGGATCCTGATCTGGTATCAAATACCCAGGACGCAGAGGATACTGAGAAACAGTTCTTTGTAATGAACACACCCGAAGATGATGCATCAGCATGCACTCTCTTCGTTTGGGCGGCACGGGAAATCTGGTATTCCCCAATTTCCTGCTCTGTCTTATAACAATTATAAGTTGGAGCGGGACCAACGTTCCCCAGCTCAGTATAACAAGCGGGTTCGGTCAATGTTCCGTATTATTATCTTGATTAAGGCGTGATATGGTCGCTACCAGGAGAGAGAGAGAAGAAAACACTCAGCGTGCGCTCTTGCAAGAATAGATTGGTTATTATTTTATCTAATCAGGATGGCTCCCACTGCTTTTTATCAAATCTTCCTTCAAACCCTAAAAGGAAAGACTAGCCGGGATTAATTACACACTACAAGTTCGCCAATCTTTCAGCCAGGCCAGTGTCGGTACTTTGAGGGAGGTCCCCCGTGCTTTCGCACGAACCTTATTAATGTAAACCTCATTTTCCCAGAGGCGTAACCTCGTTGACACCTTTCTAGACACCTACTTGATCGGCTAATTGTAATGTATAAAACTCTCCCAGGAGTAACTCTTACTCGCAGCGGGTATCGGGATCCAACTATCTCATAGAAGGTATGCAATCTCATTGAAAATTTCAACACTTGAAATTCCCGATAATATTTTGCCCCTAGCGTCCTATGACCTTGACAGAGGTCAACAAACCATAGGCTGCTAGTCAAGTTCAACCCATCATTTCCTGATTGAAGTAAACCCACCCGCACGACCCTTGACAGAGGTCAACAAGGTCGCATGACTACCCTAAATCAATCACATCATATGCTTATACAGATAAGCACTAATCAGCTACCGCACACTACGCCTTGACAGAGGTCAACAAACGCAGCACGAATACTAACCAGTACATATCTGAAATGACGGAGGGCTACGACAGGTTTTTCTGAAAACCTATTGCGTAATGAACTTGATATCGTTGTAGAATCAAATGATTTTAAAATGGAGTGTTTTTGAGGCTTTTCTAGTTTTGCTAAAGGAGTCACTCCCGGTGAAGGGATCGTCGGTCCTTTCCTCGTCGAATGAGGTGCGGGATATATCATATATATCGCTGTGCAAAGCAGAACTCTTAAAAGCTATCAAAAGACAAACCGAGTGTATAACATCTGCCAGTTATTGCTAAAGGAGTCACTCCCGGTGAAGGGATCTCGGTCCTTTCCTCATCGAATAAGGTGCATGATATATCATATATACCTCTGTGCAAAGCAAGAACTGTAGCTACCTGTTTTATTTTGAAATTCGATTCTACAACATCTTAGGTTTCTTTTATTTCGTTAATCACATTAATGAAGTCAAATCATTTAAGTACCTAAACATCACAGATAAATACGACGTACACTTATGCCATCCGCATTCGCCTCGATGTCCCCTCGTGCACCGTTAGGTTAGGTAACTAACGGCAGAGCGGGGCAGGGCTAGCGCGGGTGTAAAACATAAGTAACGTCTATATAATATATCATATATACTATATACAGTATCTATCACAGAACATCACATGATCACATCACAGATATCGCAGCAGAAGAAACATATGAAATATTGGATATACTAGGACGTCCGTGTTTTTAATACTAGCCAGTATAAAACACGGATTCCACGGTCGTGATGAATAGCCAAACCCACACCCCTAGACCCCTACGAGAGCGGCAAGCAACCCTACCAATTCTAGAGTTAGGAGACCCGGACCCGACTCCTCGAGTTGGTCTCCCACTGGACTCCAGAACCTGGTTACTTGTGCCCTCCTCCTTGGGTCTATCCTAGTGCGGAAAAGTAAATAATATACAAACGGTGACAACTTCCGCAACCTGGAAGTGCCCCAATAAAAGAATATTACATACAAGTTTTTACATGAATGAAAATGAAAAAATAACACTCATCTCACATAAAAAAAACCCCGGCTATTCAAACACGACGATCCAATATAACATATCCAGCAACACATAACATCACATGTCATCAACGTAAGTAAATATGTCCATCCCAATTGTCGTTGACATATAGCAACGAAACCGGCGATATCACATATTACACTTAAGGTCACAGAAAATAAAGTGTAAAACTACAACAGTTGGAATTCGCAATCACCTCAGACATCGCATGCCTGACCAAATGAATTCTTTAGACATCGCATGCCTAACAATTATAAACCCCGCATTTTAGTCTCAAAATTGAAAACTCTTTTCAATATCAAGTCGGGCAATTCAACAAGATTCCCGACATCCTGATCGAATACTCGTCGCAAACTTCAGTAGGCGGCCGCACCCCCGATACCGTCGACAAAGTGCACCAAGGCGGAACACCGCTGCCGCGAGCACCCGTACGGATGCTTTCGGCGACGGGGTTCTCCTACAGTCACTTGGTCGGGGCTATGGAGCGAGGCTATCTATTAAGTTTACCCGGCGAGTATCCGCGTACGCTACGTGATTGCGACGGACTTTTGATCACATCAAAATTCCGTGGCAACCGATCAAGTGAGACTAAACTGCTGTGTTTATAACATTCATTCAGGTATCACATAACTACTTGTGAATTCCAATTATTGTATCACATTCCAGATAAACAGAAAATGTTAAACTTTTCGATCGAACAGTCAAACACCCAAGTTTTCCCGATACAGCTCAATACATGAAATAAGTCTAACAACATTCAGTTCGTGCCTCAGTACCAACGGTCCAGCCGTAGAAGGGTCAAGCCAACGCCTCACATGTGGCACGCCGTACTGCCCCAAACCCGAAGGTTCAAAGGGCAGTTCAAGACGGTCACATAATCGAGTTAAGGTTTGTTGTCTTCTAGAGGGTCCATCGCGTTACTTGCACTACTTAGAACGTCGTTAAACTACGGAAAAATCCAACACTTGGAAATTTCCCGACAGGGGAAAAATTGGGTATTTATATCCAGTCGAACTTTTTAACATATTCTAAAAATACCCGGAAAAGCACACCGACAAAAATTAGACAGTCCGATCGAATACACCGAGTCCCCAATACAACCCAGAAAATACAACTCTGGAATAAATATTAAAAACATCGAGAACACACAAGAAATACCAACAGAAACAACTGAAGAAAATACACATCCTAATCATCACAGACGGCCGCAGAACCGCCGCAAAAGGGGGGTCAACGCCGCGGTTCCGCGGCCGTACTGTTGAATTAGGTTGTCGTTTTCTCCAGTTTTTCTTAGAATTTCCTGCACATTTCTCTGCATATTTTTAATTCCAAAAAATCCACATTTTACAGAAATGTCCAGAGAGCATGTTAAGGGTTTGGGTTTCGGGTCGATCGGACTTCAAATTCCGTCGGGACTTCGCCTAAGGCTCTAGCTAGGCTCTGATACCACTGTAGGGTTCCTAGGCACCATAATGAGGTCTCACAAGGCATCAACCATGCCAATTTAAAAAATTCTAGGTGCCGAGAAACCCGACTACGGATCGTTTGCTAGAAATCTAGGCGAAAAAGAAAACTAGTTAACACTTAACTACAAGATACGGAAATACAACCTTTGTAGATCCGGTTCTCCACCTCCATAGCTCCGCAATGAAGTCTCCTCGCTGTCCATAACAAGTCCCGGGCTCTAGTGTCGGCTTCATCGGAGAATGGACGGGCTAGGTCATCGATGTCCATGCCGAAGATGATCTACGTCGAGGCATCGCTAAATCAAGCTCCGACTTCACCAAGTCAAGAAACTTGTGAAGAAAACACACTCTACTACTTGGCAAGAGGTAGAGGATGAAGAAATAGGAAGTGGGTAGACTTTAGAATTGGATTTCTCACTTGTTTCATCAATCCACCATTGATGAGGCTTGCTTTCTTCAAGTGAAGAAAGGAAGAAGAAGATAGAAATTGTTATGATAAGTTCATTTAGAAAATAGAAAATAATAATATACTTATCATAATCAACCATGGTAAAGTGTAGAGACTAAACTAAGGTTAAATGAAGTGGTTAGGGTTAAGCATGAGACAAAAATGGTCACATAGTCAAAAGTTCAAGAAGCTTCAACTAGAATCCAAAATAAGCAACCATTTTTTTTTATGCTTATCATATTCCAAAATGAATAATTAAATAAGATAAAAGAATAAAACAAAACCCTAACCATGGTTTGATCTTTACACAAAAACCCTAGCAAACATGTATCATCAAACATGATACAATCAAGTGCACAAAAGTATATCACATATACAATGTGTACATCCAAGTGAGAAAATCCATTTTAAGTAAACCGATACTAGTTAATGCAAACTAATATATCAAATATATAATTACGCAATAAATCATTAAATCAACACTTGATTTAACGATCCGGTCATATCGCATATAACCGACTAGTATCCAATGTATCGGCTTATCGAATCAACCCTTGATTCGATAACTAGGTCATATCGCATACAACCAATCGATACATTCATCGCGAGAATAGAATACGGTATCACATACTCGCATTATTCTCGGTCCCGCACATATCTCATATGCGCTCCTATTTCGTTTCGCTTCAGCCAGGAAACCTCTGTGTAGGACTCTAAAGACTCGTCAATACACCGGCAGCAGGCGATGATCATATCAAACACCCACAAGCCGCAAGCGGTCTGCTAAACGTAACGGCCACCCGGGTATTGAGCGATCTGAAGATCGACGAGCAAGCCCGCTCACACTCCAGTGAATCCAACCAGTAACACTACCGTACAGTCCGGTCTGATCGTCTGATATGTCGCATATCTCGCCTAGGGGTGGTAAACGTCAGACCCCAATAGCTCGATAAGTCGTGTCGATATGAGGTCTATAACAATTCGAGAAACTACTGGTAACACTTACCAGTAAATCTCAGCAACCCTGGCCAGGGATTTCCTGTTATAGCCAATCGAACACAGCGCAACATCAACTCCCTATACCGGGAGAGACGAATCCCCTCCTATCGCTCATTGCCTCCATGTGACTCGGGACTGTACCCAAAAACCACCGTTTTGCACGCCCTCTTGGACATGGTAAGATGGAAATCAAAGCACAGTGGGAACCACACAAGACTCTATGACGATCTCGGGTCAACAGACTACTCTGTACCAGTGTCACCAGAGAACTGCCATCTGACGTGAGGTATAATACCATCTGGGAGTTCTCGGCTGTTAGTGTATATGCCCTAGAGGCCATTACTGTATCATACTAGTTTGTATATTACTTAATGGATGCTTGGGATATTCACCTTGTATATACAATCTTGCTCAAAATAGTAGTATGCTACTTGGTTTGTTTCTACTTCAATGTGTACTTGTGTTTATTTCAGTATATCACTTATACGCATTAGTGGAGCCCTTAGGATCTTTGCTTGATTACCAGCGTTGTGATGGCAGTCACACTAGTGGGGCTGGGTAATCTATAAGCACATCCTTATTCTGGTCCCTGGTCGCAGGACTATCGAGACAGGGCATCGATACTCCGGAGTAGACCAGCGCATGCGCTTCTCATCCCAGTGTGGGAGACGGTCTGTCCCACAGCCGTCAGTACGTCGTACTTGAGATAGTATGCGGGTGCTCGTTAGGTTACGGGTACACTGGACAGGACTCGTCGGGAACTGACTAGTTGGTATTATACCTATCGTCAGTTATCAGTTCCCAGGTGACATGAGTACAGCTTAGTCCGCTGACTTGACACTGTCACTCCGCCTCGAGTGTGTTCCCACTGTACTTTGATCACTACCCTACCACGGCTCAAAGGAGTCGTGCAAACAGGTGGTGGTTGGGTGCAGTCCCGAAGCACTTGGAGGCAGTGACGGTTAGACAGGATTCGTCTCTCCCGGTATTGGGGGTTGACATCGCGCTGTGTCTAGGAGAGCCATTACACGAGTAGTCCCTGGCCAGGGCAAACGAGATATACTGGTAGGTTTCCAGTGTTATCTCAGGGTGTATTGGGCTTCACTCCGGCACGACTTGTACCGCTATTGGGGGACTGACGTTTACCGCCCCCTAGGCCCGCCATGCGATGTATCAGACGAACAGACCGGACTGTACGGAGAATGTCACACTCAGGCTCAGTAGGAGTTCAGATGGGTTTCGCCTCGTCGGTCTTCTTGTCGGCATTACCTGGGGACCGTTACGCACAGCTAGTGCCGCTTGCGGTCTGTGGTTAAACCCACTGCCAGCGTAGTGTCGAGTCTTTAGAGTCCCACACAGAAAGCTTTTCGCCTTTAGGCAAAAGAGTAGAGGTCGCATGGTATTGCGACAGGTCGCATGGTTTTGCGACAGGGTTCGGTCACATCCGTGCACTTGTGCACGTACAGTGTCCGGACAGTTTACACTAGCGGGCTTTGGTTTAAGCCAGATCCTAGTGTACCTTATGGGATTGGATTTATCCAGTTTGCATTCGTGTTCCTCGGAACGCGGATGCGGGTGTGTATGCACAGTTGACAGGGAGGCAGAGGTAGTGGATTCTCATTAGGGTTGTTGACAGTTGACCGTTGACTTTTGACTTTTTGCTCAACCCTAATGAGAATATGATATGTGATTAACTATTATATTAATTAAGTATTATGGTGATATGGTTGTTGACTTGTTGACTTTTGTTGACTTGTTGACTTTGGTGACTTGTTGACTTTTGTTGACTTGTTGACCGGTTGACTAGGCTTGACTAGTTGACCATCATGATAACCATGGTTATCATTTCATGCCAAAGACTTTTTTCTTGCTTGCTTTTTGAGTAAAATGAGTGCATGATATGATAACCTTATGGTTGCTTCTAACCATCACCAAAAGACTTTTTTGATATGATAAGTTATGATCACTTTGGATTATGAGAGGGTGAGAGAGAAAAGAGAGCCTCATTCTTTCTTGCTCATTCTCTCTCTTGTTCTTGAGCTCTCCCCTTGCTCTCACCCTCAACCTCTTGCTCCCTCTCTTGATCTATGGTTCTCTTGTCTCATGAGTTGAGAATCAAGAACCATAGATAAAATCCCATTCTACTTCCTCTCTACTCATTCTAGTTCACTAGGTTTAGCAAACCAAGTGAACTAGTTTCTTCAAAGACCGAAGAAGGAGCTAAAGGTTGGAGCTTTCAAGTGGATCTATCTTCGGCGTACGGAGACGACGAGAAGGAGCCATCGGACCACCACCGGAGCTTGAAGAGAAGGAGTTCAAGTTTAGGTATAACCATCTTCATCCGAGTAGCTAAACATCTTTAGCTTAGTTTGCTAGTTTTAGTTTAGGTAACGATCCCGACCATAAGTTAGTCCATGCTGCCTCTTGCGATAAAAATTTTGATTTTATACCGTTTCCGCCTCCCCGTAAGAACCGGGGGTCGCAATATGGACTTACAGTGGTATCAGAGCCTAACTAAACTTAAACTAGCTAGGTAGTAAAGTGTAACGAAGTTCGGAACCGAAAAAATCACAAAACCGGAAAACTACAAAAACTGAGTTTCTGTTGAATTTTTTTCTGGTCAAAATGAAAAACTTCATACTCCTAAATTCGTCTCAGGGTTTTGTTAGAACACCCATGAAAAACGATTCACCAATTCGTCTAAACCACCGCGCTTCCGCCGCGTGACCCTTCTTGGCCGCCGCGGAAGCGCCGCGGTTTGTTGTCTTTAGTGCGTCGTTTTTCGTGCAGTGTGTGTCTGTGTTGGTTTTGGGATTTTTGAGATATATTATATGTGCCCAGATTTTACAGAAAAGAAATTTCCTTTTGGGGTCCTATAATTCCGTATTTTTTCCGAACTTCATTGCACTTTGACTATGATGGTTATATCTGTGATGTTTGCATGTATTGAACGTCGGCTAATCGCTATAAGTCGATTAGTCGGGGTTATACATGATCTGTAATGTGCTGGAATGTGTATATAAATATGTTGGATTGTCGCGGGTGAATAGCCGGGGTTGTGAGACGAGAGTTTACTTTTCTTGCAATTCATGTAAATTTGTAAATTGATGTAATAATTATTTGTTTGGCCGCACAACCGGGTCGGGGTTGTAGCCGTCATTGTATAATTTCTTTTTACTGTTTTTGCTCCTAGGATAGACCCGTGGAGGGGTGCACAAACTACCGGGTATGCCGAAGTGTCGAGTGGCCTACTCATGGAGATGAGGGAGGTTGCTACGCTTCGGGTACTTGGCGGGTAGTTTGCCGTACCCGTAGGGGTCTTGGGTGGGGTTTTGGCTATTCACCGCGACCGTGTTATCTGTTTTTGTTACAGGCTCGTACAAATTACAGATTACTAGTATATCCAATGTATTTATCTGTGATCTGAAATGTTTATCATTGCTTACTATTTAGGCGTTGCTTATGTTTTACAGACGCGCTAGCCCAGCCCCCGCTCTGTCGTTAGTTAAGTAACCTAACGGGTAATGACGGGGCCCAGTGGCGAATGCGAATGGCATAAGCGTACGTCATATTTTGGTTGTTTTCTGCAATGGTAGGGTTAAATGATGGGACGCATTAAAAGTACTAATGCAAGAATATCACGCATTAAAGGAACTAATGCAAGATAATAAACCAAGTTAAAGTCGTTGGAACACTTTCGAAAAACCACTCGGTTCTTTTCAAAATAACTTTTAAATGCGGAGCTTGAGCCACTCCTTCTAAAAGCTATCTCGTTCCATCGATTAAATCAAGTTCACTACGTTCACGGTTTTGCCAAAACCATCCGTAGCCCTCCATCATTTCAGTTAAATATTCGGTAGTATTCAAGCTATGTATTTTGACCTCACGCCAAGGCATAGTGATTGGTAGCTGCCGGATATTTATCTGTTGCATAGATAGAATGCGTTGGTTTGAGACAGTCGTACTGCCATTTTGGCCTACGTCAAGGGTATGTACGGGTGGATTCAAATTAACCTGGATAATGATGGGACGAACTTGACATGTGACTTATGACATTTTGACCTCACGCCAAGGTCATAAGAGCATGGGGCAAAAATCCACATCGGGAGTTTCATAAGTACTGAAACTTGCTTGATTTGCATACCATTTGGAGTGTGATGATTCTGGTAGGATTCCTTCAGTTTCGTCACGCGATGATATTTGGATCCCGATCCTACTGTGAGTATATGCTACTCCTCGGGAAATTTCTCACTTAACGATCAATGCTATAAACCTAGTAGGTGCCTAGAAAGGTGTTAGCGGGGCTACGCCCCCAGGGAAAAGAGGTTCTCTAATTAAGGAACTTCGCGAAAGCGTTGGAAAACCTCCCTCGAAGTACCGACACCGGCCTGGCTGAACGGTTAAGCAAGTATTGTACGGTGGGATTGATCCCGGCTAATTCTTCCTTTATGGTTTGAGGAGGGATTCGAGAAACAGTGGGAGCCATCCTGTTTAGACAAACTAAAAACCACTCTAAACTTGCAAGAGCATCATGCTGAGTGTTTCTTCTTCTCTCTCCTAATTGCAGCGACCAATCAACATGACTGGACTTAAGTTACTCCTAGATAAAAACAAACTGACAGGGCCAAACTACAAAGATTGGCTCAGGAATGTCACGATAGCAATCACTTATGACAAGCTGGGGTATCTTCTTACCACCAAAGCTCCCCCTGTCCCTGGTCCAACTTCCAGTGTCGCGGATAAGGAAATCCGCAAGACTTGGGAAATTGATAGCGCGAAGGCCAAGTGCCTCCTGCTTGCCTCGATGGACAACGAACATCAGAGGAGGCATGAGAATATGGACATGGAGTCCATATTGCTCCATACAAAAGAACTGTATGGAGAGCAATCACGTATCGCAAGATACGAAGCGTCGAAAAAGTTGTTTTCGACAAGAATGGCCGTCGGATCATCAGTAGCCGAGCATGTGCTAAAGATGATCGGCTTCATTGAGGAGCTCGCTGACCTAGGGATCACATTGGAGAGTGAGCTATATACGGATATAGTTCTCCAGTCCCTTCCTTCCACTTACGCCCAGTTTATACTGAACTTCAACCTACAAGAAAAAGAGGTTGAACTATCAGAGCTCCTCAACATGCTGAGGAGCGCAGAGGGCACCCTACAGAAAGGTAGGGAAACATCCACTTTGTTTGTAGGAGGATCATCTTCTTCTAGGTCCAAGGCGAAAGCCAAGGGAAAGAAGAAGAAGGCCCCCGCCAAACCAAGGGGCGGTGTTGGTAAAGTGGATACGAAGGGAAAAGGCAAAGCAACAAAGATAGCGGGGAAGCTTGTGGATAAGGAAGAATGCTTCTATTGTCATAAGAAAGGACACTGGAAGAATGATTGCAGGGCCTGGAAGGCCAGAACACAGGAATTGAAGCAGGTTGCAGCTTCAGCTTCAGGTGTGTATGTTATTGAAAATTGTCTTTCAATAAACTCTACTTCCTGGGTATTGGATACCGGATCAGGATCTCATATCTGTAATTCTTTGCAGGCGTTGAGAAACCGTAGGGTTTTGAAGGCAGGTGACATGACCCTCAAAGTTGCGAACGGAGCTAGCATGGATGCTAAAGCCGTGGGGGACTATCACCTGGGAATGTCAGATGGACATGTTTTGGTTTTGCGTAATTGCTTTTTTGTACCCAACGCAACTTGTAATATCATTTCTGTATCTTTAGATTCTAAAGAAGGTTATGAATTTGCGTTTGTAAGTAATGTTGTAAACATTCACCTTAATCAAGTTTTGATTGGGTCAGGTACATTAAGTAATGGTATATACGTGTTAAACCAACCACAAATTTTCAACGTCCAGAATACACACAAAAGAAAGTCTCCGGAAATAAATCAGACTTTCTTATGGCATTGTAGATTGGGTCACATCAATGAGAGAAGGTTGACTAAGTTACATACAGAAGGATATTTGAATGCGTTCAAATATCAATCGTATGCCACTTGTCAATCTTGTCTCAAAGGAAAGATGACAAAGACTCCATTTACTGGACAAGGAGTAAGAGCGAGCGAGCTCTTGGGACTCGTACATAGTGACGTGTGCGGTCCAATGTCTACACATGCCCGAAGCGGACATTCTTACTTCATTACTTTTACGGATGACTTCTCAAGGTACGGTTATGTCTTCTTAATGAAACATAAGTCCGAGGCCTTTGGAAAATTCCAGGAGTATAAGAATGAAGTAGAGAAACAGACCGGCAAAAGTATTAAGATTCTAAGATCGGATCGAGGTGGAGAATACTTAAGTGCCGAATTCCTGGACTATTTAAAAGAGAACGGAATTCTCTCTCAGCTTACTCCTCCATACACCCCGCAACATAACGGTGTATCGGAGAGACGGAACCGCACCCTATTGGATATGGTGCGGTCCATGATGAGTAACGCTGAGTTGCCGCGATCATTCTGGGGATATGCGCTAGAATCAGCAGCATACCTTTTGAACCGAGTTCCGACTAAGACTGTGCCTACCACCCCATATGAAATGTGGAGTGGGAAGAAACCCTATCTTCAATATCTGAAGATCTGGGGATGTCCAGCTTTTGTCAAAAAGCAGCATGCGGACAAACTCGAGGCACGCTCAGTACTGTGCAAGTTTGTGGGATACCCAAAGAACACAAGGGGGTATCTTTTCTACTACGCAGAGGAACAAAAAGTCCTTGTTTCTCGTAATGCCCACTTTCTAGAACACCAGTTCTTGGAAAAGGAAATTAGTGGGAGCGCAGTAGAACTAGAAGAAATTCCAGAACCACAGACTATTACTGAAAGGTTAGTGGAACCAGAGGGTTCAACAGAACAGGACATTCCTACGCCGCTCCGCAGGAGTAGTAGGCAGTCTCATCCGCCCGAGAGATACTGCGGTTTTCTCATAGACGGGGATAGAGAGGATTGCATCATAGATTATGATGAGCCTACTAGCTTCCAGCAGGCCGTTCAGAGCGTTGACTCAGTGAAATGGCTGGATGCAATGCGGACCGAAATGGAGTCCATGTACACCAACAAGGTATGGACGTTGGACATTGCTCCAGACGGGGTAAAACCCGTAGGATGCAAGTGGATCTTCAAAAGGAAGATTGGTGTAGATGGACAGGTTGAGACCTATAAAGCTAGGCTGGTAGCAAAGGGTTTTCGTCAAAGACCTGGCTTGGACTACGACGAAACCTTTTCTCCAGTAGCCATGCTGAAATCCATTCGGATCCTTCTTGCCATTGCTGCCTTCCACGATTATGAAATCTGGCAAATGGACGTAAAGACAGCTTTTCTAAATGGAAATTTAGAGGAGTGTGTCTATATGGACCAGCCAGAGGGTTTCATTCAAAGTGGGAGCAGCGGAAAGGTGTGCAAGTTGCTTAAGTCCATCTATGGACTAAAGCAGGCATCGCGGAGTTGGAACATCTGCTTTGATGAGACGGTCAAAGAATTTGGCTTTATCAAAAATCCAGATGAACCATGCATCTATAGTAGATTTGTAGCGAGAACTGTAGTATTCCTCGTTTTATACGTGGATGACATTCTCTTAATAGGAAATGATATTCCTATGCTACAATCTGTCAAGGGGTTCTTGTCACAAAGGTTCTCCATGAAAGACCTGGGTGATGCCTCATACATCCTGGGGATCCGGATCCATCGTGATAGATCCAAGAGGATATTGGGACTTTCTCAGTCCAGGTACATCGACACCGTACTGAAAAGATTCAGTATGGAAGATTCCAAGCGCGGTAACCTACCGGCTTGTCACGGGATCACCCTCTCTAAAGAGATGTCTCCCAAGACTGATTTGGAGAGGGATCGCATGTCTATTATACCCTACGCTTCTGCGGTAGGCTCTATAATGTATGCGATGTTGTGTACCAGACCGGATGTAGCTTATGCACTGAGTGTAGTAAGCCGGTATCAGTCAAACCCTGGGGAGAAACATTGGATAGCGGTAAAGAACATTCTCAAGTACCTGAGGAGGACTAAGGAGATGTTCTTGGTGTATGGCGGAAAGGACCTCCAGATCGAGGCCTTTGCTGACTCTAGCTTCCAGAGTGACAAGGATGATTCCAAGTCCATGTCGGGTTTTGTCTTTACCCTCAATGGAGGGGCGGTGTGTTGGAAGAGTTCCAAACAGGAAACCGTTGCAGACTCGACGATGGAAGCGGAATACATCGCTGCATCTGATGCCGCAAAAGAAGCTGTCTGGATGAGGAAGTTCTTGAAAGAACTTCAGGTGGTTCCGTCCATTGTTGATCCAATACCTCTGTATTGCGACAACAACGGGGCTATAGCTTTAGCGAAGGAACCCAGGTCCCATCAGAAATCCAGGCACATCTTAAGGCGGTATCACCTGATCAGGGAGATCGTAGATCGCCAGGAGATCGAGGTTCGGAGAGTCGCTTCAGAAGATAACACTGCTGATCCATTCACCAAGGCCCTGCCCCAGACTCAGTTCGAGCGGCTGATCGAGATGATAGGTCTTCGATACGCCAGTACGTGGCCTTAGTGCAAGTGGGAGATTGTTAGTGTATATGCCCTAGAGGCCATTACTGTATCATACTAGTTTGTATATTACTTAATGGATGCTTGGGATATTCACCTTGTATATACAATCTTGCTCAAAATAGTAGTATGCTACTTGGTTTGTTTCTACTTCAATGTGTACTTGTGTTTATTTCAGTATATCACTTATACGCATTAGTGGAGCCCTTAGGATCTTTGCTTGATTACCAGCGTTGTGATGGCAGTCACACTAGTGGGGCTGGGTAATCTATAAGCACATCCTTATTCTGGTCCCTGGTCGCAGGACTATCGAGACAGGGCATCGATACTCCGGAGTAGACCAGCGCATGCGCTTCTCATCCCAGTGTGGGAGACGGTCTGTCCCACAGCCGTCAGTACGTCGTACTTGAGATAGTATGCGGGTGCTCGTTAGGTTACGGGTACACTGGACAGGACTCGTCGGGAACTGACTAGTTGGTATTATACCTATCGTCAGTTATCAGTTCCCAGGTGACATGAGTACAGCTTAGTCCGCTGACTTGACACTGTCACTCCGCCTCGAGTGTGTTCCCACTGTACTTTGATCACTACCCTACCACGGCTCAAAGGAGTCGTGCAAACAGGTGGTGGTTGGGTGCAGTCCCGAAGCACTTGGAGGCAGTGACGGTTAGACAGGATTCGTCTCTCCCGGTATTGGGGGTTGACATCGCGCTGTGTCTAGGAGAGCCATTACACGAGTAGTCCCTGGCCAGGGCAAACGAGATATACTGGTAGGTTTCCAGTGTTATCTCAGGGTGTATTGGGCTTCACTCCGGCACGACTTGTACCGCTATTGGGGGACTGACGTTTACCGCCCCCTAGGCCCGCCATGCGATGTATCAGACGAACAGACCGGACTGTACGGAGAATGTCACACTCAGGCTCAGTAGGAGTTCAGATGGGTTTCGCCTCGTCGGTCTTCTTGTCGGCATTACCTGGGGACCGTTACGCACAGCTAGTGCCGCTTGCGGTCTGTGGTTAAACCCACTGCCAGCGTAGTGTCGAGTCTTTAGAGTCCCACACAGAAAGCTTTTCGCCTTTAGGCAAAAGAGTAGAGGTCGCATGGTATTGCGACAGGTCGCATGGTTTTGCGACAGGGTTCGGTCACATCCGTGCACTTGTGCACGTACAGTGTCCGGACAGTTTACACTAGCGGGCTTTGGTTTAAGCCAGATCCTAGTGTACCTTATGGGATTGGATTTATCCAGTTTGCATTCGTGTTCCTCGGAACGCGGATGCGGGTGTGTATGCACAGTTGACAGGGAGGCAGAGGTAGTGGATTCTCATTAGGGTTGTTGACAGTTGACCGTTGACTTTTGACTTTTTGCTCAACCCTAATGAGAATATGATATGTGATTAACTATTATATTAATTAAGTATTATGGTGATATGGTTGTTGACTTGTTGACTTTTGTTGACTTGTTGACTTTGGTGACTTGTTGACTTTTGTTGACTTGTTGACCGGTTGACTAGGCTTGACTAGTTGACCATCATGATAACCATGGTTATCATTTCATGCCAAAGACTTTTTTCTTGCTTGCTTTTTGAGTAAAATGAGTGCATGATATGATAACCTTATGGTTGCTTCTAACCATCACCAAAAGACTTTTTTGATATGATGAGTTATGATCACTTTGGATTATGAGAGGGTGAGAGAGAAAAGAGAGCCTCATTCTTTCTTGCTCATTCTCTCTCTTGTTCTTGAGCTCTCCCCTTGCTCTCACCCTCAACCTCTTGCTCCCTCTCTTGATCTATGGTTCTCTTGTCTCATGAGTTGAGAATCAAGAACCATAGATAAAATCCCATTCTACTTCCTCTCTACTCATTCTAGTTCACTAGGTTTAGCAAACCAAGTGAACTAGTTTCTTCAAAGACCGAAGAAGGAGCTAAAGGTTGGAGCTTTCAAGTGGATCTATCTTCGGCGTACGGAGACGACGAGAAGGAGCCATCGGACCACCACCGGAGCTTGAAGAGAAGGAGTTCAAGTTTAGGTATAACCATCTTCATCCGAGTAGCTAAACATCTTTAGCTTAGTTTGCTAGTTTTAGTTTAGGTAACGATCCCGACCATAAGTTAGTCCATGCTGCCTCTTGCGATAAAAATTTTGATTTTATACCGTTTCCGCCTCCCCGTAAGAACCGGGGGTCGCAATATGGACTTACATCGGCGAGTCCGTCCAGTGTACCCAGTCTCTACTGAGCACCCGTATATCATCTCCGATGTCAAACACCAATGGATATGGGATCATCCATCGCCCATCTGTATGGGTCGAGAAGGTACACGCTAGTCTACTCTGGTATATCGATGCCCCGTCTCGATACACCCACGACTAGGGACTTTGAAGGATGTACTTATGGACTACCATGTCCCCACTAGTATGATCCGCATCATAGTCCAGGTAGTCAAGCACACATCCTAAGGGCTTTACCAACATGTAACAGAGAGACAATCAGTGTACACGTTAAGGTAAAGGGCAACCAGATAGCATACTATCATGTCGAGCAAGAAAGTCCTCACTATATATGTCCCAGCATCCACTACAATATACATCCTATGTATAGTAATGGCCTCTAGGGCATACATATAACTAACAAAGTCATTATAGAAAAGAAACGAAAATAGAACGTACGCTTATGCCATCCGCATTCTCCACAATGTCCCGTTATGTATCGTTAGGTTACTTAACTAACGGCATAGCTGGACGGGACTAGTGCAGATGCAAAACATAAGCAACGTTTATTATATATCATATATATAATACATCATTCGTCTCAACATATAACGCGATCACATCATAAAATATCAACAGCAGAAGCACATATATGAAAATACAGGATATACTAGGAGGTCCGTATTTTATATTAGCCAACAATAGAAAATACGGATTCCATGGTCGCGATGAATAGCCAAGCCCACACCCCTAGACCCCTACGAGAGCGGAAAGTGACCCTACCAATTCTAGAGTTTAGGAGACCCGGTCTCGACTCCTCAAGATGGCCTCCTACTGAACCCTAGAACCCGGTCTGTCATGACCCGAAATTGGCACGTGACGGCCTTTAAACTATGCAACGTCTACAGGCGTAACGCAATTTAAGTAAGCCGAAAAGTAGTAAGAAATAAGAACAAATTTTAAAACCTTTAAAATCTCAACCCAAATTCTTTAAAAGTCCAACTTTATTTTCTTTAAAATTTTGGCAGCACCTCCTTTGTAAAAACTAGCCCCAAACATGGGTAGAACATAAATATAAGTAAAGCATCCCCAAACGGGAGAAAAAATACACCCAAAGGTAGAAAACAACCACCACAACAGATATACGATGCCGTAGTGAAGAAATAAAAGACGATATAAATAAAACTGCATAAAAGAACTCCAAATCACAAAATAATATACAACATCGTCCTCACAACAAGTCTCTAAGTCATACAAGATAATGGTAGATGGGGAGTACAGGATACAACGAATATACAATAAGCAACATGAACGGATAACCACAAAACCCACCTAAAGCAAAACTGCACACTGTGAGCCGATGCGGTATCCGCAGCAAAATATGATATGATAGATGAATTGCCTGCCTCGACTACTCTGGATAACAACCTGCAAAACACTGTGGCACAACGGGGGTGAGTTGCCATCTCGTGAATAGTAAATAACATATGCTGGTAATCGCAAGTATGCACGTACAGCGTGAATCTAACATATGCAAGCTAATAGCAATAAATGTCATATGTGTGCAATAGTCTTGAAAAGTACACTAGCAGGTATCACTAATACATGAAGTAGTAATATGACAATATGTATGCAACAGTCATGTAATGTACCCCATCAGGTACAACTAATACATGAAACAATGATATGACAATGTATATATGCAACAGTCATGAAAGGTACTCTAACAGGTACAACTAATAAATGAAGCAATGCATATAAAATAAAGTATGTAAATGCAACTGTCATGGAAGGTACTCTATCAGGTAATACTAATACATGAAGCAGTGCATAAACAAAAAATATGGAGTATGGGACGAAACAAGTCATTCCCATGGAATCCTGACATCGTGGTAGGACCAAAATCCATCAAGACAATCCAAATCCCAATTTCCTCAAATTAGCCCCCAAATTAGCTCTCATATCATATAAGTCTCATAAATCCTGAATGTTCAATATCAAGTAAATCTCATATATGCTGAATGTACAAAATCAAGTAAATCTCATATGTCCTGTATCCAATATCAAGTGAACCTCAAATATCTTGAATCCAATATCAAGTGAATCTTATATATCGTAAGTATAATTGCATGAATAATTATGATGAAGTAAATGAATTTATGTGTACACATATATATTAGCATCCCATTCCACACACACACACACACACACACACACACATATATATGCATATATATAACAGCGTCCCATTCCACTGTTATATATACTTAGGAGTAAAAATATCATGAAAACCTATGCCAAGCATCGACACATAAAGGCTGATCTATCAGGTGCTGTCACCACGACTGGCACCCTGATAGGTATGTATCATACGCTATACCGAAAGCTCGAGTGCCTAGTTTTGACCTTCGCCTCTCGACGTATCCATACGTACATGACTCCCGTCGGTATCCCCACGATAACCGCCGAGTCATTGGTACAGTCACCGGAGAGTATGTTTCCCCTGCCTGGCCTCATCGGCATGTTACATCGGCATCCCTTGCTTTCCCCGGGGTACCTCCGGGCCCCACCATGTACCCTCATACGGCCCACGACGCTCCTCGCATGGGGTATATATATCAGAACCGATAAAACTCATGATGGCTGCTGAAATATCATATTTAGAGAAACCGGGTTTTTCAAATAATGCATAATTTCATGAAACTACCACGGTCCTCAAATCCAGAAAACATCATGAAAAATCTGTATCTCAATGCGAAAATCTATGAATATAATATATGCAACAGAAAACTGTAACGTAAGCATATAAAGAAAAAGCCGCTATTTAACTGCAACAAGTAAAAATATATATTATGTGGTTCCTAATTTCTCCAAGTTTATATAACATCAAGTAAAGGTAAACATGTAGCTATAACTAGATATATGTGTAAACATAAGGTATAGCAAGGTATATGTATCTACCTATCAATAATAATGTAATATATCCTCCAGGTATAAGTGAAGTATGTATGCATGGTATACATGTAGCTATGTCATTATGTGTGTATGTACCTATCGCTAATGGTACAATACCCTATAAGTATATAGGTAACTAGCATGTGAGCATGTCAAGGCATATATGTAAGCATGTAGGTATACAGGTATGCTATATGTCATATGCGATAAGGAATATTAAACAATGTCACAATGTCCCTAACCAAGCAATATCATATCTATATGTGTGCTGTGCGTGTCATGGCAATTATTGACGGTGTGTGTAGCATACAATCGGTGCTCGTGCAACATGAGCCATCAATAATAGTGCAGTGTCCTAAAGGTACAAGTCCAAGCACAACTACTAACTAAGCAATAAGGTGTATGTGCAACTCTATATATGAAATAGAATATGCGACAACATTAAAATCTCTAGCCCAGACACATAACGCCATGCGGGTGATTTCCCTGTAGATGTTAAATCTACTCACTAACGCTCCTGGATAAGTATAGCCAACCACCTGTTTTCCCTTCATCGCAGCGCCCGAAGTCCCCGCCTGCGAACCTAAAACAATAAAACAACAAAGCAAGTATATATTAGCAATAGACCCAAAACACGTACAAACTACGCGGACCAACGCGACAACACGAACGTACTCTCAAGTGTTCGTATTGTAGCTAACGTGCAAAGCGACACTATGAAACCAACTCAAAAGCAACAGAACATAGAACACGAACCATATCGGATAACGTAACGCGTGAAACGAAACACAAGAAAACAAGCAAGTGGTCCCAGATTTTTCTGTACCAATAATTTGTAAAAGTTGCAAGTACCATGAGACCACATACAACCCCAGAGACCCCTACACAAAAACCCAAACCCCAACTCCCTAGTCTGGCCGCAAATTGCGGCCAGAAGTAATAAATCTGCGGCCGTACGGAAAGGAAAGGGGCTCGTATTTTGAGGGTAGGTTCTAGGTCACTACACTAGGTCACTGTGATGGGAACTTTTGCAACAATTAACTGGGTTGATAGCAGATCATCCCAGACCCAAAACAACACTAAAAATACGATATTTACCCGAAACGATACGATACGCGATCTAAACTGAAACTTAAAAGCTAAGCTACACAAAAAGCACTTAAAGAACAGAAAGAGATCATTACCTAACACAAAGAACTGAAAGATCCTAGTTTCGCAAGCTCCAAGGCATCCAAGAGGCAAATCAAGTCCAAAGATGTGATTTTTGTGAGTTTTGTGAAGTTTTGAGATGGATTTGTGAAAGAATGATGAGTGTTCAGTTTGAGAGAATGAAGGAGATGAGAATATGAGCAAGAGATAGAGAAAATGAGAGAGAGTGAATGATAAAGAGAGAGGGAGGTGAGTTTAGGGTGAGGGTGAGTGTAACCTTGCATTAATGCACCATCAATGCATTCACACTACCTCATCATGCCACCTCCTCACACAACAAAAACCTAAGAAAATATCTCTCTCACACCAACAAATATCTAGGATTAGGGTAAGGATTAGATTAAAACAAGGATCAGGATAAAGCAAAGGATTAGATTAGGGTTAAGTGTCAAGGTCACTAATCTAGATTAACACAAAACAAACCCTCACATTAACGTGCACACGTGCGTGCGTGCCATAACAAATAATAATAAATTATTAATTAAATGTTATGAAATGTGAGGAACCCAAATTGGTAAACCTTTTACGGTAAACCCGCGTTAACGACTAAACTAATACTAACCGAAATCTAAGGCGTTACAATCTCCCCCTTATAAAACTTCGTCCCCGAATTTAAATTTCTCACTGAGCGTACCTTCAAAGAGAAGAGTACCAAACTCTCAAATCTCGCTCGCAGCCTCCCAAGTGATCACCTCACTATACGGCTGCGCACAAGAAAACTCTCCACAGATGGCAAGACCCTTTGACCGAAGTTCCTCCACCAGCCGAACCACTAACACAAATGGCTGCCGGTGAAAGAAAAGGTCGCGTCCAAGCTAAATGGTCTGGTGCTGAATCATGTGAGAAAGGTCATGAAGGTAATTGCAAAGTATCGACACAAGGAATACGGGTTGAATGCTCAATAATCTGGGCGGAAGTGCCAAATTATACGCAACGGAACTAACTCGCTTGAGGATCTCAAAAGGACCTACATGTAAGTCGATGTGCAACACCCCACGACTTGCGGGGAGGCGGAAATATGAAAAACGATCTTGTTCTTTGCTTAAACATCGACTAACCGCATGAATCGAAGCTAAACGATAACTAACAACTATCATAGAAGTTCTAAACTACTATGTGAAGTGATTATACCTTAAGAACCGTGTCCTTCGCCTTTACGTTCTCCACCTCCTTCTCAGCCTTCTCCAAGTACTAGACGATTCACCCGAGAGCTTTGCTTCAAGCTTTACCTCAAACTAGAAGTAACTAGGTTTCTTAAAGTGCTAATCTAAGTAACCTAGGTGATATAGAGAAGGGTTATGGATTAAGTAGTCTAATCTAATCCTTGATCTCAACACATGAGAGGGGAGGATTAGGGTTTGAAGAGAGAGAGCTTGAGGAGAGAGAAGGTGAGCATAAGAATGAGATGAGATAATGATCTATTATAATATATATCAAGCATTATCATTTATCCAATAAAAGAAAATAAAGGATTTACAACCATGCTTGATAAATATCAAAGGGTGATTCATCTCCATGAGTCATTAAGCATTTATGATGCATTAATGACATGGATGAATCACTCATATGACTCACTAATCTCATTTAATGCATATGACACCTACACCCACAAGTCATCATCTTCTAGAAGCTTCTCGTAAAATTACGAGAACGCCCCTCCTATCCGTGAAAACACGGAAAAACTTTTAGACTGTATAAATCCAATATCCCGATACTAGAATCTGGCTTAAACCAAAGCCGACTAGTAAAAACTGTCCGAAAGTCGTACGTGCGTAAACACACGTATGCGTCCGAACCCTTGTCATAAAACCATACGACCTCTATATCGTTTCTCCTGGAGCAGGGAAACTCTCTGTGGGGGACTCTAATGACTCGACTACTACGCTGGCAGTGGGTTTAACCACAGACCGCAAGCGGCACTAGCAGTACGTAACGGTCCCCAGGTAGATGTCGATAAGAAGGCCGATGAGGAAACCCATCCGAACTCCTACTGAGCCTGATGTGACAATCTCCGTACAGTCCGGTCTGTTCGTCTAAGACTATCGCATATCGGGCCTAGGGGTGGCAAGCGTCAGTTCTCAAATAGCGGTATAAGTCTTGTCGGAGCGAAGCCCATTACACCCAGAGAAACTACTGGAACCTACCACTAAATCTCGCTTGCCCTAGGCATGGACTTTGCGTAATGGCTCTCTGACACAGCGCGTTATCAACTCCCAATACCGGGAGAGACAAATCCTGTCTAACCTCCACTGCCTCCAAGTGCTCGGGACTGCACCCAACTGCTACCTGTTTGCACGACTCCTTTGAGCTGTGGTAGGGTAGCAATCTAAGAACAGTGGGACACACTCGAGGAGAAGTAGCAGTGTTAAGTCTGCGGACTATGCTGTACTCATGTCACCTGGGAACTGTTAATTGACGACTGGTATAAAAACCCAACCAACAATTCCCTGCGAGTCCTGTGCGGTGTACCCATAACCCAACGAGCACCTGTATACTATCTCCAGTACGACGTACTGACGGCTGTGGGACAGACCATCTCCCCAACTGGGATGAGAAGCGCACACACTAGTCTACTCCGGAGTATCGATGCCCTGTCTCGATAATCCTACGACTAGGGACCTGAATAAGGATGTGCTTGTAGACTACCCATCCTCTACGAGTGTGACTGCCATCACCACGCTGGTAGTCAAGCAAGATCCTAAGAGCTCTATCAATACGTATACTCACATATTAAGAAAGAAAAACCAAGTAGCATACTACCATGTTTAGCAAGACTGTTATATCCATGTGAATATCCCAAGCTTCCATTAAGTAATATACAAACTAGTATGATACAATAATGGCCCCTAGGGCATATACACTAACAATCTCCCACTTGCACTAGGGCCATATACTGGCGTATCGAAGACCGATGATCTCGAGTAGCCTCTCGAACTGAATCTGAGGTAGGGCCTTCGTGAATGGATCAGCAATGTTCTCTTCAGAAGCAACTCTCCGAACCTCGATCTCCCGACGATCAATGATCTCCCTGATCAGGTGATACCGCCTTAAGATGTTTCTGGACTTCTGATGGGACCTTGGTTCCTTCGCTAAAGCTATAGCTCCGTTGTGTCGCAATACAGAGGTATTGGATCAACTATGGTAGGAACCACCTGATGTTCTGTTAGGAACTTCTTCATCCAGACTGCTTCTTTTGCGACATCGCAAGCAGCAATATACTCCGCTTCCGTCGTTGAGTCAGCAACGGTGTCCTGCTTGGAGCTCTTCCAGCACACCGCCCCTCCATTATGGGTAAAGACATAACCCGACATGGACTTGGAATTGTCCTTATCACTCTGGAAGCCAGAATCAGCAAAGGCCTCTAACTTGAGGTCTTTTCCGCCGTAAACCAAGAACATCTCCTTAGTCCTTCTCAAGTACTTGAGAATATTCTTTACTGCTTTCCAGTGATTCTCCCCTGGGTCTGACTGATACCGGCTTACCACGCTCAGTGCGTAAGCTACATCTGGTCTGGTGCACAACATCGCATACATTATAGAGCCTACCGCAGAAGCGTAGGGTATAATAGACACGCGTTCCCTTTCCAAATCAGTCTTGGGAGACATCTCCTTGGAGAGGGTGATTCCGTGAAAAGCCGGTAGATTACCGCGCTTAGAATCTTCCATACTGAATCTTTTCAGTATAGTGTTGATATACCTAGACTGCGAAAGTCCTAACATCCTCTTGGATCTATCACGATAGATCCGGATCCACAGATTGTAAGAGGCATCACCTAGGTATTTCATGGAGAACCTGTGTGACAAGAATCCTTTGACAGATTGTAGCATAGGAATGTCATTTCCTATCAATAGAATGTCATCCACGTACAAGACGAGGAATACGACACTTCTGGCCATAACTTTACTATATATATATGGTTCATCTGGATTTTTGATAAAGTCATATTCCTTGACTGTTTCATCAAAACAGATGTTCCAACTCCGTGATGCTTGCTTTAGTCTATAAATGGACATAAGCAACTTGCATACTCTACCGCTGCTCCCACCCTGATTGAAACCCTCTGGCTGATCCATATAGACGCACTCTTCTAAATTACCATTCAGAAAAGCCATCTTTACATCCATCTGCCAGATTTCATAATAATGGAAGGCAGCAATAGCAAGTAGGACCCGAATGGATTTGAGCATAGCCACTGGAGAAAAAGTCTCGTCATAGTCCAAACCAGGTCTTTGACGAAAACCTTTTGCAACAAATCTAGCCTTATAGGTTTCCACCTGTCCATCTACACCAATCTTTTTCTTGAAGATGCATTTGCATCCTATGGGTTTTACCACATCTGGAGCAAATTCCAAAGTCCAGACTTTGTTGGTGTACATGTTGGAGATAGTGCCCTCATAGTCAATTATTGGATCGCAGGTACGTGATTGCAATGATTGCGGAGGACCTATCCCGGTAGGACAGTCTTACTCGAGATGATAGTATGCTATCTGGTTTGCCTTTATCAGTCGTGTACATGTTCAGGTGACTGATTGCATGTTACACTTTGATAGAGCCCTTAGGATCTTGCTTTACTACCAACTGTATGATGGCGATAATATACGTGAGAGTTGGGTAGTTTATATGCATATCCTTAATTGTGGTCCCCAGTCGTGGGAGTTTCGAGACAGGGCATCGATACTCCGGAGTAGACTAGTGTATACAGTCGAGACCCCGACGAGGGGCAGTGGCCGGTCTCGCAAGCCACTGGTGTCAGTTGGATCACCTAAGATGTATACAGGTGCTCATTGGGTTATGAGTACACCGGACAGGACTCGCCGGGAATCTGCTAGTTAGTACTATACCTATCGTCAGATAGCAGTTCCCTGGTGACATGTGTACAGGTTAGTTCATCGATCTGAGGTCGTCATTTGTCTCGTGTGAGTTCCCACTGTGCTTTGATTTCTACCCTACCACGGCTCAAAGGAGTCGTGCAAACAGGTAGCTTTTGGGTACAGTCCCGAGCCATATGGAGGTACGTGAGCGGATCGGCAGGGGATTCGTCTCACCCGGTATTGGGGGCGAGGTCGTGCTGTGTCTAGGAGAGCCATTACACAAAGTCCATGGCCATGGCAGGAGATTTACTGGTAGGTACTCCAGTAGTATCTCAGGGTGTGATTGGGCTACACTCCGACACGACTTATACTGCTATTGGGGGTCTGACGTTACTAGCCCCCTAGGCAGATATGCGATACTCATTGACGAACGGACCGGACTGTATATACATTGTCACTGTTAGGCTCAGTAGGGTTTCTGGATGAGTTCACTCATCGGCCACCCTTGAGTGCGCTCATCGGCCTCCCTTGAGGTCAGTCCATGGGCAGCCGTTACGCATAGCTAGTGCCGCTGACGGTTTGTGGTTAAACCCACTGCCAAGGTACTGACGAGTCATTAGAGTCCCCCACAGAAAGTTTCCCAAGTTCGGGCGAAACGTTGTAGAGGCCGTATGGTTTTATGGCAGGGTTCGGAAAATGCACGTGCGTTTACGCACGTGTCAGTTTTCGGGCAGATGATACTGGTCGGCTTTGGTTTAAGCCGGATCCGAGTATTGTATTGAGTAGATATAATATCTTTGTCTCAGTTGCATTTGTATTCGGTCGTAATACAAATGCGGGTATATTTATACAGTTTCGGGGTTATTCTGAAAGTCGTTTCAGGATCACTTTTGGAAGTTGCCAGTTTCCAGTTTTCTATCAGCCGTCTTTTAACATTCGGTTAAAGACGGATTTATCTTTTCTTGGATGAGAGTGAGTCTTGCTTCTAGAAGGTTCTAGAAGGTTCTAGATTTGGTGAGGTGTCTTGTGACTCATGCTTTGATTTCAAACATTTTTTGTTAAGCTTAAGATATTATTTTGTGTTCACATTATGATATTTACTTATGGTTACCCCCCTTCTCCTACGGTCACCTCCCTCTTTGCTATAAGAGGCCGGCCCCCTCCTCTCTCTCTCACTTGAAGTTTTTTCATGGTTGTAAAAGATATGATAGTATTTGGGGTGCATGGAATTTTACAGTTCATTTCATTCCATCACCTAATTCCCTCGGCAACTTCATTAACCGTCCGTCCATAGCTTTGGACGGAACGAGACAAAGTCATTCACTCATTCTCTACATCATTCTTGGTCGTCTCTTCTAGCAAACTTGACGACCGAGTTGCCTCGAGTCAGAGGCCGGAGCCCGTTTAAAGAATCAGTGATGTGGTGCCACCTGGACGAGCAGATCAGAGATCGACGAGATCGGAGCAGCCGCAACGGAGCGTGGGATGATGGTTAAAGAACGAAGGACTCGGATCGTTCGGTATAACCTTTCTACACTCTTTACAGTTTGTTAGTTTAGCAATAATGGTAGATCCGGGTTAAAGTATACGATAGCGCCAGATAAAAAGTTTTTGTTCCGCATTTGGCGTCTGTAGACGGCCGGGGCGCTAGCGTAGACTTACAGTGGTATCGGAGCCTCACCATTTTGCTATACTAACTTGTGCTAACGCGTTTAAAACATCGATCGAACCGGAAATCAAAAATCACAATTTTTCACCTTGACAGTTTCTGTTGATTTTAAACGGTGTCCTAAAAATACTTCACACATCTCAGAAAACTGTGCAGGGATTTCTAAGAACCACGACAAAATTTGGGGACATGAATCCACCAAACCGCCGCGGAAACGCGGCCAAACCCATGGTTTGGCCGCGCATCCGCGGCCACGTGGTGAGCTCATGCTCCCAAATTCGTACAGTGAGTTCTCTGTTTGATTTTGTGGTTTTTGGTAAATATCGTTTTGGCCCAGATTTTGTTACTGTTCACCAGTAAGTCGTGGGGCCCACTTTGTGATATTTTGTCGATCGTAGTTTAAACATGTTAGTTTACAGTGCTTACATTATATCTCCGACCGGGAATGTCATTTGATCAGTAAACCGCGTCTGATTGCTATAGTTCTTTTAGACGGGTTTGCGAACGTAACATTCGCGTTGATGTTCTGTGTTGTGCTGTGATGTTGCGGATTTGTCGTGGTGGATGGCAGTGTGCAATGGTAGTACAGTTTGAGTTTATTTGTACATTTGATATTGCGGGGCGAGCGTCCAACTTGTGGACTGCCGTCACTGCCTGTTGTATAATATTCTTTTGGGGCACGACCAGGTTGCGGTCGATGTACCTGTTGTACTATTTTTCATTACTGTACTAGGTTTTGCCCCGAGACGGAGTGCACGGATAGCCGGGTTCTGGAGGGCAACGGGTCCGCATCTCATGGCTTTGAGAGGCAGAGGGGCCCCACTCTGAAATTGGCAGACTATTCGCCGCACTCGTAGGGGGTACAGGTTGACCCAAGGAGGGGTGCCCAAGATTACCGGATTCCGTGAAGTGCCGGGTGTTCCATTCACTATGCTGTGGGGACTACCTCGTTTCAGGTTTTGGCGGGTAACTTGCCGCACCCGTAGGGGTCTAGGTTTCATTGCACAGGCTATCCACAGGACAGGGGAACGTCGGGTTTCAGCAGCGGCTCTGTGAAACCCGGGGATCCCAGATATCTGTATTGTTCTGTGTTGCTTATTACTTTTCTGTAATGTTGCATATTATCACGCCTGGAGCGATTATTGTATATTGGTTTATATACTATTAGATGTTGTATATGTTTTACACCCGCGCTAGTCCAGTCCCCGCTCTGTCGTTAGTTAAGTAACCTAACGGGTGATGACGGGACCCAGTGACGAATGCGGATGGCATATACGTACATTTTATTTTCGTTCTTTTCTGGTGTGATTGATTGATGGGACTGCGTTGATTCTGATAATGCAAAAAGTTAAACAAACCTGTTTTCAGTTGTTGGAACAATTTTAAAAAGTGTTATTGCAAAGACGTTTCTTTTTGTTTTGCATAGCGGTATTCAGTGGAATATCCTGCACCTCATTCGACGGGGCAAGGGTCGATATCCCTTCACCGGGACTGACCCCTTGGGCAGAAGTTTGCGTCAGGGTAATAACTTCACTATAGTCGATTACAAGTTGCTTTGCATAGCGGTATTCAGTGGAATATCCTGCACCTCATTCCACGAGGAAAGAGCCGAGATCCCTTCACCGGGAGTGACCTCTTTAGCAAAAGGTTTTCGCCACTATATTTTAAAAAAGCTATCAGGTTCCTTCAGCGATATCAAGTTCACTACGCTAAAGGTTTTTCGCCAAAAACCAGTCGTAGCCCTCCGTCGTTTCTTATAGATGGTCAGTAGTATTCAAGCTATGTTTGTTGGCATACGTCAAGGCATAGTGTTTGGTAGCTGCTGGGTATTCATTTGTTGCATAGATAGATGAGTTGGTTTGGGACTGTCGTATTACCTTGTTGGCATACGTCAAGGGTATGTACGGGTGGGTTCAAATTAACAAGATAATGACGGGCAGAACTTGACATGTGACTTATGATTTGTTGGCATACGTCAAGGTCATAAGAGCATGGGGCAAAAAAAATCAGATCGGGAGTTTCTAAAGAAACTGAAACTTGCCAAGTGTGCGCATACCTTCTGGAGTATGAGTAACGTGGATGCATTCCATCACGTTATCATGCGATGAGAGTTGGATCCCGATTCCCACTGATGAGTTAGTTTACTCTTCGGGTGATCCCGATTGATTCTTCTATAGGTTTGGAGGAGAATTTGACAGGACAGTGGGAGGTTTCCGGATTAGATAAAGTTATGACCATTCTGATCTAGGTTAGAGTGCACGCAGAGTATTTCTTTTCTCTCTCTCTCTTTGGCAGCGACCTTTGACCGACCCTAGACTATGACTCAGTGACCAGGTTGACCGAACCTTCTTAAAATACTGGCTTTTGGATTGTCTATGTTGCATAAGTCATTGCCACTCCTTCTTTTACCCTTTGAAATTCTCAGAACACCCGTATTACTACGGACATCCACTTCTATTGGATAGATCCATCGTATGGTTATATACGAACTCGAAGGGACTTCTTCGAGGATGGATCAAGGTTCAGGAGAAATAGAATTGGTTTATTCAGTTGTCTTTTATTATCACCTTCTCTCAGGTTGCGAGGGCTCCTTGGTTTAGGAGAGTACACCTATTACGCATATTGGATAGTCTTCTTCCAAACCATAGGCAGGTGCCGAAAGGTAGGGAATAAAGAAAACCAATTAGCCTAAGCAGGGTGTGCAGAAGGTAATATGTAAAGACAAAATAAAGGGATTAGAAAGAGGGCAAAGTAAATTGCGACCGATATCATTCACGACCAAAACCGCGTACTTCATCACCACTCCTATTTCACCTTTAAAGGAATAAGGTATTATTCAGTTGTCTTTTATCATCACCTTCTCTCGAGATGCGAGTGCTCCTTGGTTTAGGAGGGTACACCTATTATGCTTACTGGATAGTCTTCTTCCAAACCATAGGCTGGTGCCGAACGGTAGGGAAGGAAGAAAACCATTTAGCCTAACGATGGTGTATAGAAGGTAACGACTAAAGACAAATAAAGGGATTTGGAGAGATGGCAATAAAATATACGGTTGAAGTCATGAATTGGATTATGGAAGAGGCATTGCTATGAATACCAGGATACCCCTACGAAACATTTTCATGTTTCAGTGCATTGTTAAAGAAAAACTGTTTTCCCGATTAGACACTTACTCCAAGGGTATGTATTTACCAGGTTTCATTCTCATATCTGTATGGTTTTACAGATGATGAGTAGGAGTAAGTTATTGGGAATTAGGTGATTATCCTCATTATATCGGAATTCGTTGTAATTGGTGATATTTGAGGAAATCGCCAGGGTACAGTTTTCAACCTACGACGCACAAGTTTTTGAGTTGTATAACTCAGAGGACTTATACAGAGTATTGTATGTTGTCCAGTGTCCATCAGGACAAAGGGGGTAGGTCCTCGTACTATGTTCTGTTTACTTATAACTTCTCTAGTATTTAGACAAGTGTTTCGTAGAAATACAAGATCTAAGTTTTGAGAAGTTGTGGGTATAAGAATAAAGTAGAGAACCAGGTATCACAAGTATCGGGATTCTTCAAAGAGATCGAAGATGTAGATTCTTGTGATTGGTATTCAAATGATAGTGATGGTTTTGAGAAACGTGTTTCTCTTTCAGGTTACTCATAATTGGATGGATTCCTAAGTTGAGTAATGCTGATTAGCCTCTTTCCATTAAGATGACATGCACTGGAGGCAGGTGCATGATTTGAATATGGTTCCAATTAAATAAGTGCCAAAGTTTCTATATTGGATATAGAATAGTTCGTACCTTAAAAGATGTTAAGGTACGGGGAGTTGTCCAGCTTATGCTTAAAACCAGACTCTGGATAACTCAGGGCACGTTTCTGTAATGGCTGTTTGTGGGTTGACCCTGGCTATGACGAGGGTTGATATTATACCATTTGGAAGATCAATAGTGATATTGTTCTTGACTCGCCACAGTTTTAGTAAAATGGATCTTTTTCAGAAAACAGTAGTGGGAGTATGGTAGAACTAGAAGTGACTCCAGAACCGCGAACGATTACGGAAAATTTAATAGGACCTATATATTCAATCAGGTTTGACATTCCAATAGCCACTCCGCAGATATGGTGGGTAACCTCAGACACCCGAGAGGTACTTTGGTAGCCTCAAGGACGGTGACAGGGAGGTTCTTATCTACCCAGACTTGACATTACTGTTGTTCCAGGTTATGAGACCCGGTAGGAGGGTTGTCGTATTCAGTGGGAGCAGCAGAAGCATAGTGGGCAAGTAGCTTATGTCTATTTATAGACTAGAGCAGTTATAGCGGAGATAGATCATCTAATTTTGATGTGACAGTCATGGGTTTGACTTCAATCAGAATAGGGGATGGATCTGTTAAGAAGGTAGTAGGGTGTGATGTCATGGTATCTGGATGACATACACAGAGTAGGAAGTAAAATTCCTATACTACGATCGGTTGTACTGTGATCGTCACACAGTTGTTTCTCCAGACAGGATATGGATATAATATTTGACATTCTGGTTTCTGGATCTATGGTTTTAGATCTGGATTTGGGTAGTTTCCCAATGTGGGTACTTTGACAGATATTCTAATGGTTTTTAGAATAGTTGACTCCTAGCATGGTGGTGTACCTGCAGGTGATGGGGTCACCCTCTCTAAAGGTGTCGTATAGACTAAAGGGGAGAGGGATGTGCATGATTGACAGATCACTTGCTTAGGCAATTGAGTCAATCATGAGATGTCAAGTACCACACCAGATGTTGTTTTTTGCACTAGATGCAATAAGTTTGTATTAATCCAATCCTGGAGAGACATAAGGAAGCAGTTTTAGAACATAAGTGGATGTTCTACGGATTTGATGACGGCAGCCTCCTTCGGGAGACGATCATCATTCCAGGCTTCAAAGGTGACATGGATGACAGAGTGATTGTCAGAGTTATAGTTTTCCCTCTGACCAAGAGGGACAGTATTATGGACAGGTGGTTCAAGAGGATACTGTGGGTGGCATGGTGCCGGATACTGATTAGGTTCAGTGATCGATACAGTCTAAGAAGTTTGGATTTAGAGTTCATTTATGAACAAGGTCCCATCAGATATCCAGACATATTCTAAGACAGGTATTACTCGATTCGGGAGATGGCTTTCTCCGCGAAGTTGAGATTTAGAGAGATATAGAAAGAAACATCTAGGCGGATCCACTCACTGAGGCTATTTCTCGAACACAATAGTTTTACAAACGGGCTTTGTGAAACTGATTAGTAGAGGAGTTGGATGTTCGGTTTCACACGGGCTGTGAGTAGTCGACATCGTAATAATTAGCCTTGAGTGCAAGTGGGAGATTGTTGGAGATAGTGCCCTCATAGTCAATTATTGGATCGCAGGTACGTGATTGCAATGATTGCGGAGGACCTATCCCGGTAGGACAGTCTTACTCGAGATGATAGTATGCTATCTGGTTTGCCTTTATCAGTCGTGTACATGTTCAGGTGACTGATTGCATGTTACACTTTGATAGAGCCCTTAGGATCTTGCTTTACTACCAACTGTATGATGGCGATCATATACGTGAGAGTTGGGTAGTTTATATGCATATCCTTAATTGTGGTCCCCATTCGTGGGAGTTTCGAGACAGGGCATCGATACTCCGGAGTAGACTAGTGTATACAGTCGAGACCCCGACAAGGGGCAGTGGCCGGTCTCGCAAGCCACTGGTGTCAGTTGGATCACCTAAGATGTATACAGGTGCTCATTGGGTTATGAGTACACCGGACAGGACTCGCCGGGAATCTGCTAGTTAGTACTATACCTATCGTCAGATAGCAGTTCCCTGGTGACATGTGTACAGGTTAGTTCATCGACCTGAGGTCGTCATTTGTCTCGTGTGAGTTCCCACTGTGCTTTGATTTCTACCCTACCACGGCTCAAAGGAGTCGTGCAAACAAGTAGCTTTTGGGTACAGTCCCGAGCCATATGGAGGCACGTGAGCGGATCGGCAGGGGATTCGTCTCTCCCGGTATTGGGGGCGAGGTCGTGCTGTGTCTAGGAGAGCCATTACACAAAGTCCATGGCCATGGCAGGAGATTTACTGGTAGGTACTCCAGTAGTATCTCAGGGTGTGATTGGGCTACACTCCGACACGACTTATACTGCTATTGGGGGTCTGACGTTACTAGCCCCCTAGGCAGATATGCGATACTCATTGACGAACGGACCGGACTGTATATACATTGTCACTGTTAGGCTCAGTAGGGTTTCTGGATGAGTTCACTCATCGGCCACCCTTAAGTGCGCTCATCGGCCTCCCTTGAGGTCAGTCCATGGGCAGCCGTTACGCATAGCTAGTGCCGCTGACGGTTTGTGGTTAAACCCACTGCCAAGGTACTGACGAGTCATTAGAGTCCCCCACAGACAGTTTCCCAAGTTCGGACGAAACGTTGTAGAGGCCGTATGGTTTTATGGCAGGGTTCGGAAAATGCACGTGCGTTTACGCACGTGTCAGTTTTCGGGCAGATGATACTGGTCGGCTTTGGTTTAAGCCGGATCCGAGTATTGTATTGAGTAGATATAATATCTTTGTCTCAGTTGCATTTGTATTCGGTCGTAATACAAATGCGGGTATATTTATACAGTTTCGGGGTTATCCTGAAAGTCGTTTCAGGATCACTTTTAGAAGTTGTCAGTTTTCAGTTTTCTATCAGCCGTCTTTTAACATTCGGTTAAAGACGGATTTATCTTTTCTTGGATGAGAGTGAGTCTTGCTTCTAGAAGGTTCTAGAAGGTTCTAGATTTGGTGAGGTGTCTTGTGACTCATGCTTTGATTTCAACCTTTTTTTGTTAAGCTTAAGATATTATTTTGTGTTCACATTATGATATTTACTTATGGTTACCCCCCTTCTTCTACGGTCACCTCCCTCTTTGCTATAAGAGGCCGGCCCCCTCCTCTCTCTCTCACTTGATGTTGTTTTATGGTTGTAAAAGATATGATAGTATTTGGAGTGCATGGAATTTTACAGTTCATTTCATTCCATCACCCAATTCCCTCGGCAACTTCATTAACCGTCCGTCCATAGCTTTGGACGGAACGAGACAAAGTCATTCACTCATTCTCTACATCATTCTTGGTCGTCTCTTCTAGCAAACTTGACGACCGAGTTGCCTCGAGTCAGAGGCGGGAGCCCGTTTAAAGAATCAGTGATGTGGTGCCACCTGGACGAGCAGATCAGAGATCGACGAGATCGGAGCAGCCGCAACGGAGCGTGGGATGATGGTTAAAGAACGAAGGACTCGGATCGTTCGGTATAACCTTTCTACACTCATTACAGTTTGTTAGTTTAGCAATAATGGTAGATCCGGGTTAAAGTATACGATAGCGCCAGATAAAAAGTTTTTGTTCCGCATTTGGCGTCTGTAGACGGCCGGGGCGCTAGCGTAAACTTACAGTACATGGACTCCATTTCGGTCCGCATTGCATCTAGCTATCGTACCGAGTCGCCGCTCTGGATAGCCTGCTGGAAGCTAGTAGGTTCATCATCAATGATGATGCAATCCTCTCTATCCCCATCTATGAGAAAACCGTAGTATCTCTCAGGCGGATGAGACGGCCTACTACTTCTGCGGAAGGGTGCGGGAATGTCCTGTTCTTCTTGAACTACTTGTTCTACCAAACGTTCAGTAGTAGTTTGTGGTTCTGGAATTTCTTCCAGTTCTATTTCGCTCCCACTTGTTTCCTTTTCTAAAAACTGATGTTCTAGAAAATGGGCATTACGAGAAACAAATACCTTTTGTTCCTCTGCGTAATAGAATAGATATCCCCTGGAGTTCTTTGGATATCCCACAAACTTACACTTTACTGATCATGCCTCGAGCTTGTCCACATGCTGCTTTTTAACAAAAGCTGGACATCCCTAAATCTTTATATACTGAAGATGGGGTTTCTTCCCACTCCACATCTGATATGGAGTGGTAGGCACAGTCTTGGTAGGAACCATGTTCAAAATATATGCCGCTGATTCTAGCGCATAACCCCAGAAAGATCGCGGTAACTCAGTATTACACATCATGGATCGTACCATATCCAATAGGGTTCCATTCCGTCTCTCCGATACACCATTATGCTGTGGAGTGTATGGAGGAGTAAGCTGAGAGAGAATTCCTTTCTCTTTTGGGTAACCTAGGAACTCGACAATTAAGTATTCACCACCTCGATCAGATCTTAGTGTCTTGATACTTTTGCCGGTTTGGTTTTCTACTTCATTCTTATACTCCTGGAATTTTTCAAAAGCCTCGGATTTATGTTTCATCAGATAAATGAATCCGTACCTTGAGTAATCATCCGTAAAAGTAATGAAATAGGAAAAACCACCTCTTGCATGTGTAGACATTGGACAGCATACATCACTGTGTACGAGTCTTAAGAGCTCGCCCGCTCTTACTCCATGTCCAGTGAATGGAGTCTTTGTCTTCTTTCCTTTGAGACATGATTCACAAGTGGCATAAGTTTGATATTCGAACGAGTCAAAATATCCTTCTCTATGTAACTTAGTTAACCTTGTCTCATTGATGTGACCTAGTCTACAATGCCATAAGAAAGCTTTATTTAAATCTGAAGACTTTCTTTTTAGTGTGTTCCGGACATTGAAAATCTGGAGTTGGTTTAAGACATATATACCGTTATTTAGTGTACCAGACCCAATCAAACCATGATTAAGGTGGATGTTAATAACATCGCTTACAAACGTGAAATCATAACCTTTATTTGATAACAAGAAAACTGATATGATATTACACGTTAAACTAGGTACATAAAAACAGTTATGTAAAACCAAAATATGTCCACTCGTCAATCCCAGGTGATAATCCCCGACGGACAGAGCTCCCGCGTTAGCTCCGTTAGCAACCTTTAGGGTCATATCACCTTCCTTCAGCACTCTACGGTTTCTCAGTGCCTACAATGAATTGCATATATGAGACCCTGATCCAGTATCCAATACCCAGGAAGTAGAGTTGATTGACAAACAATTCTAAATTACAAACACACCTGAAGTCGAAGCCACAGCTTGCTTCGGTCCTTGGTTCTTGGCGTTCCACGCCTTGCAATCCTTCTTCCAGTGCCCTTTCCTGTGACAATGGAAGCACTCATCCTGCGCCACTACTGGCACTGTAATCTTTTTCTTTCCCTTCCCTCCCACCTTACTAACACCTCCTCTTGGTTTGGTGGCGGCCTTCTTCTTCCTTCCTTTGGCCCTTGCCTTGGACCCGGAAGAAGATGCACCGCTAACAAACATAGCGGGTGTTTCCCCTGCCTTCTACAAGGTGCCCTCTGCACTCCTCAACATGTTAAGGAGTTCCGGAAGTTCAACTTCTTTTCTTTGAATGTTGAAGTTCAGAATAAACTGGGCATAGGTGGATGGGAGGGACTGGAGAATAAGGTCTGTATAGAGCTCATTATCCAAAGTCGTCCCAAGGTCTGCGAGCTCTTCTATATAGCCTATCATCTTTAGGACATGTTCTCCTACCGATGATCCGACAGCCAACCTCGCTCGAAACAAGTTCTTAGAGGTCTCGTATCTTGCTATACGAGATTGCTCTCCATAAAGTTCCTTTGTATGGAGAAATATGGCATCTAGTTCCATATCCCCGTGCCTCCTCTGATGTTCATTGTTCATCGAGGCAAGCACGATGGACTTGGCTTTCGCGCAATCGAAATCCCCGGTTTTGCAGATTTCCTTATCCGCATTGCTGGATTTGGGACCTGGGACTGCAGGTGCCTTAGCGGTGAGGACGTACCCTAATTTGACATAAGTCAAAACCATTTTGACATTCCGCAGGCAATCTTTATAGTTTGGCCCAGTCAGTATATTTTTCTCTAAAAGTAACTTAAGTCCAGTCATTTTCAGAGTCGCTGCAATTAGGAGAGAGAGAAGAAAACACTTTAGCATGATACTCTTGCAAGTTTAGAGTGGTTTTTAGTTATCTAAACTGGATGGCTCCCACTGTTTCTCGAATCCTTCCACAAACCATAAAAGAAGAATTAGCCTGGACTATTCTCACCGTACAATACTTGCTTAACCGTGTAAGTCGATGTACAACACCCCACGACTTGCGGGGAGGCGGAAATATGAAAAACGATCTTGTTCTTTGCTTAAACATCGACTAACCGCATGAATCGAAGCTAAACGATAACTAATATCAAACATAGAAGTTAACTACTACTATGTAAAGGGATTATACCTAAAGAACCGTGTCCTTCGTCTTTATGAACTCCACCTCCTCCTCGGCCTTCTCGAAGTAGTAGACGATCCACCCGAGAGCTTTACTCCAAGCTTAGCCTCTAAACTTGAGGCAACTAACTTTCTTTAAGTGCTAATCAAAGAAGCTAGGTGATATAGAGTGAGGGTTATGGTTTAATTAGTCTAATTAATCCTTGTACTCAACACATGAGAGGGGAGGATTAAGGTTTGAAGAGGGAGAGCTTGAGGAGAGAGAAGGTGAAGATAATAATGAAGTGAGAATAATGAGTTATGATAATATATATCAAGCATTCTTTTATCAAGAAAATAAAATAAAACAATTTAACAACCATGCTTGATAATAACTAGTGATGATTCATCTCCATGAGTCATTAAGCATTTATGATGCATTAATGACATGGATGAATCATCTATATGACTCACTAATCACATTCATTGTATATGCCACCTTCACCTCCTTAGTCACCACCTTCTAGAAGCTTCTCGCGCAATTACGAGAACGCCCCTCCTTTCCGCAAAAATACGGAAAAACTTTAGACTGTATAAATCCAATAACCGGATACCAGTAACTGGCTTAAACCAAAGCCGACTGGTAAAAACTGTCCGAAAGTCGTACGTGTGTAAACACACGTATGCGTCCGAACCCTTGTCGTAAAACCATACGACCTCTATATCGTTTCGCCTGGAGTAGGGAAACTCTCTGTGTGGGACTCTAGAGACTCGACTACTACGCTGGCAGTGGGTTTAACCACAGACCGCAAGCGGCACTAGCTGTACGTAACGGTCCCCAGGTAGATGTCGATAAGAAGGCCGATGAGGAAGCCCATCCGAACTCCTACTGAGTCTGATGTGACAATCTTCGTACAGTCTGGTCCGTTCGTCTAAGACTATCGCATATCGGGCCTAAGGGGGCGGCAAGCGTCAGTCCCCTAATAGCGGTATAAGTTGTGTCGGAGCGAAGCCCATTACACCCTGAGAAACTACTGGAACCTACCAGTAAATCTCGCTTGCCCTGGCCAGGGACATTGCGTAATGGCTCTCTCACACAGCGCGATATCAACCCCCAATACCGGGAGAGACGAATCCTGTCTAACCGCCACTACCTCCAAGTGCTCGGGACTGCACCCAACTGCTACCTGTTTGCACGACTCCTTTGAGCCGTGGTAGGGTAGCAATCTAAGAACAGTGGGACACACTCGAGGCGAAGCAGCAGTGTCAAGTCTGCGGACTATGCTGTACTCAAGTCACCTGAGAACTGTTCGCTGACGACTGGTATAAAACCATCCAACAGTTCCCTGTGAGTCCTGTCCGGTGTACCCGTAACCCAACGAGCACCTGCATACTATCTCCAGTACGACGTACTGACGGCTGTGGGACAGACCATCTTCCCAACTGGGATGAGAAGCGTACACACTAGTCTACTCTGGAGTATCGATGCCCTGTCTCGACAATCCAACGACTAGGGACCTGAATAAGGATGTGCTTGTAGACTACCCAGCCCCCATTAGTGTGACTGCCATCACAACGCCGGTAGTCAAGCAAGATCCTAAGAGCTCTATCAATACGTATACTCACATATTAAGATAGAAAAACTAAGTAGCATACTACCATATTTAGCAAGACTGTTATATACATGTGAATATCCCAAGCTTCCATTAAGTAATATACAAACTAGTATGATACAATAATGGCCCCTAGGGCATATACACTAACAATCTCCCACTTGCACTAGGGCCATATACTGGCATATCGAAGACCGATGATCTCGAGTAGCCTCTCGAACTGAATCTGAGGTAGGGCCTTCGTGAATGGATCAGCAATGTTCTCTTCAGAAGCAACTCTCTGTACCTCGATCTCCTGACGATCAATGATCTCCCTGATCAGGTGATACCGCCTTAAGATGTGTCTGGACTTCTGATGGGACCTTGGTTCCTTTGCTAAAGCTATAGCTCCGTTGTTGTCGCAATAAAGAGGTATTGGATCAACTATGGTAGGAACCACCTGAAGTTCTGTTAGGAACTTCTTCATCCAGACTGCTTCTTTTGCGGCATTGCAAGCAGCTATATACTCCGCTTCCATCGTCCAGTCAGCAACGGTGTCCTGCTTGGAGCTCTTCCAGCACACCGCCCCTCCATTGAGGGTAAAGACAAAACCCGACATGGACTTGGAATCGTCCTTATCACTCTGGAAGCCGGAATCAGCAAAGGCCTCCAACCTGAGGTCTTTTCCGCCGTAAACCAAGAACATCTCCTTAGTCCTTCTCAGGTACTTGAGAATGTTCTTTACTGCTGTCCAGTGCTTCTCCCCTGGGTCTGACTGATACCGGCTTACCACGCTCAGTGCGTAAGCTACATCTGGTCTGGTGCACAACATCGCATACATTATAGAGCCTACCGCAGAAGCGTAGGGTATAATAGACATGCGTTCCCTTTCCAAATCAGTCTTGGGAGACATCTCTTTGGAGAGGGTGATTCCGTAACAAGCCGGTAGATTACCGCGCTTAGAATCTTCCATACTGAATCTTTTCAGTACAGTGTCGATATACCTGGACTGCGAAAGTCCCAACATCCTCTTGGATCTATCACGATAGATCCGGATCCCCAGAATGTAAGAGGCATCACCCAGGTCTTTCATGGAGAACCTGTGTGACAAGAATCCTTTGACAGATTGTAGCATAGGAATGTCATTTCCTATCAATAGAATGTCATCCACGTACAAGACGAGAAAACAACACTTCTCGCTAGAACTTTACTATATATGCACGGTTCATCTGGATTTTTGATAAAGTCATATTCTTTGACTGTTTCATCAAAACAGATGTTCCAACTCCGCGATGCCTGCTTTAGTCCATAAATGGACTTAAGCAGCTTGCATACTTTCCCGCTGCTCCCACTCTGATTGAAACCCTCTGGCTGATCCATATAGACGCACACTTCTAAATTTCCATTCAGAAAAGCCGTCTTTACGTCCAGCTGCCAGATTTCATAATCATGGAAGGCAGCAATAGCAAGAAGGACCCGAATGGATTTGAGCATAGCCACTGGAGAAAAAGTTTCGTCATAGTCCAAACCAGGTCTTTGACGAAAACCCTTTGCAACAAGTCTCGCCTTATAGGTTTCCACCTGTCCATCTACACCAATCTTTTTCTTGAAGATCCATTTGCATCCTATGGGTTTTACCCCATCTGGAGCAAAGTCCAAAGTCTATACTTTGTTGGTGTACATGGACTCCATTTCGGTCCGCATTGCATCTAGCCATCGTCCCGAGTCACCGCTCTGGATGGCCTGCTGGAAGTCAGTAGGTTCATCATCACCTATGATGCAATCCTCTATATCCCCATCTATGAGAAAACCGTAGTATCTCTCAGGCGGATGAGACGGCCTACTACTCCTGCGGAGGGGTGCAGGAATGTCCTGTTCTTCTTGAACTTCCGGTTCTACCAAATTTTCAGTAGCAGCTTGTGGTTCTGGAATTTCTTCCAGTTCTATTTCGCTCCCACTTATTTCCTTTTCTAAAAACTGATGTTCTAGAAAATGGGCATTACGAGAAACAAAAACCTTTTGTTCCTCTGCGTAATAGAAATAATATCCCTTGGAGTTCTTTGGATATCCCACAAACATACATTTTAATGATCGTGCCTCGAGCTTGTCCACATGCTGCTTTTTAACAAAAGCTGGACATCCCCAAATCTTCATATGCTGAAGATGGGGTTTCTTCCCAGTCCACATCTGATATGGAGTGGTAGGCGCAGTCTTGGTAGGAGCCCTGTTCAGAAGATATGCTGCTGATTCAAGTGCATAACCCCAAAAAGATCGCGGTAACTCAGCATTACTCATCATGGATCGTACCATATCCAATAGGGTTCGATTCCGTCTCTCCGATACACCGTTATGCTGTGGAGTGTATGGAGGAGTAAGCTGAGAGAGAATTCCTTTCTATTTTAGGTAACCTAGGAACTCGGCACTCAAGTATTCACCACCTCGATCAGATCTAAGTGTCTTGATACTTTTGCCGGTTTGGTTTTCTACTTCATTCTTATACTCTTGGAATTTCTCAAAAGCCTCGGATTTATGTTTCATCAGATAAATGAATCCGTATCTTGAGTAATCATCCGTGAAAGTAATGAAATAGGAAAAACCACCTCTTGCATGTGTAGACAATGGACCGCATACATCGCTGTGTATGAGTCCTAAGAGCTCGCTCGCTCTTACTCCTTGTCCAGTGAATGGAGTCTTTGTCATCTTTCCTTTGAGACAAGATTGACAAGTGTCATAAGTTTGATATTCGAACGAGTCTAAATATCCTTCTCAATGCAACTTAGTCAACCTTCTCTCATTGATATGACCCAGTCTACAATGCCATAAGAAAGCTTTATTTAAATCTGGAGACTTTCTTTTTGGTGTGTTCTGGACATTGAAAATTTGAAGTTGGTTTAAAACATATATACCGTTATTTAGTGTACCGGACCCAATCAAACCATGATTAAGGTGGATGTTAACAACATCTCTTACAAACGTGAAATCATAACCTTTATTTGATAACAAGGAAACTGATATGATATTACACGTTAAGCTTGGTACAAAAAAACAGTTATGTAAAACCAAAATGTGTCCACTCGTCAATCCTAGGTGATAATCCCCGACGGACGCAGCTCCCACGCTAGCTCCGTTAGCAACCTTTAGGGTCATATTACCTTCCTTCAGCACTCTACGGTTTCTCAGTGCCTGCAATGAATTGCAAATATGAGATCCTGATCCGGTATCCAATACCCAGGAAGTAGAGTTGATCGACAGACAATTCTCAATTACAAACACACCTGAAGTCGAAGCCACAGCTTGCTTCGGTTCCTGGTTCTTGGCGTTCCACGCCTTGCAATCCTTTTTCCAGTGCCCTTTCCGGTGACAATGGAAGCACTCATCCTGGTCTACTACCGGTACCGCAAACTTTTTCTTTCCCTTCCCTCCCACCTTACTAACACCTCCTCTAGGTTTGGTGGCGGCCTTCTTCTTCCTTCCTTTGGCCCTTGCCTTGGACCCGGAAGAAGATGTACCGCTAACAAACATAGCGGGTGTTTCCCTTGTCTTCTGCAAGGTGCCCTCTGTACTCCTTAAAATGTTCAGGAGTTCCGGAAGTTCAACTTCTTTTCTTTGAATGTTGAAATTCAGGATAAACTGGTCGTAGGTGTGAGGAAGGGACTGGAGAATAAGGTCTGTATAGAGCTCATTATCCAAAGTCGTCCCAAGGTCTGCGAGCTCTTCAATATAGCCGATCATCTTTAGGACATGTTCTCCTACCGATGACCCGACAGCCAACCTCGCTCGAAACAAGTTTTTAGAGGTCTCGTATCTTGCTATAAGAGATTGCTCTCCATAAAGTTCCTTTGTATGGAGAAATATGCCATCAAGGTCCATATCCTCATGCCTCCTCTGATGTTCATTGTTCATTGAGGCAAGCACGATGCACTTGGCTTTCGCGCAATCTAAATCCCAGGTTTTGCGAATTTCCTTATCCGCATTGCTGGATTTAGGACCAGGGACAGCAGGTACCGTAGCGGTGAGGACGTACCCCAATTTGTCATAGGTCAAAGCCATTTTGACATTCCGCAGCCAATCTTTATAGTTTGGCCCTGTCAGTATATTTTTCTCTAAAAGTAACTTAAGTCCAGTCATTTTCAGGGTCGGTGCAATTAGGAGAGAGAGAAGAAAACTCTTTAGCATGATGCTCTTGCAAGTTTAGAGTGGTTTTTAGTTTATCTAAACTGGATGGCTCCCACTGTTTCTCGAATCATTCCTCAAACCATAAAAGAAGAATTAGCCAGGACTATTCTCACAGGACCATTCTCACTGTACAATTCTTGCTTAACCGTTCAGCCAGGCTAGTGTCGATACTTCGAGGGAGGTTTTCCAACGCTTTCGCGAAGTTCCTTAATTAAATAACCTCTTTTCTCTGGGGGCGTAACCCCGCTGACACCTTTCTGGACACCTACTTGGTTTATAGCATTGATCGTTAAGTGATGAATCTCCTGATAAGTAGCATATACTCACAGTAGGATCGGGATCCAAATATCATCGTATGATAATGTTGAAGGAATGCTACCAACATTCATCAAACTCCAAATGGTATGCATCACTTTGCAAATTTCAGTTTCTTTATAAATTCCCGATATAAGTTTTTGCCCCATGCTCTTATGACCTTGGCTTTGGTCAAAATGTCATAAGTCACATGTCAAGTTCTACCCGTCATTATCTTGTCAATTTGAACCCATCCGTATATACCCCTGACTTTGGTCAAATGATAATACGACTGTCCCAAACTAACTCATCTATCTAATGCAACAAATGAAAACCCAGCAGCTACCAAACACTATGCCTTGACTTTGGCCAAAATGCATAGCTTGATTACTACTGAATACCCAAACGAAATGACGGAGGGCTACGAATGGTTTTGGCGAAACCGTGAACGTAGTGAACTTGATATAACCGAAGGAAACTGATAGCTTTTAAAAGGAGTGGTTAAAGCTCCGCATTTAAAAATATCTGTTTTTAAAATTAACCGAGTGGTTTCTTTTAAATTGTTCCAACGATTAATTTTTGGTTTATTTTCTTTGCATTATAAATAATGTGTCCCATCATTAACCTATCATTGCAGAAAACAACGAAAATACAACGTTCTCTTATGCCATCCGCATTCGCCACGGGGTCCCGTCATCACCCGTTAGGTTACTTAACTAACGACAGAACGGGGGCTGGGCTAGCGCGGGTGTAAAACATAAGTGACATCTAAATAGCTATCATATATAGATATTGTACATTCGTCAGACGCAATAATAGGCATTCCAGATCACAGATGAACTTTATTGGATTTGCAAGCAATCCGTGTTTGTTTTGAGCCTGCAACAAAAGACGTATTACACAGTTGTGATGAATAGCCATTACCCCACCCAAGACCCAACGGGTACGGCAAACTATCCGCCCGGCAGTTTGTGCACCCCACCTTGGGTTTGTCCTAGGAGCAAAAACAATAAAATGAAATAATACAACGGTGGCTACAACCGCAACCTGGATGTGCCCCGCAAAATAATATTACAACAAATTACATTTACATCAAATGAATTAAATAATAACCCATCACATAACCCCGGCTATACATCACAACAGTCCAACACAGTTCATATCCACAAACAGTAAAAACCATTACAGAAATGTGCAACCCCCTGCCAACCGACATACAAGCAGTTAGGGGAGGTTTACGAACACATTATAAAAACACAGATATAATCCAACAAGCAAATACTGTATTATTTCGATCGATTAAACACTTTTAATTTTGCTCCAATACTTCTCTGTAAATCTGAAACCTGAGCAAAAATAAAATATTCTAGAAAATACCAAATATCACAGAGAAGCAACACAGGAAAATTGGGTTCCTGAATCGCCAACTCGGCGGCGGAATCGCGGCGGATCGGTGGGATCCGCCGCGGTTCCACGGCGCTTTAGGCGATTCAGGGGCCCAATTTTCTTAGGGTGTTCTTCTACTGTCTTTTAAAGCTTTCTGAACATCCCTGAAAAAATTTTGGACTTCATTTAAAAATCGACAGAAACTTGTGATTTCCGGCTTTTCCGGTTTCGTTTTTTCCGTTCGAAATTCATACAAATTTGCAAGTAAGTTATTTATTGTTTAGAGAGGCTCTGATACCACTGTAATTCAATGTACAACACCCCACGACTTGCGGGGAGGCGGAAATATGAAAAACGATCTTGTTCTTTGCTTAAACATCGACTAACCGCATGAATCGAAGCTAAACGATAACTAACATCAAACATAGAAGTTAACAACTACTATGTAAAGGGATTATACCTAAAGAACCGTGTCCTTCGTCTTTACGAACTCCACCTCCTCCTCGGCCTTCTCGAAGTAGTAGACGATCCACCCGAGAGCTTTACTCCAAGCTTAGCCTCTAAACTTGAGGCAACAAACTTTCTTTAAGTGCTAATCAAAGAAGCTTGGTGATAAAGAGTGAGGGTTATGGTTTAATTAGTCTAACTAATCCTTGTACTCAACACATGAGAGGGGAGGATTAGGGTTTGAAGAGGGAGAGCTTGAGGAGAGAGAAAGTGAAGATAATAATGAAGTGAGAATAATGAGTTATGATAAGATATATCAAGCATTTCTTTTATCAAGAAAAGAAAATAAAACAATTTAACAACCATTCTTGATAATATCTAGTGATGATTCATCTCCATGAGTCATTAAGCATTTACGATGCATTAATGACATGGATGAATCATCCATATGACTCACTAATCACATTCATTGTATATGCCACCTAAACCTCCTTAGTCACCACCTTCTAGAAGCTTCTCGCGCAATTACGAGAACGCCCCTCCTTTCCGCAAAAATACGGAAAAACTTTAGACTGTATAAATCCAATAACCGGATACCAGTAACTGGCTTAAACCAAAGCCGACTGGTAAAAATTGTCCGAAAGTCGTACGTGTGTAAACACACGTATGCGTCTGAACCCTTGTCGTAAAACCATACGACCTTTATATCGTTTCGCCTGGAGTAGGGAAACTCTCTGTGTGGGACTCTAGAGACTCGACTACTACGCGGGCAGTGGGTTTAACCACAGACCGCAAGCGGCACTAGCTGTACGTAACGGTCCACAGGTAGATGTCGATAAGAAGGCCAATGAGGAAGCCCATCCGAACTCCTACTGAGTCTGATGTGACAATCTCCGTACAGTCCGGTCCGTTCGTCTAAGACTATCGCATATCGGGCCTAGGGGGGCGGCAAGCCTCAGTCCCCTAATAGCGGTATAAGTCATGTCGGAGCGAAGCCGATTACACCCCGAGAAACTACTGGAACCTACCAGTAAATCTCGCTTGCCCTGGCCAGGGACTTTGCGTAATGGCTCTCTGACACAGCGCGATATCAACCCCCAATATCGGGAGAGACGAATCCTGTCTAACCGCCACTGCCTCCAAGTGCTCGGGACTGCACCCAACTGCTACCTGTTTGCACGACTCCTTTGAGCCGTGGTAGGGTAGCAATCTAAGAATAGTGGGACACACTCGAGGCGAAGCAGCAGTGTCAAGTCTGCGGACTATGCTGTACTCATGTCACCTAGGAACTGTTCACTGACGACTGGTATAAAACCATCCAACAGTTCCCTGTGAGTCCTGTCCGGTGTACCCGTAACCCAACGAGCACCTGCATACTATCTCCAGTACGACGTACTGACGGCTGTAGGACAGACCATCTCCCCAACTGGGATGAGAAGCGTACACACTAGTCTACTCCGGAGTATCGATGCCCTGTCTCGATAATCCAACGACTAGGGACCTGAATAAGGATGTGCTTGTAGACTACCCAGCCCCCACTAGTGTGACTGCCATCACAACGCCGGTAGTCAAGCAAGATCCTAAGAGCTCTATCAATACGTATACTCACATATTAAGATAGAAAAACCAAGTAGCATACTACCATGTTTAGCAAGACTGTTATATACATGTGAATATCCAAGCTTCCATTAAGTAATATACAAACTAGTATGATACAATAATGGCCCCTAGGGCATATACACTAACAAACCGTTCAGCCAGGCCAGTGTCGATACTTCGAGGGAGGTTTTCCAACGCTTTCGCGAAGTTCCTTAATTAAATAACCTCTTTTCTCTGGGGGCGTAGCCCCGCTGACACAATTTTAGACACCTACTTGGTTTATAGCATTAATCGTTAAGTGACGAATATCCTGATAAGTAGCATATACTCACAGTAGGATCGGGATCCAAATATCATCGTATGATAATGTTGAAGGAATCCTACCAACATTCATCAAACTCCAAATGGTATGCATCTCTTTGCAAATTTCAGTTTCTTTAGAAATTCCCGATATATATTTTTGCCCCATGCTCTTATGACCTTGGCGTTAGGTCAAAATGACATAAGTCACATGTCAAGTTCTACTCATCATTATCTTGTTAATTTGAACCCATCCGTATATATCCTTGACGTTCGGCCAAAATGATAATACGATTGTCCCAAACTAACTCATCTATCTATGCAACAAATGAATACCCAGCAGCTACCAAATACTATGCCTTGGCGTTAGATCAAAATACATAGCTTGAATACTACTGAATACCCAAATGAAATGACGGAGGGCTACGAATGGTTTTGGCGAAACCTTGAACGTAGTGAACTTGATATGACCGAAGGAACCTGATAGCTTTTAAAAGGAGTGGTTAAAGCTCCGCAATTTAAAAATATTATCTGTTTTAAAATAACCGAGTGGTTTCTTTTAAATTGTTTCAACGATTACCTTTTTGGTTTATTTTCTTTGCATTATAAATAATGCGTCCCATCAATAACCTATCATTGCAGAAAACAACGAAAATACAACGTCCTCTTATGCCATCTGCATTCACCACTGAGTCCCGTCATCACCCGTTAGGTTACTTAACTGACAACAGAGCGGGGGCTGGGCTAGCGCGGGTGTAAAACATAAGTGACGTCTAAATAGCTATCATATATAGATATTGTACATTCGTCAGACGCAATAATAGGCATTCCAGATCTCATATGAACTTTATTGGATTTGCAAGCAATCCGTGTTTGTTTAGAGCCTGCAACAAAAGACGGATTACACAGTTGTGATGAATAGCCATTACCCCACCCTAGACCACTACGGGTACGGCAAACTACCCGCCAAGTACCCGAAGTGAGGCGGTCTCCCTCAACAAAGTGAGTAGGCCACTAAATACTTCAAAGTACCCGGTAGTTTGTGCACCCCACCTTGGGTCTGTCCTAGGTGCAAAAATAGTAAAATGAAATAATACAACGGTGGCTACAACCGCAACCTGGATGTGCCCCGCAAAAATAATATTACAACAAATTACAATTATATTGAATGAATTAAAATAATAACCCATCACAAAACCCCGGCTAATCATCACAACAGTCCAATACAGTTCACATTCACAAGCAGTTAAAACCATTACAGAAATGTTCAACCCCCTGCCAACCGACATACTAGCAGTTAGGGGAGGTTTACGAACACATTATACAATCACAGATATAATCATATTAGCAAACATCGTAAATTTCAATCAAGCAAAACACTTTAGATTCTACTGCAAAACTTTTCTGTGCACCTGAGATCTAAGCAGAAAATAAAATATCCAGAAATATCACTGTTAACATACAGGGGTTACTGAAGAAATTTTCGCCGACTCGGGCCTAACTCGACCGCGGATCCGCGGCGGATCGCATGGATCCTCCGCGGTTCCGCGGTGAGTTAGCCGAGTTAGCAGTCCAAATTTCTGCACTAGCCCTATAATTCCTTGCTTGTTATTCTGAAGGTCCCCGAAAAATTTTTAGGGCCAGTTTTAAATTCGACAGAAACCGTGTTAAATTGATGATTTTTCCGGTTCTATTTGCGTTCGAAATTTATACGACTTTGCTAATAAGTTAATTATTGTTTAGCGAGGCTCTGATACCACTGTAAGTCGATGTGCAACACCCCACGACTTGCGGAGAGGCGGAAATATGAAAAACGATCTTGTTCTTTGCTTAAACATCGACTAACCGCAGGAATCAAAGCTAAACGATAACTAACAACTATCATAGAAGTTCTAAACTACTATATGAAGTGATTATACCTTAAGAACCATGTCCTTCGTCTTTACGTTCTCCACCTCCTTCTCGGCCTTCTCCAAGTACTAGACGATCCACCCGAGAGCTTTGCTTCAAGCTTTACCTCAAACTAGAAGTAACTAGGTTTCTTAAAGTGCTAATCTAAGTAACCTAGGTGATGTTAGTGTATATGCCCTAGAGGCCATTATTGTATCATACTGGTTTGTATATTACTTGATGGAAGCTTGGGATATTCACAGTTGTATATACAATCTTGCTCGAAATGGTAGTATGCTACTTGGTTTGTCTCTGCTTTAATATGTGCATGTGTTTCTTTTAGCATATTGCTGATATACATATTAGTAGAGCCCTTAGGATCTTTGCTTGATTACCAGCGTTGTGTTGGCGCTCGCATTCGTAGGAGCTGGGTAATCTATAAGCACATCCTTATACAGGTCCCTGGTCGATGGACTATCGAGACAGGGCATCGATACTCCGGAGTAGACTAGCATATGCGCTTCTCATCCTAGTGTGGGAGACGGTCTGTCCCACAGCCGTTAGTACGTCGTACTTGGGATAGTATACGGGTGCTCGTTAGGTTACGAGTACACTGGACAGGACTCGTCGTGAACTGTTGGTTGGTAGTATACCTATCGTCAGTTATCAGTTCCCAGGTGACATGAGTACAGCATAGTCCGTTGACTTGACACTGTCACTTCGCCTCGGGTGTGTTCCCACTGCACTTTGATTACTACCCTACCATGGCTCAAAGGAGTCGTGTAAACAGGTAGTTTTTGGGTGCAGTCCCGAAGCACTTGGAGGCAGTGACGGTTAGACAGGATTCGTCTCTCCCGGTATTGGGGGTTGACATCGCGCTGTGTCTAGGAGAGCCATTACACGAGTAGTCCCTGGCCAGGGCAAGCGAGATATACTGGTGGGTTTCCAGTGTTATCTCAGGGTGTTCTGGGCACACTCCGACACGACTTGTACCGCTATTAGGGGACTGACGTTCACCGCCCCTCTAGGCCCGCCATGCGATGTATCAGACGAACAGACCGGACTGTACGGAGATTGTCACATAAAGGCTCAGTAGGAGTTCAGATGGGGTTCACCTCGTCAGTCTTCTTATCGACATCTACCTGGGGACCTTTACGTACAGCTAGTGCCGCTTGCTGTCTGTGGTTAAACCCACTGCCAGCGTAGTGTCGAGTCTTTAGAGTCCCACACAGAGAGCTATTCGCCTTTAGGAAAAATGAGTAGAGGTCGCATGGTTTTGCGACAGGGTTCGTTCACATCCGCGCACTTGTGCACGTTTGCTGTCCGGACAGTTTATACTAGCGGGCTTTGGTTTAAGCCGGATCCTAGTATATGTTTTGGGATTGGTTTTTCTCATTGTATTCGTGTTTCTCGGATCACGAATGCGGGTGCGTCTGCATAGTTGTTTGAGACAGAGGGAGAGGACCTTGATTAAGGTTAATGGCTATTGTCATTTTATTAACCCTAATGCTTATGTGTGTATTATAGTTAATTGATAATTAGTTTAATAATTGTGCATGGTTATGGTTGTTGACCATTTGACTTCCTTGACTTGTTGACCTAGGTTGACACTTTGACCATCATCATTTCTTTTGGAAGATGCTTTTTGATCCTTGCAAATTGAAATGATAATGGTCACATCATGATTAACCATGACAATTATCTTACTAATTATCTAATTAAAATAATACCCATATATTTGTGAGAATGGTTCACATCTATTCTCATTCTATCATTTCATTTCTCTCTCTTGTTCTTCCTCTCCCTCAAGCTCTCCCCTCTCATGTGTTGAGAAACACTTGAGCTTGAGAAAAACCCTCTCTTGATCATCTCTACTCTCATCTAGGGTTGAAGGACTAGCATTTCTTGAACCCTAGTTACTTCTAGCTTGGAGTTGAAGCCAAAGGTTGAGGCTTTCGGGTGGATCTTTCTTTGACGGGAGAAGACGACAAGGTGACCTCCTTCCACTACTCCAAGGAGCAAGGAGAGAAGGACATAAAGACCAAAGGTATAACCTTTCTATCACTTAGCTAGTTTCTAGTTAGCTTTAGCAAGTTTTTGTTTAGCAAAGATCCTTTAATGTCTAGTCCATGTTGCCTAAGCTTATAAAAATTCGATTTTTATTCCGTTTTCCGCCTCCCCGAAAGTACCGGGGTGGGCAACGTAGACTTACAGTGGTATCAGAGCCTAACTAAACATAAACTAGCTAGGTAGTGAAGTGTAACGAAGTTCGAAACCGAAAAATCCAAAAACCGAGTTTTCAAAAACCCTAGTTTCTGTTAAAAATTTTTCTGGTCAAAACAAAATTTGTTGTACACCTAAAATCGTCTCAGGGTTTTTTAAAGAACACCACCAAACCCGGTCCAGTGATTCATCTAAACCGCCGCGTTTCCGCGGCAATAGCAAGCTATTGCCGTGGAACCGCCGCCGTTTGGACTCTTCACTGAGTCGAGTTTGGTGCAGTTTTCTTATGGCTTGGTTTTAGGATTTTTAAGATGGTTTATATGTGCCCAGATTTTCCAGAATAGAAATTTATTTTTGGGGGCCTATAAATCCTTATTTTTTCCGAACTTCACTACACTTTGACTATGACGGTTATATCTGTGATGTTTGTATGTATTGAACGTCGGCTAATCGCTATATGTCGATTAGTCAGGGTTATACATATCTGTGATCTGTGTTTGATATTGGTATATGTATATGAATGGGTTGGATTGTCGCGGGTGAATAGCCGGGGTGGATGTGAGATGAGTGTTGCTTTTCTTTCATTCATTGTAATATGTAAATTGATGTAATATTATTATTTGTATGGCCGCACAACCGGGTCGGGGTTGTAGCCGTCATTGTATAATTTTTTTTACTGTTTTTGCTCCTAGGATAGACCCATGGAGGGGGTGCACAAACTACCGGGTATCTCGAAGTGCCGAGTGGCCTACTCACGGTGTTGAGGGAGGTTGCTTCGCTTCGGGTACTTGGCGGGTAGTTTGCCGCACCCGTAGGGGTCTTGGGTGGGGTATTTGGCTATTCACCGCGACCGTGTAATCCGCTTTTCGTTGCAGGCTCGAACGGATTGCGGATTCCTAGTATATCCAATGTATTCATCTGTGATCTGTAATGTCTATCATTGCTATATATTTATATATGATAACTATTTAGGCGTTGCTTATGTTTTACAGCCGCGCTAGCCCAGCCCCCGCTCTGTCGTTAGTTAAGTAACCTAACGGGTGATGACGGGGCCCCGTGGCGAATGCGAATGGCATAAGCGTACGTCATATTTTGGTTGTTTTCTGCAATGGTAGGATTAAATGATGGGACGCATTAAAAGAACTAATGCAAGAAAATAAACCAAGTAAAAGTCGATTGGAACACTTTGAAAACAACTCAGTTCTTTTCAAAACTAAACTTTTAAACGCGGAGCTTGAACCACTCCTTTTAAAAGCTATCTCGTTCCATCGATTATATCAAGTTCACTACGTTCACGGTTTCGCCAAAACCATCCGTAGCCCTCCGTCATTCCACATGAATGGTCAAAAGTATTCAAGCTATGTATTTTGGCCAAAGTCAAGGCATAGTGATTGGTAGCGATTGGGTATTCATGTGCAGCATAGATAGATGCGTTGGTTTAAGACAGTCGTGCTGCCATTTTGGCCAAAGTCAAGGGTAGGTACGGGTGGGTCCAAATTAACCAGGAGAATGACGGGTAGAACTTGACATGTGACTTATGATATTTTGGCCAAAGTCAAGGTCATAAGAGCATGGGGCAAAAATCCACATCGGGAGTTTCATAAGTACTGAAACTTGCTAGCGCTGCATACCATTTGGAGTGTGATAATTCTGGTAGGATTCCTTCGGTTTTATCACGCGATGATATTTGGATCCCGATCCTACTGTGAGTATATGCTACTCCTCGGGAAAACTCTCACTTAACGATCAATGCTATAAACTTAGTAGGTGTCTAGAAAGGTGTTAGCGGGGCTACGCCCACAGGGAAAAGAGGTTACTTAATTAAGGAACTTCGCGAAAGCGTTGGAAAACCTCCCTCGAAGTACCGACACTGGCCTGGCTGAACGGTTAAGCAAGTATTGTACGGTGAGATTGATCCTGACTAATCCTTTCTTTACGGTTTGAGAAGGGATTCGAGAGACAGTGGGAGCCATCCAGTTTAGACAAACTAAAAACCACTCTAAACTTGCAAGAGCATCATGCTAAAGTGTTTCTTTTCTCTCTCCTAATTGCAGCGACCATTCAACATGACCGGACTTAAGTTATTACTAGATAAAAATATACTGACAGGGCCAAACTACAAAGATTGGCTCAGGAATGTCAAGATGGCAATCACTTATGACAAGTTGGGATATGTACTTACCACCAAAGCTCCCCCTGTCCCAGGTCCCACCTCCAGCGTCGCGGATGTAGAAATCCGTAAGACATGGGAGATAGATTGCGCGAGGGCCAGATGCCTCGTACTAGCCTCGATGGACAACGAACATCAGAGGAAGCACGAGAATATGGACCTGGAGTCCATATTTCTCCATACAAAAGAACTGTATAGAGAGCAGTCTCGTATCGCAAGATACGAAGTGTCGAAGAAGCTTTTTTCGGCAAGGTTGGCCGTCGGATCATCGGTAGCGGAACACGTGCTTAAGATGATTGGCTACATTGAGGAGCTCGCGGACCTTGGGACCACGTTGGAGAATGAACTCTATACTGATTTGATTCTCCAGTCCCTTCCTTCCACTTACGCCCAGTTCATTCTTAACTTCAACATGCAAGGAAAGGAGGTTGAACTTTCCGAACTTCTGAACATGTTGAGGACTGCTGAGGGCACCCTACAGAAGGGTAGGGAGACATCCACTTTGTTTGTAGGAGGATCTTCCTCTTCTAGGTCCAGGGCGAAAGCCAAGGGCAAGAAGAAGAAAGCCCCCGCCAAACCAAGAGGCGGTGTCGGTAAAGTGGATACGAAGGGAAAAGGAAAAGCAACAAAGATAGCGGGGAAGCTAGTGGGGAAGGAAGAATGCTTCTATTGTCACAAAAGTGGTCACTGGAAACAGGATTGCAAGGCTTGGAAAGCCAGAACACAGGATTTGAAGCGAGTTGCAGCTTCAGCTTCAGGTGTGTATGTTATTGAAAACTGTCTATCAATAAACTCTACATCCTGGGTATTGGATACCGGATCAGGATCTCATATCTGTAATTCTTTGCAGGCGTTGAGAAAGCGTAGAGTTTTGAAGACAGGTGACATGACCCTCAGAGTTGCGAACAGTGCAAGCATGGATGCTGAGGCCGTGGGGGACTATCACCTGGGATTGTCGGATGGACATTTTTTGGTTTTGCGTAGTTGTTATTATGTACCAAATGCAACCTGTAATATCATTTCTGTATCTTTATTGTCTAAAGAAGGTTATGAATTTGCATTTGTAAGTAATGTAGTGAACATTCACCTTAATCAAGTTTTGATTGGGTCAGGTACATTGAACAACGGTATATACGTATTAAACCAACCACAGATTTTCAATGTCCAGAATACACACAAAAGAAAGTCTCCAGAAATAAATAAAACTTTCTTATGGCATTGTAGACTGGGTCACATCAATGAGAGAAGGTTGACTAAGTTACATGCAGAAGGATATTTGGATCCGTTCGAATATCAATCGTATGCAACTTGTCAATCCTGTCTCAAAGGAAAGATGACAAAGACTCCGTTTACTGGACACGGAGAAAGAGCGAGCGAGCTCTTGGGACTCGTACACAGCAACGTGTGCGGTCCAATGTCTACACATGCACGAAGCGGTTATTCTTACTTCATTACTTTTACGGATGACTTTTCAAGGTACGGTTATGTCTTCTTAATGAAACATAAATCCGAGGCTTTTGAAAAATTCCAGGAATATAAGAATGAAGTAGAAAAACAAACAGGCAAAAGTATAAAGACACTGAGATCTGATCGAGGTGGTGAATACTTGAGTGCCGAGTTCCTGGGTTACTTAAATGAGAACGGAATTCTCTCTCAGCTTACTCCTCCATACACTCCGCAACATAATGGTGTATCGGAGAGACGGAACCGAACCCTATTGGATATGGTACGGTCCATGATGAGTAACGCTGAGTTGCCGCGATCGTTCTGGGGATATGCGCTAGAATCAGCGGCATACCTTTTAAACCGAGTTCCAACTAAGACTGTGCCTACTACACCATATCAGATGTGGTGTGGGAAGAGACCCTATCTTAATCACATTAAGACATGGGGATGTCCAGCTTTTGTAAAAAAGCAGCATGCGGACAAGCTCGAGGCACGCTCAGTACAGTGCAAGTTTGTGGGATATCCAAAGAACTCCAAGGGATATTACTTCTATTGCGAAGAGGAACAAAAAGTCCTTGTTTCTCGCCATGCCCACTTTCTAGTACACCAGTTCATAGAAAAAGATTTAAGTGGGAGCGCAATAGAACTGGAAGAAATTCCAGAACCACAAACTATTACTGAAAGCTTAGTAGAACCAGAGGGTTCGAAAGATCAGGACATTCCCACGCCACTCCGCAGGAGTAGTAGCCAGTCTCATCCGCCCGAGAGATACTACGGTTTTCTCATTGACGGGGATAGAGAGGATTGCATCATAGATTGTGATGAGCCTACTAGCTTCCAGCAAGCCATTCAGAGCGTCGACTTGGTAAAATGGCTGGATGCAATGCGGACCGAAATGGAGTCCGTGTACACCAACAAAGTATGGACGTTGGACATTGCTCCAGATGGGGTAAAACCCGTAGGATGCAAGTGGATCTTCAAAAGGAAGATTGGTGTAGATGGACAGGTTGAGACCTATAAAGCTATACTGGTAGCAAAGGGTTTTCGTCAGCGACCTGGTTTGGACTATGACGAAACCTTTTCTCCAGTAGCTATGCTGAAATCCATTCGGATCCTTCTTACCTTTGCTGCCTTCCACGATTATGAGATTTGGCAGATGGAGCTAAAGACAGCTTTTCTAAATGGACATTTAGAGGAGTGTGTCTATATGGATCAGCCAGAGGGTTTCATTCAGAGTGGGAGCAGCGGAAAGGTGTGCAAGTTGCTTAAGTCCATTTATGGACTAAAGCAGGCATCGCGGAGTTGGAACATCTGTTTTGATGAGATGGTCAAGGAATTTGGCTTTATCAAAAATCCAGATGAACCATGCATCTATTGTAGATTTGTAGCGAGAACTGTAGTATTCCTCGTTTTATACGTGGATGACATTCTCTTAATAGGAAATGACATTCCTATGCTACAATCTGTCAAGGGGTTCTTGTCACACAGGTTCTCCATGAAAGACCTGGGTGATGCCTCATACATTCTGGTATCCGGATCTACCGTGACAGATCCAAGAGGATATTAGGACTTTCGCAGTTCAGGTACATCGACACCATACTGAAGAGATTCAGTATGGAAGACTCCAAGCGCGGTAATCTACCGGCTTGTCACGGGATCACCCTCTCCAAAGAGATGTCTCCCAAGACTGATTTGGAGAGGGATCGCATGTCTGTTATACCCTACGCTTCTGCGGTAGGCTCTATAATGTATGCGATGTTGTGTACCAGACCGGATGTGGCTTATGCACTGAGTGTGGTAAGCAGGTATCAGTCAAACCCTGTGGAGAAACATTGGATAGCAGTAAAGAACATTCTCAAGTACCTGAGAAGGACTAAGGAGATGTTCTTGGTGTATGGCGGAAAAGACCTGCAGATTGAGGCCTTTGCTGACTCCAGCTTCCAGAGTGACAAGGATGATTCCAAGTCCATGTCGGGTTTTGTCTTCACCCTCAATGGAGGGGCGGTGTGTTGGAAGAGCTCCAAATAGGAAACCGTTGCTGACTCGACTATGGAAGCGGAATACATCGCTGCATCTGATGCCGCAAAAGAAGCTGTCTGGATGAGGAAGTTCTTGAGAGAACTTCAGGTGGTTCCGTCCATTGTTGACCCAATACCTCTGTATTGCGACAACAACGGGGCTATAGCTTTAGCGAAGGAACCCAGGTCCCATCAGAAATCCAGACACATCTTAAGGCGGTATCACCTGATCAGGGAGATCGTGGATCGCCAGGAGATCGAGGTCCGGAGGGTTGCATCAGAGGATAACACAGCAGATCAATTCACCAAGGCATTGCCCCAGACTCAGTTCGAGCGGCTGATCGAGATGATAGGTCTTCGATACGCCAGTACATGGCCTTAGTGCAAGTGGGAGATTGTTAGTGTATATGCCCTAGAGGCCATTACTGTATCAAACTGGTTTGTATATTACTTGATGGAAGCTTGGGATATTCACAGTTGTATATACAATCTTGCTCGAAATGGTAGTATGCTACTTGGTTTGTCTCTGCTTTAATATGTGCATGTGTTTCTTTTAGCATAATGCTGATATACATAATTGTAGAGCCCTTAGGATCTTTGCTTGATTACCAGCGTTGTGATGGCGCTCGCACTCGTGGGAGCTGGGTAATCTATAAGCACATCCTTATACAGGTCCCTGGTCGATGGACTATCGAGACAGGGCATCGATACTCCAGAGTAGACTAGCGTATGCGCTTCTCATCCCAGTGTGGGAGACGGTCTGTCCCACAGCCGTTAGTGCGTCGTACTTGGGATAGTATACGGGTGCTCGTTAGGTTACGAGTACACTGGACAGGACTCGTCGGGAACTGTTGGTTGGTAGTATACCTATCGTCAGTTATCAGTTCCCAGGTGACATGAGTACAGCATAGTCCGTTAACTTGACACTGTCACTTCGCCTCGAGTGTGTTCCCACTGCACTTTGATTACTACCCTACCACGGCTTAAAGGAGTCGTGCAAACAGGTAGTTTTTGGGTGCAGTCCCGAAGCACTTGGAGGCAGTGACGGTTAGACAGGATTCGCCTCTCCCGGTATTGGGGGTTGACATCGCGCTGTGTCTAGGAGAGCCATTACACGAGTAGTCCCTGGCCAGGGCAAGCGAGATATACTGGTGGATTTCCAGTGTTATCTCAGGGTGTTCTGGGCTACACTCCGACACGACTTGTACCGCTATTAGGGGACTGACGTTCACCGACCCCCTAGGCCCGCCATGCGATGTATCAGACGAACAGACCGGACTGTACGGAGATTGTCACATACAGGCTCAGTAGGAGTTCAGATGGGGTTCACCTCGTCAGTCTTCTTATCGACATCTACCTGGGGATCTTTACGTACAGCTAGTGCCGCTTGCGGTCTGTGGTTAAACCCACTGCCAGCGTAGTGTCGAGTCTTTAGAGTCCCACACAGAGAGCTATTCGCCTTTAGGTAAAATGAGTAGAGGTCGCATGGTTTTGCGACAGGGTTCGTTCACATCCGCACACTTGTGTACGTTTGCTGTCCGGACAGTTTATACTAGCGGGCTTTGGTTTAAGCCGGATCCTAGTATATGTTTTGGGATTGGTTTTACTCATTGTATTCGTGTTCCTCGGATCACGAATGCGGGTGCATATGCACAGTTGTTTGAGACAGAGGGAGAGGACCTTGATTAGGGTTAATGGCTATTGTCATTTTATTAACCCTAATGCTTATGTGTGTATTATAGTTAATTGATAATTAGTTTAATAATTGTGCATGGTTATGGTTGTTGGCCATTTGACTTCCTTGACTTGTTGACCTAGGTTGACACTTTGACCATCATCATTTCTTTTGGAAGATGCTTTTTGATCCTTGCAAATTGAAATGATAATGGTCACATCATGATTAACCATGACAATTATCTTACTAATTATCTAATTAAAATAATACCCATATATTTGTGAGAATGGTTCACATCTATTCTCATTCTATCATTTCATCTCTCTCTTGTTCTTCCTCTCCCTCAAGCTCTCCCCTCTCATGTGTTGAGAAACACTTGAGCTTGAGAAAAACCCTCTCTTGATCATCTCTACTCTCATCTAGTGTTGAAGGACTAGCACTTCTTGAACCCTAGTTACTTCTAGCTTGGAGTTGAAGCCAAAGGTTGAGGCTTTCGGGTGGATCTTTCTTTGACGGGAGAAGACGACAAGGTGACCTCCTTCCACTACTCCAAGGAGCAAGGAGAGAAGGACATAAAGACCAAAGGTATAACCTTTCTATCACTTAGCTAGTTTCTAGTTAGCTTTAGCAAGTTTTTGTTTAGCAAAGATCCTTTAATGTCTAGTCCATGTTGCCTAAGCTCATAAAAATTCGATTTTTATTCCGTTTTCCGCCTCCCCGAAAGTACCGGGGTGGGCAACGTGGACTTACAGGTGATATAGAGAAGGGTTATGGATTAAGTAGTCTAATCTAATCCTTGATCTCAACACATGAGAGAGGAGGATTAGGGTTTGAAGAGAGAGAGCTTGAGGAGAAAGAAGGTGAGCATAAGAATGAGATGAGATAATGATCTATCATAATATATATCAAGCATTATTATTTATCCAATAAAAGAAAATAAATGATTTACAACAATGCTTGATAAATATCATAGGGTGATTCATCTCCATGAGTCATTAAGCATTTATGATGCATTAATGACATGGATGAATCACTCATATGACTCACTAATCTCATTTAATGCATATGACACCTACACTCCCAAGTCATCATCTTCTAGAAGCTTCTCGTAAAATTACGAGAACGCCCCTTCTATCCGTGAAAACACGGAAAAACTTTTAGACTGTATAAATCCAATATCCCGATACTAGAATCTGGCTTAAACCAAAGCCGACTAGTAAAAACTGTCCGAAAGTCGCACGTGTGTAAACACACGTATGCGTCCGAACCCTTGTCGTAAAACCATATGACCTCTATATCGTTTCGCCTGGAGTAGGGAAACTCTCTGTGTGGGACTCTAATGACTTGACTACTACGCTGGCAGTTGGTTTAACCACAGACCGCAAGCGGCACTAGCAGTACGTAACGGTCCTAAGGTAGATGTCGATAAGAAGGCCGATGAGGAAACCCATCCGAACTCCTACTGAGCCTGATGTGACAATCTCTGTACAGTCCGGTCTGTTCGTCTAAGACTATCGCATATCGGGCCGAGGGGGCGGCAAGCGTCAGTCCCCAAAGAGCGGTATAAGTCGTGTCGGAGCGAAGCCCTTTACACCCTGAGAAACTACTGGAACCTACCAGTAAATCTCGCTTGCACTGGCCAGGGACTTTGCGTAATGGCTCTCTGACACAGCGCGATATCAACTTCTAATACCGGGAGAGACGAATCCTGTCTAACCGCCACTGCCTCCAAGTGCTCGGGACTGCACCCAACTGCTACCTGTTTGCACAACTCCTTTGAGCCGTGGTAGGGTAGCAATCTAAGAACAGTGGGACACACTCAAGGCGAAGTAGCAGTGTCAAGTCTGCGGACTATGCTGTACTCATGTCACCTTGGAACTGTTAACTGACGACTGGTATAAAAACCCAACCAACAGTTCCCTGCGAGTCCTGTCCGGTATACCCGTAACCCAACGAGCACCTGTATACTATCTCCAGTACGACGTACTGACGGCTGTGGGACATACCATCTCCCCAACTGGGATGAGAAGCGTACACACTAGTCTACTCCGGAGTATCGTTGCCCTGTCTCGATAATCCTACGACTAGGGACCTGAATAAGGATGTGCTTGTAGACTACCCAGCCCCCACGAGTGTGACTGCCATCACAACGCCGGTAGTCAAGCAAGATCCTAAGAGCTCTATCAATACGTATACTCATATATTAAGATAGAAAAACCAAGTAGCATACTACCATGTTTAGCAAGACTGTTATATACATGTGAATATCCTAAGCTTCCATTAAGTAATATACAAACTAGTATGATACAATAATGGCCCCTAGGGCATATACACTAACACTACAATTCTGGGATAAGCTTCCCAAAACTCAACACGTCATTTATCGGAAAAATCCTTAGGAATACATGATCTCCCACTGCGAACTCAAATCTACGACCACCACGGTCGGCATAAGACCTTTGTCTTGACTGGGCTACTCTCATCCTGACCAGAATCAACTGGATCATCTCCGAAGTCTCTAGACTAGCTGGGGTCCAAAAATCCTACTCATGCAGAGTTAGAAAACAGACTGGCGATCGATAGAACCTACCAAATCAAACCTAAAGGTTGCCAATTGGAGTGTCTCCTGATAACTGCTATCGAAGGAGAACACTAACAATGGCAAGTGACGATCCCAACTGCCAAAAACAATTAGTTAGTACGCAGAAGCATATCCTCCAGAGTCTGTATAGCCCGCTCTCACAAAACCATCATCCTGCGGATGGAAAAAAATGGAGCTAAAGTTCATCCAATACCCAAGGCTTCCTGAAGCTTCTGCCAACGACGTCAAGCGAAAAGGGTGCCTCTATTGGATACAATTGTCATGACCCGAAAGTACGGAACATGACCGGCACTTAAACTACAAACGTCTCGAGGCGTATGTAATCTAAGTAAGCCAAAACCCAGAAATCAAAACCAAGAAGCAGTAGAGTGAAGGAAAAGCCAACTAAAAGCAAGTAGTTTTAATAGCATAAGCCGAATTATGCGTTTTTAAAAAAAACATCAAGTATTTTCTGAAAATTTCAGCAGTGTCTCCTTTGTAAATACTGGCCCCCAAACGGGACACAACATGAATAGTATACGAAATTAATAAAAAGGCATCCCCAAGCGGGAGCTAGCTCTTCGTCAATCGACGGTCACAACAACATAAGCAATATAATATACAACGCCAAGGGCGAGGATCAAAACTCAAAAGGAAACTCAAAACATCAAGAAATCCATAGAAATACAACGCGCGACTCGAAGGTCGAAAGAATAAACATCGAGACAGGGTAAGATACAAGTAAACCCACCTACTAGCAAGTCACCCGAAAAAGAAGCAGTGCCAGCAAAGCCGTAATGAAACCTGTACGGCAAAAACGTGCAAGAAACTGTGGCACAACGGGGGTGGGTTGCCAACTCGTGAGTAGAAAACATCTACGAACAGAAATCGCATGAACAACGCAATCCTAAGTCATACGATCATAATATATCCTCAAATATATAATCTGCAACCTATAACAATGGCTAGGGCATACCTCTAAACAATGGTAATACCAAGTGCTCGTGTCATTGCCTCAGGTAGCAATATATCATATGGATGAGGTATGAATGCATGAAAACAGAATACATGTAAATGAAGAAACTGCTTTCAAATATAGTGAGATTTCTGTAGTTTCAAAACGAGGTATCATAAATGAAATCAGCATAAACAGTGTCTAGCATCGACACAAAACATAAATCCCAATATCTCAATATCTCCGGCTCCGGCTATCCGGACTGGCCTGGATCATCAATCTCAATACCTCGTTGTCTCAAAATTTTAATGTCTCAATCTCACTATCAAGGACGCCCTCAGTCCGGACCGGCCCCTACCATCAATCTCAAGACCACGACTATATCCTCCGGTTATCTGACGCATCGGGTAAAATCACCGGTAGGTAGTCTTCCCCTGCCAGGCTCATCGTCTACTGCTCGAACTTCTTGCCCCGGGGTACCTTACCGGGCCCACCATGTACCCGAAACAGTTCATCCAACACTTCGAATCGGGTCTCGAAATCCATCAGCAAACTCATGGTGGACGACTCATACATCATGGGAAAACCGCACTTTTCATTTAAAAAGAGAGAGAAAAGAAGTTTATAAATATTTTTGCGGTTTTCCCCCAAATCCAGGAAATCTCATGAAAATCCGAATCCTAATCCTCAATAGCATGTAAACAGTGAATATGGGCATGCATGAAGTAGTAAGTAATAACTACAATGTCTAAACTAGCATATAAGGCAAGTACACTAATATCATGTCTAAACTATTAGCTAACAAACTATGTCAATGAAATAGTATATTCTAAAGTGTTCGTGACATGGCAATTACCGATGATGATGTGTGTGAGCCGGCAAGTAAGTGTACGTGGTACATACGCGTCATCGGTAATGGTGCTGGTGTCCTAGCAGCATGATATCAGTAACGGTATATGAATCACAAAATAAGTATGCGATGCGGAGCGAACAACAATAATATGCGGAAGCTGAATACTAAACACAATGATAACAAATCCGCATTTAATAAAATATGAGTTCTACAGTGGTGCCATTTGAAATAACACGAATCGTGGGGTTTTGAAAATAAGGGCTACGGTGTTTTTAAGAAAAGATACGTCTTTTGAAATATCCGTAGAATCCCTTGACCTGTCTTTTAAAATACTCACGATCCGTTAGTTTTGAAATAGGTAAGAACCTAACCTAGTCTATATATATATATATATAAATATATTAGTCGGTGATCCCGCCTCAATAATTTCACATCCGATACCATATCTATAATCAGATATTCCCAAGTCAAAAGTGCGGATCAAACATCAATATATAGCTCGTATGTAAATCCGTCGTACGGCATCACAAATCTGGGTACGGGTCAATATCACATTCATCATACTATTCATCTGGTAACCTCTTTATCAAATATCATGATCGGGGTACTGATCCATGTCTAGTACAATACTGATACCATCCATGAAATGCATGCAGGTGTATGAAAACACCATGCCTCGAGAACCCGCTAAAATATCATGTCGTATCTCAAATACGGACCACATCACATCACCGATCTCACGGCCTTAAGCCCAACCTCATCGACTCATCTCCAAATATCATACAATATCCTCAACATTCATGCATGTGTATATGAAAGTATATATGCATAGTCCCATACCCATGCGTATATACATATATACACATCCCCAACTATGCATAAGAAAGTAATGTATGCAAGTCTGCGTGTGCGTGTGTGGGTGTAACATTACTCTAGGGTTTCGCAACTAACCCTAAGCTAATCCATGAACACATAATCATATCGTGAATAATCATTCTCGTATCAAAAAACACCTATATAAACATATATATATAAATATATAAACTATACTACGGACTGCGGGGGTGCTATACGCCATCCACCCGACTTCTCCCCGTAGATATAAATCTACTCACCTGATCTTCGCACTCCGGTGCCGCCGTCGCGATGCACTTGCTTGTCGTCTCGAAGTCCACATGGGGTACCGACAAGTCACAACGTATCGTATCGCATAAAAACCCAATTCGAAATCGAAACGGCATACGAAAACCAAATCGGCACGCGTATCACTCACAGGTCAAAACTTATCGCCTACGCATGCCAGAATAGCCAAACCAACCCTCGATGTCGATGTACAAACGTCAAACCATCGAGAAAAACCCAAACACACCAATCGTGATTTCAAAACACACTAATTATAATATGAAATAGGTTAAAATTCAGAAAAACCCCAAACTCACTTTAAAAGCTATTTTTCCGAAAACCTAGCAGGCAAAATTAACCGTTTTAGTACAAAACTTGATGTTTAAACAAATCTAGCGGCCACAATACTCATTAAACATCTTAAATAAGTCAAACAAATCATTTCCATAATTTACTCTCATCAATTTTCATTAAACCTAAAAACCTAGGTTGCAACAATTAAGTAATTTGGACAATTTACATATAACAATTTACAATTAAACAATCAAACTAGATTTTACATATTTTAAGATATCAAACTATACATTTCAACCTTAATGATATAATAAAAACCCTAATTTAAAACACAACCCTCACTAGATTTTTAATTTCATCTAATTATGCAATAACAAAAACCTAGTAAGCAAAATAGCTTAAATTGGACGATTAAAAAGTGGCAATTTGTAATATAGCAACTAGCTTAGATTTGTACATGTTATAACATGTTAATCCACCCATCACAACCATAATCCTATGATAGAAACCCTAATTTACATTCAAACTCTTTCTTAAATTTTCAATCTTGAAATTGGAATCAATTAATTAGCTAATTAAACTAATTTAAAGTAGCTTATCAAAAATTAAACACTTGGGTTAGGATTATACCTCCAAACCATGAGATCAAACTTAAGATCTAGCCTCCCAAAATGCTCTCTTTTCACAAAGATCCATGCTTGAAAGGCCAAGGAATAATGGGTTAAACTTGGATTTTGGGTTTGTGTGAGTTTTTGATGGATTTTGATGCAAAATTGATGAAATTGGGAGGTGAAATGAGGTGTGAGTTTTTTGGGCTGCAGCTAGGGGAAGGCTCGGGCAGTGAAGGGAGTGAATGGGAAAAAAAATGAGTGAGGAATTTGTTTGTGAACTCCCATACCTCAAGTACCCATACCTCTTAAATTAATATTTTCCTTTTTTTTCCCTTCAATTTCTTTTCTCTTCTCAATTTGGTGTGGATAAAAAAAAAGGAAGTGGGACAGCTTGGGTTCGGCCAGCCCATGAGGGGAATGGGGTGAGTGGTGGGTTTGTGTGAATGAGTGAGAGAACAAATAAAAGATAAATACCACACCCCAAATTTCCATTTACACCAATTTCACCATTTAAGCATTTTTCTTCGATATTTTCTAAAACCGTTTGACAGGTTCATTTCATTTCAAAAACAACATGTTAAAATTTTGTTTAATGTGTTATGATACACAAAATTTATTTCAACTCATTCCAATTTGTAATTTTCCCTAATTAAATGTATTAGTGACGGCTTAAAATAATATTAAAATAATTATTTTCGGAAAATTTTTAAGAAAATTAGAAATTTTACCAGTGGCTCAATAAACACCAAATACAAGCAATTACATAGCTAGAATATGTATATTTAATTTTATAATAAAGATATTTATATTTTGACTTTTTACAGACAACCGCCTTATTTTACCGATTTTCCGAAATTTCACCGAAACGATTTTCAAAACGTTACAATCTTCCCCCCTTAAAGAAATTCGGTCCCCGAATTTAATTTAAATCTCCCTCCAAATAATAAAACATTTCAGCGAAACCATCAAGTCGTCGGGGCTCCGAAATCACAAATACATAAAACACATCGTAGCGCAATGCATGCGCACGAAAAATAGATATATAAACCAAAAATCAAAACTCCGTCAAGCATTCCGCAAGCATCGGAGTTATGATGAAGACACCAATGTCAAGATCCAAAACGAAAATCAATATGATATACATCAAAACTATACTTGTAAACGTCAAAACTATATAGGTAAACATTATTAAAACATCTGGAAGCAATGCATGCCAAATATACTCAGGTACTGTCCTCTGACTAGTCCTGCTCGGTACTAAACCAGATAGCAAGTATCATAAAATATACTGCTCCAAAAGAAATCAATCACAAAATATGTGAATACCATGCGCGTCTGGTGCGCACGGAAATCGAAATCCGTGAATGTGCCATACATGTGCACTAAAAACCAAATCTAAGTGCAACGGGTATGCACGAAAACACCTGTTCATAGCAGAATATTGCATTTTATACCGCCCATTCTTACGCTCGTGTGTTTATAGGTAGGTACTTTTAATCCGTGTTTGTTACATGTTTACAGAATACAGGTTTCCAGTACAAATATTGCAAATCAGGATAAAATCTCCACAGTTACGCTAAAAGCAGAACATCTGTAGACAGCAGATAAAAGCCGGGTTCCGGTCATCCATATCCGTCCAGTGCCGAGTACCGGTTCCCGATATAAGACATGTGACAGTGGTCATTCATGTCTGGGACAAGCACAGAGCACGAGGTGGGCTGCACAAGAATCAATGGGTGCGCGGAGCTCGAGAGAGATAAAGTCAAAAGTAAAGAAAAGAGTGCAATCTTGGACTTGGAAATCTGGAGATATTCTGAAGACTTTTGCGCAGTTTAAAGTTGGCAAACACGAGGAAACAGGAAACCAGGGCAGCCAAGAAAAGCCCACTGCCCAACACCTCTAAAGGGCCGCGGAACCGCGGCCAAATGGGGGTATTGGCCGCGGTTCCGCGGCCAAGTGGAGCCCTCTCTCTGACGTTTTTCTGGGGTGTTTTGGTCTTTTCACAAGTGGTCTTCTGGTTGCCCTAGAACTCCATTCTCCTGCCTATAAATACAGCAGATCTGATCAAAGCCAAGAGAGCTTTTCTTTGTGCTTGATTTTTGTTATTTTGTTCTTCTTCTTCCTCTTCTTCATTCTTTCTCCATTAAATTGTAGTGAGAGCTTTTGAGTGGAAGATTAATGAAGATGAGGGTTCTTTATCTTTCTTGTTAGTTTGCTCCCCCTTGAGATTTCTGCTTTCTCTTGCTCATTCAATCTCTTCATTGAGGTTGAATGGTTAAGAGTTAGTTATTGATCTCAAGGGTCGTATTTTCTTCCGGGACTAGCACTTCATTTCACATGCGTTTTCTACCCTTCCCTTGATCTTGCAACCTCTTCATTGAGCTTGCAAGTTTAAGGGTTGGCTATTAAGCACATGCTTGGCTTGGGTCCTAGTTCCGTATTCTTTTATTACTCTCTTTTTATTACTTGTCTTTTTATTACTTGCATTCTATTTCATGCAATTTTATTCATGCTCTTTATTACTTGTATCTTTTCTTTTCTTTGTTCTTTTCTTTTTGTTCTCTTTTGTTCATTTTGTAAATGTTGTAATTATTGTTGTTGATAAGAATTAATACGGTTTTATAAGTTAACATTTCTTTGCCAATTCCTTTTCCCGTTATTTTCCATTTGAACTTCGCCCAAACCATACGCAAGCGCTCCGTTAGGCACCGTACCCAGACAAGGTAACGGTGATTCCTAACCACGACCGGTTGCGTTCGGTTTGGCCGGAGGCGAAGGCAAGAGACAAGAACGGAAGGACAAGGGTAAATAAGCCGGATTCCACGAATACCGCGCTTAAATCCCCTAATCCACGTTGTTGCCGATTGCTTAGCTTCAATTGGTCAAGACTCGGCTCAAAGGTTTTTGAGTACGGATTTCTTAGCTTACAATCTCGTATTTTCTTAACAACTTTATACTTGCAGATAAACACATAGGTTAGATCAAACAAACACATACAAGATTCTTTATTAACTCGTCTAAGACAAGAAGGTAAGATAACACCATCTCCCTGTGGACCGACCCGTGCTCACCGGCTAGCTGCAAAGCGACACCGTCCTGATCGCGGTTACACTTAAATTCTTTGAACATCCGACACGCCAAAAGCGTGCGATCAAATGGCGCCGTTGCCGGGGAGACGGTAGCGTATTTTCTTTCTTGTTATTCGGGTTGATATTCTTTTTGTATATATAAAAAAAATAAAAATAATATTAAAAAAAATATTCTTTTTGTTCTTTTTGGATAATTCTTGTGGGCAAGAGTGCAGATTTTTGCAAGTTTGCAAACTGCGATAGTAGGGAAGCAAAGTGTGCATTCAAGGCAAGGGTGATTTACGAAGTACAGTGCCAAAGATCCGGGTAGTTTGACCCGCGCAAGCGAACCTTTCAAGCTTACCGGATTTGATTCAACGGGGGTTTCCTAACCCAAAAACTTAACGGTACGTACTTTACTAACACCTTCTTCTCAAATCCGACGCTTCCAATATACTATTCTTTGCAAGTTCGCTAGCAAACGCCAAAATTGACTAACCCGTATTTGTTGCAGCGCCGCGCTTAAAATAAAAAAAACGATTGTTTGATTCTTTATAGAATTTTTTGAATTGCGCATTGCATACATTAATACGGACTTAAGGGCAAGCGAACCCCACAATATACGGTAAAGGATTTCATCACCTTTTCCGTGGCCCACAAATCACGAACTTGAGCATAACGTTTACCCGCACAAATTTAAAAGAAACTAGACTTTAAGCCTTAAGGACTTCGCGCTCACTAGGAGAAGTTAACTGTATTTAGAAGCTTGCTTAACGGTATATTGTTTACGGGGTGTCTAGGAAAGTGTTAACGGCGAAACCGCCAAAAGAGAAAGGGTTATTTAATTAAGGAACTTCGCGAAAGCGTTGGAAAACCTCCCCTTATCTCTGCACTTACCTGGCCTCGTGATCAGTGTATTTTTGAGCCTGTTTCTCGACACAGTTTTACTTCGACAATCAAGTTCTGGAGCAGGTCTAGTTGACCTAGGTTAACCCTAGAACGATTAGGTGTGTGGTATTTTTTGTGTCGTGATTATTTTTTGTCCATATTCTTTTTTGTGTATATTTCATTCTTTTGCTAACAACTAACTAAAAAAAATAAAAAAAATCAAATTCTTTCCCCCTCCTTTTTCTCTACCTTTCTTCTTCTCTCTTCATATCATGGGTACCCCACCTCACAAAACTCTTGCCGAACTTTGGTACCCACAACCAGACATTACTTCATACGGTTCTTGTTTTGGTCGAACTTCAAACGATCCATCCATGCCAAAAATTTCATTGAGAGATCGGATAGACGCGTCTAGGACAAACAACTGGACCCCGCAATCCACTTCGTATCAACCGTTTCAAACATTCACCCCTTCTTGCGTTGATACACCTTTTGAAAATCCAGTTGTAACCCCAAGACCAATGTCTCTTGCTGAACATATCGAACAATCCCGTAGCCGATCTTTCACTCCTTTCACCACTACAAATTCTTGGGATCAACAATTCCATTCACCTTCTTATCCAAATGTTGATCCTACTCCTGTCCAGCCATTCAATTCCTACCAATCCTACCCTACTTTTGCACCTTCCCTAGACATTGCTTCTACACAGCCATTTGGGGGTTTCCAGTATCCAACTAACTTCGCATCTTTTACTGAAACCCCATCACAACCTATGTCTAGCTTAGAACAGTCCTTGGAAGAATTTAGGGTAGCTTCACAACAGACGATGGATTTGAATGCGTCCATGGCCGCCCTCATACAACCTAGTGATCCGGTAGCTAGTTTTCAACTAGCTCCAACTTTTTCAATGTATCATGCGGCGGCAGGACAGGCTGTGAATTTGAGTGGAGAGAGTGAGATATACCCCCTTCCAAATCAAACCTACCCATCTCAAATTGAATTCCACAACTCCTGTTTTGAAAGTCTATCGAGTATCCCACATGATTTATCAATTGAAGATAGAATGATGAATGAGTTGTGCGACTTCGTAGTGTTTGATTTGCCCGATTGTGAAGGGACTCATCCAAGTGAAACCTATCCTAAACCTTTTGACCTCTACACCTCCACTTTAGAACCTGAATTGATTGATATCCATGCTTTTGATGAGGTGTCAGAGAATTTTGATTTTCACTGGATTGAGGATATTGACGCTGGGGATATTTTGGATGATGAACCCGTAGATTTGGCTGAGTTTGTCTCTTCAAATCATCATCCCGAGTCTTTAACTGTTTTTCCCGAACCCCATATGCGTCTGGACTTTGAAGAGAAGAGCATGGATGTGCTAAATTTTGAGGAGAATTTTGAGGAGATTTTTGAGGATGAAACAGTTCTAGATGATGAGTCGGATTTTCCAATTCATCCTGTTCCTTTCACTGACTGTGTACACCCTCCAGAACCCTTAACCGATACCCTTCCTCAACCCCTTCCCTCCACCCTTTCCATCGTTCCGACCTTGCAAGAACCCGTATCATTTTCACTTCATATGTCTGGTTTACCAAGTTCGGCGTACCCATGGTTTCTCACGAACCTTGAGGGATTTGACCCAATCTCTCGACGGGTAAATATATTAGCACAATCACTTTTTACACATCGCTCATCACAAATTGTGCTAATCTATTTACTCCATTTGCACCCTCAAGTTCGTACTCCACTTCTTTTTCCCTTCCGCCATTCTTCTTCTTCTCATCTACCGAGACCGCATTCCACTTCTATCCACAAGCGGTCTCGCGTATTTTCCATCTCTTTCCTCTTCACCTTCTTTCACCAACCACTGCTTTACCATGATAAAATCTTTGAGTGGTTGGTGTTAACTTTTGGCCTGTGTAAGGCCTTGTATAGATGGATACTGTTCTTTCCCCCCTAATCCTGAATTTCAACGCTTAACAGTGGAAACACTGTTTTACTTAAGTTTGGGGAGGACATTTTTTTGTATATATTTTTGGTTTTCCTCTTTTTTGTTTTGTATATAATTTGTTTTTAGGAAGCGCCGGCAATTTTGACCCTCTTGGTATAGCCTGACAGTGAGGGCACTGTCAAGTTTAAGTTTGGGGGTGTGCTCGGTAAGCTTTCTTCTTTCGCATTCATATGTATATTTTGCATCTGCATATTAAATCCATAAAATCCATAAAAATCTGAAAATTTTCTAAAAATATAAAAACTTTTTTGTCAAGTTAGCTTGTGGAAGAACTCTGATTCAACATTCGACGGTTTTTGTTTGAAAAGATAGGAATAACTAAATCCTATGTTTGGATTTTGAAAACCTGAAAGATAACTCTCCTTTGAAGTTAACTATAGCTGATATACGTCTTTACATTACACTACACGTGTTGTGAGTCTTGGAAATTAGATGACAAGTCTTTTATGTTTAAAAAACTTTTAAATAGATAAATGATTTTCTGAGGGTCAAATAGGTTTGTTCTGAAATAAGTAATATATCAAGAATAGTTTATGAAGTAAGTGAATATGAAGGAATGTTATTGATGCCTTAATTGGAACTAAGTCTGAAAAATAACCCATCTGAAACTTGATTGGAAAGATTACACACCGAACCCACTAAACACGTCTTTTATCCAAAAAATAATTGAACTACCGGTTATATCTCTGTTCGTATTGAATCATCATGTTTTCACGCCAAACTGTCTTTTGTTTTTGGACCTAGGTAACTTGAGTAATTAAGTCCGCTGGGGTGTTTCTACACCTAATGCCCTAAAACCAACTGGTTTGGGTGCATTGGCCCAAAGCTCGCTAAGAAGCCTAGAAAGTCCAGATAAAAACAAAGTCAAGCAAGTGTTCTCTCCGAGTTAAAATTCCTAACGGTTCTTTGTGTGAGAATAATCTTGATAAAAGACAATCTTTTATAAAAAAAATTTAACGGAGATATGAAGGTTTTACTCTATGATAAAGACTATTGCATGTTCACAGAGGTGTGTATGAAATGAAAACAAGAAAAAGGTGGAGTGAAGAATAAGACCTAGTTTCCTGTTAAGGAAGATAGAAATTCTGAAGTTGAACCTTTACTGGAAAACGAAATTTGAAAAATGCTTAACTCTTTATAAAACTTATGTGATCCTTTTAAAATTGTTATCTGGGCTTTATTGTGTGACATAATGACTTTATTCGACCTTTCGGGAACTTAACAACACTATTTTGCACTGCACGTAAAGACATATAAAATCTGTAGTTAAATAAGAAGAGAGATGTGAAAAATAAAGGTTTGATAGTCTAAACTTAGGATTATAGAATTGTTATTTTCTGAAACAAAACTTTAGGGGCTTGAATCTTAGTTATTTTACAAAACTAGCTTGACCGGATTTTGTGGGTAGTATCCGCTGAAAACCCTCAGGAGACAACACTCCTCCTACTAGGGACACCTAGAGGTTTAACGGCTTGTTGCACATGCTCAGTGCAATCGCGTTCCCTGTGAAAGTGCGGTTATCATTTTATTTTTGTGAATAATTGGTTTTGCTCGGGACGAGCAAAAGTTAAGTTTGGGGGTATTTGTTCATAGCAGAATATTGCATTTTATACCGCCCATTCTTACGCTCGTGTGTTTATAGGTAGGTACTTTTAATCCGTGTTTGTTACATGTTTACAGAATACAGGTTTCCAGTACAAATATTGCAAATCAGGATAAAATCTCCACAGTTACGCTAAAAGCAGAACATCTGTAGACAGCACATAAAAGCCGGGTTTCGGTCATCCATATCCGTCCAGTGCCGAGTACCGGTTCCCGATATAAGACATGTGACAGTGGTCATTCATGTCTGGGACAAGCACAGAGCACGAGGTGGGCTGCACAAGAATCAATGGGTGCGCGGAGCTCGAGAGAGATAAAGTCAAAAGTAAAGAAAAGAGTGCAATCTTGGACTTGGAAATCTGGAGATATTCTGAAGACTTTTGCGCAGTTTAAAGTTGGCAAACACGAGGAAACAGGAAACCAGGGCAGCCAAGAAAAGCCCACTGCCCAACACCTCTAAAGGGCCGCGGAACCGCGGCCAAATGGGTGTATTGGCCGCGGTTCCGCGGCCAAGTGGAGCCCTCTCTCTGACGTTTTTCTGGGGTGTTTTGGTCTTTTCACAAGTGGTCTTCTGGTTGCCCTAGAACTCCATTCTCCTGCCTATAAATACAGCAGATCTGATCAAAGCCAAGAGAGCTTTTCTTTGTACTTGATTTTTGTTATTTTGTTCTTCTTCTTCCTCTTCTTCATTCTTTCTCCATTAAATTGTAGTGAGAGCTTTTGAGTGGAAGATTAATGAAGATGAGGGTTCTTTATCTTTCTTGTTAGTTTGCTCCCCCTTGAGATTTCTGCTTTCTCTTGCTCATTCAATCTCTTCATTGAGGTTGAATGGTTAAGAGTTAGTTATTGATCTCAAGGGTCGTATTTTCTTCCGGGACTAGCACTTCATTTCACATGCGTTTTCTACCCTTCCCTTGATCTTGCAACCTCTTCATTGAGCTTGCAAGTTTAAGGGTTGGCTATTAAGCACATGCTTGGCTTGGGTCCTAGTTCCGTATTCTTTTATTACTCGCTTTTTATTACTTGTCTTTTTATTACTTGCATTCTATTTCATGCAATTTTATTCATGCTCTTTATTACTTGTATCTTTTCTTTTCTTTGTTCTTTTCTTTTTGTTCTCTTTTGTTCATTTTGTAAATGTTGTAATTATTGTTGTTGATAAGAATTAATACGGTTTTATAAGTTAACATTTCTTTGCCAATTCCTTTTCCCGTTATTTTCCATTTGAACTTCGCCCAAACCATACGCAAGCGCTCCGTTAGGCACCGTACCCTGACAAGGTAACGGTGATTCCTAACCACGACCGGTTGCGTTCGGTTTGGCCGGAGGCGAAGGCAAGAGACAAGAACGGAAGGACAAGGGTAAATAAGCCGGATTCCACGAATACCGCGCTTAAATCCCCTAATCCACGTTGTTGCCGATTGCTTAGCTTCAATTGGTCAAGACTCGGCTCAAAGGTTTTTGAGTACGGATTTCTTAGCTTACAATCTCGTATTTTCTTAACAACTTTATACTTGCAGATAAACACATAGGTTAGATCAAACAAACACATACAAGATTCTTTATTAACTCGTCTAAGACAAGAAGGTAAGATAACACCATCTCCCTGTGGACCGACCCGTGCTCACCGGCTAGCTGCAAAGCGACACCGTCCTGATCGCGGTTACACTTAAATTCTTTGAACATCCGACACGCCAAAAGCGTGCGATCAACACCTGTCAAAGGCAACGTGGTGCCTGACAGCAAAACCAGGTGCATCTGATATGCACGAAAAATCTCGATTTAGTGCATCTGGAGTGCACCTAAATCGCATCAAGTGCTTTAAGTATGCGCAAAATCCAAATAAAGTGCACAATGTGCATGAAAACGAATATCGAATATCACAATCGAAATCGACGGTATACAACACACTTCAATCAAAATCCCAATCGAGTATACCGTGGCATAAAATCTTACCATCCTGTGCCTCGGCATGCACAAAAGCCAATCAAATACTAAAAGTGCATGAAAACTATGTCGAAAGCATAAGTCAAATCATATGCATGCCCTAGGCATGAAATCAAATATCATGAAACTCGGTCATCAAAACTCAGTCATGAAATAAATCACCCAAAAATACTGAAATCCAAAGTGACGGATACGTGATTGTAAATCACAAAATCACGACTCATAAATACTGTCGTCAATATGTCCATCCTTTAAAGTCGAGATGGTGTCGGTGCATCCAATGCTAGCAGAGCAAGATATCTACTTGCCTTCTGATCATGGCATGTCACCTAGTGCCCTTAGGCTCTCGTCTCTCACTGCAGATTGTTAAGTACATAGCTCCTCGGCTCAACAGTCCAATATAGAAACGATAATGGAAGCAGTCCGCTCTGATACATCCTCTAAAGACCTCTGGCCAACTATCATGGTTGCTCATAACATGTCTCGTCGACGATGCCGAACTTTGGCCTACTAGGTGTGCGTCATATGACCGCTCCTGGTTCCAGGTCTTCTCATTCAGTATCTCCAGAAAGGTCCTGTCGAAGTTTCTCGCAAGTCTCGTTTCTGCCGAACTTCCCGGAAGTGATCATCGTTTTATTATATCTATTTCTTGTTCCGGAATGGCTGCATACTCATCACGACTCCTCCTGAAATATATATCCATAGTCAACGCTCCAGCTTGCGTATCACACCTTTGATGTCGGCGAAGTGGAAAGTCACCTCATCAAGATCTCGTACGAACCTCTACTCCACTTTTCTCTAATGTCGACTGCTTCGGACTCGCCTCGTCGTGGCTGCATGGACTGTGCTCCAACGGCTATACTCATATCTGGAGTCTCCCAAGCAATGCATCACATCGCATAGCATCTGAATAAAATCGAACCATTCGACCGATTCGTCAAAACCTCCTAATCCCCCAAGAGCTCAACATCTTGGGTACAGTTTAATAGTATCGAGTACATACCACAACATCGGTGGACCAGCCGTAGAAGGGCAAACCCAAGCCTCACTAATGGCGCCGCAGAACTGCCGCAAACCCTAAGGTTCAAAGGCTTTCACACGGTCATTATGTCGAGTTAGGGTTTTATTCTTCTAGAGGGTCCATAGAATTGCCTGCATGTCCTTCCGAATACCTTAAACTGGGAATAATAGGTTTCTGACATTCGATCGCCTCTGTCGACTCTCAACGTCTCCGCGTGAAGTCGTTTCTAGCTGGAAGTAATCTATCTGATGACCTCGAATCGGGGTAGCGAACGAACTACATGTCCTAGTCATTCACCCTCGGTGACTAGCGACCTTCTATCATCTCTTAGCATAACCCGTACTGCAATAGCTCCAGCATCTAGGGCGATATCTCGTCATCCACAGAAACAACTAGCTCACTTGTCTGCACGTTGAACAGTGCCTCAATCATCATGAATACGCAATACATCAACGATAATCAAAATCTGACTTTCCTCTATTAGTGGCCCAATCCTCTGGTGCTGATCTGCACGTCCGAGTAATCTCATACAGCGATCCATCAAACGCTCGTGGCGCAAAAACACCATAAAAAGACACATCTCTGCAATCGTGTGTCGCCGGAATTACGCCCTGGTCAATCCTCGTTCGTGACGAGCTCGTGCTGACCGCAACTCTAGCCGTAGCTCTCTGTGCCCACACAACCGTGGTAACAAAACCATAACTGCTACCGATGAGGCTAGATCATAGGAAGGAATATAATGCTGTGCAAAGAAATGTACATCCTAAGGCTTCTTAAGTGGAGTATCGTATCGTAAATATACCGCGGAACATACGTACGATACTTCACTCTACTCAAGATACCTACTCCATCAACCAAGGGTCATCCTACACTCTGAAGGTAAAACCTATCGCTTTGATACCAACTTTGTCACGACCCGAAAGTACGGAATATGACCGGCACCTAAACTACGAAACGTGTCGAGGCGTACGTAATCTAAGTAAGCCAAAACCCAGAAATCAAAACCAAGAAGCAGTAGAGTGAAGGAAAAACCAACTAAAAGCAAGTAGTTTTAATAGCATAAGCCGAATTATGCATTTTTAAAAAAAACATCAAGTATTTTCTGAAAATTTCGGCAGAGTCTCCTTTGTAAATACTGGCCCCCAAACGGGATACAACATGAATAGTATACGAAATCAATAAAAAGGCATCCCCAAGCGGGAGCTAGCTCTTCGTTAATCGACGGTCACAACCACACAAGCAATATAATATACAACGCCAAGGGCGATGATCAAAACTCAAAAGGAAACTCAAAACAGCAAGAAATCCATAGAAATACAACGCGCGACTCTAAGGTCGAAAGAATAAACATCACTGGTCTCTATCTCTTAAAAACATACATGTTTGGTTGATGGAACTTCTAGATACAACAGAGTAATAATATACAAGGTATAATGATGGGTACGATACAAGTAAACCCACCTACTAGCAAGTCACCCGAAAAAGAAGCAGTGCCAGCAAAGCCGTAATGAAACCTGTACGGCAAAACCTGCAAGAAACTGTGGGACAACGGGGGTGAGTTTCCAACTCATGAGTAGAAAATATCTACGAACAGAAATCGCATGAACAACGTAATCCTAAGTCATACGATCATAATATATCCTCAAATATATAATCTGCAGCCTATAACAATGTCTAGGGTATACCTCTAAACAACGGTAATACCAAGTGCTTGTGTCAGTGCCTCAGGTAGCAATATATCATATGGATGAGGTATGAATGCATGAAAACATAATACATGTAAATGAAGAAACTGCTTTCAAATATAGTGAGATTTCTGTAGTTTCAAAATGAGGTATCATAAATGAAATCAGCATAAACAGTGTCAAGTATCGACACAAAACATAAATCCCAATATCTCAATATCTCTGGCTCCGGCTATCCAGACTGGCTTGGATCATCAATCTCAGTACCTCGATGTCTCAAAATCTCAATGTCTCAATCTCACTATCTAGGGCGCCGTCAGTCCGTACCGGCCCCTACCATCAATCTCAAGACCATGACGGTATCCTCCGGATATCCGACGCGTCGGGTAAAATCACCGGTAGGTAGTCTTCCCCTGCCAGGCTCATCGTCTACTGCTCGAACTTCTTGCCCCGGGGTACCTTACCGGGCCCACCATGTACCCGAAACGGTTTATCCAACTCCTCGATTCGGGTCTCGAAATCCATCAGCAAACTCATGGTGGACGACTCATACATCATGGGAAAACCGCACTTTTCATTTAAAAAGAGAGAGAAAAGAAGTTTATAAATGTTTTTGCGGTTTTCCCCCAAATCCAGGAAATCTCATGAAAATTCGAATCCAAATCCTCAATAGCATGTAAACAGTGAATATAGGCATGCATGAAGTAGCAAGTAATAACTACAATGTCTAAACTAGCATATAAGGCAAGTACACTATTATCATGTCTAAACTATTAGCTAACAAACTATGTCAATGAAATAGTATTTTCTAAAGTGTTCGTGACATGGCAATTACCGATGAAGATGTGTGTGAGCCGGCAAGTAAGTGTACGTGGTACATACGCGTCATCGGTAATGGTGCTAGTGTCCTAACAGCATGATATCAGTAACGGTATATGAATCACAAAATAAGTATGCGATGCGAAGCGAACAACAATAATGTGCGGGAGCTGAATACTAAACACAATGATAACTAATCTGCATTTAATAAAATATGAGTTCCACAGTGGTGCCATTTGAAATAACACGAATCGTGGGGTTTTGAAAATAAGGGCTACGGTGTTTTTAAGAAAAGATACGTCTTTTGAAATATCCGTAGAATCCCTTGACCTGTCTTTTAAAATACCCACGATCCGTTAGTTTTGAAATAGGTAGGAATCTAACCTAGTCTAAAAACTACACTAAACTATACGGCTGAACTAACAAGCTAACTGAAGGTAAGGAAACCCCTAACATCAGAGTCGATACATACATACATACATACATATACATATACATATATATATATACACATACATACATACGTACATATATATATATATATATATATATTAGTCGGTGATCCCGCCTCGATAATATCACATCCGATACCATATCTATAATTAGATATTCCCAAGTCAAGAGTGCGGATCAAACATCAATATATAGCTCGTACGTAAATCCATCGTACGGCATCCCAAATCTGGGTACGGGTCAATATCACATTCATCATACTATTCATCTGGTATCCTATTTATCAAATATCATGATCGGGGTACTGATCTGTAGGGTTCTTAGGCACTCTAACAAGGTTCTACAAGGCATCTACCATGCCCGATTCCAAAAAAATATAGCCGTGCCGAACAACCCTAACCAAGATCGTATACTAGAGATTATGCGAAAACTAGCAAGTTAAACATTTTAACTACAAGTGAAAGGGATTACAACCTTTGTATATCCGGTCCTTCACTTCTAAAGCTCCGTGTTGACGTCCCTTCGCTGCGATCATCGGGATCCCGGACTCTAGCGATGGTTTCTTCGGAGAAATGAGCGGGATAGGTCGTTGACTTCGAGGCCGAAGATGATCTACGTCGATGAGACTCAAACTCAAGCTCCATCTTCACTAGGTCAAGAACTTTGTGAAGAGAACGCCCTAAACTAAATGGCAAGTAGTAGAGGATGATGAAATAGGAAGTGGGTTCACTTTGGATTTGGATTTCTCACTTTGTTTCTTCACTTGAAATTTTTTCTGACAAGCTTTCTTCATCTTGAAGAAGAAGAAGAAGAAGAAGAAGAAGAAAATATGAAAGAAAAATGAATTAATTAAAAGGAATAATCCAGTGAAGTCTATAATAATGCAACCATAAGTGAGTTAACCTTTGTAGAGACTAAACTAGAGTTTAATTTAATGGTTAGGTTAATAAAAATCTCATGCAAAACAAAATGGTTAGACTTTGTCAAAGATGCTTGAAAGCTTCATGAAGCTTCAAGCAAAGACAAAGAAAACCACCATTTTGTTTTACCAAAACAAATAAAAAACCTAAACTATTAACCTAAACATGGTGTAAGTCATACACACACCCAAGTTTGCATGTATCATCAATCATGATACAAACCAGTGCACAAACATATATCACATATACAACATGTGCACATCAAGTGAGAAAATCAATCTTAAGTGAACAAATACTAGTTAATGTAAAGTAATATATCAAATATATAATTATACTTTAAATCATTAAATCAATACTTGATTTAATGATCCGGTCATATCGCATATAACCGACTAATATCAAGTGTATAAATATATCGAATCAACATTTGATTCGGTAACCCGGCTATATCTCATATAACCGTCCGATGATACAAATCGCGAGAATAGAATTCAGTATCACATAATGGTATTATTCTCGGTCCCGCAAATATTTCATATGCGCCCCTATTTCGTTTCGCTTGAGCCAGAAACCTCTGTGTAGGACTCTAAAGACTCGTCAATACGCCGGTAGTAGGTGGTGATCATATCAATCACCCAAAAGTCGCAAGCGGTATGCTAAACGTAATGGCCACCCGGGTATTGAGCGATCAGAAGATCAACGAGCAAGCCTGCTCACACTCCTGCGAATGCAACCAGTAACACTTACCGCAAAGTCCGGTCTGTTCGTCTGATATGTCGCATATCTTGCCTAGGGGTGGTAAACGTCAGACCCCAGTAGTTTGATAAGTCATGCCGATGTAAGGTCCATAACAAGCATGAAACTACTGATAACATTTACTAGTAAATCAGTGCAACCCTGGCCAGGGATTTCCAGTTATGGCCAGTCGAGCATAGCGCAACATTAACCCCCAATACCGGAAGAGACGAATCCCCTCCTATCGCTCATTGCATCCATGTGAATCGGGACTGTACCTAAAAACCACCTATTTGCACGACTCAGTAGAGCCGTGGTAGGGTGGAAATTAAAGTACAGTGGGAGACACACAAGACTCTATGACGATCTCGGGTAAACAGACTAAGCTGTACCAGTGTCACCAGAGAACTGCCATCTGACGTGAGGTATAATACCATCTGGGAGTTATCGGCGAGTCCGTTCAGTATACCCAGTCTCCACTGAGCACCCGCATACCGTCTTTTATGTCAAACACCAATGGATATGGGATCATCCATCGCCCATCACATGGGTCGAGAAGATATACGCTAGTCTACTCTGGAATATCGATGCCCCGTCTCAATATTCCCACGACTAGGAACATTGAAGGATGTATTCATGGACTACCCAGGCCCCACTAGTATGATATACATCATAGTCCTGGAAGTCGAGTACACATCCTAAGGGCTTTATCAACATGTAACAGAGAGACAATAAGTGTACATGTTAAGATAAAGAGCATCCAGATAGCGTACTATCATGTCGAGCAAGAAAGTCCTACCTATATATGTCCCAGCATCCACTACAATATACATCTCATGTACAGTAATGGCCTCTAGGACATACATATAACTAACAATCTCCCACTTGCACTAGGGCCATCTGTAGCAGTGGTTGCAGTATCTCATACTCAACCATCCCATAAAAGTCTCTCTCTGGGAAAAAGCCTTAGTGAGTGGATCCGCCGTGTTGTCCTCTGAGTCTACTCTCCTAACCTCGATCACCCTGAAGATCAAATATTTCCATGATCAGGTGATACTACCTTGGAATATGTCCGGGTCACTGTTGGGACCGGGGTTCCTAGGCCAAAGCCTCAACACCATTGTCATACAATGGTAGGAACCTAGTTCATCTCATGAACTAATATACACCTAAACAGCCTCTTTGGTAGTATCGTTGATAGCGATGTCAACAGCCTTTATCGTCTAGTTTGCCACGGTATCTAGCTTGGAACTCTTCCAACATACCGTCCCTCCACTGAGGGTAAAGACAATGTCTGCGACTGACATTCAGTCGTCCTTATCTCCCTGGAAGCTATCCAGTGATTCTCCCCAGGATCGATTGATACCATCTCACTACATCTAATGAGAATCCTAATATCCATTTAGATCTATCTCATAGATCCAAAACCCAGGATTTAGGAGGTATCACCTTTATCCTATATGAAGAATCCTTGTGATAAGCGGAGATTGACCGTGCGTAGCATAGGAAACTCTTTTCCTATCAAAAGTATGTTGTCCACGTACAATACGAGGATGACCACCTTACTTTCTACCACCTTTTTGTATGTACAAGGTTCATCTACTATTTTGATGAAGTCAAACTCTTTGACTACTACATCAAAACAGATGTTCCAACTCCGCGATGCCTGCTTTATCCCATAAAACATCTTGCACACGTTTCCGCTGCTCCCACTGTTTACGAAGCAATCTGGCTGTGTTCTTATAGACGCTTTCTTCTAAAGAAATATTTAGAAAAAACAGTCATGACACCCAACCACCAGATCTCGTAGTCATGGTATGTAGCAATGGCAAGTAGGATCCGGATAGACTTAAGCATAGTCATTGGAAAAGGTTTCATCATTATCCATGCCTGATCGATGACGAGAACCTTTAACAAGTCTAGCTTTGAAAGTCTCAACTTTTTCATCTACACCAAGTAATCTTCTCAAGATATACTTGCTCCTGATGGGGATTTAACCCTTCAGATATAGCAACCAAAGTCCATATTTTGTTGGTGTACATAGATTCCATCTTAGATCGCTAAGCATCTAGCCATTCTTACAGAGTCCCTACTCGAAACTATTTGGGTCATCATCTCATGATGCATTCCTCGCTCCCACTGTCATCGAGAAACCGAAGAATCTCTCAGGCGGATGAGGAACCCTGCTAGATCGGCGGAGAGGCTGAGGTTCGTCGGGGACTATTGAATCCTTTGGTTCTATCAAATCATCAGCTGTAGTTTGTATAGCTGGAAATCCTTCCAGTTCTACAGAACTGACCTTACCTCGATCTTGTCCGGATTTTGCTTTCAGACATAGGCTGGACAATCCCTAAATCTTAACATACTTAAGATATGGGCTCTTCCCATTCCATTTCACATATGAAGTGGTAGGCAACTGATTTAATTGGAAACCTATTCAATAGGTATGCAACTTCTCAAGTGCATAACCCCCAAAAGGAAACAGGTAACTCAGTAGTACTCATCATAGAGCACACCATATCACATAGGGTGCAATTGCTCCACCCCGATACACCATTGTGCTGTTGTGTATACGGAGGAGTAATGCTGAGAGAGAATCTCATTCTCCTTTAGAATAGTCCAAGAATTCCATGCACAAGTATTCTCCTCCCTGATCTCATCATAGGACATAATACTTATACCCGTTTTTGGTTCTCTACTTCTGACTTATATTCGGTGATTATCTCAAAAGTTTCGGACTTGTGTTTCAACAGGAACATATGTCTGAATCTAGAGAGATCGTCAGTGAATGTAATGAAGTACAAAGAACCAGTCCCGGCATATGTAGACGGGGGACCTTCATACATCACTATGTATCAGTCCCAAGAGTTCACTAACTCTTTCTCTGTTTCGAGTAAACGGAGCTATGATCATCTTATCTTTGTGACATGACTGGCAAGTTTCATAAGATGTAAATTTAAACTGATTTAAATATGCATCTAAATGTAACTTAGCTAGTCGGGTCGCATTGATATGACCTAGTCTATAATGCCTTAAGAAGAATTCATTCATTTCTGAACTCTTCCTCTTGTGTGTGTTCTGTACATTAAGAACTGTAGTTTGATTTTGAACGTCAATGCTTTTAGATAACGTGCCTGAACCGATCAACTCTTGATATAGGAAATGTTCAAAACCTTATCCAACAATACAAAATTATATCATTTCTTTACTTTTAAAGAAACTGATACGATGTTGTATATCAGGTTCGGTATCTAATAACATTCATTCAGAATCAATGTATTCTGGTAATACAGGGTGATAGTGACCAACAGACTTGGCTGCAACACTTGCACCGTTTTTTTCTTGTGAAATTTATCACTCGTTCTCAGTTCTCTACCTATCTGTAGCCCATATAACAGATTACATAGATGGGATCCTGATTCGGTATCTAATACACAGGACGTAGAGGATACTGAGAAATAGTTCTATCTAATGAACACACCCGAAGGAAATGCATCATCATGCACTTTCTTCGTTTGGGCGGCATGGGAACCTGGCATTCCCCTACTTCCTGCTCGGTCTTATAATAATTATAAGTTGGAGCGGGACCAACGTTCCCCAGCTCAGCATAACAAGCAGGTTCGGTCAATACATCCATATTATTATTATCTTGATTAAGGCATGACATGGTCGCTACCTGGAGAGAGAGAGAAGAAAACACTCTGCGTGCGCTCTTGCAAGATTAGATTGGTTATATATTTTATCTAATCAGGATGGCTCCCACTGTTTTTATCAAATCTTCCTTTAAACCTTAAAAGGAAAGACTAGCCGGGATTAATTACACTCTACAAGTTCGCCAATCTTTCAGCCAGGCCAGTGCCGGTACTTTGAGGGAGGTTCCCGTGCTTTCGCACGGACCTAATTAAAATAAACCTCGTTTTCCCAGGGGCGTAACCCCGTTGACATCTTTCTAGACACCTACTTGATCGGCTAATTGTAAAGTGCAAAACTCTCCCAGCAGTAACAATTACTCACGGTGGGTATCGGGATCCAACTATCATATAGAAGGTATGCAATCTCATTGCAAATTTCAACACTTGAAACTCTTGATAATGGTTTTTACCCCTAGTACCTATGACCTTGGCTATGGTCAACAAATCATAAGCACTAGTTATGTTCTACCCGTCATTTCGTGATTAATTGGACCCACCGACATGACCCTTGGCTAAGGTCAACAAAGTCACATGACTGACCTAACTAATAGCATCATATGCTGTATAGGATGACATCACTTAGGTACCGTAAACTATGCCTCGGCTATGGTCGACAAACGCAGCACGAATACTATGTACTCTACTTCCTAAAATGACGGAGGGTTGCGAATGGTTTTTAAGAAAACCTTTAACGCTTTGAACTTGATCTCGTTGCAGAATCAAATGGTTTTTAAATGGAGCGTTTTTTAGGCTTTTGCTAGTTTCGCTAAAGAGGCCATTCCCGGTGAAGGGATCTCGGCTCTTTCCTTGTCGAATGAGGTGCAGGATATTCACAATACCATTATGCAAAGCAAGAACTAGAAAAGCAGTCAAAAAACAAACTGAAGGTTGTAGCACCTGCTAGTCATTGCTAAAGAGGTCACTCCCAGTGAAGGGATCTCGGCTCTTTCCTTATCGAATAAGGTGCTCGATGTTTTACAAGGAACACCGCTATGCAAAGCAACAACTAGAGCTACCTGATTTTTGAAATTCGATTACACAACATCATTTTAGGTTTATTTTCTTTCATTAATCTCATTAATGAATGTCCCATCATTTAAGTCCACCTAAACATCACAGATAAATACAACGTACACTTATGCCATCCGCATTCCGCTCGATGTCCCATCTGCACCGTTAGGTTAGGTAACTAATGGCAGAGCAGGGCAGGGCTAGCGCGGGTGTAAAACATAAGCAATGTCTATATAATATATCATATATACTATATACAGTATCTATTTGAACATATCACATGATCACATCACAGATAACGCAGCAGAAAATATCATATGAAATATTGGATATACTAGGACGTCCGTGTTTTATTTTGAGCCTATATAAAACACGGATTCCACGGTCATGATGAATAGCCAATCCCACATCCCTAGACCCCTACGAGAGCGACAAGTAACCCTACCAATTCTAGACTTAGGAGACCCGGACTCGACTCCTCGAGATGGTCTCCCACTGGACCCTAGAACCCGGTTACTTGTGCTCCCCTCCTTGGGTCTATCCTAATGAGGAAAAGTAAATAATATACAATGGTGACATCATCCTCAGCCCGGAAGTGCCCCAATAAAAGAATATTACATACAAGTTTTTACATGAATGAAAATGAAAAACACTCAACTCACATACAAACCCCCGGCTATTCAAACATGACGATCCAATATAACATATCCAGCAACACATAACATCACATGTCATCAACATAAGTAAATATGCGCATCCCAATTGTCGTTGACATATAGCAACGAAACCGGCAATATCACATATTACACTTACGGTCGCAGAAAAGAAAGTGTAAAACTACAACAGTTGGAATCCGCAACCTCCTTAGACATCGCATGCCTAACCATATGAATTCCTTAGACATCGCATGCTTAACTTTTATAAACCCCGCATTTTAGTCTCATTATCGAAAACTCTTTTCAATATCATGTCGGGAAATTCAACAAGATTCCCGACATTCTGATCAAATGCTCGTCGCAAACTTTAGTAGACGGCCACACCCCCGATACCGTCGACGAAGTGCACTAAGGCAGAACACCGCTGCCGCGAGCACCCGAACGTATGCTTTTGGCGACGGGGTTCTCCTACAGTCACTTGGTCGGGGCTATGGGGTGTAGCTGTCTATTAAGTTTACCCGGCGAGTATTCGCGTACGCTACGTGATTGCGACGGACTTTTGATCACATCAAAATTCCATGGCAACCGATCATCTGAGACTAAACTGCTAGACTTATAAAATTCAAATGTTGTTGATTCCAATTATTGTATCACAATCCAGATAAATAGACAATGTTAAACTTTCCGATCGAATAAACAAGCACACAAGATTTCCCAAATAGCTCAACACTTGAAATAAGTTTAAAAACATCCATTTCATGCCACAGTACCAACGGTCCAGCCGTAGAAGGGTCAAGCCAACGCCTCACATGTGGCACGCCGTACTCCCCCAAACCCTAAGGTTCAAAAGGCAGTTCGAGACGGTCATATAATCGAGTTAAGGTTTGTTGTCTTCTAGAGGGTCCATCGCGTTACTTGCACGACTTAGAACGTTCTTAAACTTTGAAAAAATCCAACACTTGGAAATTTTTTCGGCAGGGGAAAAAGTGAGTTATTTATATCCGGTCAAACTTTTTAACACGTTCTAAAATTACCCGGAATAATAAACGAAGTTAAATTATCCGATCGAATCAACGAGTCCCCAATACAACCCAGAAAACTCAACATTTGAGTATAATAAAAAATTCCCAGAAAAGACAGGAATCACATAAGGACATTACTGTGCAAACAGTGAAGCAAGAAGCTACAGTATGGCCGCGGAACCGCCGCGCAACCTAGGGTACGGCCGCGGTTCCGCGGCCCTTTGATCGAATTAGGAGCACGTGCTGCACAGTAATTCCTAGAAAACCCTGCTTATTTTTTTGAGTATTTTTAATTTGGAAAAATCCACAGTTTTTTAAAAATGTATAGAGAAGGGTATAGATTAGGGTTTCGTGGTTCGATCGGATTTCTAATTTCGTCTACACTTCGCCTAAAGCTCTAGCTAGGCTCCGATACCACTGTAGGGTTCCTAGGTACTCTAACAAGGTTCTACAAGGCATCTACCATGCCCGATTCAAAAAAATATATAGCCGTGCCGAACAACCCTAACCAAGATCGTATACTAGAGATTATGCGAAAACTAGCAAGTTAAACATTTTAACTACAAGTGAAAGGGATTACAACCTTTGTAGATCCGGTCCTTCACTTCTAAAGCTCCGTGTTGACGCCCCTTCGCTGCGATCATCGGGATCCCGGACTCTAGCGATGGTTTCTTCGGAGAAATGAGCGGGATAGGTCGTTGACTTCGAGGCCGAAGATGATCTACATCGGGGAGACTCAAACTCAAGCTCCATCTTCACAAGGTCAAGAACTTTATGAAGAGAACACCCTAAACTAAATGGAAAGTAGTAGAGGATGATGAAATAGGAAGTGGGTTCACTTTGGATTTGGATTTCTCACTTTGTTTCTTCACTTGAAATTTTTTCTAGCAAGCTTTCTTCTTCTTGAAGAAGAAGAAGAAAATATGAATGAAAAATGAATTAATTAAAAGGAATAATCAAGTGAAGTCTATCATAATGTAACCATGGGTGAGTTAACCTTTGTAGAGACTAAACTAGAGTTTATGTTAATAGTTAGGTTAATGAAAATCTCATGCAAAACAAAATGGTTAGACTTTGTCAAAGATGCTTGAAAGCTTCACGAAGCTTCAAGCAAAGACAAAGAAAACCACCATTTTGTTTTACCAAAACAAATAAAAAATCTAAACCATTAACCTAAACATGGTGTAAGTCATACACACACCCAAGTTTGCATGTATCATCAATCATGATACAAACTAGTGCACAAACATATATCACATATACAACTTGTGCACATCAAGTGAGAAAATCGATCTTAAGTGAACAAATACTAGTTAATGTAAAGTATTATATCAAATATATAATTATACATTAAATCATTAAATCAATACTTGATTTAATGATCCGGTCATATCGCATATAACCGACTAATATCAAGTGTATCAATATATCGAATCAACATTTGATTCGGTAACCCGGCTATATCTCATATAACCGTCCGATGATACAAATCGCGAGAATAGAATTCAGTATCACATACTGGTATTATTCTCGGTCCCGCAGATATCTCATATGCGCTCCTATTTCGTTTCGCTTGAGCCAAGAAACCTCTGTGTAGGACTCTAAAGACTCGTCAATACGCCGGCAGTAGGTGGTGATCATATCAATCATCCACAGGCCGCAAGCGGTCTGCTAAACGTAACGGGCACCCGGGTATTGAATGATCAGAAGATCAACGAGCAAGCCTGCTCACACTCCTGCGAATCCAACCGGTAACACTTACCACACAGTCCGGTCTGTTCGTCTGATATGTCGCATATCTTGCCTAGTAGTGGTAAACATCAGACCCCAGTAACTTGATAAGTCATGCCGATGTAAGGTCCATAACAAGCATGAAACTACTGATAACATTTACCAGTAAATCAGTGCAACCCTGGCCAGGGATTTTCAGTTATGCCCATTCGAGCATAGCGCAACATCAACCCCCAATACCGGGAGAGACGAATCCCCTCCTATCACTCATTGCCTCCATGTGAATCGGGACTGTACCCAAAAACCACCTGTTTGCATGACTCGGTAGAGCCGTGGTAGGGTGGAAATCAAAGCATAGTAGGAGGCACACAAGACTCTATGACGATCTCTGGTCAACAGACTAACCTGTACCAGTGTCACCAGAGAACTGCCATCTGACGTGAGGTATAATACCATCTGGGAGTTTGGCGAGTCCATTCAGTGTACCCAGTCTCCACTGAGCACCCACATACCGTCTCTGATGTCAAACACCAATGGATATAGGATCATCCATCGCCCATCACATGGGTCAAGAAGATATACGCTAGTCTACTCTGGAATATCGATGCCCCGTCTCGAGTTTCCCACGACTAGGAACAATGAAGGATGTACTCATGGACTACCCAGGCCCCACTAGTATGATCTACATCATGTCCTGGAAGTCGAGTACACATCCTAAGGGCTTTATCAACATATAACAGAGAGACAATAAGTGTACATGTTAAGATAAAGAGCAACCAGATAGCGTACTATCATGTCGAGCAAGAAAGTCCTACCTATATATGTCCCTGCATCCACTACAATATACATCTCATGTACAGTAATGGCCTCTAGGGCGTACATATAACTAACATTATCTACGTCTAGTACAATACTGATACCATCCATGAAATGCATGCGGGTGTATGAAAACACCACGCCTAGAGAACCCGCTAAAAGATCATGTCGTATCTCAAATACGGACCGCATCACATCACCGATCTCACGGCCTCAAGCCCAACCTCATCGACTCATCTCCAAATATCATACAATATCCTCAACATTCATGCATGTGTATATGAATGTATATATGCATAGTCCCATACCCATGCGTATATACATATATACACATCCCCATCTATGCACAAGAAAGTAATGTATGCAAGTCTGTGTGTGCGTGTGTGGGTGTAACACTACTCTAGGGTTTCGCAACTAACCCTAAGCTAATCCACGAACACATAATCATATCATGAATAATCATTCTCGTATCATAAAAGACCTATATAAACTATACTACGGACTGCGGGGGTGCTATACGCCATCTACCCGACTTCTCCCTGTAGATATAAATCTACTCACCAAATCTTCGCTCGCCGGTGCCGACGTCGCCACGCACTTGCTTGTCGTCTCGAAGTCCACATGGGGTACCTACATGTCACAACGTATCGTATCGCATAAAAACCTAATTTGAAATCGAAACGGCATACAAAAACCAAATCGGCACGCGTATCACGCACAGGTCAAAACTTATCGCCTACGCTTGCCGGAATTGCCAAACCAACCCTCGATGTCGATGTACAAACATCAAACCATCGAGAAAAACCCAAACACACCAATCGTGATTTCAAAACACACTAATTATAATATGAAATAGGTTAAAATTCAGAAAAACCCCAAACTCACTTTAAAAGCTATTTTTCCGAAAACCTAGCAAGCAAAATTAATCGTTTTAGTATAAAACTTGATGTTTAAATAAATCTAGCGGCCACAATACTCATTAAATATCTTAAATAAGTCATACAAATCATTTCCATAATTTACTCTCATCAATTTTCATTAAACCCAAAAACCTAGTTTGCAACAAATAAGTAATTTGGACAATTTACATATAACAATTTGCAATTTAACAATCAAACTAGGTTTTACATATTTTAAGATGTCAAACTATACATTTCAACCTTAATGATATAATAAAAACCTTATTTTAAAATGCAACCCTCACTAGATTTTTAATTTCATCTAATTATGCAATAACAAAAACCTAGTAAGCAAAATAGCTTAAATTGGACGATTAAAAAGTGGCAATTTGTAATATAACAACTAGCTTAGATTTGTACATGTCATAACATATTAATCTACCCATCACAACCATATTCCTATAATAGAAACCCTAATTTACATTCAAACTCTTTCTTAAATTTTCAATCTTGAAATTGGAATCAATTAATTAGCTAATTAAACTAATTTAAAGTAGCTTATCAAAAATTAAACACTTGGGTTAGGATTATACCTCCAAACTATGAGATCAAACTTAAGATCTAGCCTCCCAAAATGCTCTCTTTTTACAAAGATCCATGCTTGAAAGGCCAAGGAATAATGGGCAAAACTTGGATTTTGGGTTTGTGTGAGTTTTTGATGGATTTTGATGCAAAATTGATGAAATTTGGAGGTGAAATGAGGTGTGAGTTTTTTGGGCTGCAGCTAGGGGAAGGCTCGGCCAGTGAAGGGAGTGAATGGGAAAAAAATGAGTGAGGAATTTGTTAGTCAACTCCCATACCTCAAGTACCCATACCTCTTAAATTAATATTTTCTTTTTTTCCCTTCAATTTCTTTTCTCTTCTCAATTTGGTGTGGATAAAAAAAAGGAAGTGGGACAGCTTGGGTTCAGCAAGCCCATGAGGGGGATGGGGTCAGTGGTGGGTTTGGGTGAATGAGTGAGAGAACAAATAAAAGATAAACACCACACCCCAAATTTCCATTCACACCAATTTCACCATTGAAGCATTTTTCTTCGATATTTTCTAAAACCGTTTGACAGGTTCATTTCATTTCAAAAAAAACATGTTAAAATTTTGTTTAATGTGTTATGATGCATAAAATTTGTTTCAACTCATTCCAATTTGTAATTTTCCCTAATTAAATGTATTAGTGACGGCTTAAAATAATATTAAAATAATTATTTTCGGAAAAATTTTCAGAAAATTAGAAATTTTACCAGTGGCTCAATAAACACCAAATACTAACAATTACAAATCTAGAATATGTATATTTAATTTTATAATAAAGATATTTATATTTTGACTTTTTACAGAAAACCCCCTTATTTTACCGATTTTCCGAAATTTCACCGAAACGATTTTCAAAACGTTACAACAACGCATGAAGGAACTCCTGCAAACGCACAAACTTAAGAAGGAACAATTGAGCAAACTGAGTATAACCGGACAGCAAACTGAGTATAACCGGACAACAAACACCTAAATGGAGTCACACTTTGACTAAACCTGGGTAGACGCCACAACTAATATTCATGGAGATCTGCTCCCATTCCCACTCTGGAACGATTAAAGGTTGCAACTCTCCAGCCGGTCCCAGATGCTCAACCTTAGCTCACAAAAAGACAGACACCTCAAAACGAAATCCGAAACTTCACTCTTCATCCCTGCCCACCTGTAACTATCTCACAAGTCACGTCACCTATTGGTGGAACTTGAATGAACACCGAAAGCTGACTGATGTGTCTGCTCTAGAATTTCGCATCTCTACCCATCAGTAGTAGTTACACACAAATGCGTCCCTAAATGTAGCACATCCAGTCATAAATCAAGGACTCCGAATTTTTACCCAGCCCAGTATGCTCAAGAATCTCTGACGAACGAGCATCGGGGGTCTGTGCCTCGCGAAAGCGATTAAGAAAAAGTGGACGGGCGCGGACCCGAGCAAGTTGTCCCCTCAGTAGAGGTGAACTTAAGCTGTACTCAACGATCGCACAAGAACTTTAAATCTGCAGAAGACTGTCTCAACAATCAAAACCCGCTGCAGGAAGATGTACATTAAGCTCTGGTGTTCCGTGAAAATCTGACACGACTCTCCGAACAAGTAGTGCCCTCAGATCTTCAACGCACGACCACCGCGGCCATCTCCAGATTATGAGTGGGATACCTTGCTCGTACTTCCTCCAACTGTCGGGAAGCATAAGCGATAACTCTATAGTGCCACATCAGCACAAAATCGAGCCCCACTCGCAAAACATCACAGTTAAACCACAAAGTCGCCCGAACCAGCAAGCAAAGAAAGAACTGGCGCAGTTGTGTAACACCTTAGAATGTGATTAGGGGTTATTATGCTTTAATGTGGGGGTTTTTAGTAAAAAGTTTACCAAAACGGTTTTCAATATTTTATCAAGATTTATGAATATTTTATTAGAATTTAATTTAGACTGCACACACATGTGCATGTTAACTAGGGCTAAGTTTGGGGTTAAACCATGTTCATATAACCATAGTGGACAAATCCATTTAATTAGGTTAATATAAATTAATTAAGTGTATTAGTTTTTTTAAATATAATTTGTGTAGGGGTTGACTTATGAATGGGAGAGAGGGGGGGGGGGAATGATGGCATGAGCCATGCTAGGTTATGATGAGAGAGTTTACATGCATTTTGTGTGTTGGGTTCGTTGTTCACTGCGCGTCACAGCGAGTCGGGATGGTTTCTGGCGAGGTTACACATGTTTGGGCGTATCGAGTGCACACATGTTTAACTTCCAACGCGAGTTCTCCTTTGATCGTGATATCGCATTTTTGGTAGGATTTAGCCTTATGTGTATTGCTTGTGTGTTTCTAGGATCGATCACGGAGATATCAGACGCGGCGCGGAAGGGAAAATCGGTGGTTAGACCTGGCTAGCACGAGATCACGGGTGAGTAGAAGTAACATCTACGGGGGAAAAATCGTTTGGATGGCACAAGGCGCCCGATAGTTTGTATAATTTAAAAGACTTCTAGTGGTACTAGCATTTATGAGTATAGTACCTAGTTAAACATCTTGCTGCATTCATGATCCTATATGTTTACATACATGTGCGAACTCATATCATAGGACACTTGCACCATTGCTAGGGTTTTATGCAACACGAGCACTATTCATGCGGACACACACGCCTTGGTTATTGCTATGTCACAACACTAGATAACTTGTATAACCTGAAATCTAGAACAATGTCACCGTATATGATGCTTAAACCTGTGCTAATGCATTTAAATTCCCCAGGATGAACATGTAGGATTGCTAGTCATATGCATGTACCTCATTACATCATTCGTTCATACCTAGCCTATTAGTCATACATTGCAGTTCGGCTTGTTGATACCATAGGCATTCATTATCATTGACATGTGTACTTATGATGATTTTCTTGAGGATTTCAGCACTTGAGATTTATGAGATTTTGGGGAAAAGCCGCAAGGATTTAATAAACCCGATATTATTTTAAACATTGAAAGTTGCTGTTTTTCTCGTGATATGATACATGTGTCGTCGGCCATGGGTTTTCTATTGGTTTTTGAGACCCGTTTCGAGGAGTTGGATGAACTGTCTCGGGTACATGGTGGGCCCGGTAAGGTACCCCGGGGCAAGAAGATGGAGTTGTAGACGATGAGCCTGGCAGGGGCAGACTACCTACCGGTGATTGTTGGCGCGGCGGATATCCAGATGATACCGACCATGGTCGTGGGATATTGAGATATTGATACTTGAGATGGGTCAGCCGGACGGCTGGGGCCTAAGATACTTGTGATACAGATACATAAGATTTGAGATAGTCGTTTGAAGTGTCGATGCTGGACACGGATTTCTGTTGGTTCTATTGATATTATGCTAATATTTCAAAAGAGTTTTCAAAGAAGAAATTAATGATTTTCTTATATCAACATATTCAGATCATGAGTTAAACTTGGTATATGTTGCATACATACCTGCTAGTACATCATGCCAGATTAGTACTGTAAATTGATTCATGTTGCATACATATCTGCTAGTATATCTTGCCATATCAGTATTGTTGATGTTATGGAACTTGCATGCATGCTTACGATAGCCTCTATTGATGCTATTTATTACTCACGAGTTGGCAACTCACTCCAATTGTGCCACAGCCATTTTGCAGGTCCGTTCCGTCACCACTGTAGCGGCAGACGCACTTGCTCCTTTTGCTCCTTTTTCCTAGACTTGAGACTTTTGCTCGTAGATGGGTTGTGATATTATTTTGTTTCCACCTTGTATATTCATTGTATCTAGAGTACTCTATCTACTGTACCTGCTACTTGTATTGATGTATATTGACCTAGAGACGGGACGGTGAGATTTGTGGACTTTTATGTTATTTCTCTGGGTCGAGCTCACTTGATAATCCGAGGCCTTTGAGAAATTTAAGGAGTATAAAAATAAAGTGGAGAAACAGACTGGTAAAACATCAAGACTCTTCGATCTGATCGAGGTGGAGAATACTTAAGTACCAGTTTCCTTGAATGCTTAAAAGAGAATGAAATTCTCTCTTCGCTTACTCTTTCGTATACACCTCAGCATAATGGTGTATCAAAAAGGAGGAATCGCACGCTACTAGACATGGTGCGTTCAATGACGAGTAGTGTTGAGTTGGCACTTTCCTTCTGGGGTTTTGCGCTGGAATCAGCTGCATACCTATTGAATAGAGTTCTGACTAAGTTTGTGCCTACCACTCCATATGAAATATGGAGTGGGAAGAGACCATATCTCAAGTATCTCAAGATATTGAGGTGTCCAGCATTTGTTAAAAAGCAGAATCCGGAAAAGCTCGAGGCACGAACGGTTTTATGCAAGTTTGTGGGATACCCCAAGAATTCAAGGGGATATCTTGTCTACCACACTAAAGAACAAAAGGTGTTTGTCGCTTGCCACATTGTCTTCTTAGAGAGCGAATTTCTTGCAAGAGAAATTAGTGGGAGCGCGGTAGAACTGGAAAAATTCCAGAACCCGAAACTACTGTCGAGAAGTTAGTAGAATCTCAGGTTTCAATAGAGCCCGACGAACCAATGCCACTCCGCAAATCTAGTAGGCTTTCTCGTCCGTCTGAGAGATACTATGGGTTTCTTGTAGATGGAGATTGAGAGGGTTGCATTATCGATGAGAATGAGCCTACTAATTTTCAGCAGGCTATCACGAGTAAAGACTCGGTGAAGTGGCAGTATGCTATGAGATCCGAAATGGAATCCATGTACACCAATAAAGTATGGACTTTGGATGTTTCTCCTCCTGGGGTGAAACCAGTTGGATGCAATTGGATCTTCAAAAAGAAGATTGGTGCATTTGGACAAGTGGATACCTACAAAGCTAGACTCGTTGCAAAAGGTTTTTGTCAAAGACCAGGATTGGACTATGATGAAAACTTTTCTTCAGTAGCTATGCTTAAATCCATTTGGATCCTGCTTGCCATTGCTGCCTTCCATGACTATGAAATCTGGCAGATGGACGTAAAAACAGCTTTTCTAAATGGACATTTAGAAGAATGTGTTTACATGGATCAACCAGAAGGTTTCTTAGACAGTGGGAGGCGCGGAAAGATGTGCAAGTTGCTTAAATCCATTTATGAATTAAAGCAAGCATCGCGGAGTTGGAACATCTGCTTTGATGAGATGGTCAAAGAATTGACTTTATCAAAACTGTAGATGGACCATACATTTATAGGAAGATTGAAGAAGGAGCAGTAGTCTTCCTCGTACTGTACGTTGACGACATACTCCTGATCGGGAATGATATCCCTATGTTACAATCAGTAAAGCTCTTCTTGTTACAGAAATTTTCTATGAAAGACTTGGGAGATGCTTCCTACATTCTGAGGTTTAAGATCTATCGTGATAGATCCAAAAGAATGTTGGGACTTTCATAGTCCGGGTACATTGACACTATACTAAAGTGATTTAGTATGGAAGATTCCAAGCATGGTAATTTACCCGCTTGTCACGGGATCACCCTCTCCAAAGAGATGTCTCCAAAGACTGATGAAGAGAGGGCTCGCATGGGCATTATACCCTACGCTTCGGCTATAGGATTTATAATGTATGCAATGTTATGTACCAGATATAGCTTACAAACTTAGTGTGGTAAGCTGGTATCAGTCTTACCCGGGTGAGAAGCATTGGATAGCAGTAAAGAACATTATCAAGAACCTAAGAAAGACTAAGGAGATGTTCTTTGTTTACGGTAATGGGGACCTCCAGGTCGAGGCTTTTACCGACTCCAGCTTCCAATGTGACAAAGATGACTCTAAATCCATCTTGGGTTTTGTGTTTACCCTTAATGGAGGGGCAATATGTTGGAAGAGTTCCAAACGGGATACCGTCGCAGACTCAACGATGGAAGCTGAGTATATAGCTGCTAACGATGCCACGAAAGAAGCTGTCTGGATGAAGAAGTTCATCTCTGAACTTCAGATGGTTTCGTCCTTTGCCAATCCAATACCTTTGTATTGTGATAACAATGGAGCTGTAGCATTAGCGAAGTAACCAAGGTCCCATCAGAAATCCAGGCATATCTTGAGGCGATATCACCTGATCAGGGAGATCGTGGATCGCCGGGAGATCGAGGTGCGGAGTGTGGACACAAAAGACAACACGGCAGATCCATTCACCAAGGCTATCCCTCAAGTCCAGTTCGAGAGGCTGTTTTAGATGTTGGGCATGCGGTACGCCAGCAAATGGATCTAGTACAGACAGTGGGTACTCATTGCACCAATTACAGAAATTAGTGCAAGTGGGAGATTGTTGGATATATATGCCCTAGAGGCCTTCATTGCATAGGATGCTAGGGATATGTATGTACAGGACAATCTTGCTCGATATGATAGTACGCTATTTGGTTTGTCTTTATCTTAACATGTGGTATATTTTACTTTGTATTTCATATATTGTATACATGTTGATAAATACCGTAGGATATTTACCCGACTACCAGCATTGTGATGGCAGCCATACTTGTGGGAGCTGGGTGGTCAATAGGCACATCCTTAAATGTCCCTTGTCGTAGGAGTATTGAGACTGGGCATCGATACTCCAGAGTAAACTAGTGTATACATATCTAGACCTTGATGAGGGGTGATGGATTGGTCCTGCAACCATTGGTGATATGCACCTAAGATTGTATACAGATGCTCACTGGGTGTGATTTCACCGTTCAGAACTCGCCGATGACTGACTAGATGGTATTATACCTAGCGTCAGATAGCAGTTCTCTTGTGACATGTGTACAGATAGTCTGTCGATCTGAGGTCGTCATTTGTCTCGTGTGAGTTCCCACTGTACTTTGATTACTACCCTACCACGGCTCAAAAGAGTCGTGCAAACAGGTTTTAGTTGGGTACAGTCCCGAGCCACATGGAGGCAGTGAGCGACTGTTGGGGATTCGTCTCTCCGGGTATAGGGAGTCGATATCGCATAATGATCGGTTGGTCATTACCATAAGTCTCTGGCCAGGGCTGATTGAGAATTACTGGTGGATGGACCAGTAGTTCTCGGATGGTCTTGAGCCATACTGACACGACTTGTACGGTTATTAGGGGTCTGACATTTTCCACCCCCTAAACCTTACACGCGATACACTCAGACGAACAAACTGGACTGCACGGATATTGTCATGGATAGGCTCAGTAGGGGTTTCGGACGAGTTCGCTCACTGGCCTCCTCTTCGACATGTACCTGGGTTGCTGTTACGTACAGCTAGTGCCAATGACGGACTTGTGGTCAAACCAACTCCCAGCGTACTGTCGATTCTTTAGAGTCCCACATAGAGGGTTTTCCTGGATCAGGCGAGGCGATGTAGAAGCCATATGGTCTTACGGCAAGGTTTCGATCGCATGCGTGTAATGGCTATATATGAATGATGTTCGGACAGTTAATACTAGTGGGTTTTGGTTTAAGCCGGATCCTAGTATTATACTATTGGATTATACTTGTCTTTGTGTATCCGTATTTTTCGAAATACGGATATGGGTATGTATATACGGTTAGGGCATTCTTGTAATTTCACAAGAATGAGCTTCTAGAAGGAGACACCTCATTATTGATTTTTCCTTTTTTGATAAAGGATTAATGATATGGAAATTAGGAGATATTTGATGAATGGGTTGCAAGCATGGCTTTGTAAATTGTTTATTCATTTGGGTTTCCTATTCAAGCATGGTTGCATTTTTTGTGAGTATTTTATTCCATGCTTGAATTATTGGAAAATGACTTAGCCATTCTCACATCCATTTCTCAACATCATTCTCTCTCCTAGGTTTTCTCTCCTCCACCCTCAAGCTCATCCCATCACATGAGTTGTGAATCAGTGGGCATTGACACAAATTAATCCAGTATATCTTCTCTACTTCTACTTAGTAGTCTTCCTTAGCAAGTTGGATCACTAAGTTACCTCATTTGAGGTTGGAGCTTGACCATAGGCCTTCGGGTGGATCTTTCTTCGACACAAAGGAGACTGGCAACTGAATTCATTTGATTCTTCGGAGGAGCCAAAGAAAGGAGATCAAGAAGAAGCTTGAACCAAGGAGCAAAGAACCACTTGAAGACCCGAAGGACTTGACACGAGGGTATAATACTTTAACCGAGTAGTTAATGTAAGTCTACGGTAGCGCCCCGGCCGTCTAACAGACGCCAAATGCGGAACAAAATTTTTTTACAAACTGGCACTATCGTGTACCGTAACCCGGATCCGCTATTAAAGCTAAACTAACAAACTACAAAGTGGGTAGAAACGTTATATTGAATGATCCGAGTCCTTCGGTCTTCAACCATCATCCCACGCTTTGTTGCGGCTGCTCCGATCTCCTGAATCTCCAGTCTTCTCGTCCAGGTGGCACCACGTCGACGGATCTTTAAACGGGCTCCCGCCTCTGAACCGAGGCAACTCGGTCGTCAAGTTTGCTAAAAGAGACGACCAAGATGAAGTAGAGAATGAGTAGAATATTTTGTCTCGTTACGTCCAAGGCTATGGACGAACGGTTAATGAAGTTGCCTTTTGGATCGGGTGGAAATATGAAATGAGTATGCTTAATTTCCATGAACTAAATAACTATATCCTTTTTTCTAGCAACCATAATCCCTTACCAAAGGGTGGCCGGCCACTTAAAAGGAGGAGAGGGGTGAGTGTAGGAGAGGAGTGGTGACCACAAGCAAAAGATCAAGGAAAAAATATCTTAGCACAAACAAAATGCATTAATGTAATGAATGACTCATCTAAACCTAGTCATCATATAATTAATGCAAATGAATGAGTCACCATCCTTGTCATCACTTCTAAAACCTTCTAGAAGCATGACTCACCCTCATGACTCACCCAAGAAGAAAAGATAAATCCGCATTTAACCGACTGTTAAATACGGCTGATAGAAAACTGGAAACAGGCAACTTCCAAAAGTGATCCTGAAACGAATTTCAGGATAACCCCGTATCAGTATAAACATACCCGCATTTGTATTACGACCGAATACAAATGCAACCGAGACAAAGATATTATATCTACACAGTATAATACTGGGTTCCGGCTTAAACCAAAGCCTACCAGTATTATCTGCCCGAAAAATGACACGGGCGAAAACGCACGTGCTTTTTCCGAATCTTGCCATAAACCCATACGGCCTCTACAACGTTTCGCCCGAACTTAGGAAAGTGTCTGTGGGAGACTCTAATGACTCATCAACACACTGGCACTGGGTATAAATTCTAGCACGTCAGAGGTACAAGCTGTACGTAACGGTTGCCTATGTATTGATTGGAAGGGAAGTTGACGAGCGAACTCTTCCATAAACCCTACAGAGCCTAACAGTGACAATATCCGTACAGTCCGGTCCGTTCGTCTAAAGAGTATCGCATATCGAGTCTAGGGGGGTGGATAAAGTCAGACCCCTAATAACGCGATAAATCGTGTCGGCATGAAGCCCATCACCACCTGAGAAACTACTGATCCAAATCAGTAATTCTCCACTACCTCGACCGAGGATTCCTAGTGATGGCCACCCGTGCACTGTGAGACATCAACCCCCAATACCGGGAGAGACGAATCCCCGACGATCCGCTCACTTGCCTCCAATGTGGCTCGGGACTGTACCCAACTAAAACCTGTTTGCACAACTCCTTTGAGCGTGGTAAGGTAGTAATCTAAGCACAGTGGGAACTCACACGAGACAAATGACGATCTCAGGTCGATGAACTAACCTGAACACATGTCACCAGGGAATTGCTATCTGACGATATGTATAATACTAACTAGCAGATTCCCGGCGAGTCCTGTCCGGTGTACTCATAACCCAATGAGCACATGTATACATCTTAGGTGAACCAACTAACACCAATGGCTTATGAGACCGGCCACCGCCCCTCGTCGGGGTCTCGACTGTATACACTAGTCTACTCTGGAGTATCGATGCCCTGTCTCGAAACTCCCACGACTAGAGACACGTTTAAGGATATGCTTACAAACCCCAGCTCCCACGTATATGATCGCCATCATATTGCTGGTAGTCAAGAAAGAATCCTATGGGCTCTATCATCATGCAATAGTGAACTAAAGCATTTATACGATGATAAAGACAAACCAGATAGCATACTAACATCTCGAGCAAGACTGTCATATCGGTATAGGTCCTGCCTCAATCATTGCAATCACGTACCTGCGATCCAATAATTGACTTTGAGGGCACTATCTCCAACAATCTCCCACTTGCACTTAAAGCTAATTATTGCGATATCGCATACTCACAGCCCGTGTGATACCGAACATCCAACTCCTCTACTAATCTGTTTCACAAAGCTAGTTTGTAAAACTCTTGTGTTGGAGAAATAGCCTCTGTGAGTGGATCCGCCCTGATGTTTCTTTCTATATCTCTCTAAATCTCAAGTTCGCGGAGAAAGCCATCTCCCGAATCGAGTAATACCTGTCTTAGAATATGTCTGGATATCTGATGGGACCTAGTTCATAAATGAACTCCAAATCTAAACTTCTTAGACTGTATCGATAACTGAACCTAATCAGTATCCAGCACCATGCCTCCCACAGTATCCTCTTGGACCACCTGTCCATAATACTGTCCCTCGTCAGAGGGAAAACTATAACTCTGACAATCACTCTGTCATCCATGTCATCTTTGAAGCCTGGAATGATAACCGTCTCCCGAAGGAGGCTGCCGTCATCAAATCCATAGAACATGCACCTTATGTTCTAAAACTTCTTCCTTACATTTCTTCAGGATTGGATTAATATAAACTTATCGCATCAAGTGCTAAAACTACATCTGGTGTGGTACTTGACATCTCATGATTGACTCAATTGCCTAAGCAAGTGATCTACCAAGCATGCACATCCCTCTCTCCTTTAGTCTCTAAGACACCTTTAGAGAGGGTGACTCCATCACCTGCAGGTACACCACCATGCCAAGAGTCATCTATTCTAAAACACTATTAGAATATTGTCAAAGTACCCATATTGGGAAACTACCCAAATCTAGATCTAAAACCATAGATCTAGTAACCAGAATATCTGATATTATATTCATATCCTTTGTGGTGAAACAACTGTGTGACGACCACAGTATAACCGATCGTAGTATAGGAATTTTACTTCCTACTCTGTGTATGTCATCCAAATACCAGGACATCACACCCTACTACCTTCTTAACAGATCCATCCCCTATTCTGATGAAGTCAAACCCGTGACTGTCATATCAAAAATAGATGATATTATCTCCGCTATATTTGCTCAAGTCTATAAATAGACATAAGCTACTTGCCCACTATGCTTCCGCTGCTCCCACTGACCACAACAACCCTCTGGCAGAATAATATACACGTGCACTTCTAAAACTAGTTTAGAACGACGCTATACTTATCCTCCTGCCGGGTCTCATAGCCTGGAACAACAGTAGTATCAAGTCTGGGTATACTAGAACCTCCCTGTCACCGTCCTTGAGGCTACATAAGTACCTCTCGGGTGTCTGAGGTTACCAACCATATCTGCGGAGTGGGTATTGGAATGTCAAACCTGATTGAATATATAGGTCCTATTAAATTTTCCGTAATCGTTTGCGGTTCTGGAATCACTTCCAGTTCTACCATACTCCCACTATTGTTTTCTGAAAAAATCCATTTTACTAAAACTGTGGCGAGTCTAGAACAATATCACTATTGATCTTCCAGATGGTAGAAAATTAACCCTCGTCAAAGCCAGGGTCAACCCACAAACAGCCATTACAGAAACGTGCCTTAAGTTATCCAGTGTCTGGTTTTAAGCATAAGCTGGATAACTCCCCGTACCTTAACATCGTTAAGATATGAACCATTCTATATACAATATAGAAATAGAGGCACTAATTTAATTGGAACTAGATTCAAATCATGCAGCTGTCTCCAGTGCATATCAACTTAATGGAGAGAGGCTCATCAGCATTACTCAACTTAGGAATCCATCCAATTATGAGTAACCTGAAAGAGAAACAAGTTTCTCAAAATCATTACTATCAACTGAATACCAAACAAAAGTATCTACATCTTCGATCTCTTTGAAGAATCTCGATACTTGCGACACTTGGTTCTCTACTTTATTCTTATACCCACAACTTCTCAAAACTTAGACATTGTATTTCTACGAAACACTTGTCTAAAAACTAGAGAAGTCAAAAGTAAACAGAACATAGTATGAGGACCTACCCTTTTTTCCTTACGGACACTGGACAACATACAATACTCTGTACAAGTCCGCTGAGTTGAATAACTCAAAAACCTGTGTATCGTAGGTTGAAAACTGTACCCAGGCGATTTCCTCAAATATCACCAATTACAACGAATTCCGATATAATGAGGATGATCACCTAATTCCCAATAACTTACTCCCACTCATCATCTGTAAAACCATACAGATATGAGAATGAAACCTGGTAAATACATACCCTGGAGTAAGTATCTAATCGGGAAATCAGTTTTCTTTTAACAATGCACTGAAACATCAAAATGTTTCGTAGGGGTATTCTGGTATTCCTAGTAATACCTCTTCCATAATCAATTCATGACTGTAACCATATATTCCTTTGCCATCTCTCCAAATCCCTTTATTTGTCTTTAGTCGTTACCTTCTGTACACCATCGTTAGGCTAAATGGTTTTCTTCCTTCCCTACCTTTCGGCACTAGCCTATGGTTTGGAAGAAGACTATCCAGTAAGCATAATAGGTGTACTCTCCTAATCCTAGGAGTACTCTCAACTTGAGAGAAGGTGATGATAAAAGACAACTGAATAATACCTTATTCTATTAAAGGTGAAATAGGAGTGGCGATGAAGTACACAGTTTGGTCGTGAATGATAACAGTCGCTATTTACTTTGCCCTCTTTCTAATCCCTTTATTTTGTCTTTACATATTACCTTCTGCATGCCCTACTTAGGCTAATTGGTTTTCTTCATTCCCTACCTTTCGGCACCAGCCAATGGTTTGGAATAAGACTATCCAATAAGCGTAATAGGTGTACTCTCCTAAACTAAGGAGCCCTCGCAACCTGAGAGAAGGTGATAATAAAAGACAACTGAATAAACCAATTCTATTTCTCCTGAACCTGGATCCATCCTCGAAGTAGTACCTTCGAGTTCGTATATAACCATACGATGGATCTATCCAATGGAAGTGGATGTCCGTAGTAATACGGGGTGTTCTGAGAAATACAAAGGGTAAAAGAAGGAGCGGCAATGACTTATGCAACTATAGACAATCCAAAAGCCAGTATTTTAAGAAGGTTCGGTCAACTTGGTCACTGAGTCATAGTCTAGGATCGGTCAAAGGTTGCTGCCAAAGAGAGAGAGAAAAGAAAGACTCTGCGTGCACTCTAACCTAGATCAGAATGGTTTATAACTTTATCTAATCAGGAAACCTCCCACTGTAATCTCAAATTCTCCTCCAAACCTGAAAGAAGGATTTGTCGGGATCACCCGAAGAGTAAACTAACTCATCAGTGAGAATCGGGATCCAACTATCATCGCATGATAACTTGATGGAAGCCACTCAAGTTATCACACTCCAGAAGGTTTGCGCATGCCTGGCAAGTTTCCTGTATATTTGAAACTCCCGATATGATTTTTGCCCCATGCTCTTATGACCTTGACTAAGGGCCAAAATGTCATAAGTCACATGCCAAGTTCTATCCGTCACTATCCAGGTCAATTTGAACCCACCCACACATGCCCTTGACTAAGGGCCAAAATGGCAGAACGACTGTCCCAAACCAACTCATCTATCTGTGCAACAAATGAATACGCAGCAGCTACCAAACACTATTCCTTGACTAAGGGCCAACAAACATAGCTTGAATACTACTGACTCTCTATAAGAAATGACGGAGGGCTACGGCTGGTTTTTGGTGAAAAACCTTTAACGTAATGAACTTGATCTCGTTGAAGGAATCTGATAGCTTTTTATAAAAATATAGTGACGAAAACGTTTTGCTAAAGAGGTCACTCCCTGTGAAGGGATCTCGGCTCTTTCCTCATAGAACGAGGTGCAGGATATTCCAACTGAATACCTTGATGCAAAGCAACTTTTAATCGACTATATTGAAGTTATTACCCTGATGTAAACTTCTGCCAAGGGGTCACTCCCGGTGAAGGGATCTCGGCCTTTGCCTCGACGAATGAGGTGCGGGATATTCTAACTGAATATCACTATGCAAAACAAAAGGAAATATCTTTGTAATAACACCTTTTAAAATTTGTTCCAACAACATCAAATATAGGTTTGTTTTATCCTTGCATTGATCAGAATCAATACAGTCACATCAATCAATCACACCAGAAAAGAACGAAAAATAAAATGTACGTATATGCCATCCGCATTCGCCACTGGGTCCCGTCATCACCCGTTAGGTTACTTAACTAACGACAGAGCGGAGGATGGACTAGTGCGGGTGTATAACATATACAATATCTAATAGTATATATACCAATATACAATAATCGCTCCAGGCGTGATAATATGCAACATTACAGAAAAGTAATAAGTATCACAGAACAATACAAATAATCTGGGATCCCCGGGTTTCACAGAGCCGCTACTGAAATCCGACGTTCCCCTGGTCGTGTGGATAGCCTGTGCAATGAAACCTAGACCCCTACGGGTGCGGCAAATTACCCGCCAAAACCTGAAGCGAGGTAGTCCCCCACAGCATAGTGAATGGAACACCCATCACTTCACGGAATCCGGTAAATTGAGCACCCCTCCTTGGGTCAACCTGTACCCCCTACGAGTGCGGCGAATAGTCTTCCAATTCTAGAGTGAGGCCCCTCTGCCTCTCAAAGCCATGAGATACGGACCCGTTGCCCTCCAGAACCCGGCTATCCGTGCACTCCTTCGCGGGATAAACCTAGTACAGAAATAAAAATATATACAACGGGTACATCGACCTCGACCCGGTCGTGCCCCAAAAGAATATTATACAAACAAGCAGTAACGGCAGTCCACATGTTGGACGCTCGCCCGCAATATCAAATGTACAAATAAATCCAAACTGCACTATCATTGCACCCTGCTATCCACCACGACATATCCGCAACAATACAGCACAATACAGAACATCAACGCGAATGTCACGTTCGCAAACCCGTCTAAAAGAACTATAGCAATCAGACGCGGTTTACCGATCAAATGACATTCCCGATCGGAGATATAATGTAAATACTGCATACTAACGAATTTAAAATTTCGATCGACTAAATTTCCCGAAGTGGGCCCCACGTACATCTGCTGTACAGTAACAAAATCTGGGCCCAAAAGAACAGTACTAAAAACTACAATTTCCAATAAAATGCTCATTGGAAAATTTTGATGCACTGTTCCCACATTATGGCCGCGGTTCCACGGTCAAACCCATGCTTTGACCGCGGATCCACGGCGGTCTTGTGGGATCACGTGCTCAAATTTTCCCCGTGTGCTTAGAAAACCCTGCTTGTATTTCTGTGATATGTAAAATTATTTTTAGACGCTGTTTAAAATCGACAGAAACATTAGCACTTGAAAACTGTGTTTTTCGAAATTCGGTTCGATCGATGTTTTAAACGCGTTAGCACAAGTTAGTATAGTTTAATGGTGAGGCTCTGATACCACTGTAAGTCCACAGTAGCGCCCCGGCCGTCTAACAGACGCCAAATGCGGAACAAAAACTTTTTACAAACTGGCGCTATCGTGTACCGTAACCCGGATCTGCCATTAAAGTTAAACTAACAAACTACAAAGTGGGTAGAAACGTTATACCGAATGATCCGAGTCCTTCGGTCTTCAACCATCATCCCACGCTTTGTTGCGGCTGCTCCGATCGCCTGAATCTCCAGTCTTCTCGTCCAGGTGGCACCACGTCGACGGATCTTTAAACGGGCTCCCGCCTCTGAACCGAGGCAACTCGGTCGTCAAGTTTGCTAAAAGAGACGACCAAGATGAAGTAGAGAATGAGTAGAACACTTTGTCTCGTTACGTCCAAGGCTATGGACGAACGGTTAATGAAGTTGCCTTTTGGATCGGGTGGAAATGTGAAATGAGTATTCTTAATTTCCATGAACCAAATAACTATATCCTTTTTTCTAGCAACCATAATCCCTTACCAAAGGGTGGCCGGCCACTTAAAAGGAGGAGAGGGGGTGAGTGTAGGAGAGGAGTGGTGACAACAAGCAAAAGACCAAGGAAAAAATATCTTAGCACAAACAAAATGCATTAATGTAATGAATGACTCATCTAAACCTAGTCATCATTTAATTAATGCTAATGAATGAGTCATCATCTTTGTCATCACTTCTAGAACCTTCTAGAAGCATGACTCACCCTCATGACTCACCCAAGAAGAAAAGATAAATCCGCATTTAAGCGACTGTTAAATACGGCTAATCGAAAACTGGAAACTTGCAACTTCCAAAAGTGATCCTGAAACCAATTTCAGGATAACCCCGTATCAGTATAAACATACCCGCATTTGTATTACGACCGAATACAAATGCAACTGAGACAAAGATATTATATCTACACAGTATAATACTGGGTTCCGGCTTAAACCAAAGCCTACCAGTATTATCTGCTCGAAAAATGACACATGCGAAAACGCACGTGCTTTTTCCGAACCTTACCATAAACCCATATGGTCTCTACAACGTTTCGCCCGAACTTACGAAAGTGTCTGTGGGGGACTCTAATGACTCATCAACACACTGGCACTGGGTATAACCTCTAGCACGTCAGAGGTACAAGCTGTACATAACGGTTGCCTATGTATTGATTGGAAGGGAAGCTGACGAGCGAACTCATCCATAAACCCTACAGAGCCTAACAGTGACAATATCCGTACAGTCCGGTCCGTTCGTCTAAAGGGTATCGCATATCGAGTCTAGCGGGGTGGATAAAGTCAGACCCCTAATAACACGATAAATCATGTCGGCATGAAGCCCATTACCACCTGAGAAACTACTGATCCAAATCAGTAATTCTCCACTACCTCGGCCGAGAATTCCTAGTGATGGCCACCCGTGCACTGCGTGAAATCAAACCCCAATACCGGGAGAGACGAATCCCCGACGATCCGCTCACTTGCCTCCAATGTAGCTCGGGTCTGTACCCAACTAAAACCTGTTTGCATAACTCCTTTGAGCGTGGTAGGGTAGTAATCTAAGCACAATGGGAACTCACACGAGACAAATGGCGATCTCAGGTCGATGAACTAACTTGTACACATGTCACCAGGGAATTGCTATCTGACGATATGTATAATACCAACTAGCAGATTCCCAGCGAGTCTTGTCCGGTGTACTCATAATCCAATGAGCACCTGTATACATCTTAGGTGAACCAACGAACACCAATGGCTTGTGAGACCGGCCACCGACCCTCGTCGGGGTCTCGACTGTATACACTAGTCTACTCTGGAGTATCGATGCCCTGTCCCGAAACTCCCACGACTAGGGACATGTTCATAACAGAATACTGCATTTTATACCACCCATTCTTATGCTCGTGTGTTTATAGGTAGGTGCTTTTAATCAGTGTTTGCTACATAATTGCAGAATACAGGTTCTCGGCTCTGAACAGTGAATATCATGGCAAAGTACGATAAATTCCGGATTACTGCCAACAACAGATAAAACACGGGTCTCTGCTCTCTATCCGTGTGTTGCCACATACCAGTTAAAGGACAAGATGGCAAATCGATTGTCATGTCATGTACAAAGCTCAATGGCAACACAAGATCCAAGAAATCTACGCGGAGCTCGAGGAAATCAAGGCAAAAGATCCACATCACATCACCTTTTTGTTCTACTAAAATTCTGGAATAATTGTGAAGAGTTTCTGAGAAAAGTCATATACCACATAGCAGACAACACCAAACCAGGAAAGCACCCAAAACCCGAGGAGCCAACTCATCTAAACCGCCGCGTTTCCGCGGCATAAGCCTGCTTAGGCCGCGGAAACGCGGCCGTACTGGCTCCTCAGGTGATGAATTTTCAGGGGTATTTGGGTCTTTTTATGTAGGTTCTGAATCTTGCCCTAGGTTTTCAGTTCTCCTCCTATAAATACCCCAGATATGAGCCAAGCCAAGGTGTCATTCTTTTTAGCCACTTTAGTGTAGTTTTAGTTCTTCTTCTTCTTCTTCATTCTTCCTCCATGGAAATGTAGTGAGAGCATTGAGTGGATGTTAATGAAGATGAGGGTTTTTGTATCATTCTTGTTAGTTTAACTTCCCCTTGAGATTTTTGCTTCCTCTTGATCTTTCAACCTCTTCATTGAGCTTTAAAGGTTAAGGGTTAGTTATTGATCTCAAGGGTCGTATTTTCTTATGGAATTAGAGCTTCATTTCACATGCGTTCTCTACCCTTCTCTTGATCTTGCAACCTCTTGATTGAGCTTGCAAGTTTAAGGGTTGGCTATTGATCCCATGCTTGTCTTGAATTCTAGTTTCTAGTTCTTTTTATTGCTTATTTATTACTTGCTTTTTATTATCTTGCTTTACTTATTTGCAATTTAATTTCATGCACTTAATTACTTGTAATCTTTTCTTTTCTTTGTTCTTTTCTTTTGCTCTTTTTGTTCTCTTTGTGAATGTTGTAATTATTGTTGTTGTTACTAATCAATATGATATTGTAAGTTAACATTTCTTTGCTCATTTCCTTTTCCCGTTATTTTCCATTGAACTCTGCCCAAACCATACGCAAGCGTTCCGTTAGGCACCCTACCCTAACAAGGTAACGGTGATTCCTAACCGCGACCGGTTGCGTTCGGTTTGGCCGGAGGCGAAAGCAAGAGACAAGAACGGAAGGACAAGGGTAAATAAGCCGGATTCTACGAATACCGCGCTTAAATCCTCTAATCCACGTTGTTGCCGATTGCTCTAACTTCAATTGGTCAAGACTCGGCTCAAAGGTTTTGAGTACGGATTTCTTTAGCTTACAATCTCGTATCTTTTTCTTAACAACTTTATACTTGCAAATAAAACACATAGGTTAGATTGAACAAACTCATACTCATTCTTTATTGACTCTTCTAAAACAAGAAAGGACATACGACCATCTCCCTGTGGATCGACCCGTGCTCAACCGGCTAGCTGCATAGCGACACCGTCTTGATTGCGGTTAACTTTAATTCTTTCAATCAAATGGCGCCGTTGCCGGGGAGACGGTAACGTATTTCTTTTCTTGTTATTCGGGTTAATATTCTTTTTGTATATATATATAAAAATAAAAAGAAAAATCTTTTTTTTTTTTTTTGATCATTTTTGTGGGCAAGAGTGCAGATTTTTGCAGATTTGCAAACTGCGATTGTGGGGAGCAAAGTGTACATTCAAGGCTAAGGTGATTGCAAAGTACAGTGCCAAAGATCCGGGTAGTTTGACCCGCGCAAGCGAACTTTTCAAGCTTACCGGATTTGATTCAACGGGGGTTTCCTAACCCAAAAACTTAACGGTACGTACTTTACTAACACCTTCTTCTCAAATCCGACGCATCCAATATACTATTCTTTGTAGGATTCTTTGCAAGTTCGCTAGCAAACGCTAAAAATTGACTAACCCGTATTTGTTGCAGTGCCGCGCTTAAACTAAAAAACGATTTTTTGATTCTTTATAGAATTTTTATTGAATTGCGCATTGCATACATTAATACGGACTTAAGGACAAGCGAACCCCACAATATACGGTAAAGGATTTCATCACCTTTTCCGTGGCCAACAAATCACGAACTTGAGCATAACGTTTACCCACACAAAATTTAAAAGAAACTAGACTTTAAGCCTTAAGGACTTCGCGCTCACTAGGAGAAGTTAACTGTGTTTAGAAGCTCGCTTAACGGTATATTGTTTACGGGGTGTCTAGGAAAGTGTTAACGGCGAAACCGCCAAAAGAGAAAGGGTTATTTAATTAAGGAACTTCGCGAAAGCGTTGGAAAACCTCCCCTCATCTCTGCACTTACCTGGCCTCGTGATCAGTGTATCTTGAGCCCGTTTCTCGACACAGTTTTACTTCGACAATCAAGTTCTGGAGCAGGTCTAGTTGACCTAGGTGAACCCTAGAACGATTAGGTGTGTGGTATTTTCGTGTCGTGATTGTTTTTTGTCCAGATTCTTTTTGTGTGTATATTTCATTCTTTTGTTAATATCTAAAAAAAAAATTTTAAAAAAAAAATCTCATTTTCCCCCCTCCTTTTCTCTACCTTTCTTTCTTTCTCTCTTCATATCATGGGTACCCCACCTCACAAAACTCTTGCCGAACTTTGGTACCCACAACCAGACATTACTTCTTACGGTTCTTGCTTTGGCCGAACGTCAAACGATCCCTCCATGCCCAAAATCTCGTTGAAAGATCGGATAGACGCGTCTAGGACAACCACTTGCCCTTCGCAATCCACTTTGTATCAACCTTTTCAACCTCCCCCACCCGCTTATGTTGATACCCCTTTTGCAAGTCGTCCTTTGTCCATCGCTGAACGTATTGAACAATCCCGTAGCCGATCTTTCACTCCTTCAAATTCTTGGGATCAACAATTCCATTCACCTTCCTATCCAAATGTTGATCCTGCTTCTGTCCAGCCATTCAATTCCTATCAATCCTACCCTACTTTTTCACCTTCCCTAGACATTGCTTCAGAACCGCCATTTGGGAGTTTCCAGTATCCAAATAACTTCGTATCTTTTACTGAAACCCCATCACAACCTATGTCTAGTCTGGAACAGTCGTTGGAAGACTTTAGGGTAGCGTCGTACCAACAGATGATGGATTTGGATGCGTCCATGGCCGCCCTCATACAACCTAGTGACCCGGTAGCTAGTTTTCAACTAGCTCCAAATTTTCCAATGTATGAAGAGGCGGTCGGACAGGCTGTGAATTTGAGTGGAGAGAGTGAGCTGTACCCCCTTCCAAATCAAACCTACCTATCCCAAATTGAATCCCACACCTCATGTTTTGAAAGTCTATCGAGTATCCCACATGATTTATCAATTGAAGATAGAATGATGAATGAGTTGTGCGACTTTGTATGGTTTGATTTGCCAGATTATGAAGGGACCTTGCCAAGTGAAACCACAAACAATCCTTTTGACCTCTACACCTCCATCTTAGAACCTGAATTGATTGAAATCCATGCTTTTGATGAGATGTCGGAGAAAATTGACTTTCACTTGATTAAGGATATTGACGCCGGGAATATTTTGGATGATGAACCTGTAGATCTGGCAGAGTTTTTCTCTCCAATTCATCATCCCGAGTCATTAACTGTTTTTCCCGAACCCCATATGCGTCTGAGTTTTGAAGAGAAATGCATGGATGTGCTAAATTTTGAGGAGAATTTTGAGGATAGCTTTGAGGATGAACCAGTTTTAATTGATGAGTCGGATTTTCTAATTCATCATGTTCCTTTCATTGACTGTGTGCACCCTCCCGAAACCTTAACCGATACCCCTCCTCGATCACTTTCCTCCATCGTTTCCATCGTTCCGACCTTGCAAGAACCCGTCTCACTTACATTTTATATGTCTGGTTTACCAAGTTCAGCGTACCCATGGTTTCTCACGAATCTTGAGGGATTTGACCCCATTTCTCGACGAATAAATATATTAGCACAATCGCTTTTCACACATCGGTCATCCCAAATTGTTCTAATCTATTTACTCCATTTGCACCCTCAAGTTCGTATTCCACTTCTTTTTCCCTTCCGCCGTTCTTCTTCCTCTCATATACTGAGACCATATCCCGCTTCTCTCCGCATATGGTCTCGCGTATTCTCCATTTCTTTTCTCTACGCCTTCTTTCACCAGCCACTGCTTTATAGCGATAAAATCTTTGAATGGTTGGTGCTCACTTTTGGCCTTTGTAAGGCCTTGTATAGCTTGATACTATTCTCTTTCCCCCCTAATCCTGAACCTCAACGCTTAACAGTGGAAACACTGTTTTACTTAAGTTTGGGGAGGACTCCTTTTTTGTATATATTTTTTGTTTTCCTCTTTTTTTGTTTGTATATAATTTGTTTCTAGGGAGCGCCGACAATTTTGACCCTCTTGGTGTAGCCTGACAGTGAGGGCACTGTCAAGTTTAAGTTTGGGGGTGTGCTCGGTAAGCTTTCTTCCTTCGCATTCATTTGTATATTTTGCATTTGCATACCTTAATTAAAAACCCACAAAAATCGAAAATTTTCCAAAAAAATATAAAAACTTTGTCGTCAAGTTAGCTAATAGGGTAACTTAGATCTTTATTCCGAAAGTTTAGTTGATATGATAGAAATAACTAAATTCTAGGCTTAGGGATTGAAAACCTTAAAAATAACCCTCATTCTGTCTAACTTTGGTAAGTATACGTCCTTACAGTTTTTTTTTGAGAAATAGGTAATCTTGAGTTAAGTCAAGATGAAGGGAAAGTATTGATGCTTTACTGAAGGATAAGTCTGAAAAATAGTTTCTTTTCTCGAGTTCAAATTTAGAAAGTATATACCCTACAAACTGCACTTACACGCACCTTGAAACTTGGGATAGTAGAGGATACCTAGAAATACTCTTGCCTGAAAGCCTAGTATGAAAGAAAAAACGGTATTTAAAGCTAAACACCAAAAGAGCATATTGAAAAATATATCATATATCCGGAAAAAGAAAAAGAAAAAGAAAAAGAAAAATAGAATAAAGTCAAGACCTGGAAACTGCTATTTACGGTTTAAGCTCACACATTCAGTAATCGGCCGTTAGTGCCTCAAGAAGCATTAATAGTCGCATGAAAAGTGTGTGAGCAACACCGTCCATCATTAAATGAAAAGAAGTAGTATTAGGTATTAGGACAAGGGTATTATAGCTTGAATTGAATTCTTGAGTGTAGGGGTGCAAATATACACACACGTAGGGGTATACAATTGATGTTTGGATAAGAGATAGAAATAAAGAATAAGACTTGTGTTTTCTGTAAAGTTGATAAAAATCCTTGATTTAAGACCACACTTTTGAAGGAAAACTCAGGAGAACCAATATCTTTTTAAACTTTTTTGAAATGTATATGATCTAAGGTTAAACAGATAGGAGGTGTGAAACATAAGGGTTGGATATTTCTAACTTAGGATGATAGAGTTTCTAATGTAAATACTAAACTGTAGGAGTAGAATCATTGTTAACTTATGACACTAGCTTGACGGGATTTTGTGGGTGTAATCCGCTGAAAACCCTCTGGAGACAACACTCCTCCTACTAGGGACACCTAGAGGTTTAACGGCTTGTTGCACGCGCTCAGTGCAATCGCGTTCCCTGCGAAAGTGCAGTCAGGATTTTATTTTTTGTGAGTAATTGGTTTTGCTCGGGACGAGCAAAAGTTAAGTTTGGGGGTATTGGTTCATAACAGAATACTGCATTTTATACCGCCCATTCTTATGCTCGTGTGTTTATAGGTAGGTGCTTTTAATCAGTGTTTGCTACATAATTGCAGAATACAGGTTCTCGGCTCTGAACAGTGAATATCATGGCAAAGTACGACAAATTCCGGATTACTGCCAACAACAGATAAAACACGGGTCTCTGCTCTCTATCCGTGTGTTGCCACATACCAGTTAAGGGACAAGATGGCAAATCGATTGTCATGTCATGCACAAAGCTCAATGGCAGCACAAGATCCAAGAAATCTATGCGGAGCTCGAGGAAATCATGGCAAAAGATCCACATCACATCACCTTTTTGTTCTACTAAAATTCTGGAATAATTGTGAAGAGTTTCTGAGAAAAGTCATATACCACATAGCAGACAACAGCAAACCAGGAAAGCACCCAAAACCCGAGGAGCCAACTCATCTAAACCGCCGCGTTTCCGCGGCATAAGCCTGCTTAGGCCGTGGAAACGCGGCCGTACTGGCTCCTCAGGTGATGAATTTTCAGGGGTATTTGGGTCTTTTTATGTAGGATCTGAATCTTGCCCTAGGTTTTCAGTTCTCCTCCTATAAATACCCCAGATATGAGCCAAGCCAAGGTGTCATTCTTTTTAGACACTTTAGTGTAGTTTTAGTTCTTCTGCATTCTTCCTCCATGGAAATGTAGTGAGAGCATTGAGTGGATGTTAATGAAGATGAGGGTTTTTGTATCATTCTTGTTAGTTTAACTTCCCCTTGAGATTTTTGCTTCCTCTTGATCTTTCAACCTCTTCATTGAGCTTGAAAGGTTAAGGGTTAGTTATTGATCTCAAGGGTCGTATTTTCTTATAGAATTAGCGCTTCATTTCACATGCGTTCTCTACCCTTCTCTTGATCTTGCAACCTCTTGATTGAGCTTGCAAGTTTAAGGGTTGGCTATTGATCCCATGCTTGTCTTGAATTCTAGTTTCTAGTTCTTTTTATTGCTTATTTATTACTTGCTTTTTATTATCTTGCTTTACTTATTTGCAATTTAATTTCATGCACTTAATTACTTGTAATCTTTTCTTTTCTTTGTTCTTTTCTTTTGCTCTTTTTGTTCTCTTTGTGAATGTTGTAATTATTGTTGTTGTTAATAATCAATATGATATTGTAAGTTAACATTTCTTTGCTCATTTCCTTTTCCCGTTATTTTCCATTGAACTCTGCCCAAACCATACGCAAGCGCTCCGTTAGGCACCCTACCATAACAAGGTAACGGTGATTCGTAACCGCGACCGGTTCCGTTCGGTTTGGCCGGAGGCGAAAGCAAGAGACAAGAACGGAAGGACAAGGGTAAATAAGCCGGATTCCACGAATACCGCGCTTAAATCCCCTAATCCACGTTGTTGCCGATTGCTCTAACTTCAATTGGTCAAGACTCGGCTCAAAGGTTTTGAGTACGGATTTCTTTAGCTTACAATCTCGTATCTTTTTCTTAACAACTTTATACTTGCAAATAAAACACATAGGTTAGATTGAACAAACTCATACTCATTCTTTATTGACTCGTCTAAAACAAGAAAGGACATACGACCATCTCCCTGTGGATCGACCCGTGCTCAACCGGCTAGCTGCATAGCGACACCGTCTTGATTGCGGTTAACTTTAATTCTTTCAATCAGGACACGTTTAAGGATGTGCTTACAGACCCCAGCTCCCACGTATATGATCGCCATCATACTGCTGGTAGTCAAGCAAGAATCCTATGGGCTCTATCATCATGCAATAGTGAACTAAAGCATGTATACGATGATAAAGACAAACCAGCTAGCATACTATCATCTCGAGCAAGACTGTCATATCGGTATAGGTCCTGCCTCAATCATTGCAATCAAGTACCTGCGATCCAATAATTGACTTTGAGGGCACTATCTCCAACAGTTAACACCCTCTTGTAGTTTAGTTTTTGTTAGTTAAGCTTTAATCAAGATCCTATAAAGTCTATATTGCAAAGACAAACATGATCTTTTGAAGTGAGAAAAATCGTTTTTGATGTATTCCGCCTCCCCGCAAACAAGAAAGGTGTGCTACATAGACTTACAAAAGCAAAGTCCTTCACTTCAATAGCTCCAAGTAGTAGTCTCTAAGCACCATGTAGTGGTCCCTAGATATCTTCTTGGCTCCACTTAAAGAAAGGATCGAGCTTTCTACGTCGTCTTCGAGGCCGAAGATGATCCACCTTGAATTTTCTCTAACTCAAGCTATCTCTTCGCTAATCAAAGAATTAGTGAAACAAACAACCTAATCTAATGGGCTAGATGAGAGTAGGTTGATGAAGTAAGAATTTTGCTCACTATAGAAAAATCTCACTTTTTCTTTTCCAACTCAAGAAAAAACTAGAGATGAATAAGATGAACTTGGGTGAAGAAATATCTCAAGTGATAAGTAGAGAGAGTTAATCATGTTAGTTATATGTATGCCCTAGAGGCCATTACTGTACATTGGATGTATATTGTAGTGGATGCTGGGACATATATAGGGAGGACTTTCTTGCTCGACATGATAGTATGCTATCTGGTTGAACTTTACCTTAACGTGTATACTGTTTGTCTCTCTGTTACATGTTGGTAAAGCCCTTAGGATCTGTACTTGACTACCTGGACTATGATGCAGATCATACTAGTGGGGACATGGTAGTCCATAAGTACATCCTTCAATGTCCCTAGTCGTGGGTGTATCGAGACGGGGCATCGATATACCAGAGTAGACTAGCGTATACCTTCTCGACCCATACAGATGGGCGATGGATGATCCCATATCCATTGGTGTTTGACATCAGAGATGATATACGGGTGCTCAGTAGAAACTGGGTACACTGGACGGACTCGCCGAGAACTCCCAGATGGTATTATACCTTACGTCAGATGGCAGTTCTCTGGTGACACTGGTACAGAGTAGTCTGTTGACCCGAGATCGTCATAGAGTCTTGTGTGGTTCCCACTGTGCTTTGATTTCCATCTTACCACGTCCAAGAGGGCGTGCAAAACGGTGGTTTTTGGGTACAGTCCCGAGTCATATGGAGGCAATGAGCGATAGGAGGGGATTCGTCTCTCCCGGTATAGGGAGTTGATGTTGCGCTGTGTTCGATTGGCTATAACAGGAAATCCCTGGCCAGGGTTGCAGAGATATACTGGTAAGTGTTACCAGTAGTTTCTCGAATTGTTATAGACCTCATATCGACACGACTTATCGAGCTATTGGGGTCTGACGTTTACCACCCCTAGGCGAGATATGCGACATATCAGACGATCAGAACGGACTGTACGGTAGTGTTACTGGTTGGATTCACTGGAGTGTGAGCGGGCTTGCTCGTCGATCTTCTGATCGCTCAATACCCGGGTGGCCGTTACGTTTAGCAGACCGCTTGCGGCTTGTGGGTGTTTGACATGATCATCATCTGCTGCCGGCGTATTGACGAGTCTTTAGAGTCTTACACAGAGGTTTCCTGGCTCAAGCGAAACGAAATAGGAGCGCATATGAGATATGTGCGGGACCGAGAATAATGCGTGTATGTGATACCGTATTCTATTCTCACGATGAATGTGTCGAATGGTTGTATGCGATATAACCTAGTTATCGAATCAAGGATTGATTCGATAAATCGATACATTGGATATTAGTCGGTTATATGCGATATGACCGGATCGTTAAATCAAGTGTTGATTTAATGATTTAATGTATAATTATATATTTGATATATTACTTTGCATTAACTAATATTGGTTCACTTTATATGGATTTTCTCACTTGGATTGCACAATTTGTATATGTGATATACTTTTGTGCACTTGATTGTATCATGTTTGATGATACATGTTTACTTGGTTAAGTGTATAGAATTAAACCATGGTTAAACTTATGATTAGGGTTTTATTTCCTTTTCTCATTTATTTATCTATTTATTCATTTTGGAAATAAATAAAAAGGCATAAAGAGAAAATGGTGGCTAATTTTGTTTCATATTGAAGCTTCATGAAGACTTTGACCAAGTGACCATTTTGTCTCATGCTTAACCCTAACCATTCCATTCAACCATGATTAACTCTCTACACATTACCATGGTTACATTATGATAAGTATTCTTATTATTTCCTTTTTCAAAAAGACTTATCATAATATTCATCTTCTTCTTCTTCATCTTCTTCACTTGAAGAAGCTTGCTTCATCAATGGTGATTGGTGAAAACAAGTGAGAAATCCAATTCTAAAGTCTACCCACTTCCTATTTCTTCATCCTCTACCTCTTGCCAAGTAGTAGAGTGTGTTTTCTTCATAAGTTTCTTGACTTGGTGAAGTGAGAACTTGATCTAGTGATGCCTCGACGTAGATCATCTTCGGCACGTCGTCGATGAGCTAGCCCGCCCTTTTCTCCGATGAAGCCGACGCTAAAGCCCAGATTTTGATTTGGACAGCGGAGAGGACTTCATCATGGAGCCGTGGAGGTGGAGGACCGGATTTACAAAGGTTGTATTTCCGTATTCTTGTAGTTAAGTGTTAACTAGTTTCTTATTCGCCTAGAAATCTAGCCAACGATCCGTTCTAGGGTTTCTCGGCACCGTTTAAATTTGAAATTGGCATGGTTGATGCCTTGTGAGACCTCATTAGGATGCCTAGGAACCCTACAGTGGTATCAGAGACTAGCTAGAGCCTTAGGCGAAGTCTAGACGGAATTTGAAACCCGAACGAACCCGAAACCCAACTCAAAAATTGCTCTCTGTCCTTTTTTCAAAAACTGGGATTTTTCCAAATTAAAAATACTTAAAAAATTCAGCAGGGAATTCTAAGAATTACGGCGCAAAAATTTTCTCATGATCCCTCTAATAAGCGGCGGAACCGCGGCATAAGCCTAGTTTATGCGGCGGTTCCGCGGCACGTTGTTGACATCATCATTCATTGTTTGTACAGTAATTCATTATTTCTGGTGCTGGATTTTCTGGGATTTTTTAATATTTATTCAAGAGTTGGATTTTCTGGGGTTGTTTTGGGGATTCGGTGTTTCGATCGGAGTATCAGATTTTGTCTATGTGGCTTTCCGGATAAATTTTAGAATATGTTAAAAAGTTCGACCGGATATAGATACCCAATTTTTCCCCTGTCGGGAAATTTCCAAGTGTTGGATTTTTCCGTGGTTTAAAGACGTTCTAAGTAGTGCAAGTAACGCGATGAACCCTCTAGAAGACAACAAACCTTAACTCGATTATGTGACCGTCTTGAACTGCCCTTTGAACCTTCGGGTTTGGGGCAGTACGGCGTGCCACATGTGAGGCGTTGGCTTGACCCTTCTACGGCTGGACCGTTGGTACTGAGGCACGAACTGAATGTTGTTAGACTTATTTCATGTGTTGATCTGTATCGGGAAAACTTGGGTGTTTGAATGTTCGATCGGAAAGTTTAACATTTTCTAATTATCTGGAATGTGATACAATAATTGGAATTCACAATAAGTTATGAGATAACTGAATGAATGTTACAAACATAGCACTTTAGTCTCGCTTGATCGGTTGCCACGGAATTTTGATGTGATCAAAAGTCCGTCGCAATCACGTAGCGTACGCGGATACTCGCCGGATAAACTTAATAGACAGCCTCACTCCATAGCCCCGACCAAGTGACTGTAGGAGAACCCCGTCGCCGAAAGCATCCGTTCGGGTGCTCGCGGTAGCGGTGTTCCGCCTTGGTGCACTTCGTCGACGGCATCGGGGGTGCGACCGCCTACTAAAGTTTGCGACGAGCATTCGATCAGGATGTCGGGATTCTTGTTGAATTGCCCGACTTGATATTGAAAAGTGTTTTCGATAATGAGACTAAAATGCGGGGTTTATAATTGTTAGGCATGTGATGTCTAAGTAATTCATTTGGTCAGGCATGCGATATCTGAGGAGGTTGCGGATTCCAACTGTTGTAGTTTTACACTTTCTTTTCTGTTACCGTAAGTGTAATATGTGATATCGCCGGTTTCGTTGCTATATGTCAACGACAATTGGGATGCGCATATTTACTAACGTTGATGACATGTGATGTTATGTGTTGCTGGATATGTTATATTGGATCGTCGTGTTTGAATAGCCGGGGGTTTTTATGTAAGATGAGTGTTTTTCATTTTCATTCATGTAAAAACTTGTATGTAATATTCTTTTATTTGGGGCACTTCCAGGTTGCGGAAGATGTCACTCTTTGTATATTATTTACTTTTCCGCACTAGGATAGACCCAGGGAGGGGAGCACAAGTAACCGGGTTCTGGAGTCCAGTGGGAGACCAACTCGAGGAGTCGAGTCCGGGTCTCCTAACTCTAGAATTGGTAGGGTTGCTTGGCGCTCTCGTAGGGGTCTAGGGGTGTGGGTTTGGCTATTCATCGCGACCGTGGAATCCGTGTTTTATACTGGCTCGTATTGAAAACACGGACGTCCTAGTATATCCAATATTTCATATGATTCTTCTGATGCGATATCTGTGATGTGATCATGTGATGTTCTGTGATAGATACTGTATATAGTATATATGATATATTATATAGACGTTACTTATGTTTTACACCCGCGCTAGCCCTGCCCCGCTCTGCCGTTAGTTACCTGACCTAACGGTGCACGAGGGGACATCGAGGCGAATGCGGATGGCATAAGTGTACGTCGTATTTATCTGTGATGTTTAGGTACTTAAATGATGGGACTTCATTAATGTGATTAATGAAATAAAAGAAACCTAAGATGTTGTAGAATCGAATTTCAAAATAAAACAGGTAGCTACAGTTCTTGCTTTGCACAGCGGTGTATATGATATATCCTGCACCTTATTCGATAAGGAAATGACCGAGATCCCTTCACCGGGAGTGACTCCTTTAGCAATAACTGGCAGATGCTACACACTCGGTTTGTCTTTTGATTGCTTTTAAGAGTTTTTGCTTTGCACAGTGATATATATGATATATCCCGCACCTCATTCGACGAGGAAAGGACCGACGATCCCTTCACCGGGAGTGACTCCTTTAGCAAAACTAGAAAAGCCTCAAAAGCACTCTATTTTTAAAATCATTTGATTCTACAACGATATCAAGTTCATTACGCAATAGGTTTTCAGAAAAACCTGTCGTAGCCCTCCGTCATTTCAGATAAGTCCTGTTTAGTATTCGTGCTGCGTTTGTTGACCTTGTCAAGGCGCAGTGTGCGGTAGCTAACCAGTATTTATCTGCTTTTGCATATGATGCAGATTGGGTTAGGGTAGTCGTGCGGCCTTGCTGACCTTGTCAAGGGTCGTGCGGGTGGGTTTGATTCAATCAAGAAATGACGGGTTGAACTTGACTTGCGATCTATGGTTTGTTGACCTTGTCAAGGTCATAGATCGTTCGGGGCAAAATATTATCGGGAATTTCAAGTGTTGAAATTTGCAATGAGATTGCATACCTTCTATGAGATAGTTGGATCCCGATACCCACTGCGAGTAAGAGTTACTCCTGGGAGAGTTTTGCACATTACAATTAGCCAATCAAGTAGGTGTCTAGAAAGGTGTCAACGAGGTTACGCCTATGGGAAAATGAGGTTTACATTAATTAGGTTCGTGCGAAAGCACGGGGGACCTCCCTCAAAGTACCGACACTGGCCTGGCTGAAATATTGGCGAACTTGTAGCGTGTAATTAATCCCGGCTAGTCCTTCCTTTTAGGGTTTGAAGGAAGATTTGATAAAAAGCAGTGGGAGCCATCCTGATTAGATAAAATAATAACCAATCTATTCTTGCAAGAGCGCACGCTGAGTGTTTTCTTCTCTCTCTCTCCAGGTAGCGACCATATCACGCCTTAATCAAGATAATAATACGGAATTTTGACCGAACCCGCTTGTTATACTGAGCTGGGGAACGTTGGTCCCGCTCCAACTTATAATTGTTATAAGACAGAGCAGGAAATTGGGGATTACCAGAATTCCCGTGCCGCCCAAATGAAGAGAGTGCATGCTGATGCATCATCTTCGGGTGTGTTCATTATGTAGAACTGTTTCTCTGTATCCTCTACGTCCTGGGTATGTGATACCAGATCAGGATCCCAGATATGTAATATGTTACATAGGGCTACAGAAAGGTAGAGAACTGAGAACGGGTGATAAGTTTAATGAGGAAGAAAACGGGGCAAGTGTTGCAACCAAGTCTGTTGGTCACTGTCACCATGTATTACCAATACATTGATTCTGAACGAATGTTATTAGATACCGAACCTGATATACAAAATCATATCAGTCTCTTTATCAGTAAAGAAATGATAAAATTCTGTATTGTTGGATAATGTTTTGAACATTTCCTATATCAAAAGTTGATCGTATCAGGCACGTTATCTAAAAGCGTTGATGTTCTAAATCAAACTACAGTTCTTAGTATATGGAACACACACAAAAGCGGAAGAGTTCAGAAATGAGCGAATCCTTCTTGAGGCATTGTAGACTAGGTCATATCGCTGCGACCCGACTAGCTGAAGTTACATATTAGATGCATATTTAAATCAGTTTGAATTTACATCTTATGAAACTTGCCAGTCATGTCACAGAGATAAGATGACCATAGCTCCGTTTATTGGAAACAGCGAAAGAGTTAGTAAACTCTTGGGATGATACATGTTGATGTATGTAAGGTCCCCTGTCTACACATGCCAAGACTGGTTCTTTATACTTCGTTACATTCTCTGATAATCTCTCAAGATTCAGACATATGTTCCTGTTGAAACACAAGTCCGAACCTTTTGAGATATTCACAGAATATAAGTTAGAAGTAGAGAACCAATAAAGGTATAAGTATTATGTCCTATGATGAGATCAGGGAGGAGAATACTTGTGCATGGAATTCCTGGACTATTCTAAAGGAGAATGAGATTCTCTCTCAGCATTACTCCTCTGTATACACCATAGCACGATGGTATATCGGGATGGAGCAATTACACCCTATGTGATAAGGTGTGCTCTATGATGAGTAATACTGAGTTACCTATTTCCTTTTGGGTGTTATGCACTTGAGAAGCTGCATACCTATTGAATAGGGTTCAAATCAAATCAGTTGCCTACCACTTCATATGTGATATGGAAAGGGAAGAGCCCATTTCTTAAGTTAGTTAAGATTTGGGGTTGTCCGGCCTATGTCTGAAAAGCAAAATCCGGACAAGCTCGACGCAAGGTCAGTTATGTAGAACTGGAAATGTTCCAGCTATACAAAACTGCAGCTGAAGATTTGACAGAACCAAAGGATTCAATAATTACCAACGAACCTCAGCCTCTCCGCCGATCTAGTAGGGTTCCTCACCCACCTGAGAGATACTTCGGTTTCTCTATGACAGTGGAAGCGAGGATTGCATCATGAGATGATGACCCAACTAGTTTCGAGCTGGCCATCAGGAGTAAGACTCTATAAGAATGGCTGGATGCTTAGTGATCTGAGATGGAATCCTTATACACCGACAAAGTATGGACTTTAGTTGCTATATCTGAAGGGTTAAATCCCCATCAGGAGCAAGTAAATCTTGAGAAGATTACTTGGTGTACATGGAAAAGTTAAGACTTTCAAAGCTAGACTTGTTAAAGGTTTTCGTCATCGACCAGGCGTGGATAATGATGAAACCTTTTCCAGTGGCTATGCTTAAGTCCATCCGGATCCTACTTGCCACGGCTACATACCATGACTATGATATCTGGTGGTTGGGTGTCATGACAGCTTTTCTAAATGATGTTTTAGAAGAGAGCGTCTATAAGTACACAGCCAGAGGGCCTCGTAGACAGTGGGAGCAGCGGAAACGTGTGCAAGATGCTTTATAGGATAAAGCAGGCATCGCGGAGTTGAAACATCTGTTTTGATGAAATAGTCAAAGAGTTTGACATCATCAAAATGGTAGATGAACCTTGTATATACAAAAAGGTAGTAGGGAGTATGGTGATGATCCTCGTAGAGTACGTGGATGTCATGCTCTTGATAAGAAAGGAGTTTCTTATGCTACGCTCGATCAATCTCCGTTTATCACATAGATTCTCCGTGTAGGATCAAAATGATACCTCCTAAATCCTGAATTTTGGATCTATGAGATAGATTTAATTGGATGTTAGGATTCTCAATAGTTGTAGTGAGATGATATCAAACGATTCTAGGGAGAATCACTGGAAGGGTTCCAGGGTGATAAAGACGACTGAAAGTCAGTCACAGGCATTGTCTTTACCCTCAGTAAAGGGGCGGTATATTGGAAGAGTTCCAAGCTAGATACCGTGGCATACTAGAAGATAAAGGCAGGATACATCGCTACTTAAGAAGCTACCAAAAAGGTTGTTTGGGTGTATATTGGTTCATGAGATGAACTATGTTCCTCCCATTGTGTGACAATGGAGTTGTGGCTTATGCCGAGGAACGCCGGTCCCATCAGTGATCCAGACATATTCTAAGGCAGTATCACCTGATCATGGAGATGGTTGATCTCCAGGGGATCGAGGTCAGGAGAGTAGACTCAGAGGACAACATAGCGGATCCACTCACAAAGGCCTGTTCCCAGAGAGAGATTTTTATAGGATGGTTGAGTATGAGATACTACAACCACTTCTATCAGATGGCCCTAGTGCAAGTGGGAGATTGTTAGTTATATGTATGCCCTAGAGGCCATTACTGTACATTGGATGTATATTGTAGTGGATGCTGGGACATATATAGGGAGGACTTTCTTGCTCGACATGATAGTATGCTATCTGGTTGAACTTTTCCTTAACGTGTATACAGTTTGTCTCTCTGTTACATGTTGGTTAAGCCCTTAGGATCTGTACTTGACTACCTAGACTATGATGCGGATCATACTAGTGGGGACATGGTAGTCCATAAGTACATCCTTCAATGTCCCTAGTCGTGGGTGTATCGAGACGGGGCATCGATATACCAGAGTAGACTAGCGTATACCTTCTCGACCCATACAGATGGGCGATGGATGATCCCATATCCATTGGTGTTTGACATCAGAGATGATATACGGGTGCTCAGTAGAGACTGGGTACACTGGACGGACTCGCCGAGAACTCCCAGATGGTATTATACCTTACGTCAGATGGCAGTTCTCTGGTGACACTGGTACAGAGTAGTCTGTTGACCCGAGATCGTCATAGAGTCTTGTGTGGTTCCCACTGTGCTTTGATTTCCATCTTACCACGTCCAAGAGGGCGAGCAAAACGGTGGTTTTTGGGTACAGTCCCGAGTCATATGGAGGCAATGAGCGATAGGAGGGGATTCGTCTCTCCCGGTATAGGGAGTTGATGTTGCGCTGTGTTCGATTGGCTATAACAGGAAATCCCTGGCCAGGGTTGCAGAGATATACTGGTAAGTGTTACCAGTAGTTTCTCGAATTGTTATAGACCTCATATCGACACGACTTATCGAGCTATTAGGGTCTGACGTTTACCACCCCTAGGCGAGATATGCGACATATCAGACGATCAGAACGGACTGTACGGTAGTGTTACTGGTTGGATTCACTGGAGTGTGAGCGGGCTTGCTCGTCGATCTTCTGATCGCTCAATACCCGGGTGGCCGTTACGTTTAGCAGACCGCTTGCGGCTTGTGGGTGTTTGACATGATCATCATCTGCTGCCGGCGTATTGACGAGTCTTTAGAGTCCTACACAGAGGTTTCCTGGCTCAAGCGAAACGAAATAGGAGCGCATATGAGATATGTGCGGGACCGAGAATAATGCGTGTATGTGATACCGTATTCTATTCTCGCGATGAATGTGTCGAATGGTTGTATGCGATATAACCTAGTTATCGAATCAAGGATTGATTCGATAAATCGATACATTGGATATTAGTCGGTTATATGCGATATGACCGGATCGTTAAATCAAGTGTTGATTTAATGATTTCATGTATAATTATATATTTGATATATTACTTTGCATTAACTAATATTGGTTCACTTTATATGGATTTTCTCACTTGGATTGCACAAGTTGTATATGTGATATACTTTTGTGCACTTGATTGTATCATGTTTGATGATACATGTTTACTTGGTTAAGTGTATAGAATTAAACCATGGTTAAACTTATGATTAGGGTTTTATTTCCTTTTCTCATTTATTTATCTATTTATTCATTTTGGAAATAAATAAAAAGGCATAAAGAGAAAATGGTGGCTAATTTTGTTTCATATTGAGGCTTCATGAAGACTTTGACCAAGTGACCATTTTGTCTCATGCTTAACCCTAACCATTCCATTCAACCATGATTAACTCTCTACACATTACCATGGTTACATTATGATAAGTATTCTTATTATTTCCTTTTTCAAAAAGACTTATCATAATATTCATCTTCTTCTTCTTCATCTTCTTCACTTGAAGAAGCTTGCTTCATCAATGGTGATTGATGAAAACAAGTGAGAAATCCAATTCTAAAGTCTACCCACTTCCTATTTCTTCATCCTCTACCTCTTGCCAAGTAGTAGAGTGTGTTTTCTTCACAAGTTTCTTGACTTGGTGAAGTGAGAGCTTGATCTAGTGATGCCTCGACGTAGATCATCTTCGGCACGTCGTCGATGACCTAGCCCGCCCTTTTCTCCGATGAAGCCGACGCTAAAGCCCGGATTTTGATTTGGACAGCGGAGAGGACTTCATCACGGAGCCGTGGAGGTGGAGGACCGGATCTACAATGGTTGTATTTCCGTATTCTTGTAGTTAAGTATTAACTAGTTTCTTATTCGCCTAGAAATCTAGCCAACGATCCGTTCTAGGGTTTCTCGGCACCGTTTAAATTTGAAATTGGCATGGTTGATGCCTTGTGAGACCTCATTAGGGTGCCTAGGAACCCTACAAATCATGGGCTAAATATAATGGTTGGGTTATAAAATATCTAGAGTAAAACAAAATTAGTAAGATGATTCATGGCTTCTACATGCTTCTACAAGCATCTTAAGACATGCTCATTTTCACTCATTTTATTTTACTCTTAATAAATAATTACCACAATTATCTTTTGGTTTGGTGTGAGTCTCGTACACCCATGTTCTATGTATCATCCATCATGACACAATAGTAAATTATATATATAAATATATATATATATATATCATATATATATATGACATGTATATATATCATTATATATATATATATACAAGAGAAGAAATTCATTAGTGAGCTAATATTAGTTAATATATATTTTCATATCAAATATAAATATATATCAAATTTTTAAATCAACACTTGATTTAATAATCTTACTATATCATATATAACCGACTAATATCATTTATATGTATATCAATTTATCAAATCAACACTTGATTTAATAACCCGGTCATATCATATATAACCGACAACTTTCAATATTTAAATCAACACTTGATTCAATAATCCGGCATATCATATATAACCGGCCAATATCAAATATATATACATATAACATATCATTGAATCATTATTTGATTCAACAATCCGGTTATATCACATATAACCTAACCGATATCAAATATCGCCCGATTAGAATACGGTATCACATACTCGTATTTAATCAAGCTCCCGCACATATCATCATATGTGCCCTACTTCATTTCGCTTGAGCTAGGATACCTCTGTGTGGGACTCTAAAAACTCATCAATACGCTAGCAGTAGGTAATGATCACATCAGTCACCTACAAGCCGTCAGCGGTACTAGCTGGACGTAACGGCTATCCAGGTATTGAGCGAGTAGAAGATCAACAAGCTAGCTTGTCCAAACTCCCGCAAAGCCTATAAGCAACACTTACCATACAGTCCGATCTCATCGCCTGATATGTCACATATTAATTCTATGGGTGGAATCGTCAGACCCCAGTAACTTGATAAGTCATGCCCATGTGTGGCCTATAACCGTTTGAGAAACTACTAATAACACTTACCAGTAAATCTCATCATCCCTGGCCAGGAACTTGCTGTTATAGCCAATCGAGTATAGCGCAACATCAACTCCCTATACCGGGAGAGATGAAACCCCTTCTATCGCTCATTGCCTCCATGTGACTTATGACTGTACCTAAAATCCACCTGTTTCCACGACTCCTTTGACCCGTGGTAGGGAGGAAATCAAAGCACAGTGGGAACCACACAAGAATCTATGATGATCTCGGGTCTACAGACTAACCTGTACAAGTGTCACTAGAGAACTGCTATCTGACGATAGGTATGGTACCAACTAGGAGTTCTCCACGAGTCCCGTTTGGTGTACTCATTCTCTAATAAGCACCTGTGTACAATCTTTGATTTCAAACACCAATGGATATGGGATCAACCATCGCCCTATACAGGGTCAAGAAACGTACACACTAGTCTACTCTGGAATATCGATGCCCTGTCTCGATACTCTCTTGACTAGGAGCTGTTTAAAAGATGTGCTTGTGTACTACACAAGCTCCACTAGTATGATCTACATCATAGTCCCGGTAGTCAAGTCAACATCCTAAGGGCTTTATCAACATGTATCAGAGAGACAGTATAATACTACTAGTGTACATGTTAAGATAAAGAGAAACCAGATAGCATACTACCATGTCGAACAAGAACGTCCTCTATATATATGTCTAAGCATCCACAATATCATACAATAATGGCCTCTAGGGCATACATATTCCTAACAATCTCCCACTTGCACTAAGGCAGGCTGTTGTAGTATCTCATGTTAGTTATATGTATGCCCTAGAGGCCATTACTATACATAGGATGTATATTGTAGTGGATGCTTGGACATATATAAGGAGGACTTTCTTGCTCGACATGATAGTATGCTATCTGGTTGCTCTTTACCTTAACGTGTACACTGATTGTCTCTCTGTTACATGTTGGTAAAGCCCTTAGGATGTGTACTTGACTACCTGGACTGTGATGCGGATCATACTAGTGGGGACATGGTAGTCCATAAGTACATCCTTCAAGGTCCCTAGTCGTGGGTATATCGAGACGGGGCATCGATATACCAGAGTAGACTAGCTTATACCTTCTCAACCCATACAGATGGGTGATGGATGATCCCATATCCATTGGTGTTTGACATCAGAGATGATATACGGGTGCTCAGTGGAGACTGGGTACACTGGACGGACTCGCCGAGAACTCCCAGATGGTATTATACCTTACGTCAGATGGCAGTTCTCTGGTGACACTAGTACAGAGTAGTCTGTTGACCCGAGATCGTCATAGAGTCTTGTGTGATTCCCACTGTGCTCTGATTTCCACCTTACCACGTCCAAGAGGGCATGCAAAACGGGGGTTTTTGGGTACTGTCCCAAATCACATGGAGGTAATGAGCGATAGGAGGGGATTCGTCTCTCCCGGTATAGAGAGTTGATGTTGCGCTGTGTTCGATTGGCTATAATCGGAAATCCCTGGCCAGGGTTGCTGAGATTTACTGGTAAGTGTTACCTATAGTTTCTCGGACTGTTATAGACCTCATATTGACACGACTTATCGAGCTATTGGGGTCTGACGTTTACCACCCCTAGGCAAGATATGCGACATATCAGACGATCAGACCGGACTGTACGGTAAGTGTTACTGGTTGGATTCACAGGAGTGTGAGCGGGCTTGCTCGTCGATCTGCTGATCGCTCAATACCCGGGTGGCCGTTACGTTTAGCAGACCGCTTGCGGCTTGTGGGTGTTTGATATGATCATCACCTGCTGCCGGCATATTGACGAGTCTTTAGAGTCCTACACAGAGGTTTCCTGGCTCAAGCGAAATGAAATAGGAGTGCATATGAGATATGTGCGGGACCGAGAATAATACCAGTATATGATACTGTATTCTATTCTCGCGATTTGTATCATTGGACGGTTATATATGATATAGCCGGGTTACCGAATCAAGTGTTGATTCGATACATTGATACACTTGATATTAGTCGGTTATATGCGATATGACCGGATCATTAAATCAAGTGTTTATTTAATGATTTAATGTATAATTATATATTTGATATATTACTTTGCATTAACTAATATTGGTTCACTTAAGATGGATTTTCTCACTTGATGTGCACATAGTATATGTGATATATTTTTGTGCACTTGATTGTATCTTGTTTGATGATACATGCAAGCTTGGGTGTATGTTTACTTTAAACCATGGTTAAGTGAATGGTTAGGGTTTGATTTATTTATTTATTCATTTATTTATTTATTTTGTCAAGAAATGAAATGGTGGCTTTCTTTGGATTTACCTTGAAGCTTCATAAAGCTTTGACCACTTTGTTTCTTTCCTAAACCTAACCATTCACCTAACCCTAGTTTATTCTCTACACTTGTTAAACTAACCCAAGGTTGCATTATGATAAGAATCACATTATTTTCCATTTATTGATATTCTTATCATATTCTTTTTCTTCTTCTTCTTCTTCTTCAACAAGAAGAAAGCTTGCTACCATTAATGGCAACATGAGAAAAAGAGTGAGAAATCCAATTCTAAAGTGAACCCACTTCCTATTTCTTCATCATCTACCACTTGCCAAGTAGTATAGGGTGTTTTCTTCACAAGTTTCATGACTTGGTGAAGTTGGAGCTTGATCTTGAGTTGCCTCGACGTAGATCATCTTCGGCATCGAAGTCGACGACCTAGCCCGATCATTTCTCCGACGAAACCATCGCCAGAGTCCGTATTCCGATAGGTACAGCGGAGGGACGTCTTCACGGAGCCTAGGAAGTAGAGGACCGGATCTACAAAGGTTGTATTTCCGTTCACCTTTTAGAAAAGCAGTTTACTAGCTTGCATATTTCGCCTAAACTCTAGTTAACGATCTAGTCTAGGGTTTCTCGGCACCGGAATTTTTTTGAATTTGGCATGGTTGATGCCTTGTGAGACCTCATTAGTGTGCCTAGGAACTCTACAGTGGTATCAGAGCCAAGCTAGAGCCTTAGAAGATGCGTAGACGAAGTTAGATACCCGATCGAACACCGAAACCCTAGATTTCAACCTTCTCTGTACAATTTTTGAAAACTGGGATTTTTCCAAATTAAAAATATGCTGAAAAATCAGCAGGGTTTTATAGGAGTTACTGAAAAACGAGAGTCCAATTCAATCAAACCGCCGCGGAACCGCTGCAAGAGCATGCCTCATGCGGCGGTTCCGCGGCCGTACAGAAGCATCTTTCATTAATTTTTGCACAGTAATTCCAATATTGTAGTGATGGTTTTTCTGGGAATTTTTAATATTTACTCAAGAGTTGAGTTTTCTGGTTTGTATTAGGAGTTCGTAGATTCGATCGGATTGTCTAATTTCGTCTATGTGTTTTTCCGGATAATTTAGAATATGTTAAAAAGTTCGACCGGATATAAATACCCACTTTTTCCCCTGTCGCGAAATTTCCAAGTGTTGGATCTTTCCGTGGTTTAATAACGTTCTAAGTAGTGCAAGTAACGCAATGGACCCTCTAGAAGACAACAAACCTTAACTCGATTATGTGACCGTCTTGAACTGCACTTTGAACCTTAGGGTTTGGGGCAGTACGGCGTGCCACATGTGAGGCGTTGGCTTGACCCTTCTACGGCTGGACCGTTGGTACTGAGGCATGAAGTGAATGTTTTTAAACTTGTTTCATGTGTTGAGCTATTTCGGGAAAACTTGGGTGTTCGATTGTTCGATCGGAAAGTTTGACATTTTCTATTTATCCGGAATGTGATACAACAATTGGAATCCACAAGTAGTTATGAAATAACTGAATGAATGTTATAAATCTAGCGGTTTAGTCTCACTTGATCGGTTGCCACGGAATTTTGATGTGATCGAAAGTCCGTCGCAATCACGTAGCATACGCGGATACTCGCCGGATTAACTTAATAGACAGCCTCACTCCATAGCCCCGACCAAGTGACTGTAGGAGAACCCCGTCGCCGAAAGCATCCGTTCGGGTGCTCGCGGTAGCGGTGTTCCGCCTTATTGCACTTAGTCAACGGTATCGGGGGTGCGGCCGTCTACTAAAGTTTGCGACGAGCATCCGATCAAAATGTCGGGAATCTTGTTGAATTGTCCGACATGATATTGAAAAGTGTTTTCGATAATGAGACAAAAATGCGGGGTTTATAATTGTTAGGCATGCGATGTCTAAGTAATTCATTTGATTAGGCATGCGATGTCTAAGGAGGTTGTGGATTCCAACTGTTGTACTTTTACACTTTCTTTTCTGCGACCGTAAGTGTAATATGTGATATCGCCGGTTTCGTTGCTATATGTCAACGACAATTGGGATACGCATGTTTACTTACGTTGATGACATGTGATGTTATGTGTTGCTGGATATGTTATATTGGATCGTCGTGTTTGAAGAGCCGGGTTTTTTTTATGTGAGATGAGTGTTTTTCATTTTCATTCATGTAAAAACTTGTATGTAATATTCTTTTATTGGGGCACTTCCAGGTTGCGGAAGATGTCACCATTCGTATATTATTTACTTTTCCGCACTACGATTGACCCGAGGAGGGGAGCACAAGTAACCGGGTTCTGGAGTCCAGTGGGAGACCAACTCGAGGAGTCGAGTCCGGGTCTCCTGACTCTAGAATTGGTAGGGTTTCTTGCCGCTCTCGTAGTGGTCTAGGGGTGTGGGTTTGGCTATTCATCGCAACTGTGGAATTCGTGTTTTATACTGGCTCGTATTGAAAACACGGACGTCCTAGTATATCCAATATTTCATATGTTTCTTCTGCTGCGATATCTGTGATGTGATCATTTGATGTTCTGTGATAGATACAGTATATAGTATATATGATATATTATATAGACGTTACTTATGTTTTACACCCGCGCTAGCCCTACCCTGCTCTGCCGTTAGTTACCTAACCTAACGGTGCACGAGGGGACATCGAGGCGAATGCGGATGGCATAATTGTACGTCGTATTTATCTGTGATGTTTAGGTACTTAAATGATGGGACATTCATTAATATGATTAATGAAAGTAAAAGAAACCTAAAGATGTTGTAGAATCGAATTTCAAAAATAAAATAGGTAGCTACAGTTCTTGCTTTGCACAGCGGTATATATGATATATCCTGCACCTTATTCGATGAGGAAAGGGCCGAGATCCCTTCACCTGGAGTGACCCCTTTAGCAATAACTGGCAGATGCTACACACTCGGTTTGTTTTTGATAGCTTCTATAGTTTATGCTTTGCACAGTGATATATATGATATATCCCGCACCTCATTCGACGAGGAAAGGGCCGACGATCCCTTCACCGGGAGTGACCCCTTTAGCAAAACTAGAAAAGCCTCAAAAACACTCCATTTCAAAATCATTTGATTCTACAACGATATCAAGTTCATTACGCAATAGGTTTTCAGAAAAACCTGTCGTAGCCCTCCGTCATTTCAGATAAGTACTAGTTAGTATTCGTGATGCGGTAGTTTAGCCTCCGTCAAGGCGTAGTGTACGGTAGCTAACTAGTGCTTATCTGCTCGCATATGATGCGATTAGATTAGGGTATTCGTACGGCGTTGTTTGGCCTCTGTCAAGGGTCGTGCGGGTGGGTTTAATTCAATCAGGAAATGACGGGTTGAACTTGACTAGCGGACTATGGGTAGTTTGGCCTCCGTCAAGGTCATAGGACGCTAGGGGCAAAATATTATCGGGAATTTCAAGTGTTGAAATTTGCAATGAGATTGCATACCTTCTATTAGATAGTTGGATCCCGATACCCGCTGCGAGTAAGAGTTACTCCTGTGAGAGTTTTACACATTACAATTAGCCGATCAAGTAGGTGTCTAGAAAGGTGTTAACGAGGTTACGCCTCTGGGAAAACGAGGTTTACATTAATTAGGTTCGTGCGAAAGCACGGGGGACCTCCCTTAAAGTACCGACACTGGCCTGGCTAAAAGATTGGCGAACTTATACCGTGTAATTAATCCCGGCTAGTCTTTCCTTTTATGGTTTGAAGGAAGATTTGATAAAAAGTAGTGGGAGCCATCCTGATTAGATAAAATAATAACCAATCTATTCTTGCAAGAGCGCACGCTGAGTGTTTTCTTCTCTCTATCTCCAGGTAGCGACCATATCACGCCTTAATCAAGATAATAATACGGATGTATTGACCGAATCCGCTTGTTATACTGTGTTGGGTAACGTTGGTCCCACTCCAACTTATAATTGTTATAAGACAGAGCAGGAAATTGGGGATTATCAGAATTCCCATGCCGCCCAAACGAAGAAAGTGCATGCTGATGCATCATCTTCGGGTGTGTTCATTACAAAGAACTGTTTCGCAGTGTCCTCTACGTCCTAGGTATTGGATACCGGATCAGGATCCCAGATATGTAATCTGTTACATAGGGCTACAGAAAGGTAGAGAACTGAGAACGGGAGATATGTTTCATGAGACAGAAAACGGTGCAAATGTTGCAGCCAAGTCTGTTGGTCACTGTCACCCTGTATTCCAAATACATTGATTCTGAACAAATGTTATTAGATATCGAACCTGATATACAAAATCATATCAGTCTCTTTATTAGTAAAGAAATGATAAAATTTTGTATTGTTGGATAATGTTTTGAACATTTCCTATATCAAAAGTTGATCGGTTCAGTCACGTTATCTAAAAGCATTGATGTTCTAAATCAAACTACAGTTCTTTAGTATACGGAACACACACAAGAGGAAGAGTTCAGAAATGAACAAATCCTTCTTGAGGTATTGTAGATTAGGTCATATCAATGCGACCCGACTAGCTGAAGTTACATATAGATGCATATTTAAATTAGTTTGAATTTACATCTTGTGAAACTTGCCAGTCATGTCACAGAGATAAGATGACCACAGCTCTGTTTATTTGAAGCAAAGAAAGAGTTAGTGAACTCTTGGGATGATACACGTTGATGTATGTAGGTCCCCTGTCTACACATGCTAAGACCGGTTCTTTGTACTTCATTAAATTCTCTGATGATCTTTCGAGATTCAGACCTATGTTCCTGTTGAAACACAAGTTCGAACCTTTTGAGATATTCACAGAATATAAGTTAGAAGTAGAGAACCAAAATACGGGTATAAGTATTATGTCCTTTGATGTGATCAGGGAGGAGAATACTTAAGCACGGAAATCCTGGACTATTCTAAAGGAGAATGAGATTCTCTCTCAGCATTACTCCTCCGTATATACCATAGCATGATGGTATATTGGGGCGGAGCAATCACACCCTATATGATAAGGTGTGCCCTATGATGAGTACTACTGAGTTACCTATTTCCTTTTGGGAGTTATGTACTTGAGAAGCTGCATACCTATTGAAAACGGTTCAAATCAAATCAGTTTCCTACCACTTCATATGTGATATAGAAAGGGAAGACCCCAAATCTTAAGTTTGTTAAGATTTGGGGTTGTCCGGGCTATGTCTAAAAGCAAAATCCGGACAAGCTCGAGGTAAGGTCTGTTATGTAGAACTGGAATGGTTCCAGCTATACAAACTGCAGCTGATGATTTGGTAGAACCAAAGAATTCAATAGATTCCAACGAACCTCAGCCTCTCCGCCGATCTAGTAGGGTTCCTCACCCACCCGAGAGATACTTCGGTTTCTCGATGACAGTGGGAGCGAGGATAACATCATGAGATGATGACCTAACTAGTTTCGAGCTGGCCATCGAGAGTAGGGACTCTGTAAGAATGGCTGGATGCTTAACGATCTGAGATGGAATCCATGTACACGAACAAAGTATGGACTTTGGTTGCTATATTTGAAGGGTTAAATCCCCATCAGGAGCAAGTATATCTTGAGAAGATTACTTGGTGTAGATGGAAAAGTTGAGACTTTCAAAGCTAGACTTGTTAAAGGTTTTCGTCATCGACCAGGCGTGGATAATGATGAAACCTTTTTCAGTGCCTATGCTTAAGTCCATCCAGATCCTTCTTGCCACGGCTACATACCATGACTACGATATCTGGCGGTTGGGTGTCATGACTGCTTTTCTAAAATGATGTTTTAGAAGAGAGCGTCTGTAAGTACACAGCCAGAGGGCTTCGTAGATAGTGGGAGCAGCGGAAACGTGTATTAGATGCTTTATAGGATAAAGCAGGCATCGCGGAGTTGGAACGTCTGTTTTGATGTAGTAGTCAAAGAGTTTGATATCATCAAAATGGTAGATGAACCTTGTATAAACAAAAAGGTAGTAGAGAGTTTAGTGACGATCCTCGTAGAGTACGTGGATGACATACTCTTGATAGGGAAGGAGTTTCCTATGCTACGCTCGATCAATCTCCGCTTATCACAATAATTCTCCACATAGGATCAAAGTGATACCTACTAAATCCTGGGTTTTGAATCTATGAGATAGATATAATTGGATGTTAGGATACTCACTAGTTGTAGTGAGATGGTATCAATCGATCCTGGGGAGAATCACTGGAAGTGTTCCAGGGTGATAAGGACGACTGAATGTCAGTCACAGGCATTGTCTTTACCCTTAGTAAAGGGATGGTATGTTGGAAGAGTTCCAAGCTAGATACCATGGCATACTAGACGATTAAAGGCAAGATACATCGCTACTTAAGATGCTACCAAAGAGGCAGTCTGGGTGTATATTGGTTCATGAGATGAACTTAGTTCCTCCCATTGTGTGACAATGGAGTTGTGGCTTATGCCAAGGAACGCCCGTCCCATCAGTGATCCAGACATATTCTAAGGCAGTGTCACCTGATCGTGGAGATGGTTGATCTCTAAGAGATCGAGGTCAGGAGAGTAGACTCAGAGGACAACACGGCGGATCCACTCACAAAGGCCTTTTCCCAGAGAGACTATTATAGGATGGTTGAGTATGAGATACTACAACCACTGCTATCAGATGGCCCTAGTGCAAGTGGGAGATTGTTAGTTATATGTATGCCCTAGAGGCCATTACTATACATAGGATGTATATTGTAGTGGATGCTTGGACATATATAGGGAGGACTTTCTTGCTCGACATGATAGTATGCTATCTGGTTTCTCTTTACCGTAACGTTTACACTGATTGTCTCTCTGTTACATGTTGGTAAAGCCCTTAGGATGTGTACTTGACTACCAGGACTGTGATGTGGATCATACTAGTGGGGACATGGTAGTCCATAAGTACATCCTTCAAGGTCCCTAGTCGTGAGTATATCGAGACGGGGCATCGATATACCAAAGTAGACTAGCGTATACCTTCTCGACCCATACAGATGGGCGATGGATGATCCCATATCCATTGGTGTTTGACATCAGAGATGATATACGGGTGCTCAGTGGAGACTGGGTACACTGGACGGACTCGCCGAGAACTCCCAGATGGTATTATACTTTACGTCAGATGGCAGTTCTCTGGTGACACTGGTACAGAGTAGTCTGTTGACCCGAGATCGTCATAGAGTCTTGTGTGATTCCCACTGTGCATTGATTTCCACCTTACCTGCCCAAGACGGCGTGCAAAACAGTGGTTTTTGGGTACAGTCCCGAATCACATGGAGGCAATGAGCGATAGGAGGGGATTCGTCTCTCCCGGTATAGGGAGTTGATGTTGCACTGTGTTCGATTGGCTATAACCGGAAATCCCTGGCAAGGGTTGCTGAAATTTACTGGTAAGTGTTACCTGTAGTTTCTCGAACTGTTATAGACCTCATATCGACACGACTTATCGAGCTATTGGGGTCTGACGTTTACCACCCCTAGGCAAGATATGCGACATATCAGACGATCGGACCGGACTGTACGGTAAGTGTTACTGGTTGGATTCACAGGAGTGTGAGCGGGCTTGCTCGTCGATCTTCTGATCGCTCAATACCCGGGTGGCCGTTACGTTTAGCAGACCGCTTGCGGCTTGTGGGTGTTTGATATGATCATCACCTGCTGCCGGCGTATTGACGAGTCTTTAGAGTCCTACACAGAGGTTTCCTGGCTCAAGCGAAACAAAATAGGAGCGCATATGAGATATGTGCGGGACCGAGAATAATACCAGTATGTGATACTGTATTCTATTCTCGCGATTTATATCATTGGACGGTTATATATGATATAGCCGGGTTACCGAATCAAGTGTTGATTCGATACATTGATACACTTGATATTAGTCGGTTATATGCGATATGACCGGATCATTAAATCAAGTATTGATTTAATGATTTAATGTATAATTATATATTTGATATATTACTTTGCATTAACTAATATTGGTTCACTTGAGATGGATTTTCTCACTTGATGTGCACATAGTATATGTGATATATTTTTGTGCACTTGATTGTATCATGTTTGATGATACATGCAAGCTTGGGTGTATGTTTACTTTAAACCATGGTTAAGTGAATGGTTAGGGTTTGATTTATTTATTTATTCATTTATTTATTTATTTTGGCAAGAAATGAAATGGTGGCTTTCTTTGGATTTACCTTGAAGCTTCATGAAGCTTTGACCATTTTGTTTCTTTCCTAAACCTAACCATTCACCTAACCCTAGTTTATTCTCTACACTTGTTAAACTAACCCAAGGTTGCATTATGATAAGAATCACATTATTTTCCATTTATTGATATTCTTATCATATTCTTTTTCTTCTTCTTCTTCTTCTTCAACAAGAAGAAAGCTTGCTTCCATTAATGGCAACATGAGAAAAAGTGTGAGAAATCCAATTCTAAAGTGAACCCACTTCATATTTCTTCATCCTCTCCCACTTGCCAAGTAGTATAGGGTGTTTTCTTCACAAGTTTCATGACTTGGTGAAGTTGGAGCTTGATCTTGAGTTGCCTCGACGTAGATCATCTTCGGCATCAAAGTCGACGACCTAGCCCGATCATTTCTCCGACAAAACCATCGCCAGAGTCCGGATTTCGATAGGTACAGCGGAGGGACGTCTTCACGGAGCCTAGGAAGTGGAGGACCCGATCTACAAAGGTTGTATTTCCGTTCACCTTTTAGTAAAGCAGTTTACTAGCTTGCATGTTTCGCCTAAACTCTAGTTAGCGATCTAGTCTAGGGTTTCTCGGCACCGGAATTTTTTTGAATTTGGCATGGTTGATGCCTTGTGAGACCTCATTAGTGTGCCTAGGAACCCTACATCTCATACCCAACATCCCAAGAATTCTTTCGAATTGCGTCTGGGGGAGGGCCTTCGTGAGAGGATCCACTGTGTTGTCCTTCATGTCAACTCTCCTGACCTCGATCTCCCGGCGATCAACTATCTCCCGGATCAGGTGATACCGCATCAGAATATGTCTGGATCGCTGATGGGTCCGGGGATCCATGGCCAAAGACACAGCTCCATTATAATCACAATACAAGTGTATTGGATGCTCAATGGATGGAACCACACAGAGTTCATCAATGAACTTCTTCATCCAGACAGCTTCTTTGGCAGCATCGTTGGCAGCGATGTATTCAGCCTCCATCGTCGAGTCTGCCACAGTATCTTGCTTGGAACTCTTCCAACATACTGTCCCTCTATTGAGGGTGAAGAAAAAACCCGAGACCGACTTACTGTCGTCCTTATCACTTTGGAAGCTCGAATCGGTAAAGGACTCCACCTGAAGTTCTCTATTACCATACACCAAGAACATTTCTTTAGTACTTCTCATGTACTTAAGAATGTTTTTCACAACTTCCAGTGTTTCTCCCCAGGATCTGATTAATACCTACTTACCACACTAAGTGCGTAAGCTACATTCGGTCTAGTGCATAACATCACGTACATGATTGACCTAACTGCATAAGCATAGGGTATCCCTTGCATGTGAGCCCTCTCCAAATCAGTCTTGGGAGACATCTCTTTAGAGAGTGTGATTCCTGAGCAAGCGACTAATATTACCACGCTTAGAATCTTCCATACTAAACCTTTTTAGTGTGGTGTTAATCTACCTGGATTGGGACAATCCCAACATCCTTTTAGATATATCTCTATAGATCTTAATCACTAGGCTGTAGGAGGCATCACCCAGATCTTTCATGGAGAACATTTATGATAAGAAGAGCTTGACCGCTTGTAGCATAGGAACATCATTTCCTATCAAGAGTATGTCATCCACGTACAATACGAGGAAGACAACCTTACTCTCTACTACCTTCTTGTATATACAAGGTTCATCTACGTTTTTTATGAAGTCAAACACTTTGACTGCCACATCAAAACAGATGTTCCAGCTCCACGATACCTGCTTTAATCCGTAGATTGATTTAAGCAGCTTGCACACTTTTCCGCTGCTCCCACTATCTACGAAGCCTTCTGGCTGTGTCATGTACACGCTCTCTTCTAAATCACCATTTAGAAAAGCGGTTTTTATGGCTGCCAGATTTTGTAGTCATGGTATCCAGCAATGGAAAGTAGGATCCTGATGGACTTAAGCATATCTACTGGAGAAAAGGTTTCATCATAATCGAAACCTGGTTGTTGACGAAAACCTTTTGCTTCCAGTCCAGATTTGAAGGTCTCAACCTTTCCATCTACACCAAATTTCCTTTTAATGATCCACTTGCTCCCGATGGGTTTTACCCCTTCAGAAGCAACTTCCAAAGTCCATACTTTGTTGGTGTACTTGCATTCCATCTTAGATCGCATAGCATCAAGCCATTTCACAGTCTCCACTTGTGATGGTGTAAGACTACAGTAGCGCCCCGGCCGTCTTTCCGAGGCCAAAATGCGGAAACAAAATTTTTTCTTAACTTTAAACCGGCGCTATCGTATGCTTAAAACCCGGATCGTAACCATTAACCTACAACTAGCTATCTAAAGAGTGGGTTAGAAGGCTATACCGATCGATCCGTGTCCTTTGGTCTTTGGCCACCATCCCAAGCTCCTCGCGGCATCTCCGGTCTCGATCTCCTCGTCAGAAAGGTCACCACATCGTCGATTCTTTTTATGGGCTCCCGCTACATCCGAATCAACTCGGGCACGAACTGTGCTAGCCGACGTGTCCAAGGTGATGTAGAGAATGTTTGTGATCACTTTGTCTATTGCATCCATGACTTGGATGGAAGTTAAAGACGATGCCATTAATGGAGATTTTGAGCTAGAGGAGGAAGAAGAAGAAGAGAAGACTTTCTCTTCTTTTCTTTTCTTTTCTTTTCTTGTGAGTGAGAACATTAATATGAGAGCTAACTCATCATGGCAGCCCCTCTCTCTCTCCTCTTATCAAATCATCACAAAACCATCATATAATGTGACATTAGTGCTAAAAAAGAGACCATGAGTCACCTAATATGTCAATGTCACATTAAATGCATGTCATGATGAAATATAGCTCACTAATTCCATTATCCAAACATTAATCTAAATGTTCGGTCCAACAAAAAGATCCGGCAACATCTAAAGTAAACTCGTGACGGATCACAAGGATACCACTCACCTGTATATACATACCTGCATCCGCATTCCGACTGAATGCGAATGCGATGAGACCAAAGTAATCTAACAAATCTAATACTCGGATACGGCTTAAAACAAAGCCCACTAGTATGATCCATCCGATCAAGATCCATGCAATACCGCACGTATATGATCGAACCCAGCCATATATCATACGGCCTCTACAACGTTTCGTCCGAAACTTGAGAAACTGTCTGTAGGGGACTCTAAAGACTCGTCAATACTTTGGCTGTGGATTTAACCACTAGCACGTCAGAGGTATTAGCCGTACGTAACAGGCTACCAGGTATTGACCAAAAGGGAGGTCGATGAGCGAACTCATCCTGACGCCCTACTTAGCCTGTCAGTGACAATATCCATACAGTCCGGTCCGTTCGTCTATGAGCATCGCATGGCGGGCCTAGGGGGTTAGTAAAGGTCAGACCCCCAAAAGCAGTACAAGTCTCATCGGAGTGTAGCCCAGAACACCCTGAGATACTACTGGAATACATACCAATAAATCTCCTGCCTCGGCCGAGGGCTTTGTGTAATGGCTCTCCTAGACACAGCGCGATCTCACCCCCAATACCGGGAGAGACAAAACCCCTGCCGATCAGCTCACTGCCTCCTTGTGGCTTGGGACTGTACCCAACTAAAACATGTTTGCACGACTCCTTTGAGCCGTGGTAGGGTAGTAATCAAAGCATAGTAGGAACTCACACGAGACAAATGACGATCTCAGGTCGATGAACTAACCTGTACACATGTCACCAGGGAACTGCCATCTGACGTCAGGTATAATACCAACTAGCATGTTCCTGGCGAGTCCTGTCCGGTGTACTCATAACCCAATGAGCACCTGTATAGATCATAGGTGAACCAACTGACACCAATAGCTTGTGAGACCGGCCACCGCCCCTCGTCGGGGTCTCGATTGTATACACTAGTCTACTAATAGAGTATCGATGCCCAGTCTCGAAACTCCCACGACTAGGGACAACTTTTAGGATGTGCTTATAGACCCCAGCTCCCACGTATATGATCGCCATCATACTGCTGGCCGTCAAGCAAGAATCCTAAGGGCTCATCAACGTGTAATAGTGACCTGTAAGGTCACCTAAAGCATTACACGATGATAAAAACAAACCATGGTAGCATACTATTCTCCATCAACGTGTAATAGTGATCCACAATGTCACTTAAAGCATGTATACGATTATAGAGACAAACCAGATAGTATACAATCATCCTGAGTAAGATTGTCCTACCGGTATAGGTCCTCCCTCAATCATAGCAATCACGTGCCTGCGATCCAATAATTGACTCTGAGGGAACTATATCAAACAATCTCCCACTTGCACTCAAGGCTAATTATTGCGATGTCGCATACTCACAGGCCGTGTTATACTGAACACCCAACTCCTCTACTAATCAGTCTCACAAAACCCGTTTGCGAAACTATTGTGTTCGAGGAACAGCCTCAGTGAGTGGATCCGCCCTGATTTTTCTTTCTATGTCTGTCTTTATCTCAAGTTCGCGGAGAAAGCCATCTCCCGAAATGAGCAATACCAGTCTTAGAATATGTCTGGATATCTGATGGGACCTAGCTCATAAATGAACTCCAAATCCAAACTTCGTAGACTGTATCGTCAACTGAAGTTAATCAGTATCTTGCTTAATTCCTCCCTCAGTGTCCGCTTGGATCACCTGTCCAAAACACTACCCCTCGTCAGAGGGAAAACTATAACTCTGACAGTCACTTTGTCATCCATGTCACCTTGGAAGCCGGGAATGATAACTGTCTCCTAAAAGAAGCTGTTGTTATCATATCCCTAGAACATCCACATATGTTCTAAAACTGCTTCCGAACGTTTCTCCAGGATAGGATTAAAATCAACTTATTGTATCTATAGCAAAAACATCTGGTGTGGTACTTGACATCTCATGATTGACTCAATTGCCTAAGCAAGTGATCTGCCAATCATGCACATCCCTCTCCCCTTTAGTCTATAAGACACCTTTAGAGAGGGTGACTCCATCACCTGCATGTATACTACCGTGCCAGGAGTCGTCCATTCTAAAACACCGTTAGAATGCTGTCTAAGTACCCTGATTGGGAAACTACCCAAATCTAGATCTAAAACCATAGATCAAGTAACCAGAATGTCTGATATATATAATATCCCAGTCCTATGTGGAGAAACCACTGTGTGACAACCAAAATATGACCGACCGTAGTATAGTAATTTCACTTCCTACTCTGTGTATGTCATCCAAGTACCAAGACATCTCACCCTACTACCTTCTTAACAGATCCATCCCCTATTCTGATGAAGTCAAACCTATGACCGTCACATCAGAAATAGATGATCTATCTCCGCTATATCTGCCTTAGTCTATAAATAGACATAAGCTACTTGTCCACTTTGCTTCCGCTGCTTCCGCTGACTATGACAACCCTCTGGCAGAGTCATATACACGTACGCTTCTAAAGCCAGTTCAGAACGACGCTATACTCATCCTCCTGCCAGGTCTCATAGTCTGGATCAATAGCAATGGCAAGTCTGGGTAAACAAGAACCTCCCTGTTACCGTCTTTGAGCATACCGAAGTACCTCTCGAGTGCCTGAGGTTACCCACCATATCTGCGGAGTGGCCAATGGAATGTCAATCCAGATTCAATCTTTAGGTAGTTATCAAATTTTCAGTAATCGTTTGCGGTTCTATAATTACTTCCAGTTCTACCGTACTCCAACTACCGTTTTCTGAAAAAATCTATTTTACTAAAACTGTGGTGAGCCAAGAACAATATCACTATTGATCTTCCAGATGGTAGAAAGTCATCCCTCATCATAGCCCGGGTCAACCCACAAACAGCCATTACAGAAACGTGCCTTGAGTTATCCAGAGTCTGGTTTTAAGCATAGGCCGGACAACTCCCCGTACCTTAACATAGTTAAGATATGAACCGTTCTATATCCAATATAGAAACAGAGGCACTGATTTAATTCGAACCAGATTCAAATCATGCAGCTGTCTACAGTGCATGTCAACTAAATGGAAGGAGGCCGATCAGCGTTACTCAACTTAGGAATGCATCTAATTATGAGTAACCTGAAAGAGAAGCAAGTTCTCTTAATCATTACTATCAACTGAATACCATACACAAGTATCTACATCTTCGATCACCTTGAAAAATCCTGATACTTGCAACACCTGGTTCTCTACTTTATTCATATACCTATAACTTCTCAAAACTAGGACCTTGCATTTCTACGAAACACATGTCTAAGAACTAGAGAAGTCACAAGTAAACAGAATATAGTACGAGTACCAACCCCTCTGTCCTAATGGACATTGGACAATATACAATACTCTGTATAAGTCCCTTGAGTCTAATAACTCATTCCCTGTGTGTCGTAGGTTGAAAACTGTACTTTTGGCTAAGAAGAATTACACCGCTGTTTAATGCTCCTTACCTAACCATCCACTGATATAGGTAAATGTTATGGACATAATTTCAAAAAGTTATATCTCACTCTATAAAAATAGACGTACAGATATATCAATTTGAAATTGGTGCATAACAACGGATATTCAAAACCAAATATTTGCCGTCCGGCGAACAACCTAGGTGACTTCCTCAAATATCACCAATTACTACGAATTCCGATATAATGAGGACAATCACCTAATTCCCAATAACTTACTCCCACTCATCATCTGTAAAACCATACAGATGTGAGAATCAAACCTGGTAAATACATATCCTGGAGCAAGTGTGTAATTGGGAAATCAGTTTTCTTGTAACAGTACACAGTGATACAGAAACATATAAATGTTTCGAAGGGGTATCCGGGTATTCCTACTAATGCCTCTTCCATTATCAGATTCACAACTGTAACCGTATATTTCTTCGCCATCTCTCCAAATCCCTTTATATGTCTTTAGTCGTTACCTTCTGTACATCCCTTTAGGCTAAATGGTTTTCTTCCTTCCCTACCGTTCGGCACCAGCCTATGGTTTGGAAGAAGACTATCCAATAAGCATAATGGGTGTACTGTCCTAATCCTAGGAGCACTCGCAACCCGAGAGAAGGTAAGGATAAAAGACAACTGAATAAAACCTTATTCCTATTTCTCCTGAACCGGAATCCATCCCCGAACTGGAACAACTTCCTTCGAGTTCGTATATAACCATACGATGGAGTATCCAATAAACGGTGGATCTTCGTAGGGATACAGAGTGTCCTGGAGAAATACAAAGGTGAAGTAGGAGTGGTGATGAAATACTTGGTTTTGTCGTGAATAGCAGTCGCAATTTACTTTACCCTCTTACTAATCCCTTTATTTGTCTTGACTTATTACCTTCAGTACACCATCGTTAGGCTAAATGGTTTTCTTCATTCCCTACCATTCGGCACCTGCCTATGGTCTGGAAGAAGACTATCCAATTAGCGTAATAGATGTACTGTCCTAATCCAAGGAGCACTCGCAACCTGAGAGAAGGTAAAAAGGAAAAGACAGCTGAATAGTCCTATTCGTTTCCTCCTGAACCGGAAACCATCCTCGAATCTGGAACAAGTTCCTTCGAGTTCGTATATAACCATACGATGGTTTCATCCAATGGACGTGGATGTTCGTAATAATACGGGGTGTTCTGGAGAAAAGGGTAAAAGTAGGAGTGGCAATGAAGTAGGAAACTCTGACAATCCAAAAGCCAGTGTTTTAAGAAGGTTCGGTTAACTTGGTCACTGAGTCATAGTCAAGGGTCGGGCCATGGTCGCTGCCAAAGAGAGAGAGAAAAGAAACACTCAGCGAGCACTCTAACCTAAATCAGAATGGTTATCACTTTATCTAATCAGGAAACCTCGCACTGTAACCTCAAATTCTTCTCCGAACTTGAAAGAAGAATTAGTCGGGATCACCCGAGGAGTAAACCAACTCATCAGTGGGAATCGGGATCCAACTATCATCGGATGATAACGTTAAGGAATCCACTCACGTTATCACACTCCAGAAGGTATGCGCATGCCTGGCAAGTTTCGGTTTCTTTAGAAACTCCCGATGTGTGTTTTTACCCCAAGCGGCTTATAACCTTGACTAGGTCAACAAACCATAAACTGCCAGTCAAGTTCAACCCGTCATTATTCTGGATTGCATTAAACCCACCCATACGTGCCCTTGACTAGGTCAACAAGGCCGCACGACTGTCCTAACCAATCCTATTTATGCAACAAATAAGTACCACTTAGCTACCGAACACTACGTCTTGACTAGGTCAACAAACGCAGCACGAATACTAAATAATACTCGTAGGAAATGACGAAGGGATACAGCTGGTTTTTTGCGAAACCTTTAATGTAATGAACTTGATATCGTTGAAGGAACTGCATAGCTTTTTATAAAAATATAGTGGCGAAAACCTTTGCTAAAGAGGTCACTCCCGGTGAAGGGATCTCGGCTATTTCCCCGTAGAATGAGGTGCAGGATATTCCAACTGAATACCATGATGCAAAGCAAAAGTAATTGGCTATAGTGAAGTTATTACCCTAACGCAAACTTCTGTCCAAGGGGTCACTCCCGGTGAAGGGATCTCGGCCCTTGCCTCGTCGACTGAGGTGCTGGATATTCATAACCGAATACCACTGTGCAAAACAAAAGAGAACGTCCTTGCAATAACAGCTTTTTATGAAAAATGTTCCAACAACATCAGAATAGGTTTGTTTAGCTTGCATTGATACGAATCAATGCAGTCCCATCAATTGATCACACCAATAAAGAATGAAAATATGATGTACGTATATGCCATCCGCATTCGCCACTGGGTCCCATCATCACCCGTTAGGTTACTTAAGTAACGACAAAGTGGGGACTGGACTAGCGCGGGTGTAAAACATATACAATATCTACTAGTATATATATCAATATATAATAATCGCTCAAGGCGTGATAAAATGCAACATCACAGAAATGTAATAAGTATCACAGAACAATACAGATAATCTGGGATCCCCGGGTTTCATAGAGCCGCTACTGAAACCTGACGTTCCCCTGGTCTTGTGGATAGCCTGTGCAATGAAATCCTAGACCCCTACGGGCACGGCATGTTACCCGCCAAAACCTGAAGCAAGGCAGCCCCCTTCAACAACGTGAATGGACCACCCAGCATTTCACGGAATCTGGTAACTTGAGCACCCCTCCTTGGGTCAACCTGTACCCCCTACGAGTGCGGCGAATAGCCCGCCAATTCTAGAGTGAAGTCCCCTCCGTCTCAAAGCCATGAGATGCGGGCCCGTTGTCCTATAGAACCCGGCTATCCGTGCACCCTACCGCGGGGTAATCCTAGTATAGAAAGTAAAATATATACAACGGGTACATCGAACTTAGCCCGGTCATGCCCCAAAAGAATAATATACAAACAGGCAGTGACGGCAGTCCACATGTCGGACTCTCTCCCCGCAATATCAAATGTACAAATATAACCAAACTGTACTACCATTGCATCCAGGCTATCCACCACGACAAATCCGCAACAACACAGCACAACACAGAATATCAATGTGAATGTCACGTTCGCAAATCCGTCTAACAGAACTATAGCAATTAGACAGGATTTACTGATCAAATGACATTCACGGTCGTAGATATAATGTAAATACTGAGAACCAACATATTTAAAATTTTCGATAGACAAAATTTCCCGAAGTGGGCCCCAAGCACAATACCCAGTACTCAAATAAATCTGGGCCCAAAATAAAATTACCAGAAACCCCTTTTCCAAGTCAGAAACCTACTGAAGAAATTTGGTGCATTGTGGCTACAGTACGGCCGCGGATCCGGGGCCAAAACGTGGGTATGGCCAAAGCCACAGCTCCATTATTATCACAATACAAGTGTATTGGATGCTCAATGGATGGAACCACACAAAGTTCATCAATGAACTTCTTCATCCAAACAGCTTCTTTGGCAGCATCATTGGCAGCGATGTATTCAGCCTCCATCGTCGAGTCTTCCATAGTATCTTGCTTGGAACTCATCCAACATATCGTCCCTCCATTGAGGGTGAAGAAAAAACCCGAGACCGACTTACTGTCATCTTTATCACTCTGGAAGCTGGAATCGGTAAAAGACTCCACCTGGAGTTCTCCGTTACCATACACCAAGAACATTTCTTTAGTCCTTCTCAAGTACTTAAGAATGTTTTGCACAACTTCCAGTGTTTCTCCCCAGGATCTGATTAATACCTACTTACCACACTAAGTGCATAAGCTACATTCGGTCTAGTGCATAACATCACGTACATGATTGACCTAACTGCAGAAGCATAGGGTATCCCATGTGAGCCCTCTCCAAATCAGTCTTGGGAGACATCTCTTTGGAGAGAGTGATTCCTGAGCAAGCGAGTAAATTACCACGCTTAGAATCTTCCATACTAAACCTTTTTAGTGTGGTGTCAATGTACCTGGATTGGGACAATCCTAACATCCTTTTAGATATATCTCTATAGATCTTAATCCCTAGGCTATAGGAGGCATCACCCAGATCTTTCATGGAGAACTTTTGTGATAAGAAGAGCTTGACCGAGTGTAGCATAGGAACATCATTTCCTATCAAGAGTATGTCATCCACTACAATACAAGGAAGACAACCTTACTCTCTACTACCTTCTTGTATATACAAGGTTCATCTACGTTTTTTATGAAGTCAAACACTTTGACAGCCACATCAAAACAGATGTTCCAGCTCCGCGATACCTGCTTTAATCCATAGATTGATTTAAGCAGCTTGCACACTTTTCCGCTGCTCCCACTATCTACGAAGCCTTCTGGCTGTGTCATGTACATGCTCTCTTCTAAATCACCATTTAGAAAAGCGGTCTTTCTGGCTGCCAGATTTTGTAGTCATGGTATCCAGCAATAGAAAGTAGGATCCTGATGGACTTAAGCATAGCTACTGGAGAAAAGGTTTCATCATAATCGAAACCTGGTCGTTGACGAAAACCATTTGCTATAAGTCCAGCTTTGAAGGTCTCAACCTTTCCTTCTACACCAAATTTCATTTTAATGATCCACTTGCTCCCGATGGGTTTTACCCCTTCAGAAGCAACTTCCAAAGTCCATACTTTGTTGGTTTACATGCTTTCCATCTTAGATCGCATAGCATCAAGCCATTTCACAGTCTCCACTTGTGATGGTGTAAGACTGCGTTAGCGCCCCGGCCGTCTTTCCGAGGCCAAAATGCGGAAACAAAAATTTTTCATAACTTTAAACCGGCGCTATCGTATGGTTAAAACCCGGATCGCAACCATTAACCTACAACTAGCTATCTAGAGAGTGGGTTAGAAGGCTATACCGATCGATCCGTGTCTTTCGGCCTTTGGCCACCATCCCAAGCTCATCGCGGCATCTCCGGTCTCGATCTCCTCGTCGGAAAGGGCACCACATCGTCGATTCTTTATACGGGCTCCCGCTTCGTCTGAAGTAACTCGGGCACGAAGTATGCTAGCCGACGTGTCCAAGGTGATGTAGAGAATGTTTGTGATCACTTTGTCTCTTGCATCCATGGCTTGGATGGAAGTTAAAGATGATGCCATTAATGGAGACTTTGAGCTAGAGGAGGAAGAAAAAGAAGAGAAGACTTTCTCTTCTTTTCTTTTCTTTTCTAATGATGTTCTCATAGAATGAGAGAGAGTGAGAACATTAATATGAGAGCTAACTCATTATGGCAGCCCCTCTCTCTCTCCTCTTATCAAATCATCACAAAACCATAATATAATGTGACATTAGTGCTAAAAAAGAGACCATGAGTCACCTAATATGTCCATATCACATTAAATGCATGTCATGATGAAATCTAGCTCACTAATTCCATTATCCAAACATTAATCCAAATGTTTGGTCCAACAAAAAGATCCGGCAACATCTAAACAAAACTCGTGACAGATCACAAGGATATCCCTCACCTGTATATACATACCTGCATCCGCATTCCGACTGAATGCGAATGCGATGAGACTAAAGTAATCCAACAAATCTAATACTAGGATCCGGCTTAAACCAAAGCCCACTAGTATAATCCGTCCGATCAAGATCCGTGCAATACCTCACGTATAAGATCGAACCCTGCCATATATCATATGGCCTCTACAACGTTTCGCCCGAAACATGAGAAACTGTCTGTGGGGGACTCTATAGACTCGTCAATATTTTGGCTGTGGATTTAACCACTAGCACGTCAGAGGTATTAGCCGTACGTAACGGGCTACCAGGTATTGACCAAAAGGGAGGTCGGTGAGCGAACTCATCCTGACACCCTACTGAGCCTGTCAGTGACAATATCCATACAGTCCGGTCTATTCGTCTGTGAGCATCGCATGGCGGGTCTAGGGGGTTGGTAAAAGTCAGACCTCCAAAAGCGGTACAAGTCGTGTCGGAGTGTAGCCCAGAACACCCTGAGATACTACTGGAATACCAACCAGTAAATCTCCTGCCTCGGCCGAGGGCTTTGTATAATGGCTCTCCTAGACACAGCGCGATCTCACCCCCAATACCGGGAGAGAAAAAACCCCTGCCGATCCGCTCACTGCCTCCATGTGGATCGGGACTGTACCCAACTAAAACCTGTTTGCACAACACCTTTGAGCTGTGGTAGGGTAGTAATCAAAGCATAGTGGGAACTCACACGAGACAAATGACGATCTCAGGTCGATGAACTAACCTGTACACATGTCACCAGGGAACTGCCATCTGACGTCAGGTATAATACCAACTAGCATGTTCCCGGCGAGTCCTGTCCGGTGTAATCACAACCCAATGAGCACCTGTATACATCTTAGGTAAACCAACTGACACCAATGGCTTGTGAGACCGATCACCGCCCCTCGTCGGGGTATCGACTGTATACACTAGTCTACTAATGGAGTATCGATGCCCAGTCTTGAAACTCCCACGACTAGGGACAACTTTAAGGATGTGCTTATAGACCCCAGCTCCCACGTATATGATCGCCATCATACTGCTGGCCGTCAAGCAAGAATCCTAAGGGCTCTATCAATGTGTAATAGTGACCTGTAAGGTCACCTTTAGTAGTACACGATGATAAAAAGAAACCATGGTAGCATACTATTCTTCATCAACGTGTAATAGTGATCCACAATGTCACCTAAAGCATGTATACGATGAAAGAGACAAACCCAATAGTATACAATCATCCTGAATAAGATTGTCCTACCGGTATAGGTCCTCCCTCAATCATTGCAATCACGTGCCTGCGATCCAATAATTGACTCTGAGGGCACTATATCCAACACATGGCCCGCTCGAAACTAGTTTGGTCATCATCATCCATGATGCAATCCTCAGTACCACCGTCTATGAGAAAACCGTAGTATCTCTCAGGTGGATGAGGAACCCTACTAGATCTGCGGAGGGGCTGAGGTTCATCGGGGACTACTGAATCCTCCGGTTCTACCAAATCATCAGTTATTGTTTGTGTAGCTGAAACTTCTACCTGTTCTATCTCACTACCACTAATTTCTTTCACAAGAAATTCTTTTTCTAAAAAGGTGGCATATTGAGAAACAAACACCTTTTGTTCCTCAGTATGGTAGAAGTTATATACATGTGAATTCTTTGGATATCCTACAAACTTGCGAAGAACCGATCGTGCCTTGAGTTTATCCGGATTCTTTTTTTAACATAGGTCGGACAACCCCATATCTTAAATCGTTAAAGATATGGTTTATTTCCACTCCATATCTCATATGGTGTTTTAGGCATTGATTTAGTTGGAACTTGATTCAATAGGTATGCAGTTGTCTCAAGTGCATAACCCCAAAAGGAAATAGGTAACTCAGCATTACTCATCATAGAGTGCACCATATCTAATAGGGTGCGATTCCTCCGCTCTGAAACTCCATTGTGCTGTAGTGTATACGGAGGAGTAAGCCGAGAGAGAATCCCATTCTATTTTAAATAGTCTCGTAATTCCGTGCTCAAGTATTCTCTTCCCCGATCAGCTCGTAGGATTTTAATACTTTTACTCGTTTGGTTCTCTACTTCGTACTTGTATTCCTTGAATTTCTCAAAAGCTTCAGATTTGTGTTTCAACAAGAACACATGTCCGAATCTTGAGAGATCATCGGTGAATGTAATAAAGTACGAGGAACTATTTCTGGCATGCGTAGACATAGGACCGCATACATCACTATATATTAGTCTCAAGAGTTCAGTACCACTTTCTCCGTGTCCAGTAAATGGAGTTTTGGTCATCTTGCCTTTGAGACATGACTGGCAAGTTTCATAAGATGTAAATTCGAACTGATTCAAATATCCATCTTTATGTAACTTAGCTAGTCTTGTCGCATTGATATGACCAAGTCTACAATACCACAAGAAGGATTCGTTCATTTCTGAATGTTTTCTCTTGTGTGTATTCTGTATATTCAGAACTATAGTTTGATTTAGAATGTATATACCATTATACAATGTACCAAACCCAATCAACACTTGATTTAGAAAAATATTCATAACATTTTTCTCTAATACAAAGTTATATCCTTTTTTATCTAATAAAGAAATTGATATTATAATATACATCATCGAAGGTACGTAATAACAGTCGTTCAAAATCAGTGTATTACTATTTAGCAATACAAGATGATATTTGCCAACTGCTTTGGCTGTAATAATTGCTCAATTCCCTACTTTGAGAGATATATCACCCATTCCCAGTTCTCTACTTCTTTTTAACCCATGTAACGAATTACAAATGTGGGATCCTGATCCGGTATCCAATACCCAGGACGTAGAGCATACTGAGAAACAATTCTCGGTAACGAACACACCCGTAGAAGATGTATCATCATGCTCTTTCTTCGTTCGGGTTACCTAGGAATCCTAATATTCCCCTATTCCTTACTCAGACTTATGACAATCATAAGATAGAGTGGAACCAACGTTCCGCAGCCCAGTATAATAAGCGGGTTCGGTCAATACATCCATATTATTATCTCGATTAAGGCGTGTCATGGTCGCTACCTGGAGAGAGAGAGAAAAAAACATTTTAGAGTGTGCTCTTGGAAAATTAGATTGATTATTATCTTATCTAATCAGGATGGCTCCCACTGTTTTTATCAAATCTTCCTTCAAACCCTAAAAGATAAGACTAGCCGGGATTAATTACACCCTACAAGTTCGTCAATCGGTCGGCCATGCAGGTATTGGTACTCGGAGAGAGTCTCCCCATGCTTTCGCATGGAACTAGTTAAATAACCTCCTTTCCGCAAGGGCATAACCCCGTTAACACCTTTATTAGACACCTACTGGATTAGCTAATTGTAAAGTGCAAAACTCTCCCAGGAGTAACCCTAGCAACTTATTACCTTAACAAGGTCAACAAATTATAAGCACTAGTCAAGTTCAGCCCGTCATTTTATGATTCAATTAAACCCACCCGTACGACCCTTAACAAGGCCAACAAAGTCGTACGACTACCCTAATCCAATCGCATCATATGCGACAGATAAGCACTAATCAGCTACCGTACTGTAGGGTTACTAGGCACACGCACAAGGATCTATAAGGAATCAACTATGCCCGATTTAAATATTAGCCGTGTTGAACAAGCCTAAACCAAGATCTTTAAACTAGAGATTAGGCGAAACAAACATGTTAAACATTTTAACACTAAGTGAGAGGGATTACAACCTTTGTAGATCCTGTCCTTCACTTCTAAAGCTCCGTGTTGAGCTCCCATCGCTGCGATCATCGTGTATCCAGACTCTAGAGAGGCTCCATGAAGAGAAAGATGCAAGCTTGCTTCCGATCTTCGATAACAAAAATGATCTACCTTGAAGTTTCATTAACACAAGCTCTCACTCATAAAATGAAGTGAACACCCTCATCTAAATGGCAAGGGGAGATGAGGATGATGAAGTAGGATTTTTGCTCTCGTTTGTTTTCTTATTCTCACTCACTTTCATCACAAAAATCAAAGCAAGAGAGCTTTGCAAAGAGGAAGAAGAAGATGAATGAATCATCAATCCTTTTGTGATGAATAATGAAAGTTATGATAAGGTTAGAAATGCAACCATGGTCAATGTAACCTTTGTAGAGATTTAACTAGGGCTAGAGTTTGGGTTGAGTTAAAGATAAGCCACTTAAAAATATCAACACAAATAACTTTGGACAAAACAAAACAAAACCTTCTAGAAACTTCTAGAAAAGGTTAACCCAAATCAAACCCTAACCATGTTTAATCTCCACTAATCACGTTGCATTAATAACCACATCATGTTACAATATTATATATCACATATATAATATTTATTATCACAAAATAAAATAATACAATTAACATATATCGCATATTTATCAATGTATTACCCGAGTGAGAAAAAAAATCTTTTAGTGAACTAATATTAGTTAATGTAATTTAATATATCATATATATAATTATACATTAAATCATCGAATCAACACTTGATCCGACAATCCGGCTATATGGCATATAACTAACTAATATATCATTTACCGATTCATCGAATCAACACTTGATCCGATGACCCGGCTGATATCAAATATCACGAGAATAGAATACGGTATCTCATATCGCATTATCCTCGGTCCTGCACATATCACATATGTTCCCCTACTCCGTTTTGCCTGAGCCAAGAAAGCTCTGTGTAGGACTCTAAAGAATCGTTAATATGCCGGCAGTAGGTGATGATCATATCAAACACCCACAAGCTGCAAGCGGTCAGCTAAACGTAACAGCCACCCAGGTATTGAGCGCTCAGAAGATCAACAAGCAAGCCTGTACATTCTCCTGTGAATCCAGTCAGTAACACTCCCGTACAGTCCGGTCTCTTCGTCTGATATGTCGTAAATCTCGCCTAGTGGTGGTAAACGTCAGACCCCAGTAGCTCGATAAGTCGTGTCGATATGAGGTCTATAATAGTTCGAGAAACTACTGATAACATTTACCGGTAAATCTCAGCAAACATGGCCAGGGATTTCCAGTTATAGCCAATCGAACACAGCGCAACATCAACTCCCTATAGCGGGAGAGACGAATCCTTTCCTATCGCTCATTGCCTCCATGTGATTCGGGACTGTACCCAAAAGCCACCTTTTTGCACGCCCTCTTGGACGTGGTATGATGGAAATCAAAGCACAGTGGGAATCACACAAGACTCTATGACGATCTCGGGTCAACCGACTACTCTGTACCAGTGTCACCGGAGAATTGCCAAATGACGTGAGCTATAAAACAATCTGGGAGTTCTCGACGAGTCCGTCCAGTGTACCCTGTTGTTCATACCATAATATTGCATTATTATATTCCCCATTCCTAGTCATTTTACAAATAAACAGGTGCTTCTGACCCATGTCTGCTACTTAGTTACAGGTTACAGGTTCTTGGACAAAAACAGTGAAAAAGACAGAAGACGATGCATAAAGTGAGACTAAGACCGAAAAATGGGAGAACCTTGATCAAGCCTACACGAAGATCAGTTCACAAAGTACAAGGCAGTGCAAGGTTCATGACTTCGTCACGAAGCAACAGCAAAAGTTCACTACAATTGTTCACTGTGGAGATCTGGAAGTAACCTGGAATCCAATCTGAGAACCAACCCAAGAAATAGTCATAAAAAGTCAACAAGAAGTATTACAGAAAATTGCAGAATTCAAGCCTTTACTTTGGCCGCGGAACCGCGGCCAAAGCATGCCTTTGGCCGCGGAACCGCGGCCGGGTTAAGCCCGTGTCGTCGACAAATTTTGTGGCGGTGCACGGACTTTGACTAGGTCTTTTCTTAGGGGGTATTTTTGTAAAAGCAGATATGCGAGTCAATTGTAACCCTAGGGTTCCTATCCTCTATAAATAGGAACTCTAAATCTTGTATGAGTTCATGCCTCCTTTCATTAATAAAATTCAGATTTATTTTGGAGAGCATCGATGCCTCTTTTCATTTCATAAATTCAGATCTATACTGCGTTGATGTTTGGAGAGAGCCATCAATAAAAATTAGTAAGTTCCTTTATTTTCTTTGCCGTAGTTTACTTTAATTTAGAATGTCTTTAAATTCCCTAATGAGCGAGTAGTCTCCTCGCTTGTTAGGGTTAGCTTTAGGGAAAGGTTTGAGAGATGAGATCTCTCACCCCTATATTGCCCCATCGCACATAATAATTAGAACTCCATGCATACACGCACACACCGCTCCCCGCGGCACCTTACCCCTCGAGGTAACGGTGATACCGTAGTATAAAGGACCAGTTGTGCGTGTTTTCCATGGAGGTTAGGGTAAGGAACGATAAAGGAAGGACAAGAACCTAGAGGAAGAAACATCTTCCCAAATGATTCTAATCCACTTTATTGATAATTACCGTAACACCTAATAGATCTATAATAGGGTATTGAAAGCGGTGAGGAAACCTTTAATCTCTCAACTTCCTCTAAACCTAACCCTAGCAAGACTTAGATCTAGATAATCTTAGTATAAATTAATTTAGCTTTTAGAGATAATCAATCTGACACCCATCCGAATTCACTCGTTAGCATGATTAGGAAAACACAAAATCTCTGTGGACCGACCCGTACTCACCGGCTAGCCACCAAGCGACGCCGTTCTTGATTGCGGTTACTAGATATTTTTGAGACTAATCAAATGGCGCCGTTGCCGGGGATGGCGTAGTATTTCCTTTTTGCAATTTCGGGTTAAACTAAATTAAAAAATCATAAAAACAGGAAAAAAATTATAAAAATTTTATCAGTTATTGTTTGAGGGGTATTTTTTTGTGAATCTCTGCAGCATCGACGGATCAGGAAAAATCCAGAGAGCGAAAATGAAAACGAGAGATCCAAACAGAAGGAGATTTACACAACAGAGCAACTGGAAAAATCTGGAGAAGTGAACCTATCAAAAGACCGCGATCCCGCCGCCGAAACCCGGTTCTGACCGCTAAACCGCGGCGACCTGGTCGAGTTATCGCGTGAAAAAAATTCTCGGTAAGCGCGCCGCCTTTTCAACCGCGGAATCGCCGCCGGAAGTCGCCTCTGGCCACGGAAGCGCCGCGCGTGGGTGACGTCAGCCCTTGGAAAAAGCTCTGTAATATTTCTTTTCTCCTCCTCTGCAAATCCCAATATATCTTTTGTCAGATCTCCTACAGAATTCTTTGCGCTAAAAAATCTTCCCCCTTCCAATAATTGATTTTCTATAGGATTCTTTGCGCCGTGCTTAAAAGAAAATTGATTGCAAGTGTTTTTTTTTGTTTTGCATATCTTTAATCGGACTTTAAGAGGCTTGAGACCAATTCAGATTGGGTGGGGATTTCATCACCCTTCCCAGGACCCCAGAAATCACATAAAGCATTTGCATCGACCATTCTTAATTAAAAAATACTAGACTCAGCCCTAAGGACGTCGCGCTCAATAGGACAGAGGATTAGTTATAGGCATCGACCGTTTATCCTAACCTGACTTTGCGGTGTCTAGGAATGTGTGTCTAAGGTAAGTGGTTACTTAATTAGGACCACTACTTTTGTAGTGGGGAGCCTCCCACTTACCTGGCAGTTACCTGGCCGCAATTGGCGGTGAAGAGGCGGTTAGAGGTCCTATTTCTAGCCCTTTGAAACAGTTAGGAGCTGTCTAGCTGACCTAGGTGACCCTAGATCTAGGCCTGATTGTGCATTTTTGGTTTAACGAAAGTGTGTCTTAACCCTTTATCGAAAATCTTTTTTGCAAACAGTTCCAAATAAAAAAAAAGGGAAAAAGGAAATTTTTTTATTAAAACTTGCAACTTGTCGCTTAAAATCCTTGCACCCCACCCCCACCCACTTTCTTCTCATAGACATTTTCTTACCCCCACATTCTGTTTTTCATTTTTTTGACTACACTACCTCCTTAAGTGTATGTCCGGTTGGACTAGGGACACTAGCGCCCGATTAGTCCGTGTTTCGTTGGTACCGACCGACGAACCTTTCAACTCTGAAGTCGAAATTCCCTCCATTTCCTTACCTCCACCTTCAAATTCTTCTTCCGAAGATATGTCGGGATATAATCCCAACAACACCTTACCCACGGGACTGATTCCACCTCCGTTAGGTGCGAATAACCCGAATCTCCCGCCTGTTGTAGCGCCTCAACGAATCGCGCTCCAGGATCTCTTCTACCCTTTCCGCTCCTCTTTACCTACCTGTCTTTCAACCCCACCAGCAAATGGGGACAATTTTGAAATAAAACCCCACTTCATCAATATGCTGCCAAAATTTCATGGATTGGAATCCGAAGATGCCTATATCTTTATCATTAAATTCCTAAACGTTTGCGCCATGATGAAAACAACCCAATTAAGTGATTACGCTATAAGGCTAAGGGTCATTCCTTTCACCTTATGTGACTTAGTCGAGAAGTGGCTATACAGCACAGCATCACATTCAATTCAAAATTGGGACGAGTTTGTTAAAGCTTTTCTTAAAAAGTTTTATCCTCATCACAAGACCACAAGAATTCGCAATAAGATTATACAATTTACCCAGCTTCCTTCCGAACCATTTTGGAAGTGCTTTGAAAGATTCAAAGACCTACTTGTTCAACGCCCTCACCATGGGATCGAAAATTGGCAACTTTGCCAAACATTATACAAGTGGATTGAACCCGGCAACGAAGCAGTTGCTAGAAACCATTTGTCAAGGTCACTTTCTAACCAAATCTAGTGAGGAAGCATGGCAGTTTCTCGAGGATCTTAGTGAACAAACAATTCAGTGGGAGAGCACAAAGACCACCTCATCTTCTTCTATTGGTCAATCTATGGCAGGCATACATCAATTAGATATGTCGATTGCTATGAAGGCCGAGATGGCCGCACTTATGAAAAAGCTAGAAGCCATTGAGACCAAAATCTCATTGTCTTCTCCTGTCCCTGGTTTACCCCCATGAACTGTTTGTGCTTGTTGTTCGGATCCATCACACCTTACCGAAGAGTGTCCTTACAATCCACCTGTTCAAGGACAAGATCAAGTCAATGTTGCTTTTCAGCAACGGCAAAGAAATGATCATTACTCTTCGACCTACAATCCGGGTTGGAGGAGTCACCCAAATTTTTCTTGGAATCAAAATCAGCAATTCCAAGGAAATAACAACTTTCAAAGGCCTCCTCCTCCACAACAACAAGCACCCCAACAAACTCAATACCAGCAATCTTTCCAACCACAACCTTATCCAAATCAAACGAACAATTTGGTTCAACCAAATGATGATAAGGTTATCTCACTCGAAAAAAGTCTAGATGCGTTTCTCAAGCAGTCTACAGATTCCGCAGCAAGGTTGGAAAATTCCATCCAGTCTTTGGTGCACAACAATGCTTCACACGATCAAAGCATCAAATCTATTGAGGCACAAATTGCACAACTAACTGTTGCGTTGAGCGAGAGAGAAAAGGAAAAGCTTCCATCTCAACCATTGCCAAATCCCGGTCACACACACAACGCACATGAATATCATAATGTAAATGCGGTGACCGTGTTGAGATCTGGAAAAGTGTTGCAAAATAATGTGGGTATTAGCGATGACATCCCCGCCGGTGGTTCTCCTTCTTCTTCTTCTCCATCTTCTTCTTCTTCACTTTCATCTTCTCCGCTAGAGCCTATTCTCCATTCTTCAAAAGGCTCTTCTTCTTCTAATCCGAACAGACCCACTTCTCACTTCACGAACACACTCACATTGGGATCCGTTCCGACTCCACATTCTACTCCACAGACTTTGGGCTCAACAGATTTTCAAAATGCTCCATTTCCAAACAGGTTGAGTCCCAATAAACCAACTGCATAAATGGAGAAGATTGTGGAGTTATTTAAGCAGGTTAGCATAAATATACCTCTCTTGGATGCAATACAACAAGTCCCTTCGTACGTAAAAAACTTAAAGGGCTTATGCACCTCAAAGAGAAAGTCGTCTCAAATACCCAAGAAAGTGCTAGTGGCTAGTGCAGTGAGCAATACTATTAACCAACCTCAACCCTTACCCCAAAAACGAAAGGACCCCGACTGTCCTACGATTTTAATAACTATTGGGGATAAGAAAATCAATCGAGCACTTTTAGATCTTGGGTCTAGTGTTAACCTACTTCCCTACTCTGTGTACGAGCAATTAGGGGTTGGAGAGTTGAAACCCACTCGCTGTACTCTCCAAATGGCTGATCGATCAATCACCCATCCTAGGGGTGAGCTAGAGGATGTATTGATCAAAGTTGGGGATTTCATATTCCCTATTGATTTTATTGTTATGGACACACAACCTGTTGCTAACCCACGGAACCAAATTCCGGTGATTTTCGATCGACCATTTTTGGCCACTTCCAATGCCGTAATAAACTGTCGCAATGGCTCCATGACTCTATCCTTCGGGAAGACGTCTAGCGAGTTCAATATTTACAAGTTAGGAAGTCTTCTCCCCGTGCCTAAAACTAGTACATGAGAAGTTTGCTCTATTCACGAAATCACGCAGGAGGACTGCGAGCTTGAAAGATTTTTGTTTGATGAAAACAGTTTTGACGCCACTAGTGCGTCCCTCCTTGAATCTACCACAGTTGACACAACCGATATTGATTATGAATGTTTCACTTTTTCGGATGATGACGAGTCACAGCCCGAATATGAGTCTTTTGAATTTTTGGATGAGTTAGTTGAACCATCCGAATCGGTTGTTTGTAGTGATTTCGAACCTGTGTTGGAGTCCTTTGAATTCGAGGTAGATTCCCCAATTTTACCTATGATTGTTTCGCCTCCGAAACTCGAACTCACGCCCTTGCCGTCTCACCTTAAATATGCTTACATAGGTGAGAATGAGACCTTTCCCGTTATCATATCGGCCTCTCTAGCCCTCGAGGAAGAGAACGCCCTTTTATGGTCTTACAAGATAGGCGGCAAGTTTTCGGCTGGACTATGGAGGACATCGAGGAGATTAGTTCCCTCATAACTGAATATCATATGCATATGATGGATGATGCCAAGTCGATAAAGGATCCGCAGAAATATCTTGGGGATAGTGTGGATAGTCAACCTCCTCCTTTAGAAGTTGAGCCATCCCCTTTCTTTTTAATAAGCTACGAGAATGCCAATATTCCACTGATTGCTGATCATTCACATTCTCATTTTGATTCATCACCATCTCATATCTATTCACTTCCACACTTTCCATCCCACCACTTCTATCTTCCCCAATTCTTTTTGGATCGGTACAATATGTTCTTCCACCAACCGATACTCTTTACAGATAAATTTTTCGACTGGTTGGTGTTGACGTTTGGTCTTTGCAAAGTTTGGCAATGACGTTTAACATTGTTTCAATGAAGTTTGGGGGGGCCTTTCTGTATATATATTTTGTTTTTCTTTTAAAAATAAAAAAAATTGTAAATAAATAAACAGGGGAGTGCCGACATTTTGTCCCTCTTTGTGTAGCATGACTGTGAGGACACTGTCAAAGTTAAGTTTGGGGGTATGCTCGGTAAGCCTTCTTTCCTTCGCATTCATTTGTACATATTTTTGAATTTGCATACTTATTTTAAAACCCATAAAAACTTGAAAAAATTCAAAAATTATAAAAAAATTAATGTATTCAATTTGGCCTAATTGATTTAAGTTTGACAAATAGGTTAACTAGCTAGGAACAACTAGATCCTAGACTTAGTAAATTAAAAGCCCTAAAAATAACATTTCTTAATGTTTAACAGTAGAAAATATATGTCTTTGTAGTTTATTTAGAAATAGGCAAATTTTGAATTCACTTCTTGGGCTAAGTTAAAACAAGAGAAGAGTATTGATGTTTTTATTAAAGTATAAGTCTGAAAAAATAGTTCCTAAGCTTAAGTCTAGATTCTGAAAATTTATACCCTACAACTTGCACAAACACGCACCTCGAAACTTGGAATAGTAGAATAGACCTTGAAATACTCTTGTCTAAAGTCCTTAGTACGAAGAAAAAAATTTATATATACAAGTGTGAATAAAGAAAAATGAACATTGGTTTTTGTAATTACTTAAGGCTGCAAAAATAGAAAAAATATTTAGCGAGGGTGCTTCATCACCTAGTGCCTTAGACCAACTGGTTTGGGTGTCACTGCTAAAGCCTTGGGTGTTGCAAGACTAGGAAGTATGCTTTAATGTGCAAACACATCTTGTAATCGGTTGTTGGTACCTCAAGAAGTATTAACGGTCGCATGAAGGATGTGTGAGCGAAATTCATTTAAAAATTCACCAATTAATAAGTACTTTGGACAACGGACAAGAGTATGATTGCTTGATTTGAATTTCCAAGTGTAGGGGTGATATATACACACACGTAGGGGTATGTGATTGGGATTTAGATAAGAGATAGGAATGAAGAATAGGACTTTTATCTTTAGTAGAGATGATAAAAATTCCTAAGTTGAGATAGAACCCTAGAAGGAAAACTTAAGAAATGCCGAAAGCTAAGTAAGTCTGCAGAACATATATAATCTTAAATTAAATGATAAGGAAGCGAGAAGAATATGGGTGGATGATTTATGAGTCAGATAATAGAAATCCTTGTTAGAAAACCTAATTGGAGAATAAAACTCAATTGGCCGAATTGATAGGATTTTGTGGGTAGTATCCGATGAAAACCCTCAGGAGACAACACTCCACCTACTAGGAACACCTAGAGGTTTAACGGCTTGTTGCACGAGCTCAGTGCAATCGCGATTCCCTGTGAAAGTGAGGTTAGGTTTTTGTTGAGAATAAACTAGGTTTGCTCGAGGACGAGCAAAAGATAAGTTTGGGGGTATTTGTTCACACCATAATATTGCATTATTATATTCCCCATTCCTAGTCATTTTACAAATAAACAGGTGCTTTTGACCTATGTCTGCTACTTAGTTACAGGTTACAGGTTCTTGGACAAAAACAGTGAAAAAGACAGAAGACGATGCAAAAAGTGAGACTAAGACCGACAAATGGGAGAACCTTGATCAAGCCTACACGAAGATCAGTTCATAAAGTATAAGGCAGTGCAAGGTTCAAGAATTCGTCACGAAGCAACGGCAAAAGTTCACTACAATTGTTCACTGTGGAGATCTGGAAGCAACCTGGAATCCAATCTGAGAACCAACCCAAGAAATAGTCATAAAAATTCAACAAGAAGCATTACAGAAAATTGCAGAATTCAAGCCTTTACTTTGGCCGCGGAACTGCGGCCGGGTTAAGCCCGTGTCGGTGACAAATTTTGTAGCGGTGCGCGGACTTTTACTAAGTCTTTTCTTAGGGGGTATTTTTGTAAAAGAAGATATGCGAGTCAATTGTAACCCTAGGGTTCCTATCCTCTATAAATAGGAACTCTAAATCTTGTATGAGGTCATGCCTCCTTTCATTAATAAAATTCAGATTTCTTTCGGAGAGCATCGATGCCACTTTTCATTTCATAAATTCAGATCTGTACTGCGTTGATGTTTGGAGAGAGCCATCAATAAAAATTAGTAAGTTCCTTTATTTTCTTTGCCTTAGTTTACTTTAATTTAGAATGTCTTTAAATTCCCTAATGAGCGAGTAGTCTCCTTGCTTGTTAGGGTTAGCTTTAGGGAAAGGTTTGAGAGATGAGATCTCTCACCCCTTTCTTGTCCCATCGCACATAATAATTAGAACTCCATGCATACATGCACATACCGCTCCCTGCGGAACCTTACCCCTCAAGGTAACGGTGATACCGTAGTATAATGGACCGGTTGCACATGTTTTCTATGGAGGTTAGGGTAAGGATCGATAAAGGAAAGACAAGAACCTAGAGGAAGAAACATCTTCCCAAATGATTCTAATCCACTTTATTGATAATTACCATAACACCTAATAGATCTATAATAGGGCATTGAAAGCGGTGAGGAAACCTTTAATCTCTTAACTTCCCCTAAACCTAACCCTAGCAAGACATAGATCTAGATAATCTTAGCATAAATTAATTTAGCTTTTAGAGATAATCAATCCGACACCCATCGGAATTAACTCGTTAGCGTGATTAGGAAAATACAAAATCCCTGTGGACCGACCCGTACTCACCTGCTAGCTACCAAGCGACGCCGTTCTTGATTGCGGTTATTAGATATTTTTGAGACTAATCACCAGTCTCCACTGAGCACCCGTACACCATCCTTGATGTCAAACACCGATAGATATGGGATCATCCATCGCCCATCATAAGGGTCAAGATGCGTATACGCTAGTCTACTCTGGTGTATCGATGCCGTGTCTCGATACACCCTCGACTAGGAACAGTTATAGGATGTACTCGTCGACTACCGTGGTGTCACGACCCGAAAGTACGGAATATGACCGGCACTTAAACTACGAACGTCTCGAGGCGTACGTAATCTAAGTAAACCGAAAACCCAGAAATCCAAACCAAGAAAGATGTAGAGTGCAGGAAAAACCAACTTAAAGCAAGTAGTTTCAATAGCATAAGCCGAATTAGGCGGTTTTAAAAACATCAAAAATTTCCCGAAAATTTCGGCAGAGTCTCCTTTGAAAATACTGGCCCCCAAATGGGATACAACATGAATAGTACACGAAATCAATAAAAAGGCATCCCCAAGCAGGAGCTAGCTCTTCGTCAATCGACGGTCACAACCACACAAGCAACATAATATACAACGCCAAGGGCGAGGATCAAAATTCAAAAGGAAACTATCCATGTTTGGTTGATGGAACTTCTAGATACAACAGAATAATGATATACAAGATATATAATGGGGGTACGATACAAGTAAACCCACCTAGTAGCAAATCACCCGAAGGAAACTATGCCCACAAAGCCGTAATGAAACCTGTACGGCAAACCTGCAAGAAACTGGGGCACAACGGGGGTGAGTTGCCAACTCGTGAATAGAAAAATATCTACGCACAGAAATCGCATAAATAACGCAACCTAGGTTAATAATCATAATATATCCTCAAATATATGAATAACACGTAGCCTATAACAAGGCTAGGGTAAATATCTAACCCGAGTGTAATCTCATGTGCCCGTGTCAGTGCCTCAAGTAGCAATATATCATATGAATGAGGTATGAATGCATGAAAATAGAATACATGTAAATGAAGAACTGTTTTCATAATTTAGTGAGATTTCCTTTGTATTTTTAAAATGAGGTATCATAATGAAATATGCATAAAACAGTGCCTAGCATCGGCACAAAACGTAATCCCAATATCTCGATATCTCTGTATCACAGTCTCTGTACCTCAATATCTCAAAATCTTAATGTCTCAATCATAATATCAAGGGCGCCGTCAGTCCAGACCGGCCCCTACCATCCATCTCAAGACCACGACGGTATCCTCCGGATATCCGACGCGTCAGGTAAAATCACCGGTAGGTAGTGCTCCCCTGCCAGGCTCACATCGTCATCATCACGCACTTCTTGCCCCGGGGTACCTTACCGGGTCCACCATGTACCCGAAACGGTTCATCCGTCTCCTCGAATCGGGTCTCGAAATCCATCAGCAAACTCATGGTGGACGACTCATACATCAAGGGAAAAACCGCACTTTTTATTTAAAAAGAGAGAAATCAGTTTATATAAGTTTTGCGGTTTTCCCCCCAAATCCAGAAAATCTCATGGAAATCCGAATCCAAAACATCAATAGCATGTAAAAACCATGAATATAGGCATAACAATGAATAACAGTATGCATGAAGTGACAAGTAATAACTACAATGTTAAGCTGGCATATAAGGCAGGCACACTAATATCATGTCAAATTACTAACTAACAAGCTAAGTCAAGCAATAATATTTTCTAAGGTGTACGTGACATGGCAATTACCGATGAAGATGTGTGTGAGCCGGCAAGTAAGTGTACGTGGTACATACGCATCATCGGTAATGGTGCTGGTGTCCTAACAATATGATATCAATATTGCAATAAGAAATTATAACATAAGTATGCAATGCGAAGCGAACCACAATAATAAGCTGGAGCTGAATACTAGACGCAACTGTAACTAACCTGCATTAATCTAATATAAGTCCTACAAATGGTGCCTTTTGAAATAACACGAATCATGGGGTTTTGAAAATAGGGGCTACGGTGTTTTTATGAAAAGATACGTCTTTTGAAATATCCGTAGGATCCCTTGGGCTGTCTTTTAAAATACCCACGATTCGTTAGTTTTTGAAATAGGTAAGAATCGAATCTAATCTAACAACTAAACTAAACTAAAGGGCTAAGCTAACAAGCTGGACTACAGGTAAGGAAACCGCCTAACATCTGAGTCGATCCATATACATACCTGTATATATATTAGTCGGTGATCCCGCCTCAATAATATCATATCCGATACCATATCTACAATCAGCCATCCCAAGTCAAGAGTGCGGATCAATCATCAAGATATAGCTCGTACGTAAATCCGTCGTACGGCATCCCCAAATCTCGGTACGGGTCAATATCATATTCCTCACACCATTCCTCTGGTATCCTCTTTATTCAAGATCATAGTCTAGGGTACTGACCTATGTCTAGTACAATACTAATATCCTCAATATACTCATGATCTGACTACAGATCGACAATCTCGTACAAACCGATACCGTCAGCACATAGCATCATCAAAGGTATACATCGCCCAATACGGCCTAATATCAATATCCTAGCATATCATGCCTCATATCACGATCACATGTCGACCATTTTATTTATAACATTATTCACCCGTATCGCCGCCCCAAGATCTGCTGTAACACCAGGACGTACCTCAAGTACGAATCCTGCCATATCACCGATATCACAACCACAAAACAAATCTCATCGACTCAGCTCAATCCCAAGTATCATCCTCAAATCCGTATGTGAACACATAGTCCCATACCCATGTGAACACATAACTATAAAGAATCTCATGAGCATATATAAAAAGGAATGTATGCAAGTATGTATGTGTGTATATGTAGTGCAACACTACCCTAGGGTTCGCAACACTAAAGTAATCCAACACACCAATATCCATCCTAACATCGTTATTAATCCCAAATAACATATACTAATTGTTGGTGTGTATACGCATCCGTATACACCACCACGGACTGCGGAGGTGCTATACGCCATCCACCCGACTTCTCCCCGTAGATATAAATCTACTCACCTGGTCCTCGTTCACCGGTGCCGACGTCGCCACGCGCTTGCTTGTCGTCTCGAAGTCCACATGGGGTACCTACATATCATAACGCACCATACCGCATTAAAATCCGACTCATGACCAAAACGACGCACGAATCCCACATAGATCAAAACCTATGGTTGCTTTCGCAAATCGACCCAAAAACTCTCGACGTCGGCGTACAAACGCCAAACCATCGAGAAAACTCCCAACACACTCATTTGCACATTCACGAACACTAATTTTAATATAAAATAGGTTAAAATTCACAAAAACCCCGATTTCACCTAAAAAGTCATTTTTCCGAAAATCTAGCAAGCACAATTCGCCGTTTTTGTACAAAACATGATATTTTAACAATTCTAGCGACCAAGATGATAACTTAATATCTTAATTATGCCATAGAAACCATTACGTAAATTTTAAACCCACAATTTAATTCGATTTCAAAAACCTAGTTTGCAATATTAACCAATTTTATAGCAAAATGCACAAACTACAATCTAGCTTGGATTTTCTTGAACTAAAGTATTAAAATACACTTAATAATGTTAATGAAGTCATGAAAAAACCTAATTATATTTTTCTCATAATCAAATTCATGGTTTACAAAAACCTAGCTAGCAATATAGCTTAAATATTACAATTCCAAACTAACAATTTGCAACTAGAAATTTGATTAGGTTTTCATTTCACAATATGAAGAACTACAATTGCAACCACAATTACATACACAAAAACCTAACTTGAATTTCATAAACCCTTACTAAGTTTTTCCAAACATACAATTAAACCCAAATTAATAACTAATAATGCTTGATTTAAGGTATTCAAACAACAATTTAACAAAAGGTCTTGATTTATACCTCACAAGATCAAGGATCTAGCATGCAAATTCTAGCCTCCAAAAGTAGCTTCCATGCTCCTAGATCCATGTAAGTTTGGCTAATGAGAAATGGGTAGGAGTTGGATTTGGATTTTGGGATTTATTTGATGGATTTTGAGGCAATTTTTGAAGCAAAAGAGATGGAAAATGGGGGAAAAAGTTGGGGGCTGTTGTAGCAGAATTTCATCTGAGGAGGGAGTGGGGAGAGGTGTGGGGGAGTTGTGGAAAAGAATCCAAGTCAAAGCCCCTCCCAAATTACCATAATACCCCCACCTACTTTACTATATATAAAAACCTTATTTTAACCCATTTCTCACATGATTTAAGGTCAAAAAGAGGGAAATAAAATCCTTGGGCTGCTACAATAGTATGGGGCCGGCCAAGGGGAGTGAGGGTGAGTGTGAGAGACTTTACAAAAAAATTCTATGCAAAAAGACCCCCCACAATACCATATTTGCAAGTTTTAGTTCAAAATAACAATATTTTTGTTTTCCATATAATAAATCAATTAAAACTTGAAATAAAATACTAAAAAATTATATTACAACTAGATTTTAATTAACATGATTTTAAAGATTAAAATTAGCCCATTTAAATTTGTATTTATCGCTAATTTATTGTATTTTTTTACCGGCTTAAAATAATATTAAAATAATTAATTTCGGAAAAATTTTCAGAAAATTTGAAATTTCAGCAGTGGTTCAATAAACACCAAATACTATCAATTACATAGCTAGAATATGTATATTTAATTTTATAATAAAGATATTTGCATTTTGACTTTTTACAGAAAACCCCCTTATTTTACCGTTTTTTCGAAATTTCACCGAAACGATTTTCAAAACGTTACAATCTTCCCCCCTTAAAGAAATTCGGTCCCCGAATTTAAATTAAAACTTCCCCCAAATACTAAAATATTTCAGCCAAAACCATCAAATCGCCGGGGCTCCGAAATCATAAATACATAAAACAAATCGTAGCGCAACGCATCCGCATGAAAAATGAGCATATAACTCAAACCAGAACTCCGTCAAGCATCCCGCAATCATCAGAGTCATGGGGAAGACATCAATACCAAATCCAAAGCAAAACCAATATGATATAACTCGAAACTATACATGTAAAATATATTCAGGTACTGTCCTCTGACTAGTCCTGTTCAGTACGAAAACACATAGCAATATCATAAAAACGTACTGCTCTATAAGAAAAATCAATCCCCAAAATACGCGTCAAAATACTACATGCGTCTTGTGCGCAAGGAAATCAAAATCCAAATATGTGCCATACATATGCACAGAAACAACATCTAAGTGCATCGGGTGTGCACGAAACATCTGTCATAGGCAACATGTGTGCCTGACAGCAAAATCAGGTGCATCTGACATGCACGAAAAATCTCGATTTAGTGCATCTGATGTGCACCAAAATCACACTTCAAAACATGCGCCCAACATGCGCGAAAATCCAAATCAGGTGCATCCATCGTGCACGAAATCATGAAATCCAATATCAAGTGCCGAACATGCGCAAAATCAAATCAGGTGCACAAGGTGCACAAAACAAATATCGAACATCACCATCGAAATCAAAGTCCAGGGCATCTAAATGCACAACATACGTAACACTGTACTGCAAGCATATATGAACTATACCGCGTGCAAAAACCAAATCGTGTGTGTATATACGCACAAAATCAACTCAAATGTCTAAAACCGTAAAATCGCAAACATGTGAAACCAAGCACGAAAACGATATCAAGTGCAACACTGTGCAAAGATCGTAAATCCTCAATCATCAAAATCAAATCATACGAATAAATCACCCAAAACATCGAAATCAATAATGGCGGAATAGTACCGCTCAAGTGCATCCTCTAAGAATCTCGGGCCAACTGTCGCGGTTACTAGTGGGACGTCTCGTCGATGATCATGAACTCTGGCCTGCTGGTGTGCGTAACACGACCACTCCTGGGTCCAAGTCTTCTCGTAATTTGTCCCAGAAAGGTCCTGTCGAGGTCTCTCCCAAATCTCGCCTCTGCCGAACTATCCGAAAGTCATCGTTCCTTACTAGATCTGTTCTCATTCCAGAACGGCTGCATACTCATCACGACTCCTTCTGGAAGGTAAATCCAAGTACCATGCCTCGGCATGCGCATCGCATCTCTGATGTCGGCGGAGTGGAACGTCATCTCATCTAGATCTGGTACGAACCTCTTACTTCACTTTCCTCTAATGTCATCTTCTTTGGACTCATCTCGTCGCGGCTGCATGGACTGAGCTCCAACGGCTATCCTCGTATCTAGAGTCTCCCAAGAAATACATCTCACCACCTAGCATCCGAATTAAGTCGAGCCATCCGATCGAGTCGTCAAAACCTCATAATCCCCCAAGAGCTCAACATCTTGAGCACAGTTTAATAGTATCGAGTACATACCACAGCATCGGTGGTCCAGCCGTAGAAGGGCAAACCCAAGCCTCACTAATGGCGCCGTAGAACTGCCGCAAACCTGAAGGTTCAAAGGCTTTCACACGGTCATTAAGTCGAGTTAGGGTTTCATTCTTCTAGAGGGACCATAGAATTACCTGCATGTCTTTCCGACTACTTTAAACTTGGAATAATAGGTTTTTGACATTCGATCGTCTCTGTCGACTCCCAACGTCTCCGCGTGAAGTCGTCTCTAGCTGGAATCAATCTATCTGATGACCTCGCGTCGGGGTAGGCGAACGATCCACATGTCCTAGTCATTCATCCTCGATGACTAGCGACCTTCTATCATCTCTTAGTACAGCTCGTTCTGCACTAACGCCAGCATCTGGGGCGATATCTCGTCGTTCGCAGCAATAACTGGCTCGCTCGTCTGCACGCTGAACAGTGCCTCGACCATCATGGATAAGCAACACACCAACGGTCATCAAAATCTGGCTGGCCTCTGTCAGTAGCCCAATCCTCTGATACTGATCGACACGTCCGAGAAATCTCATAAAGGCGATCCGCCAAACGCTCGTGGCGCGGAAACACAGTAAAAAGACACATCTCCGCAATCGAGTGTCGCCGGAATTTCGCCCTGGTCAGTCCTCGTTCGTGACGAGCTCGTGCTGACCGGAACTCTAGCCGTAGCTCTCCCTGCCCGTAATCGTGGCAGCAAAACCATAACTGGTACTCATGAGGCTAGATCGGAATGAATATAATACTGAGCAAAGAAATGTACATCCTAAGGCTTCTTAAGTGGAGTAGCGTATCGTAAATATGCCGCGGAACATACCCACGGTACGTCACTCTACTTTAGTCACCTATTCCATCAACCAAGGGTCATCCTACGCTCCGAAGGTAAAACCTAACGCTCTGATACCAACTTTGTCACGACCCGAAAGTACGGAACATGACCGACACTTAAACTACGAACGTCTCGAGGCGTACGTAATCTAAGTAAACCGAAAACCCAGAAATCCAAACCAAGAAAGATGTAGAGAGCAGGAAAAACCAACTTAAAGCAAGTAGTTTCAATAGCATAAGCCGAATTAGGCGGTTTTAAAAACATCAAAAATTTCCCGAAAATTTCGGCAGAGTCTCCTTTGAAAATACTGGCCCCCAAATGGGATACAACATGCATAGTATACGAAATCAATAAAAAGGCATCCCCAAGCGGGAGCTAGCTCTTCGTCAATCGACGGTCATAACCACACAAGCAACATAATATACAACGCCAAGGGCGAGGATCAAAATTCAAAAGGAAACTCAAAAACCACAAGAAAACCACATAAATACAACGCGCGACTCTAAGGTCGAAAGAATAAACATCACTGGTCTCTATCTCAAATAAATACATGTTTGGTTGATAGAACTTCTAGATACAACAGAATAATGATATACAAGATATATAATGGGGGTACGATACAAGTAAACCCACCTACTAGCAAATCACCCGAAGGAAACTATGCCCGCAAAGCCGTAATTAAACCTGTACGGCAAACCTGCAAGAAACTGGGGCACAACGGGGGTGAGTTCCCAACTCGTGAATAGAAAAATATCGACGCACGGAAATCGCATAAATAACGCAACCTAGGTCAATGATCATAATATATCCTCAGATATATGAATAACACGTAGCCTATAACAAGGCTAGGGTAAATATCTAACCCGAGTGTAATCTCATGTGCCCGTGTCAGTGCCTCAAGTAGCAATATATCATATGAATGAGGTATGAATGCCTGAAAATAGAATACATGTAAATGAAGAACTGTTTTCATAATTTAGTGAGATTTCCTTTGTATTTTTAAAATGAAGTATCATAATGAAATCAGCATAAAACAGTGCCTAGCATCAGCACAAAACGTAATCCCAATATCTCGATATCTCTGTATCACAGTCTCTGTACCTCAATATCTCGAAATCTCAATGTCTCAATCACAATATCTAGGGTGCCGCCAGTCCAGACCGGCCCCTACCATCCATCTCAAGACCACGACGGTATCCTCCGGATATCCGATGCGTCGGGTAAAATCACCGGTAGGTAGTGCTCCCCTGCCAGGCTCACATCGTCATCATCACGCGCTTCTTGCCCCGGGGTACCTTACCGGGTCCACCATGTACCCGAAACGGTTCATCCGTCTCCTCGAATCGGGTCTCAAAATCCATCAGCAAACTCATGGTGGACGACTCATACATCATGGGAAAAACCGCACTTTTTAATTAAAAAGAGAGAAATCAGTTTATATAAGTTTTGCGGTTTTCCCCCCAAATCCAGAAAATCTCATGGAAATCCGAATCCAAATCATCAATAGCATGTAAAAACCATGAATATAGGCATAACAATGAATAACAGTATGCATGAAGTGACAAGTAATAACTACAATGTTAAGCTGGCATATAAGGCAGGCACACTAATATCATGTCAAATTACTAACTAACAAGCTAAGTCAAGCAATAATATTTTCCAAGGTGTACGTGACATGGCAATTACCGATGAAGATGTGTGTGAGCCGACAAGTAAGTGTACGTGGTACATACGCATCATCGGTAATGGTGCTGGTGTCCTAACAATATAATATCAACATTGCAATAAGAAATTATAACATAAGTATGCGATGCGAAGCGAACCACAATAATAAGCGGGAGCTGATTACTAGACGCAACTGTAACTAACCTGCATTAATCTAATATAAGTCCTACAAATGGTGCCTTTTGAAATAACACGAATCATGGGATTTTGAAAATAGGGGCTACGGTGTTTTTATGAAAAGATACGTCTTTTGAAATATCCGTAGGATCCCTTGGGCTGTCATTTAAAATACCCACGATTCGTTAGTTTTTGAAATAGGTAAGAATCGAATCTAATCGAACAACTAAACTAAACTAAAGGGCTAAGCTAACAAGCTGGACTACAGGTAAGGAAACCGCCTAACATCTGAGTCGATCCATATACATACCTGTATATATATTAGTCGGTGATCCCGCCATAATAATATCATATCCGATACCATATCTACAATCAGCCATCCCAAGTCAAGAGTGCGGATCAATCATCAAGATATAGCTCGTACGTAAATCCGTCGTACGGCATCCCCAAATCTCGGTACGGGTCAATATCATATTCCTCACACCATTCCTCTGGTATCCTCTTCATTCAAGATCATAGTCTAGGGTACTGACCTATGTCTAGTACAATACTAATATCCTCAATATACTCATGATCTGACTACAGATCGACAATCTCGTAAAAACCGATACCGTCAGCACATAGCATCATCAAGGGTATACATTGCCCGATACGGCCTAATATCAATATCCTAGCATATCATGCCTCATATCACGATCACATGTCTACCATTTTATTTATAATACTATTCACCCGTATCGCCGCCCCAAGATCTGCTGTAACACCAGGACGTACCTCAAGTACGAATCCTGCCATATCACCGATATCACAACCACAAAACAAATCTCATCGACTCAGCTCAATCCCAAGTATCATCCTCAAATCCGTATGTGAACACATAGTCCCATACCCATGTGAACACATAACTATAAAGAATCTCATGAGCACATATAAAAAGGAATGTATGCAAGTATGTATGTGTGTATGTGTAGTGCAACACTATCCTAGGGTTCGCAACACTAAAGTAATCCAACACACCAATATCCATCCTAACATCGTTATTAATCCCAAATAACATATACTAATTGTTGGTGTGTATACGCATCCGTATACACCACCACGGACTGCGGAGGTGCTATACGCCATCCACCCGACTTCTCCCCGTAGATATAAATCTACTCACCTGGTCCTCGTTCGCCGGTGCCGACGTCGCCACATGCTTGCTTGTCGTCTTGAAGTCCACTTGGGGTACCTACATATCATAACGCACCATACCGCATTAAAATCCGACTCATGACCAAAACGACGCACGAATCCCACATAGGTCAAAACCTATGGTTGCTTTCGCAAATCGACCCAAAAACCCTCGACGTCGGCGTACAAACGCCAAACCATCGAGAAACTCCCAACACACTCATTTGCACATTCACGAACACTAATTTTAATATAAAATAGGTTAAAATTCACAAAAACCCCAATTTCACCTAAAAAGTCATTTTTCCGAAAATCTAGCAAGCACAATTCGCCGTTTTTGTACAAAACATGATATTTTAACAATTCTAGTGACCAAGATGATAACTTAATATCTAAATTATGCCATAGAAACCATTATGTAAATTTTAAACCCACAATTTAATTCGATTTCAAAAACCTAGTTTGCAATATTAACCAATTTTAACAATTTTATAGCAAAATGCACAAACTACAATCTAGCTTGGATTTTCATGAACTAAAGTATTAAAATACACTTAATAATGTTAATGAAGTCATGAAAAAACCTAATTATATTTTTCTCATAATCAAATTCATGGTTTACAAAAACCTAGCTAGCAATACAGCTTAAATATTACAATTCCAAACTAACAATTTGCAACTAGAAATTTGATTAGGTTTTCATTTCACAATATGAAGAACTACAATTGCAACCACAATTACATAAACAAAAACCTAACTTGAATTTCATAAACCCTTACTAAGTTTTTCCAAACATACAATTAAACCCAAATTAATAACTAATAATGCTTGATTTAAGGTATTCAAACAACAATTTAACAAAAGGCCTTGATTTATACCTCACAAGATCAAGGATCTAGCATGCAAATTCTAGCCTCCAAAAGTAGCTTCCATGCTCCAAGATCCATGTAAGTTTGGCTAATGAGAAATGGGTTGGAGTTGGATTTGGATTTTGGGATTTATTTGATGGATTTTGAGGCAATTTTTGAAGCAAAAGAGATGGAAAATGGGGGAAAAAGATGGGGGCTGTTGTAGTAGAATTTCGGCTGAGGAGGGAGTGGGTAGAGGTGTGGGGGAGTTATGGAAAAGAATCCAAATCAAAGCCCCTCCCAAATTACCATAATACCCCCACCTACTTTATTATATATAAAAACCTTATTTTAACCCATTTCTCACATGATTTAAGGTCAAAAAGAGGGAAATAAAATTCTTGGGCTGCTACTATAGTGTGGCGCCGAACAAGGGGAGTGAGGGTGAGTGTGAGAGACTTTACAAAAAAATTCTATGCAAAAAGACCCCCCACAATACCATATTTGCAAGTTTTAGTTCAAAATAACTATATTTTTGTTTTCCATATAATAAATCAATTAAAACTTGAAATAAAATACTAAAAAATTACATTACAACTAGATTTTAATTAAAATGATTTTAAAGATTAAAATTAGCCCATTTAAATTTGTATTTATCGCTAATTTAATGTATTTTCTTACCGGCTTAAAATAATATTAAAATAATTAATTTCGGAAAAAATTTCAGAAAATTTGAAATTTCAGCAGTGGCTCAATAAACACCAAATTCTAGCAATTACATAGCTAGAATATGTATATTTAATTTTATAATAAAGATATTTGCATTTTGACTTTTTACAGAAAAACCCCTTATTTTACCGTTTTTTCGAAATTTCACTGGAACGATTTGCAAAACGTTACACGTGGCCCCACTAGTATGATCTCATCATAGTCCCAGTAGTCGAGTACTTATCCTAAGGGCTTTATCAACATGTAATCATAGAGACAATCAGAGTACATGTTAAGATAAAGTACAACCAGATAGCGTACTATCATGTCTAGCAAGAAAGTCCTCCCAATATATGTCCAAGCATCCACTACAATATACATCGTATGTACAGTAATGGCCTCTAGGGCATACATATAACTAACACGTACACTACGCCTTGATAGGGTCAACAAACACAGCACGAATACTAAATAGCACTTATCTGAAATGACGGAGGGCTACAACTGGTTTTGAATAAAACCTTTAACGTAATGAACTTGATATCGTTGTAGAATCCATTGATTTGAAAAGGTGTGGTTTAAGCTCCGCTTAATCGAATAGTTTTCAAAACAAACCGAGTGGGTTGTAGCATTTTCTATTTTTGCTAAAGAGGCCACTCCCGGTGAAGGCATCTAGGCTCTTTCCTCATTGAATGAGGTGCTGGATATTCATAAAGGAATACCTGTCATGACCCGAAATAGCACGTGACTGGCACTTGAATCATATGAAGTCTATAGGACCCCACCAAATTCAAGTAAGCCAAAAGCCCAGAAATCTAAACCATTTTTAATAATAAGTGAGGGAAAACTTGTTTTAAAACAAGTGGTTTTAATAAAATAAGCGGCATTAAACCTTTCAAAGCAACATCATATTTTCCCGAAAATTTCGGCTGAGTCTCTTTTGTAAATACTGGCCCCAAACGAGTACATACATGCATAATATAAAGGCATCCCCAAGCGGGAGCTAGCTCTTCTCCAATTGTCGGACACAACCACGCAATGCAATATAATATACAACGCCGAAGGGCGAGGATCAAAACTCATCAAGAAAAGCAATAACCACTAGAAAACCATAATAATACAAGCGCGGGACTCTAAGGTCGAAAGAATATACACACAGGTCTTCTAAGTCTATAAAATATACAAGTCTGGTTGATGGAGTTTACTAGATACAACTGAAATAAATAAAAGTATAATGGTGGTCATGATACGAGTGAGCCCACCTAACAAAGCAATCACCCGGAAGGAAGCAGTGTGCCAGCAAACCGCAACGAAACCTGTACGGCAAAACCTGCAAGAACTGTGGCACAACGGGGGTGAGTTGCTAACTCGTGAGTAGAAAACATCACCGAGCAGAAATCGTATGTATGACTCAATCCTAGGTCATACAATAGTAATATCCTGAAAATAACATAGCCTGAAGCATCTAAATAAAGGCGAGGGTAAACATCTGTACATAAGTGTAATACCAAGTGCTCATATCAGTTCCTTAGATAACAACATATCATATCTATGATGTATAAATGCATGGAAACAGAATACATCTAAATGAGAAAAAAAAATCTTATCTCAGTGAGATTTCTGTATAAAAACCGAAGTATCATCAATGAAATCATAAGAATCCATGTCAAGCATCGACACAAAATTTATTTCCAAATATCTCAATATCTTGGGCTCCGGCAATCCGGACTAGCCCCTGGGCTCCGGCAATGCGGACTAGCCCAAATAATAAATCTCATGACAACATCAGTATTCTCCGGATATCCGCCGCGTCACAAATAACCGATCGATAGTGCTCCCCTGCCAGGCTCAATGCCATCATCTGCGACCATCTTGCCCCGGGGTACCGCACCGGGTCCACCATGCACCCGCAGACGGTTCCTCCTCCTCCTCGAATTGGGTGTATGATGTCTCTCATGAGCCGAGACAACTCATGGTGGACACCTTTCAAATCATATTACGAGAAAACCACAACTTTTATCTTTTGAAATGAAAATGAGTTTATAAAATCCTTACGGTTTCTTCAAATCCAGAAATCTCATAGAAAATCCAAAATCCCAATACCGAGAGTCAATAATCAATAAATTACAGGCATAAAGCCCTATAATATCGCATAACACAATAAACGTATAAATGCATGAGATATCTTAGAAACAAATGCAATATCTAAACAAGCATATGAAAGCAAACGCGCTAGTACTATATTAAGACTACCGTTAGCAATTTGTACAAAGAAGTAATATTATCTAATGTTTACGTGATATGGCAGTTACCAATGATGATGTGTGTGAGCCAGCAAGCAGGTGTACGTGGAGTATACGCATCATCGGTAATAGTGCTGGTGTCCTGACAGCAGGGTTTTGTTAGTTATATGTATGCCCTAGAAGCCATTGTTGTACATGTGATGTATATTAAAATGGATGCTTAGATATATATAGAGAGGACTTTCTTGCTCGATATGATAGTATGCTATCTGGTTTCACTTTATCTTAACTTGTTAACGAATACTGTTTTGTGATCACGTGTTGATAAAGCCTTTAGGATATGTACTCGACTACTAGGACTATGATAAGATCATACAAGTGGGGCCAGGATGGTCAATGAGTACATCCTATAACTGTTCCTAGTCGAGGGTGTATCGAGACACGGCATCGATACTCCAGAGTAGGCTAGCATACACGCATCTTGACCCATATGATGGGCGATGGATGATCCCATATCCATTGGTGTTGGATATCAAAGATGGTGTACGGGTGCTCAGTGGAGACTGGGTACACTGAACAGACTCGCCAAGAACTCCTGCATGGTATTATACCTATCGTCAGATAGCAGTTCTCTGGTGACACTGGTACAGGTTAGTCTGTAGACCCAAGATCGACATAGAGTCTTGTGTGATTCCCACTATGCTTTGATTTCCATCTTACCACGTCCAAGAGGGCATGTAAAATGGTGTCTTTTGGGTACAGTCCCGAATCACATGGAGGCAATGAGCGATAGGAGGGGTTTCGTCTCTCCCGGTATAGGGAGTTGATGTTGTGCTGTGTTCGATTGGCTATAACTGGAAGTCCCTGGTCAGGGCTGATATGGAGATTTACTGGTAAGTGTTATCAGTAGTTTCTCGACCCGTTATGAGCCTTACATCGACACGACTTATCTGTTACTGCGGTCCGACGTTTACCACCCCTAGACTAGATATGCAACATATCAGACGAAGAGATCGGACTGTACGGTAGTGTTTACTGATTGGATTCACAGGAGAATGTACAGGCTTGCTTGTTGATCTTCTGATCGCTCAATACCTGGGTGGCTGTTACGTTTAGCTGACCGCTTGCAACTTGTGGGTGTTTGATATGATCATCACCTACTGCCGGCGTATTGACGATTCTTTAGAGTCCTACATGGAGGTTTCCTGACTCAGGCAAAATGGAGTAGGAGCACTTATATGATATGTGCGGGACCGAGAATAATACCATATGAGATGCCGTATTCTATTCTTGCGATATATGATATAGCCGGGTCATCCGATCAAATGTTGATTCGATGAATCGGTACTTGTTATATTCGTCGGTTATATGCGATATAGCCGGATTATCGGATCAAGTGTTGATTCGATAATTTAATGTATAATTATATATGTGATATATTGTATTACATTAACTAATATAAGCTCGCTTTATTAATTGATTTTCTCACCGGTTAATACATTGATATATATATATATATATATGCGATATATTTTAATTGTATTATTTTCTTTTCTTACTAAAATATTATATATGTGATATATAATATTGTAACAAGTTATGATTACAAATGCAACATGTTTTGTGGAGATTAAACAAGTTAGGGTTTCATTTGGGTTAGCATTTGGGTTAGCTTTTTCAAGAAGCTTTCTTTGTTTTTAGCTAAGATATTTTGTTAAGATATTTTTGTAGATATTTCTTAACCCAACTCAAACCCTTTACCTTAGGTTTATTCTCTACATGATTTAAGCCTTTCATTCTTAACTCAAGGTTGGATTTGTAACCACAAAATAATTCATTATGCATCACAAATACTTTTCTTCTTCTTCTTTCTCTTGAAAAGCTTTCTAGCTTTTGGGTTAGTGATGAATAAGTGTGAGAAATTGAAAGAAAAAGAGAGCAAAATTCCTACTTCATCATCCTCATCTATTCTAGCCACTTAGATTAGGGTGTTCACTTCACTAATACTTGATTAGAGAAGTGAGAGCTTGAGTTAAAGACTCTTCAAGGTAGATCATCTTCGAAAAGGAAGACTTCAAGCAAGCATGGATCATTCGGCTTGTGGAGCCTCTCTAGAGTCCGAAAGTTCATGGATCGCGGCGAAGGGACTACTACTCGGAGCTTATGAAGCGAAGTAACGGACTACAAAGGTTGTAATCCCTCTCTCTTAGATGTAATGTTATTTACATGCATGTTAAACCTAATTATCTAGCAAAGATCCTCGCTTTAGGTCATTCGGCACTTGAAAATTTTAAAATTCGGCATGGTTGATGCCTTATAGACCCTTGTGATAGTGCCTAGTAACCTTACAGTGGTATCAGAGCTTAGCTAGAGTATTAAGCGACGTGTAGACGAAGTTAAAAGTCTAATCGAACCCCGAAACGTCGTATTTGACCCCCTCTCTGGAATTTTTTTTAAAAGATGGTCTTTTTCGTATTAAAAATACTCAAAAAATTAAGCAGGTGATTCTATGGATAACTGTGAAATACGAAGCCTTAATTCCTTCAAGTCACCGTGGAACCGCGGCAATACCAGGCTTTTCGCGGTGGTTCCACGGCCGTACTTAGGTATTAGGGATAGATATTTCTAGGTAACATCCGTAGGTATTACTACATACTTCTGGAAATTTTAAATATTACAGAAGTGTTGAGTTTTCTGGAGATCTTTAGAATTCGTTGATTCGATCGGAAAGTTTAACATTGATTATTTATCTGGATTGTGATACAATATGTGGAATTCATATAGTTAGGCATGAAATGCGAAGTATATGATATTTCGGATTTAAGATGTCTAAAGTGATTATGGATTCCAAATGTTGTAGTTTTACACTTTCTTTTCTGTGACCGTAAGCGTAGTAGGTGGTGTATCGCCGGCTTCGTTGCTATACATCAACGACAATCGGGATACGCATATTTGCTTACGTTGATGATATGAGATATTATGTGTTGCTGTGATATGTTATATTGGATCATCGTCTTCTGAACAGCCGAGGGTTTTATGTGAGATGAGAGTTTTCTTTTTCATTCATGTAAAATTCATTTGTATGTAATATTCTTTTATTGGGGCATTTCCGGGTTAAGGATGATGTCACCATTGTATATTATTTACTTTTCCGCATTAGGATAGACCCAAGGAGGGGAGCACAAGTAACCGGGTTCTAGGGTCCAGTGGGAGGCCATCTCGAGGAGTCGAGACTGGGTCTCCTAACCCTAGAATTGGCAGAGTTGCTTGCCGCTCTCGTAGGGGTCTAGGGATGTGGGTTTGGCTATTCATCGCGACCGTGGAATCCGTGTTTTATACAGGCTCAAAATAAAACATGGACGTCCTAGTATATCTAATATTTCATATGTCATCTTCCGCTGCAATGTCCTGTGATGAGATCATATTACTGCCTGAGACGAATGCTTATATTATATATATATGATGATATATAAATATTACTGCTTTCGTTTCTTCTGTGATGCTTAGGAAGTATAATTGATGGGTTTTATTAACGAGATTAATAAATGAAAAGAAACCTAAAAGATGTTGTAGAATCAAAACTTTATAAAAAGGTTAGCTAAAGTTTTGCTTTGCATAGCGGTATATATGATATACCCTGCACCTTATTCGATGAGGAAAGAACCGAGATCCCTTCACCGGGAGTGACCTCTTTAGCAAAACTGGTAGATGCTACAAACTCACAGTTTAGTTTTTGATTGTTTCTATTGTTCTTGCTTTTCACAACGGTATTTATGAAATATCCTGCACCTTATTCGATGAGGAAAGAGCCGAGATCCCTTCACCAGGAGTGGCCTCTTTAGCGAAACTAGAAAATCCTAAAAAACATTCCTTTTCAGAATTACTTGTTTCTACAACGATATCAAGTTCATTACGCTTATGCTTTTCTGAAAAACCCGCGTAGCCGTCCGTCATTTCAGATAAGTACTACTTAGTATTCATGCTATGTTTGTTGACTATGTTAAGGCGTAGTGCGCGGTAGCTAATTAGTGCTTATCTGTTAAAACATGAGATGTTATTGGATTAGGGTATTTGTACGACTTTGTTGACTATGTTAAGGGTCGTGCAGGTGGGTTTAATTCAAGTGGGAAATGACGGGTTGAACTTGGATAGCAATTATGATTTGTTGACTATGTTAAGGTCATAAGTTGCTAGGAGCAAAAGTATTATTGGGAATTTCAAATGTTGAAATTTGCAATGAGATTGCATACCTTCTATGAGATAGATGGATCCTGATATCCACTGCGAGTAACAGTTACTCCTGGGAGAATTTTACAAAGGACAATTAACCGATCAAATAGGTGTCTAGAAAGGTGTTAACGGGGTTACGCCACTGGGAAAATGAGGTTTACTTTAATTAGGTCCGTGCGAAAGCACGGGGAACCTCTCTCAAAGTACCAACACTGGCCTGGCTGAAAGATTGGCGAACTTGTAAGGTGTAATTAATCCCGGCTAATCTTTCCTTTCAGGGTTTGAAGGAAAATTTGATAAAAACAGTGGGAGACATCCTGATTAGATAAGATAATAACCAATCTAATCTTGCAAGAGCATACGCTAAAGTGTTTTCTTCTCTCTCTCTCCAGGTAGCGACCATGTCAGGCCTTAATCAAGATAATAATATGGATGTATTCACCGAACCCGCTTGTTATACTGAGCAGGGGAACGTTGGTTCCGTTCTTTCTTATAATTGCTATAAGACTGAACAGGAAATAGGGGAATACAAGAATTCATACGCCGCCCAAACGAAGAATAAACATGTTGTTGTATATTCTTCGTATGTGTTAGATACTGAGAACTGTTTCTCAGTTCACTCTACGTCCTGGGCATTAGATACCGGATCAGGATCCCACATATGGAATATATTTCATGGGCTAAAGAAAGGTAGAGAACTGGGAATGGGTGATCATTCCGTAAGTGTAGGGAATGGTGCAAATGTTGCTGCCAAAGCAGTTGGCGAATATCACCTTGTATTACCAAGTGGTAATATATTGATTCTGAACGAATGCTATTATATATCGAACATGATATGCAACATTATATCAGTTTCATTATTGAGTAAAGAAGGATATAATTTTGTAATACAGGATAATGTTATGAACATCTTCCTAAATTAAAAGTTGATTGGATCAGGCTCGTTAAATAATGTCATATACGTTCTAAATCAAATCACAGTTCTTAATATACAGAACACACACAAGAGGAAAAGTTCAGAAATGAACGAATCCTTCTTGTGGCATTGTAGACTTGGTCTTATCAATGAGACACGACTAGCTAAGTTACATAAAGATGGTTATTTAAATGTGTTCGAATTATCATCTTCTGAAACTTGCCATTCATGTCTCAAAGGCAAAATAACCAAAACGTTTAGTGGACACGGAGAAAGAGTTACGGAACTCTTAGGACTGATACATAGTGATGTATGTGGTCCCATGTCTACACATGCCAGGAACGGTTCTTCCTACTTCATTACATTCACTGACGATCTCTCAAGATACGGACATGTGTTCTTGTTGAAATACAAGTCTGAAGCTTTTGAGAAATTCAGAGAATATAAGAACGAAGTAGAGAACCAAACGGGTAAAAGTATTAAGATCCTTCGATCTGATCGAGGAGGAGAATACTTGAGCAATGAGTTCCTGGACTATTTAAAAGAGAATGGGATTCTCTCTCAGCTTACTCCTCCCTATACACCACAGCACAACGGTGTATCGGGGCGGAAGAATCGCACCTTATTAGATATGGTGCGCTCTATGATGAGCTCCGTTGAGTTGCCTATTTCCATTCAGGGTTATGCGCTGGAGACAGCAGCATACCTATTGAATCAAGTTCCATCTAAATCTGTACCCACCACACCATATGAGATATGGAGTGGGAAAAGACCATATTTTAAACGAGTTAAGATATGGGGTTGTCCGGCCTATGTCAAAAGGCAAAATCCGGACAAGCTCGAGGCACAATCAGTTCTTTGTGAGTTTGTGGGATATCCAAAGAATTCTTAAGGATATATTTTCTACAACACTGAGGAACAAAAGGTGTTTGTTTCTCAATATGCCACCTTTTTGGAAGAGGAATTTCTTGCAAAAGAAATTGGTGGCGAAGAGGTAGAACTGGAAGAAGTTCCAGCAGCATAAACTGCAACTGAAAATTTAATGGAACCAGAGGATTCAGTAGTTCCCGACGAACCCCCGCCTCTCCGCCGATCTAGTAGGGTTCCTCATCCACCTGAGAGATACTAAGGTTTTCTCATTGATGGTGGGAGTGAGGATTACATCATGGAAGATGATGACCCGACTAGTTTCAAGCAGGCCATCACGAGTGGTGACTTTGTGAAATGGCTGGATGCAATGCGATCTGAGATGGAATCCATGTATACCAACAAAGTATGGACTTTGGAAGTTGCTCCTAAAGGGGTAAAAGCCATTGGGAGCAAATGGATCTTTAAGAAGAAACTTGGTGTAGATGAAAAAGTTGAGACTTTCAAAACTAGACTTGTTGCAAAGGGTTTTCGTCAGTGACCAGGTGTGGATTATGACGAAACCTTTTCTCCAGTGGCTATGCTTAAGTCCATCCGGATCCTACTTGCCATTGCTGCATACCATGACTACGAAATCTGGCAGATGGATGTTAAGACCGCCTTTCTAAATGGTGATTTAGAAGAGTGCGTGTACATGACTCAGCCAGAGGCCTTCGTAGATAGTGGGAGCAGCGGAAAGGTGTGCAAGCTGCTTAAATCCATTTATGGGTTAAAGCAAGTATCACGGAGTTGGAACATCTGCTTTGATGTTGTAGTCAAAGAGTTTGACTTCATCAAAAACGTAGATGAACATTGTATTTACAAGAAAGTTGTAGAGAGTAAAGTTGTCTTCCTCGTATTGTACGTGGATGATATACTCTTGATAGGAAATGATATTCCTATGCTGCACTCGGTTAAGCTCTTCTTACCACATAGATTCTCAATAAAAGATCTAGGTGATGCCTCCTGCATTTTAGGGATTAAGATCTATAGAGATAGATCTAGACGGATACTGGGATTGTCCCAATCCAGGTACATTGACACCATACTAAAGAGGTTTAGTATGGAATAATCCAAGCGTGGCAACTTACCCACGATCTCTGGACTCACTCTCTCCAAAGAGATCTCTCCTAAGACTGATTTGAAAAGAGCTCGCATGCAAGGGATACCCTATGCTTCGGCAGTAGAGTCTATCATGTACGCGATGCTATGTACCAAACCCGATGTAGCATACTCACTAAGTGTAGTGAGTAGGTATCAAGCAGATCCTGGAGAGAATCACTGGACAGCTATGAAGAATATTCTCAAGTACTTGAGAAGGACTAAAGAGATGTTCTTGGTGTATGGTAACGGAGAACTCCAGGTGGAGTCCTTTACCGATTCAAGATTCCAGAGTGATAAGGACGACTGTAAGTCGCACTCGGGATTTGTCTTTACCCTCAATGGAGGGGCGGTGTGTTGGAAGAGTTCCAAACAGGAAACCGTGGCAGACTCGACGATGGAGGCTGAATACAACGCTGCCAACGATGCTTCCAAAGAGGCTGTCTGGATAAAGAAGTTCATCACTGAACTTGGTGTGGTTCCGTCCATTAAATATCCATTACCTCTGTATTGTGATAATAATGGAGTTGTGGCTTTTGCCAAGGAACCCAGGTCCCATCAGAAGTCCAGACATATTCTGAGGCGGTATCACTTGATCCGGGAGATAGTTGATCGCCGGGAGATCGAGGTCAGGAGAGTTGATACGAAGGACAACACAGCGGATCCACTCACAAAGGCCATTCCTCAAATACAATTTGAGAGACACTTCGGGATGTTGGGTATAAGATACTACAACAGCTGGCTTTAGTGCAAGTGGGAGATTGTTAGTTATATGTATGTCGTAGAGGCCATTGTTGTACATGTGATGTATATTATAATCGATGCTTGGATATATATAGAGAGGACTTTCTTGCTCGATATGATAGTATGCTATCTGGTTTCACTTTATCTTAACATGTTAACGAATACTGTTTTGTGATCACGTGTTGATAAAGCCCGTAGGATATGTACTCGACTACTAGGACTATGACGAGATCATACTAGTGGGGCCAGGATAGTCAACGATTACATCCTATAACTGTTCCTAGTCGAGGGTGTATCGAGACACAGTATCGATACTCCAGAGTAGACTAGCATACACGCATCTTGACCCATATGATGGGCGATGGATGATCCTATATCCATTGGTATTGGACATCAAAGATGGTATACGGGTGCTCAGTGGAGACTGGGTACACTGAACGGACTCGCCAAGAACTCCTGGATGGTATTATACTTATCGTCAGATAGCAGTTCTTCGGTGACACTGGTACAGGTTAGTCTGTAGACCCAAGATCGTCCTAGAGTCTTGTGTGATTCCCACTATGCTTTGATTTCCACCTTACCACGTCCAAGAGGGCATGCAAAACGGTGGCTTTTGGGTACAGTCCCGAATCACATGGAGGCAATGAGCGATAGGAGGGGTTTCGTCTCTTCCGGTATAGAGAGTTGATGTTGTGCTATATTCGATTGGCTATAACTGGAAGTCCCTGGCCAGGGCTGATATGGAGATTTACTAGTAAGTGTTCTCAGTAGTTTCTCGACCCGTTATGACCCTTATATCGACACGACTTATCGGTTACTGGGGTCTGACGTTTACCACACCTAGACCAGATAAGCAACATATCAGACGAAGAGATCGGACTGTACGGTAGTGTTTACTAATTGGAATCACAGGAAAATATGCAGGCTTGCTTTTTGATCTTCTTATCGCTCAATACCTGGGTGGCTGTTACATTTAGCTGACCGCTTGCAGCTTGTGGGTGTTTGATGTGATCATCACCTACTGCCGGCGTATTGACGATTCTTTAGAGTCCTACACAGAGGTTTCCCGACTCAGGAAAAATGGAGTAGGAGCACATATGTGATATGTGTGGGATCGAGAATAATACGGTATGAGATACCATATTCTATTCTCGCGATATATGATATTGCCGAGTCATCGGATCAAATGTTGATTCGATGAATCGGTACTTGTTATATTAATCGGTTATATGCGATATAGCCGGATTATCGGATCAAGTGTTGATTCGATAATTTAGTGTATAATTATATATGTGATATATTGTATTATATTAACTAATATAAGCTCGCTTTATTAATTCATTTTCTCACCGGTTAATACATTGATATATATATGAGATATATGTTAATTGTATTATTTTCTTTTGTTACTAAAATATTATATATGTGATATATAATATTGTAACAAGTTATGATTACATATGCAACATGTTTTGTGGAGATTAAATAAGTTAGGGTTTGATTTGGGTTAGCATTTGGGTTAGCTTTTTTAAGAAGCTTCAAGAAGCTTTCTTTGTTTTTAGCTAAGATATTTTGTTAAGATATTTTTTGTAGATATTTCTTAACCCAACCCAAACCCTTTACCTTAGGTTTATTCTCTACATGAGTTAAGCTTTCATTCTTAACTCAAGGTTGGATTTGTAACCACAAAATAATTCATTATTCATCACAAATACTTTTCTTCTTATTCTTTCTCTTGAAAAGCTTTCTAGCTTTTGGGTTAGTGATGAATAAGTGTGAGAAATTAAAAGAAAAAGAGAGCAAAATTCCTACTTCATCATCCTCATCTATTCTAGCCACTTAGATTAGGGTGTTCACTTCACTAATACTTGATTAGAGAAGTGAGAGCATGAGTTAAAGATTCTTCAAGGTAGATCATCTTCGAAAAGGAAGACTTCAAGCAAGCTTGGATCATTCGGCTTGTGGAGTGTTCATAACAGAATACTGCCTTTTATACCGCCCATTCTTATGCTCGTGTGTTTATAGGTAGGTGCTTTTAATCCGTGTTTGTTACATATTTACAGAGTACAGGTTTCCAGTCCAAATATTGCAAATCAAGACAAAATCTCCACAGTTACACCAAATACAGAACATCTGTTGACATCAGATAAAAGCCGGGTTCCGATCATCCATATCCGTCCAGTGCCGAGTACCAGTTCCTGAGACAAGACATATGACAGTGGTCATTCGTGTCTGGGACAAGCACAGAGCACGAGGGAGGCTGCACAAGAATCAATGGGTGCGCGGAGCTCGAGGGAGATAAAGTCAAATGTGTTGAAAAATGAAGCCATCATTGTTGACTATTGGAACCTGAAGCAATCATAGAAGAATATTGAAAATCTGTACATGTTTAACAGAAGAAAACAGCAACACAGGACCACCAAAGAAACCCGACCCCCTAATTCCTCCACATGGCCGCGGATCCGCGGCCAATAGGGGGTATTGGCCGCGGATCCGCGGCCGTACTGACTCCTTGATGTGTCGTTTTCTGGGGGCAGTTTGGTACTTTCATATTGGTCCAGAATCTTGCCCTAGATTTCCAGCTCCCTGCCTAAAAATACTCCAGAATTGAGCTAAGCCAAGGGTCCAATTCTTAGTTCATTCTTTGTTCCTCTTTTGTAGTTTTTTGTGTACTTCTTCTTCTTCTTCTTCATTCTTTTTCCATGAAAATTGTAGTGAGAGCTTTTTAAGTGGGAGATCAATGAGGATGAGGGCTTTTTGTATCATTCTCTTTTGTTTCTTCTTCCCCTTGAGATTCTTGCTTTCTCTTGATCATTCAACCTCTTCATTGAGCTTGAATGGTTAAGGGTTAGTTATTGATCTCAAGGGTCGTATTTTCTTATGGAATTAGCGCTTCATTTCACATGCGTTCTCTACCCTTCTCTTGATCTTGCAACCTCTTGATTGAGCTTGCAAGTTTAAGGGTTGGCTATTGATCACATGCTTGTCTTGAGTTCTAGTTTCTTGTTCTTTTTTTCGCTTTTTATTACTTGCTTATTATTATCTTGCTTTACTTTCTTGCAATTTATATTCATGCACTTAATTACTTGTAATCTTTTCTTTTCTTTGTACTTTTCTTTTGCTCTCTTTTGTTCATTTTGTGAATGAATGTAATTATCGTTGTTAAGAATAAATACGGTATTGTAAGTTAATGTTTCTTTGCTCATTTCCTTTTCCCGTTATTTTCCATTGAACTCCGCCCAAACGTTATGCAAGCGCTCCGTTAGGCACCCTACCCTGACAAGGTAACGGTGATTCCTAACCGCGACCGGTTGCGTTCGGTTTGGCCGGAGGCGAAAGCAAGAGACATGAACGGAAGGACAAGGGTAAATAAGCCGTATTCCACGAATACCACGCTTAAATCCCCTAATCCACGTTGTTGCCGATTGCTCTAGCTTCAATTGGTCAAGACTCGGCTCAAAGGTTTTGAGTACGGATTTCCTTAGCTTCTAATCTCGTATCTTTTTCTTAACAAGTTTATACTTGCAAATAATACACATAAGTTAGATCGAACAAACTCATACAAATTCTTTATTGACTCGTCTAAGACAAGAACGTAAATACAACCATCTCCCTGTGGATCGACCCGTGCTCAAACGGCTAGCTGCATAGCGACACCGTCTTGATTGCGGTTAACTTTAATTCTTTCAATCAAATGGCGCCGTTGCCGGGGAGACGGTAGCGTATTTTCTTTCTTGTTATTCGGGTTAATATTCTTTTTCTATATATATAAAAAATAATAATAAAAATAAAAATTTCTTTTTGTTTTTTTTGATCATTTTTGTGGGCAAGAGTGCAGATTTTTGCAGATTTGCAAACTGCGATTGTGGGGAGCAAAGTGTACATTCAAGGCTAAGGTGATTGCAAAGTACAGTGCCAAAGATACGGATAGTTTGACCCGCGCAAGCGAATTTGTCAAGCTTACCGGATTTGATTCAACGGGGGTTTCCTAACCCAAAAACTTAACGGTACGTACTTTACTAACACCTTCTTCTCAAATCCGACGCATCCAATATACTATTCTTTGCAGGATTCTTTGCAAGTTCGCTAGCAAACGCTAAAAAAATTGACTAACCCGTATTTGTTGCAGTGCCGCGCTTAAACTAAAAAACGATTTTTTGATTCTTTATAGAATTTTTATTGAATTGCGCATTGCATCAATTAATACAGACTTAAGGGCAAGCGAACCCCACAATATACGGTAAAGGATTTCATCACCTTTTCCGTGGCCCATAAATCACGAACTTGAGCATAACGTTTACCCGCACAAAAATTAAAAGAAACTAGACTTTAAGCCTTAAGGACTTCGCGCTCACTAGGAGAAGTTAACTGTGTTTAGAACCTCGCTTAACGGTATATTGTTTACGGGGTGTCTAGGAAAGTGTTAACGGCGCAACCGCCAAAAGAGAAAGGATTATTTAATTAAGGAACTTCGCGAAAGCATTGGAAAACCTCCCCTTATCTCTGCACTTACCTGGCCTCGTGATCAGTGTATCTTGAGCCCGTTTCTCGACACAGTTTTACTTCGACAATCAAGTTCTGGAGCAGGTCTAGTTGACCTAGGTGAACCCTAGAACGATTAGGCGTGTGGTATTTTTGTGTCGTGATTGTTTTTGTCCATATTATTTTTTTTTCTTCTGTTAATATATAAACTATAAAAAAAAAATATCACATTCTTTTTCCCCTCCTTTTCTCTACCTTTCATTCTCTCTCTTCATATCATGGGTACCCCACCTCGAAAAACTCTTGCCGAACTTTGGTACCCACAACCAGACATTACTTCTTACGGTTCTTGCTTTGGCCGAACGTCAAACGATCCCTCCATGCCCAAAATCTCTTTGAAAGATCGGATAGACGCGTCTAGGACAAACACTTGCCCTTCGTAAACCACTTTGTATCAACATTTTCAACCACCCCCACCCGCTTATGTTGATACCCCTTTTGCAAGTCGTCCTTTGTCCATCGCTGAACGTATTGAACAATCTCGTAGCCGATCTTTCACTCCTTTCACCACTACAGATTCTTGGGATCAACAATTTCATTCACCTTCTTATCCAAATGTTGATCCTGCTCCTGTCCAACCATTCAATTCCTACCAGTCCTACCCGACTTTTGCACCTTCCCTAGACATTGCTTCAGAACCGCCATTTGGGAGTTTTCAGTATCCAAACAACTTTGAATCTTTTACTGAAACCCCTTCACAACCAATGTCTAGTCTAGAACAGTCGTTGGAAGACTTTAGGGTAGCGTCAAGCCAACAGATGATGGATTTGAATGCGTCCATGGCCGCTCTCATACAACCTACTGACCCGGTAGCTAGTTTCCAGCTAGCTCCAAATTTTCCAATGTATGATGAGGCGGTAAGACAGGCTGTGAATTTGAGTAGAGAGAGTGAGTTGTATACCCTTCCAAATCAAACCTACCCGTTTCAACTTGAATCCCACAACTCCTGTGTTGAAATTCTATCAAGTGTCCCAAATGAATTATCTATTGAAGATAGAATGTTTAATCAGTCGTGCGACTTTGTAGTGTTTGATTTGCCAGATTGTGAAGGGACCTTGCCAAGTGAAACCACACCCAATCCTTTTGACCTCTACACCTCCATCTTAGAACCTGAATTGATTGATATCCATGCTTTTGATGAGGTGTCTGAGAATATTGATTTTCACTTGATTGAGGATATTGACGCGGGGAATAATTTGGATGATGAACCCATAAATTTGGCTGAGTTTTTCTCTTCAAATCATCATCCCGAGTCATTAAATGTTTTTTCCGAACCCCATATGCGTCTTGATTTTGTTGAAAATTGCATGGATGAGATAAATTTTGAGGAGAATATTGAGGATAGTACTGAGGATGAAACAGTTTTAATTGATGAGTCGGATTTTCCAATTCATCCTATCCCTTCCACTGACTGTGTACACCCTCCTGAACCTTTAACCGATAACCTTCCTCAATCACTTCCCCCCACCCTTTCCATCGTTCCGACCATGCAAGAAACCGTCTCACTTTCATTTCGTATGTCTGGTTTACCAAGTTCGGCGTACCCATGGTTTCTCACGAATCTTGAGGGATTTGACCCCATTTCTCGACGGATAAATATATTAGCACAATCGCTTTTCACACATCGGTCATCACAAATTGTGCTAATCTATTTACTCCATTTGCACCCTCATGTTCGTATTCCACTTCTTTTTCCCTTCCGCCATTCTTCTTCCTCTCATATACCGAGACCATATCCCGCTTCTCTTCGCATATGGTCTCGCGTATTCTCCATCTCTTTTCTCTACGCCTTCTTCCACCAACCGGTACATTATAGCGATAAAATCTTTGAATGGTTGGTGTTAACTTTTGGCCTGTGTAAGGCCTTGTATAGCTTGATACACTTCTCTTTCCCCCCTAATCCTGAACTTCAACGCTTAATAGTGGAAACACTGTTTTACTTAAGTTTGGGGGGGACTCTTTTTTATATATATTTTTTGTTTTCCTTTTTTTTGTATATAATTTGTTTCTAGGGAGCGCCGACAATTTTGACCCTCTTGGTATAGCCTGACAGTGAGGGCACTGTCAAGTTTAAGTTTGGGGGTGTGCTCGATAAGCTTTCTTCCTTCGCATTCATTTGTATATTTTGCATTTGCATACCTTATTAAAAAACCCATAAAAATTAAAAAATTTCCAAAAATATAAAAACTTTGTCGTCAAGTTAGCTAATAGGGTAACTTAGATCTTTATTCCGAAAGTTTAGTTGATATGATAGAAATAACTAAATTCTAGGCTTAGGATTTGAAAACCCTAAAAATAACCCTCATTCTGTCTAACTTTGGTAAGTATACGTCCTTACAGTTTTTTTTGAGAAATTGGTAATCTTGAGTTCAGTTTTTGAGTTAAGTCAAGATAAAGGGAAAGTATTGAAGCTTTACCGGAGGATAAGTCTGAAAAATAGTTTCTTTTCTTGAGTTCAAATTTAGAAAGTATATACCCTACAACTACACTTACACGCACCTTGAAACTTGGGATAGTAGAGGATACCTAGAAATACTCTTGCCTAAAAGCCTAGTATGAAAGAAAAAACGGTATTTAAAGCTAAACACCAAAAGAGCATATTGAAAAATATATCCAGTCTTGAAAAAGAAAAAGAAAAAAAGAAAAAGAAAAAGAAAAAAATAGAATAAAGTCAAGACCTGGAAACTGCTATTTACGCTTTAAAGTTCACACATTCAGTAATCGGTCGTTAGTGCCTCAAGAAGCATTAATAGTCGCATGAAAGGTGTGTGAGCAAATCCGTCCATCCTTAATAAAAAGAAGTAGTATTAGGTATTAGGGCAAGGGTATTATAGCTTGAATTGAATTCTTGAGTGTAGGGGTGCCAATATACACACACGTAGGGGTATACAATCGATGTTTGAATAAAAGATAGAAATAAAGAATAAGACTTGTGTTTTCTGTAAAGTTGATAAAAATCCCTGATTTGAGGCCGCACTTTAGAAAGAAAACTCAGGGGAACCAATATCTTTCTAAACTTTTTTGGAACGTATAGGACCTAAGGTTAAATAGATAGGTGGTGTGAAAAATAAGGGTTGGATATTTCTAACTTAGGATGATAGAATTTCTAACGTAAATACTAAACTGTAGGAGTAGAATCTATGTTAACTTATGACACTAGCTTGACGGGATTTTATGGGTAGTATCCGCTGAAAACCCTCAGGAGACAACACTCCTCCTACTAGGGACACCTAGAGGTTTAACGGCTTGTTGCACGTGCTCGGTGCAATCGCGTTCCCTGTGAAAGTGCGGTTAGGATTTTATTTTTGTGAATAATTGGTTTTGCTCGGGACGAGCAAAAGTTAAGTTTGGGGGTATTTGTTCATAACAGAATACTGCATTTTATACCGCCCATTCTTATGCTCGTGTGTTTATAGGTAGGTGCTTTTAATCCGTGTTTGTTACATATTTACAGAGTACAGGTTTCCAGTCCAAATATTGCAAATCAAGACAAAATCTCCACAGTTACACCAAATACAGAACATCTGTTGACAGCAGATAAAAGCCGGGTTCCGATCATCCATATCCGTCCAGTGCCGAGTACCAGTTCCTGAGACAAGACATATAACAGTGGTCATTCGTGTCTGGGACAAGCACAGAGCACGAGGGAGGCTGCACAAGAATCAATGGGTGCGCGGAGCTCGAGGGAGATAAAGTCAAATGTGTTGAAAAATGAAGCCATCATTGTTGACTATTGGAACCTGAAGCAATCATAGAAGAATATTGAAAATCTGTACATGTTTAACAGAAGAAAACAGCAACACAGGACCACCAAAGAAACCCGACCCCCTAATTCCTCCATATGGCCGCGGATCCGCGGCCAATAGGGGGTATTGGCCGCGGATCCGCGGCCGTACTGACTCCTTGATGTGTCGTTTTCTGGGGGCAGTTTGGTACTTTCATATTGGTCCAGAATCTTGCCCTAGATTTCCAGCTCCCTGCCTAAAAATACTCCAGAATTGAGCTAAGCCAAGGGTCCAATTCTTAGTTCATTATTTGTTCCTCTTTTGTAGTTTTTTGTGTACTTCTTCTTCTTCTTCTTCATTCTTTTTCCATGAAAATTGTAGTGAGAGCTTTTTAAGTGGGAGATCAATGAAGATGAGGGCTTTTTGTATCATTCTCTTTTGTTTCTTCTTCCCCTTGAGATTCTTGCTTTCTCTTGATCATTCAACCTCTTCATTGAGCTTGAATGGTTAAGGGTTAGTTATTGATCTCAAGGGTCGTATTTTCTTATGGAATTAGCGCTTCATTTCACATGCGTTCTCTACCCTTCCCTTGATCTTGCAACCTCTTGATTGAGCTTGCAAGTTTAAGGGTTGGCTATTGATCACATGCTTGTCTTGAGTTCTAGTTTCTTGTTCTTTTTATCGCTTTTTATTACTTGCTTATTATTATCTTGCTTTACTTTCTTGCAATTTATATTCATGCACTTAATTACTTGTAATCTTTTCTTTTCTTTGTTCTTTTCTTTTGCTCTCTTTTGTTCATTTTGTGAATGAATGTAATTATCGTTGTTAAGAATAAATACGGTATTGTAAGTTAATGTTTCTTTGCTCATTTCCTTTTCCCGTTATTTTCCATTGAACTCCGCCCAAACGTTACGCAAGCGCTCCGTTAGGCACCCTACCCTGACAAGGTAACGGTGATTCCTAACCGCGACCGGTTGCGTTCGGTTTGGCCGGAGGCGAAAGCAAGAGACAAGAACGGAAGGACAAGGGTAAATAAGCCGTATTCCACGAATACCGCGCTTAAATCCCCTAATCCACGTTGTTGCCGATTGCTCTAGCTTCAATTGGTCAAGACTCGGCTCAAAGGTTTTGAGTACGGATTTCCTTAGCTTCTAATCTCGTATCTTTTTCTTAACAAGTTTATACTTGCAAATAATACACATAGGTTAGATCGAACAAACTCATACAATTCTTTATTGACTCGTCTAAAACAAGAAAGGACATACAACCATCTCCCTGTGGATCGACCCGTGCTCAACCGGCTAGCTGCATAGCGACACCGTCTTGATTGCGGTTAACTTAAATTCTTCCAATCATGGAGCCTCTCTAGAGTCCGGAAGTTCATGGATCGCGGCGAAGGGACTACTACTCGGAGCTTATGAAGCGAAGAAACGGACTACAAAGGTTGTAATCCCTCTCTCTTAGATATAAAGTTGTTTACTTGCATGTAAAACCTAATTATCTAGCAAAGATCCTCGCTTTAGATTGTTCGGCACTTGAAAATTTTAAAATTCGGCATGGTTGATGCCTTATAGACCCTTGTGATAGTGCCTAGTAACCTTACAGGTTTCATAATCACCGAAGTACACATTAAGCATGCAATGCGATGATAACAACATGAATAAACGGAGAATGAATAGTAAACTCAACAATAACGAATATACATTTCTATATATGAGTCATACAGTTTTTGTTGTCTGAAAACGCACGAATCGTGTCGTTTAGAAAATAGGGGCTACGGTGTTTTTAAGAAAAGGTACGTCCTTTGAAATATCCATAGTATCCCTTGGCCTGTCTATAAAATACTCACGATTCGTTAGTTTTGGAAATAAGTATGACTCGCGCCCAACTCTAACATCTACTAAGTAAACTACAGGACAAGATAAAAGACTAACCAAAGGGTAAGCAAATCCACCTAAGTCTGAGTCGATATATATATCTAGTAGTCGGTGATCCCGCCTCATTCGCATACGATAAAATATATAATACGACATCTGCGAGTTAAGAGTGCAGATCTATTATCATAATTATATCTAGTATGGTAAATCCATCGTACGGCATCCTAAAATCGGGGTACGGGTCGCCTATCACATATACCTCAATATCCATATGGTATCGTTATCATAATATCATGAACATGGTACTGATCTAAGTCTAGTACATACCGATACCATCAACATATGTCCGCATGTTTATGAAAACACATTGCCCATCAATCCTCTAATATAATATGTCGTATCTCATAACACGACCGAATGACATCACCGATCTCACGGCATCATGCCCAATCACATCGACTCATCTCCAAGTATCATATACCATCCTCATCATACGGGTATACGTATATGTATATATGTATATATATAGCAACACATCCACATGCATACACACACACCCCCCAACATATAACACGTGTGTGCATGTGTGTATATGTCAGCCTTATTCTAGGGTTCGCGACTACGAAACTAACTAAAAACGTTTTCTACCAATTACACTAAAACTAAAACATGCTCTTCTAATATCTTCTTTCTAATAAGTAACGTTCTACATAATACATATTCGTATATAAATATATAATATATCATATGCTACACTATGAACTGTGGGGGTGCTATACGCCATCCACCCGACTTCCCACGTAGATATATATCTACTCATATTGATCCTTGCTTGCCGAAGTCAATGTCGCCATTCTCTTTCTCGTCGTCCGAAGTCCACGTGAGGGTGACTACACATAAACATATAATATCGTAAACCGGAATTACAGATAAAAACCAAAACGGCACATGAAACGCACATAGGTTAGAACCTATGGTCTACACATGCAAGAATAACTAAACATCCCTCGAGATTGACGTGCAAACGTCACACCACCGAGTCAAAACACAAATACTAAAGTCCAAGTCATAAATTGTCGCAAAACTAAAGCAGCAACATAAGAAAACACTTCCATATTTTGTTTCAGGTGAAATTAGCCAATTTTGCATATGTGGAGGGTCTAATTTACTGAAAATGGAGCTATGGACCAAGAACGAACCAAAATGGAAGTAACCAGGCCGCAAATTGCGGCCATAATGGATATATTTGCAGCCAAGATGAAGGGGTTGGGGCTCGGGTCTCTATGGTAGCTTTCAGGTTTCCTGCACGACTCATAGTAATCGCTAAAAAAATTTCATGTGCCCCGGGTCATAGCAGATATCTAAAGCACATCACAAAGTCAACAAAATCCGATATCGGGGTTTCTAAGTTTGGGGTTTGGGGTTCTAATCTCTATTTTAGTTCAAAATTCTAACACTAAAAGTGTTGTTTGGCCTCTACTAATCTCAATTTATACTTCACAACTCATAAAATCTCCTAACCTCTTCTAGGAATTTTCAAACATCATAAAACCTTACTAAACAGACTCTAAACATTTATATATGCTAAAGGAAGTGGATTACTACACTAATGGTGAAGAAAATACCTCATTTGGCAACTCAAGAAATTTCTTGAGTTGCCCCAAATCTTCAAAATCCAAACTTTCTTGATTCCCCATGCTTGTAGTGAGCTTGTGCACATTTTTTGTGAAGAGGGTGCATGGTTTTGAGGTGTTTTTGGTTGTGTTGTGAGGTGCTGTAAGTGGTGGAGGGTGGAGGGTTGCCATGCATGAAGAGGGAGAAGAAAATGGTGAAGGGAAATGAAGTGAAACAAATGGGAGCCTTAGTCAAATGACCCCTCACCTCTCTCTCTCTCTTCTATCTCATGCCCATACTCCATTGTTTATTCATGCTACCAATTCTTTATTCCTTTTCCTTTATCTTTTCTTTCTTTTCTTTTCTTTTTATAAAACCATAGAAAAACCCAAATGAAACAATGCACAATATAAGATTTAAGCCAAGTTTTCAAAAATGTAACAAGTGTTAGCAAATATGATATGGTGCATGCAACATGCACAACACACCATCAATGCAAGATTAGTGAACATTAATCAAGTTTATAAATAAACTTGTATATAATTAATTATAGAAATTTATAATTTGCCTAAATCACATAAACCCCTCAAAAATCACCATTCAATTTAATTTTCCAATATTTTCCAAACCATCGGTATATTTATACCACATCATTAAAATTGATCTCCACACATTAAAATATTCATAATATTTATTATTTAAATTATTTAAATTCCCAAAAATAATATTTTATTTTTCTGAAATATTACAGTCTTCCCCCCTAAATAAATTCGGTCCCCGAATTTAAATTTAAACCGCTCAAATACTAAAACATTTCAGTAAAATGGTCAAGTTGTCGGGGCTCCGAAATCATAAATACATAAAACACATCGTATCGCAATGCATGCGTATGGAAACGAGTATATAACTCAAAATCAAAATTCCGTTCAGCCTCACGCAATCATCAGAGATATAGGAAAGATACCAATGTCAAAATCCAACACGAAAACCAACATGATATACTCAAGACCAAAATATGTGCATAGTATGCATCGTTATAAACTTGTCAAAACATCTGAAAAGAATGCATGCCAAACCTTTTTCCAAATCGCTGTGCGATGTGCGCATCACGGCACAAGTAGCGGACGTTGATTGTAGGAGAATAACTATATATATATATCCTTTGTTTAACATACACGTCCCGCCGTTTTGAAAATAATTTAGAAGGGTTCCCTTTATGAAATGTTTCGTGTCTTCTCGGACACATAGGAAAAATATTGAGACTATAGCTCCTCTTTGGAAATCCATTCGATAACTATCGATGCATGCAAAAACATATTCAGGTACTTTTCTCTGACTAGTCCTGCTCAGCTACTAAACTAAATAGTAATTATCATAAAAACATACTGCTCAAGAGAAAATGTACTCAATAGTATATGTAACAATTCCCCGTGCGTCTGGTGCGCACAGAAATCGAAATCAACAAATGTGTTGTACATGTGCACAGAAACCAAATCTAAGTGCAACGGGTGCGCACGAAAACACCTGTCAAGGGCAACGGGTGTGCCAGACAGCAGTATCAGGTGCATCTGATATGCATGAAGAATCCCGATTCAGTGCATCTGGTGTGCACCAAAATCGCATCAAGCGCGTCGGTATGCGCAAGAATCCAAATCAAGAGCACAAGGTGCACGAAAACAAATATCAAGTATCACAATCGAAATCGACAGTATACAACACATCTTAATCCAAATCAGGTATACCGTGGTATATAATCTCACAACCACATGCATCAGTATGGACAAATCGAATCCAAATACTGAAAGTGCACGAAAACTATACCGAAGGCACAATTCAAATCACATACATACCATAGGCATGAAATCAAAATCAACATCTCGAATAATATCAAATCGAAACCGAGTGCAACTGTGATGCACGAAAACTCAATCATGCAAATAAATCGCCCAATTTACCAAAATCCAAAATGACGGAAACAGTCCCGCTTTGGCACATCCTCTAAGGGATCTCTGGCCAACTATCATGGTCACACATAATATGTCTCGTCGATGATGCCGAACTTTGGCCTACTGGGTATGCGTAATACGACCGATCCTCGGTCCAAGTCTTCTCGCTTAGTATTTCCACAAAAGACCTTGTCGGGGTCTCTCCCAATCTCGTTTCTGCTGAACTGCCCAGAAGTTACCACTCTTTACTAAATCTATTTCTTGTTCTGGAAAGGCTGCATACTCACCACGACTCCTTCTGGAAGATATATCCACACTTAACGCCTCTGCATGCGTATCACATCTCTGATGTCAACAGAGTGTAACGTCATCTAATCAAAAATCTCGTACGAACCTCTTATTCCACTTTTATCTAATGTCGACTGATTCGGATTCGTCTCTTCATAGCTGTATGGACTGCGCTATAACGGCTATACTCATATCTAGAGTCTCTCAAGTAATGTATCCCGTCACATGATATCCAGACGACGTCGAAATTTTCGACCGATTCATCAAAGTCCCATAATTCCCCGAGAGCTCAACACTCGTGCACAGTTTAATAATATCCAGTACATGCCACGGTACCTATGGACTAGCCGTAGAAGGGCAAACCCAAGCCTCATTAATGGCACCGCGGAACTGCCGCAAACCCTAAGGTTCAAAAGCGTGTCCAAGGTCATTTTGTCGAGTTAGGGTTTCATTCTTCTAGAGGGTTCACAAAATTACTTGCATGTTTTTCTGAATACCTTAAATTTGGAAAAATGTGTTTTCGACATTCGATCGTTTTCTATCGACTCTCAACATACCTGCGTGAAGTCTTCTAAAGCTGGAATCAATCAATCTGATGACCTCGCATCGGGTATGCAAACAAACCACATGTCCCAGTCATTCGTCCATGGGTGACTAGCGATCCTCTATCACATCTCTAAATACAACTCGTGCTGCAATAGCTCCAAACATCTGGGGAGGTATCTTGTCATTCGCAGCAAAAACTAGCTCATTCGTCCGCACGCTAAACAATGCCTCTATCATCAAGAATAAACGGTGCATTGACGGTCATCACATTCTAGCCGGCCTCTAGCAGTGGCCCAATCCTATGGTGCCGATCTGCACGTTCGAAAATTTTTAGTAAAAGCAATCCATCCAACGCTCATGGCGTGAAAACACAATAAAATGACACATCTATGCAATCGTATGTCACCGGAATTACGCCCTGGTGTAACATTTCAGAAAAATAAAATATTATTTTTGGGAAATTTTTTTAATTAAAAAATAAATATATTGAATATTTTAATATTGCGGTATAATTAAATACCGATAAATTGGGAAAAATTTGGAAAATTATAGAAATTACTAGAAAGATGGTGTTTTATTGGATTTAAGCAAATTGTGAAATTTTATGATTTATTATATTCTATTTTAATGCTAATCGCAATTAAATATTGCTAATCGCGCATTAAGCTTGTTTTGTGCATGACATGCACCATGTCAAAGTTTACTTGTTACATTTTCTTAACATGGCCTTCTCTTTATTTTCATCATGCATTTCTTTGTTTTAAAATGAGAGAGAAGAAAAGAAAAGAAAACAAAAGAAAAGAATAGAATAATGAAGCATAGGCAAGTGAGATAGTGTGAGGGGTCAAGAGAGAACCATACCCATTTATCCCCCTCATTTTCTTCATCTCTTTCTCTCTCTATTTCACTCCATGGCTGCCTCTCCCTATCCCCCTTCCTCTTCATCCTCAAAACACCTTATTTCTCACCTCAAAACACCTCACTCCTTCATTAAAAGTGTGCACAAGCCCTCTAGACACTTTGGACCAAGAAAGCAAGAATTTTGGACACTTGGGGCAACTCAAGAAAATTCTTGAGTTGCCAAGTGAGGTAGTTTCTGAACCATTAGTGTACTATTTGGTTTACCTTAGCTTCCATGCATGTTTAGAAGTGATTAGGCGATGTTTTTGGAGGTTTGGAAATTCTTAGTTTAGGGTTAGGGTTTGAATTGAATTGTGATAGTGTAATTGAGTTATTAGTGACCTTAAACCCCCTTAGTGATATCATATTAGACTAAAACCTGAGACTTAACACCCAAATAGGAACTTTGAAATTCTGCAGATATGGAAACTGTGGGAATTGTGATGGTTTTTGGTTATCTGCTAACACCCAGAGACCTAGAAAAATATTTAGCAAACACAGAGAGATGTGCAAGTGATATAGAGCATACCCTAAAGACTCGAGACCCAACTACCCACACCAGGCCGTAAATAATATCATTCCGGCCGCAAATTGCGGCCAGACCTTGGAGTTCTGTTGTCATTCTTGCTTCATGGCTCTATTAGCTGTAAACTAGATCCTATACTTACGCAAAATTGGCTAATTTCACCTAGGATAAAATCTGGGACTAAATTCATGAGTTGTTGTTTTGATTGGGGGTTATATTTTTCATATTTTGGATTCTGGATTTTAGTATTTGTGTTTTACCTTGATCACTTGACGTCAGTATGACGATATCGAGGGTTAATTGGTGGTTTGAAAGGCATAGTCCGTAGGTTCTAACCTATAGGCTTTTAGCTGTCATTTTGGTTTTGATTTGATTTTAATGCAATACGATACGTTGTGACATGTAGGTACCACCATGTGGACTTCGGGACGATAAGTAAGCGCGTGGCGACGTCGGCATCGGCAAGTGAAGAGCAATGTGAGTAGATTTATATCTACGGGAAAGTCGAGTGGATGGCGTATAGCACCCCCGCAGTTCATAGTGTAGTTGATGATATGTTATATATTTACTCATGTGTTGTGAATTTGGATGATAGTGTCGTGGTTGATTGCTTTTCGCGAACCATAGAATAGGTTTGCACACACGCACACACACCCTTGCATGCATTATTATTATTACTTGTGCATATATGGGGATACGTATATACACACACACACACACATAGGTATGGGACTATGTATATATATACGTATACCTATACTTGGATAATGAGGATAGTGGATGATATTTGGAGATGAGTCAATGAGATTAGGCTTGATGCCGTTAGATCGGTGATATATTTTGGTTCGTATTGTGAGATATGACATGAGATTTTAGAGGCCTTTAGGCGTGTGTTTTTATACACGTAAATATATATAGATGGTATCAATATGTACTAGACTTAGATCAGTACCCCTAATACAGGATATGATGATAATGGATACCAGATGAACAATGAAATGAATGTGATATTTGATCCGTACCCAGATTTGGGATGCCGTACGACGGATTTACATACGAGCAATATATTGATGAGAGATCCGCACTCTTGACATGAGGATGTAATAATATATATTGTATCGTATGTGATAATATTGAGGCGGGATCACCGACTATTATATTTATATGTATCGACTCAGATTTAGGTGGTTTCCTTACTTGTCGATTAGTCCTATAGTTTACTTATAGATATTAGACTAGACTCGAGTCATACCTATTTCAAAAACTAACGAATCATGAGTATTTTAAAGACAGGCCAAGGGATACTACGGATATTTTCAAAGGACGTACTTTTTCATAAAAACACCGTAGCCCTATTTTCTAAACACCACGATTCATGCAACATTCAAATACCAAAAACTGTATGACTCGTATATAGGACTGTATATTTCTTTATTGCTGCATTATTATTCATTTACCATTTATTCTACTGCTCGCATTGCATTGCATGCTTATGTTTTATTGATTCATATTCCATTGTGCATATGATATATAGCATACCTGTATACCTACATGGTTACACATATGCCTTTGCATAGTTACATGTTCACCTTTATATGATGTTGTATGAATTTAGAGAATTTAGGAACCGCATGACATATTTTATAACTTGTTGCAGTTAAATAGCGATTTTCCTTTATATGCTCATAATACTGTTTTATGTTGCATATATTATATTCATGGGTTTCGCATTGAGATATGGTTTTCATATGATGTTTCTCGATTGTTTTACTCCTGCGTATATATATCAGTGGTATGGGACGCTGATATATATATGTATACCCATCGTATATATATATCAGAGTTATGGGACGCTGGTGTATATATATATATCGACACACACACACCTACATCATATATCATCATAATGATATATGCAAATATACTTATTCATTATATGTGTGGGCCTATATGGTCAATGAGAGGGGCCTATGTGCTCGGGGCCTATGTGCTCGATGTGAGGAGCCTATTGTAGGGTTGCTAGGCACACGCACAAGGGTCTACGAGTCATCAACCATGCCCGATTAAAGTTTTAGCAGTTCCGAACAACTCTAATACGAATCTTTAAACTAGGGTTTAGGCGATAACTAACCTGTTAACAACTTTAACACTAAGTGAAAGAGATTACAACCTTTGTAGATCCGGTCCTTCACTTCAATAGCTCCGTGTAGATGTCCCCTTCGCTGCGATCGTGAACTTCGGACTCTAGAGAAGCTCCACAAGAAGAACGAACGTGCTTGCTACGTTGACTTCGAGGCCGAAGATGATCTACGTCGGGGAGACACTAACTCAAGCTATTCCTTCACTAGGTCATGAACTTTGTGAAGAGAACACACTCTACTACATAGCAAGTGGTAGAGGATGAAGAAGTAGGAAGTGGGCTCACTTTAGAATTGATTTTCTCACTCTTTTTCTCATGGCACCATTGGAGCTAGTAAGCTTTTGGGTGGAGCTTGATGATGAAGAAGAAGAAGAGAGAATGAATCATTCAGCATATCAATTATTATCCTCTTATCTAACCATGGGTGAGTTAAGCTATCATGCTTAACTCATGTAGAGAATTGACCAAGGGATTAGGTTAAAGGTTAAGTTAACTAAATATCCTAAATAATGACAAAAGAGTTGACTTTGTCAATGTTGCATACAAGCTTCTACAAGCTTGATAACATTGACTAAAGTCTCCTCTCTTTTGTTATTATAAGGAAATAAGTAAGCCCTAATTTAACCTAAACTTGATATAAGTCTCATACACCCATCTTTGATGCATCATCAAGCATGATACAATCATGTACACTTACATATATCACATATAAACAATGTGCACAAACTTGTGAGAAAATAAATCTTAAGTGAGCTAATACTAGTTAATGTAATGTAATATATCAAATATATAATTATAAATTAAATTATTAAATCAACTCTTGATTTAATAATCCGGCTCTAATCGACTAATATCAAAAGTAACAACTTATCGAATCAACACTTGATCCGATAACCCGGCTATATCGCATACAACTGATCAATGTCACAAATCGCGAGAATAGAATACGGTATCACATATCGTATCAATCTCGGTCCCGCATATATCACATATGCGCTCCTACTCCATTTCGCTTGATCCAGGAAACCCCTATGTAGGACTCTAAAGACTCGTCAATACTCCGGCAGTAGGTGATGATCATATCAAACACTCACAAGCCGCAGGCGGTCTGCTAAACGTAACGGCCACCCGGGTATTGAGCGATCAGAAGATCAATAAGCAAGCCTGCTAGTACTCCTGTGAATCCAATCAGTAACACTCCCATACAGTCCGGTCTCGTCGTCTGATATGTCGCATATCTCGCCTAGGGGTGGTAAACGTCAGACCCCAGTAGCTCGATAAGTCGTGTCGATATGAGGTCTATAACAGTTTGAGAAACTACTGATAACACTTACCAGTAAATCTCAGCAACCCTGGCCAGAGATTTCCGGTTATAGGCAATCGAACACAGCACAACATCAACTCGCTATACCGGGAGAGACGAATCCCTTCCTATCGCTCATTGCCTCCATGTGATTCGGGACTGTACCCAAAAACCACCATTTTGCACGCCCTCTTGGACGTGGTAAGGTGGAAATCAAAGAACAGTGGGAATCACACAAGACTCTATGACGATCTCGGGTCAACAGACTACTCTGTACTAGTGTCACCGGAGAACTGCCATCTGACGTGAGGTATAATACCATTTTGGAGTTCTCGACGAGTCCGTCCAGTGTACCCAGTCTCCATTGAGCACCCGTACACCATCCTTAATGTCAAACATCGATGGATATGGGATCATCCATCGCCCATCATATGGGTCAAGATGCGTATACGCTAGTCTACTCTGGTGTATCGATGCCCTGTCTCGATACACCCTCGACTAAGAACAGTTATAGGATGTACTCGTCGACTACCGTGGCCCCACTAGTATGGTCTCATCATAGTCCCAGTAGTCGAGTACATATCTTAAGGGCTTTATCAATATGTATTAGAGACAATCAGAGTACATGTTAAGATAAAGTACAACCAGATAGCATACTATCATGTCGAGTAAGAATGTCCTCCCTATATACGTCCCAGCATCCACTACAATATACATCGTATGTACAGTAATGGCCTCTATGGCATACATAAAACTAACAATCTCCCACTTGCACTAGGGCCATCTGTTGTGGTATCACATACCTAACAATTAGCTGTGGTTGAAGTATCTCATACTCAACCATCCCATAAAAGTCTCTACTGGGGAAAAGGCCTTTGTGAGTGGATCCGCGCTGTTGTCCTCTGTGTCTACTCTCCTTACCTCGATCTGCCTGGAGATCAGCGATCTCCATGATCAGGTGATACTGCCTAAGAATTATATCTGGATTTTTGATAGGACGGTAGTTCCTTGGCTAAAGCCACAACTCCATTGTCACACAATGGTAGGAACGAAGTTCATCTCATGAACTTATATATATATCCAGACTACCTCTTTGGTAGCATCCTATGTAACGATGCATCTTGCCTTTAATCGTCTAGTATGTCACGGTATCTAGCTTGGAACTCTTCCAACATGCCGTCCCTCCACTGAGGGTAAAGACAATGCCTGCGACTGACATTCAGTCGTCCTTATCACCCTGGAACCTTTCCAGTGATTCTCCCCAGGATCGATTGATACCTTCTCACTACAACTAGTGAGTATCCTAACATCCAATTAGATCTATCTCATAGATCAAAACCCCAGGATTTAGTAGGTATCACGTTGATCCTATATGGAGAATCCTTGTGATAAGCGGAGATTGATCGAGCGTAGCATAGGAAACACCTTCCCTATCAAGTGTATGTCATCCACGTACTCTACGAGGATCATCACCATACTCCCTTCTACCTTTTTTTATATACAAGGTTCATCTACCATTTTGATGAAATCAAACTCTTTGACTACCACAAAACAGACGTTCCAACTCCGCGATGCCTGCTTTATCCTATAAAGCAGCTTGTACACGTTTCCACTGCTCCCACTGTCTATGAAGCCCTCTGGCTGTGTACTTATAGACGCTCTCTTCTAAAACATCATTTTAGAAAAGCAGTCATGATACCCAACCACCAAATATCGTAGTAATGGTATGTAGCCGTGGCAAGTAGGATCTGGATGGACTTAAGCACAGCCACTGGAAAAGGTTTCATCATTATCCACGCCTGGTCGATGACGAAAACCTTTAACAAGTCTAGCTTTGAAAGTCTCAACTTTTCCATCTACACCAAGTAATCTTCTCAAGATATACTTGCTTCTGATGGGGATTTAACCCTTCTGATATAGCATCCAAAGTCCATACTTTGTTGGTGTACATGGATTCCATCTCAGATCGCTTAGCATCCGGCCATTCTTACAGAGTCCCCACTCTTGATAGCCTGCTCGAAACTAGTTGGGTCATCATCTCATGATGCAATCCTCGCTCCCACTGTCATCGAGAAACCGAAGTATCTCTCAGACGGATGAGGAACCCTGCTAGATCGGCGAAGAGGCTGGGGTTTGTCGGAATCTACTGAATCCTTTGGTCTACCAAATAATCAGCTGCAGTTTGTATAGCTGGAACCTTTCCAGTTCTACAGAATAGACCTTGCCTCGAGCTTGTCCGGATTATGCTTTTAGACATATGCTGGACAACCCCAAATCTTAACATACTTAAGATATGGGCTCTTCCCATTGCATATCATATATGAAGTGGCAGACAACTGATTTGATTTTAACCCTATTCAATAGGTATGCAACTTCTCAAGCGCATAACTCCTAAAAGGAAATAGGAAACTCAGTAGTACACATCATAGAGCACACCATATCACATAGGGTGCTATTGCTCCGCCCCGATATACCATCGTGCTATGGTGTATACGGAGGAGTAATGCTGAGAGAGAATCTCATTCTCCTTTAGAATAATCCAGGAATTCCGTGCTCAAGTATTCTCCTCCCTGATCACATCAAAGGACATAATACTTATACCCGTATTTTGGTTCTCTACTTCTAACTTATATTCTGAGAATATCTCAAAAGGTTCGGACTTGTGTTTCAACAGGAACATATGTCTGAATCTTGAGAGATCATCAGAGAATGTAATGAAGTACAAAGAACCGGTCATGGCATGAGTGGACAGGGAACCTTCATACATCAGCTTGTATCAATCCCAAAAGTTTACTAACTCTTTCTCTGTTTGCAATAAACAGAGCTGTGGTCATCTTATCTTTGCGACATGACTGGCAAGTTTAATGAGATGTAAATTCAAACAAATTTAAATATGCATCTAAATGTAACTTCAGCTAGTCGGGTCGCATTGATATGATCTAGTCTGCAATGCCTCAAGAAGGAATCATTCATTTTTGAACTTTTCCTCTTGTGTGTGTTCTATATACTAAGAACTGTAGTTTGATTTAGAACGTAAATACTTTTAGATAACGTACCTGAACCGATCAACTTTTGATATAGGAAATGTTCAAAACATTATCCAAAAATACAAAATTATATTCTTTCTTTACTAATAAAGAGACTGATATGATGTTGTATATCAGGTTCGGTATCTAATAACATTTGTTCAGAATCAATGTATTCTTGTAACACTGGGTGACATTGACCAACAGACTTGGTTGCAACACTTGCACCATTTCTATCTCATGAAACTTATCGTCCGTTTTCAGTTCTCTACCTATCTGCAGCCCATGTAACAAATTACATATGTGGGATCCTGATCCGGTATCATATACCCAGGACGTAAAGGATACTGAGAAACAGTTCAATGTAATGAACACACCCGAAGAAGATGCATCAGCATGCACTTTCTTCGTTTGGGCGGCACGGGAATTCTGGTAATCCCCAATTTCCTGCTCTGTCTTATAACAATTATAAATTGGAGCGGGACCAACGTTCCCAAGCTCAGTTTAACAAGCGGGTTTGGTCAAATATCCGTATTATTATCTTGATTAAGGCGTGATATGGTCGCTACCTGGAGAGAGAGAGAGAGAAGAAAACACTCAGCGTATGCTCTTGCAAGATCAGATTGGTTATTATTTTTATCTAATCAGGATGGCTCCCACTGTTTTTATCAAATCTTCCTTTAAACCCTAAAAGGAAAGACTAGCCGGGATTAATTACACGCTACAAGTTCGCCAATCTTTCAGCCAGGCCAGTGTCGGTACTTTGAGGGAGGTGCCCCGTGCTTTCGCACGGACCTAATTAATGTAAACCTCGTTTTCCCAGAGGCATAACCCCGTTAACACCTTTCTAGACACCTACTTGATCGGCTAATTGTAATGTGTAAAACTCTCCCAGGAGTAACTCTTACTCGCAGCGGGTATCGGGATCCAACTATCTCATAGAAGGTATGCAATCTCATTGCAAATTTCAGCACTTGAAATTCCCGATAATATTTTGCCCCTGGCGTCCTATGACCTTGATGCAGGCTAACAAACCATAGTCCGCTAGTCAAGTTCAACCCGTCATTTCTTGATTGAATTAAACCCACCCGCACGACCCTTGACGCAGGCCAACAAAGTCGCACGACTACCCTAATCCAATCTGCATCATATGCATAAACAGATAAATACTAGTTAGCTACCGCACAGTACGCCTTGACGCAGGCCAACAAACGTAGCACGAATACTAAGTAAGACTTATCTGAAATGACGGAGGGCTACGACAGGTTTTTCTGAAAACCTATTGCGTAATGAACTTGATATCGTTGTAGAATCAAATAATTTTAAAATGGAGTGCTTTTTAGGCTTTTTCTAGTTTTGCTAAAGGGGTCACTCCCGGTGAAGGGATCGTCGGCCCTTTCCTCATCGAATAAGGTGCAGGGTATATCATATATACCACTATGCAAAGCAAGAACTATAGAAGCAATCAAAAGACAAACCGAGGGTTGTAGCATCTGCCAGTTATTGCTAAAGGGGTCACTCCCGGTGAAGGGATCTCGGCCCTTTCCTTATCGAATAAGGTGCAGGATGTTCTACAAGGAACACCGCGATGCAAAGCAAGAACTGTAGCTAGCTGTTTTTTTTTTGAAAATTCGATTCCACAACATCTTTTAGGTTTCTTTTTCTTTCATTAATCATATTAATGAAGTCCCATCATTTAAGCACCTAAACATCACAGATAAATACGACGGACACTTATGCCATCCGCATTCGCCTCGATGTCCCCTCGTGCACCGTTAGGTAAGGTAACTAACGGCAGAGCAGGGCAGGGCTAGCGCGGGTGTAAAACATAAGTAACGTCTATATAATATAACATATATACTATATACAGTATCTATCACAACATATCAAATGATCACATCACAGATATCGCAGCAGAAGAAACATATGAAATATTGGATATACTAGGACGTCCGTGTTTTATTTTGAGCCTCTATAAAACACGGATTCCACGGTCGTGATGAATAGCCAATCCCACACCCCTAGACCCCTACAAGAGCGGCAAGAAACCCTACCAATTCTAGAGTTAGGAGACCCGGACTCGACTCCTCGAGATGGTCTCCCACTGGACCCTAGAACCCGGTTACTTGTGCTCCCCTCCTTGGGTCTATCCTAATGCGGAAAAGTAAAAAATATACAATGGTGACATCATCCTCAGCCCGGAAGTACCCCAACAAAAGAATATTACATACAAGTTTTTACATGAATGAAAATGAAAAACACTCATCTCACATAAAAAACCCCGGCTATTCAAACACGAGGATCCAATATAATATATCCAGCAACACATAACATCACATGTCATCAACGTAAGTAAATATGCCCATCCCAATTGTCGTTGACATATAGCAATGAAACCGGCGATATCACATATTACACTTACGGTCACAGAAAAGAAAGTGTAAAACTACAATAGTTGGAATCCACAACCTGCTTAGACATCGCATGCCTAATCAAATGAATTTCTCAGACATCGCATGCCTAACAATTATAAACCCCGCATTTTAGTCTCATAATCGAAAACTCTTTTCAATATCAAGTCGGGCAATTCAACAAGATTCCCGACATCCTGATCGAATGCTCGTCGCAAACTTTAGTAGACTGCCGCACCCCGTTGCCGTTGACGAAGTGCACTAAGGCAGAACACCGCTGCCGCGAGCACCCGAACGGATAATTTTTGGCGACGGGGTTCTCCTACGGTCACTTGGTCGGGGCTATAGGGCATGGCTGTCTATTAAGTTTACCCGGCGAGTATCCGCGTACGCTACGTGATTGCGACGGACTTTTGATCACATCAAAATTCCGTGGCAACCGATCAACTGAGACTAAACTGCTATGTTTATAACATTCAAATTAGTTATCTCATAACTTGATATGGATTCCAATTATTGTATCACATTCCAGATAAATAGACAATGTTAAAATTTCCGATCGAATAATCAAACACCCAAGTTTTCCCAATATAAATCTCAACATTTGAGGGGAGTTTAAAAAACATCCATCACATGCCACAGTACCAACGGTCCATCCGTAGAAGGGTCAAGCCAACGCCTCACATGTGGCACACCGTACTTCCCCAAACCCTAAGGTTCAAAAGGCAGTTCAAGACGGTCACATAATCGAGTTAAGGTTTGTTGTCTTCTAGAGGGTCCATTGCGTAACTTGCACGATTCAAACGTTCTCAAACAACGGAAAAATCCAACACTTGAAAATTTTCCGGGTCGGGAAAAAATGAGTTATTGATATCCGTTCGAACTTTTTAACAGTTTCTAAAATTATCCGGAACAAACTAAAGAAAGTTAAATTATCCGATCGAATCAACGAGTCCCCAATACTACCCTAGATAACTCAACACTTGAGTTGAATAAAAAAATTCCCAGAAAAAATTGACAAGAAAGGACCCAAGAATAAATATATGAAATATGAGGGACTAACTCCAAATTTGGGCCGCGGAACCGCCACCAAACCCTTTGTTTGGCCGCGGTTCCGCGGTCATTTCAGGGACTTAGTGTACCATACTTCACAGTAATTCTTAGTTTTTCCTGCTTGTTTTTCTGAGCATTTTTAATTCATAAAAAATCACATTTTCAAAAAAGGTACAGAGAAGGGTTTACATCGGGGTTTTCGGGTTCGATCGGACTTCTAACTTCATCTACACTTCGCCTAAAGCTCTAGCTAGGCTCTGATACCACTGTAGGGTTGCTAGGCACGCGCACAAGGATCTATGAGGCATCAACCATGCCCGATTAAAGTTTTAGCCGTTCCGAACAACTCTAATACGGATCTTTAAACTAGGGTTTAGGCGATAACTAACTTGTTAACAACTTTAACACTAAGTGAAAGAGATTAAAACCTTTGTAGATCCGGTCCTTCACTTCAATAGCACCGTGTAGATGTCCCCTTCGCTGTGATCATGAGCTTCGGACTCTAGAGAAGCTCCACAAGAAGAACGAACGTGCTTGCTACATTGACTTCGAGGCCGATGATGATCTACGTCGGGGAGACACTAACTCAAGCTATTCCTTCACTAGGTCATGAACTTTGTGAAGAGAACACACTCTACTACATGGAAAGTGGTAGAGGATGAAGAAGTAGGAAGTAGGCTCACTTTAGAATTGATTTTCTCACTCGTTTTCTCATGGCTCCATTTGAGCTAGTAAGCTTTTGGGTGGAGCTTGATGATGAAGAAGAAGAAGAGAGAATGAATCATTCATCATATCAATTATTATCCTCTTATCTAACCATGGGTGAGTTAAGCTATCATGCTTAACTCATGTAGAGAATTGACCAAGAGATTAGTTTAAAGGTTAGGTTAACTAAATATCCTAAATAATGACAAAAGAGTTGACTTTGTCAATGTTGCATACAAGCTTCTACAAGCTTGATAACATTGACTAAAGTCTCCTCTCTTTTGTTATTATAAGGAAATAAGTAAACCCAAATTTAACCTAAACTTGATATAAGTCTCATACACCCATCTTTGATGTATCATCAAGCATGATACAATCATGTACACTTGCATATATCACATATAAACAATGTGCACAAACTTGTGAGAAAATAAATCTTAAGTGAGCTAATACTAGTTAATGTAATGTAATATATCAAATATATAATTATACATTAAATTATTAAATCAACTCTTGATTTAATAATCCGGCTATAACCGACTAATATCAAAATTAACAACTTATCGAATCAACACTTGATCCGATAACCCGGCTATATCGCATACAACCGATCAATGTCACAAATCGTGAGAATAGAATACGGTATCTCATATCGTATCAATCTCGGTCCCGCACATATCACATATGCGCTCCTACTCCATTTCGCTTGAGCCAGGAAACCCCTGTGTAGGACTTTAAAAACTCGTCAATACTCCGGTAGTAGGTGATGATCATATCAAATACTCACAAGCCGCAAGCGGTCTGCTAAACGTAACGGCCATCCGGGTATTGAGCGATCAGAAGATCAACAAGCAACACTGCTAGTACTCCTGTGAATCCAATCAGTAACACTCCCGTACAGTCCGGTCTCGTCGTCTGATATGTCGCATATCTCGCCTAGGGGTGGTAAACGTCAGACCCCAGTAGCTCGATAAGTCGTGTCGATATGAGGTCTATAACAGTTCGAGAAACTACTGATAGCACTTACCAGTAAATCTCAGCAACCATGGCCAGGGATTTCCGGTTATAGCCAATCGAACACAGCACAACATCAACTCCCTATACCGGGAGAGACGAATCCCTTCCTATCGCTCATTGCCTCCATGTGATTCGGGACTGTACCCAAAAACCACCGTTTTGCACGCCCTCTTGGACGTGGTAAGGTGGAAATCAAAGCACAGTGGGAATCACACAAGACTCTATGACGATCTCGGGTCAACAGACTACTCTGTACCAGTGTCACCGGAGAACTGCCATCTGACGTGAGGTATAATACCATCTGGGAGTTCTCGGCGAGTCCGTCCAGTGTACCCAGTCTCCACTGGGCACCCGTACACCATCCTTGATATCAAACACCGATGGATATAGGATCATCCATCGCCCATCATATGGGTCAAGATGCGTATACGCTAGTCTACTCTGGTGTATCGATACCCTGTCTCGATACACCCACGACTAGAAACAGTTATAGGATGTACTCGTCGACTACCATGGCCCCACTAGTATGATCTCATCATAGTCCCAGTAGTCGAGTACATATCCTAAGGGCTTTATCAACATGTATTAGAGACAATCAGAGTACATATTAAGATAAAGTACAACCAGATAGCATACTATCATGTCGAGCAAGAATGTCCTCTCTATATACGTCCCAGCATCCACTACAATATACATCGTATGCACAGTAATGGCCTCTAGGGCATACATATAATTAACACCTATATGGTCGATGAGAGGGGCCTATGTGCTCGGGGCCTATGTGCTCGATGTGAGGGGCCTATATAGTCGATGAGAGGGGCCTATGTGCTCGATATGAGAGGGGCCTATAAGCTCGGGGCCTATATTCTCGATATTGGATATTGGATATATGAGATTTATTTGATATTGGGATATTGAGATATATATTTTGTGTCGATGCTTGACACTGATTTTCTAATGATTTCATTGATGATACTTGAATGTTTATTCAAAAATCTCACTATATTAAGAAAATAGTTTTCTCATTCATGATGTCTTCTGTTTTCACTTTTCCGCATTCATACCTCATATTTACGATATTTTGCTACCTGAGGCACTGAAACGAGCATATGGGATTACATTTATGTTTAGATGTTTATCCTTGCCTTTTTATTATGCTTCAGACTTTAGCATATTGAGGGTATATATATATTACTGATCGTTTGACCTAGGATTTAGTCATACATACGATTTCTGCTCTGTGATGTTTTTCTACTCACGAGTTGGCAACTCACCCCCGTTGTGCCACAGTTTCTTGTAGGTTTTGCCGTACAGGTTCCATTGCGGCTTTCTGGCACACAACTCCCATTCCGGATGATTGCTTTGGTAGGTTGGTTCACCCGCATCGTGGCCACCATTATACTTATTTATTTTCAGTTGTATCTAGAAAAATTCCATCAACCAGACTTCTATATTATTTTAGACTTAGAAAACCAATTGTATATTCTTTCGACCTTAGAGTTACGTGTTGTATTAGTATGGTTTTCTTGATGATTTTGAGTTTCCTTTTGAGTTTTCATCCTCGCCCTTCGGCGTTGTATATTATATTGCTTGCGTGGTTGGGATCGTCGATTGACGAAGAGCTAGCTCCGGCTTGGGGATGCCTTTTATCATTGTGCATGTATTATTCATGTTGTACCCCGTTTGGGGCCAGTATTTAAAAAACCCCTTGTTTTAAAACATGTTTTCTTCACTTATTTTTTTTAATAGTTTAGATTTCTAGGATTTCTTAGCTTACTTGAATTTGATGGGGCCCTACAGACTTCATATGATTCAAGTGCCAGTCGCGTACCATTTCGGGTCGTCACAAAGTTGGTATCAGAGCGCTAGGTTAACCTTGGTTCGATTCAAAGTTTGACTATGCGGAGCCTAGAGCGTTCGTATATATTCGAAATTTAGGCTTGACCTTACGGAACTTAGACTTAGTCAAGGAGGTATTATACCCAAACTTTCCTCGCGTAAGTTGACCTTGGTTGATGGAGTAGGTAACTTCAGTAGAGTGACGTATGGTGTGTATGTTCCGCGGCATACTTACGATACACTACTCCTCTTTGGGAGCCTTAGGATGTACATTTCCTTGCACGGCATTATATTCATTCATGATCTATCCTCATCGATATCGGTTTATGGTTTTGCTGCCACGATTGCACGGGCAGAGAGGGAGCTACTGCTAGAGTTGCGTCAGCACGAGCTCGTCACAGACAAGGACTGACTAGGGCGTGATTCCAGGGACATACGATTTCATAGAGGCGTCGTTTTATTATGTTTTCGCGCTAGGAGCGTTTGATGGATCGCTTTTACGAGATTTCTCGGACGTGTAGATCAGCACCAGAGGATCAAGCTACTGCTAGAGGCCAGCCAGAATGTGATGACCGTCGATGCACCGATTATACTTGGTGATTGAAGCACCGTTTAGCATGCGGACGAATGAGCCAGTTGTTGCTGCGAATGACAAGATATTGCCCAAATGTTTGGAGCTATTGCCGCACGAGTTGTACATAGAGATATGATAGAAGATCGCTAGTCACCCATGGAGGAATGACTAGGACATGTGATTCGTTGCCTACCTCGATGCGTGGTCATCAGATTGATTGATTCCAGCTAGAGACGACTTTACGTAGGTACGTTGGGAGTTGATAGAGACGATCGAATGTCAGAAGCCCATTTTCCAAGTTTAAAGTATTCAGAGACAAATACAAGTAATGCTATAGACCCTCTAGAAGAATGAAACCCTAACTCGACATAATGACCATGAGAAGGCTTTGAAACCTTAGGGTTTGCGGCAATTCAGCAGTGCCATTAGTGAGGCTTGGGTTTGCCCTTCTACGGTTGGTCCACAGGTACTGTGGCATGTACTGAATACTATTAAACTGTACCCAAGATGTTGAGCTCTTGGGGGATTATGGAACTTTGACGAATTGATCGAAAGGTTCGACATCATTCGGATATCATGTGATGGGATACATTGCTTGGGAGACTCCAGATACGAGTGTAGCCATTGGAGCGCAGTCCATGCAGCCATGAAGAGACGAGTCCGAAGCAGTCGACATTAGAGAAAAGTGGAGTAAGAGGTTCATACGAGATCTTGATGAGATGATGTTCCACTCCGCTGACATCAGAGATGTGATATGCATACAGAGGCATTGTATTTGGATATACCTTCCAGAAGGAGTCGTGATGAGTATGCAGCCGTTCCGAAACAAGGAATTGATTTAGTAAAAGCGATGGCTTCCGGGCCGTTTGGCAGAAACGAGATTTAGGAGAGACTTCGACGGAACCTTTGTGGAATACTATACGAGAAGACTTGGACCCAGGAGAGGTCATATTGTGCACACCCAGCAGGCCAGAGTTCGGCATCGTCGACGAGACATGTTATGAGTGACCATGGTAGTTGGCCAGAGATCTTTAGAGGATGTGCCGAGCGGATTGCTTCCATTATCGTTTGCATATTGAACCGTTGAGCCGAGGAGCTATGCACTTAGCAATCTGTAGTGAAAGACGAGAGCCTAAAGGCATCAGACGACATGCCATGAACAATAGGCAAGTAGATATCTTGCTCTGCTAGCATTGGATGCACCGACACCTTCTCGACTTTGAAGGAGGACATATCGACGACGGTATTTATGATTTGTGATTTGGTGATTCGATTATCACGTATCCGTCATTTTTGGATTTCGGTATTTTAGACGATTTGTTTGCATGATTGAGATTTTTGTACACTACGGTTGCACTTGACTTCGATTGATGTCATTCGAGATATTGATTTTGATTTCATGCCTATGATATGCTTATGATTTAACTTGTATTTTCGTCATAGTTTTCATGTACTTTTAGTATTTGATTTGATTTTTGGCATGCTGATGCATATGGTTGTGAGATTATGTACCACGGTATACCTGATTTGGATTTAGATTGAATGTGTCGTATACCGCCGATTTCGATTTTGATATTCGATATTTGTTTTCGTACACTTGATTTGGATTCTTGCGCTTGCTTGGGTGCTTGATTCGATTTTGGTTCGCACCAGATGCACTAAATTGAGATTCTTCGTGCATATCAGATGCACCAGATATTGCTGTCAGGCACACCCGTTGCCCTTGACAGATGTTTCGTGCACACTCGATGCACTTAGATGTTGTTTCTGTGCACATGTATGACACATTCATGGGTTTCGATTTCCGTGCGCACCAGACGCACGTAGCATTCATATGTACATTTTAGGATTGATTTCTTATGGAGCAATACGTTTTTATGATATTTTCTATCTGTTTTCGTACTGAGCAGGACCAGTCAAAGGACAGTACCTGGATATATTTTGCATGCATTGATAGTTATCGAAGGGATTTCCAAAAGGGAGCTATAGTCTGAGTATTTACCTACGTGTCTGATATGACACGAAACGTTTAAAACAAGGAAACCCTTCTAAATTGTTTTCAAAACGGCGGGACGTACATATTAAACAAAAGATATATACATATATGGTTATTTTCTTACAACAGACGTCCGCCACTGTGCAGTGTTATGCGCATCGCACAATTACTTAAAAAGGTTTTGGCATGCATTTCTTTAGATGTTTTGACGAGTTACAAAGATGCGTGCTATGTACAGATTATAGTTTTGAGTATATCATGTTTGCTTTCGTTTTGGGCAAGACATTTTTGTCTTCGCCATAACTCTGATGATTGCGGGATTCTTGACGGAGTTTTTGATTTGGTTTATATGCCCGTTTTTCTTGCACATGCATTGCGCTACGAGGTACTTTAAGTATTTATGATTTCGAGACCCCGACGACTTAGTCTTTTACTGAAATGTTTTGTATTTGAGGGCTTAAAATTTAAATTCAGAGACCGAATTTTTTTAAGGGGGGAAGATTGTAATATTTCAGAAATATAAAATATTATTTTGGGGAATTTTTTTAATCAAATAATAAATATATTGAATATTTTAATATTGCGGTATAATTAAATACCGATAAATTGAGGAAAATTTGGAAAATTATAGAAATTACTAGAAAGAGGGTGTTTTATTGGATTTAAGAAAATTGTGAAATTTTATGATTTATTATATTCTATTCTAATACTAATCGCGATTAAATATTGCTAATCGCGCATTAAGCTTGTTTTATGCATGACATGCACCATGTCAAATTTTACTTGTTACATTTTCTTAACATGGTCTTCTCTTCTTTTTCTTCATGCATTTCTTTGTTTTAAAATGAGAGAGAAGAAAAGAAAAGAAAACAAAAGAAAAGAAAAGAATAATGAAGAATGGGCAAGTGAGAGAGTGTGAGGGGTCAAGAGAGTACCATACCCATTGTCCCTCTCATTTTCTTCATCTCTTTCTCTCTCCCTTTCACTCCATAGCTGCCTCTCCCTCTCCCCCTTCCTCTTCGTCCTCAAAACACCTCATTTCCCACCTCAAAACACCTCACTCCTTTCATTAAAAGTGTGCACATGCCCTCTAGCTACACTTTGGACCAAGAAAGCAAGGATTTTGGACACTTGGAGCAACTCAAGAAAATTCTTGAGTTTCCAAATGAGATAATTTCTGAACCATTAGTGTAGTATTTGGTTTACCTTAGCTTTCATGCATGTTTAGAAGTGATTAGGCGATGTTTTTTGAGGTTTGGAAATTCTAAGTTTAGGGTTAGGGTTTGAATTGAATTGTGATAGTGTAATTGATTTATTAGTGACCTTAAATGTAACGTTTGAAAAATAATAATAATAAATAAATAAAATCCTTTAGGTGAATTTTCTGATAATCGGTAAAATAAATCGTATTTTCCATAAAACTCAACTACAATTATTTTTCAATATAGAATTAATTACGCCTATTTTAACTATGTAATTAGTAGTATTTGGTATTTATTTAGTGACTTATAAATTATTAGTTTATTTAAATATTTTTCCTTAATTAATTAAATTCAAATATTAACATAAGCTTTAATTATACATTAAATAGGAGCAAATTACAAATTAGAAATGGGTTAATTTTACAAATGTGAACCATGACAATTTAAAACAAGTGTGTATCATGCAAAATTCTTTTTCAAATCTCTCCGTGGTTCTAGAAATTTCTAGGAAAACGATTAAATGGAAAAAGTTAGATAAGTAAGGGTTAAAGTGAAAGATGCATTAAATCATGAACTTTCTACACAAACCTACACACTTTTCTCTCTCTCTTTTCTCTTCCATCCTCATGGCTCAGACTAGCATGGGGCACCCCCAATTTTTCCCACTTTATTTCCTCTCCAAAAATCATCAAAAATCCAATAAAATCTACACCAATTTCCATTAACTCCTAATCCAACCTTTAACCCTTGTTACTTGGCCAAATCAAGTATGGATTTTGGGAGCAAGAGAGCATGTTGCGGTGGCTAGATTGCAAGCTGAATTTCTAAACTTATGAGGTATAATTCTAACCTAATGGCTAATTAGTTGTATTACTATTTTAATTTAAGTTTTCATGTAATAAATTGGATCTTTTTTTTTCTAATTTGTGAAATTAAAGAGAGGGTTTCTAATTCAAGTTAGGGTTCTTATAAAGTGTTCATGATTACATGGTGTAGTTAATTATGCTAAGACATAGAAAACTTAACCTAGTTACTAAATTCTAAATTGTTGTATTTAAATTATCCTAATCAGAATTTTTGCAAACTACGTTTTTATAATATAAATATAAATATATATATATATATAATATATATATATATATTGGTGATAAAAAATTCTAATTAGGGTTTTTATCATTAGGTTATGGTTTTAATGAGTACTTTAACATGTTAATGGAATGCAAAACCTAATTTGGTTACTAGTTGCTAATTGTCAGTTTAAAAATTATGATAAATATGCTATTTTGCAAACCGGGTTTTCGAAATTAATTTAAAATGTGTGATTAAAAATCTAGTTAGGGTTTTAGCACATCATTAAGGTTTCCATGAGTGTTTTAACAATTTAAAATATGCAAAATCTAGCTTAGTTGTTGAATTTTGAATTTTGCTTAAAAAGTGTTAAAATTTGATGTTTTTGCAAACCTGAATTTTGGACTTAATTCAAATTGATGAGATTAAATTATAGAAATAGTTTATATGACTTAGTTATGATATTTAGTGAATATTATGGCCATTAGTTTTGTTAAAACATCAAGTTTCGAATTAAATCGAAAATTTAGTGCTTTCTAGGTTTTTGGAAATAAATCGATTTGATTTGTTTTGAGGTTTTGATGAGTTGCAATCTATTTCATATTATAATTAGTGATTTATGAAACCATGATTGGTGTGTTTGGGTTTTTCTCGATCAATCAGCGTTTGTACGCCGATATCGAGGGTCATTTGGTCATTTTGCATGAGCAGGTCATAGGTTTTAACCTATGCGTGTTTCGTACGCTGTTTTGATTCTGTCTGTGATTTCAGTTTACGATATTATATATGTTTGCATATAGGTACCCCTCACGTGGACTTCGGAGATGAAGAAGAGGATGGCGGCATCGACTTCGGCAGATGAGGACCAGGTGAGTAGATGTATATCTACGGGGGAAGTCGGGTGGATGGCGTATAGCACCCCCGCAAACGTAGAATAAGGATATTACGTACTGCTATTAGGAAGTCGGATGTGACCTTAAATTCTTAGCGAGTAGGGTCCTATTAAAGAATTTAGGTAAGACTAGACTGATTTAAAAAGACTTAACCAGAGGATGACTGCCTTGGTGGGAATTCATAGGTTTCAGGTTGACACACACACACGCACACACATAAACATGACTTGGTGTATATGTGTGTGTGCGTATATATAGGAATATTTGTAGGTACACACATACACACAACATATACATGTGATATGAGGAGGTTATATGATACATGGGGATGAGTCGATATGACTAGGTTTGATGCGGTGATTTTTTGGATATATGATTGAGTTATGACATGAGATGTGTTATGATAGTAGCGGATCGTTGGGCAATGAGATTATATAAAATATATTTATATAAATGATAATATGTTTTGATGACATTGGAATGAACGAGACTTTAAAATAGAACCCAGATTGTAATATGTGACTTAGTCACGATATGATATATGACATGATTTTTAGTGGATCATTTGACGATATATATTTACACAGACGATGATATATGTTGATGATATTGGGATGTATGCGATTATAGTATAGTACCTTTGATCATGATATTGTTTGCTGATGATACTATACGAACGATGATGTATATATATGATGATTGATCCACACTCTTGACTTGAGGAAGTCGTACGATGTACATGACTCTATTGAGCCTGGATCGCCGACTACTAGAGATATCGACTCAGACGTTAGGAGAATTCTTCTTACCTTTGGACTAGTATCTTTAGTTAGTTCCTTAGTTGGTTAGATACATCTTAGTTAGGCTCGAGTCATACATATTTTCAAAACTAATAAATCATGCTTTTTCAAACAACAAACTGTATGACTCGTAATTTGTAAGTATTTTCTAGTTGCGCATTTACTATACATTCACCGTTATATTCATGTTGTATTCATCGCATTGCATATTCATACATATGTTTCTTTAGCTAATATGAAACTCTGCCTGTTAGGACACCAGCACCATTACCGATGATGCACATGTTACACGTACACTTATTTGCCGGCTCACACACATCATCATTGGTAATTGCCATGTCACGTACACTTTAGAACATATTATCTTTTATTGACAGAATCAGCTAGAAGCTAGATCAATATAATACTGTGTGATTTCTCTCATGTGCTAGTTTAGACATTGCATTTATTACTTAGACACTTCATGCATTAAAATTTTCATGTTATCTTGCATTATTGTGGGGCTTATGCAGATACTCATTATTTACTTACTCATGATTTTAGGATTTTGGATTTCTATGAGATTTTTGGATTTTGGGGAAAACCACAAGAATATATATAAAAACTTCTCACTCGCTCGCTCTCATTTTAAAATATAAGTTGCGGTTTTCTCGTGATGTATGTGTCGTCCACCTTAAGATTTCATGTTTTTTGTTGGATTTCGAGACCCGATTCGAGGAGTGGATGAACCATCTCGGGTACATTGTGGGCCCGGTATGGTATCCCGGGGAAAGAAGCTTGAGTTGTAGACGATGAGCCTGGCAGAGAAAGACTACCTACCGGTGATGTCTGGCGCGGCGGATATCCGGAAGATACCGACCGTTGTCGTGAGATTTGATGATATAGGCCGATCCGGACTGACGGAGTCAGGGATATTGAGACTATGAGATATTGAGACTATGAGGTATTGAGACTTTGAGATTTACATGTTTCGTATCGATACTTGACACAGATTTCCATGGATTTTATTGATAATGTTTCAGATTACCATAGAAATTTTACTATGATATAAGTTAACGATTTCTTATACAGATATATCCAAATTTCATGGTTGATTGTTTTACATTCATGGTACATGCATACTCATACACATGACATGTTACTACTTGAGGCACTGACACGACCACTGAGCATTTCACTTACGCATAGATTATTACCCTGCCACTACTAAATGACTAGTGTTATATTAAGTATATTATTATGACCTAGGAGATCGTCGTGCATGCGATTTCTACTCGCAGATGTCTTTTACTCATGATTTGGCAACTCACCCCCGTTGTGCCAAATTTTCCTTCCGGTTCAGATATACAGGTTTCCTTGGCAGCTTGCTGGCACATTATTTCATTCAGGGTGATTTTCTTGGTAAATTGGTTCACTTGTATCAGGACCGCCGTTGTACTTTCATTATTTCATTTGTATCTAGTAAGCTCCATCAACCAGACTTGTATTACTTGATAAATTTAGAAAGCCAGTTGTTTTTATTTCGACCTTAGAGTCGCGCTTGTATTATTATGGTTTTTGGTGGATTTGGTTTTCTTTGAGTTTTATTCCTCGCCCTTCGACGTTGTATATTATAGTGCATTGTGTGGTTGTTTCCACCTTTTGGCGTAGAGCTAGCTCCCGCTTGGGGATGCCTTTTTATTATTGCATATGTATATATTCTTGCTTGTACCCGTTTGAGGCCAGTTTTTATAAAGGAGTCTTTGCCGAAATTTTTGAGAAAATTTGATGTTGCTTTTAAACATGTTTTCCTTTACTTCTTCTTTTAAATGGTTTAGATTTCTGGGCTTCGGCATACTTAGATTACGTCGCGCCTCTAAACGCATCGTAATTTAAGTGCCGGTCACGTTCCGTACCTTCGGGTTATGACAAAGTAGGTATCAGAGTGCTAGGTTAACCCTTGTCTAAGTCTTGGTTAACCTTGGTTGATGGAGTAGGTGACTTAGGTAGAGTGACGTACCGTAGGTATGATCCGCGGCATACTTACGATACGCAACTCTGCTTAAGAAGCCTTAAGTTGTACATTTCTTTGCACTGTACTCTATTCGTTCCTTTGATCTATCTTCGTCGATATTGGATGGTGGTTTTTGTTACCATGGTTGCACGGGCAGATGGAGCTGTGGCTCGAATGCGATGACCGTTAGGGTATTGTCTATTCTGAAGGATTGAAGCATTGTTTAGCGTGCGGACGAAAGGTATTCACATGTCGTCCAGACGAAGTTAAAAGGTTCGAACGAATGTCAGAAACCCATTTTCCCAAGTTTAAAGTATTCGGAAGAAGATGCAGGTATTTCTATGGACTCTCTAGATGAATGAAACCCTAACTCGACAAAATGACCATGAGAACGCTGGTGAACCTTAGGGTTTGCGGCAGTTCCGCGGTGCCATTAGTGAGGCTTGGGTTTGCCCTTCTACGGCTGGTCCGCAGATGCTGGGGCATGTACTGGATATTTTTAAACTGTACTTGAGTGTTGAGCTCTCGGGGAATTATTTGATTTTGATGAATCGATAGAAAAGTTTAACGTAGTCCGGATATCAGGTGAAGGAATAGATTACTCGGGAGACTATAGATATGAGTATAGCCATTTGTAGCGCCGTTCATACAGCTATGAAGAGACGAGTTCGAATCAGTCGACACCAGAGAAAAGAGGAGCACATTGATGTCGGTGTTACGATATGCAATTTGGTGATTCGAATATCACATTTCCGTTGTTTGGATTCTGGTATTTTGATGATTTCGTTTTATGGTTGGTATTTTCTATGTGTACATTCATTACACTCGATTAGTGTTCCGTGTATCAGTTGTATTGATGTTCGATTTGTGCATATCCATTGCAATTGATATTGATTTTTATACATTTTGAGATACTGATTTGATTTCGTGTATATGGGTTGCACATGATTTTGGATATTCGGTATATTTTTTCGTGCACCATGTGCACTTGATTGAGATACTTGCGCACACTTGGCGCACTTGATGCGATTTTATGCACACCAGATGCACTAAATCGGGATTTGTGCAGACTAGATGCACCTAATATTATGGTCGTGCACGCCCGTTGCACTTGACAGATATTTTTGGTGCACACCCGTTGCATTCAGTTTTGTTACTGTGCATATTCGTGGCTTCTGTATTTGGTTTCGATTTTCGTGCGCACCGGACGCACGTGGTGTTTTTGTATGCTGTATTTAAGGCTGATTTCATCTTGAGCAGTACGTTTTTATGATATTTACTTTGGTTTAATAATCGAGCAGGACTGTCCTGAGACCAGTACCTAGGTGTTTTTGCATGCTTCTCTATTCAGATGTTTGGACGATTTTACTATGATGCGCACTATATATAAATTACAGTTTTGATGTATATTATGTTGGTTTTCGTATTGGGTTTTGACATTATACGCTCACCATAACTCCGATGATTGCGTTATGCTTGACGGAGTTTTAATTTTGAGTTATGTACTTGTTTTTCATACGCATGCATTGCGCTAAGAGGTGTTTTATGTATTGATGATTTCGGAACCCCGACGATTTGAGTGTTTTTCTAAATGTTTTAGTATTTGGGAGGAGTTTTAATTTAAATTCGGAGACCGAATTTCTTTAAAGGGGGAATATTACAACGTTTTAAAAAAATAATAATAATAAATAAATAAATAAAATCCTTTAGGTGAATTTTCTGATAATCGGTAAAATAAACTGTATTTTCCATAAAACTCTACTACAATTATTTTTCAATATAGAATTAAATACGCCTATTTTAACTATGTAATTAGTAGTATTTGGTATTTATTTAGTGACTTATAAATTATTAGTTTACTTAAATATATTTCCTTAATTAATTAAATTCAAATATTAACATAAGCTTTAATTATACATTAAATTAGTGCAAATTACAAATTAGAAATGGGTTAATTTTACAAATGTGAACCATGACAATTTAAAACAAGTGTATATCATGCAAAATTCTTTTTTCAAATCTCTCCATGATTCTAGAAATTTCTAGGAAAAGGATTAAATTGAAAAAGTTAGATAAGTAAGGGTTTAAGTAAAAGATGCATTAAATCATGAACTTTCTACACAAAGCTACACACTTTTCTCTCTCTCTCTTTTCTCTTCCATCCTCATGGCCGAGCCTAGCATGAGGCAGCCCCAATTTTTCCCACTTTATTTACTCTCAAAAAATCATCAAAAATCCATCAAAAATCCAATAAAATCTACACCAATTTCCATTAACTCCTAATCCAACCTTTAACCCTTGTTCCTTGGCCAAATCAAGCATGGATTTTGGGAGCAAGAGAGCATGTTGGGATGACTAGGTTGCAAGCTAAATTTCTAAACTTGTGAGGTATAATTCTAACCTAATGGCTAATTAGTTGTTTAACTATTTTAATTTAAGTTTTCATGTAATAATTGGTTCTTTTGTTTTTGCTAATTTGTGAAATTAAAGAGAGGGTTTCTAAATCAAGTTAGGGTTTTTATAAAGTGTTCATGATTATATGGTGTAATTAATTATGCTAAGACATAGAAAAATTAACCTAGTTGCTAAATTGTAAATTGTTGTATTTAAATTATCCTAATTAGAATTTTTGCAAACTAGGTTTTTATAAAATATATATATATATATATATATATATATATATATATATATATATATATATATATATATATAGGAGATTTAAAATTCTAATTATGGTTTTTATCATTAGGTTATGGTTTTAATAAGTAGTTTAACATGTTAAAGGAATGCAAAACCTAATTTGGTTACTAGTTGCTAATTGTTAGTTTAAAAATTGTGATAAATATGCTATTTTGCAAACTAGGTTTTAGAAACTAATTTAAAATGTGCGATTAAAAATCTAGTTAGGGCTTTAGCATATCATTAAGGTTTCCATGAGTGCTTTAACAATTTAAAATATGCAAAATCTAGCATAGTTGTTGAATTGTGAATTTTGCTTAAAAAGTGTTAAAATTTGATATTTTTGCAAACTAGAATTTTGGACTTAATTCAAATTGATGAGATTAAATTATAGAAATGGTTTATATGACTTAGTTATGATATTTAGTGAATATTATGGCCATTAGTTTTATTAAAACATCAAGTTTCGAATTAAATCGAAAATTTAGTGCTTTCTAGGTTTTTGGAAATAAATCGATTTGATTTGTTTTGAGGTTTTGATGAGTTGCAATCTATTTCATATTATAATTAGTGATTTATGAAACTATGATTGGTGTGTTTAGGTTTTTATCGATCAATCGGCGTTTGTACGCCGATGTCGAGGGTTATTTGGTCATTTTGCATGAGCGGGTCATAGGTTTTAACCTATGCGCGTTTCGTGTGCTGTTTTGGTTCTGTCCGCGATTTCGGTTTACAATATTATATATATTTGCGTATAGGTACCCCTCATGTGGACTTCGGAGATGAAGAAGAGGATGGCGGCATCGACTTCGGCAGACGAGGACCAGGTGAGTAGATGTATATCTACGGGGGAAGTCGGGTGGATGGCGTATAGCACCCCCGCAAACGTAGAATAAGGATATTACGTACTGTTATTAGGAAGTCGGACGTGACCTCAGATTCTTGGAGAGTAGGGTCCTATTGAATACTTTAGGTTGGACTAGACTGATTTAGAAAGACTTAACCAGAGGATGACTGCCTTGGAGGGAATTCATAGGTTTCAGGTAGACACACACGCACACGCACACACATAAACTTCACTTCATGTATATGTGTGTGTGTATGTGTGTGTGTATAGGAATGTGTGTAGGTATATATATATATATATATATATATATATATATATAGATAGATATATATACAACATATACATGTGATATAAGGAGGTTATATGATACATGGGGATGAGTCGATATGACTAGGCTTGATGCCATGATTTATTGGATATATGATCGAGTTATGACATGAGATGTGTTATGATAGTAGCGGATCGTTGGGTAATGAGATTATATAAAATATATTTATATAAACGATAATATGTGTTGATGACATTGGAATGAACGAGACACTAGAATAGAACCCAGATTGTAATATGTGACTTAGTCACGATATGATATATTACATGATATTTTAGTGGATCATATGATGATATATATTTACAGAGACGATGATATATGTTGATGATATTGGGATGTATGCGATTATAGTATAGTACCCTTGATCATGATATTTTTTGATGATGATACTATACTAACGATGATGTATATATGTGATGATTGATCCACACTCTTGACTTGAGGAAGTCGTACTACGTACGTGACGCTATTGAGGCTGGATTGCCGACTACTAGAGATATCGACTCAGACGTTAGGAGAATTCTTCTTACCTTTCGACTAGTATCTTTAGTTAATTCCTTAGTAGGTTAGGTACATCATAGTTAGGCTCTAGTCATACTTATTTTCAAAACTAATAAATCATGCTTTTTCAAACAACAACCAGTATGACTCGTAATTAGTATGTATTTTCTAGTTGTACGCTTACTACACATTCACCGTTATATTCATGTTGTATTCATCGCATTGCATATTCATACATATGTTTCTTTAGCTAATATGAAACTCTGCCTGTTAGGACACCAGCACCATTACCGATGATGCACATGTTACACGTACACTTATTTGCCGGCTCACACACATCATCATCGGTAATTGCCATGTCACGTACACTTTAGAACATATTATCTTTTATTGATAGAATCAGCTAAAGGCTAGATCAATATAATATTGTGTGATTTCTCTCATGTGCTAGTTTAGACATTGCATTTATTACTTAGACACTTCATGCTTTCACATTTTCATGTTATCATGCAGTATTGTGGGGCTTATGCCAATACTCATTATTTACTTATTCATGATTTTGGGATTTTGGATTTCTATGAGATTTCTTGATTTTGGGGAAAACCGCAAGAATATATATAAAAACTTCTCTCTCTTTCCCTCTGATTTTAAAATATAAGTTGCGGTTTTCTCGTGATGTATGTGTCGTACACCATGAGATTTCATGTTTTCTGTTGGATTTCGAGACCCGATTCGAGGAGTGGATGAACCGTCTTGGGTACATGGTGGGCCCGGTATGGTATCTCGGGGCAAGAAGCTGTAGTTGTAGACGATGAGCATGGCAGGGGAAGACAACCAACTGGTGATGTCTGGCGCGGCGAATATCCGGAGGATACCGACCGTTGTCGTGAGATTTGATGATATGGGCCGATCCGGACTGACGGAGCCCGAGATATTGAGACTATGAGATATTGAGATTATGAGATATTGAGACTATGAGGTATTGAGACTTTGAGATTTACATGTTTTGTGTCGATGCTTGGCACGAATTTCCATAGATTTCATTGTTGATGTTTCAGATTACCATACAAATTTTACTATGATAAAAGTTAAAGATTTCTTATACAGATATATCCAAATTTCATGGTTGATTGTTTTACATTCATGGTGCATGCATACTCATACACATGACATGTTACTACTTGAGACACTGACACGAGCACTGAGCATTTCACTTACGCATAGATTATTACCCTGCCACTACTAGATGACTAGTGTTATATTAAGTATATTATTATGACCTAGGAGAATGTCGTGCATGCGATTTCTACTCGCAGATGTCTTCTACTCATGAGTTGGCAACTCACCCCCGTTAAGCCAAATTTTCTTACAGGTTCAGATATACAGGTTTCCTTGGCAGCTTGCTGGCACATCATTTCATTGAAGGTAGTTTGCTTGGTAGGTTGGTTCACTTGTATCAGGACCGCCGTTGTACTTTCATTATTTCATTTGTATCTAGTAAGCTCCATCAACCAGACTTGTATTACTTGATAAATTTAGAAAACCAGTTGTTTTTATTTCGACCTTAGAGTCGCGCTTGTATTATTATGGTTTTTGGTGGATTTGGTTTTCATTGAGTTTTGTTCCTCGTCTTTCGGCGTTGTATATTATAGTGAATTGTGTGGTTGTTTCCGCCTTTTGGAGTAGAGCTAGCTCCCGCTTGGGGATGCCTTTTTATTATTGCATATGTATATATTCTTGCTTGTACCCGTTTGGGGCCAGTTTTTACAAAGGAGACTCTGCCGAAATTTTTGAGAAAATTTGATGTTGCTTCTAAACATGTTTTCCTTTACTTCTTCTTTTAAATGGTTTAGATATTTGGGCTTCGGCTTACCTAGATTACGTCGCGCCTCTAAACGCTTCGTAATTTAAGTGTCGGTCACATTTTGTACCTTGGGGTCATGACATTAAACCCCCTTAGTGATATCATATTGGACTAAAACCTGAGACTTAACCCCCAAATACGAACTTTGAAATTCTGCAGATACGGAAATTGTGGGGATTGTGATGGTTTTTGGTTATCTGCTAACACCCGGAGACGTAGAAAATTATTTAGCAAGTACAGAGAGATATGCAGGTGATATAGAGCATACCCTAAAGACCCGAGACCCAACTACCCACACCAGGCCGTAAATAATATCATTCTGGCCGAAAATTGCGGCCAGACCTTGGAGTTTTGGTGTCATTCTTGCTTTATGGCTCTGTTACCTGTAAACTAGACCCTACACTTATGCAAAATTGGCTAATTTCACCTAAGATAAAATATGGGACTAAATTCATGAGTTGTTGTTTTGATTCGGGGTTATATTTTTCGTATTTTAGATTCTGGATTTTAGTATTTGTGTTTTACCTCGATCACCTGACATTTGTACGATGATATCGAGGGTTAACTGGTGGTTTGAAAGGTGTAGTCCGTAGGTTCTAACCTATAGCCTTTTAGCGTGGCGTTTTAGTTTTGATTTGGATTTTAATGCAATACGATACATTGTGACATGTAGATACCCCCATGTGGACTTCGGGACGACAAGCAAGCGCGTGGCGACGTCGGCATCGCCAAGCGAAGAGCAATGTAAGTAGATTTATATCTACGGGGGAAGTCGGGTGGATCGCGTATAGCACCCCCACAGTTCGTAGTGTAGTTAATGATATGTTATATATTTACATATGTGTTGTGAATTTGGATGATAGTGTTGTGGTTGATTTCTTAGTCGCGAACCATAGAATAGGTTTGCACACACGCACACACACCCTTGCATGCATTATTATTATTACTTATGCGTATATGGGGATACGTATATATACTCACACACACACACACATAGATATGGGACTATGTATATATATACGTATACCTATACTTGGATAATGAGGATAGTGGATGATATTTGGAGATGAGTCGATGAGATTAGGCTTGATACCGTGAGATCGGTGATATGTTTTGGTTCGTATTGTGAGATACGGCATGAGATTTTAGCGGGCCTTTAGGCATGTGTTTTCATACACGTAGATATATATAGATGGTATCAGTATGTACTAGACTTAGATCAGTACCCTTAATACAGGATATGATGATAATGGATACCAGATGATTAATGAGATGAATGTGATCTTTGACCCGTACCCAGATTTGGGATGCCGTACGACGGATTTACGTACGGGCTATATATTGATGAGAGATCTGCACTCTTGACTCGGGGATGTCATAATATATATTGTATCGTATGTGATACTATTGAGGCGGGATCACTGACTATTATATTTATATGTATCGACTCAGATTTAGGTGGTTTCCTTACCTGTCGATTAGTCCTGTAGTTTACAAATAGATGTTAGACTAGACTCGAGTCATACCTATTTCAAAAACTAACGAATCATGAGTATTTTAATGACAGGCCAAGGGATTCTACGGATATTTTCAAAGGATGTACTTTTTCATAAAAACACCGTAGCCATATTTTCTAAACACCAGATTCGTGTAACCTTCAAATACCAAAAACTATATGACTCGTATATAGGAATGTATATTTTTTTATTGCTTCATTATTATTCATTTACCATTTATTCTACTGCTCGCATTGCATTGCATGCTTATATGTTATTGATTCATATTCCATTGTGCATATGACATATAGCATACATGTATACCTACATGCTTACACATATGCCTTTACATAGTTACATGATCACCTTTATATGATGTTGTATGAATTTGGAGAATTTAGGAACCGCATGATATATTTTATAACTTATTGCAGTTAAATATCGATTTTCCCTTATATGTTCATATTACTGTTTCATGTTGCATATATTATATTCATGGGTTTCGCATTGAGATATGGTTTTCATATGATGTTTTTTGGATTGTTTTACTCCTGCTTATATGTATCAGTGGTATAGGACACTGATACACACACACACACACCCGTCGTATATATATATATCAGTGGTATGGGACGCTGATACACACACACACACACACCCTTACATCATATATCATCATAATGATATATGCAAATATACTTATTCATTATATGTGTGGGCCTATATGGTCGATGAGAGGGGCCTATATGCTCAGGGCCTATGTGCTCGATGTGAGGGGCCTATACGGTCGATGAGAGGGGCCTATGTGCTCGATGTGAGGGGCCTATATGGTCAATGAGAGGGGCCTATGTGCTCGGGGCCTATGTGCTCGATATGAGAGGGGCCTATGTGCTCGGGGCCTATGTGCTCGATGTGAAGGGCCTATATGGTCAACGAGAAGGGCCTATGTGCTCGGGGCCTATGTGCTCGATGTGAGGGGCCTATATGATCGATGAGAGGGGCCTATGTGTTAGAGGCCTATGTGCTCGATATGAGAGGGGCCTATGTGCTCGGGGCCTATGTGCTCGATATTAGATATTGGATATATGAGATTTATTTGATATTGGGATATTGAGATATATATTTTGTGTCGATGCTTGACACTGATTTTCTGATGATTTCATTGATGATACTTGAATGTTTATTCAAAAATCTCACTATATTAAGAAAATAGTTTTCCCATTCAGGATATCTTCTGTTTTCATTTTTCCGCATTCATACCTCATATTTACGATATTTTGCTACCTGAGGCACTGACATGGGCATATGGGATTACACTTATATTTAGATGTTTATCCTTACCTTTTTATTATGCTTCAGACTTTAGCATATTGAGGATCAACCAGACTTGTATATTATTTCAGACTTAGAAAACCAATTGTATATTATTTCGACCTTAGAGTCACGTGTTGTATTAGCATGGTTTTCTTGATGATTTTTAGTTTCCTTTTGAGTTTTGATCCTCGCCCTTCGGCGTTGTATATTATAGTGCTTGCATGGTTGCGACCGTCGATTGACGAAGAGTTAGCTTCGGCTTGGGGATGCCTTTTATCATTGTGCATGTATTATTCTTATTGTACCCTGTTTGGGGCCAGTATTTACAAAGGAAACTCTGCTGAAATTTTCCGAAAAGACTTGAGATTTTAAAAATGCATATTCGGCTTTTGTTATTTAAAAACCCCCTTGTTTTAAAACATGTTTTCTTCACTTCTTTCTTTAAATGGTTTAGATTTCTGGGATTTCTTGGCTTACTTGAATTTGATGGGGTCCTGTAGACTTCATATGATTCAAGTGCCAATCGCGTACCATTTCGGGTCATGACACCTGGTCAGTCCTTGTCCAAGACGAGCTCATGCTGACCGCAACTCTAGCCGCAGCTCTCTCTGCCCGTGCAATTGTTGTTACAAAATCACAAACCGATATCGATGAGGATAGATCATAGGAATGAATGTAATACTGTGCAAAGAAATGTACATCCTAAGGCTTCATAAGCGGAGTAGCGTATCGTAAGTATGCCGCGGAACATACACACGGTACATCACTCTACTTATGTCACCTACTCTATCAACCAAGGTCAACCTATGCGACGAAAGTTTGGGTCTAATATCCCCTCGACCACGTCAAAGTTCCGTAAAGTCAAGCCTAGGTTCTGAATATAAATATACGCCCTAGACTCCGTATAGTCAAACATAGACTCGAACCAACATTAAACCTAGCGCTCTGATACCAACTTTGTCACGACTCGAAATAGCACATGACTGGCACTTGAATCATGTGAAGTCTATAGGACCCCACCTAATTCAAGTAAGCCAAAACCCCAGAAATCTAAACCATTTTTAAGAATAAGTGAAGAAAAACTTGTTTTAAAGGATGTGGTTTTAATAAAAATAAGCGGCATTAAACCTTTAAAAGCAACATCATATTTTCCCAAAAATTTCGGCAGAATCTCCTTTGTAAATACTGGCCCCAAACAGGTACATACATGCATAATTTAAAGGCATCCCCAAGCGGGAGCTAGCTCTACGCCAATTGGCGGACACAACCACGCACTGCAATATAATATACAATGCCGAAAGGCAAAGATCAAAACTCATCAAGAAAAGCAATAACCACCAGAAAACCATAATAATACAAGCGCGCGACTCTAAGGTCGAAAGAATATACACGCTGGTATTCTAAGTCTATAAAATATACAAGTCTGGTTGATGGAGTTTACTAGATACAACTGAAATAAATAAAAGTATAATAGTGGTCACGGTACGAGTGAACTCACCTACCAAAGCAATCACCCAGAAGGAAGCAGTGTGCTAGTAAACCGCAACGAAACCTGTACGGCAAAACCTGCAAGAATTGTGGCACAACGGGGGTGAGTTGCCAACTCGTGAGTAGAAAATATCATCGAGCAGAAATCGCATGTATGACTCAATCCTAGGTCATACAATAGTAATATCGTCAAAATAACATAGCCTGAAGCATCAAAATAAAGGCGAGGGTAAACATCTGTACATAAGTGTAATACCAAGTGCTCGTGTCAGTGCTTCAGGTAACAACATATCATTTCTATGATGTATAAATGCATGAAAACAGAATACATCTAAATGAGAAAACTGTTTTCTTATCTCAGTGAGATTTCTGTATAAAAACCGAAGTATCATCAATGAAATCATAAGAATCCGTGTCAAGCATTGACACAAAATATATATCCAAATATCTCAATATCTCGGGCTCTGGCAATCCGGACTGGCCCATATCATAATGTCTCAATGTCTCAGTATCTAGGCTCCGGCAATCCGGACTGGCCCCTGGGCTCCGGCAATCCGGACTGGCCCAAATCATAAATCTCACGACAACGTCGGTATCCTCCGGATATCTGTCGCGTCATAAATAACCGGTCGGTAGTGCTCCCCTGCCACGCTCAACGCCATCATCTGCGACTAGCTGGCCCCGGGGTACAGCACCGGATCTACCATGCACCCACAGACGGTTCCTCCTCCTCCTTGAATCGGGTGTATGATATCACTCAAGAGCCGAGAAAACTCATGGTGGACACCTCTCAAATCATATCACGAGAAAACCGCAACTTTTATCTTTTGAAATGAAAACGAGTTTATAAAATCCTTGTGGTTTCTCCAATTCCAGAAATCTCATGGAAAATCCGAAATCCCAATACCGAGAGTCAATAATCAATAAATTACCGGCATAAAGCCCCATAATATCGCATAACAGAATAAACGTATAAATGCATGAGATATTTCAGAAACAAATGCAATATCTAAACTAGCATATGAAAGCAAACGCGCTAGTAATATATTAAGACAACCGCTAGCAATTTGTACAAAGAAGTAATATAATCTAATGTGTACGTGATATGGAAGTTACCGATGATGATGTGTGTGAGCCGACAAGCAACTGTACGTGGACCATACGCATCATCGGTAATGGTGCTGGTGTCCTAACAGCAGGGTTTCATAATCACTAAAGTACACATTAAGCATGCAATGTGATGATAACAACATGAATAAACGGAGAATGAATAGTAAACGCAACGATAACGAATATACATTCTATATACGAGTCACATAGTTTTTGTTGTCTGAAAACGCACGAATCGTGGCATTTAGAAAATAGGGGCTACGGTGTTTTTAAGAAAAGGTACGTCCTTTGAAATATTTGTAGTATCCCTTGGTCTGTCTTTAAAATACTCACGATTCGTTAGTTTTGGAAATAAGTATGACTCGCGCCCAACTCTAACATCTACTAAGTAAACTACAGGACAAGCTAAAAGACTAACCAAAAGGTAAGGAAATCCACCTAAGTCTGAGTCGATATATATATCTAGTAGTCGGTGATCCCGCCTCATTAGCGTCACATACGATAAAATATATAATACGTCATCCTCGAGTCAAGAGTGCGGATCTATTATCATAATTATATCTCGTACGGTAAATCCATCGTACGGCATCCCAAAATCAGGGTACGGGTTGCCTATCATATATACCTCAATATCCATATGGTATCATTATCATAATATCATGAACATGGTACTTATCTAAGTCTAGTACATACGAATACCATCCACATATGTCCGCATGTGTATGAAAACACATTGCCCATCAATCCGCTAATATAATATGTCGTATCTTATTACACAACCCAATCACATCACCGATCTCACGGCTTCATGCCCAATCACATCGACTCATCTCCAAGTATTATATACTATCCACATCATACGGGTATATATATATGTATATATGTATATATATATATATAGCAACACATCCATATACATACATACATATAAATATATACACACATATATCATATACACCAACATACAACACGTGCGTGCATGTGTGTGTGTGTCAGCCTTATTCTAGGGTTCGCGACTACGAAACTAAGTAAAAACGTTTTCTACCAATTACACTAAAACTAACACATGCTCTTCTAATATCTTCTTGCTAATAAGGAACGTTCCACATAACACATATTCGTATATAAATACATAATATATCATTTGCTACACTACGAACTGCGGGGGTGTTATACGCCATCCACCTGACTTCCCCCAAAGATATATATCTACTCACATTGATCCTTGCTTGCCGAAGTCGATGTCGCCATTCTCTTCCTCGTCGTCCGAAGTCCACGTGAGGGTGCCTACACATAAACATATAATATTGTAAATCGGAATCGCGGATAAAAACCAAAACGGTACACGAAACGCACATAGGTTAGAACCTATGGTCTACGCATGCAAGAATAACCAAACATCCCTCGAGATTGACGTGCAAATGTCACACCACCGAGTCAAAACCTAAATACTAAAATCCAAGTCATAAATAGTCGCAAAACCAAAGAAGCAACATAAGAAAACACTTCCATATTTTGTTTCAGGTGAAATTTGCCGATTTTGCATATGCGGAGGGTCTAATTTACTGGAAATGAAGCTATGGACCAAGAACGAACCAAAATGGAAGTAACCAAGCCGCAAATTGTGGCTATAAGGGATATATTTGCGGCCAAGATGAAAGGGTTGGGGCTCGAGTCTCTATGGTAGCTTCCAGGTTGCCTGCACAACTCAAAGTAATCGCTAAAAAAATTTCAGGTGCCCCGGATCATAGCAGATCCCTAAAGCATATCACCAAAGTCAACAAAATCCGACATCGGGGTTTCTATGTTTGGGGTTTGGGTTCTAGTCTCTGTTTTAGATCAAAATTCTAACACTAAAGGGGTTGTATGGCCTCTATTAATCTCAATTTATACTTCACAACTCATAAAATCCCCTAACCTCTTCTAGGAATTTTCAAACTTCACAAAACCTCAATAAACAAACTCTAAACATGTATATATGCTAAAGGAAGTGGATTACTACACTAATGGTGAAGAAAGTACCTAATTTGGCAACTCAAGAAAATTCTTGAGTTGCCCCAAATCTTCAAAATCCAAACATTCTTGGTTCCCCATGCTTGTAGTGAGCTTGTGCACATTTTTTGTGAAGAGGGTGAATGGCTTTGAGGTGTTTTTGGCGGTGTTGTGAGGTGGTGTAAGTGGTGGAGGGAGGAGGGTAGCCATGCATGAAGAGGGAGAAGAAAATGGTGAAGGGAAATGAAGTGAAACGAATGGGAGTCTTGGTCAAATGACCCCTCACCTCTCTCTCTCTTCTCTCTCATGCCCATACTCCTTTGTTTATTCATGCCACCAATTCTTTATTCCTTTTCCTTTTTCTTTTCTTTCTTTTCTTTTCTTTTTATAAAACCATAAAAAACCCAAATGAAACCATGCACAATTTAAGATTTAAGCCAAGTTTTCAAAAATGTAACAAGTGTTAGCAAATATGATATGGTGCATGCAACATGCACAAAACACCATCAATGAAAGATTTGTGAACATTAATCATGTTTATAAATAAACTTGTATATAATTAATTATAGAAATTTATAATTTGCCTAAATCACATAAATCCCTCAAAAATCACCATTGAATTTAATTTTCCAATATTCTCCAAACCATCGGTATATAATTATACCACATCATTAAAACTGATCTCCACATATTAAAATATTCATAATATTTATTATTTTAATTATTTAAATTCCAAAAAATAATATTTTATTTTTCTGTAATATTACAATAATACTATTCAAAGCAATAACTAGAGCTACCTTTTTGGAAAATTTGATTCTACAACATCTTTAGCTTTCTTTCTTTTCATTAATCTCATTAATGACATCCCATCATTTATGTTTCCTAAACATCACAGAAGAAACGAAAATAGAACGTACGCTTATGCCATCTGCATTCGCTACGGGGCCCCGTCATGCACCGTTAAGTTACTTAACTAACGGCAGAGCGGGGGCAGGACTAGCGCGGGTGCAAAACATAAGCAACGTTTATTATATATAGCATATATATATCATTCGTCTCACGCAATTATATGATCACATCACAGAACACAGGCAGCAGAAATAAACATATGAAATATAGGATGTACTAGGAGGTCCGTGTTTTAAATTAAACCAGTAATGAAAAACACGGATTCCACAGTCGTGATGAATAGCCAAACCCACATCCCTAGACCCCTACGAGAGCGGAAAGTGACCATGCTAATTCTAGAGTTAGGAGACCCGGTCTCGACTCCTCGAGATGGTCTCCCACTGGACTCTAGAACCCGGTCACTTGTGCTCCCCGCTTTGGGTCTATCCTAATGCGGAAAAGTAAATAATATACATCAATGGTGACATCATCCTCAACCCGGAAGTGTCCCAATAAAAGACTATTACATACAATATTTTACATGAATGAAAATAGAAAAACTCTCATCTCACGCAAAAACCCCCGGCTATTCAATCACAACGATCCAATATAACATATCACAGCAACACATAACATCACATGTCAACAACGTAAGTAAATATGCGTATTCCTGATGTCGTTGACGTATAGCAATGAGATCGGGGATACACCACATATTACACTTACGGTCATAGAAAAGAAATGAAAAAATACAATAATTAGAATCTGCATCAAACCTTAGACATCATAAACCCGGAATATCTCATATCTCGGATTTCATGCCTAACCCGATAAATGTTGCATTTAAGTCTTAAATTGAAAACACTTTTCAATAGGAAGTCGGGTGATTCAACAAGATTCCCGATTTAATGATCGAATGCTCGTCGGGAACTTTAATAGATTGTCGCACCCCCGATGCTGTCAACAAAGTGCACTTAGGCGGAACACCGCGGCCGCGAGCACCCGAGTGGATGCTTTTGGTTACGGTGTTCTCCTATAGTCACTTGGTCGGCGCAATAGGGTGTGGCTATCTAGAAGTGTTTTCCGGCGACTATTCGCGTACAATACGAGATTGCGACGGAGTTTTGATCCGAATCGAAACTCCGTGGAAATCGATCAAAAGAGACTAAAACGCGAGATTTACAAAACACAAACTAGTTTTCACAAAACTAATTAATGTGGATTCCAAATATTGTATCACATATCATAAAAATCTAGACGATGTTAAACTTTTCGATCAATTTATCAAACACCCATAAATCACAGAGACCTCAACAACTTGATCCTCACTAAAAATACCCAGTTAGTGCCACATATCTCAATGTAGCAGGACAAGAAGCACGATCCCTCAATCTACAAAACTTGCGGCTGAACCACGGCCAAACTAGGGTTTAGGCCGCAGTTTCGCGGCGGTTTAAGGGAATTGGGGCCTCGTACTTGTTGGGGCTCCTTCAAATACCCTGCACGATTTTCTGCATATTTTTAATCTGAAAAATATCGACTTTTGAAAAATTGGACAGAAACTATGAAATTAGGGTTTCGAAAATATCGATCGAACACTTTAACGTCGTTTAGACCTTGCCTAATGCTCTAACTTGGCTCTTATACCATGAAAGTGTGTTTTAACAATACCACTAGGTTTAGACAAGCATCAAGTATGCAATTTTAAAAAATCTAGAGTGCTAAGCTACACTAACCTAGAATCTAACCAGAGAATTAGGGTTTGTAAGCATGTAAACAAGTTTTACACAAAGTGAATAAGGTTACAACCTTTGTAGACCAAGTCCTTCACTTCAATGGCTCCAAAAAGTAGTCCCTAAGCTCTATGTAGTGGTCCCTAGAACCCTTCTTGGCTCCACTTGAAGAAAGGATCGAGCTTTCTAAGTCTCCTTCGAGGTCGAATATGATCCACCTTGAAATTTCTCTAACTTAAGCTATCTCTTCACTAATCAAAGAATTAGTGAAGTAAACAACCAAATCTAATGGGCTATATGAGAGTAGGTTGATGAAGTAGGAATTTTTCTTACTATAGAAAAATCTTTCTCTTTTTCTTTTCTAACTCAAGAAAAAACTAGAGATGAAGAAGATGAACTTGGGTGAAGAAATATCTCAAGGTATAAGTATAGAGAGTTAACCATGGGCTAAAGATAATGGTTGGGTTATAAAATATCTTGAGTGAAACAAAATTAGTAAGATGAGTCATGGCTTCTACATGCTTCTACAAGCATTTTAAGCCATGCTCATTTTCACTCATTTTATTTTACTCTTAATAAATAATTACCACAATTAGCTTTAGCTTTGGTGTGAATCTCATACACCCATGTTCTATGTATCATCCCCCACGACACAATAGTAAATTATATATATAAATAAATATATATCATATATATATCATTATATATATATATATATATATATATACAAGAGAAGAAATTGATTAGTGAGCTAATATTAGTTAATTTATATTAATATATCAAATATAAATATATATCAAATAATTAAATCAACACTTGATTTAATAATCCTGCTATATCATATATAACCGACTAATATCATTTATAAGTATAACAATTTATCAAATCAACACTTGATTTAATAACTCGGTCATATCATAAATAACCGACAACTTTTAATATACTATATTAAATCAACACTTGATTCAATAATCCGGTCATATCATATATAACCGACCAATATCAAATATATATACATATAACGTATCATTGAATCAACATTTGATTCAACAATTCGGTTATATCACATATAACCTAACCGATATCAAATATCTCCCGATTAGAATACGGTATCACATACTCGTATTTAATCAAGCTCTCGCACATATCATCATATGTGCCCTACTTCGTTTCGCTTGAGCTAGGAAACCAGGGTGTGGGAATCTAAAGACTCGTCAATACGCCAGCAGTAGGTAATGATCACTTCAGTCACCTACAAGCCGTCGACAGTACTAGCTGGACGTAACGGCTACCCAGGTATTTACCGAATAGATGATCGACAAATTAGCTTGTCAAAACTCCTGCAAAGCCTATGAGCAACACATACCGTACAGTCCGGTCTCTTTATCTGATATGTCGCATATCAAGTCTAAGGGTGGAATCCTCAGGCCCCAGTAACTTGATAAGCCATGCCGATGTATGGCCTATAACTGTCCGAGAAACTGCTGATAACACTTACCATTAAATCTCATTAATCCTGGCCAGGGACTTGCTGTTATAGCCAACGAGCATAGCACAACATCAACTTCCTATGCCAGGAGAGACGAAACCCCTCCAATTGCGCATTGCCTCCATGTGACTCGGGACTGTAACCAAAATCCACCTGTTTGCACTATCTCTTTGACCTGTGGTAGGGAGGAAATCAAAGCACAGTGGGAACCACATAAGATTCTATGACGATCTCGGGTCTACTGACTAACCTGTATAAGTGTCACTAGAGAACTGCTATCTGACGATAGGTATGGTATCAACTAGGAGTACTCAGCGAGTCATGTTCGGTGTACCCATTCTCTAATGTGAACATGTGTACAATCTTTGATGTCAAACACCAATGGATGTGGGATCAACCATCGCCCTATACAGGGTCAAGAAACGTACACACAAATCCACTCTGGAATATCGATACCCTTTCTCATACTCCCTCGACTAGGAACTGTTTAAAGGATGTGCTTGTGGACTACACAAGCCCCACTATTATGATCTACATCATTGTCCTGGTAATCAAGTCAACATCCTAAGGGCTTTATCAACATGTATCGGAGAGACAATATAATAATACTAGTGTAAATGTTAAGATAAAGAGCAACCAGATAGCATACTATTATGTCGAGCAAGAAAGTCCTCTATATATATTACTAAGCATCCACAATATCATACAATAATGGTCTCTAGGGCGTACATATTCGTAACAATCTCCTATTTGACATGAAGATCTTTAAACCGTTCAAAACATTTAAAAAAGGATTCGTTGGGAAGTTGGGCAAACTGGTTAATCTCTCTTCGAATACGGGCAGTCTTATGATGAGGATAGAATTTCTTAAGGAATGGTATAATGAATTCATCCCCTTTAGCGATAGAATGTGTGGCAGTTCTATAAAGCAACTTTTCTGGGAGATCGCACAAGGTAAAAGAGAGAAGACGTAATCGCAGAGCATCCCATGAAAGGTGGGTTGTGTTCATCATAGCATATATGTTTTTGAACTTGGTTATAAAAACGTATGCATCATCGGATTCAAGCCCATGAAATTTGGGCAACAAGTTGATGAAGTGGGGTTTAATTTCAATATTATCCCCATTGGCTGGTGGAAGAGAAAGACATGTAGGAAGGGGTCCGCGTATGGGGTAGCATCTGTCTTGAAGAGTGATGCGTGGTGGATTTTGTGCACCTACAGGTGGTGGCAAGGTGGTGTCGTTAAAACCCGATGGAGATCCGTCCATCGCGGGGGATGTGGTAGGTGGAAGAGAAATAGAATATAAATAAGCACCATCTTCGGAGTCGATAGCAAAAACGCGGACAAGACGGGCACTAGAATCCCGTGTGTAGCCGATCATGCACTAAGCGGGTTTAGTGCACGTGGCAGCATGCGATATGTGTGAGAACGATTTTAAGAAGGTTTGTTTTGAAAAAATAGTCAGACTTGAGGCTTGACTAAACAAATCACAAAATGCACAATCAATACCTAAAGCTAGGATCTCCTAGGTCAAGTCACTAGATCGCTCTTAGACTTCCAAAGGACAAGTCGTATGATCAATCCTCTACTTCCTCCTTATCAATCTTGCTGCCAGGTAAGTGGGAGGTATCCGCTTTACGAATCACTGAAATAGTAGGCCTAATTAAGTAACCACTTTCCTTAGTCACAATTGCCTAGACACCACAAAAGAAATGCGGATAAGCAATAGATTACCCATGACCCTCCTCTGTCCTAATTGAGCACGAATGTCCTTAGGGGCTAGATCTAAATATTTTTTTATTAATGTAGGGTGACAGTATGCTCGTTTGTGATTTGTCAGGCCTAGGAAGGGTGATGAAATCCCCACCTAATCTGGATTTAGGTTTATTGCCCTTTAAAGTCAGGTTTAGATATGCAAAAAACACCGAAATCAAAACACGCGAAAAGATTTTTCTGAGCGGCGCTGTTTACAAAGAATACTACATGTAAACTCAGATTATTGGAGCTTTAAAGGAGAGAGAACGATAATGGGAAAATACCACAGAAGTTTGGGTGCCCAAATCCTTAAGAAGGCCGCGGTTCCGTCGCCGTGTGGAAGTTTCTTTTGCTAAATTTTCGTCAGAGCACCCCTATGCTCCTCTGGTCCATGTTTAAATCTTCTGAATCTCTATTTTCTTGTTCCAGTTACTCCAGATTCCCTTCCCAAACTCGCACAATAATCGTTAGAAACACATGATGCGGTTTTGGTTCTCATTTATTTTATGTTTCCTGGTTTTAATAAGAAATCAACCCGAATAACAAGAAAAAAGTTACAAACGTCTCCCCGGCAACGACGCCATTTGATTCATCATGAGAAAAATGTGTTCTGTAAATAAACGCAATCAAAATGGTGTCGCTAGTAGCTAGCCGTGAGGAGCACGGGCCAGCCGCAGGGAAACGTGAAATCTTTTCTTATTTTAGATGAGTTGATGAAAGAGATAGGTGATTGTTATCGTTCTATTTTAATACGGATGTAAAATTTTTAATAAAAAGGCTTGTAGGGCTCATAGAACTTAGTAGCTAATAGATGAATATTAAAAATGACTCATTTGTTTTAATAGTTTAAAACTAGAGCGATAGCGATGAATGTAGATTAAGGTTCTTGGAGGGAATTAGGGTTTCCCACTACCGACCCTTATTCGTCCATTGATCTCTATTCATGTCAAGCCCTTAACAAAACAAGGGTTTAACCAATCTCAAATCGTGGTCGTTGTTGGGTTATGCAAGCGCCCCGGCCATCAATCCGTGGCTAAATGTGGAAAAAAAATTTCAAAAACTGGCGCTAACACAACCCTATAACTCGGATCGATCCATAAGCCCTAGATAACAAAACATGCAAAGGGGAGTTAGATGGTTATACCGAATGAACCAAGACCTTCGGGTCTTCAACTATCATCCCAAGCTCCTAGTGGTCGCGGATCGAATTTGGTTGTCGGTCTTCCTCCATCTACGATGATCCACCCGAGGGGATACGTGCCCGTTTATCATCTTTCTTGGAATCGCTCGATTGTGTAAGCTTCAACCTTGCCTAGCAAGGCAACCGATGCTCCAAGGTTGCTAGCAATGGAGAGTGGAGGTGTAGGATTATCTCACTATAATTTTTCTCTTATCACAAATGCTCAAAAAGCAACTCAAGAAGATGAAGATGAGGTGAGGAAACATGTGGCATGAGCAACTAAAGAAAATGGCTAATCGTTCTCCAAGTGAGAATGAGCAAGTAATCAAGCAAATCAAGAAAAATCAAAAGCATGTCATAATGGAAAGAATGGTGGCTGCCTCAATGCAATCATCCACAAAAAATATCTCCTCTCTCTTTTTACAATAAACAAATCCATGTTATACCTCTCTACATGCCAAGCCCATGCTCATGCCAACTCACCCTCCACCTCCATATAAATACAGAATGCAACCCGGTACACGTATCGAAATACATATACGCGTATTTTTACAAAAATACGAATAGCCAAGAAAGAAAATGAATAGTGAACAATAATACTAGAATACATATATATATATATTTATATATATACATATATAAATTATTAAATCAAAATCTTATTTAATAATCCGGCTTAATCCAAAGCCGCTAGTATTATCAACCGTCCGATTAAAGTCTGTGGAGCCTGTACACATATTTAATCAAACCTGTATGTACCAACATACGTCATTTACACCATATCGTCTGAACCGTGAAAACCCTCTGTGTGGGACTCTAAAGTCTCGTCAATATGCTGGCAGTGGGTTTAACCACCAGCACGTCAGCGGCACTAGCTGTACATAACAGCTACCCAGGTATTGAGCGAAAGGAAGGCTGACGAGCAAACTCATCTGTAACCCTACTGAGCCTGACAGTGACAATGTCCGTGCAATCCGGTCAGTTTGTCTAAGAGTATCGCATAACGATTCTAGGGGGTTGATAAAGTTAGACCCCTAATAACCCGATAATTCGTGTCGGTATGAAATCCATCACCACCTGAGAAACTATTGATCCTAGATCAGTAATTCTTGACTATCTTGGCCAAGGATTTCTGGTAATGGCCACCTATGCACAGCGCGATATCATCCCTCAATACCGGGAGAGACGGATCCCCGACGATCCACTCACTGCCTCCATGTGGCTCAGGACTGTACCCAACTAAAACCTGTTTGCACGACTCCTTTGAGCCATGGTAGGGTAGTAATCAAAGCATAGTGGGAACTCACACGAGACAAATGATGATCTCAGGTCGACAGACTAAGCTGTACTCATGTCACCTGGGAACTGTAATCTGACAATAGGTACAATACCATCTAGCAGGTTCCCGACGAGTTCGTCCAGTGTACTCATAACCCAATGAGCACCTGTATACATCTTAGGTGAACAAAATGACACCAATGGCTTGTGAGACTGGCCACCGCCCCTCGTCGGGGTTTTGATCAGTATACACTAGTCTACTCTGGAGTATCGATGCCCGGTCTCGAAACTCCCACGACTAGGGATATTTATGGATGTGCTTATAGACTACCCAGCTCCCACGTATATGATCGCCATCATAATGCTGGTAGTCAAGCAAGAATCCTATAGGCTCTATCAACATGTAATAGTGATCTGTAATGCCACCAATGATGTACATGATGATATAGACAAACCAGATAGCATACTATCATCTCGAGTAAGACTGTTCTACCGGTATAGGTCCTCCCTCAATCATCATAATCACCTGCCTACGACTATGATAATTGCCTTGAGGGCACTATAGCCAACAATCTCCCACTTGCACTTAAGGATAATTATTGCGATGTCGCATACTCACAGCCCGTGTGATACCGAACTCCCAACTCCTCTACTAATCAGTCTCATAAAGATCGTTTGCGAAACTATTGTGTTCGAGAAATAGACTCAGTGAGTGGATCGGCTCCAATGTTTCTTTCTGTATTTCTCTATATCTGAACTTTGGGGAGAAAGCTATCTCCCGAAATGAGTTATACCTATCTTAGAATATGTCTGGATATCTGATACGACCCAGTTCACAAATGAGCTCCAAATCCAGCAAACTTCTTAGACTGTATTGTCCACTGAATTTAATCAGTATCCTGTGCCATGCCTTCCTCAGTATCCGCTTGGACCACCTGTCCAACATACTGTCCCTCAAAAGAGGGAAAACTAAAACTCTAACAGTCATTATGTCATCCAGGTCACCTTAGAACCCTTAAACAATAATCGTTTCCCGAAAGAGGCTGTCGTTACCAAATCCCTAGAACATCCACTTATGTTCATGAACTACTTCCTAATGTTTCTCCAGGATTAGATTAATATATATGCTTACTGTAGCTAGTGCAAAAACAACATCTAGTGTGGTACTTGACATCACATGATTGACTAAATTGCCTAAGCAAGTGATATGCCAATCATGCAAATCCCTTCCCCTTTAGTTTGAAAGACTTCCTTCAGAGAGGGTGACTCCATCACCTGTAGGTACACCACCATGTCCGGAGTCAACCATTCTAAAACACCTTTAGAATAATGACAAATTACCCAGATTGGGAAACTTCCCAAATCTAGATCCAAAATCATAGATCTAGTATCCAGAATCCCTGATATTATATCCATATCCTATATGGAGAAACATCTTTGTGACAACCACAGTATAACCGATTGTAGTATAGGAATTTCACTTCCTATAAAGTGCATGTCATCTAAATACCAGGACATCTCGTCCTACTACCTTCTCAAATCTAGACCCATCTGTTGTTCTGATGAAGTCAAACTCTATGACTGTCACATCAAAACTAGATGATCTATGTCCGCTATATCTGCTTTAGTCTATAAATAGACATAAGCTACTTGCTCACTATGCTACCGCTGCTCCCACTGATTACAACAACCCTCTGTCAGAGTCATATCCACGTGCACTTCTAAAGCTAGTTTAGAACGATGTTATACTCATCCTCCTGCCAGGTATTATAGTCTAGAGAAGCAGCAACGGCAAGTCTGGGTAAACAAGAACCTCCCTATCACCGTCTCTGAGAAGACCGAAGTGGCCCTCGGGTGCCTGAGGTTACCCACCATATCTGCGGAGTGGTTAATGGAATGTCTAAACCAATTGAATTTTTAGGTTCTATTAAATTTTCAGTAATCGTTTGTGGTTCTGGAATCTCTTCCAGTTCTACCATACTCCTACTAATGTTTTCTGAAAAGAATCTATTTTATTAAAACCGTGGCGAGTCAAGAAAAATATAACTATTGATCTTCCAGATGGTAGAATGTTAACCCTTGTCAATGTCCGGGATAACCCACAAACTGCCATTACTAAAACGTGCCTAGAGTTTTTCCAGATTCTAGTTTTAAGCATCAGCCGGACAACTCCGTATACCTTAACCTCGTTAAGATATGAATCCATTCTATATATCCATATAGAAAGAAATGCACTAATTTAATTGGAACCAGATTCAAAATCATGCAGCTGTCTCCAGTGCGTGTCAACTAGGTGGGATGAGGCCAAGCAGCATTACTCATCTAGGAGTGCATCCACATATGAGTAACCTGAAAGAGAAGCATGTTCTCAAAACCATTACTAATAATGGAATACTAAACACAAGTATCTACATCTTCGATCACCTTGAAGAATACTGATACTTGCAAAATGTGGTTCTTTACTTTATTCATATACCTATAACTTCTCAAAACTTGGACCTTGTATTTCAGCGAAACACATATCTACAAACTAGAGAAGTCACAAATAAATAGAATATAGTATGAGTACCAACCCCTTTGTCCTAATGGACACTGGACAATATACAATAGATTGTATAAGTCCCCTGAGTTAAATAACGCGTACCCTGTACGTCGTAAGTTGAAAATTGTACTATGGTTAAGAAGAATTACACCATTGTTGAATACTCCTTACCTAACCATCAACTGATATAGGTAAAAATCATAGACATAATTTCAAAAAGCTATATCTCACTTTAGAAAATAAACGTACAGATATATCAGTTTGAAACTGGTGCATAACTACGAATATTCGAAACCAAATAATTTGCCGTCAGGCAAAACCCAGGTGATTTCCTCAAATATCACCAATTACAACGAATTCCGATATAATCACCTATTTCCCAATATTCTACTCCCACTCATCATCTGTAACACTATACCGATGTGAGAATCAAAGCTGGTAAATACATACCCTAGAGTCAGAATCTAATTGGGAAATTAGTTTTCAATTAACACTGCACAGTGAACCTGGAACATGAAAATGTTTCGAAAGGGTATCTGGGTATTCCTAGTAATGCCTCTTTCACTATCCTGATTCATGACTGTAACCGTATAGTTCCATGCTCTCATTCCAATCCCTTTATTATGTTTTTACTTATTACCTTCTGTACACCACCTTTAGGCTAATTGGTTTTCATCCTTCCTCACCCTTCGGCACCAGCCTAAGGTTTGGAAGAAGACTATCCAATAAGCGTAATAGGTGTACTTTCCTAATACCAGGAGCCCTCGCAACCTGAAAGAAGGTAAAGAGAAAAGACAACTGAATAATCCATATTCTATTCCTCCAGAACCAGAACACATCCTCAAACTGGAACAAGTTCCTTCGCATTCGTATGTAACTATACGATGGCATATCCAATAAATGTGGATCTTCGTAGTGATACGGAATGTTCCGGAGAAAAGCAAAGGTGAACTAGGAATGGCAGGGGTATACGCTGTTCCGTCGTGAATGATAGTAGTCGCAATGTCCTTTGCCCTTATTCTAATCCCTTTATATGTTTTTACTTATTACCTTCAATACACCACACTTAGGCTTAATTGGTTTTTTTCCTTCCCTACCTTTCGGCACCTACCTATGGTTTGGAAGAAGACTATCCAATAAGCGCAATAGGTATACTCTCCTAATACCAGGAGCTCTCGCAATCTGGGAGAAGGTAAAGGAAAAAGACAACCAAATAATCCTATTCCATTTCTCCTAAACCAGAATCCATTCTCGAATCTTGAACAAGTTCTTTCGAGTTCGTATATAACAATACGATGGAATATCTAAGAAATATGGATTTTCGTAGTGATACGGAGTATTCTGGAGAAATGCAAAGGGAAAGAAGGAGCGGCAATGATTTATGCGACTAAATGACAATCCAAAATATTTTAAGAAGGTTCGGTTAACTTGGTTCATGAGTTTTAGTCTAGGGTCGGGCCATGGTCGCTGCTAAAGAGAGAGAGAAAAGAAACACTCAGCGTGCACTCTAAACTAGATCAGAATGGTTAATCACTTTATCTAATCCGGAGGACTCCCACTATTTCCTCGAATTCTCCTCCAAACCTGTCACGACCCGAAAGTACGGAACATGACCAGTACTTAAAGTACGAACGTCTCGAGGCGTACGTAATCTAAGTAAACCGAAAACCCAGAAATCCAAACCAAGAAAAGATGTAGAGTGCAGGAAAAACCAACTTAAAGCAAGTAGTTTCAATAGCATAAGCCGAGTTATGTGGTTTTAAAAACATCAAGTATTTCCTGAAAATTTCGGCAGAGTCTCCTTTGTAAAACAGGCCCCCAAACGGGATACAACATGAATAGTATACGAAATCAATAAAAAGGCATCCCCAAGCGGGAGCAAGCTCTTCGTCAATCGACGGTCACAACCACACAAGCAATATAATATACAACGCCAAGGGCGAGGATCAAAACTCAAAAGGAAACTCAAAACCGCAAGAAATCCATAGAAATACAACGCGCGACTCTAAGGTCGAAAGAATAACATCACTGGTCTCTATCTCAAAAATAAATACATGTTTGGTTGATGGAACTTCTAGATACAACTGAATAATAATATACAAGATATATAATGGGGGTACGATACAAGTAAACCGACCTACTAGCAAGTCACCCGGAAATGGGAAGCAATGCCAGCAAAGCCGTAATGAAACCTGTACGGCAAAACCTGCAAGAAACTGGGGCACAACGGGGGTGAGTTGCCAACTCGTGAATAGAAAAACATCAACGAATAGAAATCGCATGTGTGACGCAATTCTAGGTCATACGATCAATATATATAATCCTCAAATATATGACCAGCAGTCTATAACAATGACTAGGGTAAATATCTAACCCGAGTATAATCTCATGTGCCCGTGTCAGTGCCTCAGGTAGCAATATATCATATGAATGAGGCATGAATGCATGAAAATAGAATACATGTAAATGAAGAAACTGTTTTCAAAATTTAGTGAGATTTCCTTTGTATTTTTAAAATGAGCTATCATAATGAAATCAGCATAAAACAGTGCCTAGTATCGGCACAAAACGTAATCCCAATATCTCGATATCTCTGTATCACAGTCTCTGTACCTCAATATCTCGAAATCTCAATGTCTCAAACACAATATCTAGGGCGCCGTCAGTCCAGACCGGCCCCTACCATCCATCTCAAGACTACGACGGTATCCTCCGGATATCCGACGCGTCGGGTAATATCACCGGTAGGTAGTCTCCCCCTACCAGGCTCATCGTCATCACCACGAGCTTCTTGCCCCGGGGTACCTTACCGGGTCCACCATGTACCCGAAACGGTTCATCCAACTCCTCAAATCGGGTCTCAAAATCCATCAGCAAACTCATGGTGGACGACTCATACATCATAGGAAAAACCACGCTTTTTATTTAAAAAGAGAAAGAAGAAGTTTGTATATGTTTTGCGGTTTTCCCCAAATCCAGAAAATCTCATGGAAATCCGAATCCAAAACCTCAATAGCACGTAAAAGTGAATATATGCATGAGAATCCATGAATGCGGCATAACAATGAATAACAGTATGCATGAAGTAGCAGGTAATAACTACAATGTCTAAACTAATATATAAGGCAAGTACACTAATATCATGTCTAAACTATTAGCTAACAGGCTATGTCAAGCAATAATATTTTCTAAGGTGTACGTGACATGGCAATTACCGATGAAGATGTGTGTGAGCCGGCAAGTAAGTGTACGTGGTACATACGCATCATCGGTAATGGTGCCGGTGTCCTAACCACAAGATATCAACAGTAGAATATGAAGCATAATATAAGCATGTGATGCGGAGCGAACAACAATAATGAGCGGCAGCTGAATACTAGACGAAACGATAACTAATCTGCATTAATCTAATATAAGTCCTACAAATGGTGCTTTTTGAAATAACACGAATCATGGGGTTTTCAAAATAGGGGCTACGGTGTTTTTATGAAAAGATACGTCTTTTGAAATATCCGTAGGATCCCTTGGGCTATTTTTTAAAATACCCACGATTCGTCAGTTTTTGAAATAGGTAAGAATCGAATCTAATCTAACAACTAAACTAAACTAAAGGGCTAAGCTAACAAGCTGGACTACAGGTAAGGAAACTGCTTAACATCTGAGTCGATCCATATATATACCTGTATATATATTAGTCGGTGATCCCGTCTCAATAATATCATATTCGATACCATATCTATAAGCAGGCATCCCAAGTCAAGAGTGCGGATCAATCATCAAAATATAGCTCGTACGTAAATCCGTCGTACGGCGTCCCCAAATCTGGGTACGGGTTAATATCAAATTCATCATACTATTCACCTGGTATCCTCTTTATCAAATATCATGATCGGGGTACTGATCTACGTCTAGTACAATACTGATACCGCCTAAGTATGCATGCACGTGTGTGAAACACTACGTCAAGACCCATTACAACGTCATGTCGTATCTCAAATACGAACCCTGCTATATCACCGGTCTCACGGCCTCAAATCAAATCTCAACGACTCATCTTAAATCCCAAATACTATCCTTATTATCCATGCATGTGTATATGAATGTACATATGCATAGTCCCATACCCACGCATATATACATATATACACATCCCAATCGGCGCACAAGAAAGTAATGTATGTAAGTCTGTGTGTGCGTATGTGGGTATAACAACTACTCTAGGGTTTCGCAACTAACCTAAAGCTAATCCATGAACACATAATCATAACATGAATAAACATTCTCGTATCATAAAACACCTATATAAACATATATATATGAGCTACACTACGGACTGCGGGGGTGCTATACGCCATCCACCCAACTTCTCCCCGTAGATATAAATCTACTCACCTGGTCCTCGCTAGCCGGTGCCGACGTCGCCACGTGCTTGCTTGTCGTCTCGAAGTCCACATGGGGTACCTACATAACATAATGCACCGTGTCGTATTAAAATCCGACTCATGACCCAAAAACGACACGTGAATCCCACATAGGTCCAAACCTATGGTTGCTTTCACAAATCAACCCAAAAACCCTCGTCGTCGGCGTACAAACGCCAAACCATCAAGAAAAACTCAAACGTATCAATGTTGGTTTCACAACACCTTAATTATATATATAAAATAGGGTTAAAATCAGCAAAACATCAAATTCGCTTTAAAGCAATTTTTCCGAAAACCTAATAAGCAAAATTAACCGCTTTAATACAACCTATTGATGTTTAAACGAATCTAGCGGCCATAATATTCACTAAATATCATAACAAAGTCATATAAAGCATTCCTATAATTTATTCTCATCAATTTCCATAAATTCCAAAATTCTAGCTTACAATAGACCCAAATTTAACAATTTTATAGCAAAAATGCACAAACAACAGATTAGCTTGGATTTTCATTAACTAAAGTATTAAACTATATTTTATAATATTAATGAAGTCATGAAAAACCTAATCACATTTTTAAACCCAATGTTTAAACAATTTTTTAAAACCTAGTTAGCAATTTAGCAAAATTAACACCATTTTAATTTAATAAATTAGCAAGTAGCAACCAACTTAGATTTTGCATACAATTACATGTTAATCTCCTCATTACAACCATAAAATAATGATAAAAACCCTAATTAAATTCAAACCCTAGTCTTGAATTTCCTAAAGTTGCAATAAAACCCAATTAAACATCAAATTTGTTAACATAGAAGCAATTAAACAACAATATATGAATAAGGTTAGAATTATACCCAAATAAATTTGAAGATCCCACAAGCACACTTAGCCTCCCAAATTGAAATCTAAATCCCTAGATCCATGCTATGGTAGCCAAGGGAAAATTGGTAGGAGGTGGATTTTGATTTGGATTTTTTCTTGATTTTTTGTGGATTTTTCAAGCATTTTGGTTGATTTTGGAGATGAAATGAAGTGGAAACTTGGTGGGGAAAATGAGGGGGGGCCGCTGATCATTTCGGCCAGAGGATGGGGGTGGGGAGAGGTGAGAGATTTTGGTAAAAATTCCATGGTCAAAGCCCCTCCCAATTACCATAATACCCCCACCTACATAAATATATAATAAAACCTTGATTTTAACCATTCTTTTCACATGAAACATGACAAAAAGGAGGGGGAGGGAGTAGGCTGCTGTCATGCGGTGGTGGGGCCGGCCATGTGAGTGGGTGAGGATGTGTGTGAGGTTGCAAAGAAAATTCCATGCAAAAAGAACCCCTCAAGTTACCAAATTGCAAGTTTTCGCTAATTTCACCAAAAAAAAGCCTTTTTCTTCGATATTTTCTAAACCGTTTTGGAAAACGATTTCAATTAAAAAACCACATGATAAAATTTTATTTAATGTTTTATGATGCACAAAATTTGTTTCAACTCATTCCAATTTGTAATTTTCCCTAATTAAATGTATTAGTGACGGCTTAAAATAATATTAAAAATAATTTTTTTCGGAAAATTTGAAATTTCGCCAGTGGTTCAATAAACATAAAATACTAGTAATTACATAGCTAGAATGTGTATATTTAATTTTATAATAAAGATATTTGTATTTTGACATTTTACAGAAAACCCCCTTATTTTACCAATTTTCCGAAATTTCACCGAAACGATTTTCAAAACGTTACAATCTTCCCCCCTTAAAGAAATTCGGTCCCCGAATTTAAATTCAAACTCCCCCCAAATACAAAAACATCTAAGCAAAATCATCAAGTCGTCGGGGCTCCGAAACCATAAGTACATAATACGCATCATAGCGCAATGCATGCGCATGAGCAATGAGCATATAACTCAAATCAAAACTCCGTCAAGCATCCCGCAATCATCGGAGTCATGGTAAAGACACAAATGTCAAATCCAATACAAAACCAATATGATATAACTCGAAACTATACACGTAAATATCAAATCTATATATGTAAATAACTGAAGGAAATGAATGCCAAATATATTCCGGTACTGTCCTCTGACTAGTCCTGCCCAGTACGAAGACACATAGCAAATATCATAAAACGTACTGCTCCATAGAATCAATCCAAAAGTGCGTATGAAAACCCTGTGCGTCCGGTGCGCAAGGAAATCAAAATCCATACATGTGCCAAGCAGGTGCACAAAACAACATCAAGGTGCAACGGTTGTGCACACAACATCGGTCATAGGCAACGTACGTGCGTAACAGCAAAATCAGGTGCATCTGACATGCACGAAAAATCTCGATTTAGTGCATCTGGTGTGCACCAAAATCGCATCTCAAGACATGCGCTCAACATGCGCGAATATCCAAATCAGGTGCATCCATCGTGCACGAAATCATGAAATCCAGCATCAAGCGCCGAACATGCGCAAAATCAAATCAGGTGCACAAGGTGCACAAAACAATTATCGAGTATCACAATCGAAATCGAAGTCCAGTGCATCTAAGTGCACAAAAGGCGTATCACTGCACTGCAAGCATATATAAACTATATAGAGTGCAGGAACCAAATCGTGTGCGTGCATACGCACAAAATCAACTCAAATGTCTAAAACCGTAAAATCACAAACATGTGAAACCAAAGCACGAAAACGATATCAAGTGCAACACTGTGCAAAGATCATAAATCCTTAATCATCAAAATCAAATCATGCGAATAAATCACCCAAAACATCGAAATCAATAATGGCGGAATAGTACCGCTCAAGCGCATCCTCTAAGAATCTCGGGCCAATTGTCGTAGTCACTAGTGGGATGTCTCGTCGATGATCATGAACTCTGGCCTGCTAGTGTGCGTAACAATGACCACTCCTGGGTCATGGTCTTCACTATGAATTACCAATCTCTCGGTCCATCGGCTCATCGGCCCTGTCAGATGTGCTAACGGGGATGATTCCGTTCTGGCACTTCTCTGGTCATCTCTCGGTCAATCATCGCGACCACTCGTAAGACAGCATATCACTGGCGTCGGCCTCTGGCTCTCTGAATGTATGTGACACATCTGATCCAGGGTGCAAGTATCATTGCAGCAGTATCCTGGAAGGAATCCTGCTCACGGTCTCTTCCATGTCTCGTCTCTGCCAACTGTCCGGAATTCATCGTCCTTTCCTATATCTGCATCTTGCTCTGGAACGACTGTATACTCATCGCGACTCCTTCTGGAAGGTAAATCCAAGTACCATGCCTCGGCATGCGCATCGCATCTCTGATGTCGGCGGAGTGGAACGTCATCTTATCTAGATCTGGTACGAACCTCTTACTTCACTTTTCTCTAATGTCGTCTGCTTTGGACTCGTCTCGTCGCGGCTGCATGGACTGAGCTCCAACGGCTATCCTCATATCGGGAGTCTCCGAAGAAATGCATCTCACCACCTAGCATCCGAATTAAGTCGAGCCATCCGATCGAGTCGTCAAAACCTCATAATCCCCCAAGAGCTCAACATCTTGGGCACAGTTTAATAGTATCGAGTACATACCACAGCATCGGTGGTCCAGCCATAGAAGGGCAAACCCAAGCCTCACTAATGGCGCCGTAGAACTGCCGCAAACCCGAAGGTTCAAAGGCTTTCAAACGGTCATTAATTCGAGTTAGGGTTTCATTCTTCTAGAGGGTCCATAGAATTGCCTGCATGCCCTTCCGAATACATTAAACTTGGAATAATAGGTTTCTGATATTCGATCGTCTCTGTCGACTCCCAACGTCTCCGCGTGAAGTCGTCTCTAGCTGGAATCAATCTATCTGATGACCTCTCATCGGGTAGGCGAACGAACCACATGTCCTAGTCATTCATCCTCGGGTGACTAGCGACCTTCTATCATCTCTTAGTACAACCTGAACTGCAATAGCTCCAACATATGGGGCGATATCTCGTCGCTCGCAGCAACAACTGGCTCACTCGTCGGAACGCTGAACAGTGCCTCAATCATCATGAGTAAGCAATACACCAACGGTCATCAAAATCTGGCTGGCCTCTATCATTGGCTCAATCCTCTAGTGTCGATCAGCACATCCGAGTAACCTCATAAAGGCGATCCGCCAAACCCTCGTGGCGCGGAAACACGGGAAAAAGACACATCTCCGCAATCGTGTGTCGCCGGAATTTCGCCCTGGTCAGTCCTCGTTCGTGACGAGATCGTGCTGACCGCAACTCTAGCTGTAGCTCTCCCTGCCCGTAATCGTGGCAGCAAAACCATAACTGGTACTGATGAGGCTAGATCGGAATGAATATAATACTAAGCAAAGAAATGTACATCCTAAGGCTTCTTAAGTGGAGTAGAGTATCGTAAATATGCCGCGGAACATACATACGGTACGTCACTCTACTTTAGTCACCTATTCCATCAACCAAGGGTCATCCTACGCTCCGAAGGTAAAACCTAACGGTTTGATACCAACTTTGTCACGACCCGAAAGTACGGAACATGACCGGCACTTAAACTACGAACGTCTCGAGGCGTACATAATCTAAGTAAACCGAAAACCCAGAAATCCAAACCAAGAAAAGATGTAGAGTGCAGGAAAACCCAACTTAAAGCAAGTAGTTTCAATAGCATAAGCCGAGTTATGCGGTTTTAAAAGCATCAAGTATTTCCTGAAAATTTCGGCAGAGTCTCCTTTGTAAAACTGGCCCCCAAACGGGATACAACATGAATAGTATACGAAATCAATAAAAGGCATCCCCAAGCGGGAGCTAGCTCATCGTCAATCGACGGTCACAACCACACAAGCAATATAATATACAACGCCAAGGGCGAGGATCAAAACTCAAAAGGAAACTCAAAACAGCAAGAAATCTATAGAAATAAAACGCGCGACTCTAAGGTCGAAAGAATAACATCACTGGTCTCTATCTCAAAAATAAATACATGTTTGGTTGATGGAACTTCTAGATACAACTGAATAATAATATACAAGATATATAATGGGGGTATGATACAAGTAAACCCACCTACTAGCAAGTAACCCGGAAATGGGAAGTAGTGCCAGCAAAGCCGTAATGAAACCTGTACGGCAAAACCTGCAAGAAACTGGGGCACAACGGGGGTGAGTTGCCAACTCGTGAATAGAAAAACATCAACGAATAGAAATCACATGTGTGACGCAATTCTAGGCCATACAATCAATATATATAATCCTCAAATATATGACCAGCAGTCTATAACAATGACTAGGGTAAATATCTAACCCGAGTATAATCTCATGTGCCCGTGTCAGTGCCTCAGGTAGCAATATATCATAAGAATGAGGTATGAATGCATGAAAACAGAATACACGTAAATGAAGAAACTGTTTTCATAATTTAGTGAGATTTCCTTTGTATTTTTAAAATGAGCTATCATAATGAAATCAGCATAAAACAGTGCCTAGTATCGGCACAAAACGTAATCCCAATATCTCGATATCTCTGTATCACAGTCTCTGTACCTCAATATCTCGAAATCTCAATGTCTCAATCACAATATCTAGGGCGCCGTCAGTCCAGACCGGCCCCTACCATCCATCTCAAGACCACGACGGTATCCTCCGGATATCCGACGCGTCGGGTAATATCACCGGTAGGTAGTCTCCCCCTGCCAGGCTCATCGTCATTACCACGAGCTTCTTGCCCCGGGGTACCTTACCGGGTCCACCATGTACCCGAAACGGTTCATCCAACTCCTCGAATCGGGTCTCAAAATCCATCAGCAAACTCATGGTGGACGACTCATACATCATGGGAAAAACCGCACTTTTTATTTAAAAAGAGAAAGAAGAAGTTTGTATATGTTTTGCGGTTTTCCCCAAATCCAGAAAATCTCATGGAAATCCGAATCCAAAACCTCAATAGCACGTAAAAGTGAATATATGCATGAGAATCCATGAATGCGGCATAACAATGAATAACAGTATGCATGAAGTAGCAGGTAATAACTACAATGTCTAAACTAACATATAAGGCAAGTAAACTAATATCATGTCTAAACTATGAGCTAACAGGCTATGTCAAGCAATAATATTTTCTAAGGTGTACGTGACATGGCAATTACCGATGAAGATGTGTGTGAGCCGACAAGTAAGTGTACGTGGTACATACGCATCATCGGTAATGGTGCCGGTGTCCTAACCACAAGATATCAACAGTAGAATATGAAGCATAATATAAGCATGTGATTCGGAGCGAACAACAATAATGAGCGGGAGCTGAATACTAGACGCAACGATAACTAATCTGCATTAATCTAATATAAGTCCTACAAATGGTGCCTTTTGAAATAACACGAATCATGGGGTTTTCAAAATAGGGGTTACGGTGTTTTTATGAAAAGATACGTCTTTTGAAATATCCGTAGGATCCCTTGGGCTATCTTTTAAAATACCCACGATTTGTCAGTTTTTGAAATAGGTAAGAATCGAATCTAATCTAACAACTAAACTAAACTAAAGGGCTAAGCTAACAAGCTGGACTACAGGTAAGGAAACCGCCTAACATCTGAGTCAATCCATATATATACCTGTATATATATTAGTCGGTGATCCCGCATCAATAATATCATATCCGATACCATATCTATAAGCAGGCATCCCAAGTCAAGAGTGCAGATCAATCATCAAAATATAGCTCGTACGTAAATCCGTCGTACGGCATCCCCAAATTTGGGTACGGGTTAATATCACATTCATCATACTATTCACCAGGTATCCTCTTTATCAAATATCATGATCGGGGTACTGATCTACGTCTAGTACAATACTGATACCGTCTAAGTATGCATGCACGTGTATGAAACACTACGTCAAGACTCGTTACAACATCATGTCGTATCTCAAATACGAACCCTGCTATATCACCGATCTCACGGCCTCAAATCAAATCTCATCGACTCATCTTAAATCCCAAGTACTATCCTTATTATCCATGCATGTGTATATGAATGTACATATGCATAGTCCCATACCCACGCATATATACATATATACACATCCCAATCGGCGCACAAGAAAGTAATGTATGCAAGTCTGTGTGTGCGTATGTGGGTATAACAACTACTCTAGGGTTTCGCAACTAACCTAAAGCTAATCCATGAACACATAATCATAACATGAATAAACATTCTCGTATCATAAAACACCTATATAAACATATATATATGAGCTACACAACGGACTGCGGGGGTGCTATATGCCATCCCCCCAACTTCTCCCCGTAGATATAAATCAACTCACCTGGTCCTCGCTAGCCGGTGCCGACGTCGCCACGTGCTTGCTTGTCGTCTCGAATTCCACATGGGGTACCTACATATCATAACGCACCGTGTCGTATTAAAATCCGACTCATGACCCAAAAACAACACGTGAATCCCACATAGGTCAAAACCTATGGTTGCTTTCACAAATCAACCCAAAAACCCTCGACGTCGGCGTACAAACGCCAAACCATCAAGAAAAACTCAAACGTATCAATGGTGGTTTCACAACACCTTAATTATATATATAAAATAGGGTTAAAATCACCAAAACTTCAAATTCTCTTTAAAGCTATTTTTCCGAAAACCTAATAAGCAAAATTAACCGCTTTAATACAACCTCTTGATGTTTAAACGAATCTAGCGGCCACAATATTCACTAAATATCATAACAAAGTCATATAAACCATTCCTATAATTTATTCTCATCAATTTCCATAAATTCCAAAATTCTAGTTTACAATAGACCCAAATTTAAAAATTTTATAGCAAAAATGCACAAACAACAATTTAGCTTGGATTTTCATGAACTAAAGTATTAAACTATATTTTATAATGTTAATGAAGTCATGAAAAACCTAATCACTTTTTTAAACCCAATATTTAAACAATTTTTTAAAACCTAGTTAGCAATTTAGCAAAATTAACACCATTTTAATTTAACAAATTAGCAAGTAGCAACCAACTTAGATTTTGCATACAATTACATGTTAATCTCCTCATTACAACCATAAACTAATGATAAAAACCCTAATTAAATTCAAACCCTAGTCTTGAATTTCCTAAAGTTGCAATAAAACCCAATTAAACATCAAATTTGTTAACATAGAAGCAATTAAACGACAATATATGAATAAGGTTAGAATTATACCCAAATAAATTTGAAGATCCCACAAGCACACTTAGCCTCTCAAATTGAAATCTAAATCCCTAGATCCATGCTGTGGTAGCCAAGGAAAAATGGGTAGGAGGTGGATTTTGATTTGGATTTTTGCTTGATTTTTTATGGATTTTTCAAGCATTTTGGTTGATTTTGGAGATGAAATGAAGTGGAAACTTGGTGGGGAAAATGAGGGGGGGCTGCTGATCATTTCGGCCAGAGGATGGGGGTGGGGAGAGGTGAGAGATTTGGGTAAAAATTTCATGGTCAAAGCCCCTCCCAATTACCATAATACCTCCACCTACATAAATATATAATTAAACCTTGATTTTAACCATTCTTTTCACATGAAACATGACAAAAAGGAGGGAGAGGGAGTAGGCTGCTGTCATGTGGTGGTGGGGCCGGCCATGTGAGTGGGTGAGGATGTGTGTGAGGTTGCAAATAAAATTCCATGCAAAAAGAACCCCTCAAGTTACCAAATTGCAAGTTTTCGCTAATTTCACCAAAAAAAAGCCTTTTTCTTCGATATTTTCTAAACCGTTTTGGCAAACGATTTCATTTCAAAAACCACATGATAAAATTTTATTTAATGTTTTATGATGCACAAAATTTGTTTCAACTCATTCCAATTTGTAATTTTCCCTAATTAAATGTATTAGTGATGGCTTAAAATAATATTAAAAATAATTTTTTTCGGAAAATTTGAAATTTCGCAAGTAGTTCAATAAACATCAAATACTAGTAATTACATAGCTAGAATATGTATATTTAATTTTATAATAAAGATATTTTTATTTTGACATTTTACAGAAAACCCTCTTATTTTACCGATTTTCCGAAATTTCACCGAAACGATTTTCAAAACGTTACAAGACCCAAAAGGAGAATTAGTCGGGATCATCTGAAATCACCCGAGGAGTAATCATACTCATCAGTGGGAATCGGGATCCAACTATCATCACATGATAACTTGATGGAAGCCACTCAAATCACCATACTGCAGAAGGTATTCGCATTCCTGGAAAGTTTCCTATATGTTTGAAACTCCCAATGTGATTTTTTACCCCAAGCGGCTTATGACCTTGACTAGGTCAACATATCATAAGTCGCAAGTCAAGTTGAACCCGTTATTATCCTGGATTTATTAGACCCACCCGTACGATCCCTTGACTAGGTCAACATGACCGTACAACTGTCCTAACCAATCGCATATCCATGCAGCAGAAAAGTACTACAGAGCTACCAATCACTACGCCTTGACTAGGTCAACATACGTAGCATGAATACTAAGTAATAATCGTCTGAAATGACGGAGGGCTATGGCTGGTTTTTGGCGAAAAACCTTTAACGTAATGAATTTGATATCGTTGAAGGAACTCGAGTGGTTTCACAAATATATAGTGCACAAACTTTTGCTAAAGATGTCACTCCCTATGAATGGATCTCGGCTCTTTCTTCATCGAATAAGGTGCAGGATATTCCAAACTGAATACCACGATGCAAAGCAAAAGAATCGACTACAGCAAAGTTATTACGATGACGCAAACTATTGCCTAAAGGGTCACTCCCGATGAAGGGATCTCGGCCCTTGCCTCGTCGAATGAGGTGCAGGATATTCCAAACTGAATACCACGATGCAAAGCAAAAGAAAAGGTCTATAAAGTCTGTTTTTTAAAAAAACTTGGTTCCAACAATATCAAATAGGTTTATTTTCCTTGCATTGATAAGAATCAACGCAGTCCCAACAATTAAACATATCACACCAGAAAAGAACGAAAATATGATGTACGTATATGCCATCCGCATTCGCCACTGGGCCCCGTAATCACCCGTTAGGTTACTTAACTAACGACAGAACGGGGGCTGGACTAGCACGGGTGCAAAACATATACAATATCAAATAGTATATATATAAATATATATAACAATCATCCTAGGCATCATATAAAGCAACATCACAGAATCTCATCCAACAACACATAATGGTGGATAATCCTGTAGCCTCGGGTTTCACTTAAGCTGTAAATGACACCCGACATTCTCTATCGCGTGGATAACCTGTGAAATGAGAACCTAGACCCCTATGAGTGCGGCATATTACCCGCCAATCCCAGAAGTGAGGAAACCCTAATCAATAAAGTGAATGGGTCACCCAGCACTTCACGGAATCCGGTAACTTGAGCACCCCTCTCTGGGTCAACCTATACCCCCTACGAGTGCGGTGAGTAGCCCGCCAATTCTAGAGTAAGGTCCCCTCCGTCTCAACGCCATGAGTGATAGTGATATATGCCCTAGAGGCCATTATTGTTTCATATTGGATTGTATATTACTTAATGGGAGCTTGGAATATATACGTATATAGTAACAGTCTTACTCGAAATGGTAGTATGCTACCTGGTTTGTTTCTACCTCAATATATGGATGTGTCTCTTTTAGAATATCGCTTATACATATTTGTAGAGCCCTTAGGATCTTTGCTTGATTACCAGCGTTGTGATGGCAGTCACACTAGTTGGAGCTGGGTAGTCTATAAGCACATCCTATACTGGTCCCTAGTCGTAGAATTATTGAGACGGGGCATCGATACTCCACAGTAGACTAGTGTATACGCTTCTCATCCCAGTAGGGGAGATGGTCTCTCCTACAGCCATTAGTACGTTGTACTAGAGATAGTATGTAGGTGCTCATTAGGTTATGAGTACACTGGACATGACTCGTAAGGAACTGTTGGTGGGTATTATACCTATCGTCGGGTAGCAATTCCCAGGTGACATGAGTATAGCTTAGTCCGTCGACTTGACACTGATACTTCGCCTCGAGTGTGTTTGCACTTTAATTTTATTACTCCCTACCATGGCTCAAAGGAGTCGTGCAAGCAGGTAGTAGTTGGGTGTAGTCCCAAAGCACTTGGAGGCAGTGGTGGTTAGATAGGATTCGTCTCTCCCGGTATTGGGGGTTGATATCGCGCTGTGTTCTGAAGGCTATTACACAAATTCTTTGGCCAAGGCAAGAGAGATTTACCGATAGGTACTCCAGTAGTTTCTCAGGGTGTTTTAGGCTATACTCCGACATGACTTATTGCGCTATTAGGGGTCTGAAGATTACCGCCCCCTAGGACCGATATGCGATACTCTTAGACGAACAGACCGGACTGTACAGAGATTGTCATATACAGGCTCAGTAGGAGTTCAGATGAGTTAGTTCATCGGCCTTCTTATCGACAGTTACCTGGGTAGCCGTTACGTGCAGCTAGTACCGCTTGCGTGTTGTGGTTAAACCCACTGCCAGCGTAGTGTCGAGTCTTTAGAGACCCACATAGAGGGTATCCCTGCACCGGGCAAAAGGTGCAGATTCCGTATGGTTTTACGGCAGGACTTCGATTATGTACGTGCACTTGTGCGCGTATGATGATTGGGCGGATAATACTAGTGGGCTTTAGTTTAAGCAGGATCCTAGTATTATATTGATGGATTATTTTCGTTTCTTACTATTCGTGTTCTTTGGAATACGGATGCGGGTATCTATATACGGATGAGGGGCATTCTCGTAATTTGCGGGAATGCTTTTAAAAGGTCAAACCTCATTAGTGTTTTAATTCTCTTTATGATGAAAGATTAAACCCAAATGAGGTGGAGGAAATGAGGTGGAGGTTGACAAAAGATCAAGCATGACTCATCCTTAGATATTTTCAAGCATGGAAGATATTTGAGGAGATATTTATCTCCTCAATAATTATCTAGCATGCTTGATTATTCTTTTCTTAAGTTGAGCCAAGGTTTTTCTTTAGTTAAGCTTTCACACCTTCATCTTCCTCAAGTGACCTTCTTCTTTCTCTAAACCCTAATCCTCTCATGTTTTGAGAATCCTAGGGATCCAAGAGACAAAGTACTCCATCTTCACACTTTAGACCCTTTAGGACTTCAAGTTTAGCGAACTAGAAGCCGTAGTTACCTCGGATTTGAGGTAGGAGCTCGGATTATAGACTCTCGGGTGGATCGTTTTTTATTCGAGGAGGCCGTCGAGGTTGCTACGATCCGTTACGATCTTTAGAGCCGACGACGAGTAGAGGACAGCAATGAAGACCCGAAGGACTTTTTTCGTGAGGTTTAAGTTCTATCTTTGTTGTTTACATCATACCCTATTTAGCTAGTTAGGGTTTAGACACGATCCGTGAGCTCGAGTTCGTGTTGCGATGCTTCGAAAGATCGTTTTTCACATATTCCGCCTCCCCGTGAGCCCGTGGGCTGCGTGCCACGGACTTACAGTGGTATCAGAGCCTACTAAACCCTTATTAGCTTTTTAGCAACTTATTAGAACTTTGATCGTCGGAAAACTCGAAATCAAAACCCTAAATCCCTAAAGTTTCTGTCGATTTTTAAAACTGTCGAAAAATTATTTCAGAGGCATGAAAATTCGCTGTAGGGAATTCTAAGAACACTGCAGAAAAAGGAGTCCCTATCTCGGCAAGACCACCGCTGAACCGCGGCAAATCGGTGCGATTCGTCGTCGTTCCGCGGCCGAGTCAACACCGAGTCGGCTCATTTTTCCACATTTTGTCTTATTTTGGGTGTTCTGTCTTCTTGGATATTTGGTTTCTACCCAAGATATTTTGAGTGCTGGTTTGCATTTGGGGTATACATGGAAAATAATTTTCGATCGGAATTTTAAGTTATTTGCTAAGCGGGTTTTATCAGTGTTGTTATATGTATTGAACGTCTACTAATCGCTATACGTCGATTAGTGGTGGTTGCACATATCTGTGATCTGTGATGTTGGTTTGTGTATATGAACTTGTTGGATCGTCGTGGATGAATAGCCGGAGATGTGAGATGTGAGTTTTCTTTATCTTTCATTCGATGTAAATTATAAAATGATGTAATATTATTTTGCGGGGCACATCCAGATTGAGGTTGTAGCCACCGTTGAATTATTTTCTTTTACTATTTTCTTCTCCTAGGAAAGACCCAAGGTGGGGTGCAAAAACTACTGGTACTTTGAAATGCCGAGTGGCCTACTCACTTTGCTGAGGGAGGCTGCTTCACTTCGGGTATTTGGCGGGTAGTTTGTCGCACCCGTAGGTGTTAGTTATATGTATGCCCTAGAGGCCATTACTGTACATGCGATGTATATTGTAGTGGATCTTAGACATATATAGAGAGGACTTTCTTGCTCGATATGATAGTATGCTATCTGGTTGCTCTTTATCTTAACATGTAGATTTATTGTCTCTCTATTACATGTTGATAAAGTCCTTAGGATGAGTACTTGACTACCAGAACTATGATGCAGATTATACTAGTGGGCACATGGGTAGTCGGCAAGTACATCCTTCAAATGTTCCTAGTCGTGGGAGTATCGAGACAGGGCATCGATACTCCAGAGTAGACTACGTATACGCTTCTCGACCCATATGATGGGCGATGGATGATCCCACATCCATTGGTGTTTGACATCAGAGAAGGTATACGGGTGCTCAGTGGAGACTGGGTACACTGAACGGACTTGCCGAGAACTCCTAGATAGTATTATACCTATTGTCGGATAGCAGTTCTCTGGTGACACTGGTACAGGTTAGTCTGTAGACCTGAGATCGTTATAGAGACTTGTGTGATTCCCACTGTGCTTTGATTTCCACCGTACCACGGTCAAGAGATCGTGCAAAAAGGTAGTTTTTGGGTATAGTCCTGAGTCACATGGAGGCAATGAGCGATAGGAGGGGTTTTGTCTCTCCCGGTATTGGGAGTTGATGTTGTGCTATGCTCGATTGTCCATAATAGGAAATCCCTGGCCAGGGTTGCTGAGATTTACTTGTAAATGTTATCAGTAGTTTCTCGAACCGTTATGGACCTTGCATCGGCATGACTTATCAGGCTATTGGGGTTAGACGTTATACCACCCCCAGGCTATGATATGCGACATATCAGACGAAGGAACCGGACTGTACAGTAGTGTTACTGATTGGATTCGCAGTAGTACGAACGTGCTTGCTTGTTGATCTTCTGATCGCTCATTACCCGAATGGCCGTTACGTTTAGCAGACCGCTTGCGGCTTATGGGTGTTTGATATGATCATCACCTACTTCCGGCGTATTGACGAGTCTTTAGAGTCCTGCACAGTGGTTTCCTGGTTCATGCGAAACGGAGTAGGAGCACATATATGATATGTGCGGGACCGATATTAATGCGTGTATGTGATACCGCATTCTATTCTCGAATTTTGTGACATCGTAGGTTATATGTGATATAGCCAAGTTATCGGATCAAGTGTTGATTCGATCAGTTGTTACATTTGATATTAGTCGGTTATATGTGATATAGCCGGATTATTAAATTAAGTTTTGATTTAATAATTTAATGTATAATTATATATTTGATATATTACATTACATTAACTGATATTAGCTCACTTAAGTATTCATTTTTCTCACTTATGATACATTGATATATATGTGATATATGTTAAATGTATTGTTTTCTTTTTTGCACACAAATTATATATGTGATATATATTAGTGTGTCAGGCTAGGTTACACATGCAACATGTATGTTTGAGACTCATACCATGCTAGGTTAGTGTTAGGGTTTTTATTTGTTTTAAGTAATTCAAACATTTCGAATTTGTCATGGTTGATTATTGTGGAGACTTGATAACCATTGACTAAGTCCACTTGTTTGTTTTGCTTAAGATATTTGTTAACCCAACATTAACCCATGACCATGGTTTATTCTATACATAGGTTAGTATATGAGATATACTCACCTTGGGTTGCATTCTAACGTCACAAGAATTATTCATTCATCACTTCATCATCTTCTTCTTCCAAATGAAAAAAGTTTTCTAGGGTGTGAAAAAGTGATGAAACCTTGTGAGAAAAATAAATCTAAAGTGAGCCCACTTCCTACTTCATCATCCTCTACTATTAGCCATTTAGTTTAGGGTGTTTGCTTCACTAATCTCACCGTTAGTGAAGAGAAATGAATCCGAAACCTGAAACCCTTTAAACTAGTTTCTGTCGAATTTCATTTAAGTTCAAAATTTTTTTTAAACAACTGCAAAATGTTGTATGTGATATAACATGAACACCATGCAAATTTGAGGCATTTCCACTGACTTTTGGTCGGCCACATTGCCCTCAAAACCGAGCTCATCGGGTCTTTTGGGGAGTTTGGGCTTCAAATTTTCAAGGTGTTCCATTCTGTGTGTTTTAGGGTTTTAGGTGTTGTTTGTTTTTGCTGAATTTTCATGTGATGTTAACTTTCTGCAAAAGCAACTCAGAGTGTTTCGTAATCGTAATTATAACATGTATTCAGGTTATTTAGAAGATGTTAAAAGTTTGAACGGATATCAAAAACCCAATCTTTCCCGGCTGGAAATTTTCTAAGAGTTGGATTTTTTCCGAGTTTAAAATTTTCAGAAAATCTTGTAAGCGATTCTTTGGACCCTCTAGAAGAACGAAATCTTAACTCGATTATGTGACCGTCAGAACCGCCATCAAACCCTAGGGTTTGTGGTAGTTCAGCGGTGCCACATGTGAGGCATTGGTTGATCCTTCTACGGCTGGTTCATAGGTGCTGTGGCATGTTTCTGGGTACTTTTTGAACTCCGCTCAAGTGTTGAGCTTCATGGGAAATTTTGGGTGTTTGTTTATTCGATCGAAAAGTTTAACTTCGTCTAGCTATCTGTGATTGTGATACAATATTTGGAATCCACAAATGGTTATATGATAACTAGTTTGAATTTTATAAATCTAGCAGTTTTGTCTTATTTGATCGGTTGACACGGAATTTTGATGTGGATCAAAAGTCCGTCACAATTACGTAGTGCACACGGATACTCGCCGTGTAAATTTACTAGATAGCCACGCCCTATAGCCCCGACCTAGTGACTGTAGGAGAACCTCGTCACCAAAAGCATCCGTCTGGGTGCTCGCGGCTACAGTGTTCCGCCTTAGTGTACTTCGTCGACGGCACCGGGGGGTGCGGCCGTCCACTAAAGTTTCCGATGGGCATTCGATCAAGTTATCGGGAATCTTGTTGAATTACCCGACAGGTTGTTGGAATGTGTTTTCAATATCGAGACTAAAATGCGTGGTTTATAATTGTGTAGCGCCTTGAAAAGTCGTTTTGGTGTTTTCCCGAAAATCGGTGAAAATTTGGTATTTTTCCGTAAATCGTCTTTTTTGTTATTTTGCAGTTTAGGCCTAATTATACCTAATTTGGATAAGTAATTGCTAGTTTTTAGTAGCTAATGAGTTATTTATAAAATTCTGGTCGTTTAAAATTTTTCCCTAATTTTTCAATTTTTAATATTATTTTAAGCCGGTAAAAATATACATTAAATTAGCGATAAATACAAATTTAAATGGGCTAATTTTAAGCTTTAAAATCATGTTAATTAAAATCTAGTTGTAATATAACTTTTTAGTATTTTATTTCAAGTTTTAATGGGTTTTTATTATGGAAAACAAAAATATATTTATTTTGAGCTAAAACTTGCAATTTTTTACTTGTGGGGGCGTCTTTTTGCATAGAAATTTTTGTAAAATCACTCTCACTCATTCCTCTCCTCTTGTGGCCGGCCCCACCACAGCAGGAAACTCCATCCATTTTTTGATTTCAATTCTTGTTTGGAAATGGTATGAAAAGGATTAAAATATTGTAATTTAGAGTATGGTGTACTTGTGAATGGAATGGGCTTTGACTTGGAGAAAATTCCACAATCCCACACCATTCTCCCCCACTCCCTTCCCACTTGGCCGAGAGAAACCAGCAGCAGCCCCATTTTCTTTTTCCCCAAATTCTTCATCTCCTTTTTGCTTCAATTTCATCCAAAAATCCACCGAAATCCCTAATTTTCTTCACAAATTCAACACAAAACCTTATTCTATCTCTTTTCAAGCCCAAATTGGTTTAAATCTTGGAGAAAGGAGGTGTCTTGGGAGGCTTGAGCAAGCTTAGGATTGAACTTTTGAGGTATAACTTCTAATCAAATGGTTACATTGTTGCTTAAGTGTGCTAATTAGAACGTTGAAATTGTTTAGTGTTAAATCTTTTGTTAATTTCTAATCTAGTTTTTTTTAAAGAGGGTAGTTTGATATGAACTTGGTTTTTAGCACACCATTACTAGGCTAATTAAATATATTTTTCTATCTAGTTATTTTGCTAACCTAATCTAAGAGGTTAATTTTCTTATGTGGGATTTTATTTGTGTTAATTTAGGTTTTTCAAGTGTGAAATTGGATTTAATTTGCTATTTAGAAAAATCAAGAAAGGGTTTTTTGTATGGATATAGGTTGAAGCATGGTTTTTGTGTTGTAATTATAGTGTTGTGGCTAACTAGTTATGCGGTTGGATGTTCTTGCTAGGTTGTAGTCTTTTTTTTTGTCGCAAATCGGCGATGTTTGCACCGATTTTTGGAATGTAAATGCTTACTAGTTTTTATATAAATTTATGTGATGAATTAATTGTGATAACTTGATTATATTTTTAGCATATCCTATGACATTTAAGATGTGCGAGTGCGGAGTTTTGTGTGTTCGGATTTTAGTTTTGCCGGGCGCCCCAAAACGACGATTATAGTTAGTTTTTGTGATTTTCGTGTGTGTTTCGCGCACCTTGTGCACGTTGTGCCTAACTCGTGAACGTTGATGTTTTCGTTTGGGATTTACGTCGTTTCATGAAATGTAACCTTATGTTTTGTATTGGTGCAAATTCCAGGTTCGGTCGCGGAGACTTCGGACGCGGCACGTAAAGGAAAGGCGGTGTTTGGACATAGCTACCTGGGGATTCCAGTGAGTAGATGTAACATCTACGGGGGACTATCGTTTGGATGGCGCAGGTCGCCCGATAGTTTAAGTATTTTAAAGATTTCTAGTGATATTAGTAGTTAGGAGTAAATGCTTACGTAACATCTGGCTACATCCATGCTTTATATTGTCATACATATACGAACCCATTCTATAGGACACCTGCACCATTACCAGGGTTTTTTTATATGCAGCACGAGCACTATTCATGCGAACACACACGCCCTGATAATTGCCATGCCACGACACCAGATAACTTATAATCTAGAATGTTGTCGCCATATTTGATACTTAAACCTGTATTATTGCAATAAATCCTTAAAATAACATTGTAGAATTGCTATTCATGTGCATGTATACCATTACATCAATTGTTCATGCCTGGTTTATTAATCATACATTGCAACTTGGTTATTGATACCATATGCATTCATTATCATTGACATATGCACTTATGATGATTTATTGAGATTTATGATATTTTTGGATTTCGGGGAAAGCCGCAAAATTTACAACTTATGATCTTTTAAAATATAAAAAGTTGCGGTTTTCTAGTGATGTAAAGTGTCGTCCACCATGAGTTTGCTGTGGTTTTCGAGATCCGTGTCGAGGAGTGGAGGAACCGTCATGGGTACATGGTGGGCCCGGTAAGGTACCCCGGGGCAAGAGGATCGTGTTGTTGACGTTGAGCCTGGCAGGGGATGGATTACCTACCGGTGACTTCATTTGGCACGGCGGATATCCAGAGGATACCGACCGTGGCCGCGATGTGATGAGATATTGATATTTGAGATGGGTCAGCTGGACGACCGAGGCCAGAGATACTACGATACGGATACATGAGATTGAGACAGTTTTGAGGTGTCGATGCTGGGCACAGATTTTTGTTGATTCTATTGGTATTGTGCTGATATTTCAAAAGAGATTCCTAAAGGAAAAAATATGATTTCTTATACTTACACATGCAGATCACGAGGTGATTCATATTGCGTACATACCTACTAGTATATTCATGTTGCATACATACCTGCTAGTATATTCATGTTGCATACATACCTGCTAGTATATTCATGTTGCATACATACCTGCTAGTATATCCTGCCATACCTGTATTATAGATGCTAGGATGCTTGTGTGCATGCTTGCGATAGCCTCTATAGATGTTATTTATTACTCACGAGTTGGCAACTCACCCCCGTTGTGCCACAGTCTTTTGCAGGTCCGCTCCGTCAGCACAGTAGCGGCGGTGCACCGCTTCTTTTGCCTCTTTTGCCTGGACTCGAGGCTTTTGCTCGTAGGTGGGTTGTATCATTATTTTGTACCACCTTTTATATTCTTTGTATCTAGAGTACTCCATCTACTGTATCTACCAGTATTGTTGTATATTGACCTAGAGATGCGACTGTGAGAGTTGTGGGCTTTTTATGCTGTATTTTGGGGCTCGAGCTCACTTGAGTCGACATGATGTTTTACTTGTGCTTCTTATGTTTATTTATGCACATTGCTGATTTACATTGCGTGGGATTTGTGACCGCCTTGTGGCGAAGAGCTAGCTCCCGCTTGGGGATGCCCTTTTTATTGTATTTGTATATATTCTTGTTGTACCCATTTTGGGGGCCAGTATTTACAAAGGAGACTCTGCCGAAATTTTCGGAAAAATGGATATTGTTTTTAAAAAAGGCTTGATATGACTTATTTGATAAACTCGCTTTCAATTGATTGGTTTTCCTTCACTCTTCTCCTTATTTGGTTTTGATTTCTGGGCTTTGGCTTACTTATTTTTCGGACGCCTTGAGACGTTTCGTAATTTAAGTGCCAGTCACGTTCCGTACCTTTCGGGTCATGACAAATTGTTAGGGATGTGATGTCTAAGGAATTCATTTGGTTAGGCATGAAATCCAAAGTATGAGATACATTGGGTTTATAATGTTTAATGTAGTTGTGGATTCTAATTGTTGTAGTTTTTCATTTTCTTTTCTGTGACCGTAAGTGTAATATGTGGTTTATCGCCGGTTTCCGTGTTATATGTCAACGACAATTGGGATACGCATATTTACTTACGTTGATGACATGTGATGTTATGTGTTGCTGTAATATGTTATATTGGATCGTCGTGTTTTGAATAGCCGGGGTTTTACGTGAGATGAGGTTTTTCATTTTCATTCATTTAAAATTCATTGTATGTAATATTATTTTATTGGGGCACTTCTGGATTGAGGATGATATCACCATTGATGTATATTATTTACTTTTTCGCATTAGGATAGACCCAAGGCGGGGAGCACAAGTAACCGTGTTCTAGGGTCCAGTGGAAGACCATCTCGAGGAGTAGAGACCGGGTCTCCTAACTCTAGAATTGGGAGGGTTGCTTGCCGCTCTCGTAAGGGTCTAGGGATATGGGTTTGGCTATTCATCACGACCGTGGAATTCACGTTTTTACTGGCTTAAATAAAATACGGAATTCCTAGTATATCCAATATTTCATATAAGATTCTTCTGCTGCTGATATTCTGTGATAATCACACTTGATATATTCTGAGACGAATGCGTATATTATATATATGAGATATAATAAATATTGCAGCTTTCGTTTCTTATATGATGCTTAGGAAGCATAATAGATGGGACTTCATTAATGAGATTAATGAAATAAAAAAACCCTAAAGATGTTGTAGAAACTTGTTTAAAAACTGGTAGCTCTAGTTCTTGCTTTGAATAGCGGTATTCCTTGTAGAATATCCAGCACCTTATTCGATAAGGAAAGAGCCGAGATCCCTTCACCGGGAGTGACATCTTTAGCGATACTAGCAGATGCTACAAACTCGGATTGTCTTTTGATTGCTTTTATAGATTTTGCTTTGCATAGCGGTATTCCTTGTAGAATATCCACCACTTTATTCTATAAGGAAAGAGCTGAGATCTCTTCACCGAGAGTGATCTCTTTAGCGAAACTAGTAAAAGCCTCAAAACACTCCTTTTCAAAATCACTCGATTCTACAAGGAGATCAAGTTCATTACGGAAAGGGTATTCCTAAAAACCTGTCGTAGCCCTCCGTCAATTCAGATAAATAGTATTAAGTATTTGTGCTGCGTTTGTTGACCTCTGTCAAGGAGTAGTGTGGGTAGCTGATCAGTGCTTTTCGGCTAGCATATGATGCGATTGGATTAGGGTAGTCATACGACCTTGTTGACCTCTGTCAATGGTCGTGCGGGTGGGTTTAATTCAATCAGGAAATGACGGGTTGAACATGACTAGCAGCATATGGTATGTTGACCTCTGTCAAGGTCATAGAAGGCTTGGGGCAAAACATTATCGCGAATTTCAAGTGTTGAAATTTGCAATGAGATTGCATACATTCTATGAGATAGTTGGATCCCGATACCCACTGCGAGTAAGAGCTACTACTGGGAGAGTTTTACACATTATAATTAGCCGATCAAGTAGGTGTTTAGAAAGGTGTTAACGGGGTTACACAGCTGGGAAAATGAGCTTTATTTTAATTAGGTCCATGCGAAAGTATGGGGAACCTCCCTCAAAGTACTGACACTAGCCTGGCCGAAAGATTGGCGAACATGTAGGGTGTAATTAATCCCGGCTAGTCTTACCTTTTAGGGTTTGAAGGTAGATTTGATTAAAACAGTGGGAGCCATCCTGATTAGATAAAATAATAACCAATCTTATCCTGCAAGAGCGCACGCAGAGTGTTTTCTTCTCTCTCTCTCCTGGTATCGACCATGTCATGCCTTAATCAAGATAATAATATGGATGCATTGACCGAACCTGCTTATTATACTGTACTAGGGAACGTTGGTTCTGCTCCAACTTATAATTGTTATAAGTCCGAGCAGGAAATAGGGAAATATCCTGATTCCCATGCCACCCAATCGAAGAAAGTGCATGTTGTTGCATATTCTTTGGGTGTCTTTATTACCGAGAACTGTTTTTCAGTATGCTCTACGTCCTGGGTATGAGATACCGGATCAGGATCCCACATATGTAATATGTTACATGGGCTACAGATAGGTAGAGAACTGAGAATGGTGACATGTCTTTAAGTGTTAGAGAATGGTGCAATTGTTGCAGCCAAGTCTGTTGCCAGATATCACCTTGTATTAATACATTAATTCTGAATAAATGTTATTAAATACCGAACCTGATATACAACATTACATCATATTCTTTATTGAGTTAAAGAAGGATATAATTCTGTAATGGAGGATAATGCTGTGAACATTTTCCTGAATCAAGAGTTGATTCAATCAGGCACGTTAAATAATAGCATATACGTTCTTAATCAAACCACAGTTCAAAATATATAGACACACATAAGAGGAGTAGTTCAGAAATGAACGAATCCTTCTTGAGGCATTGTAGACTAGGTCATATCAAAGCGACACGACCAGCAAAGTTACATAAGGATGAATATAAGAATCTGTTCGAATTTTCATCTTATGACACTTGCCAGTCTTGTCTCAAAGATAATATGACCAATACTCCGTTTACTGGAAACAAAGAAAGAGTTAGTGAACTCTTGGGACGCATACATGATGATGTATACAGTCCTATGTCTACAAATGCCAAGGTTGGTTCTTAATACATTATTACATTCATCGACTATCTCTTAATACTCGGACATATATTCCTGTTGAAACATGAGTCTGAAACTTTTGAGAAATTCAAGGAATGTTAGCTTGGAGTTGAGAACCGACGGGTGGAAGTATTAAAGTCCTTCGATGTGATCGAGGAGGAGAATACTTGGGCATGGAGTTCTTGGATTATTTAAAGGAGAATGTGATTCTTTCTCAGCTTACTCCTTCGAGTACACCACAGCACAATGATGTATCGGGGTGGAGCTATCGCATCCTATGATATATGGCGCGCTCTATGATGAGTACTGCTGAGTTACATGTTTCCTTTTGGGTGTTATGCACTTGAGAAGTTGCATACCTATTGAATGGGGTTCCATCCAAATCAGGGTCTACCACTACATATGAGATATGGAATGAGAAGAGACCATGTCTTAAACGAGTTAAGATATGGGGTTGTCCGGCCTTTGCTGAAAAGGAAAATCCGGACAAGCTCGAGGCAAGGTCAGGACTGTATAAGTTTGTTAGGATATCCCAAACATTTGTGAGGGAATATCTTCTACCACTCTGAGGAGCGAAAGGTGATTTGTGTCTCAGCATGCCACCTTTTTAGAAAAAGAATTTCTTATGAAGAAATTAGTGGTCGTGAGGTAGAACTGGAAGTTGTTCCAGCTTGACAAACTAACAGCTGACGATTTGGTGAAACTAAAGGATTCAATAGTCTCCAACGAACCTCAGCCTCTTCGCGAATCTGGTAGGGTTCCTTATCCACTTGAGAGATACTACGGTCTTCTCGGTGACAGTGGGAGCGAGGATTGCATCATGGTTGATGATGGCCCAACTAGGTTCAGGCAGGCCATCATGAATGGCGACTCTGTGAAAAGGCTGGATGCTATGCGATCAAAGATGGAATCCATGTACACCAACAAAGTATGACTTTGCATGTTGCACATGAAGGGTAAAACCCATTGGGAGCAAATGGATCTTGAGAAGATTCTTAGTGTAAATGGAAAAGTTGAGACTTTCACAGCTATGCTAAGTCCATCAGGATTAAAGCAGGCATCGCGGAGTTGGAATGTCTATTTTAATGTGGAAGTCAAAGAGTTTGACTTCATCAAAAATGTTGATGGACCTTGTATATACAAGAAGGAGGTAGAGAGTAAGGTTGTCTTCCACGTATTGTACGTAGATGACATACTCTTGATAGGAAATGGTTTCTTATGCTCGGTCAAGCTCCTCTTGTCATAAGGATTCTCAATAGAAGATCTGGATGATACCTACTACATCTTGTGGATTATGATCTATGGTGATAGATCTAAGTGGATGTTGGGAGTGTCCCAATTCCAGGTACAATAACACCATACTAAAGGGGTTTATATAGAAGATTCTAAGCGTGGTGGTTCGCCACTTACTCATGGATCACTCTCTCCAAAAAGATGTCTCCCACGATTGATTTTGAGAGAGCTCGCGGGCAAGGAAAACCCTATGCTTTGGCAATATGCTCTATCAGAGTATGCAATGTTATGTACCAGACCAGATATAGATGACTCACTAGGTGTAGTGATCAGGAATCAATCGGATCTTGGGAGAATCACTGGATAGCTGTGGAGGACATTCTTAAGTACTTGAGAAGCACTAAAAGAAAGTTTTTGGTTCCATCTTCCACGGTGATAAGGCTGACTGAGAGTCAGTCACAAGCATTGTCTTTACCCTCAGTGCAGGGACGGTATGTTGGAAGAGTTCTAAGCTAATGACATACTAAAGGCCGAATACATTGCTACCAATGATGCTACCAAAGTGCCTGTCTGGACATTTCTTGTTCATGAGATGAACATGGTTCCTACCATTGAGCTGCAAATAAGAGTTATTGAGATAACAATGGAGTTGTGGCTTTGTCCTAGGAACGCCCATACCATCAGCGATCCAGATATATTCTGAGGTAAGTATCACCTGATCAGGGAGATGGTTGTGTTAGGTTTACCTAGCACCTCGAGAAGGGTTTAGTAGCATCATATGTACCAAAGATTAAATTTTTAAGGTGCTAAGTAAGCATACAAAGAATCATTCCTAGAAAAATTAGGGTTTCAAAAACAACACATCATCACAAGTAGGTAAAGCTAGGGTTTTGAGAGTACAACCTTTGTAGCTCACTACGCTAGACTCCTCGACTACTTGGGGTTTGGAAAAGGTCCACTTGAACTCCTCTAGGTCCACGATGATCCAACTGGAGTCCGCTTTGTCCAAGCTTGCAACTTCACAAGATCAAGAAAGAAAATGGAAGCTAACACTCTCCACTAATGGGAAAGACTAGTGTAGAATGGTGTTGTGGTTCTTTTTCTCACTTCAAAATCCTATCTTGTTGAGTATTTTGCTTACTAGAGAGATCTAGAGAGCAAAGGATCAAGGAAGAAGAAGATGATGGCTTTTGAAGAAGAAGAGAAAATATAATCTCATATGGAAAAATAGAAAATATATGTATATATATTTTCCACTTCTCATCTCAAACCATGGTTAAACAATAAAGATATTATTGAATTTGAGTTAAAACACAAAAGGAATGTTAATCCATGGTTAAATGGTGGGTGAGCATGTTAGTGTATATGCCCTAGAGGCCATTACTGTATCATACTGGTTTGTATATTACTTAATGGATGCTTGGGATATTCACCTTGTATATACAATCTTGCTCAAAATAGTAGTATGCTACTTGGTTTGTTTCTACTTCAATGTGTACATGTGTTTATTTTTGTATATCGCCTATACACATTAGTAGAGCCCTTAGGATCTTTGCTTGATTACCAGCGATGTGATGGCCGTCACACTAGTGGGGCTGGGTAATCTATAAGCACATCCTTATGCAGGTCCCTGGTCGCAGGACTATCGAGACAGGGCATCGATACTCCGGAGTAGACCAGCGCATGCGCTTCTCATCCCAGTGTGGGAGACGGTCTGTCCCACAGCCGTCAGTACGTCGTACTTGAGATAGTATGCGGGTGCTCGTTAGGTTACGGGTACACTGGACAGGACTCGTCGGGAACTGACTAGTTGGTATTATACCTATCGTCAGTTATCAGTTCCCAGGTGACATGAGTACAGCTTAGTCCGCTGACTTGACACTGTCACTTCGCCTCGAGTGTGTTCCCACTGTACTTTGATCACTACCCTACCACGGCTCAAAGGAGTCGTGCAAACAGGTAGTGGTTGGGTGCAGTCCCGAAGCACTTGGAGGCAGTGACGGTTAGACAGGATTCGTCTCTCCCGGTATTGGGGGTCGACATCGCGCTGTGTCTAGGAGAGCCATTACACGAGTAGTCCCTGGCCAGGGCAAACGAGATATACTGGTAGGTTTCCAGTGTTATCTCAGGGTGTTTTGGGCTTCGCTCCGGCACGACTTGTACCGCTTTTAGGGGACTGACGTTTACCACCCCCTAGGCCCGCCATGCGATGTATCAGACGAACAGACCGGACTGTACGGAGAATGTCACACTCAGGCTCAGTAGGAGTTCAGATGGGTTTCGCCTCGTCGGTCTTCTTGTCGGCATTACCTGGGGACCGTTACGCACAGCTGGTGCCGCTTGCGGTCTGTGGTTAAACCCACTGCCAGCGTAGTGTCGAGTCTTTAGAGTCCCACACAGAAAGCTTTTCGCCTTTAGGCAAAAGAGTAGAGGTCGCATGGTATTGCGACAGGTCGCATGGTTTTGCGACAGGGTTCGGACACATCCGTGCACTTGTGCACGTACAGTGTCCGGACAGTTTACACTAGCGGGCTTTGGTTTAAGCCAGATCCTAGTGTACCTTATGGGATTGGATTTATCCAGTTTGCATTCGTGTTCCTCGGAACACGGATGCGGGTGTGTATGCACAGTTGACAGGGAGGCAGAGGCAGCGGATTCTCATTAGGGTTGTTGACAGTTGACCGTTGACTATTTGACTTTATGCTCAACCCTAATGAGAATATGATATGTGATTAACTATTATATTAATTAAGTATTATGGTGATATGGTTGTTGACTTGTTGACTTTTGTTGACTTGTTGACTTTGTTGACTTGTTGACTTTTGTTGACTTGTTGACCGGTTGACTAGGCTTGACTAGTTGACCATCATGATAACCATAGCCATCATTTCATGGCAAAGACTTTTGTTTACTTGCTCATTTGTGTAAAATGAGTGCATGAAATGTTATGGTTGTGGTTGCTTCAAACCATCACATAAGACTTTTTTTGATATGATGAGTTATGATCACTTTGGATTATGAGAGGGTGAAAGACAAAAGAGAGCCTCATTCTTTCTTGCTCATTCTCTCTCTTGTTCTTGAGCTCTCCTCTTGCTCTCACCCTCAACCTCTTCCTCCCTCTCTTGATTCTATGGTTCTCTTGTCTCATGAGTTGAGAATCAAGAACCATAGATAAAATCCCATTCTATTTCCTCTCTACTCATTCTAGTTCACTAGGTTTAGCAAACCAAGTGAACTAGTTTCTTCAAAGAACGAAGAAGGAGCTAAAGGTTGGAGCTTTCAAGTGGATCTATCTTCGGCGTACGGAGACGATGAGAAGGAGCCATCGGACCACCATCGGAGCTTGAAGAGAAGGAGTTCAAGACAAGCTAGGTATAACCCCCTAACCGAGTAGCTAGAATCTCTTAGTTAGGATGTTAGATAGATGTTTAACCAAGATCCGGGTTATAGGTCCATGTTACCATGTTTAAGAAAATTGTTTTTTACCAAATTCCGCATTCCCGAAAGTACCGGGAGAGGTAGCATGGACTTACAGTGGTATTAGAGCCTAGTTAAACTCTATCTAGCATGTTAGCAAGTAACTAGAAGATCGATCAACGAAAAAGTCCCGAAACAAACCCCAAAAATTTTGCAGTTTCTGTCGATTTTTCCACTGTTCAAAAGTTTATTATTTTAACACCTAAAATCGGCTCAGGCTTTTCTGTGAACACCCACCAAAATTGGTCGCACGATCAAGTCAAAGCGCCGCGGATCCGCGGCGGGAGCACGCTCCCGCCGCGGATCCGCGGCCGAGTTGACTCGGCCGTGGTCCCTTTTTGGTGTAGTGTTCTTCTGGGGGTATTTTGGGATTTTTGGAATATATATTTTCTGCCCAGATTTTCCAGAACGAAAATTTTATTTTGGGGTCCCGAAAATCCGTATTTTTGATCGAACTTCTAAAAGACTTTAGCTAACGGGTTTTTCCTGTAATGTGATATTTGTATTGAACGTCTACTAATCGCTATATGTCGACTAGTGGGGGTTATACAAATTTGTGATCTGTAATGTGCTGGAATGTGTATATGAATATGTTGGATTGTCGCAGGTGAATAGCCGGGGGTTGTGAGACGAGAGTTTTCTTTTCTTTCAATTCATGTAAATTTGTAAATTGATGTAATAATTATTTGTATGGCCGCACAACCGGGTCGGGGTTGTAGCCGTCATTGTATAATTTCTTTTTACTGTTTTTTCTCCTAGGATAGACCCATGGAGGGGGTGCACAAACTACCGGGTATGCCGAAGTGTCGAGTGGCCTACTCATAGGAGATGAGGGAGGTTACTACGCTTCGGGTACTTGGCGGGTAGTTTGCCGCACCCGTAGGGGTCTTGGGTTGGGTTTTGGCTATTCACCGCGACCGTGTAATCTGTTTGTCGTTACAGGCTCGTGCGAATTACAGATTCCTAGTATATCCAATGTATTCATCTGTGATCTGAAATGTTTTATCATTGCAGTATATCTATATATGATATTATTTAGGCGTTGCTTATGTTTTACAGACGCGCTAGCCCAGCCCCCGCTCTGTCGTTAGTTAAGTAACCTAACGGGTAATGACGGGGCCCCGTGGCGAATGCGAATGGCATAAGCGTACGTCATATTTTGGTTGTTTTCTGCAATAGTAGGATTAAATGATGGGACGCATTAAAAGAACTAATGCAAGAATATCACGCATTAAAAGAACTAATGCAAGATAATAAACCAAGTTAAAGTCGTTGGAACACTTTCGAAAAACCACTCGGTTCTTTTCAAAACCAACTTTTAAATGCGGAGCTTGAGCCACTCCTTTTAAAAGCTATCTCGTTCCATCGACCAAATCAAGTTCACTACGTTCACGGTTTTGCCAAAACCATTCGTAGCCCTCCATCGTTTCGTATGAATATTCAATAGTATTCAAGCTGTGTTTGTTGACCTTCGTCAAGGCATAGTGATTGGTAGCTATTGGGTATTCATATGTAGCATAGATAGATGCGTTGGTTTGGAACATTCGCATTACCTTGTTGACCTTCGTCAAGGGTATATACGGGTGGATTCAAATTAACCTGGATAATGACGGGCAGAACTTGACATGTGACTTATGATTTGTTGACCTTCGTCAAGGTCATAAGAGCATGGGGCAAAAATCCACATCGGGAGTTTCATAAGTACTGAAACTTGCTAGATTTGCATACCATTTGGAGTGTGATGATTCTGGTAGGATTCCTTCAGTTTCGTCACGCAATGATATTTGGATCCCGATCCTACTGTGAATATATGCTACTCCTCGGGAAATTTCTCACTTAACGATCAATTCTATAAACCTAGTAGGTGCCTAGAAAGGTGTTAGCGGGGCTACGCCCCCAGGGAAAAGTGGTTCTTTAATTAAGGAACTTCGCGAAAGCGTTGGAAAACCTCCCTCGAAGTACCGACACCGGCCTGGCTGAACGGTTAAGCAAGTATTGTACGGTGGGATTGATCCTGACTAATTCTTCCTTTATGGTTTGAGGAGGGATTCGAGAAACAGTGGGAGCCATCCTGTTTAGACAAACTAAAAACCACTCTAAACTTGCAAGAGCATCATGCTGAGTGTTTCTTCTTCTCTCTCCTAATTGCAGCGACCAATCAACATCACTGGACTTAACTTACTCCTAGATAAAAACAAACTGACAGGGCCAAACTACAAAGATTGGCTCAGGAATGTCAAGATAGCAATCACTTACGACAAGCTGGGGTATCTTCTTACCACCAAAGCTCCCCCTGTCCCTGGTCCAACTTCCAGCGTCGCGGATAAGGAAATCCGCAAGACTTGGGAGATTGATAGCGCGAAGGCCAAATGCCTCCTGCTTGCCTCGATGGACAACGAACATCAGAGGAGGCACGAGAATATGGACATGGAATCCATATTGCTTCATACAAAAGAACTGTATGGAGAGCAATCTCGTATCGCAAGATACGAAGCGTCGAAAAAGTTATTTTCGACAAGAATGGCCATCGGATCATCAGTAGCCGAGCACGTGCTAAAGATGATCGGCTTCATTGAGGAGCTCGCTGACCTAGGGATCACATTGGAGAGTGAGCTATATACGGATATAGTTCTCCAGTCCCTTCCTTCCACTTACGCCCAGTTTATACTGAACTTCAACTTACAAGAAAAAGAGGTTGAACTTTCAGAGCTCCTCAACATGCTGAGGAGCGCAGAGGGCACCCTACAGAAAGGTAGGGATACATCCACTTTGTTTGTAGGAGGATCATCTTCTTCTAGGTCCAAGGCGAAAGCCAAGGGAAAGAAGAAGAAAGCCCCCGCCAAACCAAGGGGCGGTGTTAGTAAAGTGGATACGAAGGGAAAAGCAAAAGCAACAAAGATAGCGGGGAAGCTTGTGGATAAGGAAGAATGCTTCTATTGTCATAAGAAAGGACACTGGAAGAATGATTGCAGGGCCTGGAAGGCCAGAACACAGGAATTGAAGCAGGTTGCAGCTTCAGCTTCAGGTGTGTATGTTATTGAAAACTGTCTTTCAATAAACTCTACTTCCTGGGTATTGGATACCGGATCAGGATCTCATATCTATAATTCTTTGCAGGCGTTGAGAAACCGTAGGGTTTTGAAGGCAGGTGACATGACCCTCAGAGTTGCGAACGGAGCTAGCATGGATGCTAAAGCCGTGGGGGACTATCACCTGGGAATGTCAGATGGACATGTTTTGGTTTTGCGTAATTGCTTTTTTGTACCCAACGCAACTTGTAATATCATTTCTGTATCTTTAGTTTCTAAAGAAGGTTATGAATTTGCGTTTGTAAGTAATGTTGTAAACATTCACCTTAATCAAGTTTTGATTGGGTCAGGTACATTGAGTAATGGTATATACGTGTTGAACCAACCACAGATTTTTAATGTCCAGAATACACACAAAAGAAAGTCTCCAGAAATAAATCAGACTTTCTTATGGCATTGTAGATTGGGTCACATCAATGAGAGAAGGTTGACGAAGTTACATACAGAAGGGTATTTGAATGCGTTCGAATATCAGTCGTATGCCACTTGTCAATCCTGTCTCAAAGGAAAGATGACAAAGACTCCGTTTACTGGACATGGAGTAAGAGCGAGCTCGCTCTTGGGACTCGTACACAGTGACGTGTGCGGTCCAATGTCTACACATGCCCGAAGCGGACATTCTTACTTCATTACTTTTACGGATGACTTCTCAAGGTACGGTTATGTCTTCTTAATGAAACATAAGTCCGAGGCCTTTGGAAAATTCCAGGAGTATAAGAATGAAGTAGAGAAACAGACCGGCAAAAGTATTAAGATTCTAAGATCGGATCGAGGTGGAGAATACTTAAGTGCCGAATTCCTGAATTACTTAAAAGAGAATGGTATTCTCTCTCAGCTTACTCCTCCATACACTCCGCAACATAATGGTGTATCGGAGAGACGGAACCGAACCCTATTGGATATGGTTCGGTCCATGATGAGTAACGCTGAGTTACCGCGATCATTCTGGGGATATGCACTAGAAGCAGCTGCGTATCTCTTGAACAAGGCTCCCACCAAGACTGTGCCTACCACCCCATATGAGATGTGGACTGGGAAGAAACCCTGTCTTAAGTATCTTAAGGTATGGGGATGTCCAGCTTTTGTAAAGAAGCAGCATGCGGACAAGCTTGAGGCACGTTCAGTACAGTGTAAGTTTGTGGGATACCCAAGGAACTCCAAGGGGTATCTTTTCTATTCCGCTGAGGAACAAAAGGTTTTTGTTTCTCAGCATGCCCGCTTCTTGGAAACTGAGTTTTTGGAAACCCAGATAAGTGGGAGCACAATAGAACTGGAAGAAGTTCCAGAACCACAGACTGTTACTGAAAGCTTAGTGGAACCAGAGGGTTCAACAGAACAGGACATTCCTGCGCCACTCCGCAGGAGTAGTAGGCAGTCTCATCCGCCTGAGAGATACTACGGTTTTCTCATAGACGGGGATAGAGAGGATTGCATCATAGATTATGATGAGCCTACTAGCTTCCAGCAGGCCGTTCAGAGCGTTGACTCAGTGAAATGGCTGGATGCAATGCGGACCGAAATGGAGTCCATGTACACCAACAAGGTATGGACGTTGGACATTGCTCCAGACGGGGTAAAACCCGTAGGATGCAAGTGGATCTTCAAAAGGAAGATTGGTGTAGATGGACAGGTTGAGACCTATAAAGCTTGGCTGGTAGCAAAGGGTTTTCGTCAAAGACCTGGCTTGTGTAAGTCGATGTAGTACACCCCAGTACTTGTGGGGAGGCGGAAATTTCTAAAACGATCAAGTTTAAAGAACGAACATCGACTAACCGCTTAAATCGAAGCTAAACAACTAATAACCGAACACATAGTTATACTAAACTAAAGTGTTAAAGGATTATACCTATCGATACTAGTCCTTCGTCTTTACGATCTCCTTGTTCTCCTCGGCCTTCTCTAGGTAGTAGACGATCCACCCGAGAGCAAAACTCCAAGCTAAACCTCAAACTTGAGGTAACTAATCAACTTTGATTGCTAATCAAAGATGAAAGGATGATAAAGAGTGATGGTTATGGATTGTTTAGTCTAACTAATCCTTTGATCTCAACTCATGAGGTGTAAGGATTAGGGTTTGAAGATGAGAGCTTGAGGAGAGAGAATGTGAATGAGATAATGAGAGAAGAGAGAGAGTGTATCATAATAAATCATGAAGCATTTCTTTTTAAGAAAAATGAATAAAGGAAATGAATAAGCATGCTTCATGAAATATCTAGTGGTGATTCATTAGCATGAGTCATTAAGCAATAAATGTGCATTAATGAAATGAATGAATCACCACCATGACTCACTTTCTTATCCAAAAGAAACCTCCTTAGTCACATCTTCTAGAAGCTTCTCGTACAATTACGAGAACGCCCCTCCAATCCGTAAAAAATACGGAAAAACTTTAGACTGTAAAAATCCAATAACCGGATACCAGTAACTGGCTTAAACCAAAGCCGACTGGTAAAAACTGTCCGAAAGTCATACGTGCGTAAACGCACGTATGCGTCCGAACCCTTTGTCGCAAAACCATGCAACCTCTATATCGTTTCGCCTGGAGTAGGAAACTCTCTGTGTGGGACTCTAGAGACTCGACTACTACGCTGGCAGTGGGTTTAACCACAGACCGTAAGCGGCACTAGCTGTACGTAACGGTCCCCAGGTAGTTGTCGATAAGAAGGCCGATGAGTAAACCCATCCGAACTCCTACTGAGTCTGATGTGACAATCTCCATACAGTCCGGTCCGTTCGTCCAAGACTATCGCATATCGGGCCTAGGGGGGCGGCAAGCGTCAGTCCCCTAATAGCGGTATAAGTCGTGTCGGAGTGAAGCCCATTACACCCTGAGAAACTACTGGAACCTACCAGCAAATCTCGCTTGCCCTGGCCAGGGACTTTGCGTAATGGCTCTCTGACACAGCACGATATCTACTCCCAATACCGGGAGGGACGAATCCTGTCTAACCGCCACTGCCTCCAAGTGCTCGGGACTGCACCCAACTGCTACCTGTTTGCACGACTCCTTTGAGCCGTGGTAGGGTAGCAATCTAAGAACAGTGGGACACACTCGAGGCGAAGTAGCAGTGTCAAGTCTGCGGACTACGCTGTACTCATGTCACCTGGGAACTGTTCACTGACGACTGGTATCAAACCAACCAACAGTTCCCTGTGAGTCCTGTCCGGTGTACCCGTAACCTAACGAGCACCTGTATACTATCTCCAGTACGACGTACTGATGGCTGTGGGACAGGCCATCTCCCCAACTGGGATGAGAAGCGTACACACCAGTCTACTCCGGAGTATCGATGCTCTGTCTCGATAATCCAACGACCAGGGACCTGAATAAGGATGTGCTTGTAGACTACCCAGCCCCCACTAGTGTGACTGCCATCACAACGCTGGTAGAAAAGCAAGATCCTAAGAGCTCTATCAATACGTACACTCACATATTAAGATAGAAAAACCAAGTAGCATACTACCATGTTTAGCAAGACTGTTATATACATGTGAATATCCCAAGCTTCCATTAAGTAATATACAAGCTAGTATGATACAGTAATGGCCTTCTAGGGCATAAACACTAACAATCTCCCACTTGCACTAGGGCCATGTACTGGCATATCGTAGACCAATGATCTCGAGCAGCCTCTCGAACTGAATCTGAGGAAGGGCCTTCGTGAATGGATCAGCAATGTTCTCTTCTGAAGCAACTCTCCGAACCTCGATCTCCTGACGATCAATGATCTCCCTGATCAGGTGATACCGCCTCAAGATGTGTCTGGACTTCTGATGGGACCTTGGTTCCTTCGCTAAAGCTATAGCTCCGTTGTTGTCGCAATACAGAGGTATTGGATCAACTATGGTAGGAACAACCTGAAGTTCTGTTAGGAACTTCTTCATCCAGACTGCTTCTTTTGCGGCATCGCAAGCAGCTATATACTCCGCTTCCATCGTCGAGTCAGCAACGGTGTCCTGCTTGGAGCTCCTCCAGCACACCGCCCCTCCATTGAGGGTAAAGACATAACCCGACATGGACTTGGAATCGTCCTTATCACTCTGGAAGCCGGAATCAGCAAAGGCCTCCAACCTGAGGTCTTTAGCGCCGTAAACCAAGAACATCTCCTTAGTCCTCCTCAGGTACTTGAGAATGTTCTTTACTGCTATCCAGTGTTTCTCCCCTGGGTCTGACTGATACCGGCTTACCACGCTCAGTGCGTAAGCTACATCTGGTCTGGTACACAACATCGCATACATTATAGAGCCTACCGCAGAAGCGTAGGGTATAATAGACATGCGTTCCCTTTCTAAATCAGTCTTGGGAGACATCTCTTTGGAGAGGGTGATTCCGTGACAAGCCGGTAGATTACCGCGCTTAGAATCTTCCATACTGAATCTTTTCAGTACAGTGTCGATATACCTGGACTGCGAAAGTCCCAACATCCTCTTGGATCTATCACGATAGATCCGGATCCCCAGAATGTAAGAGGCATCACCCAGGTCTTTCATGGAGAACCTTTGTGACAAGAATCCTTTGACAGATTGTAGCATAGGAATGTCATTTCCTATCAATAGAATGTCATCCACGTACAAGACGAGGAATACGACACTTCTGGCCACAACTTTACTATATATGCACGGTTCATCTGGATTTTTGATAAAGTCATATTCTTTGACTGTCTCATCAAAACAGATGTTCCAACTCCGCGATGCCTGCTTTAGTCCATAAATAGACTTAAGCAGCTTGCATACTTTCCCGCTGCTCCCACTCTGATTGAAACCCTCTGGCTGATCCATATAGACGCTCTCTTCTAAATTTCCATTTAGAAAAGCCGTCTTTACGTCCATCTGCCAGATTTCATAATCATGGAAGGCAGCAATAGCAAGAAGGACCCGAATGGATTTGAGCATAGCCACTGGAGAAAAAGTTTCGTCATAGTCCAAACCAGGTCTTTGACGAAAACCCTTTGCAACAAGTCTAGCCTTATAGGTTTCCACCTGTCCATCTACACCAATCTTTTTCTTGAAGATCCATTTGCATCCTATGGGTTTTACCCCATCTGGAGCAAAGTCCAAAGTCCAAACTTTGTTGGTGTACATGGACTCCATTTCGGTCCGCATTGCATCTAGCCATCGTACCGAGTCGCCGCTCTGGATGGCCTGCTGGAAGTCAGTAGGTTCATCATCATCTATGATGCAATCCTCTCTATCCCCGTCTATGAGAAAACCGTAGTATCTCTCAGGCGGATGAGACGGCCTACTACTCCTGCGGAGGGGTGCGGGAATGATCTGTTCTTCTTGAACCTCTGGTTCTACCAAACTTTCAGTAGCAGCTTGTGGTTCTGGAATTTCATCCAGTTCTATTTCGCTCCCATTAGTATCCTTTTCTAAAACCTGTTGTTCTAGAAAATGGGCATTACGAGAAACAAAAACCTTTTGTTCCTCTGCGTAATAGAAACAATATCCCTTGGAGTTCTTTGGATATCCTACAAGCATACATTTTACTGATCGTGCCTCGAGCTTGTCCACAAACTGCTTTTTGACAAAAGCTGGACATCCCCAAATCCTTATATACTGAAGATAGGGTTTCTTCCCACTCCATATCTGATATGGTGTGGTAGGCACAGTTTTGGTTGGAACTCTGTTCAAAATATATGCCGCTGATTCTAGCGCATATCCCCAGAAAGATCGCGGTAACTCAGCATTACTCATCATGGATCGTACCATATCTAATAGGGTTCGATTCCGTCTCTCCGATACACCGTTATGCTGTGGAGTGTATGGAGGAGTAAGCTGAGAGAGAATTCCTTTCTCTTTTAGGTAACCTAGGAACTCGGCACTTAAGTATTCTCCACCTCGATCAGATCTTAGTGTCTTAATACTTTTGCCTGTTTGGTTTTCCGCTTCACTCTTGAATTCCAGGAATTTCTCAAAGGCCTCTGATTTATGCTTCATTAAGAAAACATATCCATACCTAGAGAAATCATCTGTAAAAGTAATGAAGTAGGAATAACCACCTCTCGCATGTGTAGACATTGGACCGCATACATCGCTGTGTATGAGTCCTAAGAGCTCGCTCGCTCTTACTCCTTGTCCAGTAAATGGAGTCTTTGTCATCTTTCCTTTGAGACAAGATTGACAAGTGTCATAGGATTGATATTCAAACGTGTCCAAATATCCTTCTCTATGCAACTTAGTTAACCTTCTCTCATTGATGTGACCCAGTCTACAATGCCATAAGAAAGCTTTATTTAAATCTGGAGACTTTCTTTTTAGTGTGTTCTGGACATTGAAAATTTGGAGTTGGTTTAAAATATATATGCCGTTATTTAGAGTACCGGACCCAATCAAACCATGATTAAGGTGGATGTTGACAACATCTCTTACAAACGTGAAATCATAACCTTTATTTGATAACAAGGAAACTGATATGATATTACACGTTAAGCTGGGTACAAAATAACAGTTATGCAAAACCAAAATATGTCCACTCGTCAATCCTAGGTGATAATCCCCGACGGACGCAGCTCCCACGCTAGCTCCGTTAGCAACCCTGAGGATCATATCACCTTCCTTCAGCACTCTACGGTTTCTCAGTGCCTGCAATGAATTGCAAATATGAGATCCTGATCCGGTATCCAATACCCAGGAAGTAGAGTTGATCGACAGACAATTCTCAATTACAAACACACCTGAAGTCGAAGCCACAGCTTGCTTCGGTTCCTGGTTCTTGGCGTTCCACGCCTTGCAATCCTTCTTCCAGTGCCCTTTCCTGTGACAATGGAAGCACTCATCCTGACCAACTATCGGTACTGCAGTCTTTTTCTTTCCCTTCCCTCTCACCTTACTAACACCTCCTCTAGGTTTGGGTGCGGCCTTCTTCTTCCTTCCTTTGGCCCTAGCCTTGGACCCTGAAGAAGATGAACCGCCAACAAACATAGCGGGTGTTTCCCTTACCTTCTGTAAGGTGCCCTCTGCACTCCTTAACATGTTCAGGAGTTCCGCAAGTTCAACTTCTTTTCCTTGAAGGTTGAAGTTGAGGATAAACTGGGCGTAGGTGGGAGGAAGGGACTGGAGAATAAGGTCTGTATAGAGCTCATTATCCAAAGTCGTCCCAAGGTCTGCGAGCTCCTCAATATAGCCGATCATCTGTAGGACATGTTCACCTACCGATGACCCGACAGCCAACCTCGCTCGAAATAATTTCTTCGAGGTCTCGTATCTTGCAATACGAGATTGCTCTCCATAAAGTTCCTTTGTATGGAGAAATATGCCATCTAGGGACATATCCTCGTGCCTCCTCTGATGTTCATTGTTCATCGAGGCAAGCACGATGCACTTGGCTCTCGCGCAATCTAAATCCCAGGTTTTGCGGATTTCCTTATCCGCATTGCTGGATTTGGGACCAGGGACAGCAGGTGCCGTAGCGGTGAGGACGTACCCCAATTTGTCATAGGTCAAGGCCATCTTGACATTCCGCAGCCAATCTTTATAGTTTGGCCCCGTCAGTATATTCTTTTCTAAAAGTAACTTAAGTCCAGTCATTTTCAGGGTCGCTGCAATTAGGAGAGAGAGAAGAAAACACTTTAGCACGATGCTCTTGCAAGTTTAGAGTGGTTTTTAGTTTATCTAAACTGGATGGCTCCCACTGTTTCTCGAATCCTTCCTCAAACCATAAAAGAAGAATTAGCCAGGACTATTCTCACCGTACAATACTTGCTTAACCGTTCAGCCAGGCCGGTGTCGATACTTCGAGGGAGGTTTTCCAACGCTTTCGCGAAGTTCCTTAATTAAATAACCTCTTTTCTCTGGGGGCGTAACCCCGCTGACACTTTTCTGGACACCTACTAGGTTTATAGCATTGATCGTTAAGTGACGAATATCCTGATAAGTATCATATACTCACAGTAGGATCGGGATCCAAATATCATCGTCTGATAATGTTGTAGGAATGCTACCAACATTCATCAAACTCAAAATGGTATGCACTTGGTTCTTTGCAAATTTCAGTTTCTTTAGAAATTCCCGATATAATTTTTTACCCCATGCTCTTATGACCTTGGCGTTGGTCAAAATGTCATAAGTCACATATCAAGTTCTACCCATCATTATCTTGTTAATTTGAACCCATCCGTATATATCCCTGACGTTGGCCAAATGATAATACGACTGTCCCAAACCAACTCATCTATCTATGCAACAAATGAATATTCAGCAGCTACCAAACACTATGCCATGACGTTGGCCAAAACTGCATAGCTTGAATACTACTGAATACCCAAATGAAATGACGGAGGGCTACGACTGGTTTTGGCGAAACCGTGAACGTAGTGAACTTGATATAACCGAAGGAACCTGATAGCTTTTAAAAGGAGTGGTTAAAGCTCCGCATTTAAAAATATCTGTTTTAAAAATAACCGAGCGGTTTCTTTTAAATTGTTCCAACGATTTAAACTTTGGTTTGTTTTCTTTGCATTACAGATAATGCGTCCCATCATTAACCTATCATTGCAGAAAACAACGAAAATACAACGTCCTCTTATGCCATCCGCATTCGCCACGGGGTCCCGTCATCACCCGTTAGGTTACTTAACTAACGACAGAGCGGGGGCTGGGCTAGCGCGGGTGTAAAACATAAGTGACGTCTAAATAGCTACAATAAATATAGATATTTTACATTCGTCTGACGCAATGATATTCATTCCAGAACACAGATAAACAATATTGGATATGCAAGCAATCTGTATTTCTTTTGAGCCTGCAAGAAAAGACAGATTACACAGTTGTGATGAATAGCCGTTACCCCACCCTCGACCCCTACGGGTACGGCAAACTACCCGCCCGGCAGTCTGTGTACCCCATCTTGGGTCAGTCCTAGGAGCAAAAAACAGTAAAATGAAATAATACAACGGTGGCTACAACCGCAACCTGGAAGTGCCCCGCAAAAAAATAATATTACAACAAATTACATTTACAACAAATGAATTAATCAATAACCCATTGCAAACCCCGGCTATACACCACAACAGTCCAATACAGTTTATATGCACAAACAGATATAACCATTTCAGAAATGTGCAACCCCCTGCCAACCGACATACTAGCAGTTGGGGGAGGTTTACGAACACATCAAACAATCACAGATATAATCCAATACGCAAATACTGTACAATTCGATCGAATAAACAACATCAATATTGCTCCAAAATCTGCTCTGTTAAACAGTAACCTGAGCAATAATTAAATATTCCAGAAAACCCTAAATTTCACAGAGAAGAAACAGAAGAAAAATCGGTCGCTGACTCGCCAACTCGGCGGCGGAAGCGCGGCGACTCAGTAGGCTGAGGCCGCGCTTCCGCGGCGAGATGGTCGATTCAGTCGACTGTTTTTCTTGGGTGTTCTTCTGGTGTCATGTAAAGCTCTCTGAACTCACCTGAAAAATTTTCTGACATCGTTTTAAATTCGACAGAAACATGACAGAATTAGGGTTTTTCGGCTTCGTTTTTCCGTTCGAAATTCGTACAAATTTGCAATTAAGTTATTTAGTGTTTAGCGAGGCTCTGATACCACTGTAAGTCGATGTAGTACACCCCAGTACTTGTGGGGAGGCGGAAATTTCTAAAACGATCAAGTTTAAAGAACGAACATCGACTAACCGCTTAAATCGAAGCTAAACAACTAATAACCGAACACATAGTTATACTAAACTAAAGTGTTAAAGGATTATACCTATCGATACTAGTCCTTCGTCTTTACGATCTCCTTGTTCTCCTCGGCCTTCTCTAGGTAGTAGACGATCCACCCGAGAGCAAAACTCCAAGCTAAACCTCAAACTTGAGGTAACTAATCAACTTTGATTGCTAATCAAAGATGAAAGGATGATAAAGAGTGATGGTTATGGATTGTTTAGTCTAACTAATCCTTTGATCTCAACTCATGAGGTGTAAGGATTAGGGTTTGAAGATGAGAGCTTGAGGAGAGAGAATGTGAATGAGATAATGAGAGAAGAGAGAGAGTGTATCATAATATATCATGATGCATTTCTTTTTAAGAAAAATGAATAAAGGAAATGAATAAGCATGCTTCATGAAATATCTAGTGGTGATTCATTAGCATGAGTCATTAAGCAATAAATGTGCATTAATGAAATGAATGAATCACCATCATGACTCACTTTCTTATCCAAAAGAAACCTCCTTAGTCACATCTTCTAGAAGCTTCTCGTACAATTACGAGAACGCCCCTCCAATCCGTAAAAAATACGGAAAAACTTTAGACTGTAAAAATCCAATAACCGGATACCAGTAACTGGCTTAAACCAAAGCCGACTGGTAAAAACTGTCCGAAAGTCATACGTGCGTAAACGCACGTATGCGTCCGAACCCTTTGTCGCAAAACCATGCAACCTCTATATCGTTTCGCCTGGAGTAGGAAACTCTCTGTGTGGGACTCTAGAGACTCGACTACTACGCTGGCAGTGGGTTTAACCACAGACCGTAAGCGGCACTAGCTGTACGTAACGGTCCCCAGGTAGTTGTCGATAAGAAGGCCGATGAGTAAACCCATCCGAACTCCTACTGAGTCTGATGTGACAATCTCCATACAGTCCGGTCCGTTCGTCCAAGACTATCGCATATCGGGCCTAGGGGGGCGGCAAGCGTCAGTCCCCTAATAGCGGTATAAGTCGTGTCGGAGTGAAGCCCATTACACCCTGAGAAACTACTGGAACCTACCAGCAAATCTCGCTTGCCCTGGCCAGGGACTTTGCGTAATGGCTCTCTGACACAGCACGATATCTACTCCCAATACCGGGAGGGACGAATCCTGTCTAACCGCCACTGCCTCCAAGTGCTCGGGACTGCACCCAACTGCTACCTGTTTGCACGACTCCTTTGAGCCGTGGTAGGGTAGCAATCTAAGAACAGTGGGACACACTCGAGGCGAAGTAGCAGTGTCAAGTCTGCGGACTACGCTGTACTCATGTCACCTGGGAACTGTTCACTGACGACTGGTATCAAACCAACCAACAGTTCCCTGTGAGTCCTGTCCGGTGTACCCGTAACCTAACGAGCACCTGTATACTATCTCCAGTACGACGTACTGATGGCTGTGGGACAGGCCATCTCCCCAACTGGGATGAGAAGCGTACACACCAGTCTACTCCGGAGTATCGATGCTCTGTCTCGATAATCCAACGACCAGGGACCTGAATAAGGATGTGCTTGTAGACTACCCAGCCCCCACTAGTGTGACTGCCATCACAACGCTGGTAGAAAAGCAAGATCCTAAGAGCTCTATCAATACGTACACTCACATATTAAGATAGAAAAACCAAGTAGCATACTACCATGTTTAGCAAGACTGTTATATACATGTGAATATCCCAAGCTTCCATTAAGTAATATACAAGCTAGTATGATACAGTAATGGCCTTCTAGGGCATAAACACTAACAGCTTGGACTATGACGAAACCTTTTCTCCAGTAGCCATGCTGAAATCCATTCGGATCCTTCTTGCCATTGCTGCCTTCCACGATTATGAGATCTGGCAAATGGACGTAAAGACAGCTTTTCTAAATGGAAATTTAGAGGAGTGTGTCTATATGGACCAACCAGAGGGTTTCATTCAGAGTGGGAGCAGCGGAAAGGTGTGCAAGTTGCTTAAGTCCATCTATGGACTAAAGCAGGCATCGCGGAGTTGGAACATCTGCTTTGATGAGACGGTCAAAGAATTTGGCTTTATCAAAAATCCAGATGAACCATGCATCTATAGTAGATTTGTAGCGAGAACTGTAGTATTCCTCGTTTTGTACGTGGATGACATTCTCTTAATAGGAAATGACATTCCTATGCTACAATCTGTCAAGGGGTTCTTGTCACACAGGTTCTCCATGAAAGACCTGGGTGATGCCTCATACATTCTGGGTATCCGGATCTACCGTGACAGATCCAAGAGGATATTAGGACTTTCTCAGTCCAGGTACATCGACACCGTGCTGAAAAGATTCAGTATGGAAGATTCCAAGCACGGTAACCTGCCGGCTTGTCACGGGATCACCCTCTCTAAAGAGATGTCTCCCAAGACTGATTTGGAGAGGGATCGCATGTCTATTATACCCTACGCTTCTGCGGTAGGCTCTATAATGTATGCGATGTTATGTACCAGACCGGATGTAGCTTATGCACTGAGTGTGGTAAGCCGGTATCAGTCAAACCCTGGGGAGAAACACTGGATAGCGGTAAAGAACATTCTCAAGTACCTGAGAAGGACTAAGGAGATGTTCTTGGTGTATGGCGGAAAAGACCTCCAGATCGAGGCCTTTGCTGACTCCAGCTTCCAGAGTGACAAGGATGATTCCAAGTCCATGTCGGGTTTTGTCTTTACCCTCAATGGAGGGGCGGTGTGTTGGAAGAGTTCCAAACAAGAAACCGTTGCAGACTCGACGATGGAAGCGGAATACATCGCTGCATCTGATGCCGCAAAAGAAGCTGTCTGGATGAGGAAGTTCTTGAAAGAACTTCAGGTGGTTCCGTCAATTGTTGATCCAATACCTCTGTATTGCGACAACAACGGGGCTATAGCTTTAGGGAAGGAACCCAGGTCCCATCAGAGATCTAGGCACATCTTGAGGCGGTATCACCTGATCAGGGAGATCGTGGATCGCCAGGAGATCGAGGTTCGGAGAGTCGCTTCAGAAGATAACACTGCAGATCCATTCACCAAGGCCCTACCCCAGACTCAGTTCGAGCGGTTGATCGAGATGATAGGTCTTCGATACGCCAGTACATGGCCTTAGTGCAAGTGGGAGATTGTTAGTGTATATGCCCTAGAGGCCATTACTGTATCATACTGGTTTGTATATTACTTAATGGATGCTTGGGATATTCACCTTGTATATACAATCTTGCTCAAAATAGTAGTATGCTACTTGGTTTGTTTCTACTTCAATGTGTACATGTGTTTATTTTTGTATATCGCCTATACACATTAGTAGAGCCCTTAGGATCTTTGCTTGATTACCAGCGATGTGATGGCCGTCACACTAGTTGGGCTGGGTAATCTATAAGCACATCCTTATGCAGGTCCCTGGTCGCAGGACTATCGAGACAGGGCATCGATACTCCGGAGTAGACCAGCGCATGCGCTTCTCATCCCAGTGTGGGAGACGGTCTGTCCCATAGCCGTCAGTACGTCGTACTTGAGATAGTATGCGGGTGCTCGTTAGGTTACGGGTACACTGGACAGGACTCGTCGGGAACTGACTAGTTGGTATTATACCTATCGTCAGTTATCAGTTCCCAGGTGACATGAGTACAGCTTAGTCCGCTGACTTGACACTGTCATTTCGCCTCGAGTGTGTTCCCACTGTACTTTGATCACTACCCTACCACGGCTCAAAGGAGTCGTGCAAACAGGTAGTGGTTGGGTGCAGTCCCGAAGCACTTGGAGGCAGTGACGGTTAGACAGGATTCGTCTCTCCCGGTATTGGGGGTCGACATCGCGCTGTGTCTAGGAGAGCCATTACACGAGTAGTCCCTGGCCAGGACAAACGAGATATATTGGTAGGTTTCCAGTGTTATCTCAGGTTGTTTTGGGCTTCGCTCCGGCACGACTTGTACCGCTTTTGGGGGACTGACGTTTACCACCCCCTAGGCCCGCCATGCGATGTATCAGACGAACAGACCGGACTGTACGGAGAATGTCACACTCAGGCTCAGTAGGAGTTCAGATGGGTTTCGCCTCGTCGGTCTTCTTGTCGGCATTACCTGGGGACCGTTACGCACAGCTAGTGCCGCTTGCGGTCTGTGGTTAAACCCACTGCCAGCGTAGTGTCGAGTCTTTAGAGTCCCACACAGAAAGCTTTTCGCCTTTAGGCAAAAGAGTAGAGGTCGCATGGTATTGCGACAGGTCGCATGGTTTTGCGACAGGGTTCGGACACATCCGTGCACTTGTGCACGTACAGTGTCCGGACTGTTTACACTAGCGGGCTTTGGTTTAAGCCAGATCCTAGTGTACCTTATGGGATTGGATTTATCCAGTTTGCATTCGTGTTCCTCGGAACACGGATGCGGGTGTGTATGCACAGTTGACAGGGAGGCAGAGGCAGCGGATTCTCATTAGGGTTGTTGACAGTTGACCGTTGACTATTTGACTTTATGCTCAACCCTAATGAGAATATGATATGTGATTAACTATTATATTAATTAAGTATTATGGTGATATGGTTGTTGACTTGTTGACTTTTGTTGACTTGTTGACTTTGTTGACTTGTTGACTTTTGTTGACTTGTTGACCGGTTGACTAGGCTTGACTAGTTGACCATCATGATAACCATAGCCATTATTTCATGGCAAAGACTTTTGTTTACTTGCTCATTTGTGTAAAATGAGTGCATGAAATGATATGGTTGTGGTTACTTCAAACCATCACATAAGACTTTTTTTGATATGATGAGTTATGATCACTTTGGATTATGAGAGGGTGAAAGACAAAAGAGAGCCTCATTCTTTCTTGCTCATTCTCTCTCTTGTACTTGAGCTCCCCTCTTGCTCTCACCCTCAACCTCTTCCTCCCTCTCTTGATTCTATGGTTCTCTTGTCTCATGAGTTGAGAATCAAGAACCATAGATAAAATCCCATTCTATTTCCTCTCTACTCATTCTAGTTCACTAGTTTTAGCAAACCAAGTGAACTAGTTTCTTCAAAGAACGAAGAAGGAGCTAAAGGTTGGAGCTTTCAAGTGGATCTATCTTCGGCGTACGGAGACGACGAGAAGGAGCCATCGGACCACCATCGAAGCTTGAAGAGAAGGAGTTCAAGACAAGCTAGGTATAACCCCCTAACCGAGTAGCTAGAATCTCTTAGTTAGGATGTTAGATAGATGTTTAACCAAGATCCGGGTTATAGGTCCATGTTACCATCTTTAAGAAAATCGTTTTTTACCAAATTCCGCATTCCCGAAAGTACCGGGAGAGGTAGCATGGACTTACAGAGCATGGTTAGGTCAAAGAAGAGTGAAGAAAGTAAACCATGAATTATCCTTTTCTTTTCTTTTGTTTTTAACACAAATACAATATATATCCATATATATAAAACCATGGTGTGAGTCTTATATTGCCACCATTTTCTATGTATATACAACCATGAAGGATGATGTATGTATGTATGTGTGCATGCACATCCATATGTGCATGAATCAAGAAGGAATGCATACATGCATGCATACATCCAAAAATACAAGAAAGGATTTCTAGTGAGAATCTAATGGTTAAATGATAAATCAACACTTGATTTATCAATCCGGCCATATCACATACGACCCAACCAATAGCAAGCCGCCCGATTAATATACGGTATCTTATACGCGCATTTTAACCGGGTCCATGCGCATATCGCATACGCGCACCACAACGTTTCTCCTGGACAAGGTAACTCTTTTGTGGGACTCTGAGACTCGTCAATACGCCGGCAGTGGGTGATGATCATATCAAGCACCCCCAAGCCGCAAGCGGTCAGCTAAACGTAACGGCCACCCGGGTATTGAGCGATCAGAAGAAAACAAGCGAACCTGTTATTACTCCCGTCGAGCCAACCGGCAACACTACCGTGCAGTCCGGTCTCTTCGTCTGATATGTCGCATATCAAGTCTAGGTGTGGTAAACGTCAGACCCCTATAACCGATACGTCGTGCCGATGTGAGGCTCATAACGGGTCGAGAAACTACTGGTAACACTTACCAGTAAATCTCTAATCAGCCCTGGCCAGGAACCCTGTTACGGCCAATCGAGCACAGCGCAACATCAACCCCCAATACCGGGAGAGACGAAACCCCTCCTATCGCTCATTGCCTCCATGTGACTCGGGACTGTACCCAAAAACCACCGTTTTGCACGCCCTCATGGACGTGGTAAGGCGGAAATCAAAGCACAGTGGGAATCACACAAGACTCTATGACGATCTCGGGTCTACAGACTAACCTGCATAAGTGTCACCAGAGAACTGCCATCTGACGTGAGGTATAATACCATCTGGGAGTTCTCGGCGAGTCCGTCCAGTGTACCCAGTCTCCACTGAGCACCCGTATACCATCTCTGATGTCAAACATCAATGGATATGGGATCATCCATCGCCCATCTTATAGGTCGAGAAGCGTATACGCTAGTCTACACTGGTATATCGATACCCCATCTCGATACATCCATGACTAAGGACCTTGAAGGATGGACTTATGGACTACCATGTTCCCACTAGTATGATCCGCATCATAGTCCAGGTAGTCAAGTACACATCCTAAGGGCTTTACCAATATGTAACTATAAGACAGTATAAAGAGACAAGCATACATGTTAAGATAAAGAGCAACCAGATAGCATACTATCATATCGAACAAGAAAGTCATCTCTATATATGTCCAAGCATCCAATATAATATACATCATCTGTACAATACTGGCCTCTAGGGCATACATACAACTAACAATCTCCCACTTGCACTAGGGCCAGCTGCTGTAGTATCGCAGACCGAGCATCCCGAAGAGTCTCTCAAACTGTATCTGGGGAATGGCCTTCGTTAGTGGATCCGCTGTGTTGTTCCTCGTGTCAACCCTCCTGACCTCGATCTCCCGGCGATCAACTATCTCCCGGATCTGGTGATACCGCTTCAGAATATGCCTGGATCGCTGATGGGACCTGGGTTCCTTGGCCAAAGCCACTGCTCCATTGTTATCGCAATACAAAGGTATTGGATGCTCAATAGATGGAACCACTCCAAGTTCAGTAATGAACTTCTTGATCTAGACAGCCTCTTTGGCAGCATCTTTGGCAGCGATGTATTCAGCCTCCATCATCGAGTCTGCCACGGTTTCCTGCTTGGAACTCTTCCAGCTAACCGCCCTCCATAAAGGGTAAAGACAAATCCCGACTGCGACTTAGAGTCGTCCTTATCACTCTGGAAGCTCGAATCGGTAAAGGACTCCACTTGGAGTTCTTCGTTACCATACACCAAGAGCATCTCTTTAGTCCTTCATAAGTACTTGAGAATGCTCTTCACAGCTATCCAGTGACTCTCTCCAGGATCAGCTTGATACCTACTCACTACAGTTAGTGAGTATGCTACATCGGGTCTGGTACATAGCATCGCGTACATGATAGAGCCTACTGCCGAAGCATAGGGTATCCCTTGCAGGCGAGCTCTCTCCAAATCAGTCTTGGGAGACATCTCTTTAGAGAGAGTTACTCCAGAGATCGTGGGTAAGTTCCCATGCTTGGATTCTTCCATACTAAACCTCTTTAGTATGGTGTCAATGTACCTGGACTGGGACAATCCCAATATCCTTTTAGATCTATCTCTATAGATCCTGATTCCCAATATGCAGGAGGCATCACCAAGATCTTTCATTGAGAATCTTTGTGATAAGAAGAGCTTGACCGATTGCAGCATAGGAATGTCATTTCCTATCAAGAGTATGTCGTCTACGTACAATACGAGGAAGACAACCTTACTCTTTGCCACCTTCTTGTAGATACAAGGTTCATCTACGTTTTTGACGAAATCAAATTCTTTGATAACGACGTCAAAGCAGATGTTCCAGCTCCGCGATGCTTGCTTTAATCCATAAATGGATTTAAGCAGCTTGCACACCTTCCTTCTGCTCCCACTATCTACGAAGCCCTTTGGCTGAGTCATGTACACGCACTCTTCTAAATCACCGTTTAGAAAGGTGGTCTTAACATCCATTTGCCAGATTTCGTAGTCATGATATGCAGCGATGGCAAGCATGATCCAGATGGATTTAAGCATAGCCACTGGAGAAAAGGTTTCGTCATAGTCCACACCTGGTCTTTGACGAAAACCCTTTGCAACAAGTCTAGCTTTGAAAGTCTCCACTTTCCCATCTACACCAAGTTTTTTCTTGAAGATTCACTTGCTCCCAATGGGTTTTACCCCTTCAGGAGCATCTTCCAAAGTCCATACTTTGTTGGTGTACATGGATTCCATCTCGGACCGCATAGCATCCAGCCATTTCACTGAGTCCCCACTCGTGATGGCCTGCTCGAAGCTAGTTGGGTCATCATCCTCCATGATGCAATCCTCGCTCCCACCATCCATGAGAAAACCGTAGTAACTCTCAGGTTGGCGAGGAACCCTACTAGATCGTCAGAGAGGCTGAGGTTCATTGGGAGCTACTGAATCCTCTGGTTCCACTGAATCTTCAGTCGTAGTCTGTATTGCTGGAACCTCTTCCAGTTCTACCTCCTTGCCGCTAATCTCTTTTTCAAGAAATTCCTTTTCTAAAAAGGTGGCATGTCGAGAAACAAACACCTTTTGTTCCTCGGTGTGGTAGAAGATATACCTGCGCGAATGTTTGGGATATCCAATAAACTTACACAGAATGGACCTTGCTGCAAGTTTGTCCGGATTCTGCGTTTTTACATATGCCGGACAACCCCATATCTTAACATAATTAAGACATTGTCTCTTTCCTTTCCATATCTCATATGGAGTGGTTGGCACGGATTTGGTGGGACCATATTCAATAGGTCTGCAGCTGTTTCCAGTGCATACCCCCAGAAGGAAATAGGTAACTCAGCTGTGCTCATCATAGAGCGCACCATATCTAATAGGGTGCGGTTCCTCCGTTCCGATACACCGTTGTGCTGTGGTGTATATGGAGGAGTCAGCTGAGAGAGAATTCCATTCTCTTTTAGGAAGTCTAGGAATTCATTGCTCAAATATTCACCTCCTCGATCAGATCGAAGGATTTTAATACTATTTCCGGTTTGGTTCTCGACTTCTTGTTTATATTCTCTAAATTTCTCAAAAGCTTCTGATTTGTGTTTCATCAGGAACACATATCCGAATCTAGAGAGATCGTCAGTGAATGTAATGAAGTACGCAGAACTATTCCTGGCATGTGTAGACATTGGACCGCATACATCACTATGCACCAGTCCCAAGAGTTCCGTAACTCTTTCTCCGTGTACCGTAAACGGAGTTTTGGTCATCTTGCCTTTGAGACATGACTGGCAAGTGTCATAAGATGAAAATTCAAACGGATTCAAATATCCATCCTTATGCAACTTAGCTAGTCGCGTCGCATTGATGTGACCCAGTCTACAATGCCACAAGAAGGATTCGTTCAGTTCTGAACTCTTCCTCTTGTGTGTGTTTGTTATGCTCAGAACTGTTGATTGATTTAGAACATAAATGCCATTGCACAACGTGCCTGATCCAACCAACTTTTGGTTACGGAAAATGTTCATAACATTATCCTGTAATACAAAATTATATCCCTCTTTACTCAAAAAAGAAACCGATATAATGTTGCATATCAGGTTCGGCATGTAATAGCATTCGTTCAGAATCAATGTATTACCAGTTGGTAATACAAGGTGATATTCCCCGACGGTTTTAGCTGCAACAATAGCACCATTTCCAACTCTTATGTCTTTACCACCTTCTCCAAGTTCTCTACCTTTCTTAAGCCCATGTAACTGATTACATATATGGGATCCTGACCCGGTATCCAATACCCTGGACGCAGAGGAAATGGAGAAACAGTTCTCTATAATGAACACACCCGAAGAAAATGCATCATCATGTACTTTCTTCATTCGGGTGGCATAGGAATCCTGGTATTCCCCTATGTCTTGTTCAGTCCTATAACTCTTATAAGAAAGAACGGAACCAACGTTCCCCAGCACAGTATAACATGCGGGTTCAGTCAATACATCCATATTATTATCTAGATTAAGGCATGACATGGTCGCTACCTGGAGAGAGAGAGAGAAGAAAACACTTTAGCGTATGCTCTTGCAAGATCAGATTGGTTATTATTTTATCTAATCAGGATGGCTCCCACTGGTTTTTATCAAATCTTCCTTCAAACCCTAAAAGGAAAGACTAGCCGGGATTAATTACACCTTGCAATTTCGCCAATCTTTCAGCCAGGCCAGTGTCGGTACTTTGAGGGAGGTTCCCCGTGCTTTCGCACGGACCAAATTAAAGTAAACCTCGTTTTCCCAGAGGTGTAACCCCGTTGACACCTTTCTAGACACCTACTTGATCGGCTAATTGTCCTGTGTAAAACTCTCCCAGGAGTAACAATTACTCGCAGTGGGTATCGGGATCCAACTATCTCATAGAAGGTATGCAATCTCATGGCAAATTTCAACACTTGAAATTCCTGATAATATTTTGCCCCTAGCGTCCCATGACCTTAACGCAGGCCAACAAACCATAGTGCGCTAGTCAAGTTCAACCCTTCATTTCTTGATTGAATTAAACCTACCCGTACGACCCTTGACGCAGGCCAACAAAGTCGCACGACTACCCTAATCCAATTTGCATCATATGCATAAACAGATAAATACTAGTTAGCTACCGCACACTACGCCTTGACACAGGCCAACAAACGTAGCGCGAATACTAAGTAGGACTTATCTGAAATGACGGAGGGCTACGTCAGGTTTTTCTGAAAACCTATTGCGTAATGACTTGATATCATTGTAGAATCAAGTGAATTTTTGAAATGGAGTGATTTTGAGGCTTTCATTAGTTTTGCTAAAGAGGTCACTCCCGGTTAAGGGATCTCGGCTCTTTCCTCATCGAATAAGTTGCGGGATATATCATATACATCTCTATGCAAAGCAAAACTCCAAAAGCAATCAAAAACAAACCGAGTGTTGTAGCATCTGCCAATTTTGCTAAAGAGGTCACTCCCGGTGAAGGGATCTCGGCTCTTTCCTCATCGAATAAGGTGCGGGATATATCATATATATCGCTATGCAGAGCAAAACTGTAGCTACCCTTTTTTTTGGAAAAATTTGATTCTACAACATCTTTTAGGTTTCTTTTCTTTCATTAATCACATTAATGAAGTCCCATCATTTAAGTCACCTAAACATCACAGATAAATACGACGTACACTTATGCCATCCGCATTCGCCTCGATGTCCCCTCATGCACCGTTAGGTTAGGTAACTAACGACAGAGCAGGGCAGGGCTAGTGCGGATGTAAAACATAAGTAACATCTATATAATATATCATATATACTATATACTGTATCGATCACAACATATCAAATGATCACATCACAGATATCGCAGCAGAAACATAGATATAATGTGGGATATACTAGGACGTCCGTATTTAGTATTTAGCCAACAATAGAAAATATGGATTCCACAGTCACGATGAATAGCCAAGCCCACACCCTGGCCCCCTACGAGAGCGGCAAGCGACCCTACCAATTCTGGAGTTTAGGAGACCCGGTCTCGACTCCTCAAGATGGCCTCCCACTGAACCCCAGAACCCGGTCACCTGTGCTCCCCTCCTTGGGTCCATCCTAATGCGGAAAAGTAAATAATATACAACACTGGTGGCATCAACCTCAACCCGGAAGTTCCCCAAATAAAAGAATATTACATTACATTTGAATATACATCAATGAAAATATAAAACTCTCATCTCACATAAAACCCCCCGGCTATTCAATTGTAACAATCCTGCACATCATATCTCAGCAACACATAATATCTCATATCATCAATGTAAGTAAGTATGCATACACCGATCGTCGTCGATGTATAGCAACGACAATCGGCAATAGCACTACATACTACACTTACGGTCACAAAAAAAAAAGTGTAAAACTGCAATATTTGGAATCCACATTCTTTTTAGACATCGTAAATGCGAAATATCACATACTTCGTATTTCATGTCTAGCTATATGAATTCCACACATTGCATCACATTCCCGATAAATAGACAGTATTAAAGTTTTCGAACGAATGATCAAATACCCAAAATTCCCTAAAGCTCAAGACTTGAGCGGAGTTCAAAAACCCGGAGTGTGACACAGTAGTAGCGGTCCAGCCGTAGAAGGGTCAAGCCAACGCCTCACATATGGCACGCTGTACTGCCCTAAACTCAAAGGTTCAAAAGGCAGTTCAAGACGGTCACATAATCGAGTTAAGCTTTGTTGTCTTCTAGAGTGTCCACCACAAAACTTGCACGTATTTCCGAGAGATTTAAACCCCGTGAAAAGTGAGCAAATAATACTCGTTCGAACAATTCAATACTTTCTAATTTACCCTGAAAAGACACGAAATCAAAATTCCGATTGAATCACCGACTCCAAAACAATCTCCAGAACATACAGCACTAAATTTAGATTAAAATTACCCCAAAAAAATATACAAGCAGACAAAATAATTATTGTACAAAAACGACACAATGATTCATCCGTACTGCCGCGGAACCGCGGCCCACGCAGGCTCTTGCCGCGGTTCCGTGGTGGAAAGTACTGTTCATGGCATCGTCTTTTACATTTGTGCTTAGATTTCCCTGCTGAATTTTTTAAGGATTTTTAATACTGAAAAATCACAGTTTCAAAAAATTGTCCAGAGAGTGTCCCAAAAATCCGTATTTTCGTTCGATCGGAGTTTTAACTTCTTAAAAGTGTCGCCTAATGTTCTAGGTCGGCTCTGATACCAATGTTAGGTTTACCTAGCACCTCGAGAAGGTTTTGGAAGCATCACATGTACCAAAGATTAAATTTTTAGGGTGCTAAGTAAGCATACAAAGAATCATTCCTAGAAAAATTAGGGTTTCAAAAACAACACATCATCACAAGTAGGTAAAGCTAGGGTTTTGAGAGTACAACCTTTGTAGCTCCCTACGCTAGACTCCTTGGCTACTTGGGGTTTGGAAATGGTCCACATGAACTCCTCTAGGTCCACAATGATCCACCCGGAATCCGCTTTGTCCAAGCTTGCAACTTCACAAGATCAAGAAAGAAAATGGAAGCTAACACTCTCCACTAATGGGCAAGACTAGTGTAGAATGGTGTTATGGTTCTTTTTATCACTTCAAAATCCTATCTTGTTGAGTATTTTTCTTACTAGAGAGATCTAGAGAGCAAAGGATCAAGGAAGAAGAAGATGATGGCTTTTGAAGAAGAAGAGAAAATATAATCTCATATGGAAAAATAGAAAATATATGTATATATATTTTCCACTTCTCATCTCAAACCATGGTTAAACAATAAAGATATTATTGAATTTAAGTTAAAACACAAAAGGAAAGTTAATCCATGGTTAAATGGTGGGTGAGCATGGTTATGTCAAAGAAGAGTGTAGAAAGTAAACCATGAATTATCCTTTTCTTTTCTTTTGTTTTTAACACAAATACAATATATATACATATATATAAAACCATGGTGTGAGTCTTATATTGCCACCATTTTCTATGTATATACAACCATGAAGGATGATGTATGTATGTATGTGTGCATGCACATCCATATGTGCATGAATCAAGAAGGAATGCATACATGCATGCATACATCCAAAAATACAAGAAAGGATTTCTAGTGAGAATCTAATGGTTGAATGATAAATCAACACTTGATTTATCAATCCGGCCATATCACATACGACCCAACCAAAAGCAAGCCACCCGATTAATATACGGTATCTTATACGCGCATTTTAACTGGGTCCATACGCGCACCACAACGTTTCGCCTGGACAAGGTAACTCCTTTGTGGGACTCTAAGACTCGTCAATACGCCGGCAGTGGGTGATGATCATATCAAGCACCCCCAAGCCGCAAGCGGTCAGCTAAACGTAACGGCCACCGGGGTATTGAGCGATCAGAAGAAAACAAGCGAACCTGCTATAACTCCTGTCGAGCCAACCGGCAAAACTACTGTGCAGTCCGGTCTCTTCGTCTGATATGTCGCATATCAAGTCTAGGGGTGGTAAACGTCAGACCCCAATAACCGATAAGTCATGCCGATGTGAGGCTCATAACGGGTCGAGAAACTACTGGTAACACTTACTAGTAAATCTCTAATCAGCCCTGGCCAGGGACTTCCCTGTTACGGCCAATCGAGCACAGCGCAACATCAACCCCCAATACCGGGAGAGACGAAACCCCTCCTATCGCTCATTGCCTCCAAGTGACTCAGGATTGTACCCAAAAACCACCATTTTGCACGCCCTCATGGACGTGGTAAGGCGGAAATCAAAGCACGGTGGGAATCACACAAGACTCTATGACGATCTCGGGTCTACAGACTAACCTGCACAAGTGTCACCAGAGAACTGCCATCTGACGTGAGGTATAATATCATCTGGGAGTTCTCGCCGAGTCCGTTCAGTGTACCCAGTCTCCACTGAGCACCCATATACCATCTCTGATGTCAAACATCAATGGATATGGGATCATCCATCGCCCATCTCATGGGTCGAGAAGCGTATACACTAGTCTACATTGGTATATCGATGCCCCGTCTTGATACACCCACGACTAGGGACCTTGAAGGATGTATTTATGGACTACCATGTCCCCACTAGTATGATCCGCATCATAGTCCAGGTAGTCAAGTACACATCCTAAGGGCTTTACCAACATGTAACTATAAGACAGTATAAAGAGCCAAGCATACATGTTAAGATAAAGAGCAACCAGATAGCATACTATCATATCGAGCAAGAAAGTCATCTCTATATATGTCCAAGCATCCAATATAATATACATCATCTGTACAATACTGGCCTCTAGGGCATACATACAACTAACAGGCTGATCTCCAAGGCATCGAGGTCAGGAGAGTAGACACGAAGGATAACAAAGCGGATCCACTCAAAAAGGTCTTACCCCTAGAGAGACTTCAATGGGATGGTTGAGTATGGGATATTACAACTACTGCTATATTGTTGGGTATTGCATACTACAACAAATGGCCTTAGTGCAATTGGGAAATTGTTAGTTATATGTTTGCCCTAGAGGCCATTATTGTACATGCGATGTATATTGTAGTGGATTCTTGGACATATATAGAGAGGACTTTCTTGCTCGATATGATAGTTTGCTATCTGGTTGCTCTTTATCTTAACATGTACATTTATTGTCTCTCTATTACATGTTGATAAAGCCCATAAGATGAGTACTTGAATACCAGGACTATGATACAGATCATACTAGTGGGGACATGGGTAGTCGGCAAGTATATCCTTCAATTGTTCCTAGTCGTGGGAGTATCGAGACAGGGCATCGATATTCCAGAGTAGACTAGCGTATACGCTTCTCGACCCATATGATGGGCGATGGATGATCTCACATCCATTGGTGTTTGACATCAGAGAAGGTATACGGGTGCTCAGTGGAGACTGGGTACACTGAATGGACTCGCCGAGAACTCCTAGATGGTATTATACCTATCATCGGATAGCAGTTCTCTGGTGACACTAGTACAAGTTAGTCTGTAGACCCGAGATCGTCATAGAGTCTTGTGTGATTCCCACTGTGCTTTGATTTCCACCATACCACGGTCTAGAGATCATGCAAAAAGGTGGTTTTAGGGTACAGTCCCGAGTCACATGGAGGAAATGAGCGGTAGGAGGGGTTTCGCCTCTCCCGGTATTGGGAGTTGATGTTGCGCTATGCTCGATTGCCATAACAGGAAATCCCTGGCCAGGGTTGCTGAGATTTAATTGTTAGTTATATGTATGCCCTAGAGGCCATTACTGTACATAGGATGTATATTGTAGTGGATGCTGGGACATATATAGGGAGGACTTTCTTGCTCGACATGATAGTATGCTATCTGGTTGAACTTTACCTTAACGTGTATACTGTTTGTCTCTCTGTTACATGTTGGTAAAGCCCTTAGGATGTGTACTTGACTACCTGGACTATGATGCGGATCATACTAGTGGGAACAGGGTAGTCCATAAGGACATCCTTCAAAGTCCCTAGTCGAGGGTGTATCGAGACGGGGCATCGATATACCAGAGTAGACTAGCGTGTACCTTCTCGACCCATACAGATGGGCGATGGATGATCCCATATCCATTGGTGTTTGACATCAGAGATGATATACGGGTGCTCAGTAGAGACTGGGTACACTGGACGGACTCGCCGAGAACTCCCAGATGGTATTAAACATCACGTCAGATGGCAGTTCTCTGGTGACACTGGTACAGAGTAGTCTGTTGACCCGAGATCGTCATGGAGTCTTGTGTGGTTCACACCGTGCTTTGATTTCCATCTTACCACGTCCAAGAGGGCGTGAAAAACGGTGGTTTGTGGGTACAGTCCCGAGTCATATGGAGGCAATGAGCGATAGGAGGGGATTCGTCTCTCCCGGTATAGGGGGTTGATGTTGCGCTGTGTTCGATTGGCTATAACAGGAAATCCCTGGCCCGGGTTGCTGAGATTTACTGGTAAGTGTTACCAGTAGTTTCTCAAAGAGTTATAGACCTCATATCGACACGACTTATCGAGCTATTGGGGTCTGACGTTTACCACCCCTAGGCGAGATATGCGACATATCAGACGATCAGACCGGACTGTATGGTAGTGTTACTGGTTGGATTCACTGGAGTGTGAGCGGGCTTGCTCGTCGATCTTCAGATCGCTCAATACCCGGGTGGCCGTTACGTTTAGCAGACCGCTTGCGGCTTGTGGGTGTTTGATATGATCATCACCTGCTGCCAGCGTATTAACGAGTCTTTAGAGTCCTACACAGAGGGTTCCTGGCTCAAGCGAAACGAAATAGGAGCGCATATGAGATATGTGCGGGACCGAGAATAATGCGTGTATGTGATGCCGCATTCCATTCTCGCGATGAATGTATCGGAAAGGTTGTATGCGATATAATCTAGTTATCGATTCAAGCGTTGATTCGATAAGCCGATACATTGAATACTAGTCGGTTATGTGCGACATGACCGGATCATTGAATCAAGTGTTGATTTAATGATTTAATGGATAATTATATATTTGATATATTACTTTGCATTAACTAGTATCGGTTCACTTTAAATGGATTTTCTCGCTCGGTTGTGCGCATTGCATATGCGATATGATTTTGTGCACTTGTTTGTATCATATTTGATGATACATGCAAATTAGGGTTTGTGTAAAGAATTAAACCTTGGTTAAAGAAATGGTTAGGGTTTTTATTTGATTATTCATTTATTTATTTGTTTTTATTTTTGGAAAATAAAATTGCATAAAATAGAATGGTGGCTTCTTTTGTTTTCTTTCATGAAGCTTCATGAACTTTTGACTTAGTCACCATTTTGTCTCATGCTTAACCCTAACCAATTCAATTAACTCAAGTTAATTCTCTACACCTAACCATGGTGAGAATTATGATAAGAATGGATTTTTATTTATTCTTTTATTCTTATCATAATACTTATCTTCTTCTTGCTCTTCTTCTTCATTCTTGTTTGAAGAAAACCAAGCTCCATCAATGGTGATTGTTGGAAAAGAGTGTGAAATACAAAACTAAAGTTAACCCACTTCCTATTTCTTCATCCTCTACCTCTTGCCAAGTAGTAGAGTGTGTTTTCTTCACAAGTTTCTTGACTTGGTGAAGTCGGAGCTTGATTTAGCGATGCCTCGACGTAGATCATCTTCGGCATGGACATCGACGACCTAGCTTGCCCATTCTCCGACGAAGCCGACGCTAGAGCCCGGATTTGATTTGGACAGCGGAGAGGACTTCGTTGCGGAGCTATGGAGGTGGAGCACCTGATCTACAAAGGTTGTATTTCCGTATTCCCTTAGTTAAGTGTTAACTAGTTAGTTTTTTCGCCTAGACATCTAGCCATCGATCCGTAGTCGGGTCTCTCGGCACCTATAATTTTTGAAATTGGCATGTTCGATGCCTTGTGAGACCTCACTTGAGTGCCTAGGAACCCTACAGTGGTATCAGAGCCTAGCTAGAGCCTTAGGCGAAGACTAGACGGAATTTGAAACCCGGACGAACCGAAAACCCGAACCCAAAATTGCTCTCTGGACGATTTCTGAAATCTGGTCTTTTTCAAAATTAAAAATATGCAGAGAACATACAAACATCTAAGAGTTACTGTGAAATTTAAAAGTCCAATTCCACTAAGGCAGCACGGATCCGCGGCATGAGCAATAGCTCATGCGGCGGTTCCGCGGCCGTACGGCCACAATATTTAATTTATTTTGCACAGTAACTGTTAGTTTCCAGTGGTGATTTTCCTGAGTATTTTTAATATTTTTTCAAGAGTTGAATTTTTCTGGGTTGTTTTGGGGATTCGAATGTTCGATCGGATTATCAAATTTTGTCTGCGTTGGCTTTCCGGATAAATTTTAGAATATGTTAAAAAGTTCGACCGGATATAAATACCCAATTTTTCCCCTATCGGGAAATTTCCAAGTGTTGGATTTTTCCGTAGTTTAACGACGTTCTAAGTAGTGCAAGTAACGCGATGGTCCCTCTAGAAGACAACAAACCTTAACTCGATTATGTGACCGTCTTGAACTGCCCTTTGAACCTTCGGGTTTGGGGCAGTACGGCGTGCCACATGTGAGGCGTTGGCTTGACCCTTCTACGGCTGGACCGTCGATACTGAGGCACGAACTGAATGTTGTTAGACTTATTTCATGTGTTGAGCTGTATCGGGAAAACTTGGGTGTTCGATTGTTCGATCGAAAAGTTTAACATTTTCTATTTATCTGGAATGGGATACAATAATTGGAATTCACAAATAGTTATGAGATAACTGAATGAATGTTATAAACATAGCACTTTAGTCTCACTTGATCGGTTGCCACGGAATTTTGATGTGATCAAAAGTCCGTCGCAATCACGTAGCGTACGCGGATAGTCGCCGGGTAAACATAATAGACAGCCTCACTCCATAGCCCCGACCAAGTGACTGTAGGCGAACCCCGTCGCCGAAAGCATCCGTTCGGGTGCTCGCGGCAGCGGTGTTCCGCCTTGGTGCACTTCGTCGACGGTATCGGGGGTGCGGCCGCCTACTGAAGTTTGCGACGAGTATTCGATCAGGATGTCGGGAATCTTGTTGAATTGCCCGACTTGATATTGAAAAGAGTTTTCGATTTTGAGACTAAAATGTGGGGTTTATAATTGTTAGGCATGCGATGTCTAAGTAATTCATTTGGTCAGGCATGCGATGTCTGAGATGGTTGCGGATTCCAACTGTTGTAGTTTTACACTTTCTTTTCTGTGACTGTAAGTGTAATATGTGATATCGCCGGTTTCGTTGCTATATGTCAACGACAATTGGGATGGACATATTTACTTATGTTGATGACATGTGATGTTATGTGTTGCTGGATATGTTATATTGGATCGTCGTGTTTGAATAGCCGGGGTTTTTTATGTGAGATGAGTGTTTTTTCATTTTCATTCATGTAAAAACTTGTATGTAATATTCTTTTATTGGGGCGCTTCCAGGTTGCGGAAGTTGTCACCGTTTGTATATTTTTTACTTTTCCGCACTAGGATAGACCCAAGGAGGAGGGCACAAGTAACCGGGTTCTGGAGTCCAGTGGGAGACCAACTCGAGGAGTCGAGTCCGGGTCTCCTAACTCTAGAATTGGTAGGGTTGCTTGCCGCTCTCGTAGGGGTCTAGGGGTGTGGGTTTGGCTATTCATCGCGACCGTGGAATCCGTGTTTTATACTGGCTCGTATTGAAAACACGGACGTCCTAGTATATCCAATATTTCATATGTTTCTTCTGCTACGATATCTGTGATGTGATCATGTGATGTTTTGTGATAGATACAGTATATAGTATATATGATATATTATATAGGCGTTACTTATGTTTTACACCCGCGCTAGCCCTGCCCCGCTCTGCCGTTAGTTACCTAACCTAACGGTGCACGAGGGGACATCGAGACGAATGCGGATGGCATAAGTGTACGTCGTATTTATCTGTGATGATTAGGTAATTAAATGATGGGACTTCATTAATATGATTAATGAAATAAAAGAAACCTAAGATGTTGTAGAATCGAATTTCAAAATAAAACAGGTAGCTACAGTTCTTGCTTTGCACAGCGGTATATGTGATATATCCTGCACCTTATTCGATGAGGAAAGGACCGAGATCCCTTCACCGGGAGTGACTCCTTTAGCAATAACTGGCAGATGCTACACACTCGGTTTGTCTTTTGATTGCTTTTAAGTGTTTTTGCTTTGCACAGCGATATATATGATATATCCCGCACCTCATTCGACGAGGAAAGGACCGACGATCCCTTCACCGGGAGTGACTCCTTTAGCAAAACTAGAAAAGCCTCAAAAACACACCATTTCAAAATTCATTCGATCCTACAACGATATCAAGTTCATTACGCAATAGGTTTTCAGAAAAATCTGTCGTAGCCCTCCGTCATTTCAGATATGTACTAGCTAGTATTCGTGCTGCGGTAGTTTGGCATTCGTCAAGGCGTAGTGTACGGTAGCTAACTAGTATATATCTGCTTGAGCATATGATGCGATTGGGTTAGGGTATTCGTACGGTGTTGTTTGGCATTCGTCAAGGGTCGTGCTGGTGGGTTTAATTCGATCAAGAAATGTACGGGTTGAACTTGACTAGTGGACTATGGGTTGTTTGGCATTCGTCAAGGTCATAGCGAGCTAGGGGCAAAATATTATCGGGAATTTCAAGTGTTGAAATTTGCAATGAGATTGCATACCTTCTATGAGATAGTTGGATCCCGATACCCGCTGCGAGTAAGAGTTACTCCTGGGAGAGTTTTATACATTACAATTAGCCGATCAATTAGGTGACTAGAAAGGTGTCAACGGGGTTACGCCTCTGGGAAAACGAGGTTTACATTAATTAGGTTCGTGCGAAAGCACGGGGGACCTCCCTCAAAATACCGACACTGGCCTGGCTGAAAGATTGGCGAACTTGTAGTGTGTAATTAATCCTGGCTAGTCTTTCCTTTTAGGGTTTGAAGGAAGATTTGATAAAAAGCAGTGGGAGCCATCCTGATTAGATAAAATAATAACCAATCTATTCTTGACAGAGCGCACGCTGAGTGTTTTCTTCTCTCTCTCTCCAGGTAGCGACCATATCACGCCTTAATCAAGATAATAATACGGAATATTGACCGAACCCGCTTGTTATACTGAGCTGGGGAACGTTGGTCCCGCTCCAACTTATAAATGTTATAAGACAGAGCAGGAAATTGGGGAATACCAGATTTCCCGTGCCGCCCAAACGAAGAGAGTGCATGCTGATGCATCATCTTCGGGTGTGTTCATTACAAAGAACTATTTCTCTGTATCCTCTACGTCCTGGGTATGTGATACCAGATCAGGATCCCAGATATGTAATCTGTTACATAGGGCTACAGATAGGTAGAGAACTGAGAACGGGTGATAAGTTTCATGAGGCAGAAAACGGGGCAAGTGTTGCAGCCAAGTCTGTTGGTCACTGTCACCCTGTATTACCAATACATTGATTCTGAACGAATGTTATTAGATACCGAACCTGATATACAAAATCATATCAGTCTCTTTATTAGTAAAGAAATGATAAAATTTTGTATTGATGGATAATGTTTTGAACATTTCCTATATCAATAGTTGATCGGTTCAGGCATGTTATCTAAAAGCGTTGATGTTCTAAATCAAACTACAGTTCTTAGTATATGGAACACACATAAGAGGAAGAGTTCAGAAATGAACGAATCCTTCTTGAGGTATTGTAGACTAGGTCAGATCAATGTGACCCGACTAGCTAGAGTTACATAAAGATGCATATTTAAATTAGTTTGAATTTACATCTTGTGAAACTCGCCAGTCATGTCACAAAGATAAGATGACCATAGCTCCGTTTACTGGAAACAGAGAAAGAGTTAATGAACTCTTGGGACTGATACATGATGATGTATGTAAGGTCTCCTGTCTACACATGCCAGGACTGGTTCTTTATACTTCATTACATTCTCTGATGATCTTTCGAGATTCAGACCTATGTTCCTGTTGAAACACAAGTCCGAACCTTTTGAGATATTCACAGAATATAAGTTAGAAGTAGAGAACCAAAATACGGGTATAAGTATTATGTCCTTTGATGAGATCAAGGAGGAGAATACTTGAGCACGGAATTCCAGGACTATTCTAAAGGAGAATGAGATTCTCTCTCAGCATTACTCCTCCGTATACACCATAGCACGATGGTATATCGGGGCATAGCAGATACACCCTATTTGATATGGTGTGCTCTATGATGAGTAATACTGAGTTACCTTTTTCCTTTTGGGAGTTATGCACTTACGAAGTTGCATACCTATTGAATAGGGTTCCAATCAAATCAGTTGCCTACCACTTCATATGTGATATGGAAAAGGAAGAGCCCATTTCTTAAGATAGTTAAGATTTGGGGTTGTCCGGCCTATGTCTAAAAGCAAAATCTGGTCAAGCTCGAGGCAAAGTCTGTTATGTAGAACTGGAAATGTTCCAGCTATACAAAATACAGCAGATGATTTGGTACAACCAAAGGATTCAGTAGATACCAACGAACCTCAGCCTCTCCGCTGATCTAGTAGGGTTCCTCACCCACCTGAGAGTTACTTCGTTTTCTCTATGACAGTGGGAGCGAGGATTGCATCATGAGATGATGACCCAACTAGTTTCGAGCTGGCCATCAGGAGTGTGACTCTGTAAGAATGGCTGGATGCTTAGCGATCTGAGATGGAATCCATGTACACCAACAAAGTATGGACTTTGGTTGCTATATCTGAAGGGTTAAATCCCCATCAGGAGCAAGTATATCTTGAGAAGATTACTTGGTGTAGATGGAAAAGTTGAGACTTTCAAAGCTAGACTTGTTAAAAGTTTGCATCATTGACCAGGTGTGGATAATGATGAAACCTTTTCAAGTAGCTATGCTTAAGTCCATCCAGATCCTACTTGTCACGGCTACATACCATGACTACGATATCTGGTGGTTGGGTGTCATGACTGCTTTTCTAAATGATGTTTTAGAAGAGTGTGTCTATAAGTACACAGCCAGAGGGCTTCGTAGACAGTGGGAGCAGCGGAAACGTGTGCAAGATACTTTATAGGATAAAGCAGGCATCGCGGAGTTGGAACATCTGTTTTGATGAAGTAGTCAAAGAGTTTGACATCATCAAAATGGTAGATGAACCTTGTATATACAAAAAGGTAGTAGGGAGTATGGCGATGATCCTCGTAGAGTACGTGGATGACATACTCTTGATAAGAAAGGAGTTTCTTATGCTACGCTCGATCAATCTCCGTTTATCACAATGATTCTCCATATAGGATCAAAGTGATACCTCCTAAATCCTGGGTTTTGGACCTATGAGATAGATCTAATTGGATGTTAGGATTCTCACTAGTTGTAGTGAGACGGTATCAATCGATCCTGGGAAGAATCACTGGAATGGTTCCAGGGTGATAAAGACGACTGAATGTCAGTCACAGGCATTGTCTTTACCCTTAGTAAAGGGACGGTATGTTGGAAGAGTTCCAATTTAGATACCGTGACATACTACACGATAAAGGCTAGATACATCGCTACTTAAGATGCTACCAAAGAGGCAGTCTGGGTGTATATTGGTTCATGAGATGAACTACGTTCCAACCATTGTGTGACAATGGAGTTGTGGCTTATGCCAAGGAACGCCGGTCCCATCAGTGATCCAGACATATTCTAAGGCAGTATCACTTGATCATGGAGATGGTTGATCTCCAGGGAGATCGAGGTTAGGAGAGTAGACTCAGAGGACAACACAGCGGATCCACTCACAAAGGCCTGTTTCCAGAGAGAGACTTTTATGGGATGGTTGAGTATGAGATACTACAACCACTGCTACAGATGGCCCTAGTGTAAGTGGGAGATTGTTAGTTATATGTATGCCCTAGAGGCCATTACTGTACATAGGATGTATATTGTAGTGGATGCTGGGACATATATAGGGAGGACTTTCTTGCTCGACATGATAGTATGCTATCTGGTTGAACTTTACCTTAACGTGTATACTGTTTGTCTCTCTGTTACATGTTGGTAAAGCCCTTAGGATGTGTACTTGACTACCTGGACTATGATGCGGATCATACTAGTGGGAACAGGGTAGTCCATAAGTACATCCATCAAAGTCCCTAGTCGAGGGTGTATCGAGATGGGGCATCGATATACCAGAGTAGACTAGCGTGTACCTTCTCGACCCATAAAGATGGGCGATGGATGATCCTATATCCATTGGTGTTTGAAATCAGAGATGATATACGGGTGCTCAGTAGAGACTGGGTACACTGGACAGACTCGCCGAGAACTCCCAGATGGTATTATACCTCACGTCAGATGGCAGTTCTCTGGTGACACTGGTACAGAGTAGTCTGTTGACCCGAGATCGTCATGGAGTCTTATGTGGTTCCCACTGTGCTTTGATTTCCATCTTACCACGTCCAAGAGGGCGTGCAAAACGGTGGTTTTTGGGTACAGTCCCGAGTCACATGGAGGCAATGAGCGATAGGAGGGGATTCGTCTCTCCCGGTATAGGGGGTTGATGTTGCGCTGTGTTCGATTGGCTATAACAGGAAATCCCTGGCCAGGGTTGCTGAGATTTACTGGTAAGTGTTACCAGTAGTTTCTCGAACAGTTATAGACCTCATATCGACACGACTTATCGAGCTATTGGGGTCTGACGTTTACCACCCCTAGGCGAGATATGCGACATATCAGACGATCAGACCGGACTGTACGGTAGTGTTACTGGTTGGATTCACTGGAGTGTGAGCGGGCTTGCTCGTTGATCTTCAGATCGCTCAATACCCGGGTGGCCGTTACGTTTAGCAGACCGCTTGCGGCTTGTGGGTGTTTGATATGATCATCACCTGCTGCCGGCGTATTGACGAATCTTTAGAGTCCTACACAGAGGTTTCCTGGATCAAGCGAAACGAAATAGGAGCGCATATGAGATATGTGCGGGACCGAGAATAATGCGTGTATGTGATGCCGTATTCCATTCTCGCGATGAATGTATCGGAAAGGTTGTATGCGATATAACCTAGTTATCGATTCAAGCGTTGATTCGATAAGCCGATACATTGAATACTAGTCGGTTATGTGCGACATGACCGGATCATTGAATCAAGTGTTGATTTAATGATTTAATGCATAATTATATATTTGATATATTACTTTGCATTAACTAGTATCGGTTCACTTTAAATGGATTTTCTCGCTCGGTTGTGCGCATTGCATATGCGATATGATTTTGTGCACTTGTTTGTATCATATTTGATGATACATGCAAATTAGGGTTTGTGTAAAGAATTAAACCTTGGTTAAAGAAATGGTTAGGGTTTTTATTTGATTATTCATTTATTCATTTGTTTTTATTTTTGGAAAATAAAATTGCATAAAATAGAATGGTGGCTTCTTTTGTTTTCTTTCATGAAGCTTCATGAACTTTTGACTTAGTCACCATTTTGTCTCATGCTTAACCCTAACCAATTCAATTAACTCAAGTTAATTCTCTACACCTAACCATGGTGAGAATTATGATAAGAATGGATTTTTATTTATTCTTTTATTCTTATCATAATACTTATCTTCTTCTTGCTCTTCTTCTTCTTCATTCTTCTTTGAAGAAAACCAAGCTCCATCAATGGTGATTGTTGAAAAAGAGTGAGAAATCCAAAACTAAAGTTAACCCACTTCCTATTTCTTCATCCTCTACCTCTTGCCAAGTAGTAGAGTGTGTTTTCTTCACAAGTTTCTTGACTTGGTGAAGTCGGAGCTTGATTTAGCGATGCCTCGACGTAGATCATCTTCGGCATGGACATCGACGACCTAGCTTGCCCATTCTCCGACGAAGCCGACGCTAGAGCCCAGATTTGATTTGGACAGCGGAGAGGACTTCGTTGCGGAGCTATGGAGGTGGAGCACCGGATCTACAAAGGTTGTATTTCCGTATTCCCTTAGTTAAGTGTTAACTAGTTAGTTTTTTCGCCTAGACATCTAGCCATCGATCCGTAGTCGGGTCTCTCGGCACCTATAATTTTTGAAATTGGCATGTTCGATGCCTTGTGAGACCTCACTTGAGTGCCTAGGAACCCTACATTACTGGTAAGTGTTATCAGTAGTTTCTCGAACCGTTATGGACCTTGCATCAGTATGACTTATCAGGCTATTGGGGTCTGACGTTATACCACACCCAGGCTGTGTTATGCAACATATCAGATGAAGGGACCGGACTGTACGGCAGTGTTACTGATTGGATTCGCAGGAGTACGAACAGGCTTGCTTGTTGATCTTCTGTTCGCTCAATACCCAGGTGGCCGTTACGTTTAGCAGACCGCTTGCGGCTTGTGGGTGTTTGATATGATCATCACCTACTGCAGGCGTATTGACGTGTCTTTAGAGTCCTACACAGAGGTTTCCTGGTTCAAGCGAAACGGAGTAGGAGCACATATGTTATATGTGCGGGACCGAGATTAATGTGTGTATGTGATGCCGCATTCTGTTCTCGAGTTTTGCGACATTGTATGTTATATGTGATATATCCAAGTTATCGGATCATGTGTTGGTTCGATAAGTTGTTACATTTGATATTAGTCGGTTATATGTGATATATCCGGATTATTAAATCAAGTGTTGATTTAATAATTTAATGTATAATTATATATTTGATATATTACATTACATTAACTAATATTAGCTCATTTAAGTATTCATTTTTCTCACTTATGATACATTGATATATATGTGATATATGTTAAATGTATTGTTTTCTTTTTTGCACACAAATTATATATGTGATATATATTAGCGTGTCATGCTAAGTTACACACGCAACATGTATGTTTGAGACTCACGCTATGCTAGGTTAGTGTTAGGGTTTTTATTTGTTTTAAGTAATTCAAACATTTAGAATTTGTCATGGTTTATTTTTGTGGAGACTTGATAACCATTGACTAAGTCCACTTGGTTGTCTTGCTTAAGATATTTGTTAACCCAACATTAACCCATGACCATGGTTTATTCTCTACATAGGTTAGTGTATGAGATATACTCACCTTGGGTTGCATTTATAACCTTACATGAATTATTCAGTCATGACTTCATCATCTTCTTCTTCCAAATGAAAAGAGTTTTCTAGGGTTTCAAAAAGTGATGAAACCTTGTGAGAAAAATAAATCTAAAGTGAGACCACTTCCTACTTCATCATTCTCTACCATTAGCCATTTAGTTTAGGGTGTTTGCTTCACTAATCTCACCGTTAGTGAAGAGATAGCATGAGCTAGTGTCCCCTTGACGTAGATCATCTTCGGCCTCGAAGACTTCGATGCAAGCTTGTTCATTTCTTCATGGGAGCCTCTCTAGAGTCCGGGAGTTCTTTATCGTAGTGAAGGAACTATTATAAGGAGCTATTGAAGCGAAGGAATGGTCTACAAAGGTTGTATTCCTTATTCACTTTAGTTGCAAAGTTATTTGCATTAATTTCGTCGGATTTTCTAGTAGCGATTCTATGGTTAGGGTTTACTAGAACGGCAAATTTTTAAAATTGTAACATTTCAGAAAATATAAAATATTATTTTTGGAATTTAATATTAAAATAATATATTTCCTGAAAACTGCCCGATTTGCGAAATTGGGGTTTTCGAAAAAGGGTATAAATATATACCAATAATTGTGAAATAATTGGAAATTAAAATGATTTATTCATTTAAAAATAAATTTAAAGGATTTGGCATTTTTAAAAATTATTATACGTAATCTGGATAAAAACCCGATAAGTGCACTGCTAATCGCGATTAAGCCAAATCCGTGTTTCTACAGTTTTTCATGGGTAGTGGACCATTACATGTTACATGTTATTTCATTTGTGTTGCTTCATTTGGGTGTATGTGTTTTTGGTGAGAAAATCAGGGAAAAGGTGTAATGATGAGTTGGAGAGAGAGGGGACATAATGATGACTTGGAAAGTGAGGGGGTGAGAATAAAGGAGAGAGAGAGATAGAGGGCAGCCACATATTCCCTCCACCATTATTCATTTTCTTCTCCTTCGTCATCTTCCTCCAACCTCACATCCCTCCACTTCAAACCCTAGATCCGTCTCCAAATAATCCCCAAAACCTTATACTCCCTTCACAAAAGTTAATCCGCATCTCTTCCTCTACACATTGAACCAAGCAAAGTGCAATTTTGATGACCTTAGGGAGTAAGGGCTATCTAGAGCGGCTTGAATGAGGTATAGCTTCAACCATTTAGCTAGTTTTAAGTTTCTTTCTATTCTAGTTTAGTTTAGAGATGGTTTGGTGGAGATTTGTGGAAGTTGGAAAACCCTAATGAGGGTTTGAGTGAAATTGTGGATTGGTGATACTTGAGTAGCTGTTAAGTGACAGTTTAAGACTTGGGAATGAGTATGGGAAACCAAAATACGGATTTAGGATTTAGTTAATGTCGGTTTTGTTAGGATATAGGGTGTGTAGGGAAATCTGGAGCAATCTAGGGGATTTTTGAGAGTAGCAAACAATACCAGGGACCTAGATACACCACCAGGAGACCACCCTATGAAGATGAAGACCATAGGAGCCTGGGGGGCTGAGGTGGCCGGATTTTGGGGGTAAGTGGCCGTCCACTTGGTGGCATGAGGTGTCGGGGTTGGTCTAGTAGCTCATATACATCTTGTAGATCACCCTAGACTTGTTTGTGCACCTTGTTTTGGCCAGAGTCAAAATCTGGGAACACTTTAGTGTGGTTTTTGGCTATGTTTCCGTATTTTGAAATGTTTAGTTTTGATATTTGGATTTGTATTTGGTTGTTAGATGTTTGTACATCAACGATTAGGGGTAATTTGTTGGTTTTACATACGTGGGCTATAGGTTCTAACCTATAGGCGATCCGTGTGCCGTTTTGGATTTCAGAAAATGATTTTTATAGCGTTGCGATATAAGTTGTTATTGTAGGTACCTTCATGTCGATTCCGAGGCGACGGAGCATGGCGTCATCGAATTTGGCAAGCGAAGACCAAAGTGAGTGGATCTATATCTACGGGGGAAGTCGGGTGGATGGCGTATAGCACCCCCGCACAGTTTGATGGAAACCGATTTATATATAGTTTATGGTTAATGAAACCTATAATAGAAAGCTATAGATAGAGTAAAAAGATAGTTAGAGGACCATATTAGAAACTATGGATAGTTGGAAGTGATATGATACGACTAACATGTGATGACGGGATTTGGGGATGAGATTTGATGATATTGCCGTTTAGGGTACTATAGGACTAGATAGTCGATGTAGATGTGTCATCTGAACCATACATATTTCCAAACTAAAGAATCGTATGCATCATTTAAACAGATACCTTGAAAGAGGAAAGAAAGCCGATCTTCTATGTCCGTAAATCCAGGAACTCAAACAGACATTACGGATTTTCAAATGATATCTTTTCCTTAAAAACATCGTAGCCCCTACTTTCAAAACTACGATTCGCATCTTTCAAAAAACTGTTTGTATGGTTCGGGTGTGTATGTTAGATTAGATACTTACGCTTTTAGTAAGGGTAGAATGTATTTGTAAAAATTGACTTGATGAGGGATATAAATACGATGAAAAGAATATATGACGTGATATGAAGATTTGATGATATGTTGGTATACGGATGCGAGTCGATTGAGATGATTCATACCCTGCCGGTCCCTTGATATGAGATTATTGCAGATGTAACCTGGGACATTGGTATATAGATATATTTATATATGTTGTGAATCGGAGTGATAACCGTACGAGTCGTTAGGTCCGTACCCTCCTCGTCTTATAGGTCGATAGGATCCCTGATAGCTTAATGCCGTCGTACGATGATTTTCCGTACGTGATGAGTTTGACTTGAGGTTTGATCCATACCCTTGACTAGAGGATGCCGTACGATGGAGTATACCGTACGGGATGTTGTGAGGCTGGATACTGATTGATTGACTCACCGACTCGATCATGTTAGATACGTATACCCATCAGCATATGCATATGATTTACCTTATGCTGCATTCATATTATTCTCATTGCATTGCTTATACCTGTGCTAGTACACCTTCACCATTATCGATGATGCGTATATTACACGTACACAGATTTGCTGGCTCACACACTTCATCATCGATAATTGCTATGTCACTTCACAGTAGGGTTACTGCATCATGATATACATATTGTACAGCATACTTGCACACATACTTTGTACACAATATTTGCGTACACACATATTGTACACCATACTTGCGGACAAGCACATTTGTACATCCATACTTACGTATATACACATATGCACCTTTATACGGTATTGCAATCGATTTTGGAGATTTGGGAACCGCATGATATATTTTCAAAACTGGATCCATTTAAACGAGCGTTTTTCCCTTAATATGTCATATCACTGTTCCATGTTACATGGTATTCGGATATGCCTACATTTTTATCATATGTCACATACATCATGCTTTATGATTTTGCGCATTGAGATATATTGTTTTCATGAGATTTCTGGATTTGAGAACCATTGCTATTTCAAAAGAAAGTATGTACTGTTTTAAAAACCCAGTTTCTCTTGATATGATATTTCAGTGCGTTCACCATGTGTTTTCTCGGTTCGGAGAGTGACATGTGAAACCCGATTCGAGGAGGCGGATGGTTCCATTTGCGGGTTCATGGTGGACCCGGTATGGTACCGCGGGGCGAGAGAGAGATTTCGTGTGGATGACGATGAGCCTGCCAGAGGGACTACTACCTACCGGTGATTGTATTTAGGCTCGGCGGATATACGGAGGATACCGACCGGAGTCTAGAGATGATATGGGCCGATCCGGACTGACGAAGCCCGTGAGCCGATTCGGACTGACGGAGCCCGAGAGATATGAGGATTTACGTGTCGATGCTGGACACGGGTTTCATGATGTTTTTGGATGTCGATGTTGGGCATCCAAGTTCCATGATTTTGATGTGTCACGAGGGACACCGTTGATTTATATCCTAATACTTCCATGCACACTCTTTATGATATTTACGTGCATGCATGCGTTGATCATATGGTTGGATGAGATCCACATGCATACAGACATTGATTTTATGATTGGATGATATCCGCATACATATAGATGTTGATTTCATTGTTTGGCATATATACAGATATGGTCACCATAGATATCATAGTATTACCTTTATGATATAGTTGACATATGAGTCGTCGTTTATTCGATTTCTATCTGTTGATATTTTTCTACTCACGAGTTGGAAACTCATCCCTGTTGTGCCACAGTTCTTGTAGGTTGACCACTTGGATCAGTAGCGGCATTGCTGGCACACAGTTGCATTCGGGTGTTTTGCATTGGTAGGTGAGACATTTGTATCGTAACCACTCTTGTAACTATATTTCATATTGTATCTAGATAACTCCATCAATCAAAATTAGTAAATTGTATAAGTAATGAGACTTAGTGAGATTGTGGTTGCGAGACTTAGAGCGAGGGGTTTTCCGCTACATGTGGTTTTGATGTCTTGCTTATTTCTTTATCTTTGGGGTGAACTTCGCCGTTGGGCATCGTATTCTTATATTTACTGTCTTGCATGGTTGTGATCCGCCGTTTGGCGAAGAGCTAGCTCCCACTTGGGGATACCTTTATTATCATTATCTATTTGTGGTTTTGGATCAAAATATACAAAGGAGGTGCTGCCCAAAATTTTAAAAGAGAAAACACGTTTTGAAACTAGCAAATTTCACTTGCATTTTCATGTTTCTTTTTTTGGCATTAAGAAAAATTGATTTCATTATACCTTTTTTTCAAAACTTCACCTCATTTATTTTCTTAAAAAGGTTTAGATTTCTGCGTTTCAGCTTACTTGAATTCTGTTACGCCTTTAGACGTTGCGTGATTCAAGTGCTGGTCACGAGCTAATATTTCGAGTCGTGACAAAGTTGGTATCAGAGCGTTAGGTTTAACCTGTTAGTTATATGTATGCCCTAGAGGCCATTACTGTACATAGGATGTATATTGTAGTGGATGCTGGGACATATATAGGGAGGACTTTCTTGCTCGACATGATAGTATGCTATCTGGTTGAACTTTACCTTAACGTGTATACTGATTGTCTCTCTGTTACATGTTGGTAAAGCCCTTAGGATGTGTGCTTGACTACCTGGACTATGATGCGGATCATACTAGTGGGGACATGGTAGTCCATAAGTACATCCTTCAAAGTCCCTAATCGAGGGTGTATCGAGACGGGGCATCGACATACCAGAGTAGACTGGTGTATACCTTCTCGACCCATACAGATGGGCGGTGGATGATCCCATATCCATTGGTGTTTGACATCAGAGATGATATACGGGTGCTCAGTAGAGACTGGGTACACTGAACGGACTCGCCGAGAACTCCCAGATGGTATTATACCTCACGTCAGATGGCAGTTCTCTGGTGACACTGGTACAGAGTAGTCTGTTGACCCGAGATCGTCATAGTGTCTTGTGTGGTTCCCACTGTGCTTTGATTTCCATCTTACCACGTCTAAAAGGGCGTGCAAAATGGTGGTTTTTGGGTACAGTCCCGAGTCACATGGAGGCAATGAGCGATAGGAGGGGATTCGTCTCTCCCGGTATAGGGGGTTGATGTTGCGCTGTGTTCGATTGGCTATAACAGGAAATCCCTGGCCAGGGTTGCTGAGATTTACTGGTAAGTGTTACTAGTAGTTTCTCGAATTGTTATAGACCTCATATCGACACGAATTATCGAGCTATTGGGGTCTGACGTTTACCACCCCTAGGCGAGATATGCGACATATCAGACGATCAGACCGGACTGTACGGTAGTGTTACTGGTTGGATTCACTGGAGTGTGAGCGGGCTTGCTCGTCGATCTTCAGATCGCTCAATACCCGGGTGGCCGTTACGTTTAGCAGACCGCTTGCGGCTTGTGGGTGTTTTATATGATCATCACCTGCTGCCGGCGTATTGACGAGTCTTTAGAGTCCTACACAGAGGTTTCCTGGCTCAAGCGAAACGAAATAGGAGCGCATATGAGATATGTGCGGGACCGAGAATAATGCGTGTATGTGATACCGTATTCTATTCTCGCGATGAATGTGTCGAATGGTTGTATGCGATATAACCTAGTTATTGAATCAAGGATTGATTCGATAAATCGATACATTGGATATTAGTCGGTTATATGCGATATGACCGGATCGTTAAATCAAGTGTTGATTTAATGATTTAATGTATTATTATATATTTGATATATTACTTTGCATTAACTAGTATCGGTTCACTTTAAATGGATTTTCTCACTCGGATGTGCGCATTGCATATGCGATATGATTTTGTGCACTTGCTTGTATCATGTTTGATGATACATGCCTTTTGGTTAAGTGTATAGAATTAAACCATGGTTAACTTAATGATTAGGGTTATTCTTTTTCATTTAATTATTTGTTTATTCATTTTGGATATTAATAAAAGCATAATAGAAAAGCAAAATGGTTTCTTTATTTTATTTTCTTTCATGAAGCTTTTTGAAGCTTCATGAAGCTTTGACCAAAGTGACCACTTTGTCTTTATCTTTAACCCTAACCATTAATCTAACCTTAGTTAATTCTCTACACTTGACCATGGTTGATTATGATAAGTATTCTTTTATTTTTCTATTTTCTAATTAACTTATCATAACATTATCATCTTCTTCTTCTTCTTCTTTATGAAGAGAAACTAAGCTCCATCAATGGTGATTGATGGAAATGAGTGAGAAATCCAATTCTAAAGTCTACCCACTTCCTATTTCTTCATCCTCTACCTCTTGCCAAGTAGTAGAGTGTGTTTCCTTCACAAGTTTTCATGACTTGGTGAAGGTGGAGCTTGATTTAGCGATGCCTCGACGTAGATCATCTTCGGCATGGACATCGACGACCTAGCTCGCCTATTCTCCGATGAAGCCGACGCTAGAGCCCGGGACTTGTTATGGACAGCGAGGAGACTTCATTGCGGAGCTATGGAGGTGGAGAACCGGATCTACAAAGGTTGTATTTCCGTATCTCTTAGTTAAGTGTTAACTAGTTTACTTTTCGCCTAGAAATCTAGCCAACGATTCGTACACTAGGGTTTCTCGGCACCATAATTTTTGAAATTGGCATGGTTGATGCCTTGCGAGACCTCATTAGGATGCCTAGGAACCCTACAGTGGTATCAGAGCCAAGCTAGAGCCTTAGGCGAAGTCTAGACGGAGTTTGAAGTCCGAACGAACCCGAAAACCCATTTCAAAATTGCTCTCCGTCCTTTTTTCAAAAACTGGGATTTTTCCAAATTAAAAATTGCTAAAAAATTCAGCAGGGAAAAATAAGAATTACGATTCAAATTTTTTTCGATGAACAGTATAAACGGCGGCGGAACCGCGTCTGCGGCGGTTCCGCGGCAACATGGTGACGTCATCCTCCCCTTTCTGCACAGTAATTCATGTTTTCAGATGCTGATTTTTCTGGGAATTTTTAATATTTATTTAAGAGTTGAATTTTCTGGGGTTGTTTTGGGGATTCGAATGTTCGATCGGATTATCAAATTTTGTCTGTGTGGCTTTCCGGATAAATTTTAGAATATGTTAAAAAGTTCGACCGGATATAAATACCCAATTTTTCCCCTGTCGGGAAATTTCCAAGTGTTGGATTTTTCCGTAGTTTAACGACGTTCTAAGTAGTGCAAGTAACTCGATGGACCCTCTAGAAGACAACAAACCTTAACTCGATTATGTGACCGTCTTGAACTGCCCTTTGAACCTTCGGATTTGGGGCAGTACGGCGTGCCACATGTGAAGCGTTGGCTTAACCCTTCTACGGCTGGACCGTTGGTACTGAGGCACGAACTGAATGTTGTTAGACTTATTTCATGTGTTGGATTGTATCGGGAAAACTTGGGTGTTCGATTGTTTGATCAGAAAGTTTAACATTTTCTGTTTATCTGGAATGTGATACAATAATTGGAATTCACAAAAAGTTATGAGATAACTGAATGAATGTTATAAACATAGCAGTTTAGTCTCACTTGATCGGTTGCCACGGAATTTTGATGTGATCAAAAGTCCGTCGCAATCACGTAGCGTACGCGGATACTCGCCGGGTAAACTTAATAGACAGCCTCACTCCATAGCCCCGACCAAGTGACTGTAGGAGAACCCCGTCGCCGAAAGCAACCGTTTGGGTGCTCGCGGTGGCGGTGTTCCGCCTTGGTGCACTTCGTCGACGGCGTCGGGGGTGCGGCCGTCTACTGAAGTTTGCGACGAGCATTCGATCAGGATGTCGGGAATCTTGTTGAATTACCCGACTTGATATTGAAAAGAGTTTTCGATAATGAGACTAAAATGCGGGGTTTATAATTGTTAGGCATGCGATGTCTAAGTAATTCATTTGGTCAGGCATGCGATGTCTGAGGTGGTTGCGGATTCTAACTGTTGTAGTTTTACACTTTCTTTTCTGTGACCGTAAGTGTAATATGTGATATCGCCGGTTTCGTTGCTATATTTCTACGACAATTGGGATGCGCATATTTACTTACGTTGATGACATGTGATGTTATGTGTTGCTGGATATGTTATATTGGATCGTCGTGTTTGAATAGCCGGGGTTTTTTATGTGAGATGAGTGTTTTTCATTTTCATTCATGTAAAAACTTGTATGTAATATTCTTTTATTGGGGCACTTCCAGGTTGCGGAAGTTGTCACCGTTTGTACATTATTTTCTTTTCCGCACTAGGATAGACCCAAGGAGGGGAGCACAAGTAACCGGGTTCTGGAGTCCAGTGGGAGACCAACTCGAGGAGTCGAGTCCGGGTCTCCTAACTCCAGAATCGGTAGGGTTGCTTGCCGCTCTCGTAGGGGTCTAGGGGTGTGGGTTTGGCTATTCATCACGACCGTGGAATCCGTGTTTTATACTGGCTCGTATTGAAAACACGGACGTCCTAGTATATCCAATATTTCATATGATTCTTCTGCTGCGATATCTGTGATGTGATCATGTGATGTTCTTTGATAGATACAGTATATAGTATATATGATATATTATATAGACGTTACTTATGTTTTACACCCGCGATAGCCCTGCCCCGCTCTGCCGTTAGTTACCTAACCTAACGGTGCACGAGGGGACATCGAGGCGAATGCGGATGGCATAAGTGTACGTCGTATTTATCTGTGATGTTTAGGTACTTTAAATGATGGGACTTCATTAATGTGATTAATTAAATAAAAGAAACCTAATGATATTTTAGAATCGAATTTCAAAATAAAACAGGTAGCTACAGTTCTTGCTTTGCACAGAGGTATATATGATATATCCTGCACCTTATTCGATGAGGAAAGGACCGAGATCCCTTCACCGGGAGTGACTCCTTTAGCAATAACTGGCAGATGCTACACACTCGGTTTGTCTTTTGATTGCTTTTGAGTGTTTTTGCTTTGCACAGTGATATATGTGATATATCCCGCACCTCATTCGACGAGGAAAGGACCGACGATCCCTTCACCGGGAGTGACTCCTTTAGCAAAACTAGAAAAGCCTCAAAAGCACTCCATTTTAAAATCATTTGATTCTACAACGATATCAAGTTCATTACGCAATAGGTTTTCAGAAAAACCTGTCGTAGCCCTCCGTCATTTCAGATACGTACTAGTTAGTATTCGTGCTGCGGTTGTTTGGCCTCCGTCAAGGCGTAGTGTACGGTAGCTAACTAGTGCTTATCTGCTAGCATATGATGCGATTGGATTAGGGTATTCGTACGGCGTTGTTTGGCCTCCGTCAAGGGTCGTGCGGGTGGGTTTAATTCAATCAGGAAATGACGGGTTGAACTTGACTAGCGGACTATGGGTTGTTTGGCCTCCATCAAGGTCATAGCGAGCTAGGGGCAAAATATTATCGGGAATTTCAAGTGTTGAAATTTGCAATGAGATTGCATACCTTCTATGAGATAGTTGGATCCCGATACCAGCTGCGAGTAAGAGTTACTCCTGGGAGAGTTTTATACATTACAATTAGCCGATCAAGTAGGTGTCTAGAAAGGTGTCAACGGGGTTACGCCTCTAGGAAAACGAGGTTTACATTAATTAGGTTCGTGCGAAAGCACGGGGGACCTCCCTCAAAGTACCGACATTGGCCTGGCTGAAAGATTGGCGAACTTGTAGTGTATAATTAATCCCGGCTAGTCTTTCCTTTTAGGGTTTGAAGGAAGATTTGATAAAAAGCAGTGGGAGCCATCCTGATTAGATAAAATAAAAACCAATCTATTCTTGCAAGAGCGCACGCTGAGTGTTTTCTTCTCTCTCTCTCCAGGTAGCGACCATATCACGCCTTAATCAAGATAATAATACGGATTTTTGACCGAACCCGCTTGTTATACTGAGCTGGGGAACGTCGGTCCCGCTCCAACTTATAATTGTTATAAGACAGAGCAGGAAATTGGGGAATACCAGATTTCCCGTGCCGCCCAAACGAGGAGAGTGCATGATGATGCATCATCTTCGGGTGTGTTCATTATATAGAACTGTTTCTCAGTGTCCTTTACGTCCTGGGTATGTGATACCAGATCAGGATCCCAGATATGTAATCTGTTACATAGGGCTACAGAAAGGTAGAGAACTGAGAACGGGTGATAAGTTTCATGAGGCAGAAAACGGGGCAAGTGTTGCAGCCAACTCTGTTGGTCACTGTCACCCTGTATTACCAATACATTGATTCTGAACGAATGTTATTAGATACCGAACCTGATATACCAAACCATATCACTCTCTTTGTTAGAAAAAAAAGGATATAATTTTGTATTGTTGGATAATGTTTTGAACATTTCCTATATCAAAAGTTGATCGGTTCAGGCACGTTATCTAAAAGCATTGACGTTCTAAATCAAACTACAGTTCTTAGTATACGGAACACACACAAGAGGAAGAGTTCAGAAATGAACGAATCCTTCTTGAGGCATTGTAGACTAGGTCATATCAATGCGACCCGACTGGCTGAAGTTACATGTAGATGCATATTTAAATCAGTTTGAATCTACATCTTATGTAACTTGCCAGTCATGTCACAAAGATATAATGACACTAGCTCTGTTTATTGGAAACAGAGAAAGAGTTAGTGAACTCTTGGGATGATACATGTTGATGTATGTAGGTCCCCTGTCTACACATGCCAGGACCGGTTCTTTGTACTTCATTACATTCTCTGATGATCTTTTGAGATTGAGACCTATGTTCCTGTTGAAACACAAGTCCGAACCTTTTGAGATATTCACAGAATATAAGTTAGAAGTAGAGAACCAAAATACGGGTATAAGTATTATGTCCTTTGATGTGATCAAGAAGGAGAATACTTCTGCACGGAATTCCTGGACTGTTCTAAAGGAGAATGAGATTCTCTCTCAGCATTACTCCTCCGAATACACCATAGCACGATGGTATATCGGGGCGGAGCAAATACACCCTATTTGATATGGTGTGCTCTATGATGAGTAATACTGAGTTACCTTTTTCCTTTCGGGAGTTATGCACTTACGAAGTTGCATACCTATTGAATAGGGTTCCAATCAAATCAGTTGCCTACCACTTCATATGTGATATGGAAAAGGAAGAGCCCGTTTCTTAAGTTAGTTAAGATTTGGGGTTGTCCGGCCTATGTCTGAAAGCTAAATCCGGACAAACTCGAGGCAAGGTCTGTTATGTACAACTGGAAATGTTCCAGCTATACAAACTGCAGCTGATGATTTGAAAGAACCAAAGGATTCGATAGTTACCAACGAACCTCAGCCGCTCCGCCGATCTAGTAGGGTTCCTCACCCACCTGAGTGATACTTCTGTTTCTCTATGACAGTGGGAGCGAGGATTGCATCATGAGATGATGACCCAACTAGTTTCGAGCTGGCCATCGAGAGTTGGGACTCTGTAAGAATGACTGGATGCTTAGCGATCTGAGATGGAATCCATGTACACCAACAAAGTATGGACTTTGGTTGCTATATCTGAAGGGTTAAATCCCCATCAGGAGCAAGTATATCTTGAGAAGATTACTTGGTGTAGATGGAAAAGTTGAGACTTTCAAAGCTAGACTTGTTAAAGGTTTGCATCATTGACCAGGTGTGGATCATGAGGAAACCTTTTTCTAAGGAGCTATGCTTAAGTCCATCCAGATCCTACTTGCCACGGCTACATACCATGACTACGATATCTGGTGGTTGGGTGCCATGACAACTTTTCTAAATAATGATTTAGAAGAGAACGTCTATAAGAACACGGCCAGAGGGCCTCGTAGACAGTGGGAGCAGCAGAAACGTGTACAAGATGCTTTATAGGATTAAAGCAGGCCAGGCATTGCGGAGTTGGAACATCTGTTTTGATGAAGTAGTCAAAGAGTTTGACATCATCAAAATGGTAGATGAACCTTGTATATACAAAAAGGTAGTAGGGAGTATGGTGGTGATCCTCGTAGAGTACGTGGATGACATACTCTTGATAAGAAAAGAGTTTCTTATGCTACGCTCGATCAATCTCCGTTTATCACAATGATTCTCCGTGTAGGATCAAAATGATACCTACTAAATCCTGAGTTTTGGATCTATGAGATAGATCTAAATGGATATTAGGACACTCACTAGTTGTAGTGAGATGGTATCAGTTGATCCTGGGGAGAATCACTGGAAGTGTTCCAGGGTGATAAAGACGACTGAATGTCAGTCGCAGGCATTGTCTTTACCCTCAGTAAAAGGACCGTATGTTGGAAGAGTTCCAAGCTAGATACCGTGACATACTAGACGTTAAAGGCAGGATACATCGCTACTTAAGATGCTACCAAGGAGGATGTTTGGGTGTATATTGGTTCATGAGATGAACTATGTTCCTCCCATTGTGTGACAATGGAGTTGTGGCTTATGCCAAGGAACGCAGGTCCCATCAGTGCTCCAGACATATTCTAAGGCAGTATCACTTGATCATGGAGATGGATGATCTCCAGGGAGATCGAGGTTAGGAGAGTAGATTCAGAGGACAACACAGCGGATCCACTCACAAAGGCCTGTTCCCAGAGAGAGATTTTTATGGGATGGTTGAGTATGAGATACTACAACCACTGCTACAGATGGCCCTAGTGCAAGTGGGAGATTGTTAGTTATATGTATGCCCTAGAGGCAATTACTGTACATAGGATGTATATTGTAGTGGATGCTGGGACATATATAGGGAGGACTTTCTTGCTCGACATGATAGTATGCTATCTGGTTGAACTTTACCTTAACGTGTATACTGATTGTCTCTCTGTTACATGTTGGTAAAGCCCTTAGGATGTGTGCTTGACTACCTGGACTATGATGCAGATCATACTAGTGGGGACATGGTAGTCCATAAGTACATCCTTCAAAGTCCCTAGTCGAGGGTGTATCGAGACGGGGCATCGATATACCAGAGTAGACTAGCGTATACCTTCTCGACCCATACAGATGGGCGATGGATGATCCCATATCCATTGGTGTTTGACATCAGAGATGATATACGGGTGCTCAGTAGAGACTAGGTACACTGGACGGACTCGCCGAGAACTCCCAGATGGTATTATACCTCACGTCAGATGGCAGTTCTCTGGTGACACTGGTACAGAGTAGTCTGTTGACCCGAGATCGTCATAGAGTCTTGTGTGGTTCCCACTGTGCTTTGATTTCCATCTTACCACGTCCAAGAGGGCGTGCAAAACGGTGGTTTTTGGGTACAGTCCCGAGTCACATGGAGGCAATGAGCGATAGGAGGGGATTCGTCTCTCCCGGTATAGGGGGTTGATGTTGTGCTGTGTTCGATTGGCTATAACAGGAAATCCCTGGCCAGGTTTGCTGAGATTTACTGGTAAGTGTTACCAGTAGTTTCTCGAATTGTTATAGACCTCATATCGACACGACTTATCGAGCTATTGGGGTCTGACGTTTACCACCCCTAGGCGAGATATGCGACATATCAGACGATCAGACCGGACTGTACGGTAGTGTTACTGGTTGGATTCACTGAAGTGTGAGCGGGCTTGCTCGTCGATCTTCAGATCGCTCAATACCCGGGTGGCCGTTATGTTTAGCAGACCGATTGCGGCTTGTGGGTATTTGATATGATCATCACCTGCTGCCGGCGTATTGACGAGTCTTTAGAGTCCTACACAGAGGTTTCCTGGCTCAAGCGAAACGAAATAGGAGCGCATATGAGATATGTGCGGGACCGAGAATAATGCGTGTATGTGATACCGTATTCTATTCTCGCGATGAATGTGTCGAATGGTTGTATGCGATATAACCTAGTTGTCGAATCAAGGATTGATTCGATAAATCGATACATTGGATATTAGTCGGTTATATGCGATATGACCGGATCGTTAAATCAAGTGTTGATTTAATGATTTAATGTATAATTATATATTTGATATATTACTTTGCATTAACTAGTATCGGTTCACTTTAAATGGATTTTCTCACTCGGATGTGCGCATTGCATATGCGATATGATTTTGTGCACTTGCTTGTATCATGTTTGATGATACATGCCTTTTGTTTAAGTGTATAGAATTAAACCATGGTTAACTTAATGATTAGGGTTTTGCTTTTTCATTTAATTATTTGTTTATTCATTTTGGATATTAATAAAAGCATAATAGAAAAGCAAAATGGTTTCTTTATTTTATTTTCTTTCATGAAGCTTTTGAAGCTTCATGAAGCTTTTTGAAGCTTCATGAAGCTTTGACCAAAGTGACCACTTTGTCTTTATCTTTAACCCTAACCATTAATCTAACCTTAGTTAATTCTCTACACTTGACCATGGTTGATCATGATAAGAATTCTTTTATTTTTCTATTTTCTAATTAACTTATCATAACATTATCATCTTCTTCTTCTTCTTCTTCATGAAGAGAAACTAAGCTCCATCAATGGTGATTGATGGAAATGAGTGAGAAATCCAATCCTAAAGTCTACCTACTTCCTATTTCTTCATCCTCTACCTCTTGCCAAGTAGTAGAGTGTGTTTCCTTCACAAGTTTTCATGACTTGGTGAAGGTGGAGCTTGATTTAGCGATGCCTCGACGTAGATCATCTTCGGCATGGACATCGACGACCTAGCTCGCCTATTCTCCGATGAAGCCGACGCTAGAGCCCGGGACTTGTTATGGACAGCGAGGAGACTTCATTGCGGAGCTATGGAGGTGGAGAACCGGATCTACAAAGGTTGTATTTCCGTATCTCTTAGTTAAGTGTTAACTAGTTTACTTTTCGCCTAGAAATCTAGCCAACGATTCGTACACTAGGGTTTCTCGGCACCATAATTTTTGAAATTGGCATGGTTGATGCCTTGTGAGACCTCATTAGGATGCCTAGGAACCCTACATAACCTTGGTTTGAGTCTATGTTTGACTATGCGGAGTCTAGGGTGGGTACATATTTTGAAACCTAGGCTTGACCTTACGGAACTTAGACTTGAACGGGGGGGGAGGGGGTGGGGGTATTAGACCCGATCATTCGTTTCATAGGCTGACCCTGATTGATGGAGTAGGTAGCTTGAGTAGAGTGACGTACCGTACGTATGTTTCACGGCATATTTACGATACGATACTCCACTTAAGAAACCATAGGATGTACATATTTTGAGATCTATGATTCTCTTCGTACCCATAATTATACATCCATTTGAGATCCTTGATTCTGTTCGTTTCCATGATCATACTCTCATTGATTATGTTCCTCCTTATGATCATGTATCCATTCTGTGTTAGTTATGTATATACCCTAGAGGCCATTATTGTACATATAATGTATATTATAATGGATGCTTGGATATATAGAGAGAGGACTTTCTTGCTCGTCATGATAGTATGCTATTTGGTTTCACTTTATCTTAACATGTTGACTTGTATATGTTTACTGTCTTACTCTCATATGTTGATAAAGCCTTTAGGATCTGTACTCGACTACTGGGACTATGATGAGATCATGCTACTGGGGGCCACGGTAGTCGATGAGTACATCCTATAGCTGTTCCTAGTCGAGGGTGTGTCGAGACAGGGCATCGATACACCAGAGTAGACTAGCGTATACGCATCTTGACCCATATGATGGGCGATGGATGATCCCATATCCATCGGTGTTTTGATATCAAGGATGGTGTACGGGTGGTCAGTGGAGACTGGGTACACTGGACGGACTCGCCGAGAACACCCAGATGGTGATATACCACACGTCAGATGGCAGTTCTCCGGTGACACTGGTACAGGGTAGTCTGTAGACCCGAGATCGTCATAGAGTCTTGTGTGATTCCCACTGTGCTTTGATTTCCACCTTACCACGTCCATGAGGGCGTGCAAAATGGTGGCTTTTAGGTCCAGTCCCAAACACATGGAGGCAATGAGTGATAGGAGGGGATTCGTCTCTCCCGGTATAGGGAGTTGATGTTGTGCTGTGTTCGATTGGCTATAACTGGAAGTCCCTGGCCAGGGCTGATATAGAGATTTACTGGTAAGTGTTACCGGTAGTTTCTCAACCCGTTATGAGCCTCACATCGACACGACTTATCGGTTACTGGGGTCTGACATATACCACCCCTAGACTAGATATGCAACATATCAGACGAAGAGACCGGACTGTACGGGAGTGTTACTGATTGGATTCACAGGAAAATGTAAAGGCTAGCTTGTTGATCTTCTGATCGCTCAATACCTGGGTGGCTGTTACATTTAGCTGACCGCTTGCAGCTTGTGGGTGTTTGATATGATCATCACCTGCTACCGGCGTATTGTCGATTTTTTTAGAGTCCTACACAGAGGTTTCTTGACTCAGGCAAAACGGAGTAAGGGCACATATGTGATATGTGCACGACAGAGGATAATGCGATATGAGATACCGTATTATATTCTCGCGATATTTTGATATGAGCCGGATCATCGGATCAAGTGTTGATTCGATGAATCGGTACATGATATATTAGTCGGTTATATTCGATATGGCCGGATTGTCGGATCAAGTGTTGATTCGATAATTTGATGTATAATAATATATATGATATATTGCATTACATTATCTAATATTGGCTCATTTATTATTTCATTTTCTCACCGGATAATACATTGATATATATGCGATATATGTTAATTGTATTATTTTCTTTTGTTACAAATATATAATATATATGTGATATATATTATTGTAACATGATATGATTACTAATGCAACTTGTTTAGTGGAGATTAATCAAGGTTAGGGTTTGATTTGGTTTAGTTCTTTCTTGATGCTTCTAGAAGGATTTCTTTTGTCATGAGTTAAGATATTATGGTTGATATTTTCTAGTGACTCATTCTTTAACCCAACCCAAACCCTAGCCCTAGTTAATTCTCTACATGAGTTAGCCTTGTCATAGTTGACCATGGTTACACTATTAATCATATATCATTTCATTATTCATCACAAAAGGATTTATCCATTATTTCTTCTTCTTCTTCAACCTTGAGCTTTGAGAAAGCTTTCTAGGTTTCATTTTGTGATGGATTAAAAGTGAGAATTTGATATAAAAAAGAAAGCAAAAATACTACTCTATCATCCTCATCTAATCTAGCCAATTAAATTAGGGTGTTCACCTCATTAGAGAGAGAGAGCTTGAGTTATAGAAAGTTCGAGGTAGATCATCGGAGAAAAGGAACACTACAAGCTAGCATGGATCGTTCGAGTTGTGAAGCCTCTCTTGAGTCCGGGAGATCGTGGATCGCGGCGAAGGGACTTCTACTCGGAGCTTATGGAGTGAAGGAGCGGACTACAAAGGTTGTAATCCCTCACTTTTAGTTGTAAAGATATTTACTTGCATGTTAAACCCTAATAATCTAGCAAAGATCCCGGCTTTGGGTTGTTCGGCACGTCTAAATTTTAAATCGGGCATGGTTGATGCCTTATAGACCTTTGTATGACTGCCTAGGAACCTTACAGTGGTATCAAAGCCTAGCTAGAGCATTAGGCGACGTGTATACGAAGTTAAAATTCCGATCGAACCCCGAAACGTCGAATTAGACCCCTCTCTAGAAATTTTGTGAAAAAATGATTTTTTCTGCATTAAAAATACTTTAAAATACCAGCAGGGAAATATAAGAATTACTGTGGAAAACGAGACAATAATCCATACAAACCGCCGCGGAACCGCTGCAATACTATGCTTGCGCCGCGGATCCGCACCGTACAGAAGAATTATTGCCTTTTTTTGGCACAGTAATAGCTGTTGGTGATTCTGTATATTTCTGGGTATTTTTAATCTGACTCAAGTGTTGAGTGTTCTGGGGATTATTTTGAATTCGTTGATTCGATCAGATAGTTTAATTTCGTTTTGTTTTCCGTATATTTTAGAAACTGTTAAAATGTTCGAACGGATATCATTAACTCATTTTTTCCCGGCGCGAAAAACTTTCAAGTGTTGAATTTTTCTTGGGTTTAAATCTTTCGGAAAAACGTGCAAGTAATGCGGTGGTCCCTCTAGAAGAACACAAAGCTTAACTCGAGTATGTGACCGTCTGAACCGCCTCTAAACCTTAGGGTTTGGGGCAGTACGGCGTGCCACATGTGAGGCGTTGGCTTGACCCGTCTACGGCTGGACCATTGGTACTGTGACATATTCTGGGATTATTTTGAACTCCGCTCAAGTGTTGAGCTATTTAGGAAATCTTGGGTATTTGATTGTCCGATCGGAAAGTTTAATACTATCTATTTATCTGGAATGTGATACAATATATGGAATTCATATAGTTAGGCATGAAATGCGAAGTATGTGATATTTCGGATTTATGATGTCTAAAGTGATTGTGGATTCCAAATGTTGTAGTTTTACAATTTATTTTCTGTGACCGTAAGTATAGTATGTAGTTGTATTGCCGGTTTTCGTTGCTATACATCAACGACGATCGGTGTATGCATACTTACTTACGTTGATGATATGTGATATTATGTGTTGCTGTGATATGTTATATTGGATCTTCGTGTTCTGAATAGCCGGGGGTTTTATGTGAGATGAGGGTTTTTTATTTTCATTCATGTAAAATTCATTTGTATGTAATATTCTTTTATTGGGGGACTTCCGGGATGAGGATGATTTCACCAGTGTATATTATTTACTTTTCCGCATTAGGTAGACCCAAGGAGGGGAGCACAAGTAACCGGGTTCTAGGGTCCAGTGGGAGGCCATCTCGAGGAGTCGAGACCAGGTCTCCTAAGCATAGAATTGGCAGTGTTACTTGCCGCTCTCGTAGGGGTCTAGGGATGTGGGTTTGGCTATTCATCACGACCGTGGAATCCGTGTTTTATACGGGCTCGTATTAAAACAAGGAAATCCTAGTATATCCAATATTTCATATATGTTCTTCTGCTGCAATGTTCTGTGATGAGATCATATTACTGCCTGAGACGAATGCTTATACTATATATATATGCTGATATATAAATATTACTGCTTTCGTTTCTTCTGTGATGCTTAGGAAGCATAAGGTGATGGGATATATTAATAAGATTAATAAAAGGAAAAGAAACCTAAAAGATGTTGTAGAATCAAAACTTTATAAAAAGGGTAGCTACAGTTTTGCTTTGCATAGCGGTATCTATGATATACCCTGCACCTTATTCGATGAGGAAAGAGCCGAGATCCCTTCACCGGGAGTGACCTCTTTAGCGAAATTGGCAGATGCTACAAACTCACGGTTTAGTTTTTGACAGCTTCTATAGTTCTTTCTTTGCACAGCGGTATATATGATATATCCTGCACCTTATTCGATGGGGAAAGAGCTGAGATCCCTTCACCGGGAGTGACCTCTTTAGCGAAACTAGAAAAGCCTAAAAAACACTCCTTCTCAAAAATCACTTGTATCTACAACGATATCAAGTTCATTACGCTCATGGTTTTTTGAAAAACCTGCGTAACCCTCCGTTATTTTAGGAAGTAGAGTACTTAGTATTCGTGCTGCGTTTGTTGACCATAATTAAGGCGCGGTGTACGGTAGCTAAATGATGTTTTCCTATATAACATGAGATGTGATTAATTAGAACAGTCATATGATTTGTTGACCATAGTTAAGGGTCATATGGGTGGGTCTAAATTGATCAAGAAATGACGGGTGGAACTTGACTAGTGCTTATGATTTGTTGACCATAGTTAAGGTCATAAGTCACTAGGGGTAAAAGCATTATAGGGAATTTCAAGTATTGAAATTTGCAATGAGATTGCATACCTCCTATAAGATAGTTGGATCCCAATACCCACTGCGAGTAAAAGTTACTACTGGGAGAATTTTACACAGGACAATTAGCCGATCAAGTAGGTGTCTAAAAAGGTGTTAACGGGGTTATGCCTCTGGGAAAACGAGGTTTATTTTAATTAGGTCCGTGCGAAAGCATGGGGAACCTCCCTCAAGTACCGACACTGATCTGGCTGAAAGATTGACGAAATTGTAGGGTGTAATTAATCCCGGTTAATCTTACCTTTTAGGGTTTGAAGGAAGATTTGATAAAAACAGTGGGAGACATCCTGATTAGATAAGATAATAACCAATCTAATCTTGCAAGAGCATACGCTAAAGTGTTTTCTTCTCTCTCTCTCCAGGTAGCGACCATGTCAGGCCATAATCAAGATAATAATATGGATGCATTGACTGAACCCTCTTATTATACTGAGCTAGGGAACGTTGGTCCCGTTCTTTCTTATAAAAGTTATAAGACTGAACAGGGAATAGGAGAATATCTGGATTCTCACGCCGCCCAAACAAAGAACATGTATGTTGATGCACCTTCTTCAGGTGTGTTAGTTATTGAGAACTGTTTCTCAGTTCACCCTACGTCCTGGGTATTAGATACCGGATCAGGATCCCACATATGTAAATTGTTACATGGGCTACGTAAAGGTAGAGAACTGGGAAAAGGTGATCATTCCGTTCAAGTAGGGAATGGTGCAAGTATTGCTGCCAAAGCAGTTGGCGAATATCACCTAGTATTACCAAGTCGTAATACACTAATTCTAAATGAGTGCTATTATATACCGAACATGATGTGCAACATTATATTAGTTTCTTTATTAAGTAAAGAAGGATATAATTTTATAGTAAAGGATAATGTTATGAACATATTCCTAGATCAAAAGATGATTGCATCAGGCTCGTTACATAATGGCATATTTATTCTCAATCAAAATACAGTCCTCAATATACAAAACACACACAAGTGGAAGAGTTCAGAAATGAACGAATCCTTCTTGTGGCATTGTAGAGTTGGTCATATCAATGAGACATGACTAGCTAAGTTATATAAGGATGGATATTTGAATCCGTTCGAATTATCATCTTATAATACTTGCCATTCATGTCTCAAAGGCAAAATGACCAAAGCTCCGTTTAGTGGACACGGAGAAAGAGCTACGGAACTCTTAGGACTGGTACATAGTGATGTATGCGGTCCTATGTCTACGCATGCTAAGAACGGTTCTTCCTACTTTATTACATTCACTGACGATCTCTCTAGATTCGGACATGTGTTCCTGATGAAACGCAAGTCTGAAGCTTTTGAGAAATTAGTAGAATATAAGCACGAAGTGGAGAACCAAACGGGCAAAAGTATTAAGATCCTTAGATCTGATCGATGAGGAGAATACTTGAGCAATGAGTTCCGGGATTATCTAAAAGAGAATGGGATTCTCTCTCATCTTACTCCTCCTTATACACCACAGTACAATGGTGTATCGGAGCGGAGGAATCGCACCCTATTAGATATGGTGTGCTCTATGATGAGCACTGCTGAGTTACCTATCTCCTTTTGGGGTTATGCGATGGAGACAGCGGCTTACCTATTGAATAGAGTTCCAACTAAATCGGTGCCTACCACTCCATATGAGATTTGGAATGGGAAGAGACCATCTCTTAAAAGAGTTAAGATATGGGGTTGTCCGGCCTATGTTAAAAAGCAAAATCCGGACAAGCTCGAGGCAAGATCAGGTCTATGTAAGTTTGTAGGATATCCAAAAGATTCCTATGGATATATCTTCTACCACGGTCAGGAACAAAAGGTGTTTGTTTCTCAATATGCCACCTTTTTAGAAAAGGAATTTCTTGCAAAAGAAATTAGTGGCGAAGAGGTAGAGCTGGAAGAGGTTCCAGCACCACAAACTACAACTGATGATTTATTAGAGCCAGAGGATTTAGTAGTACCCGACGAACCCCAGCCTCTCCGCCGATCTAGCAGGGTTTCTCATCCACCTGAGAGATACTACGGTTTTCTCATTGATGGTGGAAGCGAGGATTGCATCATGGAAGATGATGACCCGACTAATTTCGAGCAGGCCATCATGAGTGGTGACTCTGTGAAATGGTTGGATGCAATGCGATCTGAGATGGAATCCATGTACACCAACAAAGTATGGACTTTGGAAAATGCTCCTGAAGGGGTAAAACCCATTGGGAGCAAGTGGATCTTTAAAAAGAAAATTGGTGTAGATGGAAAAGTTGAGACTTTCAAAGCTAGACTTGTTGCAAAGGGTTTTCGTCAACGACCAGGTATGGATTATGACGAAACCTTTTCTCCAGTGGCTATGTTTAAGTCTATCTGGATCTTACTTGCCATTGCCGCATACCATGACTACGAAATCTGGCAAATGGATGTTAAGACCGCCTTTCTAAACGGTGATTTAGAAGAGTGCGTGTACATAACTCAGCCAGAGGGCTTCGTAGATAGTAGGAGCAGCAGAAAGGTGTGCAAGCTGCTTAAATCCATTTATGGGTTAAAGCAAGCATCGCGGAGTTGGAACATCTGTTTTGATGTTGTAGTCAAAGAGTTTGACTCTATCAAAAATATAGATGAACCTTGTATTTATAAGAAGGTTGCAGAGAGTAAGGTTGTATTGCTCGTATTGTACGTGGATGACATACTCTTGATAGGAAATGATGTTCCTATGCTGCAATCAGTCAAGCTCTTCTCATCACAAAGATTCTCAATGAAAGATCTAGGTGATGCCTCCTGCATATTAGGAATCATGATCTGTAGAGATGGATCTAAACGAATACTGGGATTGTCCCAATCCAGGTACATTGACACCATACTAAAGAGGATTAGTATGGAAGAATCCAAGCGTAGGAACCAACCCACGATCTCTTGACTCACTCTCTCCAAAGAGATGTCTCCCAAGACAGATTTGGAGAGAGCTTGCATGCAAGGGATACCCTATACTTCGGTAGTAGGCTCTATCACGTATGCGATGCTATGTACCAGACCCGATATAGCATACTCACTAAGTGTAGTGAGTCGGTATCAAGAAGATCCTGGAGAGAGTCACTGGACAGCTGTGAAGAACATTCTCAAGTACTTGCAAAGGAGTCAAGAGATGTTCTTGGTGTATGGTAACGGAGAACTCCGGGTGGAGTCCTTTACCGATTCAAGCTTCCAAAGTGATAAGGACGACTCTAAGTCGCACTCGGGATTTGTCTTTACCCTCAATGGAGGGGCGGTATGTTGGAAGAGTTCCAAACAGGATACCGTTGCAGACTCGACAATGGAGGTTGAATACATCGCTGCCAACGATGCTGCCAAAGAGGCTGTCTGGATAAAGAAGTTCATTAGTGAACTTGGTGTGGTCCCATCCATTGAGCATCCAATACCTTTGTATTGCGATAACAATGGAGCTATGGCTTTGGCCAAGGAACCCAGGTCCCATCAGAAGTCCAGACATATTCTGAGGCGGTATCACCTGATCAGGGAGAGTTGATCCCCGGGAGATCGAGGTCAAGAGAGTAGATACGAAGGACAACACTGCGGATCCACTCATGAAGGCCATTCCCCAGATACAATTTAAGAGATTATTCGGGATGCTTGGTATGAGATACTACAGCAGCTGGCCTTAGTGCAAGTGGAAGATTGTTAGTTATGTATGTGCCCTAGAGGCCATTGTTGTACATATGATGTATATTATAATGGATGCTTGGATATATATAGAGAGGACTTTCTTGCTCGTCATGATAGTATGCTATTTGGTTTCACTTTATCTTAACATGTTGACTTGTATATGCTTACTGTCTTACTCTCGTATGTTAATAAAGCCCTTAGGATCTGTACTCGACTACTAGGACTATGATGAGATCATACTAGTGGGGCCACGGTAGTCGATGAGTACATCCTATAACTGTTCCTAGTCGAGGGTGTGTCGAGACAGGGCATCGATACACCAGATTAGACTAGCGTATACGCATCTTAACCCATATGATGGGCATTGGATGATCCCATATCCATCGGTGTTTTGACATCAAGGATGGTGTACGGGTGCTCATGGAGACTGGGTACACTGGACGGCCTCGCCGAGAACTCCCAGATGGTGATATACCACACGTCAGATGGCAGTTCTCCGGTGACACTGGTACAGGGTAGTCTGTAGACCCGAGATCGTCATAGAGTCTTGTGTGATTCCCACTGTGCTTTGATTTTCACCTTACCATGTCCAAGAGGGCGTGCAAAACGGTGGATTTTGGGTGCAGTCCCGAATCACGTGGAGGCATTGAGCGATAGGATGGGATTCATCTCTCCCGGTATAGGGAGTTGATGTTGTGCTTTGTTCGATTGGCTATAACTGGAATTCCCTGGCCAGGGCTGATATAGAGATTTAATGGTAAGTGTTACCAGTAGTTTCTCGACCCATTATGAGACTCTCATCGCTACGACTTGTCGGTTACTGGGGTCTGACGTATACCACCCCTAGACTAGATATGCAACATATCAGACGAAGAGACCGGACTGTACGGGAGTTTTACTGATTGGATTCACAGGAGAATGTACAGGCTAGCTTGTTGATTTTCTGATCGCTCAATACCTGGGTGGGTGTTACGTTTAGCTGACCGCTTGCAGCTTGTGGGTGTTTGATATGATCATCACCTGCTACCGGCATATTGACGATTCTTTAAAGTCCTACACAGAGGTTTCTTGACTCAGGCAAAACGGAGTAGGGGCACATATGTGATATGTGCACGACAAAGGATAATGCGATATGATATACTGTATTATATTCTCGCGATATTTTGATATGAGCCGGATCATCGGATCAAGTGTTGATTCGATGAATCGGTACATGATATATTAGTCGGTTATATTCGATATAGCCGGATTGTCGGATCAAGTGTTGATTCGATAATTTAATGTATAATAATATATATGATATATTGCATTACATTATCTAATATTGGCTCGCTTTATTATTTCATTTTCTCCCCGGATAATACATTGATATATATGCGATATATGTTAATTGTATTATTTTCTTTCGTTACAAATATATAATATATATGTGATATATATTATTGTAACATGATATGATTACTAATGCAACTTGTTTAGTGGAGATTAATCAAGGTTAGGGTTTGATTTGGGTTAGTTCTTTCTTGATGCTTCTAGAAGGATTTCTTTTGTCATGAATTAAGATATTACGGTTGATATTTTCTAGTGACTCATTCTTTAACCCAACCCAAACCCTAGCCCTAGTTAATTCTCTACATGAGTTAGCCTTGTCATTGTTGACCATGGTTACATTATTAATCATATATCATTTCATTATTCATCACAAAAGGATTTATCCATTATTTCTTCTTCTTCTTCAACCTTGAGCTTTGAGAAAGCTTTCTAAGTTTCATTTTGTGATGGACAAAAAGTGAGAATTTGATATAAAAAAGAAAGCAAAAATACTACTCTATCATCCTCATCTAATCTAGCCAATTAGATTAGGGTGTTCACCTCATTAGAGAGAGAGAGCTTGAGTTATAGAAAGTTCGAGGTAGATCATCGGAGAAAAGGAACACTACAAGCTAGCATGGATCGTTCGAGTTGTGGAGCCTCTCTTGAGTGTAAGTCGATGTACAACACCCCACGACTTGCGGGGAGGCGGAAATATGAAAAACGATCTTGTTTATATGCTAAACATCGACTAACCGCATGAATCGAAGCTAAACGATAACTAACATCAAACATTGAAGTTAACAACTACTATGTAAAGGGATTATACCTAAAGAACCGTGTCCTTCGTCTTTACGAACTCCACCTCCTCCTCGGCCTTCTCGAAGTAGTAGACGATCCACCCGAGAGCTTTACTCCAAGCTTAGCCACTAAACTTGAGGCAACTAACTTTCTTTAAGTGCTAATCGAAGAAGCTAGGTGATATAGAGTGAGGGTTATGATTTAATTAGTCTAACTAATCCTTGTACTCAACACATGAGAGGGGAGGATTAGGGTTTGAAGAGGGAGAGCTTGAGGAGAGAGAAGATGAACATAATAAAGAGAAGAGAAAATGAGTTATCATAATATATATCAAGCATTTTATTTTATCAAGAAAAGAAAAGAAAATGATTTACAAGCATGCTTGATAAATATCTTGTGGTGATTCATCTCCATGAGTCATTAAGCAATTATGAAGCATTAATGACATGGATGAATCATCCATATGACTCACTAATCTCATTCAATGTATATGCCACCTAAACCTCCTTAGTCACCACCTTCTAGAAGCTTCTCGCGCAATTACGAGAACGCCCCTCCTTTCCGCAAAAATACGGAAAAACTTTAGACTATATAAATCAAATAACCGGATACCAGTAACTGGCTTAAACCAAAGCCGACAGGTAAAAACTGTTCGAAAGTCGTACGTGTGTAAACACACGTATGCGTCCGAACCCTTGTCGTAAAACCATACGACCTCTATATCGTTTCGCCTGGAGTAGGGAAACTCTTTGTGTGGGACTCTAGAGACTCGACTACTACGCTGGCAGTGGGTTTAACCACAGACCGCAAGCGGCACTAGCTGTACGTAACGGTCCCCAGGTAGATGTCGATAAGAAGGCCGATGATGAAACCCATCCGAACTCCTACTGAGTCTGATGTGACAATCTCCGTACAGTCCGGTCCGTTCGTCTAAGACTATCGCATATCAGGCCTAGGGGGGCGGCAAGCGTCAGTCCCCTAATAGCGGTATAAGTCGTGTCGGAGCGAAGCCCATTACACCCTGAGAAACTACTGGAACCTACCAGCAAATCTCGCTTGCCCTGGCCAGGGACTTTGCGTAATGGCTCTCTGACACAGCGCGATATCAACCCCCAATACCGGGAGAGACGAATCCTGTCTAACCGCCACTGCCTCCAAGTGCTCGGGACTGCACCCAACTGCTACCTGTTTGCACGACTCCTTTGAGCCGTGGTAAGGTAGCAATCTAAGAACAGTGGGACACACTCGAGGCGAAGTAGCAGTGTCAAGTCTGCGGACTATGCTGTACTCATGTCACCTGGGAACTGTTCACTGACGACTGGTATAAAACCATCCAACAGTACCCTGTGAGTCCTGTCCGGTGTACCCGTAACCCAACGAGCACCTGCATACTATCTCCAGTACGACGTACTGACGGCTGTAGGACAGACCATCTCCCCAACTGGGATGAGAAGCGTACACACTAGTCTACTCCGGAGTATCTATGCCCTGTCTCAATAATCCAACGACTAGGGACCTGAATAAAGATGTGCTTGTAGATTACCCAGCCCCCATTAGTGTGACTGCCATCACAACGCTGGTAGTCAAGCAAGATCCTAAGAGCTCTATCAATACGTATACTCACATATTAGATAGAAAAACCAAGTAGCATACTACCATGTTTAGAAAGACTGTTATATACATGTGAATATCCCAAGCTTCCATTAAGTAATATACAAACTAGTATGATACAATAATGGCCCCTAGGGCATATACACTAACATTGAGTCTGGGAGATCGTGGATCGCGGCAAAGGGACTTCTACTCGGAGCTTATGAAGCGAAGGAGCGGACTGCAAGGGTTGTAATCCCTCACTTTTAGTTGTAAAGATATTTACTTGCATGTTAAACCCTAATAATTTAGCAAAGATCCCGGCTTTGGGTTGTTCGGTACGTCTAAATTTTAAATCGGGCATGGTTGATGCCTTATAGACCTTTGTATGACTGCCTATCAACCCTACATTCTGGATCTGTCGTTTCCTTTCATGCCATTAATCTGCTTTCTTCGGTACTCGATTGAGGTTCCGGTCACTATTGTTTGGGCGCAGTTTGAGCTACTGCTAGTGAGGCGGTCAGGGCGAGCTCGTTTGGTATGAACGCTGACCATTCTGTTTGTTGGTGACATGAGAACGTCTCGATGTAGTGTTGTGTTGTGACCTCCTGTTGAGGCGAGTGTTTGGTTTCGCACCGGATGATCGGGCCACTGTTAGAGCTGCCAGTTGCGAGAGGACTGTTGATGTATATCGTACCTCAGAGGTTGTGATGTCGCCTACCGTGCAGACAGATGACCCAGCTGTTGCTGAGATTGATAGGATGTCGCTTCTAGAGCTTGCGAGGTAAGATCGCTGGAGCTTCCAGGCAGAGATGCGACAGGTGATAGCTAGTCTACCCTGAGTTGATAGACGAAGGTGATTCGTCAGATTGATGCGCCGACACAGGCCCAGTTGAGTTGAAGATTTCCAGTATGGAGAGTATTACTCAGATCTAGAGCAGACCGATCCAGAGATGACCGTCGATGTATCGCCTTTCCTGGAGGATTGAGGCATTGTTTAGCATGCGGACGAAGGGTATTCACATTATGTATAGGCAAAGCTAAAAAGTTCGAACGAGTGTCAGGAACCTATTTTTTCCCAAGTTTAAAGTGTTCGGAAGAACATGCAGATAAATCTGTGGACCCTCTAGAAGAATGAAACCCTAACTCGATGTAACACCTTAGAATGTGATTAGTGGTTATTTGTGTTTTAATGTGGGTTTTTTAGTAAAAAGTTTAACAAAACGGTTTTCAAATATTTTATCAAGATTTATGAATATTTTATTAGAATTTAATTTGGACCGCACACACATGTGCATGTTAACTAGAGCTAAGTTTAGGGTTAAGAATGGTTTAAGTAGCCATGATAAACATAAGCATATCATTAAGTTAATATGAAGTTAATTTAAATTTAAAATTTATGTTATGTTTTGGGGTTTGACTTGAGTGAGGAGAGAGAGAGGGAGGGATGGCTTGAGGTATGGCCCCACTAATCTCACCCCCCTTTTCTAAAACCCCCACTCTCTCACACCCTCAAACTTCCACTCATTTCCTCACATCTCTCTCCCTCTCACTTACACACCCACACACTTAACAGCAGTAGCAGTAACAACAACAACAACAACAGATCAGCAGCAGCAGCAGCAATAGCAGCAGCACCACCAGCAGCAGCAGCACACACCCTCTTCTTCTTCCCTTCTTCTTCTCCTTCTCCTGCATCCTAGGATCCCTAGTGGTATAATCTTTAAACTTGACTTCTTGCTTTTGCAAAATACGGTTATTTAAGCTTAAGATTAGGGTTTAATATGATTTAGTGCTAGTTATGGTGATTTAAGTAGAGATTTGGCCAAGTGATGGTTTTTATGGTTAGTGTAGCTTAACTAAGTGTTTACAAGGCCATCTAAACTAAGTTTTGCCCCATATTTCACTAAAATACCATAGGGTTTCAATTTAGTGTAATTTAGTGTTTTAGTGTAGATTTTTAGCTTTTTGGGATCTGTTATTGACCCGAGTGCTTCAAACAAAATCTTAGTTAACTGGAGCACACTCTTTAGACCTTGATCACACACACAGAGCACGAGACCCCCTACCCACTTTCTGGCCGCAATTTTGTTCATTCTTGCTGCAATTTGCGGCCAGATGATGGTGTTTGTGTTGGGGTTGGGTTTGTGGGAGTCTGCTGTATACATAAGGGTTTTGGTATATGCAACTTTTTATATTTTCACTCGAGTCAAAATCTGGAACTTAAAAACCCTTTTTCGATACTTTTTAACTCGTGCTTTCTTCGGTACTCGATTGAGGTTCCGGTCACTATTGTTTGGGCGCAGTTTGAGCTACTGCTAGTGAGGCGGTCAGGGCGAGCTCGTTTGGTATGAACGCTGACCATTCTGTTTCTTGGTGACATGAGAACGTCTCGATGTAGTGTTGTGTTGTGACCTCCTGTTGAGGCGAGTGTTTGGTTTCGCACCGGATGATCGGGCCACTGTTAGAGCTGCCAGTTGCGAGAGGACTGTTGATGTATATCATACCTCAGAGGTTGTGATGTCGCCTACCGTGCAGACAGATGACCCAGCTGTTGCTGAGATTGATAGGATGTCGCTTCTAGAGCTTGCGAGCTAAGATCGCTGGAGCTTCCAGGCAGAGATGCGACAGGTGATAACTAGTCTACCCTGAGTTGATAAACGAAGGTGATTCGTCAGATTGATGCGCCGACGCAGGCCCAGTTGAGTTGAAGATTTCCAGTATGGAGAGTCTTACTCAGATCTAGAGCAGACCGATCCAGAGATGACCGTCGATGTATCGCCTTTCCTGGAGGATTGAGGCATTGTTTAGCATGCGGACGAAGGGTATTCACATGTTGTATAGGTAAAGCTAAAAAGTTCGAACGAGTGTCAGGAACCTATTTTTTCCCAAGTTTAAAGTGTTCGGAAGAACATGCAGATAAATCTGTGGACCCTCTAGAAGAATGAAACCCTAACTCGATGTAACACCTTAGAATGTGATTAGTGGTTATTTGTGTTTTAATGTGGGTTTTTTAGTAAAAAGTTTAACAAAACGGTTTTCAAATATTTTATCAAGATTTATGAATATTTTATTAGAATTTAATTTGGACCGCACACACATGTGCATGTTAACTAGAGCTAAGTTTAGGGTTAGGAATGGTTTAAGTAGCCATGATAAACATAAGCATATCATTAAGTTAATATGAAGTTAATTTAAATTTAAAATTTATGTTATGTTTTGGGGTTTGACTTGAGTGAGGAGAGAGAGAGGGAGGGATGGCTTGAGGTATGGCCCCACTAATCTCACCCCCTTTTCTAAAACCCCCACTCTCTCACACCCTCAAACTTCCACTCATTTCCTCACATCTCTCTCCCTCTCACTTACACACCCACACACTTAATAGCAATAGCAGTAAAAACAACAACAACAACAACAACAGCTCAGCAGCAGCAGCAGCAATAGCAGCAGCACCACCAGCAGCTGTAGCACACACCCTCTTCTTCTTCCCTTCTTCTTCTCCTTCTCCTGCATCCTAGGATCCCTAGTGGTATAATCTTTAAACTTGACTTCTTGCTTTTGCAAAATATGGTTATTTAAGCTTAAGATTAGTGTTTAATATGATTTAGTGCTAGTTATGGTGATTTAAGTGGAGATTTGGCCAAGTGATGGTTTTTATGGTTAGTGTAGCTTAACTAAGTGTTTACAAGGCCATTTAAACTAAGTTTTGCACCATATTTCACTAAAATACCATAGGGTTTCAATTTAGTGTAATTTAGTGTTTTAGTGTAGATATTTAGCTTTTTGGGATCTGTTATTGACCCGAGTGCTTCAAACAAAATCTTAGTTAACTGGAGCACACTCTTTAGACCTTGATCACACACACAGAGCACGAGACCCCCTACCCACTTTCTGGCCGCAATTTTGTTCATTCTGGCTGCAATTTGCGGCCAGATGATGGTGTTTGTGTTGGGGTTGGGTTTGTGGGAGTCTGCTGTATACATAAGGGTTTTGGTATATGCAACTTTTTATATTTTCACTCGAGTCAAAATCTGGAACTTAAAAACCCTTTTTCGATACTTTTTAACTCGTGCGACACGTGCGTTTTGTATGTTGGGTCTATGGTGCACTACGCGACACAGTGAGTCGGGGTGGTTTCTGATGAGGTTACATACGTTTTGACGTATCGAGCGCACGCGCGTTTAGTTTCCACGCGAGTTTTTTTTCCTTTGATTGTGATATCGCATTTTTTTGCAGGTTTTAGCCTTATGTGTATTACTTGTATGTTTCTAGGGTCGATCACGGAGACGTAGGACGCGACACGGAAGGAAAAAGCGGTGGTTGGACCCAGCTAGCATGATATCTTGGGTGAGTAGATGTAACATCTACGGGGGGAAATCGTTTAGATGGCACTAGACGCCCGATAGTTCAGATAGTTACAAACTTATAGTGGTATTAGTAATTATGAGTATAGTGTCTACTTAAATATCTTGCTGCATTCATGGTCCTATATATTTACATACATGTGCGAACTCATTTCATAGGACACTTGCACCATTGCCGGGGATTTTATGCAGCACGAGCTCTATTCATGCGGACACACACGCCTTGGTAATTGCTATGCCACAACACTAGATACCTTGTATAACCTGAAATCTAGAACAATTTCACCAATATGATGCTTAAACCTGTGCTAATGCATTTAAATTCCTCGGGATGAACATGTAGGATTGCTATTCATATGCATGTACCTCATTACATCATTCGTTCATGCCTAGCCTATTAGTCATACATTGCAGTTCGACCTGTTGATACTATAGGCATTCATTATCATTGACATATGCACTTATGATAATTTTCTTGAGGATTTCAGCACTTGAGTTTTATGAGATTTTGGGGAAAAGCCGCAAGGATTTAATACACCTGATATTATTTTAAAACATCGAAAGTTGCGGTTTTTATCGTGATATGATACATGTGTTGTCCACCAAGAGTTTTCTGTTGGATTTCGAGACCCGTTTCGAGGAGTTGGATGAACCATCTCGGGTATATGGTGGGCTCGTTAAGGTACCATGGGGCAAGAAGATCGAGGTGTAGACGATGAGCCTGGCAGGGGGCAGACTGCCTACCGGTGATTGTTGGCGCGGCGGATATCTAGAGGATACTGACCGTGGCCGTGAGATGTTGAGATATTGATACCTTAAGATGGGTCAGCCGGACGGCTGAGACCTGAGATACTATGATATGGATACATGAGATTTGAGATAGTTGTTTGAGGTGTCGATGCTGGACACGGATTTCTGTTGATTCTATTGATATTATGCTGATATTTAAAAAGAGTTTTCTAAGAAGAAAATATTTATTTCTCATATCAACATATTCAGATCACGAGTTGATTCATGTTGCATACATACCTGCTAGCACACCATGCCAGATAGTATTGTACATTGATTCATGTTGCATACATACCTGCTAGTATATCATGCCATATCAGTATTGTTGATGTTATGACACTTGCATGCATGCTTACGATAGCCTCTATAGATATTATTTATTGCTCACGAGTTGGCAACTCACCCTTGTTGTACCACAGCCTTTTTGCAGGTCCGCTCTGTCAGCACAGTAGCGGCGGACGCACTTGCTCCTTTTGCCTGGACCTGAGGCTTTTGCTCGTAGGTGGGTTGTGATATCATTTTGGTTTCCAGCTTGTATATTCATTGTATCTAGAGTACTCCATCTACTGTATCTACTGTACCTATTATTGTATTGATGTATATTGACCTAGAGATGAGACAGTGAGATTTGTGGACATTTATATTGTATTTTGGGGTCGAGCTCACTTGAGCCGACATGATGTTTATTACTTGGGCCTTTACTACTTATTTTGCACATTCCTGATTTACATTGCATGGGATTTGAGTCCGCTTCGGTGAAGAGCTAGCTCCCGCTTGGGGATGCCTTATTTCATGTAATCTATTTATATATTTCTGTTTTGTACCCGTTTGGGGGCCAGTTTTTACAAAGGAGACTCTGCCGGAATTTTCGGGAAATGGATGTTGCTTTTAAAAAGCTTGATGTGACTTATTGGATTAAAACCGCTTTTAATAAATTGGGTTTTCTTCACTCTTTTGCTTAAATGGGTTTTGATTTCTGGGCTTTGGCTTACTTAGATTGCGTACGCCTTGAGACGTTTCATAATTTAAGTGCCAGTCACGTTTCGTACCCTTCGGGTCATGACACTCGACATGATGGCCATGGGACCGCTTTGAACCTTAGGGTTTGCGGCAGTTTAGCGGTGCCATCAGTGAGGCTTGGATTTTCCCTTCTACGGCTGGTCCAGAGGTACTGTGGTATGTACCAGATATTTTTAGACTGGGCTCAGGTGTTGAGACTTCGGAAAATTTTGGGACCTTGATGACTCGATCGAAAAGTTTAGCGTCGTCCGGAGATCATGTGATAAGAGACCAGTAAGCTGACCAGCTTCAGATAGAGGACCTCACCCAGATGCGTTATGAGTTGATCGAGAACGGACGAGTATTGAGTATTCCTCAGATGGTTGGGATGAGTTCCTAAGGACGTGTTCGGCCAGATATCTTCTACAGAGTGATGAAGATACCGAGTTCATGACTTCGAGTCCGTGTGAGAGACTCCGGATTAACCGTGGCCGAGAACAGTTGCAGTGCACAGATAGCATGGCGTGACGTCATAGTGGACGATAATACATACGAGTGGAAGTAGAGGTTCGTGCGAGACGCTGACGAGCTGTTGTTACTCCTCGTCGAGATTATAGATCTGATATGCATACAGAGGCATTGGGATATGACCAGTCCCCGAGAAAATGTTCTGCTGAGAACGCAGATATCCAGAAAGTGAGAAAAGATTATGTGAGAGTGCCAGCCTCCATACAGTTCGGCATAAGCGGGATCCGAAGAGACCTTGAGCTGGATTCTTTCCAGGACATTGCTGCAATGAGATTTTCACCCAGGATCAGATGTATCACGTGTATTTAGAGGGCTAGAGGCCGACGCCAGTGACGTGCTGGTTTACGAGTGGTCATGCTAATTGGCCGATAGATGACCAGAGAAGTGCCGGAACCGAATCGTTTCTGTTAGCACACCGGACCAGGCCGACGAGCCGATGGATTGTGAGATTGGTAAATCCACAGAGAAGATAAGGACCCAGAGACCGAGGATGCCAGACCATGAGCAGTATAAGTCCACGTTACCCGTCCCGGTTCTTACGGGGATGCGGAAATGGCAAAAAACAATTTTTATGGCAAGGTTACATGGACTAGAAAATAGGATCTTTGCTAAACAAAAACCTAGCAAACTAACTATAAGTTTAACTACTATGTTAGAGGGTTATACCTAGGTCTTGAACTCCTTCTCTTCTTGCTCCTTGGAGTGTTTGGAACGGCTCCACCTCGTAGTCTCCTTGTTGTCGAAGAAGGATCCACCCGAAAGCTTCTACCTTGAGCTCCTACCTCAACCGAGAGGCAACTAAAGTGCTTGGCTTGCTAGACCTAGAACTCTAGAGTGAGTAGAGAAGAGTTTTTAAGGTTTTATCTCAATAGCTCATGCTTCTCAATACAAGAGACATGAGAGCTTTGAGAGAGAGGAAGAGGGTGAGCTTTGGATGAGAGAGAGTGATCAAGTGAGAATCAGCTTGACTTTTTACAACCATGCTCACAAAAGAAAGAATAATGATGATAATAATAATAATAATTAAGAATTGTGATGGTTAGTTTCAATGACCATTATCATTTCATGCATTTAATGCATTTTGCAAAGAACAAGAAGCATCATTGAAATGAAATGATGATGGTCAACAAGTCTACAATGGTCAACCGGTCGACAAAGTCAACAAGTCAACAAAAGTCAAATGTTCAACTCAACCATGGCACAATAATACTTAATTAATATTATTAATCATATTTCTTATTCTCATTAGGGTTTAGAAAAAAGTCAACGGTCAACAACCCTAATGAGAATTCTCTGCCTCTGCCTCTGTCAACTGTGCATACACACCCGCATCCGTGTTCCGAGGAACACGAATACAATGTGATAAAACCAATCCCTAAACATACACTAGGATCTGGCTTAAAGCAAAGCCCATTAATAATAACTGCCCGGACACCAAACGTGCACAAGTGCGCGGATGTGAACGAACCCTGTCGCAAAACCATGCGACCTCTACTCTGTTTTGCCCAAAGGCGAATAGCTCTCTGTGTGGGACTCTAAAGACTCGACACTACGCTGGTAGTGGGTTTAACCACAGGCCGCAAGCGGTACTAGCTGTAGGTAACGGTCCCCAGGTAGATGCAGATAAGAAGACTGATGAGGTGAACCCATCCGGACTCCTACTGAGCCTGAATGTGACAATCTCCATACAGTCCGGCATGTTCATCTGAGAATATCGCATGGCGGGTCTAGGGGGTGGTAAATGTCAGTCCCTTAATAGCGGTACAAGTTGTGTCGGAGTGTAGCCCAGAACACCCTGAGATAACACTGGAAAACCTACCAGTATATCTCGCTTGCCCTGGCCAGGGACGACTATGTGTAATGGCTCTCCTTGACACAGCGCGATATCAACCCCAAATACCAGAAGAGATGAATCCTGTCTAACCGTCACTGCCTCCAAGTGCTTCGGTACTGCACCCAGCTGCTACCTGTTTGCACGACTCATTTGAGTCATGGTAGGGTAGCAATCTAAAAACAGTTGGAACACACTCGAGACGAAGTGACAGTGTCAAGTCAGCGGACTAAGCTGTACTCATGTCACCTGGGAACTGATAACTGATGATAGGTATAGTACCAACCAACAGTTCCCGATGAGTCCTGTCCAGTGTACTCGTAACCTCACGAGCACCCGCATACTATCTCAAGTACGATGTACTGACGGCTGTGGGACAGACCATCTCCCCTGCTAGGATGAGAAGCGCGTACGCTAGTCTACTCCGGAGTATCGATGCCCTTTCTCGATAATCCTACGACTAGTGACCTGTATAAGGATGTGCTTGTAGATTACCCAGCCCCCACTAGTGTGACTGCCATCACAACGCTGGTAATCAAGCAAAGATCCTAAGGGCTCCACTAATGTGTATAGGCGATATGCTAAAAGAAACACATGCACATATTAAAGTAGAAACAAACCAAGTAGCATACTACCATTTCGAGAAAGATTGTCTATACAACTGTGAATATCCCAAGCTTCCATCAAGTAATATACAAACTAGTATGATACAGTAATTGTTAGTTATATGTATGCCGTAGAGGACATTACTGTACATACGATGTATATTGTAATGGATGCTTGGACATATATAGGGAGGACTTTCTTGCTCGACATGATAGTATGCTATCTGGTTGTACTTTATCTTAACATGTACTCTGATTGTCTCTATGTTACATGTTGATAAAGCCCTTAGGATATGTACTCGACTACTGGGACTATGATGAGATCGTACTAGTGGGGCCACGGTAGTCGACTAGTACATCCTATAACTGTTCCTAGTCGAGGGTGTATCGAGACAGGGCATCGATGCACTAGAGTAGACTAGAGTATACGCAGCTTGACCCATTTAATGGGCGATGGATGATCCCATATCCATCGGTGTTTGACATCAAGGATGGTGTACGGTTGCTCAGTAAAGACTGGGTATACTGGACGGACTCGCCGAGATCTCCCAGATGGTATTATACCTCACGTCAGATGGCAGTTCTCCGGTGACACTGGTACAGAGTAGTCTGTTGATCCGAGATCGTCATAGAGTCTTGTGTGATTCCCACTATGGTTTGATTTCCATCATACCACGTCCAAGAGGGAATGCAAAAAGGTGGCTTTTGGGTACAGTCCCGAATCACATGGAGGCAATGAGCGATAGGAGGGGATTCGTCTCTCCCGGTATAGGGAGTTGATGTTGCGCTGTGTTCGATTGGCTATAACTGGAAATCCCTGGCCAGGGTTGCTGAGATTTACTGGTAAGTGTTATTAGTAGTTTCTCGAACTATTATAGACCTCATATCGACATGACTTATCAAGCTACTGGGGTCTGACGTTTACCACCCCTAGGAGAGATATGCGATATATCAGACGACGAGACCGGACTGTACGGGAGTGTTACTGATTGGATTCACAGGAGAATGTACAGGCTTTCTTTTTGATCTTCTGAGCGCTCAATACCTGGGTGGCTGTTACGTTTAGCTGAACGCTTGCAGCTTGTGGGTGTTTGATATGATCATCACCTACTGCCGGCGTATTGACGATTCTTTAGAGTCCTACACAGAGGTTTCTTGACTCAGGCGAAACGGAGTAGGGGCACGAGGATAATGCGATATGAGATACCATATTCTATTCTCGTGATATTTGATATCAGCCGGGTCATCGGATCAAGTGTTGATTCGATGAATCGGTAAATGATATATTAGTCGGTTATATGCGATATAGCCGGATTGTCGGATCAAGTGTTGATTCAATAATTTAATGAATAATAATATATATGATATATTAAATTACATTAACTAATATTAGCTCACTAAAAGATTCATTTTCTCACTCGGGTAATACATTGATATATATGCAATATATGTTAATTGTATTATTTAATTTTGTTACAATAAATATTATATATTTGATATATAATATTGTAACATGATATGATTACTAATGCAACATGTTTAGTGGAGATTAAACAAGATTAGGGTTTTATTTGGGTTAGTTCATTCATGAACCTTCTAGAAGGTTTCTTTTTGTTTTTGCAAAGATATTTTCAAGTGACTCATTCTTAACCCAACCCAAACCCTTACCCTTGGTTAATTCTCTACAAGGGTTAGCCTAGTCATGGTTAACCATGGTTGCATTATTAATCATTATCTTCTTTTCATTATTCATCACAAATGAATAATCATCTTCTTTCTTCTTCTTTTTCCATAGAAAAGCTTTCTAGCTTTTTGCTAAGTGATGAAAATGAGTGAGAAATAGAAAACAAATAAGAGAAAAAATCCTACTTCATCATCCTCATCTACCCTTGCCCTTTAGATGAGAGTGTTCACTTCATTTAGTGAGTGAGAGCTTGTGTTAATGAAACTTCAAGGTAGATCATCATTGTTTTTGAAGATCGGAAGCAAGCTTGCACCTTTCTCTTCATGGAACCTCTCGAGAGTCCGGATACACGATGATCGCAGCGAAGGGACCTAAACACGGAGCTTAAGAAGTGAAGGACCGGATCTACAAAGGTTGTAATTGTAAGTCGATGTACAACACCCCACGACTTGCGGGGAGGCGGAAATATGAAAAACGATCTTGTTTATATGCTAAACATCGACTAACCGCATGAATCGAAGCTAAACGATAACTAACAACAAACATAGAAGTTAACAACTACTATGTAAAGGGATTATACCTAAAGAACCGTGTCCTTCGTCTTTACGAACTCCACCTCCTCCTCGGCCTTCTCGAAGTAGTAGACGATCCACCCGAGAGCTTTACTCCAAGCTTAGCCTCTAAACTTGAGGCAACTAACTTTCTTTAAGTGCTAATCAAAGAAGCTAGGTGATATAGAGTGAGGGTTATGATTTAATTAGTCTAACTAATCCTTGTACTCAACACATGAGAGGGGAGGATTAGGGTTTGAAGAGGGAGAGCTTGAGGAGAGAGAAGATGAACATAATAATGAGAAGAGAAAATGAGTTATCATAATATATATCAAGCATTTTATTTTATCAAGAAAAGAAAAGAAAAAGATTTACAACCATGCTTGATAAATATCTTGTGGTGATTCATCTCCATGAGTCATTAAGCAATTATGAAGCATTAATGACATGGATGAATCATCAATATGACTCACTAATCTCATTCAATGTATATGCCACCTAAACCTCCTTAGTCACCACCTTCTAGAAGCTTCTCGCGCAATTACGAGAACGCCCCTCCTTTCCGCAAAAATACGGAAAAACTTTAGACTGTATAAATCCAATAACCGGATACCAGTAACTGGCTTAAACCAAAGCCGACTGGTAAAAACTGTCCGAAAGTCGTACGTGTGTAAACACACGTATGCGTCCGAACCCTTGTCGTAAAACCATACGACCTCTATATCGTTTCGCCTGGAGTAGGGAAACTCTCTGTGTGGGACTCTAGAGACTCGACTACTACGCTGACAGTGGGTTTAACCACAGACCGCAAGCGGCACTAGCTGTACGTAACGGTCCCCAGGTAGATGTCGATAAGAAGGCCGATGAGGAAACCCATTCGAACTCCTACTGAGTCTGATGTGACAATCTCCGTACAGTCCGGTCCGTTCGTCTAAGACTATCGCATATCAGGCCTAGGGGGGAGGCAAGCGTCAGTTCCCTAATAGCGGTATAAGTCGTGTCGGAGCGAAGCCCATTACACCCTGAGAAACTACTGGAACCTACCAGCAAATATCGCTTGCCCTGGCCAGGGACTTTGCGTAACGGCTCTCTGACACAGCGCGATATCAACCCCCAATACCGGGAGAGACGAATCCTGTCTAACCGCCACTGCCTCCAAGTGCTCAGGACTGCACCCAACTGCTACCTGTTTGCACGACTCCTTTGAGCCGTGGTAGGGTAGCAATCTAAGAACAGTGGGACACACTCGAGGCGAAGTAGCAGTGTCAAGTCTGCGGACTATGCTGTACTCATGTCACCTGGGAACTGTTTACTGACGACTGGTATAAAACCATCCAACAGTTCCCTGTGAGTCCTGTCCGGTGTACCCGTAACCCAACAAGCACCTGCATACTATCTCCAGTACGACGTACTGACGGCTGTGGGACAGACCATCTCCCCAACTGGGATGAGAAGCGTACACACTAGTCTACTCCGGATTATCGATGCCCTGTCTCGATAATCCAATGACTAGGGACCTGAATAAGGATGTGCTTGTAGACTACCCAGTCCTCACTAGTGTGACTGCCATCACAACGCTGGTAGTCAAGCAAGATCCTAAGAGCTCTATCAATACGTATACTCACATATTAAGATAGAAAAACAAAGTAGCATACTACCATGTTTAGCAAGACTGTTATATACATGTGAATATCCCAAGCTTCCATTAAGTAATATACAAACTAGTATGGTACAATAATGGCCCCTAGGGCATATACACTAACAATCTCCCACTTGCACTAGGGCCATGTACTGGTATATCGAAGACCGATGATCTCGAGTAGCCTCTCGAACTGAATCTGAGGTTGGGCCTTTGTGAATGGATCAGCAATGTTCTCTTCAGAAGCAACTCTCCGTACCTCGATCTCCTGACGATCAATGATCTCCCTGATCAGGTGATACCGCCTTAAGATGTGTCTGGACTTCTGATGGGACCTTGGTTCCTTTGCTAAAGCTATAGCTCCGTTGTTGTCGCAATACAGAGGTATTGGATCAACTATGGTAGGAACCACCTGAAGTTCTGTTAGGAACTTCTTCATCCAGACTGCTTCTTTTGCGGCATCGCAAGCAGCTATATACTCCGCTTCCATCGTCGAGTCAGCAACGGTGTCCTGCTTGGAGCTCTTCCAGCACACTGCCCCTCCATTGAGGGTAAAGACATAACCCGACATGGACTTGGAATCGTCCTTATCACTCTGGAAGCCGGAATCAGCAAAGGCCTCCAACCTGAGGTCTTTTCCGCCGTAAACCAAGAACATCTCCTTAGTCCTTCTCAGGTACTTGAGAATGTTCTTTACTGCTATCCAGTGCTTCTCCCCTGGGTCTGACTGATACCGGCTTACCACGCTCAGTGCGTAAGCTACATCTGGTCTGGTGCACAACATCGCATACATTATAGAGCCTACCGCAGAAGCGTAGGGTATAATAGACATGCGTTCCCTTTCCAAATCAGTCTTGGGAGACATCTCTTTGGAGAGGGTGATTCCGTGACAAGCCGGTAGATTACCGCGCTTAGAATCTTCCATACTGAATCTTTTCAGTACAGTGTCGATATACCTGGACTGCGAAAGTCCCAACATCCTCTTGGATCTATCACGATGGATCCGGATCCCCAGAATGTAAGAGGCATCACCCAGGTCTTTCATGGAGAACCTGTGTGACAAGAATCCTTTGACAGATTGTAGCATAGGAATGTCATTTCCTATCAATAGAATGTCATCCACGTACAAGACGAGGAATACGACACTTCTGGCTACAACTTTACTATATATGCACGGTTCATCTGGATTTTTAATAAAGTCATATTCTTTGACTGTCTCATCAAAACAGATGTTCCAACTCCGCGATGCCTGCTTTAGTCCATAAATGGACTTAAGCAGCTTGCATACTTTCCCGCTGCTCCCACTCTGATTGAATCCCTCTGGCTGATCCATATAGACGCACTCTTCTAAATTTCCATTTAGAAAAGCCGTCTTTACGTCCATCTGCCAGATTTCATAATCATGGAAGGCAGCAATAGCAAGAAAGACCCGAATGGATTTAAGCATAGCCACTGGAGAAAAAGTTTCGTCATAGTCCAAACCAGGTCTTTGACGAAAACCCTTTGCAACAAGTCTAGCCTTATAGGTTTCCACCTGTCCATCTACACCAATCTTTTTCTTGAAGATCCATTTGCATCCTATGGGTTTTACCCCATCTGGAGCAAAGTCCAAAGTCCATACTTTGTTGGTGTACATGGACTCCATTTCGGTCCGCATTGCATATAGCCATCGTACCGAGTCGCCGCTCTGGATGGCCTGCTGGAAGTCAGTAGGTTCATCATCATCTATGATGCAATCCTCTCTATCCCCATCTATGAGAAAACCGTAGTATCTCTCAGGCGGATGAGACGGCCTACTACTCCTGCGGAGGGGTGCGGGAATGTCCTGTTCTTCTTGAACTACCGGTTCTACCAAACTTTCAGTATTAGTTTGTGGTTCTGGAATTTCTTCCAGTTCTATTTCGCTCCCACTTGATTCCTTTTCTAAAAACTGATGTTCTAGAAAATGGGTATTACGAGAAACAAATACCTTTTGTTCCTCTGCGTAATAGAATAGATATCCCCTGGAGTTCTTTGGATATCCCATAAACTTACACTTTACTGATCATGCCTCGAGCTTGTCCACATGCTGCTTTTTAACAAAAGCTGGACATCCCCAAATCTTTATATACTGTAGATGGGGTTTCTTCCCGCTCCACATCTGATATGGAGTGGTAGGCACAGTCTTGGTAGGAACCATGTTCAAAAGTTATGCCGCTGATTCTAGCGCATAACCCCAGAAAGATCGTGGTAACTCAGCATTACTCATCATGGATCGTACCATATCCAATAGGGTTCGATTCCGTCTCTCCGATACACCGTTATGCTGTGGAGTGTATGGAGGAGTAAGCTGAGAGAGAATTCCTTTCTCTTTTAGGTAACCTAGTAACTCGGCACTCAAGTATTCACCACCTCGATCAGATCTAAGTGTCTTGATATTTTTGCCGGTTTGGTTTTCTACTTCATTCTTATACTCATTGAATTTCTCAAAAGCATCGGATTTATGTTTCATCAGATAAATGAATCCGTATCTTGAGTAATCATCCGTGAAAGTAATGAAATAGGAAAAACTACCTCTTGCATGTGTAGACATTGGACCGCATACATCGCTGTTTATGAGTCCTAAGAGCTCGCTCGCTCTTACTCCATGTCCAGTAAATGGAGTCTTTGTCATCTTTCCTTTGAGACAAGATTGACACGTGTCATAAGTTTGATATTCGAACGAGTCCAAATATCCTTCTCTATGCAACTTAGTCAACCTTCTCTCATTGATGTGACCCAGTCTACAATGCCATAAGAAAGCTTTATTTAAATCTAGAGACTTTCTTTTAAGTGTGTTCTGGACATTGAAAATTTGGAGTTGGTTTAAAACATATATACCGTTATTTAGTGTACCGGACCCAATCAAACCATGATTAAGGTGGATGTTAACAACATCTCTTACAAACGTGAAATCATAACCTTTATTTGATAACAAGGAAACTGATATGATATTACACGTTAAGCTTGGTACAAAAAAACAGTTATGTAAAACCAAAATGTGTCCACTTGTCAATCCTAGGTGATAATCCCCGACGGACGCAGCTCCCACGCTAGCTCCGTTAGCAACCTTTAGGGTCATATCACCTTCCTTCAGCACTCTACGGTTTCTCAATGCCTGCAATGAATTGCAAATATGAGATCCTGATCCGGTATCCAATACCCAGGAAGTAGAGTTGATCGACAGACAATTCTCAATTACAAACACACCTGAAGTCGAAGCCACAGCTTGCTTCGGTTCCTGGTTCTTGGCGTTCCACGCCTTGCAATCCTTCTTCCAGTGCCCTTTCCTGTGACAATGGAAGCACTCTTCCTGGCCAACTACCGGTACCGCAAACTTTTTCTTGCCCTTCCCTCCCACCTTACTAACACCTCCTCTAGGTTTGGTGGCGGCCTTCCTCTTCCTTCCTTTGGCCCTAGCCTTGGACCCGGAAGAAGATGCACCGCTAACAAACATAGCAGGTGTTTTCCTTGTCTTCTGCAAGGTGCCCTCTGCACTCCTTAACATGAAGTTCAACTTCTTTTCTTTGAATGTTGAAGTTCAGGATAAACTGGGCGTAGGTGTGAGGAAGGGACTGGAGAATAAGGTCTGTATAGAGCTCATTATCCAAAGTCGTCCCAAGGTCTGCGAGCTCTTCAATATAGCCGATCATCTTCAGGACATGTTCTCCTACCGATGACCCGACAGCCAACTTCGCTCGAAACAAGTTCTTAGAGGTCTCGTATCTTGCTATACGAGATTGCTCTCCATAAAGTTCCTTTGTATGGAGAAATATGCCATCTAGGTCCATATCCTCGTGCCTCCTCTGATGTTCATTGTTCATCGAGGCAAGCACGATGCACTTGGCTTTTGCGCAATCTAAATCCCAGGTTTTGCGGATTTCCTTATCCGCATTGCTGGATTTGGGACCAGGGACAGCAGGTGCCGTAGCGGTGAGGACGTACCCCAATTTGTCATAGGTCAAAGCCATTTTGACATTCCGCAGCCAATCTTTATAGTTTGGCCCTGTCAGTATATTTTTCTCTAAAAGTAACTTAAGTCCAGTCATTTTCAGGGTTGCTGCAATTAGGAGAGAGAGAAGAAAACTCTTTAGCATGATGCTCTTGCAAGTTTAGAGTGGTTTTTAGTTTATCTAAACTGGATGGCTCCCACTGTTTCTCGAATCCTTCCTCAAACCATAAAAGAAGAATTAGCCAGGACTATTCTCACTGTACAATTCTTGCTTAACCGTTCAGCCAGGCTAGTGTCGATACTTCGAGGGAGATTTTCCAACGCTTTCGCGAAGTTCCTTAATTAAATAACCTCTTTTCTCTGGGGGCGTAACCCCGCTGACACCTTTCTGGACACCTACTTGGTTTATAGCATTGATCGTTAAGTGACGAATCTCCTGATAAGTAGTATATACTCACAGTAGGATCGGGATCCAAATATCATTGTATGATAATGTTGAAGGAATCCTACCAACATTCATCAAACTCCAAATGGTATGCAACTCTTTGCAAATTTCAGTTTCTTTAGAAATTCCCGATATATATTTTTCTGCCCCATGCTCTTATGACCTTGGCGTTAGGTCAAAATGTCATAAGTCACATGTCAAGTTCTACCCCTCATTATCTTGTCAATTTGAACCCATCCGTATATATCCTTGACGTTCGGCCAAAGTGATAATACGACTGTCCCAAACTAACTCATCTATCTATGCAACAAATGAATACCCAGTAGCTACCAAACACTATGCCTTGGCGTTAGGTCAAAATACATAGCTTGAATACTACTGAATACCCAGATGAAATGACGGAGGGCTATGAATGGTTTTGGCGAAACCGTGAACGTAGTGAACTTGATATAACCGAAGGAACCTGATAGCTTTTAAAAGGAGTGGTTAAAGCTCCGCATTTAAAAATATCTGTTTTTAAAATTAACCGAGTGGTTTCTTTTAAATTGTTCCAACGATTAAACTTATTGGTTTATTTTCTTTGCATTATAAATAATGCGTCCCATCATTAACCTATCATTACAGAAAACAACGAAAATACAACGTCCTCTTATGCCATCCGCATTCGCCACGGGGTCCCGTCATCACCCGTTAGGTTACTTAACTAACGACAGAGCGGGGGCTGGGCTAGCGCGGGTGTAAAACATAAGTGACGTCTAAATAGCTATCATATATAGATATTGTACATTCGTCAGACGCAATAATAGGCATTCCAGATCACAGATGAACTTTATTGGATTTGCAAGCAATCCGTGTTTGTTTTGAGCCTGCAACAAAAGACGGATTACACAGTTGTGATGAATAGCCATTACCCCACCCAAGACCCCAACGGGTACAGCAAACTACCCACCCGGCAGTTTGTGCACCCCACCTTGGGTCTGTCCTAGGAGCAAAAACAGTAAAATGAAATAATACAACGGTGGCTACAACCGCAACCTGGATGTGCCCCGCAAAATAATATTACAACAAATTACATTTACATCAAATGAATTAAATAATAACCCATCACATAACCCCGGCTATACATCACAACATTCTAACACAGTTCATATACACAAACAGATAAAATCATTACAGAAATGTGCAACCCCCTGCCAACCGACATACTAGCAGTTAGGGGAGGTTTACGAACACATTATACAAACACAGATATAATCCAACAAGCAAATACTGTATAATTTCGATCGATTAAACACTTTTAATTTTGCTCCAATACTTCTCTGTAAATCTGAAACCTGAGCAAAAATAAAATATTCCAGAAAATACCAAATATCACAGAGAAGCAATACAGGAAAATTGGGTTCCTGAATCGCCAACTCGGCGGCGGAATCGCGGCGGAACGGAGGGATCCGCCGTGGTTCCGCGGCGCTTTAGGCGATTCAGGGGCCCAATTTTCTTGGGTGTTCTTCTACTGTCTTTTCAAGCTTTCTGAACATCCCTGAAAAAATTTTGGACTTCATTTAAAAATCGACAGAAACTTGTGATTTCGGGCTTTTCCGGTTTCGTTTTTTCCGTTCGAAATTCATACAAATTTGCAAGTAAGTTATTTATTGTTTAGCGAGGTTCTGATACCACTGTAAGTCGATGTACAACACCCCATGACTTGCGGGGAGGCGGAAATATGAAAAACGATCTTGTTTATATGCTAAACATCGACTAACCGCATGAATCGAAGCTAAACGATAACTAACATCAAACATAGAAGTTAACAACTACTATGTAAAGGGATTATACCTAAAGAACCGTGTCCTTCGTCTTTACGAACTCCACCTCCTCCTCGGCCTTCTCGAAGTAGTAGACGATCCACCCGAGAGCTTTACTCAAAGCTTAGCCTCTAAACTTGAGGCAACTAACTTTCTTTAAGTGCTAATCAAAGAAGCTAGGTGATATAGAGTGAGGGTTATGATTTAATTAGTCTAACTAATCCTTGTACTCAACACATGAGAGGGGAGGATTAGGGTTTGAAGAGGGAGAGCTTGAGGAGAGAGTAGATGAACACAATAATGAGAAGAGAAAATGAGTTATCATAATATATATCAAGCATTTTATTTTATCAAGAAAAGAAAAGAAAATGATTTACAACCATGCTTGATAAATATCTTGTGGTGATTCATCTCCATGAGTCATTAAGCAATTATGAAGCATTAATGACATGGATGAATCATCCATATGACTCACTAATCTCATTCAATGTATATGCCACCTAAACCTCCTTAGTCACCACCTTCTAGAAGCTTCTCATGCAATTACGAGAACGCCCCTCCTTTCCGCAAAAATACGGAAAAACCTTAGACTGTATAAATCCAATAACCGGATACCAGTAACTGGCTTAAACCAAAGCCGACTGGTAAAAACTGTCCGAAAGTCGTACGTGTGTAAACACACGTATGCGTCCGAACCCTTGTCGTAAAACCATACGACCTCTATATCGTTTCGCCTGGAGTAGGGAAACTCTCTGTGTGGGACTCTAGAGACTCGACTACTACGCTGGCAGTGGGTTTAACCACAGACCGCAAGCGGCACTAGCTGTACGTAACGGTCCCCAGGTAGATGTCGATAAGAAGGACGATGAGGAAACCCATCCGAACTTCTACAGAGTCTGATGTGACAATCTCCGTACAGTCCGGTCCGTTCGTCTAAGACTATCGCATATCAGGCCTAGGGGGGCGGCAAGCGTCAGTCCCCTAATAGCGGTATAAGTCGTGTCGGAGCGAATCCTATTACACCCTGAGAAACTACTGGAACCTACCAGCAAATCTCGCTTGCCCTGGCCAGGGACTTTGCGTAATGGCTCTCTGACACAGCGCGATATCAACCCCCAATACCGGGAGAGACGAATCCTGTCTAACCGCCACTGCCTCCAAGTGCTCGGGACTGCACCCAACTGCTACCTGTTTGCACGACTCCTTTGAGCCGTGGTAGGGTAGCAATCTAAGAACAGTGGGACACACTCGAGGCGAAGTAGCAGTGTCAAGTCTGCGGACTATGCTGTACTCATGTCACCTGGGAACTGTTCACTGACGACTGGTATAAAACCATCCAACAGTTCCCTGTGAGTCCTGTCCGGTGTACCCGTAACCCAACGAGCACCTGCATACTATCTTCAGTACGACGTACTAACGGCTGTGGGACAGACCATCTCCCCAACTGGGATGAGAAGCGTACACACTAGTCTACTCCGGAGTATCGATGCCCTGTCTCGATAATCCAACGACTAGGGACCTGAATAAGGATGTGCTTGTAGACTACCCAGCCTCCACTAGTGTGACTGCCATCACAACGCTGGTAGTCAAGCAAGGTCCTAAGAGCTCTATCAATACGTATACTCACATATTAAGATAGAAAAACCAAGTAGCATACTACCATGTTTAGCAAGACTGTTATATACATGTGAATATCCCAAGCTTCCATTAAGTAATATACAAACTAGTATGATACAATAATGGCCCCTAGGGCATATACACTAACAGTAATCCCCCTCACTTAGTGTTAAAATGTTTAACATGCTTGTTTTCGCCTAATCTCTAGTTTAAAGATCTCGTTTTGGTTTGTTCAGCACGGCTAAATTTTAAATCGGGCATGGTTGATGCCTCATAGACCCTTGTGCGCGTGCCTAGCAACCCAACAGTGGTATCAGAGCCAAGCTAGAGCTTTTGGTAAAGTCTGAGCGAAGTTTAAAGTTCGATCGAACCCCGAAACCCCAAAACATACCCTTCTTTGGAAATTTTGTAAAACTATTGATTTTTTCATATTAAAAATACTCAAAAAAATCAGCAGGGTATTTTAGGAATTACTGTGAAATACGAGATCTTAATTCCACTAAAGGGCCACGGAACCGCGGCAATTCCTTGCTTGCGCGGCGGTTCCGCGGCGGAATAGTAGAATTAGGGTTAGGGTTTTGTACAGTAACTTCAGTACCAACTTCCTGATTCTTCTGGGAATTTTTAATTCTACTCAAGTGTTGAGTTTTCTGGGTTGTATTGGGGTCTCGTTGTTTCGATCGGATAATTTAACTTCGTTTAAGTTTTTTCCGGATAATTTGAGAAACTGTTAAAAAGTTCGAACGGATATTAATAACTCACTTTTTCCCCTGTCGGAAATTTTTTCAAAAGTTGGATTTTTTCTCGAGTTTGAAACTTCCGGAAAATCATGCAAGTAACGCGGTGGACCCTCTAGAAGACAACAAACCTTAACTCGATTATGTGACCGTCTTGAACTGCCTCTGAACCTTAGGATTTGGGGCAGTACGACGTTGCAACATGTGAGGCGTTGGCTTGACCCTTCTACGGCTGGACCATCGGTACTGTAGCATGTGATGGATATTTTTTGAACTCCGCTCAAATGTTGAGCTATTGGGAAAACTTGGGTGTTTGATTATTCGATCGGAAAGTTTAACATTGTCTATTTATCTGGATTGTGATACAATATTTGGAATCCATAAGTAGTCATGAGATAATTAATTTGAATGTTATAAATCTAGCACTTTAGTCTCAGATGATCGGTTGCCATGGGATTTTGATGCGATCAAAAGTCCGTTGCAATCATGTAGCATACGCGGATACTTGCCGGGTAAACTTAATAGAGAGTCACGCCCCATAGCCCCGACTAAGTGACTGTAGGAGAACACCGTCGCCAAAAGAATCCGTTCGGATGCTCGCGGCAGCGGTGTTCCGCCTTACTGCACTTCGTCGACGGCATCCGGGGGTGCGGCCGTCTACTAAAGTTTGCGTCGAGCATTCGATCAGGATGTCGGGAATCTTGTTGAATTGCCCGACTTGATATTGAAAAGATTTTTCGATAATGATACTAAAATGCGGGGTTTATAATTATTCAGCATGCGATGTCTAAGGAATTCATTTGGTTAGGCATGCGATGTCTAAGGAGGTTGCGGATTCCAACTGTTGTAGTTTTACACTTTCTTTTCTGTGACCGTATGCGTAGTATGTGGTGTATCGCCGGCTTAGTTTCTATACATCAACAACAATCGGGATACGCATGCTTGGTTACGTTGATGATATGAGATATTATGTGTTGCTGTGATATGTTATATTGGATCGTCGTGTTTTGAATAGCCGGGGTTTTATGTGAGATGAGGGTTTTTATTTTCATTCATGTAAAATTCATTTGTATGTAATATTTTTTATTGGGGTACTTCCGGGCTGAGGATGATGTCACCATTGTATATTATTTACTTTTCCGCATTAGGTAGACCCAAGGCGGGGGGCACAAGTAACCGGGTTCTAGGGTCCAGTGGGAGACCATCTCGAGGAGTCGAGACCGGGTCTCCTAACCCTAGAATTGGCAGTGTTGCTTGCCGCTCTCGTAAAGGTCTAGGGATATGGGTTTGGCTATTCATCGCGACCGTGGAATCCGTGTTTTATACAGGCTCGTATTAAAAAACGGACGTCCTAGTATATCCAATATTTCATATATGTTCTTCTCCTGCAATGTTCTGTGATGAGATCATATTACTGTCTGAGACGAATATTTATATTATATATATGAGATATATGTTATATTGCAGATTTCGTTTCAAATGTGATGCTTGTGAAGCATAATAAAATGGGACTTCATTAAGGAGCTTAATGAAATAAAAGAAACCTAAGATGTTGTAGAAACTTGTTTAAAAACTGGTAGCTCTAGTTCTTGCTTTGCATAGTGGTTTTCCTTGTAGAACATCCGGCACCTTATTCGATAAGGAAAGAAACGAGATCCTGTCACCGGGAGTGACCTCTTTAGTGAAACTAGTAGATGCTACAAACTCGGTTTGTCTTTTGATTGCTTCAATAGTTCTTGCTTTGCATAATGGTATTTGTGAAATATCCTGCACCTTATTCGTTGAGGAAAGAGCCGACGATCCCTTCACCGGGAGTGACCTCTTTAGCGAAACTAGAAAAGCCTAAAAAACATTCCATTTGAAATCACTCGATTCGACAACGATATCAAGTTCATTACGCAAAGGGTTTTCTTAAAAACCTGTCATAGCCTTCCGTAATTTCAGATAAGTAATAGTTAGTATTCGTACTACGTTTACTGATCTCTGTCAAGGCGTAGTGTGCGGTAGCTGATTAGTGCTTATCTGTATAAACATATGATGTGATTGATTTAGGGTAGTCATGTGACCATATTGACCTCTGTCAGGGGTCGTGCGGGTGGGTTTACTTCAATCAGGAAATGACGGGTTGAACTTGACTAGAAGCCTATGGTTTGTTGACCTCTGTTAAGGTCATAGGATGCTAGGGGTAAAATATTATTGAGAATTTCAAGTGTTGAAATTTGCAATGAGATTGTATACCTTCTATGAGATAGTTGGATCCCGATACCCGCTGCGAGTAAGAGTTACTCCTGGGAGTGTTTTACACATTACAATTAGCCGATCAAGTAGGTGTCTAGAAAGGTGTTAATGGGGTTACGCCCCTGGGAAAACAAGGTTTATTTTAATTCGGTCCGTGCGAAAGCACGGGGAACCTCCCTCAAAGCACCGACACTGGCCTGGCCGAAAGATTAGTGAATTTGTAGCATGTAATTAATCAGGGCTAGTCTTTCCTTTTAGAGTTTGAAGGAAGATTTGACTAAAACAGTGGGAGACATCCTGATTAGATAAATTGATAACCAATCTAATCTTGTAAAATCGCACGCTGAGTGTTTTCTTCTCTCTCTCTCTCCTGTTTACGACTATGTCACGCCTTAATCAAGATAATAATACGGATATATTGACCGAACCCGCTTGTTATACTAAGCTGGGGAACGTTGGTCCCGCTCCAACTTATAATTATTATAAGACAGAGCAGGAAATTAGGGATTACCAGAATTCCCGTGCCGCCCAAAAAGTACATGTTGATGCATCATCTTCGGGTGTGTTCATTACACAGAGCTGTTTCTCAGTATCCTTTACGTCCTGGGTATATGATACCGAATCAGGATCCCACATATGTAATTTGTTACATGGGCTATAGATAGGTAGAGAACTGAGAACGGGTGATAAGTTTCATGAGATAGAAACGGTGCAAGTGTTGCAGCCAAGTCTGTTGGTCACTATCACCCTGTATTACCAGAATACATTGATTCTGAACGAATGTTATTAGATACCGAACCTGATATACAACATCATATCAGTCTCTTTATAAGTAATGAAAGGATATAATTTTGTATTGTTGGATAATGTTTTAAACATTTCCTATATCAAGAGTTGATCGGCTCAGGCACGTTATCTAAAAGCATTGACGTTCTAAATCAAACTACAGTTCTTAGTATACAGAACACACACAAGAGGAAGAGTTCAGAAATGAACGAATCCTTCTTGAGACATTGTAGACTAGGTCATATCAATGCGACCCGACTAGCCGAAGTTACACATAGATGCATATTTAAATTAGTTTGAATTTACATCTTGTGAAACTTGCCGGTCATGTCACAGAGATAAGATGACCATAGCTCCGTTTATTGGAAACAGAGAAAGATTTAGTGAACTCTTGGGATTGATACATGCTGATGTATGAAGGTCCCCTGTCTACACATGCCAAGACCGGTTCTTTGTACTTCATTAGATTCACTGATGATCTCTCAAGATTCAGACATATGTTCCTGTTGAAACACAAGTCCGAAGCTTTTGAGATAATTAATGAATATGAGTTAGAAGTAGAGAACCAAAAACGGGTATAAGGATTATGTCCTTTGATGAGATCAGGGAGGAGAATACTTGAGCACGGAATTCCTAGACTATTCTAAAGGAGAATGAGATTCTCTCTAAGCATTACTCCTCCGTATACACCATAGCACGATGGTATATCGGGGCGGAGCAATAGCTCCCTATGTTATATAGTGTGCTCTATGATGAGTACTACTGAGTTTCCTATTTCCTTTTGGGAGTTGTGCACTTGAGAAGCTGCATACCTATTGAATGTGGATTCAATAGTTTCCAACGAACCTTAGCCTCTCCGCCGATCTAGCAGGGTTCCTCACCCACCTGAGAGATACTTCGGTTTCTCTATGACAGTAGGAGCGAGGATTGCATCATGAGATGATGACCCAACTGGTTTCGAGCTGGCCATCAGGAGTGGGACTCTGTAAGAATGGCTGGATGCTTAGCGATCTGAGATGGAATCCTTATACACCAACAAAGTATGGACTTTGGTTGCTTTATCTGAAGGGTTAAATCCCCATCAGGAGCAAGTATATCTTGAGAAGATTACTTGGTGTACATGGAAAAGTTGAGACTTTCAAAGCTGTGCTTAAGTCCATCCAGATCCTGCTTGCCAGGGCTACATACCATGACTACGATATCTGATGGTTGGGTGTCATGACAGCTTTTCTAAATGATGTTTTAGAAGAAAGCGTCATGAGTACACAGCCAAAGGGCTTCATAGACAGTGGGAGCAGCGGAAACGTGTGGAAGATGCTTTATAGGATAAAGCAGGCATCGCGGAGTTGGAACATCTGTTTTGATGTGGTAGTCAAAGAGTTTGACGTCATCAAAATGGTAGATGAACCTTGTATATATAAAAAGGTAGTAGGGAGTATGGTGGTGATCCTCGTAGAGTACGTTGATGTCATACTCTTGATAGGGAAGGAGTTTCTTATGCTATGCTCGGTCAATCTCCGCTTATCACAAGGATACTCCGTATAGGATCAAAGTGATACCTCCTAAATCCTAGGCTTTGGATCTATGAGATAGATCTAATTAGATGTTAGTATACTCACTAGTTGTAGTGAGATGGTATCAATCGATCCTGGTGAGAATCACTGGAAAGGTTCCAGGGTGATAAGGACGACTGAATGTCAGTCGCAGGCATTGTCTTTACCCTCAGTGGATGGACGGTATGTTCGAAGAGTTCCAAGCTAGATACCGTGACTTACTAGACGATTAAAGGCAACATACATCGTTACCAAGGATGCTACCAAAGAGGCAGTCTGGATATATATAAGTTCATGAGATGAACTTCGTTCCTACCATTGTATGACAATGGTGTTGTGGCTTAAGCCAAGGAACCCCCGTCCCATCAGAAATCCAGATATAATTCTTAGGCAGTATCACCTGATCATGGAGATGGTTGATCTCCAGGGAGATCGAGGTTAGGAGAGTAGACACAGAGGACAAAAATGCGGATCCACTCACAAAGGCCTTTTTCCCAGTAGAGACTTTTATAGGATGGTTGAGTATGAGATACTTCAACCACAGCTAATTGTTGGGTATGTGACCACAACAGATGGCCCTAATGCAAGTGGGAGATTGTTGGTTATATGTATGCCGTAGAGGCCATTACTGTACATACGATGTATATTGTAATGGATGCTTGGACATGTATAGGGAGGACTTTCTTGCTCGACATGATAGTATGCTATCTGGTTGTACTTTATCTTAACATGTACTCTGATTGTCTCTATGTTACATGTTGATAAAGCCCTTAGGATATGTACTCGACTACTGGGACTATGATGAGATCATACTAGTAGAGCCACGGTAGTCGACGAGTACATCCAATAACTGTTCCTAGTCGAGGGTGTATCGAGACAGGGCATCGATGCACCAGAGTAGACTAGCGTATACGCAGCTTGACCCATATGATGGGCGATGGATGATCCTATATCCATCGGTGTTTGACATCAAGGATGGTGTACGGGTGCTCAGTAGAGACTGGGTACACTGGACGGACTTGCCGAGAACTTCCAGATGGTATTATACCTCACGTCAGAAGGCAGTTCTCCTGTGACACTGGTACAGAGTAGTCTGTTGACCCGAGATCGTCATAGAGTCTTGTGTGATTCCCACTGTGCTTTGATTTCCATCATACCACGTCCAAGAGGGCGTGCAAAAAGGTGGCTTTTGGGTATATTCCCGAATCACATGGAGGCAATGAGCGATAGGAGGGGATTCGTCTCTCCCGGTATAGGGAGTTGATGTTGCGCTGTGTTCGATTGGCTATAACTGGAAATCCCTGGCCAGGGTTGCTGAGATTTACTGGTAAGTGTTTTCAGTAGTTTCACGAACTGTTATAGACCTCATATCGACACGACTTATCAAGCCACTGGGGTCTGACGTTTACCACCCCTAGGCGAGATATGCGACATATTAGACGACGACACCGGACTGTACGGGAGTGTTACTGATTGGATTCACAGGAGAATGTACAGGCTTGCTTGTTGATCTTCTGAGCGCTCAATACCTGGGTGGCTGTTACGTTTAGCTGACCGCTTGCAGCTTGTGGGTGTTTGATATGATCATCAGCTACTGCCGGCGTATTGACGATTCTTTAGAGTCCTACATAGAGGTTTCTTGACTCAGGCGAAACGGAGTAGGGGCACGAGGATAATGCGATATGAGATACCGTATTCTATTCTCGCGATATTTGATATCAGCCGGGTCATCGGATTAAGTGTTGATTCGATGAATCGGTAAATGATATATTAGTCGGTTATATGCGATATAGCCAGATTGTCGGATCAAGTGTTGATTCGATGATTAATGTATAATAATATATATGATATATTAAATTACATTAACTAATATTAGCTCACTAAAAGATTCTTTTTCTCACTCGGGTAATACATTGATATATATGCGATATATGTTAATTGTATTATTTTATTTTTTTACAATAAATATTATATATGTGATATATAATATTGTAACATGATATGATTACTAATGCAACATGTTTAGTGGAGATTAAACAAGATTAGGGTTTGATTTGGGTTAGTTCATTCATGAACCTTCTAGAAGGTTTCTTTTTCTTTTTGAAAAGATATTTTCAAGTGACTCATTCTTAACCCAACCCAAACCCTAACCCTTGGTTAATTCTCTACAAGGGTTAGCCTAGTCATGGTTAACCATGGTTGCATTATTAATCATTATCTTCTTTTCATTATTCATCTAAAATGAATGATCATCTTCTTTCTTCTTCTTTTTCCATTGAAAAGCTTTCTAGCTTTTTGCCAAGTAATGAAAATGAGTGAGAAATAGAAAACAAATGAGAGCAAAAATCCTACTTCATCATCCTCATCTTCCCTTGCCCTTTAGATGAGAGTGTTCGCTTCATTTAGTGAGTGAGAGCTTGTGTTAATGAAACTTCAAGGTAGATCATCTTTGTTATCGAAGATCGGAAGCAAGCTTGCACCTTTCTCTTCGTGGAACCTCTCGAGTGTCCGGATACACGATGATTGCAGCGAAGGGACCTCAACACGGAGCTTAAGAAATGAAGGACCGGATCTACAAAGGTTGTAATCCCTCTCACTTAGTGTTAAAATGTTTAACATGCTTGTTTTCGCCTAATCTCTAGTTTAAAGATCTCGTTTTGGTTTGTTCGGCACGGCTAAATTTTAAATTGGGCATGGTTAATGCCTCGTAGACCCTTGTGCGCGTGCCTAGCAACCTTACAGTAATGGCCTCTTGGGCATATACACTAACAATCTCCCACTTGCACTAAGGCCATGTACTGGCGTATCGAAAACCTATCATCTCGATCAGCCGCTCAAACTGAGTCTGTGGTAAGGCCTTCGTGAATGGATCTGCAGTGTTATCTTCTATAGCAACCCTCCGAACCTCAATCTCCCGGCGATCCACGATCTCCCTGATCAGGTGATACCGCCTCAAGATGTTTCTGGACTTCTGATGGGACCTGGGTTCCTTCGCTAAAGCTATAGCCCCGTTGTTGTCACAATACAGAGGTATTGGATCTACAATGGATGGAACTACCTGATGTTCTGTCAAGAACTTCCGCATCCAGACGGCTTCTTTTGCGGCATCAGATGCAGCGATATATTCCGCTTCCATCGTCGAGTCAGCAACGGATTCCTGTTAGGAACTCTTCCAACACACCTCCCCTCCATTGAGGGTAAAGACATAACCCGACATGGATTTGGAGTCATCCTTATCACTCTAGAAGCTGGAGTCAGCAAAGGCCTCCATCTGGAGGTCTTTTCCGCCGTAAACCAAAAACATGTCCTTAGTCTTTCTCAGGTACTTCAGAATGTTCTTTACCGCTATCCAGTGCTTCTCCCCAGGGTTTGACTGATACCGGCTTACCACACTCAGTGCATAAGCTACATCTGGTCTGGTACACAACATTGCATACATTATAGAGCCTACCGCAGAAGCGTAGGGTATAATAGACATGCGATCCCTTTCCAAATCAGTCTTGGGAGACATCTCTTTGGAAAGGGTGATTCCGTGACAAGCCGGTAGATTACCGCGCTTGGAATCTTCCATACTGAATCTTTTCAGTATGGTGTCGATGTACCTAGACTGTGAAAGTCCTAATATCCTCTTGGACCTACCACGATGGATCCGGATCCCCAGAATGTAAGAGGCATCACCCAGGTCTTTCATGGAGAACCTGTGTGACAAGGACCCTTTGACAGATTGTAGCATAGGAATGTCATTTCCTATCAAGAGAATGTCATCCATGTATAAAATGAGGAATACGACAGTTCGTGCTACAATTTTACTATAGATGCATGGTTCTTCTGGAATTTTGATAAAGCCAAATTCTTTGACCGTCTCATCAAAACAGATGTTCCAACTCCGTGATGTCTGCTTTAGTCCATAAATAGACTTGAGCAACTTGCACACCTTTCCGCTACTCCCACTCTGAATGAAACCCTCTGGCTGGTCCATATAGACACACTCCTCTAAATTTCCATTTCAAAAAGCGGTCTTTACGTCCATCTGCCAAATCTAATAATCGTGGAAGGCAGCAATGGCAAGAAGGATCCGAATGGATTTGAGCATAGCCACTGGAGAAAAGGTTTCGTCATAGTCCAAACAAGGTCTTTGACGAAAACCCTTTGCAGCAAGTCTAGCCTTATAGGTCTTAACCTGTCCATCAACACCAATCTTCCTCTTGAAGATCCATTTGCATCCTACGGGTTTTACCCCTTCTGGAGTAACGTCCAAAGTCCATACTTTGTTGGTGTGCAAGGACTCCATTTCGGTCCGCATTGCATCCAGCCATTTTACCGAGTCAGCGCTCTGAATGGCCTGCTGGAAGCTAGTCGGCTCATCATTATCAATGATGCAATCCTCTCTATCCCTGTCTATGAGAAAACCGTAGTATCTCTCGGGCAGATGGGACTGCCTACTACTCCTGCGGAGCGGCGCAGGAATATCCTGTTCTTTCGAACCCTCTGGTTCTACTAAGCTTTCAATAATAGTTTGTGGTTTTGGAATTTCTTCCAGTTCTATTGCGCTCCCACTTATTTCTTTTTCTAAGAACTGATGTTCCAGAAAGTGGGCATTACGAAAGACAAAAACCTTTTGTTCTTCTGCGTAATAGAAAAGATACCCCCTGGAGTTCTTTGGGTACCCTACAAACTTGCACTGTACTGAGCGTGCCTCGAGTTTGTCCGCATGCTTCTTTTTGACAAAAGCTGGACATCCCCAAATCTTCAGATATTGAAAATAGGGTTTCTTCCCACTCCATATCTGATATGGTGTGGTAGGCACAATCTTAATTGGAACTCGGTTCAAAAGATATGCAGCTGATTCTAGTGCATATCCCCAGAATGATCGCGGCAACTTAGCGTTACTCATCATGGAACGTACCATATCCAATAGGGTTCGGTTCCATCTCTCTGATACACCGTTATGTTGTGGAGTGTATGGAGGAGTAAGCTGAGAGAGAATTCCATTCCCATTTAGGTAATCCAGGAACTCGGCACTCAAGTATTCACCACCTCGATCAGATCTCAGTGTCTTAATACATTTGCCTGTTTGTTTTTCTACTTCATTCTTGAATTCCTGGAATTTTTTAAAGGCTTCAGATTTATGCTTCATTAAGAAGACATGCCCGAACCATGAAAAATCATCCGTAAAAGTAATGAAGTAAGAATAAGCACTTCGCGCATGTGTAGACATTGGACCGCATACATCGCTGTGTACGAGTCCCAAGAGCTCGCTCGCTCTTACTCCATGTCCAGTAAATGGAGTCTTTGTCATCTTTCCTTTGAGACAGGATTGACAAGTTGCATATGATTGATATTCGAACGGATCCAAAATTCTTCTTTATGTAACTTCGTCAACCTTCTCTCATTGATGTGACCCAGTCTACAATGCCATAAGAAAGCATGATTTATTTCTGGAGACTTTCTTTTGTGTGTATTCTGGACATTGAAAATCTGTGGTTGGTTTAATACGTATATACCGTTGCTTAATGTACCCGACCTAATCAGAACATGATTAAGGTGAATGTTTACAACATCGCTTACAAATGCAAAATCATAACCTTCTTTAGACATTAAAGATACAGATATGATATTATAAGTCGCACTGGGAACAAAATAACAATCACGCAAAACCAAAACATGTCCATCTGACAATCCCAAGTTATAGTCCCCCACGGACTCAGCATCCATGCCAGCTCCGTTTGCAACTCTGAGGGTCATATCACCTGCCTTCAAAACCCTACGCTTTCTCAGTGCCTGCAAAGAATTACAGATATGAGATCCTGATCCGGTATCCAATACCCAGGAAGTAGAGTTTACTGATAGATAGTTTTCAATTATATACACACCTGAAGCCGAAGCCACAACTTGTTTCGAGTCCTGGTTCTTTGCCTTCCAAGCCCTGCAATCCTTTTTCCAGTGTCCTTTCTTATGACAATAAAAGCACTCTTCCTTTCCCATAAGCTGTCCTGCTACCTTTGTTGCCTTTGCCTTTCCCTTCGCTTCTACTTTACTAACACAGCCCCTTGGTTTGGTGGGGGGTTTCTTCTTCTTTCCTTTGGCTTTCGCCTTGGACCTAGAAGAGGAAGGTCTTCCAACAGACAAAGTGGGTGTTTCCCTTACTTTCTGTAAGGTTCCCTCTGCACTCTTCAACATGTTGAGGAGCTCCGGAAGTTCAACTTCTTTTCCTTGCATGTTGAAGTTCAGGATAAACTGGGCGTAAGTGGAAGGGAGGGACTGGAGAATCAAGTCAGTGTAGAGCTCATTCTCTAACGTGGTCCCAATGTCCGCGAGCTCTTCAATAAAGCCAATCATCTTAAGCACGTGTTCCGCTACCGATGATCCGACGGCCAATCTCGCCATAAACAACTTTTTCGAGACTTCGTATCTTGCGATACGGGATTGCTCTCCATATAGTTCCTTAGTATAGAGAAATATGGATTCTAGGTTCATATTCTCGTGCCTCCTTTGATGTTCATTGTCCATAGAGGCAAGCACGAGGCACTTGGCCTTCGCACAGTCGATCTCCAAGGTCTTACGGATTTCCTTATCCGCGACGCTGGAGGTGGGACCTGGGACAGGGGGAGCTTTGGTGGTAAGGAGATACCCCAACTTGTCATAAGTGATTGCCATTTTGACATTCCTGAGCCAATCTTTGTAGTTTGGCCCTGTCAGTATATTTTTATCTAGTAGTAACTTAAGTCCGGTCATGACGTTTGGTCGCTGCAATTAGGAGAGAGAGAAGAAACACTTTAGCATGATGCTCTTGCAAGTTTAGAGTGGTTTTTAGTTTGTCTAAACAGGATGGCTCCTACTGTTTCTCGAATTCTTCCTCAAACCAAAAAGGAAGAATTAGTCGGGATCAATCTCACCGTACAATACTTGCTTAACCATTCAGCCAGGCCAGTGTTGGTACTTCGAGGGAGGTTCTCCAACGCTTTCGCGAAATTCCTTAATTAAGTAACCACTTTTCCCTGTGGACGTAGCCCCGCTAACACCTTTCTAGACACCTACATGGTTTATAGAATTGATCGTTAAGTGAGAAAGTTCCCGAGGAGTAGCATATACTCAAAGTAGGATCGGGATCCAAATATTATCGTGTGATAAAACTGAAGGAATCCTACCAGAATCATCACACTCCAAATGGTATGCAGCACCAACAAGTTTCAGTTTCTTTAGAAACTCCCGATGTGGATTTTTGCCCCATGCTCAAATGACCTTGACGTAGGCTAAAATATCATAAGTCACATGTCAAGTTCTACCCATCATTTAGCAGGTTAATTTGAACCCACCCGTACATACCCTTGACGGTCACGTCCCGAAAGTACGGAACATGACCGACACTTAAACTACAAAACGTCTCGAGGCGTACGTAATCTAAATAAGCCGAAAACCCAGAAATCCAAACCAAGAAAAGTATTAGAGTGAAGGAAAAACCAACTTAAGACAAGTAGTTTTAATAGCATAAGACGAATTATGCGTTTTTTTAAAAAAACATCAAGTAATTTCTGAAAATTTCGGCAGAGTCTCCTTTGTAAATACTGGCCCCCAAACGGGATACAACATGAATAGTATACGAAATCAATAAAAAGGGCATCCCCAAGCGGGAGCTAGCACTTCGTCAATCGACGGTCACAACCACACAAGCAATATAATATACAATGCCAAGGGGGAGGATCAAAACTTAAAAGGAAACTCAAAACAGCAAGAAATCCATAGAAATACAATGCGCGACTCTAAGGTCCAAGGAATAAACATCACTGGTCTCTATTTCTGAAATAAATACATGTTTGCTTGATGGAATTTACAAAATACAACTGAATAATATTATACAAAGTATAATGATGGGTACGATACCAATAAACCCACCTACTAGCAAGTCACCCGAAGGAAGCAGTGCCAGCAAAGCCGTAATGAAACCTGTACGGCAAAACATGTAAGAAACTGTGGCACAACGGGGGTGAGTTGCCAACTTGTGAGTAGAAAAACATCTAAGAACAGAAATCGCATGAACAACGCAATCCTATGTCATACGATCATAATATATCCTCAAATATATAACCAGCAGCCTAATACAATAGCTAGGGTAGATATCTAACCCAAGGTAATCCCATGTGCCCGTGTCAGTGCCTCAGGTAGCAATATATCATATGGATGATGTATGAATGCGTGAAAATAGAATACATATACTGAAGAAACTGCTTTCATAATTTAGTGAGATTTCCTTTGTATTTTTAAAATGAGGTATCATAAATGAAATCAGCATAAACAGTGTCTAGCGTCGACACAAAACATAAATCTCAATGTCTCAAAATCTCAGGCTCCGGCTATCCGGACTGGCCTGTATCATCAAATCTCAGTACCTCATATCACGAAATCTCAATGTCTCAATCTCAATATCTAGGGCGCCGTCAGTCCAGACCGGCCCCTACCATCCATCTCAAGACCACGACGATATCCTCAGGATGTCCGACGCGTCGGGTAAAATCACCGGTCGGTAGTCTCCCCTTGCCAGGCTCACATCGTCATCACCACGCGCTTCTTGCCCCGGGGTGCCTTACCGGGTCCACCATGTACCCGAAACGGTTCCTCCACTCCTCGAACTCGGGTCTCACATGTCGCTCTCAGCACCGAGAAAACACATGGTGGACGCACTGAAATATCATATCAAGGGCAACCGGGTTTTTAAAACAATTATATATTCTCTTTTGAAATACCCACGGTTCCCAAATCCAGAAATCTCATGAAAATCCGAATCCAAATCCTAAATAGCATGTAAACAGTGAATATAGGCATGAAAATCCATGAATGCGGCACAACAGTGAATAATAACATGCATGAAGTAGCAGGCAATAACTACAATGTCTAAACTAGCATATAAGGCAAGTACACTAATATCATGTCTGAACTATTAGCTAACAACCTATGTCAATGAAATAGTATTTTCTAAAGTGTTTGTGACATGGCAATTACCGATGAAGATGTGTGTAAGCCTGCAAGTAAGTGTACGTGGTACATACGTGTCATCGGTAATGGTGCTGGTGTCCTAACAACATGATATCAACAATAGAATATGAATCATAATATAAGCATGCAATGCGGAGCGAACAGCAATAATGAGCGGGAGATAAATACTAGACACAATGATAACAAATCTGCATTTAATGTAATATGAGTCATACAGCTACACTAAACTATAGGGCTGAGCTAACAAGCTAAACTAAAGGTAAGGAAACCGCCTAACACCTGAGTCGATACATACGTATATATATATATATATATATATATATATATATATATATATATATTAGTCGGTGATCCCGCCTCGATAATATCACATCCGATACCATATCTATAATCAATATTTCCAAGTCAAGAGTCCGGATCAAACATCAATATATAGCTCGTACGTAAATCCGTCGTACGGCATCCCAAATCTGGGTACGGTCAATATCACATTCATCATATTATTCATCTGGTATCCTCTTTATCAAGATCTTAATCCGGGTACTGATCTATGTCTAGTACAATACTAATATCATCAATCTAATCATGATCTGACTGCTGATCTACAGCCTCATACAAACCGATATCATCATCATATATCGTCATAAAGAAGTATACATCGCCCAATGCGGCCTATCATAAACCTCCTAAGATGTCATATCTTATAGCACGATCACATGTCGATCATTTCATTATTATCGCTACTAACATGGTATCGTTGTCCAAAGATCCGCTATGACATAATGACGTATCTCAAATACGAATCTTGACATATCACCGATATCACAAACTCAAATCAAATCCTATCGACTCATCTCAAACCTAAGTATCATCCTCAATCCGTATGTGAACACATAGTCCCATACCCATGTGAACACATAACTATATATATTCCCATCTAAGGACATATGAAAGAAGAATGTATGCAAGTATGGGTGTATGTGTGTATGTGTGGAGCGACCACTACTCTAAGGTTTCGCGACACTAAATCAATCCAATCACACCTAAAATCTATCTTTATCATCAATAAACTCAACAATATATAATATATATATGTGTGTATACGTATTCGTATACATCACCACGAACTGCGGGGGTGGTATACGCCATCCACCCGACTTCTCCCCGTAGATATAAATCTACTCACCTGGTCCTCGCTCGCCGGTGCCGACGTCGCTACGCTCTTACTTGTCGTCTCGAAGTCCATATGGGTTACCTACATGTCACAACGTATCGTATCGCATAAAAACCAAATCCGAAATCGAAACGGTATACGAAAACCAATTCGGCACGCGTATCACGCATAGGTCAAAACCTATCGTCTACGCATGCAAGAATAGCTAAACCAACCCTCGATGTCGATGTACAAACGTCAAACTATCAAGAAAAACCCAAACATACTCATTTGCACATTCACAAACACTAGTTATAATATGAAATAGGTTAAAATTCACAAAAACCTTAAACTCACTTTAAAAGCTATTTTTCCGAAAATCTTGCAAGCAAAATTAACTGTTTTAGTACAAAACTTGATATTTAAACAAATCTAGCGGCCACAATATCCACTAAAAATTATAAATAAGTCATACAAACCCTAATTAGATTTTTAATCTCACTAACTATCAATAACCCGAAATTCTAGTTTACAATTTTACCCAATTTTAACACTTTTAAAGCAACAATACATAATTCAACAACTAGACTAGGTTTCGCACAACCTAAGGTGTTTAACTACTCATTAACATGTCAAAGACGTGATGAAACCCTTACCATATTTTAATTCTCAATTTATCATAATATTTAAAAAAAACTAGTTTGCAATTTATATAATTATCACAAATTTAAATTAACAAAAATGCAACTAGCAACTAGATTTGATTTAGCATAACATTAATATGTCAAATACATCCCACATAACCATAATCTTACAACACAAACCCCAAGTTGAATTCAAACCCCTCTCTTGAATTTTAAATCATGCACTTAAAACTAATTAAAAACCTATTTAAACATTTAATTAAGCTAACCTAAAGAAATTAACACAATTTAAGAAAAATGTTAGAATCATACCTCATGATTAAGAGATCAAATATGGAAATCAAAGCCTCTAAAATGCCAACTTGTTACCTAGATCCATGCAAGTTTGGCTAATGAGAAATGGGTAGGAGTTGGATTTGAATTTTGGGATTTGTTTGATAGATTTTGAGGCAATTTTGATGAATTTCTTTTCCAAGAGAATGAGAGAGGAATTGGGAGGGGCTGCTGCTGAAGGAGAATGGGGGGATCGGCCAGCAGGTATGGGGGAGGGTGTGGAGTGTGTGGGGTGTGGAAAAGAAAGTCCAACTCAAGATAAAATACCCCCAGTCAACACACCAACTTCTTCTCTCATTATTCTTTTCTTTTCTTTTCTTTTCTTTTGCTTTTCTCTCCAAATCTTTAAGTGAGGAAGAGTGGAATTGGGGGCTTCTGATTTTGAGAGGGGAGAGAGGGTGTGGGTGAGTGTGGGTGAGGGAAAAATGATTAATGTTATACCCCAATTTCCATTAATACTAATTTCACTAATTAAGCCATTTTTTCGATATTTCTAAAACCGTTTTGGCAAACCGTTTCATTGCAAAAACAATATTTTACATGTCATTTTAGTGTGTCATGAATTATAAAAATTTTATCAACCAAACCAATTTGTAATTTTCCCTAATTAAATGTATTAGTGACGGCTTAAAATAATATTAAAATAATTTTTTTTCAGAAATTTTGAAATTTTACCAGTGGCTCAAAAAACACCAAATACTAGCAATTACATAGCTAGAATATGTATATTTAATTTTATATTAAAGATATTTATATTTTGACTTTTTACAGAAAACTCCCTTATTTTACCGATTTTCCGAAATTTCACCGAAACGATTTTCAAAACGTTACAATCTTCCCCCCTTAAAGAAATTCGGTCCCCGAATTTAAATTAAAACTCCCCCCAAATACTAAAATATCTAAGCAAAACCATCAAGTTGTCGGGGCTCCGAAATCATAAATACATAAAACAAATCGTAGCGCAGCGCATGCGCATGAAAAATGAGCATATAACTCAAAATCAAAACTCTGTCAAGCATCCCGCAATCATCGGAGTCATGGGGAAGACATCAATGTCAGGATCCAATACGAAAACCAACATGATATACATCATTAAAACATCTAGAAGCAATGCATGCCAAACCTTTTTCAAATCGCCGTGCGATGTTCGCAACACTGCACAGTGGCGGACGTCTATTGTATGAAAATAACTACATATATATATCCTTTGTTTAATATGCACGTCCCGCCATTTTGAAAGCAATTTAGAAGGGTTCCTTGTTTTAAACATTTCGTGTCATGTCAGACACGTAGGTAAATACTGAGACTATAGCTCTTCTTTAGAAATCCCTTCGATAACTATCAATGCATGCAAAAATATACTCAGGTACTGTCTTGTGACTAGTCCTGCTCAGTACTAAACCAAATAGCAAACATCATAAAATATACTGCTCCAACATAAATCAGTCCCAAATATATATATGAATGCCATGTGCGTTTGGTGCGCACGGAAATCGAAATCCATGAATGTGCTATACATATGCACAGAAACAACATCTAAGTGTATCGGGTGTGCATGAAACATCTATCAAGGGCAACAGGTGTGCCCGACAGCAAAACAGATGCATCTGACATGCACGAAGAATCTCGATTTAGTGCATCTGGTGTGCACCAAAATCGTATCTCAAAACATGTGCTCAACATGCGTGAAAACCTAAATCAGGAGCATCCATCATGCACGAAATCATGAAATCCAATATCAAGCACCGAACATGTGCAAAATCCAATCAGGTACATAAGGTGCACAAAAAAAATATCGAACATCACAATCGAAGTCGAAGTCCAGTACATCTAAGTGCACAAAATGCGAATCACTGCACTGCAAGCATATGTGAACTATACCGAGTGCAAGAACCAAATCGTGTGCGTACATATGCACAAAATCAACTCAACTGTATGAAACCCATAAAATCATAAACATGAGAAACCAAGGCACGGAAACGATATCAAGTGCAACAACTGTGCAAAAATCATAAATACTCAGTAGGTGCAACCATGGTGCATGAAAACAAATATCATGAAACTCAATCATCAAAATCAATCATGCGAATAGATCGCCGAAAATACCGAAATCAAGTATGGAGGAATAGTCCCGCTCAAGCACATCCTCAAGAATCTCTGGCCAACTGTCGTTGTCACTCATAGCATGTCTCATCAATGATCATGAACTCTGGTCTGCTGGTGTGCGTAACATGACCACTCCTGGGTCCAAGTCTTCTCGTAATTTATTCCATAAAGGTCCTGTCGAGGTCTCTCCCAAATCTCGTCTCTGCCAAACTGTCCAGAAGTCATCGTCCTTTACTATATCTGTTTCTTGTTCCGGAACGGCTGCATACTCATCGCGCCTCCTTTTGGAAGGTATATCCAAGCACAATGCCTCGGCATGCGTATCGCATCTCTGATATCGGCGGAGTGGAACGTCATCTTATCCAGATCTTGCACGGACCACTTACTCCACTTTTCTCTAATGTCGATTGCTTCGGACTCGTCTCGTCGTGGCTGCATGGACTGAGCTCCAACGGCTATCATCATATCTGGAGTCTCCCAAGAAATGCATCTCACCACCTAGCATCCGAATGAAGTCGAACCATCCGATCGATTCGTCAAAACCTCATAATCCCCCAAGAGCTCAACATCTTTGGTACAGTTTAATAGTATCGAGTACATACCACAGCATCGATGGTCCAGCCGTAGAAGGGCAAACCCAAGCCTCACTAATGGCGTCGCGGAACTGCCGCAAACCCTAAGGTTCAAAGGCTTTCACACAGTCATTAAGTCGAGTTAGGGTTTCATTCTTCTAGAGGGTCCATAGAATTGCCTGCTTGTCTTTCCGAATACTTTAAACTTGGAATAATAGGTTTCTGACATTCGATCGTCTCTATCGACTCTCAACGTATCCGCGTGAAGTCGTCTCTAGCTGGAATCAATCTATCTGATGACCTCGCATCGGGGTAGCGAAAGAACCACATGTCCTAGTCATTCATCCTCGGTGACTAGCGACCTTCTCTCATCTCTTAGTACAACTCGTACTGCAATAGCTCCAACATATGGGGCGATATCTCGTCGTTCGCAGCAACAACTGGCTCACTCGTCTGCACGTTGAACCGTACCTCAATCATCATGAATAAGCAATACATCAATGGTCATCAAAATCTGGTTGGCCTCTATCAGTGGCTCAATCCTCTAGGGCTGATCTGCACGTCTGAGTAATCTCACACAGCAATCCACCCAACGCTCGTGGCGCGAAAACACAATAAAAAGACACATCTCTGCAATCGTGTGTCGCCGGAATCACGCCCTGGTTAATCTTCGTTCGTAACGAGCTCGTGCTGACCGCAACTCTAGCCGCAGCTCTCCCTGCCTATAATCGTGGCAACAAAACCATAACTGATACCGATGAAGCTAAATCAGGAATGAATATAATACTGAACAAAAAAATGTACATCCTAAGGTTTCTTAAGTAGAGTAGCGTATTGTAAGTATGCCGTGGAACATACCCACGGTACGTCACTCTACTTTAGTCACCTATTCCATCAACCAAGGGTCATCCTACGCTCCGAAGGTAAAACCTAACGCTCTGATACCAACTTTGTCATGTCCCGAAAGTACGGAACATGACCGGCACTTAAACTACGAAACGTCTCGAGGCGTACGTAATCTAAGTAAGCCGAAAACACAGAAATCCAAACCAAGAAAAGTAGTAGGGTGAAGGAAAAACCAACTTAAAACAAGTAGTTTTAATAGCATAAGCCGAATTATGCGTTTTAAAAAAAAACATCAAGTATTTTCTAAAAATTTTGCAAGAGTCTCCTTTGTAAATACTGGCCCCCAAACGGGATACAACATGAATAGTATACGAAATCAATAAAAAGGGCATCCCCAAGCGGGAGCTAGCTCTTCGTCAATCGACGGTCACAACCACACAAGCAAAATATAATATACAACGCCAAGGGCGAGAATCAAAACTCAAAAGGAAACTCAAAACAGCAAGAAATCCATAGAAATACAACGCGCGACTCTAAGGTCGAAAGAATAAACATCACCGGTCTCTATTTCTGAAATAAATACATGTTTGGTTGATGGAATTTACTAGATACAACTGAATAATATTATACAAAGTATAATGATTGGTACGATACCAATAAACCTACCTACTAGCAAGTCACCCGAAAGAAACTGTGCCAGCAAAGCCGTAATGAAACATGTATGGCAAAACCTGCAAGAAACTGTGGCACAACGGGGGTGAGTTGCCAACTTGTGAGTAGAAAAACATCTGTGAACAGAAATCGCATGAACAACGCAATCCTACGTCATACGATCATAATATATCCTCAAATATATAACCAGCAGCCTAATACAATAGCTAGGGTACATTTCTAACCCAAGGTAATCCCATGTGCCCGTGTCAGTGCCTCAGATAGCAATATATCATATGGATGATGTATGAATGCGTGAAAACAGAATACATATACTAAAGAAACTCCTTTCATAATTTAGTGAGATTTCCTTTGTATTTTTAGAATGAGGTATCATAAATGAAATCAGCATAAACAGTGTCTAGCATCGACACAAAACATAAATCTCAATGTCTCAAAATCTCAGGCTCCGGCTATCCGGACTGGCCTGTATCATCAAATCTCAGTATCTCATATCTCGAAAACTCAATGTCTCAACCTTAATATCTAGGGCACCGTCAGTCCAGACCGGCCCCTACCATCCATCTCAAGACCACGATGGTATCCTCCGGATATCCGACGCGTCGGGTAAAATCACCGGTAGGTAGTCTCCCCCTGCCAGGCTCACATCGTCATCACCACGCGCTTCTTGCCCCGGGGTACCTTACCGGGTCCACCATGTACCCGAAACGGTTCTTCCACTCCTCGAACTCGGGTCTCACATGTCGCTCTCAGCACCGAGAAAACACATGGTGGACGCACTGAAATATCATATCAAGGGTAACCAGGATTTTAAAACAATTACATATTCTCTTTTGAAATACCCACGGTTCCCAAATCCAGAAATCTCATGAAAATCCGAATCCAAATCCTCAATAGCATGTAAACAGTGAATATAGGCATGAAAATCCATGAATGCGGCACAACAGTGAATAATAACATGCATGATGTAGCAGGCAATAACTACAATGTCTAAACTAGCATATAAGGCAAGTACACTAATATCATGTCTGAACTATTAGCCAACAACCTGTCACGACCCGCAGGGTACGGAACGTGACTGGCACTTAAGTTACGAAACGTCTCAAGACATCAGTAAAATAAGTAAGCCAAAGCCCAGAAACCAAAACCAAATAAACAAAAGAATGAAGGAAAACCAATCAATTGAAAGCGAGTTTATCCAATAAGTCATATAAAACCTTTTTAATGTAGGGTTCCTAGGCACACTAATGAAGTCTCACAAGTGATCAAACATGCCCAATTGAAATTTTACATGTGCCGAGAAAACCCAATACGGATCGTTAACTAGATATATAGGCTATGCGATGCAAGTAAAAGAGTTTATCTAAAAGGAAAGGGGCTACAACCTTTGTAGATCCGGTCCACCACATCCTAAGCTCCGCGATGATGTCCCTCCGCTGTCCAAATCGGATTCCGGACTCTAGCATCGGCTTCATCGAGGAAATGGGCGGGCTTGGTCGTCGGCTTCGATGCCGAAGATGATCTACGTCGAGGCATCACTAGATCAAGCTCCCACTTCACCAAGTCATGAAACTTGTGAAGAAAACACCCTATACTACTTGGCAAGAGGTAGAGGATGAAGAAATAGGAAGTGGGTTCACTTTAGAATTGGATTTCTCACTCTTATTCTCAAGTTGCCATTGATGGTGGCATTGTTTTCTTCTTGTTCAAGATAAAGAAGAAGATGAAGATGAATATGATAAGTTAATAAAAATAGAAAAGAAATATCATACTTATCATATACTAACCCTTGGTTAAGTGTAGAGAATGAACTAGGGTTAGTATAAATGGTTAGGGTTAAGCATGAGACAAGATGGTGACTTAGTCAATGCTTCATGAATCTTCAACTAAAAACAAACATAGCCACCATTCATTTATCTTTATCATTTTCTTTTGCCAAAATAAACAAAAAGAATAAATAAATGAATAAGTAAATAAAATGAAACCCTAACCATTCATATAACCATGGTCAATTCTTTACACAAACCCAAGCATGCATGTATCATCAAACATGATACAATCTTGTGCACAAAAAATATATCACATATACAATATGCACATCAAGTGAGAAAATCCAATTTAAGTGAACCTATACTAGTTAATGCAAAGTAATATATCAAATATATAATTATGCATTAAATCATTAAATCAACACTTGATTTAACGATCCGGTCATATCGCATATAACCGACTAATATCAATAGTAACAACTTATCGAATCAACACTTGATCCGATAACCCGGCTATATCGCATATAACCGATCAATGTTACAAATCGCGAGAATCAAATACAGTATCATATACTGGTATTATTCTCGGTCCCGCACATATCTCATATGCGCTCCTATTTCGTTTTGCTTGAGCTAGGAAACCTCTGTGTAGGACTCTAAAGACTCGTCAATACGCCGGCAGCAGATGATGATCATATCAAACACCCACAAGCCGCAAGCGGTCTGCTAAACGTAACGGCCACCCGGGTATTGAGCGATCAGAAGATCGACGAGCAAGCCCGCTCACACTCCTGTGAATCCAACCAGTAACACTTACCGTACAGTCCGTTCTGTTCGTCTGATATGTCGCATATCTCGCCTATGGGTGGTAAACGTCAGACCCCAGTAGCTCGATAAGTCATGCCGACTTGAGGTCCATAACATTCGTGAAACTACTGATAACTCTTACCAGTATATCACTGCAACCATGGCCAGGGATTTCCTGTTATGGCCAGTCGAGCATAGCGCAACATCAACCCCCAATACCGGGAGAGACGAATCCCCTCCTATCGCTCATTGCCTCCATATGAATCGGGACTGTACCCAAAAACCACCTGTTTGCACGACTCAGTAGAGCCGTGGTAGGGTGGAAATCAAAGCACAGTGGGAGACATACAAGACTCTATGATGATCTCGGGTCAACAGACTAAGCTGTACCAGTGTCACCAGAGAACTGCCATCTGACGTGAGGTATAATACCATCTGGGAGTTCTCGGCGAGTCCGTTCAGTGTACCCAGTCTCCACTGAGCACCCGCATACCATCTCCGATGTCAAACACCAATGGATATGGGATCATCCATCGCCCATCACATGGGTCGAGAAGATATACGCTAGTCTACTCTGGAATATCGATGCCCCGTCTCGATATTCCTACGACTAGGAACAATGAAGGATGTACTCATTGACTACCCAGGCGCCACTAGTATGATCTTCATCATAGTCCTGGAAGTCGAGTACACATCCTAAGGGCTTTATCAACATGTAATCAGAGAGACATAAAGTATACATGTTAAGATAAAGAGCAACCAGATAGCGTACTATCATGTCGAGCAAGAAAGTCCTACCTATATATGTCCCAGCATCCACTACAATATACATCCAATGTACAGTAATGGCCTCTAGGGCATACATATAACTAACATTTAAAAAAAACAATATCAATTTTTCCGAAAATTTCGGCAGAGTCTCCTTTGTAAATACTGGCCCCCAAAATGGGTACAACAAGAATATATATGAATCCAACAAATATGGCATCCCCAAGCGGGAGCTAGCTCTTCGCCACAAGGCTGTCATAAATCCCACGCAATATAAAACAACAACATGCAAAATAATCATAAAGAAGCATGAAAAAAACTGCATGTCGACTCAAGTGAGCTCGACCCCAAATACAACATAAAAGTCCACAAACTTCACAGTCTCATCTCTAGGTCAATATACAATAATACTGGTAGATACAGTAGATGGAGTACACTAGATACAAAGAATATACAAGGTGGTACAAAAATAATAATATAACTCACCTAAGAGCAAAACCTCGAGTCCAGGAAAAAGAAGCAAGTGCGCCCGCCGCTACTGTACTGACGGAGCGGACCTGAAAAAGGCTGTGGCACAACGGGGGTGAGTTGCCAACTCGTGAGTAATAAATAACATCTACACAGGCTATCGAATGCATGCACACAAGCATCCTAGCATCTATAATACAGGTATGGCAGGACATAATAGCAGGTATGTATGCAATATGAATATACTAGCAGGTATGAATGCAATGTGAATCAACTCATGATCTGAATGTGTAAGTATAAGAATCATGTTTTTCCTTTAGGAAGCTCTTTTGAAATACCAGCATAATACCACTAGAATCAACAAGAACCTGTGTCCAGCAACGACACCTCAAAACTATCACAAATCTCATATATCCATGTCATAGTATCTCTGGCCTCAGCCATCCGGCTGACCCATCTCAATATCAATATCTCATCATCTCGCGGCCACGGTCGGTATCCTCTGGATATCCGCTGTCCCAAACAGTCACCGGTAGGTAATCCGCCCCCTGCCAGGCTCATCGTCAGCACCACGAGCTTCTTGCCCAGGGGTACCTTACCGGGCCCACCATGTACCCGAGACGGTTCATCCAACTCCTCGAAACGGGTCTCGAAAACCACAACAAACTCATGGTGGACGACACTTACATCACGAGAAAACCGCAATTTACATATTTTAAAAATATAATAAGTTTAGAAATTTTGCGGCTTTCCCCCGAAATCCAGAAATATCACAAAATCTCAAGAAATCCTCATAAATGCATATGCCAATGATAATGAATGCATATGGTATCAATAATCAAGTTGCAATGTGTGATTAATAGACTAGGCATGAATAAATAATATGATGAGGTACATGCACATGAATAGCAATCCTACGATTTCATTTTAAGGAATTAAAGGCAATAGCACAAGTTTAAGTATCAATTATAGTAAAAGGTTTCAATTTATAGGTTATCTAGTGTGGTGGCATGGCAATCGCTAGGGCGTGGGTGTAGGCATGAATAGTGCTCGTGCTGCATATAAAAACCCTGGCAATGGTGCAGGTGTCCTATAGAATGGGTTCGCATATGTATGTCAATATAAGGCGTGAATGTAGCAAATAATCATACAAGTATTACACCCCTAATTACTAACATTACTAAGAATCTTTTTAAGCTACTAAAACTATCGAGCGACTTGCGCCATCCAACGATAGTCCCCCGTAGATGTTACATCTACTCACCGGAATCCCTAGCTAGTCACGTCCAATCACCGCTTTCCCCTTTCGTGCCGCGTCTGACGTCTCCGCGACCGAACCTGGAATTTACATCAATACCAAACATAAGGTTACATACCATGAAACGACGCAAATCCCAAACGAAAATACCATAGTTCACAAGCTAGGTACAACGTGCACGAGGTGCGCGGAACACACGCGAAAATCGCAAAAACAAACTAAAATCGCCGATTTGGTCACCCGGCAAAGCTAAAACCCGATCACTCAAACATCCGCACTCACACATCCCAAATATCATAGGATATGCCAAAAATATCATCAAGATATCGCAAATAATTCATCATAATATTTTATAACAAAACTAGCAAGCACAAACATTCCAAAAATCGGCGCAACATCGCCGTTTTGCGACAAAAAGGACTACCACCTAGCATAACATCCAACCGCAACTAGTTAACCACAATCACTTGATTAAAACACATTACAAAGCTTCAAATCCTATGCTTCCATAAACAACCCTTTTCTTGATTTTTATAACCACCAATTTAAATCCAATTTCACACTTGAAAACCTAAATTAACACAAATCGAAGCCCACTTAAACAAAGTAATCTCTCAATTTAGATTTGTATAAAACTAGATAACAAGATAACTTAATTAACTAATCAATGGTGCTAAAAAAAACCTAGTTTAAACAAACTACTCTCTTAAAAAAAATAGATTAGAAACTAACACTAAATTTAACACTAAACAAATTTCAAGGTTCTAGTTTAGCACACTTAAGCTACAATTTAACCATTTGATTAGAAATTATACCTCAAAAGATCAATCCTAAGCTTGCTCAAGCCTCCCAAGACACCTCCTTTCTCCTTGATTTGAACCAAATTAGGTTGGAGAAGAGATGGAATATGGTTTTGTGTTGAATTTGTGAAGGAAATTGTGGATTTTGTTGAATTTTTGAGATGAAAATGAAGCAAAAGAGAAGAAGAAATGGGGAAAATATTTGGGGCTGTTGGTGCAGGATTTTCTGCAGAGAGGAGAGGGATGGGGGATGTGAAGGGATGGTGCAAAAGTCTAAGTCAAAGCCCCCCCCAAAAATACCATAATACCCCCACCCATTACTACATTTTAAACCCTTTTTAAACAATTTAAAAGGAGTTGAAGAATACAATTTGGAGGGGGGAAAAATGTGCTGCAGTAGGAGGTGGGGCCGGCCAAGGGAGTGAGGGAAGGTGAATGGGGTTTTACAAAAGAAATTTTATGCAAAAAGGCCCCCTACAAGTCCAAAATTGCAAGTTTTAGCTTAAATTCCATAAATTTCGTTTTCCATAATAAAAATTAGTTAAAACTTAAAATAAATTACTAAAAATTTATGTTACATCTAGATTTTAATTAACATGATTTTAAAGATTAAAATTAGCCCAAATAAATTTGTATTTATCGCTAATTTAATGTATTTTCTTACCGGCTTAAAATAATATTAAAAAATTGAAAAAAAGGGAAAAATTTTTAAATGACCAAAAATTAATAAGTAACTCATTAGCTACTAAAAACAAGCAATTACCTATCCAAATTAGGTATAATTAGTCCTAAACTGCAAAATAACAAAAAGACGATTTACGGAAAAATACCACATTTTCACCGATTTTCGGGAAAACACCAAAACGACATTTCAAGGCGCTACAATCTTCCCCCCTTAAAGAAATTCGGTCCCCGAATTTAAAAGTATAACTACGCATACCTTCAAAGAGATGGGGATATTTCTTCCTCATCTCGCCCTCGGTCTCCCAGGTAACCTCCTCGCTGCTCGGGCCACGCCAAAAGACCTTGACGGTCGGTATAACTTTCGATCTCAACTTCTTCACCTGCGGATCCAGGATGGCCACCGGCTGCTCTGCAAAAGAAAGGTCGCGCTCTAGCTGGACTGTCGGATGCTGAATCGCATGCGCAGGGTCGTGAAGGTACTTGCGGAGCATCGAAACATGGAAGACGGGGTGAACATCGGGAAAGCTGGGTGGAAGAGCCAAACGATATGCAACAGCGCCGACACGCTCAAGGATCTCGAAGGGACCTACGAATCTAGGGCTAAGCTTCCCCTTTCGCCCAAAACGCATCACGCCCTTCATCGGAGAGACCCTCAGAAAAACATGGTTGCCAACTGCGAACTCTAATCTGCGACGGTGCCTGTCTGCATACGATTTCTGCCTGCTCTGAGCCGCTCTCATCCGGTCTCGGATCAACTGTATCTTCGCTGTCGTCTCCTCAACAAGCTGCGGCCCCAAAATACTGCTCTCGCTGAGCTCTGTCCAACAGACCGGCGATCTGCATCTCCTCCCATACAATGCCTCGAAAGGTGCCATCTGAATAGTATCCTGGAAGCTGTTGTTGTAGGAGAACTCCACTAGAGGTAAATGACGATCCCAGCTACCGCCGAAGTCTAAAACGCACGCTCTGAGCATGTCCTCGAGAGTCTGAATGGTCCGCTCTGACTGTCCGTCGGTCTGCGGATGAAACGCTGTGCTGAAGCTCAAATGAGTGCCGAAAGCCTCTCGAAGTCTCTGCCAAAGTCGGCTGGTGAACTGGGTGCCTCGATCTGACACGATACAAGTCGGTACGCCATGCAACCGCACGATCTCGTCAATGTAAAGCTGGGCATACTGAGCGAAGCTGAAAGTGGTCTTCACTGGCAGGAAGTGAGCCGCTTTCGTCAATCGATCTACGATCACCCAGATGGAGTCATACCCTCGACTGGTCCTGGGTAGACCCACAACAAAATCCATCGAAATCTGCTCCCATTTCCACTCCGGAATGGGTAACGGCTGTAGCTCTCCTGCGGGCCTCTGGTGCTCGGCCTTGACTTGCTGACAAGTCAGGCATCTCGATACAAACTCCGCAATGTCCCTCTTCATCCCGTCCCACCAGTAGGTCTCTCTCATATCATGGTACATCTTGGTGGAACCAGGGTGGACACTATACATTGATCGGTGTGCCTCCTCAAGAATGTCGCGCCGCAATCCATCAGCATCTGGTACGCACAGTCTAGATCCATAGCGTAGAATCCCCTGATCATCAATCACGAACTCGGAAAATCTGCCCTGTCCCATCTGTGCCATGATCTCTGAGCAACGGTCGTCACTGCGTTGTGCCTCATATATATGGTCAAGCAACTGTGGGCATGCACGAACATGCGCGAGCTATCCCCCTGTCTGAGTGAACTCGAACTCAACTCGGCTGTCGCATAAGATCTGCCAATCTGCTGACGACTGCCTCTGCACTGCGCGCAAATAGGATAGACTACCCCCGGGCCTCCTGCTCAAACCATCTGCCACTACATTCGCCTTGCCTGGGTGATATAAGATCTCGCAGTCGTAGTCTTTCACCAACTCCATCCAACGACGCTGTCTGAGGTTCAGGTCTCGCTGCTGAAATATGTATTTTAAGCTCTTGTGGTCTGTGAATATTTGGCACGACTCGCCATATAGGTAATGTCGCCAAATCTTCAGTGCAAAGACCACTGTAGCCATCTCCAAATCGTGAGTGGGGTAGTTCTGTTCATGCTTCTTCAACTGCCGAGAAGCATAAGCGATCACCCGGCCATGCTGCATCAATACGCATCCTAACCCCACTCGCGAAGCATCACAGTAGACCACAAATCCGCCTGATCCCGAAGGCAAAGATAATACCGGTGCCGTAGTCAAACAAGTCCGTAGCTACTGAAAACTGTGCTCGCACTCCTCTATCCAAACGAAAGGAACTCCCTTCCGGGTCAAACCGGTCAAAGGTGCAGCTATACGGAAGAAATCCTGAACAAAGCGCCTATAGTAGCCCGCCAGGCCTAGAAAACTACGGATCTCAGTAACCGATGTAGGTCGGGGCCACTGCTAAACAGCCTCAATCTTCTTCGGGTCCACACATATGCCGTCTCTCGTAACCACGTGACCCAAGAATCCGACGCTGTCCAGCCAGAATGCACACTTGGAGAACTTTGCGAACAGCTGGTGCTCCCTCAGAGTCTGTAACGTAATCTGCAAGTGCTGCTCGTGCTCCTCTCTGCTCCGGGAGTACACCAAGATATCGTCAATAAACACGATGATGAACAAGTCAAGATACGGCCTGAAAGTACGGTTCATCAAATCCATGAATGCTGCTGGGGCGTTGGTGATTCCGAACGACATCACCAAAAACTCATAATGGCCGTAGCGCGTGCGGAAAGCTGTCCTCGGTATATCCTCCTGTCGAACTCGCAGCTGATGGTATCCTGATCGCAAGTCGATCCTCGAAAAATACCCCGCACCCTGAAGCTGGTCGAACAAATCATCAATGCGTGGCAACGGATATCTGTTCCGGACGGTAACTTTGTTCAGCTGGCGGTAGTCGATACATGAGCGCAAACTTCCATCCTTCTTCTTGACAAACAGGACCGGAGCACCCCACGGTGAAACACTAGGTCGAATAAGCCCCTTATCTAACAAATCCTGCAACTCAGCTCTCGAAGCTCAGCCGGGGCCATCCGATAAGGCGGTATAGAAATAGGCCCCGAGCCGGGAATCAAATCGATGCAGAACTCAACATCGCGCTCAGGTGGTAGCCCAGGTAGCTCATCACGGAAAACATCAGGGAACTCACGAACAACCGGGACCTGGTCCAACGGAACCTCTGCAGCTCGAGTATCACAAATATACGCTAAGAATCCCTGACATCCCTTCCGCAAGAGCTGACCAGCGCGAAGAGACGAAATCGAGCTAGGAAGGGTGACGCTGCGGTCTCCCTGAATAACAAGGACTGGCTCTCCCGGAAAGCTAAATATGACTTCCTTCTCACGGCAGTCCACCGAAGCATAACAAGTGGCTAGCCAATCCATGCCCAGAAGCACATCAAAGTCCAACATATCGAGGAGAATCAAATCAACCGATGAATCCCTCTCCCCGATACGAATGGAACACAATCGAAAAAAAAACGAGCGACAAACGACTCGCCTACCGGAGTAACAACAACAAGCGGATGATCTAACGACGACGACTCACGGCCCAACATCGGTGCAAAGTGTGTAGAGACGTACGAATGTGTGGAACCTGGGTCGAATAATACCCGTGCGTCGAAAGAACAAACTGGCAAGGTACCTGTCACAACGGCATTGGATGCCTGCGCATCCTGCGGTGTCAAAGCAAAAACTCGGCCCTGTCCTCCACCGATAGCGGGCTGACCTCGACCTCGGCCTCTGCCTCCTCGTCCTCTCTGAACAGGACCACCGCGTCCACGGCCTCTGGGTGCACCTAACTAGCGTGGAGCATCGCCTGTGGTAGGAAGTAGGGCTCTCTGAGGAGGGGGTGGTGATGGTGGTAGGGTCACATGCGGAACGGTCGCCGCTCCCTGTCGTCTCGCCGGACAGTCTCTGACAAGATGGTGCGGACTCCCGCACCCAAAACACCCTGGCGACGGCTGCTGCCCCTGGGGATAAGAACCATATAACTGTCCCCGTCCAAATCCTCTGCCAGGCCTATCTCTCGGAAAGAATCTGGCGCGCTGCCTCTGAGACGGTACATCGGTGCGAATCCTCTTCGGCCCAGAAATGGCCGAAGTCTGTGATATGCGTGCCTCCATCCGTAATGCCGTATCCATAGAAGCTGAATAAGAGTCGTAATGCTGGGCGCTAATGGAAAGATATAGCTGGGCATCAAGTCCCTGTATGAACCTCTTCACCATCTTCTCTTCGGTATCCACCAAATACTGAGCATATCGGGATAACTGTGTAAACTGGATGTCATACTCAGACACCGTCATCCCAGGTGTCTTGACTAAGGCCTCGAAGCTACGAGCTCTGGCGTCACGAATGCTCTCTGGGAGGAAACGAGCTAGAAAGACCGCTGTAAACTCGGCCCAAGTCATAGGCGGTAGACCTGTAGCTCGACCTCTCAAAACTGACTCCCACCATGTCTGCGCGAGACCCTCTAGTCGGAAACTCGCAAGCTCTACCCATCGATCATCCGAACATCTCAGCGAACGGCAGATCCTGGCTAAACTGTCAAGGAACGTCTGTGGGTCCTCCGCTGCCTCGGTGCCGGTGAATACTGGAGGTCTCAGCCTCATGAAATCCTGTAGCTAAACCGGAATGGCCACGGTGGTAGTAGTAGGAGCAGGTATCATGGTCGTCTGTGATGTAGTAGGTACGTCATCCGGCCTCGGTGTATGACTGGCTGCAACTAGGGACCTACCATCTGACGTAGCTCCTGCATGCCCCCCATCATCTGTCGCAACTCCTCCATACCAGTCTCGAGCCTATCCATACGGCCTGGGGAAGGTGGTTCGGTCTGTCCCTGCGGCGTAGGCATACCACCCTACTCAGTCCTAGTCTCGGACGAGCCAGTTCGAATCTCGTCTCGGGCGGCAGCCCTCTGTGCCCTCGTAGCCTTCGGCGGCATAGTGGCTGTTACAGGAAAACGGATAGTAAGAACAGTGCAATAGAATCATAGGATACACGGAATTGAGGAAGGAATTTCAAGCAAGTATATCCTAAAGTCACTTAGGCAGAGTACCGTATCGCAAGTATGCCGCGGACATACACACGCTACGTTACCCTACTTAAGTCACTTACTCCATCTACCAAGGGTCATCCTACACTCAAAAAGGTAAAACCTATCGCTCTGATACCAACTTTGTCACTACCCGCAGGGTACGGAACGTGACTGGCACTTAAGTTACGAAACGTCTCAAGACATCCGTAAAATAAGTAAGCCAAAGCCCAGAAACCAAAACCAAATAAGCAAAAGAATGAAGGAAAACCAATCAATTGAAAGCGAGTTTATCCAATAAGTCATATAAAACCTTTTTAAAAAAAACAATATCAATTTTTCCGAAAATTTCGGCAGAGTCTCTTTTGTAAATACTGGCCCCCCAAAATGGGTACAACAAGAATATATATGAATCCAACAAATATGGCATCCCCAAGCGGGAGCTAGCTCTTCGCCACAAGGCGGTCACAAATCCCACGCAATATAAAACAACAACATGCAAAATAATCATAAAGAAGCATGAGAAAAACTGCATGTCGACTCAAGTGAGCTCGACCCCAAATACAGCATAAAAGTCCACAAACCTCACAGTCTCATCTCTAGGTCAATATACAATAATACTGGTAGATACAGTAGATGGAGTACACTAGATACAAAGAATATACAAGGTGGTACAAAAATAATAATATAACCCACCTAAGAGCAAAACCTCGAGTCCAGGCAAAAGAAGCAAGTGCGTCCGCCGCTACTATACTGACGGAGCGGACCTGAAAAAGGCTGTGGCACAACGGGGGTGAGTTGCAAACTCATGAGTAATAAATAACATCTACACAGGCTATCGAATGCATGCACACAAGCATCCTAGCATCTATAATACAGGTATGGCAGGACATAATAGCAGGTATGTATGCAATATGAATATACTAGCAGGTATGAATGTAATGTGAATCAACTCATGATCTGAATGTGTAAGTATAAGAATCATGTTTTTCCTTTAGGAAGCTCTTTTGAAATACCAGCATAATACCACTAGAATCAACAAGAACCTGTGTCCAGCAACGACACCTTAAAACTATCACAAATCTCATATATCCATGTCATAGTATTTCTGGCCTCAGCCATCCGGCTGACCCATCTCAATCTCAATATCTCATCATCTCGCGGCCACGGTCGGTATCCTCTGGATATCCTCCGTCCCAAACAGTCACCGGTAGGTAATCCGCCCCCTGCCAGGCTCATCGTCAGCACCATGAGCTTCTTGCCCCGGGGTACCTTACCGGGCCCACTATGTACCCGAGACGGTTCATCCAACTCCTCGAAACGGGTCTCGAAAACCACAGCAAACTCATGGTGGACGACACTTACATCACTAGAAAACCGCAATTTACATATTTTAAAAATATAATAAGTTTAGAAATTTTGCGGCTTTCCCCCAAAATCCAGAAATATCACAAAATCTCAAGAAATCCTCATAAATGCATATGCCAATGATAATGAATGCATATGGTATCAATAATCAAGTTGCAATGTGTGATTAATAGACTAGGCATGAACAAATAATATGATGAGGTACATGCACATGAATAGCAATCCTACGATTTCATTTTAAGGAATTAAAGGCAATAGCACAAGTTTAAGTATCAATTATAGTAAAAGGTTTCAATTTATAGGTTATCTAGTGTGGTGGCATGGCAATCGCCAGGGCGTGGGTGTAGGCATGAATAGTGCTCGTGCTGCATATAAAAACCCTGGCAATGGTGTAGGTGTCCTATAGAATGGGTTCGCATATGTATGTCAATATAAGGCATGAATGTAGCAAATAATCATACAAGTATTACACCCCTAATTACTAACATTACTAAGAATCTTTTTAAGCTACTAAAACTATCGGGCGACTTGCGCCATCCAACGATAGTCCCCCGTAGATGTTACATCTACTCACCGGAATCCCTAGCTAGTCACGTCCAATCACCGCTTTCCCCTTTCGTGCCGCGTCTGACGTCTCCACGACCGAACCTGGAATTTACATCAATACCAAACATAAGGTTACATACCATGAAACGACGCAAATCCCAAACGAAAATACCATAGTTCACAAGCTAGGTACAACGTGCACGAGGTGCGCGGAACACACGCGAAAATCGCAAAAACTAACTAAAATCGCCGATTTGGTCGCCCGGCAAAGCTAAAACCCGATCAATCAAACATCCGCACTCACACATCCCAAATATCATAGGATATGCCACAAATATCATCAAGATATCGCAAATAATTCATCACAATATTTTATAACAAAACTAGCAAGCACAAACATTCCAAAAATCGGCGCAACATCGCCGTTTTGCGACAAAAAGGACTACCACCTAGCATAACATCCAACCGCAACTAGTTAACCACAATCACTTGATTAAAACACATTACAAAGCTTCAAATCCTATGCTTCCATAAACAACCCTTTTCATGATTTTTATAACCACCAATTTAAATCCAATTTCACACTTGAAAACCTAAATTAACACAAATCGAAGCCCACTTAAACAAAGTAATCTCTCAATTTAGGTTTGTATAAAACTAGATAGCAAGATAACTTAATTAACTAATCAATGGTGCTAAAAAAAACCTAGTTTAAACAAACTACTCTCTTAAAAAAAATAGATTAGAAACTAACACTAAATTTAACACTAAACAAATTTCAAGGTTCTAGTTTAGCACACTTAAGCTACAATTTAACCATTTGATTAGAAATTATACCTCAAAAGATCAATCCTAAGCTTGCTCAAGCCTCCCAAGACACCTCCTTTCTCCTTTATTTGAACCAAATTAGGTTGGAGAAGAGATGGAATATGGTTTTGTGTTGAATTTGTGAAGGAAATTGTGGATTTTGTTGAATTTTTGAGATGAAAATGAAGCAAAAAAGAAGAAGAAATGGGGAAAATATTTGGGGCTATTGGTGCAGGATTTTCTGCTGAGAGGAGAGGGATGGGGGATGTGAAGGGATGGTGCAAAAGTCTAAGTCAAAGCCCCCCCCAAAAATACCATAATACCCCCACCCATTACTACATTTTAAACCCTTTTTAAACAATTTAAAAGGAGTTGAAGAATACAATTTGGAGGGGGGAAAAATGTGCTGCAGTAGGAGGTGGGGCCGGCCAAGGGAGTGAGGGAAGGTGAATGGGGTTTTACAAAAGAAATTTTATGCAAAAAGACCCCCTACAAGTCCAAAATTGCAAGTTTTAGCTTAAATTCCATAAATTTCGTTTTCCATAATAAAAATTAGTTAAAACTTAAAATAAATTGCTAAAAATTTATGTTACAACTGGATTTTAATTAACATAATTTTAAAGATTAAAATTAGCCCAAAGAAATTTGTATTTATCGCTAATTTAATGTATTTTCTTACCGGCTTAAAATAATATTAAAAAATTGAAAAAAAGGGAAAATTTTTTAAATGACCAAAAATTAATAAGTAACTCATTAGCTACTAAAAACAAGCAATTACCTATCCAAATTAGGTATAATTAGTCCTAAACTGCAAAATAACAAAAAGACGATTTACGGAAAAATACCACATTTTCACCGATTTTCGGGAAAACACCAAAACGACATTTCAAGGCGCTACACAACCTATGTCAATGAAATAGTATTTTCTAAAGTGTTCGTGACATGGCAATTACCGATGAGGATATGTGTGAGCCGGCAAGTAAGTGTACGTGGTACATACGTGTCATCGGTAATGGTGCTGGTGTCCTAAGAGCATGATATCAACAATAGAATATGAATCATAATATAAGCATGCGATGTGGAGCGAACAGCAATAATGAGCGGGAGCTAAATACTAGACACAATGATAACAAATCTGCATTTAATGTAATATGAGTCATACAGCTACACTAAACTATAGGGCTGAGCTAAACAGCTGAACTAAAGGTAAGGAAACCGCCTAACACCTGAGTCGACACATGTGTGTGTGTGTGTGTATTAGTCGGTGATCCCGCCTCGATAATATCACATCCGATACCATATCTATAATCAATATTCCCAAGTCAAGAGTGCGGATCAAACATCAATATATAGCTCGTACGTAAATCCGTCGTACGGCATCCTAAATCTGGGTACGGTCAATATCACATTCATCATATTATTCATCTGGTATCCTCTTTATCAAGATCTTAATCCGGGTACTGATCTATGTCTAGTACAATACTAATATCATCAATCTAATCATGATCTGACTGCTGATCTACAGCCTCATACAAACCGATATCATCATCATATATCATCATAAAGAAGTATACATCGCCCAATGCGGCCTATCATAAACCTCCTAACATGTCATATCTCATAGCACGATCACATGTCGATCATTTCATTATTATCACTACTCACATGGTATCGTCGTCTAAAGATCCGCTATGACATCATGACGTATCTCAAATACGAATCTTGACATATCACCGATATCACAAACTCAAATCAAATCCTATCGACTCATCTCAAACCCAAGTATCATCCTCAATCCGTATGTGAACACATAGTCCCATACCCATGTGCACACATAACTATATATATTCCCATCTAAGCACATATGAAAGAAGAATGTATGCAAGTATGGGTGTATGTGTGTATGTGTGGTGCGACCACTACTCTAGGGTTTCGCGACACTAAATCAATCCAATCACACCTAAAATCTATCTTTATCATCAATAAACTCAACAATATATAATCAATATATATGTGTGTATACGTATTCGTACACATCACCACGAACTGCGGGGTGCTATACGCCATCCACCCGACTTCTCCCTGTAGATATAAATCTACCCACCTGGTCCTCGCTCGCCGGTGCCGACGTCGCTACACTCTTGCTTGTCGTCTCGAAGTCCACATGGGGGTACCTACATGTCACAACGTATCGTATCGCATAAAAACCAAATCCGAAATTGAAACGCTATACGAAAACCAATTTGGCACGCGTATCACGCATAGGTCAAAACCTATCGTCTACGCATGCAAGAATAACTAAACCAACCCTCGATGTCGATGTACAAACGTCGAACCATCGAGAAAAACCCAAACATACTCATTTGCACATTCACAAACACTAATTATAATATGAAATAGGTTAAAATTCACAAAAACCTCAAACTCACTTTCAAAGCTATTTTTCCGAAAATCTTGCAAGCAAAATTAACGTTTTAGTACAAAACTTGATATTTAAACAAATCTAGCGGCCACAATATCCTCTAAAAACTATAAATAAGTCATACAAACCCTAATTAGATTTTTAATCTCACTAACTTTCATTAACCCGAAATTCTAGTTTACAATTTTACCCAATTTTAACACTTTTAAAGCAACAATACATAATTCAACAACTAGACTAGGTTTCGCACAACCTAAGGTGTTAAACTACTCATTAACATGTCAAAGACGTGTTGAAACCCTTACCATATTTTAATTCTCAATTTATCATAATATTTATAAAAAAACTAGTTTGCAATTTATATAATTATCACAAATTTAAATTAACAAAAATGCAACTAGCAACTAGATTTGATTTAGCATAACATTAATATGGCAAATACATCCCACATAACCATAATCTCACAACACAAAACCCCAATTTGAATTCAAACCCCCCTCTTGAATTTTAAATCATGCACTTAAAACTAATTAAAAACCTATTTAAACATTTAATAAAGCTAACCTAAAGCAATTAACACAATTTAAGAAAAAGGTTAGAAATATACCTCATGATCAAGAGATCAAATATGGAAATCAATGCCTCTAAAATGCCAACTTGTTCTCTAGATCCATGCAAGTTTGGCTAATGAGAAATGGGTAGGAGTTGGATTTGGATTTTGAGATTTGTTTGATAGATTTTGAGGCAATTTTGATGAATTTTTTTTTCAAGGGAATGAGGGGGGAACTGGGAGGGGCTGCTGCTGAAGGAGGATAGGGGGCTAGGGCAGCAGGTATGGGGTTAGGTGTGGAGTGTGTGGCGTGTGGAAAAGAAAGTCCAAGTCAAGATAAAATACCCCCAAGTCAACACACCAACTTCTTCTTTCATTATTCTTTTCTTTTCCTTTGCTTTTCTCTCCAAATCTTTATGTGGGGAAGAGTGGAAGTGGGGGCTGCTGATTTTGAGAGGGGAGAGAGGGTGTGGGTGAGGGAAAAATGATAAATGTTATACCCCAATTTCCATTAACACTAATTTCACTAATTAAGCCCTTTTTCTTCGATATTTCTAAAACCGTTTTGGCAAACCGTTTCATTTCAAAAATAATATTTTACAAGTCAGTTTAGTGTGTCATGAATTATAAAATTTGTATCAACCAAAACCAATTTTTAATTTTCCCTAATTAAATGTATTAGTGGCGGCTTAAAATAATATTAAAATAATTTTTTTCAGAAATTTTGAAATTTTACCAGTGGCTCAAAAACACCAAATACTAGCAATTACATAGCTAGAATATGTATATTTAATTTTATATTAAAGATATTTATATTTTGAATTTTTACAGAAAACCCCCTTATTTTTCCGATTTTCCGAAATTTCACCGAAACGATTTTCAAAACGTTACATTGACGTAGGCCAAAATGGCAGTATGACTGTCTCAATCCAACGCATCTATCTATGGAACAGATAAATATCGGGCAGCTACCAATCACTATGCCTTGGCTTAGGTCAAAATACATAGCTTGAATACTACCGAATATTTAACTGAAATGATGGAGGGCTACGAATGGTTTTGGCGAAACCGTGAACGTAGTGAACTTGATATAATCGAAGGAACCTGATAGCTTTTAAAAGGAGTGGTTTAAGTTCCGCGTTTAAAAGTTGTTTTTGAAAAGAAACCGAGTGGTTTTGAAATTGTTCCAACGACTTTAATTTTGGTTTATTTTCTTGCATTAATTTAATGCGTCCTATCATTAAATCCTACCATTGCAGAAAACAACGAAAATATGACGTACGCTTATGCCATCCGCATTCGCCATGGGGCCCCATCATTACCCGTTAGGTCACTTAACAAACGACAGAGCGGGGGCTGGACTAGCGCGGATGCAAAACATAAGCAACGCCTACTAGATATCATATATAGATATATACATTCGTCAGATGCATTGATAGCCATTCCAGATCATAGATGAACACATTGGATATACTAGGAATCCGCATTTCGTTCGAGCCTGCAATGAAAAGCGGATTACACGGTCACGATGAACAGCCATGACCCCACCCTATACCCCTACGGGTGCAGCAAACTACCCGCCAAGTACCCGAAGTGAAGCAACCTCCCTCAACAACGTGAGTAGGCCACTCAGCAGTTCGAGGTACCCGATAGTTTGCACACCCCACCTTGGGTCTATCCTAGGAGCAAAAACAGTAAAAGAAATAATATACAATGGCGGCTACAAGCTCATCCCGGATGTGCGGCCATAAAAATAATATTATATCAAATTACATATTACATTAAATGATAGATAAAGAAAACTCTCATCTCAGAACCCCCCCCGGCTATTCATCCGTGACAATCCAACAAGTTCATATACACAATCCATCAACATTACAGATCACAGATATGCACAACCCCCACTAATTGACGTATAGCGATTAGTTGGCGTTCAGTGCATATATCACATCACATACATAACCAATTAGCTAAAGTCTACAGAACTTCGATCAAAATACGGATTTGTAACTACCCCAAACACAACTTTGTTCTCGGGAAATTTTGGGCAGAAACAAAAATGCTAAAAATCCCAAAACAGAACACTAATGAAACTGCAGCAAAGACGAGTCACGGCCGAGTCAACTCGGCCGCGGATCCGCGGCAAGAAGCATGGTCTCGCCGCGGTTCCGCGGCGCGTTGACCGAGTCATTGGCTCGTTTTTGCTGTGTGTTCCTACAAAATCCTGAGCCGATTTTTAAGATGTGTGGAATTATTTTTTGAACAGTTTGAAAAATCGGCAGAAACATGAGTTTTCGAACGTGTTTTGCGATTTTTTTCTCCGATCGAAATTCTAAATACTTTGCTAACATGCTAGTTGTTGTTTAGCTAGGCTCTGATACCATTGTAAGTCCACGTTACCCATCCCGGTTCTTACGGTGATGCGGAAACGGTAAAAAACGATTTTTATGGCAAGGTTACATGGACTAGAAAATATGATCTTTGCTAAACAAAAACCTAGCAAACTAACTAGAAGTTTAACTACTATGTTAGAGGGTTATACCTAGGTCTTGAACTCCTTCTCTTCTTGCTCCTTGGAGTGGTTGGAACGGCTCCACCTCGTAGTCTCCTTGTTGTCGAAGAAGGATCCACCCGAAAGCCTCTACTTTGAGCTCCTACCACAACCGAGAGGCAACTAAAGTGCTTGGCTTTCTAGACCTAGAACTCTAGAGTGAGTAGAGAAGAGTTTTTAGGGTTTTATCTCAATAGCTCATGCTTCTCAACACATTAGACATGAGAGCTTTGAGAGAGAGGAAGAGGGTGAGCTTTGGATGAGAGAGAGTGATCTAGTGAGAATCAGCTTGACTTTTTACATCCATGCTCACAAGAAAAAGAATATTGATGATAATAATAATAATAATTAAGAATTGTGATGGTTAGTTTCAATGACCATTATCATTTCATGCATTTAATGCATTTTGCAAAGAACAAGAAGCATCATTGAAATGAAATGATGATGGTCAACAAGTCCACAATGGTCAACCGGTCGACAAAGTCAACAAGTCAACAAAAGTCAAATATTCAACTCAACCAATGAACAATAATACTTAATTTATATTATTAATCATATTTCTTATTCTCATTAGGTTTTAGAAAAAAGTCAACGGTCAACAACCCTAATGAGAATCCTCTGCCTCTACCTCTGTCAACTGCACATACACACCCGCATCCGTGTTCCGAGGAACACGAATACAATGAGATAAAACCAATCCCAAAACATATACTAGGAGCTGGCTTAATCCAAAGCCCGCTAGTAATAACTGCCCGGACACCAAACGTGCACAAGTGCGCGGATGTGAACGAACCCTGTCGCAAAACCATGCGACCTCTACTCTGTTTTGACCAAAGGCGAATAGCTCTCTGTGTGGGACTCTAAAGACTCGACACTATGCTGACAGTGGGTTTAACCACAGGCCGCAAGAGGTACTAGCTGTACGTAACGATCCCCAGGTAGATGCCGATAAGAAGACTGATGAGGTGAACCCATCCGAACTCCTACCGAGCCTGAATGTGACAATCTCCGTATAGTCCGGTCTGTTCGTCTGAGAATATCGCATGGCGGGCCTAGGGGGTGGTAAACGTCAGTCCCCTAATAGCGGTACAATTCATGTCGGAGTGTAGCCCAGAACACCTTGAGATAACACTAGAAAACCTACCAGTATATCTCGCTTGCCCTGGCCAGGGACGACTATGTGTAATGGCTCTCCTTGACACAGCGCGATATCAACCCCCAATACCGAGAGAGATGAATCCTGTCTAACCGTCACTGCCTCTAAGTGCTTCGGCACTGCACCCAACTGCTACCTGTTTGCACGACTCATTTGAGCCGTGGTAGGGTAGCAATCTAAGAACAGTGGGAACACACTCGTGGCGAAGTGACAGAGTCAAGTCAGCGGACTAAGCTGTTCTCATGTCACCTGGGAACTGATAACTGACGATAGGTATAGTACCAACCAACAGTTCCCGATGAATCCTGTCCAGTGTACTCGTAACCTCACGAGCACCCGCATACTATCTCAAGTACGACGTACTGACGGCTGTGGGACAGACCATCTCCCCTGCTGGGATAAGAAGCCCATACGCTAGTCTACTCCGGAGTATCGATGCCCTATCTCGATAATCCTACGACTAGGGACCTGTATAAGGATGTGCTTGTAGATTACACAGCCCCCACTAGTGTGACTGCCATCGCAACGCTGATAATCAAGTAAAGATCCTAAGGGCTCCACTAATGTGTATAGGCGATATGCTAAAAGAAACACATGCACACGTTAAATTAGAAACAAACCAAGTAGCATACTACCATTTCGAGCAAGATTGTCTATACGACTGTGAATATCCCAAGCTTCCATTAAGTAATATACAAACTAGTATGATACAGTAATGGCCTCTGGGGCATATACACTAACAAGCAGGAGGGAAGCAGATATTCTGGTTCTGCCGGTTTTAGGCGCACCAACATTTTTCGACATTGTAGGAGGTGTACCTCAATGTCATTTATTGCTATTTACGTTTGTGATCCGAGTATCATGCTTATATCGCTTGGATTTGAGTTTTGATGATTGAGCTTTATGATATTGTTTTCATGCACCATTGCTACACCTGCTGGGTATTTACATTTTTGTGCATAGTTATTGCACTTAAGTTATGTTATACACCGCTACGTCGGTTTGCGATTTGTGCGTATCTATTTCACACTATATTGATTTTGTCCCTTGGCTGCACATGTTTATGATTTCGTGGATTTCATACAGTTAATTTGATTTTGTACGTGTGGTACGCACTCAATTTGATTTTTGCACTCGGTATAGCTTATATGTGCTTGCAGTACATTGATATGTGTTTTGTGCATGCAGTTGCACAAATTTATGATTTTTACACATTGGTACACTCGGTGTGGCTATTTACGTATTTGAGTTATTGATTTGTATTTTGTGCACTTGATGCACCAGATTTGTATTTCGTGCACTGGATGCACTGTATTCGTATTTCGTGCACTGGATGCACTGTATTTGTATTTCGTGCACTGGATGAACCAGATTTGTGTTTTCGTGCGCGTTGGCACTTGCCGTTCGTTTTCGTGCATGCTACTGCACTATATGCTTTTACGGACCCGACACACTTTGGTTGGATTTTTGCACATATTGGGCACATGATATGAGATGTGGTTTTTTGCACACCGGATGCACTCAATTGGGATTTTTATTCTTGCATGTTAGTTGCACCGGATGCACTCTAGATGCACTTGATATTGTTGTCATGCACAACCGTTGCACTAGACAGATGCTTTCGTGCATACCCATTGCACTTAGTTTTGATTTCGTGCTGTTCGTAGCACTTGTATTTGGATTTGATTTTCGTGCGCACCAGACGCACGTGATTGTTGGATACGCCTTTTGAGGCCGATTTTGTTCTTGAGCATCTTGTTTTCATGATGGGCACTATGTTACGTAGTAGCCGAACGGGACTGATCTGAGGACAGTACCTGAGTATTTTGCATGCATTAAAAGTTAACAAGAGGTTTTCAAAAAGAAGCCATATAGTCTCACTATTTCCTACTTGTCCGTGAGCGACACGAACGCTTATAAAGGAAAACCTTTTGGGATATTTTGAAAAACGACGGAACGTATATTTAGCAAAACATATATGGGCATATATTATTATTTTACAAATGAGCGTCTGTCACTTATGCCGTGAGTTACGCATTCACGCAGTGATTTAGAAAAGATTTTTTCATGAGTTTTATTTAGTTCTTTGATGTTTTTCAAAGATGCGTACTATACACGTATTATAGTATTTGACTAGTGTACATTGGATTTCAGTAGTGGATTTTGAGATCTGTATCTCTATTGTAACTCTGAGGATATGCGTACGAATCCGATGATTTGCGTGACGCTTGACGGAGTTCGATTTTGAGTTTTGTACTCGTCTTCATGCGCACTTGACGCGCTGTGTGTTTCTGCATTTTCCGTGATTTCGGAGCCCCGTTGATTTGAGCAGATTAATGAAATGTTTTCGATTTTAGGGGTTTAAATTTAAATTAGGGGACCGAATTTCTTTAAGGGGGGAAGATTGTAACATTTCAGAAAATATAAAATATTATTTTTGGAATTTAATATTAAAATATTATATTTCCCGAAAACTGCCCGATTTGCGAAATTGGGGTTTTTGAAAAAGGGTAAAAATATATACCAATAATTATGAAATAATTAGAAATTAAAATGATTTATTCATTTAAAAATATATTTAAACGATTTGGCATTTGTAAAAATTATTATATGTAATTTGGATAAAAACCCGATTAGTGCACTGCTAATCGCGATTAAGCCAAATCCTTGTTTCTACAGTTTTTTATGGCCAGTGCACCATGACATGTTACATGTAATTTCATTTGTGCTGTTTAATTTGGGTTTATTTGTTTTTGGTGAGAAAAGAAGGGAAAAAGGTGCAATGATGAGTTGGAGAGAGAGGGGGGGACATAATGATGACTTGGAAAGTGAGGGGGTGAGAATAAAGGAGAGAGAGAGAGGGCAGCCACATATTCCCTCCACCATTATTCATTTTCTTCTCCTTCTTCATCTTCCTACAACCTCACATCCCTCCACTTCAAACCATAGATCCATCTCCAAATAATCCCCAAAACCTTATACTCCCTTCACAAAAATTAATCCCCATTTCTTCCTCTACACATTGAACCAAGCAAAGTGGAATTTTGATGACCTTAGGGAGCTATGGCTGTCTAGAGCGGCTTGAATGAGGTATAGATTCTTCCATTTAGCTAGTTTTAAGCTTCTTTCTATTCTAGTTTAGTTTAGAGATGGTTTAGTAGTGATTTGTGGAAGTTGGAAAACCCTAGTGAGGGTTTGAGTGAAATTGTGGATTGGTGATGCTTGAGTAGCTGTTGAGTGACTGTTTAAGACTTGGGAATGAATATGGGAAATCAAAATATGGATTTAGGATTTAGTTCATGTCGGTTTTGTGAGGATATAGGGTGTGCAGGGAAATCTGGAGCAATCTGGGGGATTTTTGAGAGTAGCAAACAATACTAGGGACCTAGATACACCACCATGAGACCGCCCTACGAAGACGAAGCCCATAGGAGCCTGGGGGGCCGAGGTGGCCAGATTTTAGGGGTAAGTGGCCGGCCACTTGGTGGCATGGGGTGTCGGGGTTGGTCCAGTAGCTCATATACATCTTGTACAGCACCCTAGACTTGTTTGTGCACCTTGTTGTGGCCTGAGTCAAAATCTGGGAACACTTCAGTGGGGTTTCTGGCTATGTTTCCGTATTTTGAAATGTTTAGTTTTGATATTTGGATTTTTATTTGGTTGTTGGATGTTTGTACATCAACGACTAGGGGTAATTTGTTGGTTTTGCATACGTGGGCTATAGGTTCTAACCTATAGGCGATCCGTGTGCCGTTTTGGATTTCAGAACATGATTTTTATAGCGTTGTGATATGTGTTGTTATTATAGTTACCTTCGCATGGATTCTGAGAAGATGGAGCGTGGCGTCATCGACTTCGGCAAGTGAAGACCAAGGTGAGTGGATCTATATCCACGGGGGAAGTCGGGTGGATGGCGTATAGCACCCCCACACACTTTGATGGAAACCGATTTATATATAGTTTATGATTAATGAAACCTTTAATAGAAAGCTATAGATAGAGTAAAAAGATAGTTAGAGGACCATATTAGAAACTAAGGATAGTTGGAGGTGATATGATACGGCTAACATGTGATGACGGATTTGGGGATGAGATTTGATGATATTGCTATTTAGGGTACTATAGGACTAGATAGTTGACGTAGATGTGTCATCCGAACCATACATATTTCCAAACTAAAGAATCGTGTGCATCTTTTAAACAGATACCTTGAGGGACGTTATGGATTTTCAAATGATATATTTTCCTTAAAAACACCGTAGCCCCTACTTTCAAAACTACGATCCGCATCTTTCAAAAAACTGTTTGTATGGTTCGGGTGTGTATGTTAGATTAGATACTTACGCTTTTATAAAAGGTAAAATGTATTTGTAAAAATTGACTTGATGAGGGATATAAATGCGATGAAAAGAATATATGACATGATATGTTGATTTGATAATATGTTGGTATACGGATGCGAGTTGATTGAGATGATTCATACCCTGCCGGTCCCTTGATATGAGATTATTGCGGATGTGACCTGGGACATTGGTATATAGATATATTTATATATGTTGTGAATCGGGAGTGATAACCGTACGAGACGTTAGGTCCGTACCCTCCTCTTCTTAAAGGTCCATAGAATCTCTGATAGTTTAATGCCGCCGTACGATGATTTTCCATACGTGATGAGTTTAACTTGAGGTTTGATCCATACTCTTGACTACAGGATGCCGTATGATGGAATATACCGTACGGGATGTTGTGAGGCTGGATACCGATTGATTGTCTCACCGACTCGATCATGTTAGATACGTATATCCGTCAGCATTTGCATATGATTTACCTTATACTGCATTCATATTATTCTCATTGCATTACTTATACCTGTGCTAGTACACCTGCACCATTATCGATGATGCGTATGTTACACGTAGATAGATTTGCCGGCTCACACACTTCATCATCGATAATTGCCATGTCACTACACAGTAGGGTTGCTGCATCATGATATACATATTGTACACCATTCTTGCGCACATACATTGTACACCATATTTGCGTACACACATATTGTACACCATACTTGCGGACAAGCATATTTGTACGTCCATACTTACGTATATACACATATACACCTTTATACGGTATTGCATTCAATTTTGGAGATTTAGGAACCGCATGATATATTTTCAAAACTGGATCCATTTAAACGAGCGGTTTTCCCTTAATATGTCATATCACTGTTCTATGTTGCATGATATTTGGATATGCTTACATTTTTATCATATGTCGCATACATCATGCTTTATGATTTTAAGCATTGAGGTATGCTGTTTTCATGAGATTTCTGGATTTGAGAACCGTGGCTATTTCAAAAGAAAGTATGTACTGTTTTAAAAACCCGGTTTCTCTTGATATAATATTTTAGTGCGTCCACCATATGTTTTCTCGGCTCGGAGAGTGACATGTGAAACCCGATTCGAGGAGGCGGATGATTCCGTTTGCAGGTACATGGTGGACCCGGTATGGTACCCCGAGGCGAGAGAGAGATTTCGTGTCGATGACGATGAGCCTGCCAGAGGGACTACTACCTACCGGTGATTGTATTTGGGCTCGGCGGATATCCGGAGGATACCGATCGGAGTCGAGAGATGATTTGGGCCGATCCGGACTGACGGAGCCCGAGAGATATGAGGATTTACATGTCGATGCTGGACACGGGTTTCATGATGTTTTCGAGTGTCGATAGGCACCCAGGTTCCATGATTTTTGTAAGTGCACGGCGGCGCCCCTGCCGTTAATCCGACGCCGGAATGCGGAAGCGATGCTTTTCTTTAAACTTTAAAACCGGCACCACCGCGCAATAAAATCCTGGATCGGGCCATTAACCTAACTACTAGCTAACTACAAGATGGGAAGAGAGATATACCTAGTGATCCGTGTCCTCCGTTCTTCTCGCCGTCGTCCTGATCACCCGCGGAATCTCCGGTCTTCACCTCCTCGCCGGAAGGGTACCACATCGCCGGCTTCTTTTACGGGCTCCTACCTCTGGTCCGAGGCAACTCGGGCACGAAGTTGGCGAGTCGACGTGCCCAAGATTTGCTGTAGAATGTGTAGTGCTCTTTTTTCTCTATTGGGGTTGAGGGAGTTGCCATATGGTGGTGGAAATGATATGAGTTTATGGAGATGCAACTTGTGGGATTTTACCAAGCCAAAAGAACAAAAATCCCCTCACAAAAATATGGGACAGCCCCTTCCCTCTATGGCCGGCCATGCTTGGTGGTGGGTGAGAATGGAGTGAAGTGAGGAATAATACCAAGGGATAAGAATAATGCAAGGTAGAGTGTAAAAGGAAAAAAAGGCAAGTCTCACATCAATCACCATAACCCTTCATCATCATCAAGCATGATAACAAACTAAAACCAACACTCCACCACAACCATCATGATTCCACAAGTAAAGCCATCATGGTCAAAACAAGTCAATGGAGGCTAAACCATTATGAACAACAATATGCAAAAACAACCCTCCAAAATGCTTATTTGCACAAATGCAAATAAGCCCTCCTCCACCAATCTTCGGCCAATGAAAGATACAAAAAAATATGGCCGAAACGGAAAGCAAACTGGCAACTCCAAAAAACTGATCCCGTAATAAATTACAGGAAAACCCCGCTACTGTATATACATACCCGCATATGTATTCCGACCGAAATACAAATGCAATGAGACAAAATCTACACTGTACTATATTAGGATCCGGCTTAAACCAAAGCCGGCTAGTATTATCCATCCGATCATGATCCGTGCAATACCACACGTACCTGATCGAACCCTGCCATATCTCCATACGGCCTCTACAGCGTTTCGCCCGAAACTTGAGCAACTGGTCTGTGGGGGACTCTAAAGACTCGTCAATACTATGGCTGTGGATTTAACCACTAGTACGTCAGAGGTATTAGCCATACATGACGGGCCACCAGCTATTGACCAAAAGGGACGTCTGTGAGTGAACTCATCCTGACACCCTACTGAGCCAGTCAGTGACAATATCCGTACAGTCCGGTCCGTTCGTCTATGAGCATCGCATGGCGGGCCTAGGGGGTTGGTAAAAGTCAGACCCCCAAAAGCGGTACAAGTCGTGTCGGAGTGTAGCCCAGAACACCCTGAGATACTACTGAAATACCTACCAGTAAATCTCCTGCCTCGGCCGAGGGCTTTGTGTAATGGCTCTCCTAGACACAGCGCGACCTCACCCCCAATACCGGGAGAGACTAACCCCTGAAGATCCGCTCACTGCCTCCATGTGGCTCGGGACTGTACCCAACTAAAACCTGTTTGCACGTCTCCTTTGAGCGTGGTAGGGTAGTAATCAAAGTACAGTGGGAACTCACATGAGACAAATGACGATCCTCAGGTCGATGAACTAACCTGTACACATGTCACCAGGGAACTGCTATCTGACGTCAGGTATAAGGCCAACTAGCATGTTCTCGGCGAGTCCTGTCCGGTGTACTCATAACCCAATGAGCACCTGTATACATCTTAGGTGAACCAACTGACACCAGTGGCTTATGAGACCGGCCACCGCCCCTCGTCGGGGTCTCGACTGTATACACTAGTCTACTTTGGAGTATCGATGCCCTGTCTCGAAACTCCCACGACTAGAGACCTTTTAAGGATGTGCTTATAGACTACCAGCTCCCACGTATATGATCGCCCTCACCCTGCTGGCAGTCAAGCAAGAATCCTAGGGGGTCTATCAACGTGTAATAGCGACATGTCAGGTCACCTAAAGCAGTACACGATGATAAAGGCAAATCAGATAGCATACTATCATCTTGAGTAAGACTGTCCTACCGGCATAGGTCCTCCCTCAATCATTGCATTCATGTGCCTGTGATCCAATAATTGACTCTAAGGGCACTATATCCAACAATCTCCCACTTGCACTCAAGGCTAATTATTGCGATGTCGCATACTCACAGCTCGTGTGATACCGAACACCCAACTCCTCTACTAGTCAGTCTCACAAAGCTCGTTTGCGAAATTATTGCGTTCGAGGAATAACCTTAGTGAGTGGATCCGTCTTGATGTTTCTTTCTATGTCTCTCTATATCTCAAGTTCGCGGAGAAAACCATCTCCCGAAATGAGCAATACCTGTCTTAGAATGTGTTTGGATGTCTGATGGGACCTAGCTCATAAATGAACTCCAAATCCAAACTTCTTAGACTGTATCGATAACTGAACTCAATCAGTATCCTGCGCCATGCCTCCCTCAGTATCCCCTTGGACCACCTGTCCAAAATACTGCCCCTCGTCAGAAGGAAAACTATAACTCTGATGACCACCCTGTCGTCCAGGTCACCTTGGAAGCCTGGAATGATAACTGTCTCCTGAATGAGGCTGTCGTTATCATATCCCTAGAACATCCACTTATGTTCTAAAGCTGCTTCCGATTGTTTCTCCAGGATTGGATCAATATCAACTTGTTGCATCTACTGCAAGAACAACATCTGGTGTGGTACTTGACATCTCATGATTGACTCAATTGCCTAAGCAAGTGATCTGCCAATCATGCACATCCCTCTCTACTTTAGTATGTAAGACACCTTTAGAGAGGGCGACTCCATCACCTGCAGGTACACTACCGTGCCAGGAGTCGTCCATTCCAAATACCTTTAGAATGCTGTCTAAGTACCCATACTGGGAAACCACCCAAATCTAGATCTGAAACCATAGATCCAGTAACCAGAATGTCAGATATTATATCCAAGTCCTATGTGGAGAAACCACTGTGTGACAACCAAAGTTTAACCGATCGTAGTATAGGAGTTTCCTTTCCTACTCTGTGTATGTCATCCAAATACCAGGACATCACACGCTACTACCTTCTTAACAGATCCATCCCCTATTTTGATGATGTCAAACTTATGACTGTCACATCAGAAATAGATGATCTATCTCTGCTATATCTGCTTTACTCTATAAATAGACATAAGCCACTTTTCCACCAATGCTTCCGCTGCTCCCACTGACTACGACAACCCTCTGGCAGAGTCATATAAACGTACATCTCTAAAGCTAGTTCAGAACGACGCTATACTCATCCTCCTGCCGGGTCTCACAGTCTGGAACAACAGCAATGGCAAGTCTGGGTAAACAAGAACCTCCCTGTCACCGTCCTTGAGGCTACCGGAGTACCCCTCGGGTGCCTGAGGTTACCCACCGTATCTGCGGAGTGGCTAATGGAATGTCAATCTAGATTGAATCTTTAGGTTCTTTATCAAATCTTCAGTAATCGTTTGCGGTTCTGGAATCACTTCCAGTTCTACCATACTCCCACTACTGTTTTCTGAAAAAATCCATTTTTATTAAAGCTGTGGCGAGTTAAGAACAATATCACTATTGATCTTCCAGATGGTAGAAAGTCAACCCTCGTCATAGCCTGGGTCAACCCACAAACAGCCATTACAGAAACGTGCCTTGAGTTATCCAGAGTCTGGTTTTTAGCATAAGCTGGACAACTCCCCGTACCTTAACATCGTTAAGATACGAACTGTTCTATATCCAATATAGAACCAAAGGCACTGATTTAATTGAACCAGATTCAAATCATGCATCTGTCTCCAGTGCATGTCAACTAAATGGAAGGAGGCCGATCAGCGTTACTCAACTTAGGAATGCTTCCAATTATGAATAACCTGAAAGAGAAGCAAGTTCTCTTAATATCCATTACTATCAACTGAATACCATACACAAGTATCTACATCTTCGATCACCTTGAAGAATCCCGATACTTGCAACACCTGGTTCTCTACTTTATTCATATACCTATAACTTTTCAAAATTCAGACCTTGCGTTTCTACGAAACACTTGTCTAAAAACTAGAGAAGTCATAAGTAAACCGAATATAGTACGAGGGCCAACCCCTATGTCCTAATGGACAATGGACAATATACAATCCTCTGTATAAGTCCCTTGAGTCTAATAACTCATTCCCTGTGTGTCGTAGGTTGGAAACTGTACTTATGGTTAAGAAGAATTACACCGTTGTTTAATGCTCCTTACCTAACCATCAACTGATATAGGTAAATGTCATAGACATAATTTCAAAAAGGTACATCTCACTCTATAAAAATAGACGTACAGATATATCAATTTGAAATTGGTGCATAACAGCGGATATTCAAAACCAAATATTTGCCGTCCGGCAAACAACCCAGGTGAATTCCTCAAATATCACCGATTACAACGAATTCCGATATAATGAGGATGATCACCCAATTCCCAATAACTTACTCCCACTAATCATCTGTAAAACCATACAGATGTGAAAATCATACCTGGTAAATACATACCCTGGAGTAAGTATCTAATCGGGAAATCAGTTTTCCTTTAACAGTACACAGTGAAACTGAAACATTGAAATGTTTCGATGGGGTATCCTGGTATTCCTTGTAATGCCTCTTCCATTATCCAGATTCACGACTATAACCGTGTAATTCTTTGCCACCTCTCCAAATCCCTTTATATGTCTTTAGTCATTACCTTCTGTACACCGCTTTAGGCCAAATGGTTTTCTTCCTTCCCTACCGTTCGGCACCAGCCTATGGTTTGGAAGAAGACTATCCAATAAGCATAATGGGTGTACTGTCCTAATCCTAGGAGCACTCGCAACGTGAGAGAAGGTGAAGATAAAAGACACCTGAATTAACCTTATTCCTATTTCTCCTGAACCAGAATCCATCCCCGAACTGGAACAAGTTCTTTTCGATTTCGTATATAACCATACGATGGAATATCCAATAAACTGTGGATCTTCGTAGTGATAGGGAGTGTTCTGGAGAAATACAAAGGTGAAGTGGGAGTGGTAATGAAATACCTGGTTTGTTCGTGAACATCTGTCGCAATTTACTTTGCCTTCTTACTAATCCCTTGATATGTCTTTACTTAATACCTTCTGTACACCATCGTTAGGCTAATTGGTTTTCTTCATTCCCTACCAGTCGGCACCAGCCTAAGGTTTGGAAGAAGACTATCCAATTTGCATAATAGGTGTACTATCTCCTAAACCAAGGAGTACTCACAACCTGAGAGAAGGTAAAAGGAAAAGACAACTGAATAGTCCTATTCGTTTTCCCCAGAACCGGAAACCATCCTCGAATAATTCCTTCGAGTTCATATATAACCATACGATGGTTTTGTCCAATGGAAGTGGACATTCGTAGTAATACGGGGTGTCCTGGAGAAAAGGGTAAAAGTAGGAATGGCAATAAGGTTTGCAACTCTGACAATCCAAAAGCCAGTGTTTAAGAAGATTCGGTCAATTTTGGTCACTGAGTCATAGTCTAGGGTCTGGTCAATGGTCGCTGCCAAAGAGAGAGAGAAAAGAAACACTCAGCGTGCACTCTAACCTAGATCAGAATGGTTACCAATTTATCTAATCTGGAAACCTCCCACTGTACTGTCAAATTCTCCTCCAAACCTGAAAGAAGAATTAGTCGGGATCACCCGAGGAGTAAACCAACTCATTAGTGGGAATCGGGATCCAACTATCATCGCATGATAACGTGACGGAATCCGCTCACGTTATCATACTCCAGAAGGTATGCGCATATCTGGCAAGTTTCAGTTTCTTTAGAAACTTCCGATGTGGATTTTTGCCCCATGCTTTTATGACCTTGACGAAGGTCAACAAATCATAAGTCACATGTCAAGTTCTACCCGTCATTGTCCAGGTTAATTTGAACCCACCAGTACAAGCCCTTGACGAAGGTCAACAAGGCTATATGACTGTCCCAAACCAACGCATCTATCTATGCAGCAGAAAGGCAACAAGCAGCTACCATACACTATGCCATGACGAAGGTCAACAAACATAGCATGAATACTACGTGCTACCCGTCTGAAACGACGGAGGGCTACGAATGGTTTCTGGCGAAAACCTTTAACGTAATGAACTTGATCTCGTTGAAGGAACGGATAGCTTTTTAGAAAAATATAGTAACGAAAACCTTTGCTAAAGAGGTCACTCTCGGTGAAGGGATCTCGGCTCTTTCCCCGTAGAATGGGGTGCAGGATATTCTAACTGAATACCACGATGCAAAGCAAAAGTAATCGGTTATAGTGAAGTTATTGCCCTGACGCAAACTTTTGTCCAAGGGGTCACTCCCGGTGAAGGGATCTCGGCCCTTGCCTCGTCGACTGAGGAGCAGGATATTCCAACTGAATACCACTGTGCAAAACAAAAGTGAACGTCCTTGCAAATAACAGATTTTTGAAAAATGTTCCAACAAAATCAGATTAGGTTTGTTTTTAACTTGCACTGATCCGAATCAACGCAGTCCCATCAATTGATCACACCAATAAAGAACGAAAATAATGATGTACGTATATGCCATCCGCATTCGCTACTGGGTCCCGTCATTGCCCGTTAGGTTAGCTAACTAACGACAGAGCGGGGACTGGACTAGCGCGGATGCAAAACATATACAACATCTACTAATATATATATAATATATAATTTTCGCTCAAGGCGTGATAGAATGCAACATCACAGAATTGTACAGCATCACAGAATAATACAGATATCTGGGATCCCCGGGTTTCACAGAGCCGCTACTGAAACCCGACGTTCCCCTGGTCGTGTGGATGGCCTGTGCAATGAAAATCCTAGACCCCTACAGGCGCGGCAAGTCACCCGCCAAAACCTGAAGCGAGGCAGCCCCCTTCAGCAACGTGAATGGACCACCCAGCACTTCACGGAATCCGGTAACTTGGGCACCCCTCCTGGGTCAACCTGTACCCCCTACGAGTGCGGCGAATTGCCCGCCAATTCTAGAGTGAAGCCCCCTCCGTCTCAATGCCATGAGATGCGGGCTCGTTGCCCTCTAGAACCCGGCTATCCGTGCACCCCTCCACGGGGTAATCCTAGTACAGAAAGTAAAATATACATACAACGGGTATATCGACCGCAACCTGGTCGTGCCCCAAAAGAATAATATACAAACAGGCAATGACGGCAGTCCACATGTCGGACGCTCGCCCCGCAATATCAAATGGACATAATACAACAAAAACTGTACTAGCATTGCAACCAGGCTATCCCCCACGACCAATCCGCAACATCACAGCACAATCACAGAACATCAACGTGAATGTCACGTTCGTAAATCCGTCTAACCGGGCTATAGCAGTTAGACAGGATTTACCGATCAAGTGACATTCACGGTCGCAGATATAATGTAAATACTGTGAACTAATGTGTTTAAAATTTTCCGATCGATCAAAATTTACCAAATAGGCCCCAAGCATTACTGTAGCACATAAAGAAAATCTGGGCCCAAAATGAATATTCCAAAACCCCTATTTTCAGCCCAGAAGCCCACTGAAGAGTTTTGATCCATTGATCACTCCTTACTGCCGCGGAACCGCGGCCCCAAGTGGGGTTTGGCCGCGGTTCCGCGCTCCCCTTAAGGAATCAATGCATCGAATTTCTCCAGAATTCTTAGAATTGCCTGCACATCATTCTGCAACATACTGAAAAATTTTTGGAGCCCAAAAAATTTTAACGGAGAACTGATGCATGAGAAAAACGCGGTTTTGGAATTTTTGTTCGATCGGAAATGTAAACACGTTAGACAAAGCTAGACTAGGTTAATGGCCTGGCTCTGATACCAATGTAAGTGCACGGCGGCGCCCCGGCCGTCAATCCGACGCCGGAATGCGGAAGCGATGCTTTTCTTTAAACTTTAAAACCGGCACCACCGCGCACTAAAATCCAGGATCGGACCATTAACCTAACTACAAGATGGGAAGAGAGATATACCGAGTGATCCGTGTCCTCCGGTCTTCTCGCCGTCGTCCCGATCTCCCGCAGAATCTCAGGTCTTCACCTCCTCGCCGGAAGGGCACCGCATCGCCGGCTACTTTTACGGGCACCCACCTCTGGTCCGAGGCAACTCGGGCACGAAGTTGGCGAGTCGACGTGCCTAAGATTTTCTGTAGAATGTGTAGTGCTCTTTTGTCTCTATTGGGGTTGAGGGAGTTGCCATATGGTGGAGGAAATGATATGAGTTTATGAAGATGGAACTTGTGGGATTTTACCAAGCCAAAAGAACAAAAATCCCCTCACAAAAATATGGGACAGCCCCTTCCCTCTATGGCCGGCCATGCTTGGTGGTGGGTGAGAATGGAGTGAAGTGAGGAATAATATTAAGGGATAAGAATAATGCAGGGTAAAGTGTAAAAGGGAAAAAGGCAAGTCTCACATCAATCACCATAACCCTTCATCATCATCAAGCATGATAACAAACTAAAACCAACACTCCACCACAACCATCATGATACCACAAGTAAAGCCATCATGGTCAAACGAAGTCAATGGAGGCTAATCCATCATGAACAACAATATGCAAAAACAACCCTCCAAAATGCTTATTTGCACAAATGCAAATAAGCTCTCCTCCACCAATCTTCGGCCAATGAAAGATACAAAGAAATATGGCCGAAACGGAAAGCAAACTGGCAACTCCAAAAAACTGATCCCGTAATAAATTACAGGAAAACCCCGCTACTGTATATACATACCCGTATTTGTATTCCGACCGAAATACAAATGCAATGAGACAAAATCTACACTGTACTATACTAGGATCCGGCTTAAACCAAAGCCGGCTAGTATTATCCGTCCGATCATGATCCGTGCAATACCGCACGTACCTGATCGAACCCTGCCATATCTCCATACGGCCTCTACAGCGTTTCGCCCGAAACTTGAGCAACTGGTCTGTGGGGGACTCTAAAGACTCGTCAATACTATGGCTGTGGATTTAACCACTAGCACGTCAGAGGTATTAGCCATACGTGACGGGCCACCAGCTATTGACCAAAAGGGACGTCTGTGAGTGAACTCATCCTGACACCCTACTGAGCCTGTTAGTGACAATATTCATACAGTCCGGTCCGTTCGTCTATGAGCATCGCATGGCGGGCCTAGGGGGTTGGTAAAAGTCAGACCACCAAAAGCGGTACAAGTCGTGTCGGAGTGTAGCCCAGAACACCCTGAGATACTACTGGAATACCTACCAGTAAATCTCCTGCCTCGGCCGAGGGCTTTGTGTAATGGCTCTCCTAGACACAGCGCGACCACACCCCCAATACCGGGAGAGACGAACCCCTGAAGATCCGCTCACTGCCTCCATATGGCTCGGGACTGTACCCAACTAAAACATGTTTGCACGTCTCCTTTAAGCGTGGTAGGGTAGTAATCAAAGTACAGTGGGAACTCACACGAGACAAGTGATGATCCTCAGGTCGATGAACTAACCTGTACACATGTCACCAGGGAACTGCTATCTGACGTTAGGTATAAGACCAACTAGCATGTTCCCGGCGAGTCCTGTCCGGTATACTCATAACCCAATGAGCACCTGTATACATCTTAGGTGAACCAACGGACACCAGTGGCTTGTGAGACCGGCCACCGCCCCTCGTCGGGGTCTCGACTGTATACACTAGTCTACTCTGGAGTATCGATGCCCTGTCTCGAAACTCCCACGACTAGGGACCTTTTAAGGATGTGCTTATAGACTACCAGCTCCCACGTATATGATCGCCCTCATACTGCTGGCAGTCAAGCAAGAATCCTAGGGTCTCTATCAACGTGTAATAGCGACATGTCAGGTCACCTAAAGCAGTACACGATGATAAAGATAAACCAGATAGCATACAATCATCTTGAGTGAGACTGTCCTACCGGCATAGGTCGTCCCTCAATCATTGCAATCACGTGCCTGTGATCCAATAATTGACTCTGAGGGCACTATATCCAACAATCTCCCACTTGCACTCAAGGCTAATTATTGCGATGTCGCATACTCACAGCTCGTGTGATACCGAACACCCAACTCCTCTACTAGTCAGTCTCAAAAAGCTCGTTTGCGAAATTATTGCGTTCGAGGAATAACCTTAGTGAGTGGATCCGCCTTGATGTTTCTTTCTATGTCTCTCTATATCTCAAGTTCGCGGAGAAAACCATATCCCAAAATGAGCAATACCTGTCTTAGAATGTGTCTGGATGTCTGATGGGACCTAGCTCATAAATGAACTCCAAATCCAAACTTCTTAGACTGTATCGATAACTGAACTCAATCAGTATCCTGCGCCATGCCTCCCTCAGTATCCCTTTGGACCACCTGTCCAAAATACAGTCCCTCGTCAGAAAGAAAACTATTACTCTGACGACCACCCTGTCGTCCAGGTCACCATGGAAGCCTAGAATGATAACTGTCTCCTGAACGAGGCTGTCGTTATCATATCCCTAGAACATCCACTTATGTTCTAAAGCTACTTCCGATTGTTTCTCCAGGATTGGATCAATATTAACTTGTTGCATCTACTGCAAGAACAACATCTGGTGTAGTACTTGACATCTCACGATTGACTCAATTGCCTAAGCAAGTGATCTGTCAATCATGCACATCCCTCTCTACTTTAGTCTGTAAGACACCTTTAAAGAGGGCGACTCCATCACCTGCAGGTACACTACCGTGCCAGGAGTCGTCCATTCTAAATACCTTTAAAATGCTGTCTAAGTACCCATACTGGGAAACCACCCAAATCTAGATCTAAAACCATAGATCAAGTAACCAGAATGTCAGATATTATATCCAAGTCCCATATGGAGAAACAACTGTGTGACAACCAAAGTTTAACCGATCGTAGTATAGGAGTTTCCTTTCCTACTCTGTGTATGTCATCCAAATACCAGGACATCACACGCTACTACCTTCTTAACAGATCCATCCCCTATTCTGATGAAGTCAAACCTATGACTGTCACATCAGAAATAGATGATCTATCTTCGCTATATCTGCTTTAGTCTATAAATAGACATAAGCCACTTTTCCACCAATGCTTCCGCTGCTCCCACTGACTACGACAACCCTCTGGCAGAGTCATATAAACGTACATTTCTAAAGCTAGTTCAGAACAAGGCTATACTCATCCTCCTGCCGGGTCTCACAGTCTGGAACAACAGCAATGGCAAGTCTGGGTAAACAAGAACCTCCCTGTCACCGTCCTTGAGGCTACCGGAGTACCCCTCGGGTACTGACGTGATTCTTCAGTCCCTGCATCCTACTTACGCCCAGGGGAAACAAGTTAAACTTCCAGTTGAGGGCACCCTGAAGGAAACCAGGGAGACACCCACTCTGCTTATTGTGGAATTTTCCTCTTCTAGATCTAAGGCAGATGCCAAGGGTAAGAAGAAGAAGACCTCCACAAAGCCGATAGGCGGTGTCTGTAAGGTAGAAGAAAAAGGAAGGGCAAAAGTTTCGGGGTTAATAGTAGGGAAGGAGGGATGTTCCTATTGTCACGGGAAAGGGTATTGGCAAAAATGATGCAGGGCTTGGAAAGCCAGAATCCAGGATCCGAAGCATGTTGTGGCTTCGACTTCGGGTGTGTTTGTGATTGAAAATAGTCTGTCAATTAACTCTACTTCCTGGGTATGAGATACCGGATCAGGATCTCATATCTGTAATTCATTACAGGCTTTGAGAAACCGTAGAGTTATCAGGGCAGGTGATATGACTCTCGGGGATGCTAACGGAATGAGCGTGGACGCTGTATCCTTTGGGTATATCATCTAGAATTGACAAGTGGGCAGATATTGATTCTACGTAACTGTTTGTGTGTACCAAATCTAGTTTGTAAGCAATGTGGTTCATATCCACCTAAATCAAAGTTTGATTGAGTCAGGTACACTAGAGGACAATATATATTGAATCAAGCTCAGGTTTTCAAACATCCAGAAAACACTTAAAAGAAAGTCTCCAGAATTAAATAAAACTTTCTTATAGCATTGTAGATAGGGTCACATCAATGAAACACGGTTGTCGAAGTTACATAGAGAGGGATATTTGGATCCGTTCGAATATCAGTCTTATACAACTTGTCAATCTTGTCTCATAGGAAAGATGACAAAGACTCCGTTCAGTGGACACGGAGTAAGAGCGAGTGATCTCTTAGGACTCATACACAGCGACGTATGTAGTCCAATATCTACAGATGCACGAAGTGGTTATTCTTATTTCATTACTTTTACGGATAATTTCTCTAGGTTAGGACATGTCTTCTTGATGAAGCATAAATCCGAACCCTTTAAAAAATTTCGGGAATATAAGAATGAAATGGAAAAACAAACAGGCAAAACTATCAGGACATTGAAATCTGATCGATGTAGTGAATACTTAAATTGCTGAGTTCCTGGATTACTCAAAAAGAGAATGGAATTCTCTTTCAGCTTACTCCTCCATACATACCACAACACAACGGTGTATAGGAAAGGCGGAACAGAACCCTATTGGATATGGTTCATTCCACAATGAGTAACATTGAGTTACCGCAATCCTTCTGAAGTTATACACTAGAATAGGCTGCATATCTTTTGAATAAGATCCATACCTAGACTGTGCCTACCACACCGTATCAGATGTAGAGTGGGAAGAAACTTATCTTCAGTATCTGAAGATATAGGGATGTCCGGCTTTTGTTGGAAAGCAGTTTGCAGACAAGCTCGAGGAACGCTCAGTACTGTGTAAGTTTGTGGAATACCCAAAGAACTCCAAAGGGTAACTTTCCTATTACGCAGAGGAACAAAAGGTTTTTGTTCCTCATAATGCCCACTTTTTAGAAAATTAATTTTTTGTAAAAGGAAATAGTGGGAGCACAATAGAACTGGAAGAAGTTCCAAAACCACAAACTATTACTGAAAGTATGGTAGAACCAGAGGTTTCAAAAGAATCGGACATCCCTATGCCAATCCGCAGGACTAGTAGGCAGTCTCATCCGCCTGAGAGATACTACAGTTTTCTTATAGACGGGGATCGAGAGGATTGCATCATTAACAATGATGAGCCAACAGCTTCCAGTAAGCCATTTACAGCGGCGACTTGGTAAAATGGCTGGATGCAATACGGACCGAAATGGAGTCCATGTACACCAACAAAGTATGCACTTTGAACATTGCTCCAGAAAGGGTAAAACCCGTAGGCTGCAAATGGATCTTCAGAAAGAAGATTGGTTTAAGTGGATAGGTTGAAACCTATAAAGCTAGACTTGATGTAAAAGGTTTTCATCAAAAACCTGGTTTGGACCATGATGAAACCTTTTCTCCAGTGTCTATGCTCAAATCCATTCTGATCCTTCTTGCCATTGCTGCCTTCCAATATTTTGGGATCCGGCAGATAGACGTAGGGATTGCTTTTTCTAAATGGCAATTTGGAAGAGTGCGTCTATATGGATCAGCCAGAGGGTTTCAATCAGAGTGGGAGCAGCGGGACAATGTGCAAATTGCTTAAGTCCATTTATGGACTAAAGCAGGGATCGCGGAGTTGGAACATCTGTTTTTATTGAGACAATCAAAGAATTCGACTTTATCAAAAATCCAGATGAACCATGCATTTATAGTATGATTGTAGCAAGAATTGTGGAATTCCTTGGTGAGTACATGGATGCCATTCTCTTGATAGGAAATGACATTCCTATGCTACAATCAGTCAAAGGATTCTTGTCACAGAGGTTCTCCATGAAAGACCTGGATGATACCAACTACATTCTAGGGATAGGACTTTTACAGTCAAGGTACAACAACACCATACTAAAAATATTTAGTATGGACGATTTTAAGCTCGGTAGTCTACAGGCTTGTCACGGAATCACCCTCTCCAAAGAGATGTCTTCCAAGACTGATTCGGAAAGGGCTCGCATGTCGATTATACCCTACGCTTCTGCGGTAGGCTCTATAATGCATGCGATATTGTGTACCATACCAGATGTAGCTTACGCACTGAGCGTGGTAAGCTGGTATCAGCCAAACCCAGGGAGGAAGCACTGGGAAGAAGTAAAGAACATTCTCATGTACCTGAGAAGGACTAAGGAGATGTTCTTGGTGTATGGTGGAAAAGACCTCCAGATAGAGGCCTTTGCTAACTCGAGCTTCCAGAGTGATAAGAATGACTCCAAGTCTATATTGGGTTATGGCTTTACCCTCAGTGAAGGGGCGGTCAGTTGGAAGAGCTCCAAGCAGGACACCGTTGCAGACTCGACGATGGAAATGGAGTAGTTCGCTGCATGAGACGCCGCAAAAGAGGCAGTCTGGATAAGGAAGTTCTTAGTTGAACTTCAGGTGGTTCCTTCCATTGCTGGTCCAATACTTTAGTATTGTGGCAACAATGGCGCTATAGTTTTAGGGAAGGAACCCAGGTCCCATCAGAGATCCAGACATATCTTGAGGTGGTACAACCTGATCAGGGAGATCGTTGATCCCAGGACATCGAGGTGAGGAGAAGAGATACGGAAAACAACACTGTAGATCCACTCACAGAGGCCATCCCTCAGACAGTGTTCGAGAGGCTATTCGAGATCTTCGGTCTGCGATATGCCATTATATGGCCTTAGTGAAAGTGGGAGATTGTTAGTGATATATGCGCTAGAAGCCATTATTTTATCATAATGGATTGTATATTACTTAATGGGAGCTTAGGATATACACGGATATAGTAACAGTTTTGCTCGAAATGGTAGTATACTACCTGGTTTGTTTCTACCTCAATATGTGCATGTGATTCTTTTAGCATATCGCTTATACATATTCGTAGAGCCCTTAGGATCTTTGCTTGATTACCAGCGTTGTGATGGCAGTCACACTAGTGGGGGCTGGATAGTCTATAAGCACATCCTATACAGGTCCCTAGTCGTAGGATTATCGAGACAGGGCATCGATACTCCACAGTAGACTAGTGTATACGCTTCTCATCCCAGTAGGGGAATGGTCTATCCCACAGCCATTAGTACGTCATACAGGAGATAGTATGTAGATTCTCATTAGGTTATGATTACACTGGACAGGACTCATAGGGAACTGTTGGTGGGTATTATACCTATCGTCGGGTAGCAGTTCCCATGTGACATGAATACAGCTTAGTCCGTCGACATGATACTACTACTTCACCTTGAGTGTGTTCCCACTGTACTTTGATTACTACCCTACCATGGCTCAAAGGAGTCGTGCAAACAGGTAGTATTTGGATGCAGTCCCGAAGCACTTGGAGGCAGTGGCGGTTAGATAGGATTCGTCTCTCCCGGTATTGGGGGTTGATATCTCGCTGTGTTCAGAAGGCCATTACATAAAGTCGTTGGCCAAGGCAAGCGAGATTTACTGGTAGGTACTCCCGTAGTTTCTCAGGGTGTTTTGGGCTATACTCCGACATGACTTATAGCGCTATTAGGGGTCTAACGATTACCGCCCCCTAGGACCGATATACGATACTCTTAGATGAACAGACTGGACTGTACAGAGATTGTCACATACAGGCTCAGTAGGAGTTCAGATGAGTTAGCTCATCGGCCTTCTTATCGACAGTTACCAGAGTAGCTATTATGTGCAGCTAGTACCGCTTGCGGCTTGTGGTTAAACCTACTGCCAGCGTAGTGTCGAGTCTTTGGAGTCCCACATAGAGGGTTTTCCTACACCGGGCAAAAGGTGTAGAGGCCGTATGGTTTTACGGCAGGGCTTCGATCACGTACGTGCACTTGTGCGTGTATGATGATTGGGCGGATAATACTAGTGGGCTTTGGTTTAAGCCGGATCCTAGTATTATATTGATGGATTATTTTTGTCTCTTAGTATTCGTGTTCTTCGGAATACGGATGCGGGTATCTATATACGGATGAGGGGCATACTCGTAATTTGCGAGAAAGCTTCTAGAAGGTCAAACCTCATTAAGGTTTTAATTCTCTTTATGATTAAAGATTAAACCCAAATGAGGTGGAGGAAATGAGGTGGAGGTTGACAAAAGATCAAGCATGACTCACCCTTAGATATTTTCAAGCATGGTAGATATCTGAGGAGATATTTATCTCCTCAATAATTATCTAGCATGCTTGATTATTCTTTTCTTAAGTTGAGCCAAGGTTTTTCTTTAGTTAAGCTTTCACACCTTCATCTTCCACAAGTGACATTCTTCTTCCTCTAAACCCTAATCCTCTCATATGTTGAGAATCCTTGGGTTCCAAGAGACATAGCACTCCATCTTCACACTCTACACCCTCTAGGACTTCTAGTTTAGTGAACTAGAAGCCGTAGTTACCTCGGATTTGAGGTAGGAGCTCGGACTATAGACTCTCGGGTGGTTCGTCTTTGATTCGAGGAGGCCGTCGAGGTTGCTACGATCCGTTACGATCCTTAGAGCAAATGACGAGTGGAGGACAGCGATGAAGACCCGAAGGACTTGTATCGTGATGTATAAGTTCTATCTTTGTTGTTTACATCATACCTTAGTTAGCTAGTTAGGGTTTAGATATGATCCGTGAGCTCGAGTCCGTGTTGCGATGCTTCGAAAGATCGTTTTTCACATATCCCGCCGCCCCGCGAGCCCGTGGGGTGCATGACATGGACTTACAATGAGATGTGGACCCGTTACCCTGTAGATCCCGGCTATTCATGCACTCTACCGCGGGGTAATGCTAGTACAGAAAAGAAAATAATATGTATAAGGGTGACATCGATCTCAACCCGGTCGTGCCCCAAACAAATAATATACAAACGGGTAGTGATGGCAGTCCACATGTCGGACGCTCGTCCCGCAATATCAAATGTATAAATGAAACTAAACTGTACTACCATTGCACCCAAGCTATCCACCACGACGATCCAACCACAACCACAGCACAACACAGAACATCAACGTGAATGTCACGTTCGCAAACCCGTCTAAAAGTAATATAGCAATTAGACGAGCTGTACCGCTCTAATGACATTCACGGTCACAGATAGTAATGTATATACTGAAAAATATGACATTAGAATTCCACACGCAATTAGAAAACTAAACCAATTTCCAAAACCATGAAAAAATAGTGATCTAAAGTTCCAAAAACCGGCCGTTTAAAGCCAATTCGGAAGTCCGAATAAAAACGAAACGCGCCCAAACCTTCACGGGGAGTTAGAGTATGAAATTAACTTCTAGTCAGGGGCCTAGAGGGGTATCCCAATCCTAAGGCCACCACGAGGTGGCCAGGGGGTGAGGCAGACCCGAAAATGCCCAAGATGGGGCAGTTTCGGGTCCCCACTGCCAAGAACACCTTGTGGTGGTCTTGGGTTATGGGCCCAGCCATTCGGCCCCATCGAGGAATCCCTATGGTGCCCATGCACCAACCCCGTGGCTTCTTGTTCATAACAGAATACTGCATTTTATACCGCCCATTCTTATGCTCGTGTGTTTATAGGTAGGTGCTTTTAATCAGTGTTTGCTACATAATTGCAGAATACAGGTTCTCGGCTCTGAACAGTGAATATCATGGAAAAGTACGACAAATTCCGGATTACTGCCAGCAACAGATAAAACACGGGTCTCTGCTCTCTATCCGTGTGTTGCCACATACCAGTTAAGGGACAAAATGGCAAATCGATTGTCATGTCATGCACAAAGCTCAATGTCAACACAAGATCCAAGAAATCTATGCGGAGCTCGAGGATATCATGGCAAAAGATCTACATCACATCACCTTTTTGTTCTACTAAAATTCTGGAATAATTGTGAAGAGTTTCTGAGAAAAGTCATATACCACATAGCAGACAACACCAAACCAGGAAAGCACCCAAAACCCGAGGAGCCAACTCATCTAAACCGCCGCGTTTCCGCGGCATAAGCCTGCTTAGGCCGCGGAAACGCGGCCGTACTGGCTCCTCAGGTGATGAATTTTCGGGGGCTGTTTGGTCTTTTCCTGTAGGGGCAGATTGTTGCCCTAGGTTTCCATTTCCCCGCCTATAAATACTCCAGAACTGAGCTAAGCCAAGGGTCCAATTTCATGTTCATTCTTTGTTCTTCTTTTTGTTAGGATTTAGTCTTTTTCTTCTTCTTCTTCATCTTGTCTCCATGAAAATTGTAGTGAGAGCTTTTTGAGTGGAAGATCAATGAAGATGAGGGCTTTTGTATCATTCTCTTTTGTTTAACTTTCCCTTGAGATTCTTGCTTTCTCTTGATCATTCAACCTCTTCATTGAGCTTGAATGGTTAAGGGTTAGTTATTGATCTCAAAGGTCGTATTTTCTTATGGAATTAGCGCTTCATTTCACATGCGTTCTCTACCCTTCTCTTGATCTTGCAACCTCTTGATTGAGCTTGCAAGTTTAAGGGTTGGCTATTGATCCCATGCTTGTCTTGAGTTCTAGTTTCTTGTTCTTTTTATCGTTTTTTTTATTACTTGCTTATTATTATCTTGCTTTACTTTCTTGCATTTTAATTCATGCACTTAATTACTTGTAATCTTTTCTTTTCTTTGTTCTTTCCTTTTGCTCTCTTTTGTTCATTTTGTGAATGGTTGTAATTATCGTTGTTAAGAATAAATACGGTATTGTAAGTTAATGTTTCTTTGCTCATTTCCTTTTCCCATTATTTTCCATTGAACTCCGCCCAAACGTTACGCAAGCGCTCCGTTAGGCACCCTACCCTGACAAGGTAACGGTGATTCCTAACCACGACCGGTTGCGTTCGGTTTGGCCGGAAGCGAAAGCAAGAGACAAGAACGGAAGGACAAGGGTAAATAAGCCGTATTCCACGAATACCGCGCTTATATCCTCTAATCCACGTTGTTGCCGATTGCTCTAGCTTCAATTGGTCAAGACTTGGCTCAAAGGTTTTGAGTACGGACTTCTTTAGCTTACAATCTCGTATCTTTTTCTTAGCAACTTCATACTTGCAAATAAATACACATAGGTTAGAATCGAACAAACACATACTCATTCTTTATTGACTCGTCTAAAACAAGAATGGACTTACAACCATCTCCCTGTGGATCGACCCGTGCTCAACCGGCTAGCTGCATAGCGACACCGTCTTGATTGCGGTTAACTTTAATTCTATCAATCAAATGGCGCCGTTGCCGGGGAAACGGTAGCGTATTTTCTTTCTTGTTATTCGGGTTAATATTCTTTTTGTATATATTTATAAAAAGAAAAAAAATCTTTTTGTTTTTTTTTGATCATTTTTGTGGGCAAGAGTGCAGATTTTCGCAGATTTGCAAACTGCGATTGTGGGGAGCAAAGTGTACATTCAAGGCTAAGGTGATTGCAAAGTATAGTGCCAAAGATCCGGGTAGTTTGACCCGCGCAAGCGAACTTTTCAAGCTTACCGGATTTGATTCAACGGGGGTTTCCTAACCCAAAATCTTAACGGTACGTATTTTTTTAACACCTTCTTCTCAAATCCGGCGCATCCAATATACTATTCTTTGCAGGATTCTTTGCAAGTTCGCTAGCAAACGCTAAAAATTGACTAACCCGTATTTGTTGCAGTGCCGTGCTTAAAATAAAAAAAATGATTGTTTGATTCTTTATAGAATTTTTATTGAATTGCGCATTGCATACATTAATACGGACTTAAGGGCAAGCGAACCCCACAACATACGGTAAAGGATTTCATCACCTTTTCCGTGGCCTACAAATCACGAACTTGAGCATAACGTTTACCCGCACAAAATTTAAAAGAAACTAGACTTTAAGCCTTAAGGACTTCGCGCTCACTAGGAGAAGTTGACTGTATTTAGAACCTCGCTTAACGGTATATTGTTTATGGGGTGTCTAGGAAAGTGTTAACGGCGAAACCGCCAAAAGAAAAAGGGTTATTTAATTAAGGAACTTCGCGAAAGCGTTGGAAAACCTCCCCTTATCTCTGCACTTACATGGCCTCGTGATCAGTGTATCTTGAGCCCGTTTCTCGACACAGTTTTACTTCGACAATCAAGTTCTGGAGCAGGTCTAGTTGACCTAGGTGAACCCTAGAACGATTAGTTGTGTGGTATTTTCGTGTCGTGATTGTTTTTGTCCCTATTCTTTTTTGTGTGTATATTTCATTCTTTTGTTAATATCTAACTTTAAAAAAAAATCACATTCTTTTCCCCCCTCCTTTTCTCTTCCTTTCTTTCTTTCTCTCTTCATATCATGGGTACCCCACCTCGCAAAACTCTTGCCGAACTTTGGTACCCACAACCAGACATTACTTCTTACGGTTCTTGCTTTGGCCGAACGTCAAACGATCCCTCCATGCCCAAAATCTCTTTGAAAGATCGGATAGACGCGTCTAGGACAAACACTTGCCCTTCGCAATCCACTTTGTATCAACCTTTTCAACCTCCCCCACCCGCTTATGTTGATACCCCTTTTGCAAGTCGTCCTTTGTCCATCGCTGAACGTATTGAACAATCCCGTAGCCGATCTTTCACTCCTTTCACCACTTCAAATTCTTGGGATCAACAATTCCATTCACCTTCCTATATAAATATTGATCCTGCTCCTGTCCAGCCATTCAATTCCTACCAATCCTACTCTACTTTTTCACCTTCCCTAGACATTGCTTCAGAACCACCATTTGGGAGTTTCCAGTATCCAAACAACTTCGTATCTTTTACTGAAACCCCATCACAACCCATGTCTAGTCTGGAACAGTCGTTGGAAGACTTTAGGGTAGCGTCAAGCCAACAGATGATGGATTTGAATGCGTCCATGGCCGCTCTCATACAACCTACTGACCCGGTAGCTAGTTTCCAACTAGCTCCTAATTTTCCAATGTATGATGAGGCGGCAGGACAGGCTGAGAATTTGAGTGGAGAGAGTGAGATGTACCCCCTTCCAAATCAAACCTACCCATCCCAAATTGAATCCCACAACTCCTGTTTTGAAAGTCTATCGAGTATCCCACATGATTTATCAATTGAAGATAGAATGATTAATGAGTTGTGCGACTTTGTAGTGTTTGATTTACCCGATTGTGAAGGGTCACTTCCAAGTGAAACCACACCCAATCCTTTTGACCTCTACACCTCCACTCTAGAACCTGAATTGATTAATATCCATGCTTTTGTTGAGGTGTCTGAGAATATTGATTTTCAATTGATTGAGGATATTGATGCCGGGAATATTTTGGATGATGAACCCGCAGATTTGGCTGAGTTTTTCTCTCCAATTCATCATCCCGAGTCATAAAATATTTTTCCCGAACCCCATATGCGTCTGGATTTTGAACAGAAATGCATGGATGTGCTAAATTTTGAGGAGAATTTTGAGGATAGCTTTGAGGATGAACCAGTTTTAATTGATGAGTCGGATTTTCCAATTCATCCTGTTCCTTTCATTGACTGTGTACACCCTCCTGAACCTTTAACCAATAACCTTCCTCAATCACCTACCTCCATCCTTTCCATCGTTCCGACCTTGCAAGAACCCGTCTCACTTTCATTTCATATGTCTGGTTTACCAAGTTCGGCGTACACATGGTTTCTTACGAATCTTGAGGGATTTGACCCCATTGCTCGACGGGTTAATAGATTAGCACAACCACTTTTTACACATCGCTCATCACAAATTGTGCTAATCTATTCACTCCATTTGCACCCTCAAGTTCGTACTCCACTTCTTTTTCCCTTCCGCCATTCTTCTTCTTCTCATATACCGAGACCGTATCCCGCTTCTATCTCCATACGGTCTCGCGTATTCTCCATCTCTTTTCTCTACGCCTTCTTTGACCAACCACTGCTTTATCATGATAAGATCTTTGAATGGTTGGTGCTCACTTTTGGCCTTGTATAGCTTGATACTATTCTCTTTCCCCCCTAATCCTGAACCTCAATGCTTAACAGTGGAAACACTGTTTTACTTAAGTTTGGAGGAGACTCCTTTTTTGTATATATTTTTTGTTTTCCTTTTTTTGTTTGTATATAATTTGTTTCTAGGGAGCGCCGACAATTTTGACCCTCTTGGTGTAGCCTGACAGTGAGGGCACTGTCAAGTTTAAGTTTGGGGGTGTGCTCGGTAAGCTTTCTTCCTTCACATTCATTTGTATATTTTGCATTTCCATACCTTAATTAAAAACCCACAAAAATCGAAAATTTTCCAAAAAAATATAAAAACTTTGTCGTCAAGTTAGCTAATAGGGTAACTTAGATCTTTATTCCGAAAGTTTAGTTGATATGATAAAAATAACTAAATTCTAGGCTTAGGGATTGAAAACCCTAAAAATAACCCTCATTCTGTCTAACTTTGGTAAGTATACGTCCTTACAGTTTTTTTTGAGAAATAGGTAATCTTGAGTTCAGTTCTTGAGTTAAGTCAAGATGAAGGGAAAGTATTGAAGCTTTACTGAAGGATAAGTCTGAAAAATAGTTTCTTTTCTTGAGTTCAAATTTAGAAAGTATATACCCTACAACTGCACTTACACGCACCTTGAAACTTGGGATAGTAGAGGATACCTTGAAATACTCTTGCCTGAAAGCCTAGTATGAAAGAAAAAACGGTATTTAAAGCTAAACACCAAAAGAGCACGTTGAAAAATATATCCGGTCTTGAAAATGAAAAAGAAAAATAAAAAGAAAAATAGAATAAAGTCAAGACCTGGAAACTGCTATTTACGCTTTAAAGTTCACACATTCAATAATCGGTCGTTAGTGCCTCAAGAAGCATTAATAGTCGCATGAAAAGTGTGTGAGCAAATCCGTCCATCCTTAATGAAAAGAAGTAGTATTAGGTATTAAGGCAAGGGTATTATAGCTTGAATTGAATTCTTGAGTGTAGGGGTGCAAATATACACACACGTAGGGGTATACAATTGATGTTTGGATAAGAGATAGAAATAAAGAATAAGACTTGTGTTTTCTGTAAAATTGATAAAAATCCCTGATTTGAGGCCGCACTTTAGAAGGAAATCTCAGGAGAACCAACATCTTTCTAAACTTTTTTGGAACGTATATGATCTAAGGTTAAATAGATAGGAGGTGTGAAAAATAAGGGTTGAATATTTCTAACTTAGGATGATAGAGTTTCTAACGTAAATACTAAACCGTAGGAGTAGAATCGGCGTTAACTTATGACACTAGCTTGACAGGATTTTGTGGGTGTAATCCGCTGAAAACCCTCAGGAGACAACACTCCTCCTACTAGGGACACCTAGAGGTTTAACGGCTTGTTGCACACGCTCAGTGCAATCGCGTTCCCTGCGAAAGTGCGGTTAGGATTTTATTTTTTGTGAATAATTGGTTTTGCTCGGGACGAGCAAAAGTTAAGTTTGGGGGTATTTGTTCATAACAGAATACTGCATTTTATACCGCCCATTCTTATGCTCGTGTGTTTATAGGTAGGTGCTTTTAATCAGTGTTTGCTACATAATTGCAGAATACAGGTTCTCGGCTCTGAACAGTGAATATCATGGAAAAGTACGACAAATTCCGGATTACTGCCAACAACAGATAAAACACGGGTCTCTGCTCTCTATCCGTGTGTTGCCACATACAAGTTAAGGGACAAAATGGCAAATCGATTGTCATGTCATGCACAAAGCTCAATGTCAACACAAGATCCAAGAAATCCACGCGGAGCTCGAGGATATCATGGCAAAAGATCCACATCACATCATCTTTTTGTTCTACTAAAATTCTGGAATAATTGTGAAGAGTTTCTGAGAAAAGTCATATACCACATAGCAGACAACACCAAACCAGGAAAGCACCCAAAACCCGAGGAGCCAACTCATCTAAACCGCCGCGTTTCCGCGGCATAAGCCTGCTTAGGCCGCGGAAACGCGGCCGTACTGGCTCCTCAGGTGATGAATTTTCAGGGGCTGTTTGGTCTTTTCCTGTAGGGGCAGATTGTTGCCCTAGGTTTCCATTTCCCCGCCTATAAATACTCCAGAACTGAGCTAAGCCGAGGGTCCAATTTCATGTTCATTCTTTGTTCTTCTTTTTGTTAGGATTTAGTCTTTTTCTTCTTCTTCTTCATCTTGTCTCCATGAAAATTGTAGTGAGAGCTTTTTGTGTGGAAGATCAATGAAGATGAGGGCTTTTGTATCATTCTCTTTTGTTTAACTTTCCCTTGAGATTCTTGCTTTCTCTTGATCATTCAACCTCTTCATTGAGCTTGAATGGTTAAGGGTTAGTTATTGATCTCAAAGGTCGTATTTTCTTATGGAATTAGCGCTTCATTTCACATGCGTTCTCTACCCTTCTCTTAATCTTGCAACCTCTTGATTGAGCTTGCAAGTTTAAGGGTTGGCTATTGATCCCATGCTTGTCTTGAGTTCTAGTTTCTTGTTCTTTTTAACGTTTTTTTTATTACTTGCTTATTATTATCTTGCTTTACTTTCTTGCATTTTAATTCATGCACTTAATTACTTGTAATCTTTTCTTTTCTTTGTTCTTTTCTTTTTCTCTCTTTTGTTCATTTTGTGAATGGTTGTAATTATCGTTGTTAAGAATAAATACGGTATTGTAAGTTAATGTTTCTTTGCTCATTTCCTTTTCCCGTTATTTTCCATTGAACTCCGCCCAAACGTTACGCAAGCGCTCCATTAGGCACCCTACCCTGACAAGATAACGGTGATTCCTAACCACGACCGGTTGCATTCGGTTTGGCCGGAAGCGAAAGCAAGAGACAAGAACGGAAGGACAAGGGTAAATAAGCCGTATTCCACGAATACCGCGCTTAAATCCCCTAATCCACGTTGTTGCCGATTGCTCTAGCTTCAATCGATCAAGACTCGGCCCAAAGGTTTTGAGTACGGACTTCTTTAGCTTACAATCTCGTATCTTTTTCTTAACAACTTCATACTTGCAAATAAATACACATAGGTTAGAATCGAACAAACACATACTCATTCTTTATTGACTCGTTTAAAACAAGAAAGGACTTACAACCATCTCCCTGTGGATCGACCCGTGCTCAACCGGCTAGCTGCATAGAGACACCGTCTTGATTGCGGTTAACTTTAATTCTATCAATCACTTCTCAATTCAAACTGTGAGCCCGCGGTGTGTGCAAACATCTCAAACTTTCAGTTTTTGGAACTGTTTTTGTCGGCAGTTTTTGCACGACAAAAAAGGCGGATTTCTAATATTGCAATGAGTTAACTAAGACTTATGGAGCGGCTCTGATACCATGTTGGGTTATGCAAGTGCCCCGGCCATCAATCTGTAGCCAAATGAGGAACAAAAATTTTCAAAAACCGGCGCTAACACAACTCTATTACCCGAATCGACCCATAAGCCCTAGATAAAAAAACATGCAAAGGGGAGTTAGATGGTTATACCGAATGAACCAAGTCCTTCGAGTCTTCAACCATCATCCCAAGCTCCTGGTGGTCATGGATCGAATTTGGTCCTCGGTCTTCCTAAATCTACGATGATCCACCCGAAGGAAACGGCGTAAGCTTCACCTTGCCTAGCAAGACAACCGACGCTCCATGGTTGCTAGCAATAGAGAGTGGTGGTGTAGGATTATCTCACTATAATTTATATCTCATCACAAATGCTCAAAGAGAAACTCAAGAAGATGAAGAGGAGGTGAGGTAACATGTGGCATAAGCAACTAAAGAAAATAGCTAAACTTTCTCCAAGTGAGAATAAGCAAGTAATCAAGAAAGTCAAGAAAAATCAAAAGCATGGCATAATGGAATGAATGGTGGCTGCCTCAATGCAATCATCCACAAAAAATATCTCCTCTCTCTTTTTACAATAAACAAACCCATGCCATACCTCTCTACATGCCAAGCCCATGCTCATGCCAACTCACCCTCCACCTCATTTCCTAAATTGATTTTCTAAAATGAAAATCAAATAATGAGGTGTCCATCTTCTAGAAGCTATTGCGTATAAATACAGAATGCAACCCGGTACACGTATCGAAATACATATACGCGTATTCGTATAAAAATACGAATGGCCAAGAAAGAAAATGAATAGTGAACAATAATACTAGAATACATATATATATACATATATAAATTATTAAATCAAAATCTGATTTAATAATCCGGCTTAATCCTAAGCCGCTAGTATTATCAACCATCCGATTAAAGTCTATGCAGCCTGTACATATATTTAATCGGACACCTGTATACGTCATCTACACCATATCGTCTGAACCGTGAAAACCCTCTGTGTGGGACTCTAAAGACTCTTCAATATGCTGGCAGTGGGTTTAACCACAAGCACGTCGGCGGCACTAGCTGTACGTAACGGCTACCCAGATATTGAGCGAAAGGAAGGCCGACGAGCAAACTCATCCGTACCCCTACAGATCCTGATAGTGACAATCTCCGTACAGTCCGGTCTGTTCGTCTAAGAGTACCGCATATCGAGTCTATGGGGGTAGATAAAGTCAAACCCCTAATAACGCGATAATTCGTGTCGGTATGAAACCCATCACCACCTGAGAATCTACTGATCCTAGATCAGTAATTCTTGACTATCTTGGCCAAGGATTTTTGGTGATGGCCACCCGTGCATAGTGCGACATCAACCCCCAATACCAGGAGAGACGAATCCCCGACGATCCACTCACTGCCTCCATGTGGCTCGGGACTGTACCCAACTAAAACCTGTTTGCACGACTCTTTTAAGCCGTAGTAGGGTAGTAATCAAAGCACATTGGGAACTCACACGACACAAATGACGATCTCAGGTCGACAGACTAAACTGTACTCATGTCACCTGGGAACTACAATCTGACAATAAGTATAATACCATTTAGCAGGTTCCCAGCTAGTCCGTCCAGTGTACTCATAACCCAATGAGCACCTGTATACATCTTAGGTGAACAAATTGACACCAAGGGCTTGTCAGACCGGCCACCGCTCCTCGTCGGGGTCTCGATTAGTATACACTAGTCTACTCTGGAGTATTGATGCCCAGTCTCGATACTCCCATAACTAGGGACATTTAAGGATTGCTTATAGACTATCCAGCTCCCACGTATATGATCGCCATCATAATGATGGTATTCAAGCAAGAATCCTATGAGCTCTATCAACATGTAATAGTGATCTGTATTGCCACCTAATGTTGTACATGATGATAAAGACAAACCAGATAGCATACTATCATCTCGAGTAAGACTGTTCTACCGGTATAGGTCCCCCCTCAATCATCATAATCACCTACTTGCGACTATGACAATTACCTTGAGGACACTATAGCTAATAGTCGTGACTATCAATAAATTGGTAACACGCCCGATAAGGAGGTTAACATTTATTTTGCTAAAGTTTATAAGCTTTAAAATGTTAAAAATAAGTTAAAAGATTTTTCATCCATTATTCCACCCTATCCTACAAACCCTAGCAAGTAAGGAATTACTCGCTCATGGTTAATTTAGAAGAGAGGTTGAAGATAAATGAAAGCATAATGAAGATGCAGAAAAGTAATACGTAAAGTAAATGCGGAGAAATAAATGCAAAAATAATTAAAACAAAAACTATCTTTATTAATCAACTAATGCATTACAACTTCTTCTTAGAAAGTAGATTACAAGAACTCTAGTTTGCTCTAGATCTCTCTCTTTATGAAGGTAGATGAATAGATAATTATGTGATCGCTTGGATAATTTAGAATGCACAGCTCTCGGTCCTTCATATAGTCCCTAAAACCATAAACCCTAAATTCCATATGTGAGTAGATACTATTAAGATCAGATCCACAAAATCCCATATCGAACGGTTATCAAAGAGCCACGGTTCTGCCGCATTGTGCCATGTATGGCCGCGAATCCGTCGCTTCAAGGTGAAACTAGGTTTTGAGATTTCTTCTGGCTTTTTGTGTCGATATTTGGAGATCCTTTTTGTGTATAGATTCTGAATATATTGCTCCGAGTCTCTACCGTTGCTAGATACCATGATTTGCTTCTAAAATTTGGCAGATTCGGTTCTGATATCTCGCTTTGACTTGGATCTCTTACTTGGATTCCAGACCTGAGCTAATTCCTTCACAATATCTCAAAGCAAAATATGAGTAGCATTTGGTATTTTTGAGATATTATCCTAAACATTTATATGATATAATATCTTAAGAATATTGATTAGGAATATTTGATATGATATTCATATTTTAATTACTAATATTTCATTTAAATATTATATGCATATATTTTCCACAATTATATTAATTAAAATGGAGAAACATATGATAATAAATTTTTACAAATAAACCCACATATGTTCTCTATTTGCAATTAACACATTTTAGCACTTAACAATAGTAGGGAAAATGTTCATACAAATGTGCAAATTTGTAGACTAATCACATACATGTATACATGTATATACATGTGTGTGTGTGTGTGTGTGTTTCTTTCACATGCAAGATAAACAACACAGGCCGATATAAGTATTACAGAGAACGGATAAATGGATCAACTAGGAACATTTGCATTTCATTAAGCAACCTATGAAACACAGTCCTCCACGGTCATGTGAATAGCGAAGTGTGAATAATCATAAACCCCTATGTAAGTTTTTGTTGAGAGGCAGAAATTTCAAAAAAAAAACATTTTTAATGCAAGCAATATCGACTAAACTCCCAAGTTCTGCCATAAGCCCTAGCTAGTAAAACTCACAAAGGTTCTAATCTACTATGATAGTGATTTATACCTTTATGATTCAAGTCGTTCGGGTCTTCTTTTCCTCTTCTTGAGCTCCTCCTTCATCGAGATCAAGCTTGGTCGTCGGCCCCCTTGAGTCGAAGACGATCCACCCGAGAGTCTATAGTTCAAGCTCTAACCTCAAAAATGAGGTTACTAAAGTCCCTAGTTTGCTAATTTAGGTAGGTTAGAAGATGTTGAGTGTTAATTGGACTAATTTATCTCAGTATCCCTTGGTTTCTCAACACATAAAAGTGATAGGGTTTGAGGAAGAAGAAGAAGATAGCAAAGGAGGAGAGTGAATGTCAAGTGTAGAATGAAGTGAAGAATGACTAAGCTCAAAACTATCAAGCATTTCATTTTCAATAAAATATAATAGTCATGCTTAAATAGTAATGACAAATGAATAAAGAAAAGAAATTGCCATGCTTCATACCATGCTTTGAAACACCTCTTCCCTCAACCTCATTATCTATTTTCAATAAATAGATATAACATAAATGAGGTGTCTTCTTCTAGAAGCACTTTTGTGAAAATAAAAGAATGCCCTCACTGTATATACATACCCGTATTCGTACTACAAAAAAATATGAATACTAAGCGATAAAAATAATCCAATAATATAATAGTAGAATGCGGCTTAATCCTAAGCCCGGTAGTATTATCCGTCCAAACAAAATCTATGTAGCTAGTACACGCATATGATCGGAACCCTGCACATAAAACCATATGGCCTCTACATCGTTTCGCCTGAACCAGGAAAACCCTCTGTATAGGATTCTAAAGAATCGACGGTACGCTGGCAGTAGGTTTAACTACAAGCTCATCAATGGCACTAGCTGTACATAATGGCTATCCAGGTACTTGTCGAAAAGAAGGCCGATGAGCAAACTCATCCGAACTCCTACTGAGCCTGTCCGTGACAATCTCCGTACAGTGCGGTCTGTTCGTCTGAGAGTGTCGCATGCCGAGTCTAAGGGTGGAAAACATTGGACCCCTAATAATCTGACAAGTCATGCCGATGCGGCTTAAGATCATCCAAGAATCTACCGATCTAACTATCAGTAATTCTTAATATGCCCTAGCCGGGGACTTATGGTGTTGATCAACCGAACACAGCACGACATCGACTCCCTATACCGGGAGAGACGAATCCCTAACAATCGCTCACTTCCTCTATGTTCCTCGGGACTGTACCCAACTAAAACCTGTTTGCACGACCCGGTAGAGCATGGTAGGGTAGTAATCAAAGTACAGTAGGAACTCATATGAGACAAATGACGACCTCAAGTCGACAGACTATCTGTACTCATGACACCAGAGAACTGCTATCTGACGATAGGTATAATATCATCTAGCCAATTCTCGGCGAGTCGGTCCAGTGTACTCACCCCAGTGAGCACCTGTATAGAATCTTAGGTGCATCACACCAATGGCTGCGGGACCAACCATCGCCCCTTGTCAGGATATAGAAATGTATGCACTAGTCTACTCTGGAGTATCGATGCTTAGTCTCAATACTCCCACGATTAGGAACATTTAAGGATGTGCTTATCGACTACCCTGCTCCCACAAGTATGATTGCCATCATAATGCTGGTAGCCAAGCAATGATCCTACGGGTTTTATCAGCATGTATAAGCGATATGAAATAACAAGTAAAACATATAACATGTTAAGATAAAGGCAAACTAAATAGCTTATTATCATATTGAGCAAGATTGTCCTATGCATACATATCCCTAGCATCCTATACAATGAAGGGCTCTAGGGCATACATAACCAACACCCTACGAGTGCGGCAAGCTACCCGCCAATCCTAGAATTGGGTGACCCGGGTCTTGACTCATCGAGATGGCCACCCACTGAATCGTAGAACCTGGTAGCTTGTGCACTCCTCCATGGGTCAATCCTAGATATGGAAATGAAAAATAATATACAGCAGGGGACTACATCCTCAACCCTGATGCGCCCCAATAAAAGAATATACATGAATTATTACATGAATTATAAAAAATCCACTCATGTATAATATCTAAATTCAAATCGAGCCATTCACACAATGATCCATGAAACCATTCGCAACTAAACATCACAAGATATGTGCAACCCCTTCTAATCGACTTTTAGTGATTAGAAGACATTTAAGAACACATATACACATCACAAAAGAAAGTAAAGAAAACCACGACGTTATAATTCCGCGCACAATTAGCGAATGAAACTAATTTTCCAAGTCTTGAAAATATGTCCACTAAAGCCCCCAAAAAACTTGTTTTAAGCCAATCCGGGAGTCGAAACGAACTCGAAACACTTCCGAATATTCATGGAAGCGAAGGGGCAAAAATTAACTGTCAACTAAGAGGCCTAGGGGGTACCCACTCCAAGGGGCTGTTGGATATGTATGCCCTAGAGGCCATTATCGTATATGTATATATTGAAAGTGTGTCTTAGCACCATCACTAGGTTTATACAAGCATCAAGTATGCAATTTTAAAAAATCTAGAGTGCTAAGCTACACTAACCTAGAATCTAAATAGAGTATTAAGGTTTTATTCAAGCAAAATAGTTCTATAACTAAGTGAAGAGGATTACAACCTTTGTAAAGCAAGTCCTTCACTTCTATAGCTCCAAGTAGTAGTCCCTTAGCTCTAAGTAGGAGTCCCTAGAACTCTTCTTGGCTCAACTTGAAGAAAGGATCGAGCTTGCTTTGATGTCTTCGAAGCCGAAGATGATCCACCTTGAAGTCTCACTAACTCAAGCTATTTCTTCACTAATCAAGATATTAGTGAAGCAAACAACCTATACTAAAGGGCTAAGATAGTGTAAGTTGATGAAGTAGGAATTTTGCTCACTTTAGAAATCTATTTCTCTTTTTATTTTCCAACTCAAGAAAAAACAAGAGAAGGAAGAAGATGAACTTGGGTGAAGAAAATTTCTCTAAGTAAGAATGAGAGGATTAACCATGGACTAAAGATAAGGGTTGGGTAAGAAAATATCTAGAGTAAAACAAAATTAGTGAGATGAGTCATGGCTTCTATATACTTCTACAAGCATCTAAGCCATGCTCATTTCCAACTCATTTGAAATTTTCCTCTTAATAAATAATCACCATAATTATCTTTAGTCTTGGTGTGTGTCTCATACACCCATAGTCTATGTATCATCCACTATGACACAATATTTAAATACATATATTAATATATATCACATATATATTAAATGTACTAGAAGAGAATAAAAACTTTAGTGAGCATTAATATTAGTTAATATATAAATATATCAAATATAAATATATAACAGATTATTAAATCAATACTTGATCCAATAATCCGGTTATCTCATATATAACCTCTAAGTCGATGCTATGCACCCCGCGGAATCGCGGGGAGGCGGAAGGTGTAAAAAACGATAATTTTAGCATCATAACATCGACTGTAAGCCATGATCATAATCTAAACCGTATCTAGCAAAAGCAAAAGAAGTATAAACTAAGTACAGAAATTATACCTCAAAAAACCTGGTCCTTCTTCTCCTTATCTCGTTGTCCTCCTCACCTGCACGAACTCCTCGAAGTGGTACGGATGTCGTCTCCTCGTCGGCTTGCTCGAATCCTAGATGATACACCCGAATGTTTGTGCACCAAGCTTTTCTTCTAAACCAAAGAAACTAGATCAAGTAGTTTGCTAATCTAAATGATCTAGGTTGTGTAGATGTTGTAGATGGATTGAAGAGTCTTTCTACTCCTTCCTAGGTAGCTCAACACATGAGTATCCTAGGGTTTGAGGAAGAAGAAGATGTTTTAGAAAAAGCTAGTGAAGAAATGTATGAGAGAGAGTGTGTCTAACTTATGGTTCTAAACTGGACACTCTCTATTATTCCTCTAATAAATTAAATGAATAATAGTAATTAGGGTTCAATTTACAACCAAATGAGTCATGGCTTCAAAATCCACCATGTGTCATATTTAGCCATGCTCAATATCATGCATTTTCCACCTCATTTCTACCATGTCATAATGCATAAATCATTTAATCGAAAATGAAAAATACATATATGAAATATCATCTTCTAGTAGCATCTTTGAATAAATTACAAAAACGCCTCCTCGTCCGTACATACGTACCTGCATTCGTATTCCGAAAAATTCGAATACCGAAGATGAAGAAAATCCATCAGCACAATACTAGGATCTGGCTTAAACCAAAGCCCACTAGTAATGTCTGTCCGACTCATCATGCGTGCACAAGTGGACGCACGTGATCGAACCCTTTCGAAAAACCATACGATATCTACACGTTTTGCCCGATGCAGGGAAACGCTCTGTGTGGGTCTCTAAAGACTCGACTCTACGCAGGCAGTGGGTTTAACCATAGGCCGCAAGCGGTACTAGCTGTACGTAACGGTCCGTAGGTATTGTCGATAAGAAAGCCAATGAGCATAACTCATCCGAACTCCTACTGAGTCTGTATGTGACAATCTCCGTACAGTCCGGTCTGTTCGTCTAAGAGTATCGCATATCTGGCCTAGGGGGCGGTTAACGTCAGACCCCTAATAGCAGTATATGTCATGTCGGAGTACGGTCCAATACACCCTGAGAAACTACTGGAGTACCTACCAGTAAATCTCGCTTTCCCTGGCCAGGGACTATGTGTAATGGAGTTCCGAACACAACGTGATATCAACCCCCAATACCGGGAGAGACGAATCCTATCTAACCGCCACTGCCTCCAAGTGCTTCGGGACTGCACCCAACTACTACCCGTTTGCATGAATCAGTAGAGCCATTGTAGGGTAGCAATCTAACAACAGTGGGAACACACTCGAGGCGAAATAGCAGTGTCAAGTCAACGGACTAAGCTGTATTCATGTCTTCTGGGTACTGTCATCTGACGATAGGTATATTACCAACCGGCAGTTCCCAATGAGTCCGTCCAGTGTAACTCACAACCTAATGAGCACCTGCATACTATCTCCAGTACCACGTACCGATGGCTGTGGGACAGACCATCTCCCAGGCTGGGAAGGGAAGCGAATACACTAGTCTACTCTAGAATATCGATGCCCTGTATCGATAATCTCGCGACTAGGGACCTGTATAAGGATGTGCTTGTAGATTACCCAGCCCCCACTAGTGTGACTTCCATGACAAAGCTTGTAATCAAGCATAGATCCTAAGGGCTCTACTAATATGCATAAGCGATATGTTAAAAGAAATATATGTACATATTGAAGTAGAAACAAACCAAGTAGCATACTACTATTTTGAGCATGAATGTTATTACAACTGTGAATATCCCAAGCTTCAATTAAGTAATATACAAACTAGTATGATACAGTAATGGCCTCTAGGGCATATACACTAACAATCTACCTCTTGCTCTAGGGCCATGTACTGGCATATCACAGACCTATCATCTCGAATAGCCTCTCGAACTGCGTCTGAGAAATAGCCTTTGTGAATGGATTTACAGTGTTGCCCTCTGTAGCAACTCTCCAAACCTCGATCTCCTGGCGATCCACGATCTCTCTGATCAGGTGATACCGCCTCAAGATGTGTCTGGACTTTTGATGGGACCTAAGTTCCTTTGCTAAAGCTATAGTCCCGTTGTTGTCACAATACAGAGGTATTGGACCAATAATGGACAGTACCACTTGAAGATCTGTTAAGAACTTCCTCATCCAGACTGCTTCTTTAGCGGCGTCAGAAGAAGCAATATACTCCGCTTCCATAGTTGAGTCAGCAATGGTATCCTGTTTGGAACTCTTCCAACATACCGTCCTTCCGTTGAGGGTGAAGACATAACCCGACATGGACTTGGAGTCATCCTTATCGCTCTGGAAGCTGGAGTCAGCAAACGCCTCGATCTGGAGGTCTTTTCCGCCATACACCAAAAACATATCCTTAGTCCTTCTCAGGTACTTGAGAATGTTCTTTACTGCTATCTAGTGGTTCTCTCCTGGTTCTGACTGATACCGACTTACCACGCTTAGTGCGTAAGCTATATCTGGTTTGGTACAAAACATCGCATACATTATAGAGCCTACTGCAGAAGCGTAGGGTATAATAGACATGCTATCCCTTATAAATCAGTCTTGGGAGACATCTCTTTGGAAAGGGTGACTCCGTGACAAACCGGTAGGTTACCGCGTTTGGAATCTTCCATACTGAATCTTTTCAATATGGTGTTGATATACCTGGACTGTGGAAGTCCCGCATTCTCTTTGATCTATCACGATAGATCCGGATCCCCAGTATGTAAGAGGCATCACCCAGGTCTTTCATAGAAAACCTTTGTGATAAGAATCTTTTGACAGATTGTAGGGTAGGAATGTCATTTCCAATCAAAAGAATGTCGTCTATGTATAATATGAGGAACACAATAGTTCTCCCTACAATCTTACTATAAAAGCATGGTTCATCTGGATTTTTGATAAAGTCGAAGTCTTTGACTCTTTCATCAAAACAGATGTTCGAACTCCGCGATGCCTGTTTTAGTCCATAAATGGACTTAAGCAGCTTGCACACTTTCTCACTGCTCCCACTCTGATTAAAACCTTCTGGCTGATCCATATAGACGCACTCATCCAAATGTCCATTTAGGAAAGCCTTCTTTACGTCCATCTGTCAGATCTCATAATCGTAGAAAGCAGCAATGGAAAGAATAATTTGAATGGATTTGAGCATAGCCACTGGAGAAAAGGTTTCATCATAGTCCAAACCAGGTCTTTGACGAAAACCTTTTGCTACAAGTCTAGCCTTATAGGTTTCAACCTGTCCATCTATACCAATCTTCTTTTTGAAGATCCATTTGCAGCCAACGGGTTTTATCCCTTCTGGAGCAAATTCCAAAGTCCATACTTTGTTAGTATACATGGACTCCATCTCGGTCCGCATTGCATCCAGCCATTTTATCGAGTCGCTGCTCTGAATGGCTTGCTGGAAGCTAGTTGGTTCATTATCGTTAATAATGCAATCCTCTCTATACCCGTCTATGAGAAATCCATAGTATCTCTCGGGCGGATGAGAAAGCCTACTACTCCTGTGGAGTGGTGCGGGAATGTCCTGATCTTTTGAAACTTCTGGTTCTACCAAGCTTTCGGTAATAGCTTGTAATTCTGGAATTTCTTCCAGTTCCATTGCGCTCGCACTTATTTCTTTTTCTAAGAACTGATGTTCAAGAAATTGGGCATGAAGAGAAACAAAGACTTTTTGTTCCTCTGCGTAATAGAAAAGATACCCTCTGGAGTTCTTTGGGTATCCCACAAACTTACACAGTACTGAGCGTGCTTTGAGTTTGTCCACATGCTGCTTTTTGACGAAAGCTGGACATCCCCATATCTTTAGATATTGAAGATAGGGTTTCTTCCCACTCCATATCTGATATGGTGTGGTAGGCACTGTCTTGGTAGGAACTTTGTTTAAAAGATATGCAGCTGATTCTAGTGCATAACCCCAGAAAGATCGTGGTCACTCAGCATTACTCATCATGGAACGAACCATATCCAATAGGGTTCTATTCCGTCTCTCCGATACACCATTGTGTTGTGGAGTGTATGGAGGAGTATGCTGAGAGAGAATTCCATTCTCTTTTAGGTATTCCACGAACTCGGCACTCAAGTATTCACCACCTCGATCAGATCTTAGTGTCTTGATACTTTTGCCGGTTTGGTTTTCCACTTCATTCTTATATTCCCGGAATTTCTCAAAAGCTTCGGATTTATGCTTCATCAAGAAGACATGCCCGTACCTTGAGAAATCATCCGTAAAAGTAATGAAGTAAGAATAACCGCTTCGTGCATGTGTAGACATTGGACCACATACATCGCTGTGTATGAGTCCCAAGAGCTCGCTTGCTCTTACTCCTTGTCCAGTGAATGGAGTCTTTGTCATCTTTCTTTTGAGACAAGATTAACAAGTTGCATTAGATTGATATTCGAACGGATCCAAATATCCTTCTTTATGCAACTTAGTCAACCGTGTCTCATTGATGTGACCCAGTCTACAATGCCATAAGAAAGAATGATTAATTTCTGGACACTTTCTTTTGTGTGTATTCTGGACATTGAAAATCTGCGGTTGGTTTAATACGTATATACCATTGCTTAATGTACCCGACCCCATCAAGTTATGATTAAGGTGGATGTTTACGACATCGCTTACAAATGCAAAATCATAACCATCTTTAGATATTAAAAATACAGATATGATATTACAAGTCAAACTAGGTACATAATAACAATTGCGCAAAACCAAAACATGTCCATTAGTCAATCCTAAGTGATATTCCCCTACGGACACAGCATCCATGCTTGCTCCGTTTGAACCTCTGAGGGTCATATCACCCGCCTTCAAAACCCTACGGCTTCTCAGTGCCTGCAAAGAATTACAGATATGAGATCCTAAACCGGTATCCAATACCCAGGAAGTAGAGTTGATTAACAGACAGTTTTCAATTACATACACACCTGAGATCGAAGCCACAACCTGCTTCACTCCCTGGTTCTGGGCTTTCGAGGCCGTGCAATCCTCCTTCCAATGGCCCTTCTTGTGACAGTAAAAGCATTCTTCCTTTCCTACAGTCTGCCCCCCAACTTTTGCTTTTCCCTTTGCTTCCACCTTACCAACACCGCCTCTCGCTTTGGTGGGGGCCTTCTTCTTCTTCCCTTTGGCTTTTGCCTTGGACCTGGAAGAAGAAGTACCACCAACAAATAGAGTGGGTGTTTCCCTTGCTTTCTGCAGGGTGCCCTCAGCACTCCTCAACATGTTGAGAAGTTCCGGAAGTTCAACTTCTTTACTTGGAATATTAAAATTCAAAATAAACTGGGTGTAGGTGGAAGGAAGGGATTGGAGAATCAAGTCTGTATACAGCTCATTCTCTAACGTGGTCCAGAGGTCTGCGGGCTCCTCAATGTAGCCAATCATCTTAAGGACGTGTTCCCCGACAGATGATCCGACGGCCAACCTCGCTTGAAACAGTTTCTTTGAGGTCTCGTATCTTGCGATACGAGATTGCACTCCATATAATTCCTTTGTATGGAGGAATATGGATTCTAGGTCCATATTCTCATGCCTCCTTTGATGTTCATTGTCCATAGAGGCAAGTGATCAGTCGAAAATACTGCATTTTTAACACGGCAATTTCCCTATCATTTGCACTCATCTAGAAGTGTTCGGGATTCATATAGCACATATTAGCAAATCAGTCGTTAAATATCAGATTGCATGTGTTAGACTTTAAAACTGGCATTTCTAGGGAAATTGACGGTATCTTATGGCATCAGATCATCCCTATATTGCACAACACTTTTGTCGAGATTTGTGCAGGAAATTCCAGAAGAAAGGCCAAAATTGTCATTTTGCTGATCAAACATTACGCCAACTCAAAGACCTGAAAGCTGGTAGTAATACAGAAGGAATTACAATATTTAACATATCATAAAAAGCCCCAAACGTCAGCCCAAAGAAGCATCAGAGAGCCCAAGCCCTAAGGCCTATAAAGCACCGCGGATCCGCGGCAGGGGCCTGCTTGCGCCGCGATCCGCTGCAGATTAGCCACGTCAGCTCCCCATTTTCAGTGCACAATTCTTCTCTCAAGGCCCACATTCATTTCAGATATGTCAAATTCCAGAATTCTCACGAAGCTTCTGCCAGATCAGCAAAGATAATTAAGCAAGCTAATCTTGATTAAGCTCCTAACAAACTATTTCTAGAAGCTCCCTCCTAACTAATCACTTCTAGAAGCCTCTCTTGCTAACAAACTTTTGGAGGGAAATTCGAATCTCTTCAACAAACTTTTGGAGGGAAATTCAAAATTCAAATCCTAGATCTAGGGTTTTGATGGTTTATAAAAAGGAGCCTAGATCTAGGGTTGAGGTTGTTCATTAGTTTATCAATTCTTCATTCATCTCTTAATCTTTCACCCACAAGTTGAGTGACACGACTTGTGCGAAACACTAACCCTAATTCCAATCCAAATTCAAGATCCCGAGTACCAAATCAAGCAAGAAGCCTTCAACCGTTTAGGAGCGGAGCCGATCTTCAATCGGGCAAGTGATCGAAGCCGATCCGCGACTCAAGGAGACGAGCGAAGCCAAATCGACGATCGAGTTCTTCCTCTTGTAGTTGTTGAGCGATTGTAACGAAATTGTTGATATAAAAAAAAGGTGAAATTCTTTAATCTTGCTTTCTTTAAATTCATGCATCATGATTCGATCTCAATTTGTGATTGTGATTCTTGTTGTGATGTTTGAGTAAAACTCCGCTCGTAAAGGAGTCGAGACGATCAATAGAATGATGATGATTTAGATCTTTTTACAATTCTTAAATCCTATAACGATTGTAAATTCTTGTGAATCAAATGATCGATGACCTAGTATCGGGATGATCCTTTCTTGATTGTGTTCACTCAAAACTAGGGAACAACGATTGATCATTTGATTAACTAGAAGCTAGAATTTGAATGAGATTCATCGAAAGGATAAAGGATAAGACGAGGAAACCCTAGCTTCTTCATAAGATCCTTAACCTCGACGAATAATCATCGATCTAGTATCAATTCGTTAATGGATAAGAACATGAAATCTTTAGTTCTCATTACATCTATAGATCCGATCGATTCCTACGAGCCTCATTTAGATTCTTGATATTTGGTTGGAAAAATCATCAAACTCTCAATTCTTGATTTTATCGTTTCTTGTTACTAGATCTAGATTTTCTAATTCTTGAATTTCAATTACAAATCATGAATTGTTTGTTTTCTTTTCTTTAAAGTTTCGACTCATCTAATTCGAAAGACGAACGATTACACTTTCCCTATGGACGATCCGCACTTACTAACGCGCTACATTCGACACCGTTAATGATTGCGGTTAAAATATTTTTGGTTGTGATTTCTATTCTATTTTCTAAATATCGACAACGGAAAATCGTATCAATCAAATGGCGCCATTGCCGGGGATTGTGCGCTAATTGTTCGTATTTTGAAATTTGAGTTGAAAAGTTTATTCCATCTAAATTTTTGGATCAAAATTCGCGCAAACACTAATACGAGTTGTTGTGATTGTTGCGAGGAAATCTGGGATCATTGGAGCTAGATAAAAAAATTTCTGAAATTTCCAGAGAGCTGAGGAGTTCAAGAGGAACAGTACCAAAAATTTCAGAGCAGTGATCTCTTCATAGGACCGCGATTCCGTGGCATTAGCAAGCATTTGCCGCAGATCCGCCGCGTGGTGACGTCATCAATCAACCAAATTTGCTATGTAAACTCTCTCACTTTCTTATCTCCTCCTCATCTGCTCCAATTAACATTTTGTGCAGGTTTATTTGCAAATAAATCGCAGCGCCGCAAAAAAAAGCAAAAATTAAATTGTGCGTGTTTTGATTTTTGTGGTTGTTTGCATAATTAATACGGACATTAAGGGGCAAAGACCAAATCCAGATTAGGTGGGGAGTTCATTACCCTTCCTAAGCCCTAAAAATCACAAACTTGCATCCGCATTTTGTAAGTCGATATGCAACACCCATCGAGTTGCGGGGAGGCGGAAATATGAAAAACGATCTTGTTTATTAAGCGAGCATCGACTAACCGAAGATCTTTGCTAAACGATAATTAACAAAATGCATAGAGTTCTAAGCTACTATGTTAAAAGATTATACCAAACGATTCTAGTCCTTCGTCTTTACGATCTCTATGGCCTCCTTGGATTTCCACATCCTCCTTTCCGTGATAGACGATCCACCCGAGAACCCTAATCCAAGCTATAACCTCTAAATTTGAGGTTACTTAGTTTCTCTAGTTGCTAATAAAAGAACTAAGATGATGTAGAAATTAGTTATGGAGTGTTTAGTCTTTCCTAATCCTTGTTCTCAACTCATGAGTGGTAGGATTAGGGTGTGGTGAAGGAGAGAGAGCTTGAGGAGAGAGAAGGTGGAGATGATAATGAGAATAAAAATCCTTCTCACTTGAATATATGATAAATAATGAATTATCAAATAATATCAATTAAATGATTATTCACCATGCTTCATTTATTCAAGGAGAGTGATTCATCATGTGAGTCATTAGATCATTAATGATGCATTAATGATATGATGATTCATATGAATGAGTCACTAAAGCAATTAATGAAAAAGCCAACTCAACCCCTCATGTCACATCGTTCTAGAAGCTTCTCGAAAATTACGAGAACGCCCCTCGCATCCGTGAAAACACGGAAAAACTTTAGACTGTATAAATCCAATAACCCGATAATAGAATCTGGCTTAAACCAAAGCCGGCTAGTAAAAACTGTCCGAATGTCGTACGTGCGTTTAAACACGTATGCGTCCGAACCTTTGTCGTAAAACCATACGACCTCTATATCTTTTCGCCTGGGTTTGTGAAATCTCTGTGTGGGACTCTAAAGACTCTACTACTACGCTGGCAGTGGGTTTAACCACAGACCGCAAGCAGCACTAGCTGTACGTAACGGTCCCCAGGTAGTTGTCGATAAGAAAGCCGATGAGGTATCCCATCCGAAATCCTACTGAGCCTGTCCATGACAATATCCGCGCAGTCCGGTCTGTTCGTCTAAGAGTATCGCATGTATGGTCTAGGGAGGTGGTGGACGTCAGACCCCTAATAACCGTACAAGTCGTGTCGGTATGGCTCAACACCATCCGAGAATCTACTGATCAGTCCATCAGTAATTCTCAATCAGCCCTGGCCAGGGACTTATGGTAATGACCAACCGATCACCGTGCGATATCAACTCCCTATACCGGGAAAGACGAATCCCTAACAGTCACTCACTGCCTCCACATGCCTCGGGACTGTGCCCAACTAAAACCTGTTTGCACGACTCCTTTGAGCCGTGGTAGGGTAATAATCAAAGCACAGTGGGAACTCACACGAGACAAATGACGACTTTAAGTCAACGGACTATCTGCACACATGTCACCTGAGAACTGCTATCTGACGTTAGGTATAATACCATCCAGTCAGTTCTCGGCGAGTCCTATCCGGTGTACTCACATCCAGTGAGCATCTGTATACAATCTTAGGTGCACTCCACCAATGGCTGCGGGACCAATCCATCGCCCCTCCTCAGGGTCTAGATATGTATACACTAGTCTACTCCGGAGTATCAATGCCCAGTCTCGATACTCCTACGACCAGGGACATCTAAGGGTGTGCCTATTGACTATCCAGCTCCCACTAGTATAACTGCCATCACAACGCCGGTAGTCAGAGAAACACCCTATGGGCTTTATCAACATATATATATATATAAACACCAAGTAAAATATATCATACATTAAGATAAAGACAAACCAAATAGCGTACTATCATATCAAGCAAGACTGTCATGTACATACATATCCTAAGTATCCTATACAATGTAGGCCTCTAGGGCATATATATCCAACAATCTCCCACTTGCACTAAGGCCTATAATGTGTACCCACTGTCTCTACCAGATCCAGTTGCTGGCGTACCGCATGCCCAACATCTCAAACAGCCTCTCGAACTGCACTTGAAGGATGGCCTTGGTGAATGGATCTGTCGTGTTGTCTTTTATGTCCACTCTCCGTATCTCGATCTCCCGACGATCCACGATCTCCCTGATAAGGTGAAACCACCTTAAGATATGCCTGGATTTCCGATGGGACCTTGGTTCCTTCGGTAAAGCTACAGCGCCATTGTTAACGCAATACAAAGGTATTGGATTGGCAATGGACGGAACCACCTGATGTTCAGAAATGAACTTCCTCATCCAGACAGCCTCTTTTGCGGCTTCACTAGCAGCTATATACTCAGCCTCCATAGTTGAGTCTGCGACGGTATCCTGTTTGGAACTCTTCCAACATACCGCCCCTCCATTTAGGGTAAACACAAAACCCGAAATGGATTTAGAATCATCTTTGTCACTTTGGAAGCCGGAGTCGGTAAAAGCCTCTACCTGGAGGTCCCCATTACCGTAAATCAAGAACATCTCCTTAGTCATTCTCAGGTACTTGAGAATGTTCTTTACCGCTATCCAATGTTTCTCACCCGGGTCAGACTGATACCTGCTTACCACACTAAGTGCGTAAGCTACATCCGGTCTGGTACATAACATTGCATACATTATTGATCCTACCGCCGAAGCGTAGGGTATAATGCTCATGCGAGCCCTCTCTTCATCAGTCTTTGGAGACATCTCTTTGGAGAGGGTGATTCCGTGACAAGCGGGCATATTGCCACGCTTGGAATCTTCCATTCTAAATCTCTTTAGTATAGTGTCTATATACCTGGACTGTGAAAGTCCCAAAATTCTATTAGACCTATCACGATGGATCTTAATACCCAGAATATATGATGCATCTCCCAAGTCTTTCATAGAGAATTTCTGTGACAAGAAGAGCTTTACTGATTGTAGCATAGGGATATCATTCCGTATTAGTAGTATGTCGTCGATGTATAAAACGAGGAAGACTACTGCTCCTTCTACAATCTGCCTATAAATACATGGTTCATCTACATTTTTGATAAAGTCAAACTCTTTGACTGTCTCATCAAAGCAGATGTTCCAACTCCGCGATGCTTGCTTTAATTCATAAATGGATTTAAGCAACTTGCAGACTCTTCCGATGCTCCCACTGTCTAAGAAACCTTCTGGTTGATCCATGTAAACACTCTCTTCTAAATGTCCATTTAGAAAAGCTGTTTTTACGTCCATCTGCAAGATTTCATAGTCATGGAAGGCAGCAATCGCAAGCAGGATCCGAATGGATTTAAGCATAGCTACAGGTGAAAAGGTTTCATCATAGTCCAATACTGGTCTTTGACGAAAACCTTTTGCTATGAGTCTAGCTTTATAGGTTTCCACTTGTCCAAATGCACCAATCTTCTTTTTGAAGATCCATTTGCATCCAACTGGTTTTACTCCAGGAGTAGCAACTTCTAATGTCCATACTTTATTGGTGTACATAGATTCCATTTCGGATCTCATAGCATCCAACCATTTTACCGAGTCACTACTCGTAATAGCCTGCTGAAAACTAGTAGGCTCATCATCATCGATGATGCAATCCTCTCGATCCCCATCTAGAAGAAAATCATAGTATCTTTCAGGAGGATAAGAAAGCCTACTAGATCTGCGGAGTGGCGTCGGTTCGTCATGTTCTATTGAAATTTGAGGTTCTACTAAGTCCTCGGTAGCAGTTTGAGGTTCTGGAATTTTTTCCAACTCTACCGCGCTCCCACAAATTTCTTTTGCAAGAAATTCGCTTTCTAAGAAGACAATGTGACGAGCAACAAACACCTTTTGTTCTTCAGTGTGGTAGACCATATACCCCCTTGAATGCTTGGGGTATCCTACAAACTTGCATAAAACCGATCGTGCCTCGAGCTTGTCTGGTTTATGCTTTTTAACATATACCGGACACCCCCATATCTTGATATACTTGAGATATGGTCTCTTCCCGCTCCACATTTCATATGGAGTGGTAGGTACTGACTTAGTTGGAACTCTATTCAATAGGTATGCGGCTGATTCTAGAGCAAATCCCCAAAAGGAAAGTGGCAACTCAGCACTACTCATCATTGAACGCACCATGTCTAACAGAGTGCGATTCCTCCTTTCTGATACACCATTATGCTGAGGTGTATAAGGTGGAGTAAGCTGAGGGAGAATTCCATTATCTTTTAAGCATTCAAGGAAACTGGTACTTAAGTATTCTCCACCTCGATCAGATCGAAGTGTCTTGAAGCTTTTACCAGTTTGTTTCTCTACTTCGTTTTTATACTCCTTAAACTTCTCAAAAGCCTCGGATTTATACTTCATTAAGAACACATGTCCATACCTAGAGAAGTCATCAGTAAAAGTGATGAAGTAGGAGTGACCACTTCGTCCATGCGTAGACATCGGACCACATACATCACTGTGTACAAGTCCGAAGAGTTCAGTGGCTCTTTCTCCGTGTCCGGTGAACGGAGATTTGGTCATTTTTCTTTTGATACATGATTGACAAGTTGCATATGATGAATATTCAAACGGATCTAAATATCCATCTTTATGTAACTTAGTCAACCTTGTTTCATTTATATGACCAAGTCTACAATGCCATAGGAAGGCATGATTCGAATCTGGAGCCTTTCTTTTACGTGTGTTTTGAATATTGAAAATTTGAGGTTGATTAAGTATGTATATGTCGTTTTCCAGTGTGCCATACCCAATCAGTTCTTGATTTAGGTGAATGTTCATAACATTTCTTTCAAGCGCAAAATTATATCCTTCATTCGATAACAAAGATACTGATATAATATTACACAACATACTGGGAATACAAAAACAGCTGTACAACACCAAAATGTGTCCACTAGACAACCCTAGGTGATATTCCCCTATTGCAATTGCATCTACATGCATTCAATTGCCCATCCGGAGAGTCATATCACCTGTTCCCAGCACTCTCCTATTTCTCAGATCCTGCAATGAATTACAGATATAAGAAACAGAACCGGTATCAAGTACCCATGATATAGAGTTAACTGAAAAACAATTTTTGATTACAAACACACCTGAAGTAGAAGCAACTACTTGTTTCATGTCCTTGGCTTTGAAGGCCTGACAATCCTTCTTCCAGTGCCCTTGCTTGAGACAATAGAAGCATTCATTCTTTTCTGTCTTCACCCTTCCTGCCTTGTTCGTTCCCTACACCTTCTTGACCCCACCTTTCGGTTTGGTGGCTTTCATCTTCTTTTTCCCTTTAGCTTTCGCTTTAGATTTAGAATAAGATGATTGGCCAACATACAGAACGGGGGTCTTCTCCTTTTTCAAGGAGGTCTCTGCTACCCTCAACATATTGAGGAGCTTTGGAAGATCCGCTTCCATTTCGTGCATGTTGAAGTTCAGCACGAACTGAGAGAAGGTGTGGGGAAGGGACTGCAAAATCAAGTCGATATACAAATCGTTCTTTAGCACGCATCCCAGGTTTGCGAGTTCCTCAATGAGGATGATCATTTTGAGGACGTGCTCTCCTACAGGCGATCCTGGAGCTAACCTCATCTGGAAGAGTTTCCTTGAGGTTTCGTACCTCGCGATACGGGAGTGCTCCCCATACAATTCTTTGACATGGAGATAGGCGGATACTATATCCATACTCTCGTGCTGTTTCTGGAGTTCATTGTTCATGGACGCCAGCACGATACACTTAGCTCGCTCACAATCTAGATCCCTGGTTTTGCGGACTTCCCTGTCCACAACTGAGGAATCTGGTCCAGGGATAAGGGGAGGAACAGCGGTGGTAACATATGCTACTTTGTCATAAGTCAGTGCAATATTGACGTTCCTTAGCCAATCTTTATAGTTCTGCCCGGTCAGTATATTTTTTTTTCAAGTAATAGTTTTAGTCCAGTCATGATAGCTGCCACAGAGAGAGAAAAGAAAACACTCAGCATATGCTCTTGCAAGTTTAGATTGGTTTATTAATATATCTAAACAGGATGGCTCCCACTGTTTCCACAAATCCTTCTTCAAAACCTTAAAAGAAGAACTAGTCAGGATTTTACCACACGTCACAATACTTGCTTAACCTTTCAGCTAGGCTGGTGTTGGTACTTCGAGGGAGGTTTTCCAATGCTTTCGCGAAGTTCCTTAATTAAATAACCTCTTTTCCCTGGAGGCGTAGCCCCTCTAACACTTTTCTAGTCACCTACTTGGTTTATAGCATTGATTGTTAAGTGAGAAAAATTCCCGAGAGTAATCCTACTCATCAGTAGGATCGGGATCCAACTATCATTGCATGATGCCCTAGATAGAAGCCACTCTAGTCACCACACTCCAGAAGGTATGCTAAATCTGCAAGTTTCCTTTATGTTTGAAACTCCCTATGTGATTTTTACACCAAGCTCTTATAGACCTTGACGTAGGCCAACAAGTCATAAGACGCAAGTCAAGTTCTACCCGTCGTTGTCCTGATCAATTTAAGTACATCATACAAGCCCTTGACGTAGGCCAACAAGGTGTACGTCTGTATTAAACTAATGCATCTATCTATGCAACAAATAGGCACACACACTGCTACCATACACTATGCCTTGACGTAGGCCAACAAGCATAGCATGAATACGATGTGCTGTCTATCTGAAACGACGGAGGGTTACGGCTGGTTTTTGGCAAAAATCCATTAACGTAATGAACTTGATATGATCGAAGGAACAGAGATAGCTTTTATTTAAAAGGAGTGGTTTAAGCTCCGCATTTAAAATTTGCTTTTTCAAAAAAAACCCGAGTGGTTTTGAAATTGTTCCAACGATTCAGTTTAGGTTTTGTTTTCTTTGCATTAATTATAATGCGTCCCATCAATTAACCTATCATTATAGATAACAACGAAAATACAACGTCCTCTTATGCCATCCGCATTCGCCACTGGGTCCTATCATCACCCGTTAGGTTACTTAACTAACGACAGAGCGGGGGCTGGGCTAGCGCGGGTGTAAAACGTAAGTGACGTCTAAATAGCTATCATATATAGATATTGTACATTCGTCAGACGCAATAATAGGCATTCCAGATCACAGATAAACAATATTGGATTTGCAAGCAATTCGCGTTTCTTTTGAGCCTGCAACGAAATACGGATTACACAGTTGTGATGAATAGCCATTTACCCCAACCCAGACCCCTACGGGTACGGCAAACTACCCGCCAAGTACCAGAAGTGAAGCAGTCTACCTCAACACTTCAAAATACCCGGTAGTTTGTGTACCCCACCTTGGGTCTATCCTAGGAGCAAAAACAGTAAAAAGAATAATACAACGGTGGCTACAACCGCAACCTGGATGTTCACCGCAAAATAATATTACAACTTATTACAATTACATCGAATGAATTAATACAATAACCCATCACAAAACCCGGCTAATCACCACAACAGTCCAATACAGTTTATATACACAAACAGTTATAAATAACATCACAGATATGTGCAACCCCCTGGCAACCGACATACTAGCAGTTAGGGGAGGTTTACGAACACATAATACAACTCACAGATATAATCAAACAAGAAAACACCGTATAATTTCGATCGATTAAACACATTAAATTTTTCTCCAATTCTTCTCTGCAAATCTGAAACCTGAGCAAAAATAAAATCATACCAGAAAATCCCAAATATCACAAAGAAGGCACAGATGAAAACTGGGCTGAATCGGCCCCAACTCGGCGACGGAACCGCGGCGAATCGGATGGATCTGCCGCGGTTCCGCGGCGCTTTAGCCGATTCGGGAGCCCATTTTTCTTTTGTGTTCTTATATTTTCATGCTAGTCATTCTGAAGGTCCCTGAAAAATTTTTGGGCTTCATTTTAAAATCGACAGAAACTTCATGATATCGGAGTTTTTTCCGGTTTGTTTTTCGTTCGAAATTCATACGACTTTGCAAATGAGTTAATTATTGTTTAGTGAGGCTCTGATACCACTGTAAGTCGATGTGCAGCACCCCACGAGTTGCGGGGAGGCGGAAATATGAAAAACGATCTTGTTTATTAAGCGAGCATCGACTAACCGAAGATCTTTGCTAAACGATAATTAACAAAAGGCATAGAGTTCTAAGCTACTATGTTAAAAGATTATACCAGACGATTCTAGTCCTTCGTCTTTACGATCTCTATGGCCTCCTTGGATCTCCACGTCCTCCTCGGATCTCCACGTCCTCCTCGGCTTCGTTTCCGTGATAGACGATCTACCCGAGAACCCTAATCCAAGCTATAACCTCTAAACTTGAGGTTACTTAGTTTCTCTAGTTGCTAATAAAGGAACTAAGATGATGTAGAGATTGGTTATGGAGTGTTTAGTCTTTCCTAATCCTTGTTCTCAACTCATGAGTGGTAGGATTAGGGTTTGGTGAAGGAGAGAGAGCTTGAGGAGAGAGAAGGTGGAGATGATAATGAGAATAAAAATCCTTCTCACTTGAATATATGATACATAATGAATTATCAAATAATATCAATTAAATGATTATTCACCATGCTTCATTTATTCAAGGAGAGTGATTCATCATGTGAGTCATTAGATCATTAACGATGCATTAATGATATGATGATTCATATGAATGAGTCACTAAAGCAATTAATGAAAAAACCACCTCAACCCCTCATGTCACATCCTTCTAGAAGCTTCTCGGAAATTACGAGAACGCCCCTCGCATCCGTGAAAACACGGAAAAACTTTAGACTGTATAAATCCAATAACCCGATGCTAGAATCTGGCTTAAACCAAAGCCGGCTAGTAAAAACTGTCCGAATGTCGTACGTGCGTTTAAACACGTATGCATCCGAACCTTTGTCGTAAAACTATACGACCTCTATATCTTTTCTTCTGGGTTTGGGAAATCTCTGTGCGGGACTCTAAAGACTCGACTACTACACTGGCAGTGGGTTTAACCACAGACCGCAAGCGACACTAGCTGTACGTAACGGTCCCCAGGTAGTTGTCGATAAGAAAGCCGATGAGGTATCCCTTCTGAAATCCTACTGAGCATGTCCGTGACAATATCCGCGCAGTCCGGTCTGTTCGTCTAAGAGTATCGCATGTATGGTCTAGGGAGGTGGTGGACGTCAGACCCCTAATAACCGTACAAGTCGTGTCGGTATGGCTCAAGACCATCCGAGAATCTACTGATCAGTCCATCAGTAATTCTCAATCAGCCCTGGCCAGGGACTTATGGTAATGACCAACCGATCACCGTGTGATATCAACTCCCTATACCGGGAGAGACGAATCCCTATCAGTCACTCACTGCCTCCACATGGCTCGGGACTGTGCCCAACTAAAACATGTTTGCACAACTCCTTTGAGCCGTGGTAGGGTAATAATCAAAGCTCAGTGGGAACTCACACGAGACAAATGATGACTTTAAGTCAACGGACTATCTGCACACATGTCACCTGAGAACTGCTATCTGACGTTAGGTATAATACCATCCAGTCAGTTCTCGGCGAGTCCTGTCCGGTGTACTCACATCCAGTGAGCATCTGTATACAATCTTAGGTGCACTCCACCAATGGCTGCGGGACCAATCCATCGCCCCTCCTCAGGGTCTAGATATGTATACACTAGTCCACTCCGGAGTATCAATGCCCAGTCTCGATACTCCTACGACCACGGACATCTAAGGGTGTGCCTATTGACTATCCAGCTCCCACTAGTATGACTGCCATCACAACGCCGGTAGTCAGACAAACATCCTATGGGCTTTATCAACATATATATATATATATATATATATATATATATATATATATATATATATATATATACACCAAGTAAAATATATCATACATTAAGATAAAGACAAACCAAATAGCGTACTATCATATCAAGCAAGACTGTCATGTACATACATATCCCAAGTATCCTATACAATGTAGGCCTCTAGGGCATATATATCCAACACATTTACCCTCATTAACTAAAAAATATCTAGAAATGACTCTAAGGACCTTCGCGCTCACTTAGGACAGAAGAAGGCCGTGGGTAATTCATTGCTTATCCGCGTTTTCTTGTGGTGTCTAAGGCAAGTGTGTCGAAGGCTAGTGGTTATTAATTAGGCCCACTACTTACGTAGTGGAGTACCTTCCCACTTACCTGGCACTTACCTGGCCACAGGGGGACAAAGAGGCAGTGGAGGATTGATCCTGCAACTTATCTTTTGGCAGTTAGGAGTGGTCTAGAGCCTGACCTAGGTGACCACTAGATTCTAGTGTTTTGTGTGTTGCATTTGGGTGTCGCATCATTTTTTCAAAAATCCGTATCATTTTTCAAAACAAACACCGCATTCATTCTCTCCCCTAATTATATCTACGCTGCCACTTGTACTAACCTTTTTTAGTGCAAGATAGGCTGGACAACAGGATTCTAGTGCCTGTTCAGTCCGTGTTCCCTCGATCGACCCTAAAGTCGGTATTTCTCCATTTACTTCTTCTTTACCCACTACCACACCCACATCGATGGATCCGACTCCATTGAACTTCTTTACCACTACTCTGCCGCCATCCGTTGGTGCGCAGAATCCTCCCCGCATCTCTCTTCAAGAGAGATGCGGTCCTATTCGAGGTCCCCTTTCCATCTGTCTTTCCATTCCACCAGCCAACGGGGAAAATTTTCAGATTAAACCTCAATACATCAACCTTCTACCAAAATTTCACGGTCTCGAGTCTGAAGACGCATATGCCTTTATTACCAAATTTGAACATGTATGCGCAATGATGGGTACGTCACAACTTTCAGTGGATGCTATGCGTCTTCGTCTTCTCCCATTTACCTTGTGCGATATAGCCGAGAAGTAGCTGTATAACACAACCGCACATTCCATTTCAAACTGGGAAGAATTCTTAAAAGCATTCCTTAAGATATTCTATCCACATCATAAAACAACTCGAGTCTGTAGCGAAATATATCAATTCACCCAGCTTCCAAATGAAACATTTTCACAATGTCTTGAACGCTTTAAGGATCTGTTAGTCCAATGTCCTCATCACAAAATCCCCAAATGGGAATTGTGTCGTATCATATATGAGGGCATTAATCCTAACACAAGACAGACCCTTGAATTAATGTGTCAAGGCATCTTCATGACCAAAGATGATGGGGAAGCCTGGAAATTTCTAGAAGATTTCGCTGAAAAATCTTTACAGTGGGAGGGTGTGAGTCAATCATCTAGGGCTGGCAAAAACCAATCGGATGTTTCCATAGGAGTTAGAGCTGAAATTTCAGCTATGCAAAAGAAACTCGAGACTATGAGAAACAAATTTTTAGCCGACGCCCTATATCAAATGTCACTCTCCAAAACTGTATGTGGATGCTGTTCTGATCCTTCTCATTTGACGGAAGAATGTCCACAAAATTCTCCGTTTCAAGGTCATATCAAATCTGCATTTAAAAGACCTAGAAACGATCCATCCTCTTCCACATATAATCAGGGTTGGAGGAATCACCCTAATTTTGCTTGGAACCAATCACAATATCAAAACACGGTTCCAACCCAAAACAATTTCCAAAGGGTCCCTCCACCACAACAGCAACCACCACTTCAATTGAGTCAGCACCCCTTCCAATCACAAAACTTCCAAAATCCGGCAAACACTTTTGCACCACATAAAAACTCTTTGCAATTGACCGGTACAGATAACACCTCTGTACTAGCACAAACCTTGGATACTTTCATGAAACAATCTATCCAAGGGACGGCAAGTTTGCAATCTTCCATCGAGAATGTAATGAAGATCATTGTCTCTCAAAATGAGAATATCAAATCGATGGAAGCACAAATTGCATAACTAAAAGCCGAAATGAGTGCAAGAGAGAAAGGGAAACTTCCAGCTCAACTTTTACCCAATCCTGGCTATTTACATCGTGCGGATGCAATTACGTTGAGATCTGGAAGAGTGCTTGACAATCATGTTGGGGAAGAGATTGATGACACTGAAAAATCTATCGATGATACCCCGGCTGAGACCTTTCCTCACACACACACTTCTAATTCTGACCGCAGTTCTTCTACCCCACCACCTTCTTGCGAGCCTATTCTTCGTTTCCCAAAAAGCTCGCCACCTCAGCCCACCTCTTCTACTCCTCCACGGACGATCCCTACTTCTATTCTGGGATCAGTTCCACACACACTTCTTTCTCCTATGATGGACCCAGCGCTTATTACTAAAGCACCTTATCCTAATCGGTTAAGGGCTAACAAATCGAGTCCACATATCGAGAAGATTATGGACATGTTTAAGCAAGTTAACATCAACATCCCTCTCATAGATGCCATCCAACAAGTTCCGTCCTATGCGAAAACTCTTAAGAACTTGTGCACTAAGAAGAGGAAGACTCAAGTGCCCAAGAAGATATTCATGGCAAAGACGGTAGACACGGCTTTCTCCCAACAATTACCGAGGAAACGTAAGGATCCTGGATATCCTACTATTTCCATTTCTATCGGGGAAAAACACATTAACCGTGCTCTACTAGATCTTGGCGCTAGTGTTAACTTGCTTCGTTACTCGGTTTACGAGCAACTAGGTATCGAAGAGTTGAAGCCAACCCATTGCACTCTCCAGATGGCTGACCGATCAATCACCAAACCTAGAGGTGAACTGGAGGATGTGTTAATAAAAACCGGGGAATTAATATTCCCTGTGGACTTTGTTGTAATTGATACACAGCCTGTAGCGAACCCACGGAATCAAATTCCGGTGATTTTAGGTCGCCTCTTTTTGGCCACTTCCAATGCAATAATCAACTGTCGTAATGGTTCTATGACCCTATCCTTCGGGAATAGGTCAATAGAGCTGAACATTTACAAGTTGGGAAGTGTACCCTCCGAACCTACTGCTCAGGTCTGTTCTGTCGACTAAATGGATGTCGACAGCAGCGAATTTGATGATGCTCTTGATACTGATCTGGACTCTTTTCATACGTTGTTGTTTGACCCAACTATGTATCATACACTTACGGACTCTTCCACCGAGATGTCCGGGTCAACAGCTAACACTGATTATGAACTGCTTTTAGAGTCTGAAGATCACCCCGCACTTTGTGATGACATTATTCATCGGGGTTTTGATGGAACTTTTGAGGAAATCTTCGCTGAAGAACTCGCATTTTTGAATGACACGGGTGTTGAGACGAATCTTGTCCCAATCAATGAAATTGAACCTCCACCCCTTCTTCTGAACTGTAAAAAGAATGCGAATAATCCATCACATTCACTACATCATCTCTCCAAAATGAGACGCAAATACATTCTCTTCCACCACTTAACCTTTCCCCACTTCTTCTTCCACCAACCAGAGCACTGCATTGATAAAATTTTTGAATGGTTGGTGTTAACCTTCGGTCTTTGCAAAGCTTGGCATCGACCAATGATTCTTGACCCCCTCATGTGATTTTCAAAGATTAACATTGCTTAACTCAAGTTTGGGGGGGGGGGTATATTATCTGGCTCTTGAAAAAAAATCTTTACAAAATTTTGAGCCAAAAATAAGTTTGGGGGAGGATCTTCACTTAAATATTTTGCCCCCACTAATAAATTCCTCCCAAGCTTACAGGTTTTTCGAGATTTAGTAGATGGCAACAGTGAGGACACTGTTGAAAACAAGTTTGGGGGAGGTTTGTGCTTATTTTCGCATCATTTGCATCATACTTTGCATAAGCACAAAACATTTTCAAAAACCTATAAAAATTTAAAAATTTTCAAAATATAAAAAAAAAATATTTTGTACATAAATAAGATAATAAAAGTTTAGATAGTGAAAAATTACATCCATGAGATTGGAAAAATTTAAGAAAACCAAGAAAATTAGAATTTTTCTTATACGAACTAGTAATAAGTAGTTATGAGCCGTTGTCCCAAGGGTTAGTAAGATGAAGGAAGTCACTAATCTGAGGATAAAAATAAGTCTGAAAAATAGTTCCTATTCTAGAAGCCAAACATTTTGAACGTTGATACCCTGCTATTCGCACTTACACACGTCTTGAAGCCCGGGATAGTAGAGGATACCTTGAAATGCACTTGTCTTAAAGCCAAAAGTATGAAGGAAATAAAATTTAAAAAATGAATAAAATATAAAGTGGTGAGAGAAATGGATACTGGTTTTGTTATCGCCAAGGGCAATAAAAAAATATATAGCGAGGGTGCCTCTTCACCTAGTGCCCTAAGGCCAACTGGTCTGGGAGTCACTGCTATGCCTAAGGTGGTGCAAGACGAGAAAAATACACCAAATAAGCAAACACACGAGTAATCGGTCGGTTAGTACCTTAAGAAGTATTAACGGTCGCATGAAAGTGTGTGAGCAAATTCGTCTAAATATTCATTAATTAAAAAGTACTGAGGCTGATGGACAAGAGTATGATAGCTTGAATTGAATTCTCCGGGTGTAGGGATGTCCTTTACACACATGCAGGGTGATATGATCGATGTTTCGAAAAAAGATAGGAATGAAGAATAAGACGATGTTTTATTGAGGGAGGACGTAATTTCTGACAACTTTTCATGACCATTAAGATAGGTCTCATGACAACCGAAAAGCTAGCTTAGTTGGAAACCCTAATTTTCAAGGCTTTTCTTTTACAATTCTTGTCTTTAAATGTAATATTCATGATCTTCCTTTTATTATTGGATTTTGTGGGTGAAATCCGCTGAAAACCCTCAGGAGACAACACTGCTCCTACTAGGGACACCTAGAGGTTTAAAGGCTTGTTGCACGTGCTCAGTGCAATCGTGTTGCCTACGAAAGTGTGCTAGTTAGTTTTTTTTCTTTTTTTTCTCCTTCTCTTTTTAATAAAATGTTCGATCGATACGATCGAAAATAAGTTTGGGGGAAATTGATCAGTCGAAAATACTGCATTTTTAACACGGCAGTTTCCCTATCATTTGCACTCATCTAGAAGTGTTCAGCATTCATATAGCACATATTAGAAAATCAGTCGTTAAATATCAGATTGCATGTGTTAGACTTTAAAACCGGCATTTCTAGGGAAATTGACTGTATCTTATAGCATCGCATCATCCCTATATTGCGCAACACTTGTGTCGAGATTTGTGCAGGAAATTCCAGAAGAAAGGCCAAAATTGTCATTTTGCTGATCAAACATTACGCAACCTCAAAGACCTGAGAGCTGGTAGCAATACAGAAGGAATTACAATATTCAACATATCATAAAAAGCCCCAAACGTCAGCCCAAAGAAGCATCAGAGAGCCCAAGCCCTAAGGCCCATAAAGCGCCGCGGATCCGCGGCAGGAGCCTGCTTGCGCCGCGGATCCGCCGCAGATTAGCCACGTCAGCTCCCCATTTTCAGTGTACAATTCTTCTCTCAAGGCCCACATTCATTTCAGATATGTCAAATTCCAGAATTCTCGCGAAGTTTCTGCCAGATCAGCAACGATAATTAAGCAAGATAATCTTGATTAAGCTCCTAACAAACTATTTCTAGAAGCTCCCTCCTAACTAATCACTTCTAAAAGCCTCTCTTGCTAACAAACTTTTCGAAGGAAATTCAAATCTCTTCAACAAACTTTTGGATGGAAATTCAAAATTCAAATCCTAGATCTAGGGTTTTGATGGTTTATAAAAAGGAGCCTAGATCTAGGGTTGAGGTTGTTTATTAGTTCATCAATTCTTCATTCATCTCTTAATCTTTCACCCACAAGTTGAGTGAAACGACTTGTGCGAAACCCTAACCCTAATTCCAATCCAAATTCGAGATCCCGAGTACCAAATCAAGCAAGAAGCCTTCAACCTTTAAGGAGCGGAACTGATCTTCAATCGGGCAAGTGATCCAAGCCGATCCGCGACTCAAGGAGACGAGCGAAGCCAAATCGACGATCGAGTTCTTCCTCTTGTAGTTGTTGAGCGATTGTAACGAAATTGTTGATATAAAAAAAGGTGAAATTCTTTAATCTTGCTTTCTTTAAATTCATGCATCATGATTCGATCTCAATTTGTGATTGTGATTCTTGTTGTGATGTTTGAGTAAAACTCCGCTCGTAAAGGAGTCGAGACGATCAATAGAATGATGATGATTTAGATCTTTTTACAATTCTTAAATCCTATAACGATTGTAAATTCTTGTGAATCAAATGATCGATGACCTAGTATCGGGATGATCCTTTCTTGATTGTGTTCACTCAAAACTAGGGAACAACGATTGATCATTTGATTAACTAGAAGCTAGAATTTGAATGAGATTCATCGAAAAGATAAAGGATAAGACGAGGAAACCCTAGCTTCTTCGCAAGATCCTTAACCTCGACGAATAATCATCGATCTAGTATCAATTCATTAATGGATAAGAACATGAAATCTTTAGATCTCATCACATCTATAGATCCAATCGATCCTACGAGCCTCATTTAGATTCTTGATATTTGGTTGGAAAAATCATCAAACTCTCAATTTTTGATTTTATCGTTTCTTGTTATTAGATCTAGATTTTCTAATTCTTGAATTTCAATTACAAATCATGAATTGTTTGTTTTCTTTTCTTTAAAGTTTCGACTCATCTAATTCGAAACACGAACGATTACACTTTCCCTGTGGACGATCCGCACTTACTAACGCGCTACATTCGACACCGTTATTGATTGCGGTCAAAATATTTTTGGTTGTGATTTCTATTCTATTTTCTAAATATCGACAACGGAAAATCGTATCAATCAGCAAGCACGAGGCACTTGGCTTTCGCGCAGTCAATCTCCCAGGTCTTACGGATTTCCCTGTCCGCGACACTGGAGTCTGGGCCTGGGACGGCGGGGGCTGTTGTAGTAAGGATATAGCCCAACTTGTTATAAGTAATAGCCATCTTGACATTCCTGAACCAATCTTTATAGTTTGGCCCTGTCAACATGTTTTTATCTAAAACCAACTTAAGGCCCATCATGTTTGGTTGCTGCAATTAGGAGAGAGAGAAGAAACACTTTAGCATGATACTTTTGCAAGTTTATAATGGTTTTTAGTTTATCAAAATAGAATGGCTCCAACTGTTTCTCGAATCCCTCCTTAAACCAAAAAAGTGGAATTAGTCAGGATTAATCTCACCGTACAATTCATGCTTAACCGTTCAGCCAGGCTAGGATTGGTACTTCGAGGGAGGTTTTCCAACGCTTCCGCGAAATTCCTTAATTACATAACATCTTTTCCCTGGAGGCGTAGCCCCGCTAACACCGTTCTAGACACTTACTTGGTTTATAGCATTTATCGTTTAGTGAAAAAAATCTCCTGAGGAGTACCATATACGAACAGTAGGATCGGGATCCAAATATCATTATGTGATAAAGCTGAAGGAATCCCACAAAAATTATCACACTTCAAATGGTATGCAACACTAGCAAGTTTCAGTTTCTTTAGAAACTCCTGATGTGGGTTTTTGCCCCATGTTCTTATGACCTTGACGAAGGCCAACATATCATAAGTCACATGTCAAGTTCTACCCGTCATTCTCCTGGTTAATTTGGACCCACTCGTACATACCCTTGACGAAGGACAAAATGGCAGTGCGACTGTCCCAAATCAACGCATCTATCTATGCTACAGATAAATATTTAGTAGCTACCAATCACTATGCCTTGGCGAAGGTCAAAATACATAGCTTGAATACTACTGAACATTTAACTGAAATGACGGAGGGCTACGAATGGTTTTGGTAAAACCGTGAACGTAGTGAACTTGATATAATCGAAGGAACATGATAGCTTTTAAAAGGAGTGGTTTAAGCTCCGCATTAAAAAGTCTGCAGTTTTCTTAAAAAAAACGAGCAGTTTTCAAATTTGTTCCAATGATTTAACTTTGGTTTATTTGCTTTGCATTAATCTAAAGCAGTCCCATCATTTACTCCTATCATTACAGAGAGAATTGAAAAAAAAATACCACGTCCTCTTATGCCATCCGCATTCGCCACGGGGCCCCGTCATCACCCGTTAGGTTACTTAACTAACGACAGAGCGGGGGCTGGGCTAGTATGGATGTAAAACATAAGTGACGCCTATTATATATCATATATAGATAATTTACAATCATCTCATGCAATAATAATCATTCTAGTCACAGATAAACATTTCAGATATGCTAGGAATGCCGCGTTTCGTTTAAGCCTGCAACAAAAAACGGATCCCACGGTCGCGATGAATAGCCAAACCCCACCCCTGACCCCTATGGGTACGGCAAACTACCCGCCAAATTCCAGAAGTGAAGTAGCCTCCCCCAACAAAGTGAGTTGGCCACTTGGCACTTCAAAGAACCCGATAGTTTGTGTACCCCACCTTGGGTCTATCCTAGGAGCAGAAAACAGTAAAAAGAAAATAATACAACGGTGGCTACAACCTCAACCCGGATGTGCCCCGCGAAATAATATTACATCAATTTTACAATTTACATGAATGAAAGATAAAAACGCTCATCTCACATCCCCGGCAATTCATCATCGACAATCAGAAAATGTTTATATACACAAACCAACAGATATGTGCAATCTCGACTAACCGACGTATTAGTCAACGTTTAAAACACATATAACAATACAGAAGAACCAATTAGCTAAGTACAATAGGAATTCCATCGAAACATATTTTCCGTATCTACCCCAAATGCAAACCGGCACTCAGAAACATACTGGGTAGAAACCAAATATTCCAGAAATCATAATACCAAAATTAAGATATAACAGAATAAATCCGAGTTGAATCGGCCACGACTCGGCCGTGGTTCCGCCGCAGAAAGACGTTTCTGCCGCAGATCCGCGGCTGTCTTGGCGATTCAGAGGCTCGAATTTCTTGTGTCATCTTAGCAAACCCTGCATGTATTTTTCATGATACTGAAATAATTTTACAGACAGTTTTGAAAATCGACAGAAACTGGGGTTTTCGGTATTTAGTATTCCGGTTTTTCCGACGATCGAAATTCTACTACTTGCTAATCTGCTAGGTTATGTTTTGTTGGCTCTGATACCACTGTAAGTCGATGCTATGCACCCCGCGGAATCGCGGGGAGGCGGAAGGTGTAAAAATCGATAATTTTAGCTTCATAACATCGACTGTAAGACATGATGGTAATCTAAACCGTATCTAGCAAAAGCAAAAGAAGTATAAACTAAGTACAGAAATTATACCACAAGAAACCTTGTCTTTCTTCTCCTTATCTCGCTGTCCTCCTCACCTGCACGAACTCCTCGAAGTGGTACGGATGTCCTACATGATCCACACGAACGTTTGTGCACCAAGCTTTTCTTCTAAACCAAAGAAACTAGATCAAGTAGTTTGCTAATCTAAATGATCTAGGTTGTGTAGATGGTGTAGATGGATTGAGAAGTCTTTCTATTTCTTCCTAGGTAACTCAACACATGAGTATCCTAGGGTTTGAGGAAGAATAAGATGTTTTAGAAAAAGCTAGTGAAGAAATGTATGAGAGAGTGTGTGTCTAACTTATGGTTCTAAACTGAAAACTCTCTATTATTCATCTAATAAATTAAATGAATAATAGTAATTAGGGTTCAATTTACAACCAAATGGGTCATGGCTTCAAAATCCACTATGTGTCATATTTAGCCATGCTCAATATCATGCATTTTCCACCTCATTTCTACCATGTCATAATGCATAAATCATTTAATCCAAAATGAAAAATACATATATGAAATATCATCTTCTAGAAGTATCTTTGAATAAATTACAAAAACGCCCCCTCGTCTGTACATACGTATCTGTGTTCGTATTCCGAAAAATACGAATACCGAAGACGAAGAAAATCCATTGGTACAATACTAGGATCCGGCTTAAACCAAAGCCCACTAGTATTGTCTGTCCGACTCATCGTGCATGCACGAGTGTACGCACGTGATCGAACCCTTTCGAAAAACCATATGATATCTACACGTTTTGCCCGATGCAGGGAAACGCTCTTTATGGGACTCTAAAGACTCGACTCTATGCTGGCAGTTGGTTTAACCACAGGCCTCAAGCGGTACTAGCTGTACGTAACGGTCCCCAGGTATTGTCGATAAGAATGCCGATGAGCATAACTCATCCGAACTCCTACTGAGTCTGTATGTGACAATCTCCGTACAGTCCGGTCTGTCCGTCTAAGAGTATCACATATCTTGCCTAGGGGGCTGTTAACGTCAGACCCCTAATAGCGGTATAAGTCGTGTCGGAGTACGGTCTAATACACCCTGAGAAACTACTAAAGTACCTACCAGTAAATCTCGCTTGCCCTGGCTAGGGACTATGTGTAATGGCGTTCCGAACACAGCGCGATATCAACCCCTAATACCGGGAGAGACGAATCCTATCTAACCGCCACTGCCTCCAAGTGCTTCGGGACTGCACCCAACTACTACCTGTTTGCACGACTCAGTAAATCCGTGGTAGGGTAGTAATCTAAGAACAGTGGGAACACACTTGAGGCGAAGCAGCAGTGTTAAGTCAACGGACTAAGCTGTACTCATGTCATCTGGGTACTGCCATCTGACGATAGGTATGTTACCAAACAGCAGTTCCCAATAAGTCCATCCAGTGTAACTCACAGCCTAATGAGCACCTGCAAACTATCTCTAGTATGATGTACCGATGGCTGTGGGAGAGACCATCTCCCAGGCTGGGAAGGGAAGCGTATACACTAGTCTACTCTGGAGTATCGATGCCCTGTATCGACAATCCCGCGACTAGGGACCTGTATAAGGATGTGCTTGTAGATTACCCAGCCCCACTAGTGTGACTCCCATCACAAAGCTGGTAATCAAGCATGGATCCTAAGGGCTCTACTAATATGCATAGGAGATATGTTAAAAGAAACATATGTACATATTGAAGTAGAAACAAACCAAGTAGCATACTAATATTTTGAGCAAGAATGTTATTACAACTGTGAATATCCAAAAACTTCCATTAAGTAATATACAAACTAGTATGATACAGTAATGGCCTCTAGGGCATATACACTAACATAACTGACTAATATCATTTATATGTATATCAAATTATCAAATCAACACTTGATTCAATAACCCAGTTATATCACATATAACCAACAACATTCAATATACTATATCAAATCAACACTTGATTCAATAATCCGGTCATATCATATATAACCGGCCAATATCAAATATATATACATATAACATATTATTGAATCAATACTTGATTCAACAATCCGTTTATATCACATATAACCTAACCGATATCAAATATCGCGAGATTAGAATACAGTATCACATACTCGTAGTTAATCAAGCTCCCACACATATCACCATATGTGCCCTACTTTGTTTCGCTTGAGCTAGAAAACCTCAGTGTGAGACTCTAATGACTCGTCAATACGCCAGAAGTAGGTAATGATCACATCAGTCACCCACAAGCCGTCAGCGGTACTAGCTGGACGTAACGGCTACCCAAGTATTAAACGAATAGAAGATCAACAAGCAAGCTTGTCCAAACTCCCGTAAATCCTATAAGCAACACTTACCATACAGTCCGGTCTCTTCGTCTGATATGTCGCACATCAAGTCTAGTGGCGGAATCATAAGACCCCAGTAACTTGATAAGTCATGCCGATATGTGGCCTATAACTGTTCTAGAAACTACTGATAACACTTACCAGTAAGTCTCATCATCCATGGCCAGGGACTTGCTGTTATAGCCAATCGAGTATAGCGCAACATCAACTCTCTATACCGGGAGAGACGAAACCCCTCCTATCGCTCATTGCCTCCATGTGACTCGGGACTGTGCCCAAAATCCACCTGTTTGCAGGACTCCTTTGAGCCGTGGTAGGGAGGAAATCAAAGCACAGTGGGAACCACACAAGACTCTATGACGATCTCGGGTCTACAGACTATCCTGTACAAGTGTCACCAGAGAACTGCTATCTGACAATAGGTATGGTACCATCTAGGAGTTCTCGGCGAGTCCTGATCGGTGTACCCATTCTCTAATAAGCACCTATGTAGAATCTTTGATGTCAAACACCAATGGATGTGGGATCAACTATCACCACATACAGAGTCAAGAAACATACACACTAGTCTACTCTGGAATATCGATGCCTTGTCTAGATACTCCCTCGACTAGGAACTGTTTAAAGGATGTGCTTGGGACTACACAAGCCCTTCTAGTATGATCTGCATCATAGTCCTTGTAGTCAAGCTAACATACTAAGGGCTTTATCAACATGTATCAAAGAGACAGTATAATAATACTAGTGTACACGTTAAGATAAAGAGCAACCGGATAGCATACTATCATGTCGAGCAAGAAAGTCCTCTATATATATGTCCAAGCATCAACTATATCATGCAATAATGGCCTCTAGGGCATACATATTCCTAACATATATAGTGGACGCTTGGACATAAGTATGTACAATGCAATCTTACTCGATATGATAGTATGCTATTTGGTTTGTCTTTATCTTAACATGTGTATATGTTTTACTTGTTATTACGTATCATTAATACATGTTAATAAAGCCTATAGGATCATTGCTTGAGTACCATCATTATGATGGCAATCATACATGCAGGGGATGGGTAGTCCATAAGCACATTCTTAAATATCCCTAGTCATAGGATTATCGAGACTGGGTATCGATATTCCGGAGTAAACTGGTGTATACGTTTCTAAACCCCGACAAGGGGTGAAGGTTGGTCCCATAACCATTGGTCTTTCGCACCTAATATCGTATACTGGTGCTCACTAAGGATAAGTACACTGTACGGACTCGCCAAGAACTTCTATATGGTACTATACCTATCGTCAGATAGCTGTTCTCAGGTGACATGAGTATAAGTTGATCTTCAGACCTGAGATCATCATTTGTCTTGTATGAGTTTCTACTATACTTAGATTACTACCCTACCACGGCTCTACTGAACCATGCAAACAGGTTTTCGTTAGGTACAGTACCGATCCACATAGAGGCGGTGAGCGATTGTTAGGGATTTGCCTCTCCCGATATAGGGAGTCGATATCGCACTGTGTTTGGTTGGCCAGCACCATAAGACCTTATCCAAGGAAGTTGGGATTTACTAATTGTTAGATCAGTAGTTTCCCGGATTGGTCCTGAGCCACATCGGCATGAATTATCGGGTTATTAGGGTTTGACGTTTACCACCCCCTGACTCGGTATGCGATACTCTTAGACGAAGAGAACAGACTGTACAGAGATTGTCGCGGATAAGCTCAGTAGGGGTTCAAATGAGTTTGCTCGTCGGCCTTCCTTTTCGACAGGTACCCGGGTAGCCGTTACGTACAGCTAGTACCATTGACGTGCTTGTGGTTATGGATTTATCCAGTAACTCACTGTCGGTATACTATCGAGTCTTTAGAGTCCCACACAGAGGGTTTCCCTGGTTCGGGCGAAATGATGTAGTAGCCGTATTTTGATACGTGCAGGTTTCCGATCGAATGATTGTACTAGTTACCCAGACTTTTGTTAGGTTACCCTAATGCGCTGGCCATCAACCGTGACCGTTTGCAGAAAAAAAAATTTCTAGGATTTAAAAACTGGCGCTAGAATAACCCGATAACCGGATCTACAATAAACCCTAAACTAGCTAACTAGGAGGAGAGCTAACTACTACGAAAGAAGAGTCTCACCAAAAGATCCGTGTCCTTCGGGCTTCTTTCCTCTTCGTATGCTCCTAGAGACCTCCTTGATCAAGCTTGTTCTTCTTTCCTTGCATCTTCGGTTCTCCTGGATTGCGCTTGTTCGTCAGTCTCCCTCCGTCGAAGATGATCCACCCGAGGGATGAAGTCCATGGCTCTAGATCCATACTAAGTGTCAAGTGGAGCAACTAAAGGCCTTAAGTTTCTAGTCTAAGGGATCTAAGATGTATTGTATGGATCAATGAGTATATTTACCTCACTTCCTCTCTTGATTCTCAATACATGAGAGTGTAGAAAGGAGGTAGATGATGAAGGTCGAGGAGCTCAAGAAAACAAGAGAAGGGAGTGAAGCAAATGGAGAGCTTGGGAAAAAAGAATCAAGTAAGAGAGAGAAAATCACAACCATGGTTTTGTAAAACTATTTTTCCTAATATAAAATACCAACCATGCTTCAATAGTGAGCACAAATGAATTAACAATTCATTTGTCAATACTATTGAGGCATGGTTCTTACCATACTCCCCTCACCTTGCTTTACACCTCATTATCCATTTAAAAATAAATGGAAATCACCAAAATGAGGTGTCCGCCTTATAGAATGTTTTCCGTACAAAATACGAATTACAGTCTACTGTATATGCATACCTGCATTCGTATAAAAATACGAATACCCAAAGAGATTGAATAACACAAAGAATATAATACTAGAATATACATATCGAAATACATATAAGTAAATTATTAAATAAATACCTGATTTAATAATCCGGCTCAATCCCGAGCCGGCTAGTATTATCAACTGTCCGATCAAAAGTCCTGGTATATAGTACAATCAATCAATCGGAACCCTGCACGTATCCAATACGGCTACTACATCATTTCGCCTAAACCAGGGAAACCCTATGTGTGGGACTCTGAAGACTCAACAGTACGCCGACAGTGAGTTACTGGATAAATCCATTACCACAAGCATGTCAGCGGCAGTAGCTTTATATAACGGCTACCCGGGTACCTGTCAAAAAGGAAGGCCGCTGAGAAAACTCATCCGGATCCCTACTGGGCCTATCTGTGACAATCTTCATACAGTCCGGTCTCTTCGTCTAAGAGTATCGCATACCGGGTCCAGGGGGTGGTAAACATCTGACCCTAATAACCCGATAATTCGTGCTGATGTGGCTCAGGACCAATCCGGGAAACTACTGATCAACCTATCAGTAAATCCCAACTACCTTGGCAAAGGTCTTGTATTCCTGGCCAATCGAACACAGTGCGATATCGACTTCTTATACCGGGAGAGACGAATCCTCAACAATCACTCACTTCTTCCATATGGCTCGGGACTGTACCTAACCAAAACCTGTTTGCATGATAATGTAGAGCCGTAGTAGGGTAGCGATCAAAGTACAGTGGTAACTCATACGAGACAAATGACGATCTCAGGTATGAAGACTAACCTGTTCTCATGTCACCTAAGAACTGCTATCTGACGATAGGTATAGTACCATCTAGAAGTTCTCGGCGAGTCCGTCCAGTGTACTCACCCCCAGTGAGCACCTGTATACGATCTTAGGTGCAAAAGACCAATGGCTACGGGACCAACCATCACTACTCGTCGGGGTCTGAAAACATATACACCAGTCTACTCCGGAATATCGATACCCAGTCTCGATACTCCCACGACTAGGGACCTTTTAAGGATGTGCTTATCGACTACCCAGCTCCCACAATTATGATCGCCATCACGATGCAGGTAGTCAAGCAATGACCCTACGGGCTTTATCAACATGTATAGATGATACGTAATAACAAGTAAAACATTTGCAGATGTTAAGATAAAGACAAACCGGATAGCATACTATCATATCGAGAAAGATTGTCTTATACATATGTCCAAGCATCCACAAGTATACATATACAATAACGGCCTCTAGGGCATACATATCCAACAATCTCCCACTTGCACTAAGGCCATATATTGGCGTACCGAGTAACCAACTTCTGCTCTAGGGCCAGCTGTTGGCGTATCGCATACCCAGCATCTTAAAAAGTTGCTCGAACTGCGCTTGAGGGAGGTCCTTCGTGAATAGATCCAGCGTGTTGTCTTTTGTAAGTCCATGCTACCTCTCCCGGTACTTATGGATTGCGGAATTTGGTGAAAAACGATTTTTCAAGAGGCGGCAACATGGACTCAAAATGGATCTTTGTTAAACTATCTACCTAACAACCTAACAAGGAGTTGTTAACTACTCGGTTAGGGGGTTATACCTTTCTTTCTTGAACTCCTTCATCTTCCACTCTCGATGGTGTACGGATCGGCTTCACCCCGTCGTCTCCTTGCGCCGAAGATCGATCCACCCGAAAGCTTCTATCTTTGGCTTCTTCTTCGAACTTTGAAGAAACTAGTTCACTCGGTTTGCTAAACCTTGTGAACTAGAGTGAGTAGAGAAGAGTGTGTTGGGATTTTTCTTTATGGTTCTTGCTTCTCAACACATGAGACAAGTGAACCATAGACTAGAGAAAGAGAGAGAGAGCAAGAGGAAGAGGGTGAGAGCTCAAGCCAAGAGAGAGAAAGGAAATGAGAGAATGAGCAAGACTTTTCTCTCTTGGCTCTCATAATCCAAAACCATCATATCCAATAATAGCAACCAAGTATTATGTGATGGTTTAAGTCAAAATAGCCATATCATTTCATGCACTCATTTTGCACAAGATAAACAAGCAAGCAAAAGTCTTTGCCATGAAATGATAGCTATTGTCATGATGATGGTCAACTAGTCCAACCTAGTCAACCGGTCAACAAAGTCAACAAGTCAACAAAATCAACCCCTCAACAACCATGTCACCATAATACTTAATTAATATTATTGTTAATCATATAACATATTCTCATTAGGGTTTAGCAAAAAGTCAATGGTCAACAGTCAACAGTCAACAACCCTAATGAGAATCCTCTGCCTCTGTCTCTCTGTCAACTGTGCATACACACCCGCATCCGCGTTCCGAGGAACACGAATACATACGAGATAAAATCAATCCCAAAACGAACACTAGGATCTGGCTTAAACCAAAGCCCGCTAGTGTTAACTGTCCGGACACTAAACGTGCACAAGTGCACGGATGTGACCGAACCCTGTCGCAAAACCATGCGACCTCTACTCTTTTGCCTAAAGGCGAATAGCTTTCTGTGTGGGACTCTAAAGACTCGACACTACGCTGGCAGTGGGTTTAACCACAGATCGCAAGCGGCACTAGCTGTGTGTAACGGTCCCCAGGTAGATGCCGACAAGAAGACTGACGAGGTGAAACCCATCTGAACTCCTACTGAGCCTGAATGTGACAGTCTCCGTACGGTCCGGTCTGTTCGTCTGATACATCGCATGGCGGGCCTAGGGGGACGGTAAACGTCAGTCCCCTAATAGCGGTACAAGTCGTGTCGGAGTGAAGCCCAAAACACCCTGAGATAACACTGGAAGCCTACCGGTATATCCCGCTTGCCCTGGCCAGGGACTACTCGTGTAATGGCTCTCCTAGACACAGCGCGATGTCAACCCCCAATACCGGGAGAGACGAATCTTGTCTAACCATCACTGCCTCCAAGTGCTTCGGGACAGCACCCAACTACTACCTGTTTGCACGACTCCTTTGAGCCGTGGTAGGGTAGTAATCAAAGTACAGTGGGAACACACTCGAGGCGAAGTGACAGTGTAAAGTCAGCGGACTAAGCTGTACTCATGTCACCTGGGAACTGATAACTGACGATAGGTATAATACCAACCAGTCAGTTCCCGACGAGTCCTGTCCAGTGTACTCGTAACCTAACGAGCACCCGCATACCATCTCAAATACGACGTACTGACGGCTGTGGGACAGACCGTCTCCTCTGCTGGGATGAGAAGCGCATACGCTAGTCTACTCCGGAGTATCGATGGCCTGTCTCGATAGTCCTGCGACTAGGGACCTGTATAAGGATGTGCTTATGGATTACCCAGCCCCCACGAGTGTGACTGCCATCACAACGCTGGTAATCAAGCAAAGATCCTAAGGGCTCCACTAATGCGTATAGGTGATATAATAAAATAAACACATGGACACATTAAAGTAGAAACAAACCAAGTAGCATACTACCATTTTGAGCAAGATTGTTTATACAACTGTGAATATCCCAAGCTCCATTAAGTAATATACAAACTAGTATGATACAGTAATGGCCTCTAGGGCTTATACACTAACAATCTCCCACTTGCACTAAGGCCATGTACTGGCGTATCGAAGACCTATCATCTCGATCAGCCGCTCGAACTGAGTCTGGGGCAAGGCCTTGGTGAATGGATCTGCAGTGTTATCTTCTGAAGCAACCCTCCGAACCTCGATCTCCTGGCGATCCACGATCTCCTTGATCAGGTGATACCGCCTCAAGATGTGTCTGGATTTCTGATGGGACCTGGGTTCCTTCGCTAAAGCTATAGCCCCGTTGTTGTCGCAATACAGAGGTATTGGATCAACAATGGACGGAACCACCTGATGTTCTTTCAAGAACTTCCTCATCCAGACGGCTTCTTTTGCGGCATCAGATGCAGCGATGTATTCTGCTTCCATAGTCGAGTCAGCAACGGTTTCCTGTTTGGAACTCTTCCAACACACCGCCCCTCCATAGAGGGTAAAGACAAAACCCGACATGGACTTGGAATCATCCTTGTCACTCTGGAAGCTGGAGTCAGCAAAGGCCTCGATCTGGAGGTCTTTTCCGCCATACACCAAGAACATCTCCTTAGTCCTTCTCAGGTACTTGAGAATGTTCTTTACCGCTATCCAGTGTTTCTCCCCAGGGTTTGACTGATATCGGCTTACCACACTCAGTGCATAAGCTACATCCTGTCTGGTACATAACATCGCATACATTATAGAGCCTACCGCAGAAGCGTAGGGTATAATAGACATGCGATCCCTCTCCTAATCAGTCTTGGGAGACATCTCTTTAGAGAGGGTGATCCCGCGACAAGCCGGTAGGTTACCGCGCTTGGAATCTTCCATACTGAATCTTTTCAGTATGGTGTCGATGTACCTGGACTGCGAAAGTCCTAATATCCTCTTGGATCTATCACGATGGATCCGGATCCCCAGGATGTATGAGGCATAACCCAGGTCTTTCATGGAGAACCCGTGTGACAAGAACCCCTTGACAGATTGTAGCATAGGAATGTCATTTCCTATCAGAAGAATGTCATCCACGTATAAAACGGGGAATACTAACAGTTCTTGCTACAAATCTACTATAGATGCATGGTTCATCTGGATTTTTGATAAAGCCAAATTCTTTGACCTTCTCATCAAAACAGATGTTCCAACTCCGCGATGCCTGCTTTAGTCCATAGATGGACTTAAACAATTTGCACACCTTTCCGCTGCTCCCACTCTGAATGAAAGCCTCTGGCTGGTCCATATAGACACACTCCTCTAAATTTCCATTTAGAAAAGAATTCTTTACGTCCATCTGCCAAATCTCATAATCGTTGAAGGCAGCAATGGCAAGAAGGATCCGAATGGATTTCAGCATAGCCACTGGAGAAAAGGTTTCGTCATAGTACAAACCAGGTCTTTGACGAATACCCTTTGCAACAAGTCTAGCCTTATAGGTCTCAACCTGTCCATCTACACCAATCTTCCTTTTGAAGATCCACTTGAATCCTACGGGTTTTACCCCATCTGGAGCAATGTCCAACGTCCATACTTTGTTGGTGTACATGGGCTCCATTTCGGTCCGCATTGCATCCAGCCATTTTACCGAGTCAACGCTCTGAACGGCCTGCTGGAAGCTAGTAGGCTCATCATAATCTATGATGCAATCCTCTCTATCCCCGTTTATGAGAAAACCGTAGTATCTCTCGGCAGGATGAGACTGCCTACTACTCCTGCGGAGCGGCGTAGGAATGTCCTGTTCTTTTGAACCCTCTGGTTCTACTAAGCTTTCAGTAATAGTCTGTGATTCTGGAATTTCTTCCAGTTCTACTGCGCTCCCACTAATTTCCTTTTCTAAGAACTGGTGTTCTAGAAAGTGGGCATGACGAGAAACAAAAACCTTTTGTTCCTCTTCGCAGTAGAAAAAATATCCCTTGGAGTTCTTTGGATATCCCACAAACTTGCACTGTACTGAGTGTGCCTCGAGTTTGTCCACATGCTGCTTTTTGACAAAAGCTGGACTTCCCCAAGTCTTAATGTGATTAAGATGGGGCCTCTTCCCACACCACATCTCATATGGTGTGGTAGGCACAGTCTTAGTGGGAACTCGGTTCAAAAGGTATGCAGCTGATTCTAGCGCATACCCTCAGAATGATCGCGGTAACTCAGCGTTACTCATCATGGACCGTACCATATCCAATAGGGTTCGGTTCCGTCTCTCCGATACATCGTTATGTTGCAGAGTGTATGGAGGAGTAAGCTGAGAGAGAATTCCATTCTCTTTTAAGTAATCCAGGAACTCGGCACTCAAGTATTCACCACCTCGATCAGATCTCAGTGTCTTGATACTTTTGCCGGTTTGTTTTTCTACTTCATTCTTATATTCCTGGAACTTTCCAAAGGCTTCGGATTTATGTTTCATTAAGAAGATATAACCGTACCTTGAAAAGTCATCCGTAAAAGTAATGAAGTAAGAATAACCGCTTCGCGCATGTGTAGACATTGGACCGCACACGTCGCTTTGTACGAGTCCCAAGAGCTCGCTCGCTCTTACTCCGTGTCCAGTGAACGGAGACTTTGTCATCTTTCCTTTGAGACAGGATTGACAGGTGGCATACGATTGATATTCGAACGGATCCAAATATCCTTCTGTATGTAACTTAGTCAATCTTCTCTCATTGATGTGACCCAGTCTACAATGCCATAAGAAAGTCTGATTGATTTCTGGAGACTTTCTTTTGTGTGTATTCTGGACATTGAAAATCTGTGGTTGGTTTAATACGTATATACCATTGCTCAATGTACCTGACCCAATCAAAACTTGATTAAGGTGAATGTTTACAACATTGCTTACAAACGCAAATTCATAACCTTCTATAGAAACCAAAGATACAGAAATGCTATTACAAGTTGTGTTGGGTACAAAAAAGCAATTACGCAAAACCAAAACATGTCCATCTGACATTCCCAGGTGACAGTCCCCCACGGCCTTAGCATCCATGCTAGCTCCGTTTGCAACTTTGAGGGTCATGTCACCTGCCTTCAAAAACCTACGGTTTCTCAACGCCTGCAAAGAATTACAGATATGAGATCCTGATCCGGTATCCAATACCTAGGAAGTAGAGTTTATTGAAAGGCAGTTTTCAATAACATACACACCTGAAGCTGAAGCCACAACCTGCTTCAGATCCAGTGTTCTGGCCTTCCAAGCCCTGCAATCTTTCTTCCAGTGTCCACTCTTATGACAATAGAAGCATTCTTCTTTATCCACAAGCTTCCCCACTTTCTTTGTTGCTTTTGCCTTTCCCTTCGTACCCACTTTACTAACACCGCCCCTTGGTTTGGCGGGGGCTTTCTTCTTCTTTCCCTTGGCTTTCGCTTTGGACCTAGAAGAAGAAGATCCTCCTACAAACAAATTGGATGTTTCCCTACCTTTCTGTAGGGTGCTCTCTGCGCTCCTCAGCATGTTAAGGAGTTCTGAAAGTTCAACTTCCTTTTCTTGTAAGTTGAAGTTCAGGATAAACTAGGCGTAAGTAGAAGGAAGGGACTGGAGAATCAAGTCCGTATAGAGCTCATTCTCCAACGTGGTCCCAAGGTCCGTGAGCTCCTCAATGTAGCCAATCATCTTAAGCACGTGTTCCGCTACCGATGATCCGACGGCCAATCTTGCCGAAAATAACTTCTTTGACACTTCGTATCTTGCGATACGAGATTGCTCTCCATACAGTTCTTTTCTATGGAGAAATATAGATTCGAGGTCCATATTCTCGTGCCTCCTCTGATGTTCGTTGTCCATAGAGGCAAGCACGAGGCACTTGGCCTTCGCGCAGTCGATTTCCCAGGTCTTACGGATTTCCTTATCCACGACGCTGGTTTTGGGACCTGGGACAGGGGGAGCTTTGGTGGTAAGAAGATACCCCAGCTTGTTGTAAGTGATTGCCATCTTGACATTCCTGAGCCAATCTTTGTAGTTTGGCCCTGTCAGTATATTTTTATCTAGTAACAACTTAAGTCCGGTCATGTCGATTGGTCGCTACAATTAGGAGAGAGAGAAAAAACACTCAGCATGATGCTCTTACAAGTTTAGAGTGGTTTTTAGTTTGCCTAAACAGGATGGCTCCCACTGTTTCTCGAATCCCTCCTCAAACCAAAAAGGAAGAATTAGTCGGGATCAATCTCACCGCACAATACTTGCTTAACCTTTCAGCCAGGCCAGTGTCGGTACTTCGAGGGAGGTTTTCCAACGCTTTCGTGAAGTTCCTTAATTAAATAACCTCTTTTCCCTGTGGGCATAGCCCCGCTAACACTTTTCTAGACACCTACTTGGTTTATAGCATTGATCGTTAAGTGAGAAATTTCCCGAGGAGTAGCATATACTCACAGTAGGATCGGGATCCAAATATCATCGCGTGACAAAACTGAAGGAATCCTACCAGAATCATCACACTCCAAATGGTATGAAACTCTAGCAAGTTTCATTACTTATGAAACTCCCGATGTGGATTTTTGCCCCATGCTCTTATGATCTTAACTTTGGCCAAAATATCATAAGTCACATGTCAAGTTCTACCCGTCATTATCCAGGTTAATTTGGACCCACCCGTACCTACCCTTGACTTTGGCCAAAATGGCAGTACGACTATCCCAAACCAACGCATCTATCTATGCTGCACATGAATACCCAATAGCTACCAATCACTATGCCTTGACTTTGGCCAACATACATAGCTTGAATACTATTGATTATTCATGTGAAACGACGGAGGGCTACGAATGGTTTTGGCGAAACCGTGAACGTAGTGAACTTGATATAATCGATGGAACGAGATATCTTTTAAAAGGAGTGGCTCAAGCTCCGCATTTCAAAGTTGGTTTTGAAAAGAACCGAGTGGTTTTTCGAAAGTGTTCCAATGACTTTTACTTGGTTTATTTTCTTGAATTAGTTCTTTTAATGCGTCCCATCATTTAATCCTACCATTGTAGAAAACAACCAAAATATGACGTACGCTTATGCCATTCGCATTCGCCACGGGGCCCCGTCATTACCCGTTAGGTTACTTAACTAACGACAGAGCGGGGGCTGGGCTAGCGTGGCTGTAAAACATAAGCAACGCCTAAATAATATCATATATAGATATATTGCAATGATAGCCATTTCAGATCAAAGATGAACACATTGGATATACTAGGAATCCGCAATTCGTACGAGCCTGTAACGATAAGCAGATTACACGGTCGCGGTGAATAGCCAATACCCCACCCAAGACCCCTACGGGTGCGGCAAACTACCCGCCAAGTACCCGAAGCGGAGCAACCTCCCTCAACACCGTGAGTAGGCCACTCGGCACTTCGAGATACCCGGTAGTTTGTGCACCCCTCCATGGGTCTATCCTAGGAGCAAAAACAGTAAAAAGAAATTATACAATGACGGCTACAACCCCGACCTGGTTGTGCGGTCATACAAATAATTATTACATCAATTTACAAATTTACATGAATTGAAAGAAAAGAAAGACTCTCGTCTCACAACCCCCCGGCTATTCACCCGCGACAATCCAATGAATTCATATACACATACCAGCAACATTACAGATCACAGATTTATATAACCCCCACTAATCGACATATAGCGATTAGCAGACGTTGAATACAAATATCACATCACAGATATAAACCCGTTAGCCTTAGTCTTTAGAAGTTCGATCGAAATACGGATTTTTAGGCCCCAAACAGAAATTTTTCTTTCTGGAAAATCTGGGCAGAAAAAACATATTTTAAAATTTCCAAACCAAACCCAGAAACAGACTGCACTAAATTTGCACCACGGCCGAGTCAACTAGGCCGTGGAACCGCGGCGGGAGCGTGCTCCCGCCGCGTTTCCGCGACGCTTTGATCGGTTCTTTGGTCCAAATTTCTTGGGTGTTTAACAAAAAGCCTGAGCCGATTTTTAAGACAAAAATTATCATTTTTGGAACAGAAAAAAATTCGGCAGAAACATGATATTTCGGGTTCGTTTCGTGACTTTTTCTTTTGATCGATCTTCTAGTTACTTTGCTAACATGTTAGATAGAGTTTAACTAGGCTCTGATACCACTGTAAGTCCATGCTACCTCTCCCGGTACTTACGGGCTTGCGGAATTTGGGGAAAAACGAGTTTTCAAGAGGCGGCAACATGGACTCAAAACGGATCTTTGTTAAACTATCTACCTAACAACCTAACTGGGATTTGTTAACTACTCGGTTAGGGGGTTATACCTTTCTTTCTTGAAATCCTTCGTCTTCAACTCTCGATGGTGTACGGATCGGCTTCACCCCGTCGTCTCCTTGCTCCGAAGATCGATCCACCCGAAAGCTTCTACCTTTGGCTTCTTCTTCGAACTTTGAAGAAACTTGTTCACTTGGTTTGCTAAAACTTGTGAACTAAAGTGAGTAGAGAAGAGTGTGTTGGGATTTTTCTCTATGGTTCTTACTTCTCAACACATGAGACAAGTGAACCAAAGACTAGAGAAAGAGAGAGAGCAAGAGGAAGAGGGTGAGAGCTCAAGCCAAGAGAGAGAAAGGAAATGAGAGAATGAGCAAGACTTTTCTCTCTTGGCTCTCATAATCCAAAGCCATCATAACCAATAATAGCAATCAAGTATTATGTGATGGTTTAAGTCAAAATAGCCATATCATTTCATGCATTCATTTTGCACAAGATAAACAAGCAAGCAAAAGTCATTGCCATGAAATGATAGCTATTGTCATGATGATGGTCAACTAGTCCAACCTAGTCAACCGGTCAACAAAGTCAACAAGTCAACAAAGTCAACCCCTCAACAACCATGTCACCATAATACTTAATTAATATTATTGTTAATCATATATCATATTCTTATTAGGGTTTAGCAAAAAGTCAATGGTCAACAGTCAACAGTCAACAACCCTAATGAGAATCCTCTGCCTCTGTCTCTCTGTCAACTGTGCATACACACCCGCATCCGCGTTCCGTGGAACACGAATACATACGAGATAAAATCAATCCCAAAACGAACACTAGGATCTGGCTTAAACCAAAGCCCGCTAGTGTTAACTGTCCAGACACTAAACGTGCACAAGTGCATAGATGTGACCGAACCCTGTCGCAAAACCATGCGACCTGTCGCAAAACCATGCGACCTCTACTCTTTTGCCTAAAGGCGAATAGCTCTATGTGTAGGACTCTAAAGACTCGACACTACGCTGGCAGTGGTTTTAACCACAGACCGCAAGCGGCACTAGCTGTGCGTAACGGTCCCCAGGTAGATGCCGACAAGAAGACCGACGAGGTGAAACCCATCTAAACTCCTACTGAGCCTGAATGTGACAGTCTCCGTACAGTCCGGTCTATTCATCTGATACTTCGCATGGCGGGCCTAGGAGGGCGGTAAATGTCAGTCCCCTAATAGCGGTACAAGTCGTGTCGGAGTGAAGCCCAAAACACCCTGAGATAACACTGGAAGCCTACCGGTATATCTCGCTTGCCCTGGCCAGGGACTACTCATGTAATGGCTCTCATAGACACAGCGCGATGTCGACCCCCAATACCGGGAGAGACGAATCCTGTCTAACTGTCACTGCCTCCAAGTGCTTCAGGACTGCACCCAACTACTACCTGTTTGCACGACTCCTTTGAGCCGTGGTAGGGTAGTAATCAAAGTACAGTGGGAACACACTCAAGGCGAAGTGATAGTGTCAAGTCAGCGGACTAAGCTGTACTCATGTCACCTCGGAACTTATAACTGACGATAGGTATAATACCAACCAGTCAGTTCCCGACGAGTCCTGTCCAGTGTACTCGTAACCTAACGAGCACCCGCATACTATCTCAAGTACGACGTATTGACGGCTGTGGGACAGACCGTCTCCCCTGCTGGGATGAGAAGCGCATACGCTAGTCTACTCTGGAGTATCGATGCCCTGTCTCGATAGTCCTACGACTAGGGACCTGTATAAGGATGTGCTTTTGGATTACCCAGCCCCTACGAGTGTGACTGCCATCACAACGCTGGTAATCAAGCAAAGATCCTAAGGGCTCCACTAATGCGTATAGGTGATATAATAAAATAAACACATGTACACATTAAAGTAGAAACAAATCAAGTAGCATACTACCATTTTGAGCAAGATTGTTTATACAACTGTGTATATCCCAAGCTTCCATTAAGTAATATACAAACTAGTATGATACAGTAATGGCCTCTAGGGCATATACACTAACATCTTTTGTGTCCACGCTTTGCACCTCAATTTCCCGACGATCAACGATCTCCCTGATCAGGCGATACCGCCTCAAGATGTGTTTGGAATTCTGATGGGACCGTGGTTCCTTTGCTAGAGCTATAGCCTCATTGTTATGCAATACAAAGATATCGGATCAACAATGTGTTAGGAATATGTATGCCCTAGAGGCCATTATTGTACATTTATATATATTATAGTGGATGCTTGGACATATATATATATATATATAGGACTTTCTTGCTTGACATGATAGTATGCTATCTGGTTACTCTTTATCTTAACATATACACTTAGTATTATTATACTGACTCTCAGTTACATGTTGATAAAGCCCTTAGAGTGCTGGCTTGACTACCAAGACTATGATGCGGATCATGCTACAGGGACCTGGGTAGTCCACAAGCATATCCTTTAATTGTTTCTAGCCAAGGGTATATCAAGACAGGGCATCGATATTCCAGAGTATACTAGTGTGTACATTTCTTAACCCTGTATGGGGGAGATGGTTGATCCCATAGCCATTGGTGTTTGACATCAAAGATTGTACATAGGTGCTCATTAAAGAATGGGTACACCGAACAGGACTCGCCGAGAACTTCTATATGGAACTATACCTATCGTCAGTTAGCAGTTCTCTGGTGACACTGGTACAGGTTAGTCTGTAGACCTGAGATCGTCAGAGAGTCTTGTGTGGTTCCCATTGTGCTTTGATTTCCTCCCTACCACGGCTCAAAGGAGTATTCCAAACAGGTGGATTTTGGGTACAGTCCCGAGTCACATGAAGGCAGTGAGCGATAGGAGGGGTTTCGTCTCTCCCGGTATAGAGAGTTGATGTTGCATTATGCTCGATTGGCTATAACAGTAAGTCCCTGGCCAGGGCTGATTTACTGGTAAGTATTATCAGTTGATGAGATTTACTGGTAAGTGTTATCAGTAGTTTCTCAAACCGTTATGAACCACACATCGGCGTGAATTATCAAGTTATTAGGGTCTGACGATTCCACCCCTAGATTCGATATGCCACATATTAGACGAAGAGACCAGACTGTACGGTAAGTGTTACTTATAAGCTTCATGGGAGTTTGGACAAGCTTACTTGTGGATCTTCCAATCGCTCAATACCTGGGTAGCCGTTACGTCCAGCTAGTACTGCTGACGGCTTGTAGGTAACTGATGTGATCATTACCTACCGCTGACATATTGACAAGTGCTTAGAGTCCCACACAGAAGTTTCCTAGTTCTGGCGAAACGAAGTAGGGCACATATGCTGATATGTGCGGGGGGAAGGGGCAGATTAAATACGAGTATATAATACCGTATTCTAATCTGGTTGTTATTTGTTATCGGTTAAGTTATATGTGATATAATCGGATTATTGAATCAAGTGTTGATTTGATAATGTGATATACAGATAAATAATATTAGTCGGTTATATGTGATATAACCGGATTATTAAATCAAGTGTTGATTTAATAATTTGATATATATTATATTTGATATAATTATATGTATTAACAAATATTATTGGCTCACTAATTATTCTTTATATTATATGTATATATATATGTTATATGTATATATATGATATATATATATATATATGATGTGTGTGTGTGTAGATAGATATAGATATATAGATATATAGTGTAGGGTTGCTAGGCACGCGCACCAGGGTCTACGAGGCATCAACCATGCCCGATTAAAAATTTAGCCGTGCCGAACAACCCGAATACGGAACTTTAAACTAGAGATTAGGCGAAAACAATTATGCTAAACACTTTAACACTAAGTGAGAGGGATTACAACCTTTGTAGATCCGGTCCTTCACTTCATATGCTCCGTGTTGTGGTCCCTTCGCTGCGATCATCGGGATCCGGACTCTTGAGAGGTTCCACGAAGAGAAAGACGCAACCTTTGCTTCCGATCTTCGATACTAAGATGATCTACCTTGAAGTTTCTTTAACACAAGCTAACACTCATGAAATGATGTGAACACCCTCATCTAAATGGCAAGGGAAGATGAGGATGATGAAGTAGGATTTTTGCTCTCTTTATTTATCTTTTTCTCATATTTATTCATCACTTTGGAAAAATCAAGCAAGCTTTTTCAAGAAAGAAATGAAGGAAGAAGAAGATGAATAATGTTATGAAATCATTTGTTATGAATAGGAAAAGGAGATAATGATCAATTATGCAACCATGGTTCACTTAACCATTGTAGAGAATTAACCAAGGGTTAGGGTTTGGGTTGAGTTAAGAATGAGTCACACACAAATATCTTTATCATGACAAAAAGAAAAGCTTCTAGAATCAACTAGAAGGTTTAACCCTAATCCAAACCCTAATCATGTTTAAACTCCACAAAACAAGTTGCATTAGTTATCATATCATGTTACAATATTATATATCACATATATAATATTTATCGTAACAAAAGAAAATAATACAATTAACATATATCGCATATATATCAATGTATTAATCCGGTGAGAAAAAGAATCTTTTAGTGAGCTAATATTAGTTAATGTAATTTAATATATCATATATATTATTATTCATTAAATTATCGAATCAACACTTGATCCGACAATCCGGCTATATCGCATATAACCGACTAATATTTATCCGTACCGATTCATCGAATCAACACTTGATCCGATGACCCGGCTGATATCAAATATCGCGAGAATAGAATACGGTATCACATATCGCATTATCCTCGGTCCCGCACATATCACATATGTGCTCCTACTCCGTTTTGCCTGAGTCAAGAAACCTCTGTGTAGGACTCTAAAGAATCGTCAATACGCCGGCAGTAGGTGATGATCATATCAAACACCCACAAGCTGCAAGCGGTCAGCTAAACGTAACAGCTACCCAGGTATTGAGCGCTCAGAAGATCAACAAGCAAGCCTGTACATTCTCCTGTGAATCCAAACAGGAACACTCCCGTACAGTCCGGTCTCGTCGTCTGATATGTCGCATATCTCGCCTAGGGGTGGTAAACGTCAGACCCCAGTAGCTCGATAAGTCGTGTCGATTTGAGGTCTATAACAGTTCGAGAAACTACTGATAACACTTACCAGTAAATCTCAGCAACCCTGGCCAGGGATTTCCGGTTATAGCCAATCGAACACAGCACAACATCAACTCCCTATACCGGGAGAGACGAATCCCCTCCTATCGCTCATTGCCTCCATGTGATTCGGGACTGTACCCAAAAGCCACCTTTTTGCACGCCCTCTTGGACGTGGTATGATGGAAATCAAAGCACAGTGGGAATCACACAAGACTCTATGACGATCTCGGGTCAACAGACTACTCTGTACCAGTGTCACCGGAGAACTGCCATCTGACGTATGGTATAATACCATCTGGGAGTTCTCGGCGAGTCCGTCCAGTGTACCCAGTCTCTACTGAGCACCCATACACCATCCTTGATGTCAAACACCGATGGATATGGGATCATCCATCGCCCATCATATGGGTCAAGATGCGTATACGCTAGTCTACTCTGGTGCATCGATGCCCTGTCTCGATACACCCTCGACTAGGAACAGTTATAGGATGTACTCGTCGACTACCGTGGCCCCACTAGTATGATCTCATCATAGTCCCAGTAGTCGAGTACATATCCTAAGGGCTTTATCAACATGTAATATAGAGACAATCAGAGTACATGTTAAGATAAAGTACAACCAGATAGCTTACTATCATGTCGAGCAAGAAAGTCCTCCCTATATATGTCCTAGCATCCACTACAATATACATCGTATGTACAGTAATGGCCTCTAGGGCATACATATAACTAACAATCTCCCACTTGCACTAGGGCCATCTGTCGTGGTATCACATACCCAACAATTAGCTGCGGTTGAAGTATCTCATACTCAACCATCCCGTAAAAGTCTCTACTGGGAAAAAGGCCTTTGTGAGTGGATCCGCGCTGTTGTCCTCTGTGTCTACTCTCCTAACCTCGATCTCTCTGGAGATCAACCATCTCCATGATCTGGTGATACTGCATAAGAATTATATCTGGATTTCTGATGGGACGGTAGTTCCTTGGCTGAAGCCACAACTCCATTGTCACACAATAGTAGGAACGAAGTTCATCTTATGAACTTATAAATATCCAGACTGCCTCTTTTGGTAGCATCCTTGGTAACGATGTATCTTGCCTTTAATCGTCTAGTATGTCACGGTATCTAGCTTGGAACTCTTCCAACATACCGTCCCTCCATTGAGGGTGTAGACAATGCCTGCGACTGACATTCAGTCGTCCTTATCAACCTGGAACCTTTCCAGTGATTCTCCCCAGGATCGATTGATACCATCTCACTACAACTAGTGAGTGTCCTAACATCCAATTAGATCTATCTCATAGATCAAAAACCCCGGATTTAGGAGGTATCAGTTTGATCCTATATGGAGAATCCTTGTGATAAGCAGAGATTGACTGATCAGAGCATAGGAAACTCCTTCCCTATCAAGAGTATGTCATCCATGTACTCTACGAGGATCACCACCATACACTCTACTACCTTTTCGTATATACAAGGTTCATCTACCATTTTGATGAAGTCAAACTCTTTGACTACCACATCAAAACAGATGTTCCAACTCCGCGATGCCTGCTTTATCATATAAAACATCTTGCTCACGTTTCCGTTGCTCCCACTGACTGCGAAGCCCTCTGGCTGTGTACTTATAGACGCTCTTTTCTAAAACATCATTTAGAAAAGCAGTCATGACACCCAACCACCAGATATCGTAGTCATGGTATGTAGCCGTGGCAAGTAGGATCTGGATGGACCTAAGCATAGCTTTGAAAGTCTCAACTTTTCCATGCACACCAAGTAATCTTCTCAAGATATACTTGCTCCTGATGGGGATTTAACCCTTCAGATAAAGCAACCAAAGTCCATACTTTGTTGGTGTATAATGATTCCATCTCAGATCGACAAGCATCCAGCCATTCTTACAGAGTCCCACTCCTGATGGCCAGCTCGAAACTAGTTGGGTCATCATCTCATGATGCAATCCTCGCTCCCACTGTCATAGAGAAACCGAAGTATCTCTCAGGTGGGTGAGGAACCCTACTAGATCAGCGGAGTGGCTGAGGTTCGTTGGAAACTATTGAATCCTTTGGTTCTACCAAATCATCAGCTGCATTTTGTATAGCTGGAACCTTTCCTGTTCTACATAACAGACCTTGCCTCGAGCTTGTCCGGATTTTGCTTTTAGACATAGGCCGGACAACCCAAATCTTAACAAACTTAAGATATGGGCTCTTCCCTTTCCATATCACATATGAAGTGGTAGGCAACTGATTTGATTTGAACCCTATTCAATAGGTATGCAATTTCACAAGTGCATAACTCCCAAAAGGAAATAGGAAACTCAGCAGTACTCATCATAGAGCACACCATATCACATAGGGTACTATTGCTCCGCCCCGATATACCATCGTGCTATGGTGTATACGGAGGAGTAATGCTGAGAGAGAATCTCATTCTCCTTTAGAATAGTCCAGGAATTCCGTGCTCAAGTATTCTCCTCCTTGATCTCATCAAAGGACATAATACTTATACCCGTATTTGTTGGTTCTCTACTTCTAACTTATATTCTGTGAATATCTCAAAAGGTTCGGACTTGTGTTTCAGCAGGAACATATGTCTGAATCTTGAGAGATTATCAGAGAATGTAATGAAGTACAAAGAACCGATCTTGGCATGTGTAGACAGGGGACCTTCATACATCAGCATGTATCAATCCCAAGAGTTCACTAACTCTTTCTCTGTTTCCAATAAACAGAGCTGTGGTCATCTTATCTTTGTGACATGACCGGCAAGTTTCACAAGATGTAAATTCAAACTAATTTTAAATATGCATCTATATGTAACTTAGCTAGTCGGGTCGCATTGATATGACCTAGTCTACAATACCTCAAGATGGATTCGTTCATTTCTGAACTCTTCTTCTTGTGTGTGTTCTTTATACTAAGAACTGTAGTTTGATTTAGAACGACAATGCTTTTAGATAACGTGCCTGAACCGATCAACTCTTGATATAGGAAATGTTCAAAACATTATCCAACAATACAAAATTATATCCTTTCTTTACTAATAAAGAGACTGATATGATTTTGTATTTCAGGTTCGGTATCTAATAACATTTGTTCAGAATCAATGTATTCTGGTAATACAGGGTGACAGTGACCAACAGACTTGGCTGCAACACTTGCACCGTTTTCTGTCTCATGAAACTTATCACCCGTTCTCAGTTCTCTACCTATCTGTAGCCCATGTAACAGATTACATATGCGGGATCCTGATCCGGTATCACATACCCAGGACGTAAAGGATACTGAGAAACAGTTCTGTGTAATGAACACACCCGAAGATGATGCATCAGCATGCACTTTCTTCGTTTGGGCGGCACGGGAAATCTGGTATTCCCCAATTTCCTGCTCTGTCTTATAACAATTATAAGTTGGAGCGGGACCAACGTTCCCCAGCTCAGTATAACAAGCAGGTTCGGTCAGTATATCCGTATTATTATCTTGATTAAGGCGTGATATGGTCGCTACCTGGAGAGAGAGAGAAGAAAACACTCAGCGTATGCTCTTGCAAGATTAGATTGGTTATCTAATATATCTAATCAGGATGTCTCCCACTGTTTTAGTCAAATCTTCCTTCAAACCCTAAAAGGAAAGACTAGCCGGGATTAATTACATGCTACAAGTTCGCCAATCTTTCAGCCAGGCCAGTGTCGGTAGTTTGAGGGAGGTCCCCCGTGCTGTCGCACGAACCTAATTAAAGTAAACCTCGTTTTCCCAGAGGCGTAACCCCGTTAACACCTTTCTAGACACCTACTTGATCGACTAATTGTAATGTGTAAAACTCTCCCAGGAGTAACTCTTACTCGCAGCGGGTATCGGAATCCAACTATCTCATAGAAGGTATGCAATCTCATTGCAAATTTCAACACTTGAAATTCCCAATAATATTTTGCCCCAAGCAATCTATGACCTTGACTGAGTCAACAAACCATAGACCGCAAGTAAAGTTCAACCCGTCATTTCCCGATTGAATTAAACCCACCCGCACGACCCTTGACTGAGTCAACAAGGCCGCACGACTACCCTAATCCAATCGCATCATATGCTTTGCAGATAAGCACTAATCAGCTACCGCACACTACGCCTTGACTGAGTCAACAAACGCAGCACGAATACTAACTATTACTTATCTGAAATGACGGAGGGCTACGACAGGTTTTTAAGAAAACCCTTTGCGTAATGAACTTTATATCGTTGTAGAATCGAGTGATTTTAAATGGAGTGTTTTTGAGGCTTTTCTAGTTTTGCTAAAGGGGTCACTCCCGGTGAAGGGATCGTCAGCCCTTTCCTCATCGAATAAGGTGCAGGATATTTCACAAATATCACTATGCAAAGCAGAAACTATAGAAGTAATCAAAAGACAAACCGAGTTTGTAGCATCTGCCAGTTATTGCTAAAGGAGTCACTCCCGGTGAAGGGATCTCGGTCCTTTCCTTATCGAATAAGGTGCTGGATGTTCTACAAGGAACACCGCTATGCAAAGCAAGAACTAGAGCTACCAGTTTTTATTAAACAAGTTTCTACAACATCTTAGGTTTCTTTTATTTCATTAATCTCATTAATGAAGTCCCATTTTATTATGCTTCACAAGCATCTCTTTTGAAATGAAATCTGCAATATAATATATATCTCATATATATAATATAAACATTCGTCTCATGCAGTAATATAATCTCATCACAGAACATTGCAGCAGAAGAACATATATGAAATATTGGATATACTAGGACGTCCGTGTTTTCAATACGAGCCTGTATAAAACACGGATTCCACGGTCGCGATGATTAGCCAAACCCACATCCCCAGACCCCTACGAGAGCGGCAAGCAATACTGCCAATTCTAGGGTTAGGAGACCCGGTCTCGACTCCTCGAGATGGTCTCCCACTGGACCCTAGAACCCGGTTACTTGTGCTCCCCGCCTTGGGTCTACCTAATGCGGAAAAGTAAATAATATACAACGGTGACAGCTTCCGCTACCTGGAAGTGCCCCAATAAAAGAATATTACATACAAATGAATTTTACATGAAGGAAAAAGAAAAACTCTCATCTCACATAAAACCCCCGGCTATTCAAACGCGACGATCCAATATAACATATCACAGCAACACATAATATCTCATATCATCAACGTAAGCAAGTATGCGTATCCCGATTGTCGTTGATGTATAGCAACGAAGCCGGCGATACACCACATACTACGCTTACGGTCACAGAAAAGAAAGTGTAAAACTACAACAGTTGGAATCCGCAACTTCCCTAGACATCGCATGCCTAATCAAATGAATTCCTTAGACATCGCATGCCTAACAATTATAAACCCCGCATTTTAGACTCATTTATCGAAAACTCTTTTCAATATCAAGTCGGGCAATTCAACAAGATTCCCGACGTCCTGATCGAATGCTCGTCGCAAACTTTAGTAGACGGCCGCACCCCCAGATGCCGTCGACGAAGTGCACTAAGGCGGAACACCGCTACCGCGAGCACCCGAACGGATGCTTTCGGCGACGGGGTTCTCCTACAGTCACTTGGTCGGGGCTAAGAGGTGTAGCTGTCTATTAAGTTTACCCGGCGAGTATCCGCGTACGCTACGTGATTGCGACGGACTTTTGATCACATCAAAATTCCGTGGCAACCGATCATCTGAGACTAAACCGCTAGATTTATAACATTCATATTAGTTATCTCATAACTACCTGTGGATTCCAAATATTGTATCACATTCCAGATAAATAGACAAAGTTAAACTTTCTGATCGAATCATCAAACACCCAAGATTTCCCCAATATATCTCAACACTTGAAAACAGTTTAAAAACATCCATCACATGCCACAGTACCAATGGTCCAGCCGTAGAAGGGTCAAGCCAACGCCTCACATGTGGCACGCCGTACTGCCCCAAACCCTAAGGTTCAAAAGGCAGTTCAAGACGGTCACATAATCGAGTTAAGGTTTGTTGTCTTCTAGAGGGTCCACCGAGTTACTTGCACGACTTAGAACATTCTTAAACACGAGAAAAAAAAAATCCAACTTTTGAAAAATTTTCCGACAGGGGAAAAAGTGAGTTATTGATATCCGTTCGAACTTTTTAACAGTTTCTAAAAAATTATCCGGAAAACAAATAAACAAAATCTGATAATCCGATCGAGTCATCGAATCCCCAAAACAACCCCAGAAAATTCAGCTTTTTAATAAAATTAAAAATTCCCAGAAAATCCAGCATAATAAAATAGGAGTTACTGTGCAAACAGGAGATGCTGACGTCATCATAACGCGGCGGAACCGCGGCAAACGCATGCCTTATGCGGCGGTTCCGCGGCGTTATTTACTGTTCATCAAAAACTTTTTGCACCGTAATTCTTATAATTCCCTGCTGAATTTTTTAAGCATTTTTAATGTGGAAAAATCCCAGTTTTTAGAAAAAGTCCAGAGAGCGGGTTTTATCGGGGTTTCGGGTTTCGATCGGACTTTAAATTTCGTCTAGACTTCGCCTAAAGCTCTAGCTTGGCTCTGATACCACTGTAGGGTTGCTAGGCACGCGCACAAGGGTCTACGAGGCATCAACCATGCCCGATTAAAAATTTAGCCGTGCCGAACAACCCGAATACGGAACTTTAAACTAGAGATTAGGCGAAAACAATTATGCTAAACACTTTAACACTAAGTGAGAAGGATTACAACCTTTGTAGATCCGGTCCTTCACTTCATATGCTCCGTGTTGTGGTCCCTTCGCTGCGATCATCGGGATCCGGACTCTCGAGAGGTTCCACGAAGAGAAAGACGCAACCTTTGCTTCCGATCTTCGATACTAAGATGATCTACCTTGAAGTTTCTTTAACACAAGCTAACACTCATGAAATGATGTGAACACCCTCATCTAAATGGCAAGGGAAGATGAGGATGATGAAGTAGGATTTTTGCTCTCTTTATTTATCTTTTTCTCATATTTATTCATCACTTTGGAAAAATCAAGCAAGCTTTTTCAAGAAAGAAATGAAGGAAGAAGAAGATGAATAATGTTATGAAATCATTTGTGATGAATAGGAAAAGGAGATAATGATCAATTATGCAACCATGGTTCACTTAACCATTGTAGAGAATTAACCAAGGGTTAGGGTTTGGGTTGAGTTAAGAATGAGTCACACACAAATATCTTTATCATGACAAAAAGAAAAGCTTCTAGAATCAACTAGAAGGTTTAACCCTAATCCAAACCCTAATCATGTTTAAACTCCACAAAACAAGTTGCATTAGTTATCATATCATGTTACAATATTATATATCACATATATAATATTTATCGTAACAAAAGAAAATAATACAATTAACATATATCGCATATATATCAATGTATTAATCCGGTGAGAAAAAGAATCTTTTAGTGAGCTAATATTAGTTAATGTAATTTAATATATCATATATATTATTATTCATTAAATTATCGAATCAACACTTGATCCGACAATCCGTCTATATCGCATATAACCGACTAATATTTATCCGTACCGATTCATCGAATCAACACTTGATCCGATGACCCGGCTGATATCAAATATCGCGAGAATAGAATACGGTATCACATATCGCATTATCCTCGGTCCCGCACATATCACATATGTGCTCCTACTCCGTTTTGCCTGAGTCAAGAAAACTCTGTGTAGGACTCTAAAGAATCGTCAATACGCCGGCAGTAGGTGATGATCATATCAAACACCCACAAGCTGCAAGCGGTCAGCTAAACGTAACAGCTACCCAGGTATTGAGCGCTCAGAAGATCAACAAGCAAGCCTGTACATTCTCCTGTGAATCCAAACAGGAACACTCCCGTACAGTCCGGTCTCGTCGTCTGATATGTCGCATATCTCGCCTAGGGGTGGTAAACGTCAGACCCCAGTAGCTCGATAAGTCGTGTCGATTTGAGGTCTATAACAGTTCGAGAAACTACTGATAACACTTACCAGTAAATCTCAGCAACCCTGGCCAGGGATTTCCGGTTATAGCCAATCGAACACAGCACAACATCAACTCCCTATACCGGGAGAGACGAATCCCCTCCTATCGCTCATTGCCTCCATGTGATTCGGGACTGTACCCAAAAGCCACCTTTTTGCATGCCCTCTTGGACGTGGTATGATGGAAATCAAAGCACAGTGGGAATCACACAAGACTCTATGACGATCTCGGGTCAACAGACTACTCTGTACCAGTGTCACCGGAGAACTGCCATCTGACGTATGGTATAATACCATCTGGGAGTTCTCGGCGAGTCCGTCCAGTGTACCCAGTCTCTACTGAGCACCCGTACACCATCCTTGATGTCAAACACCGATGGATATGGGATCATCCATCGCCCATCATATGGGTCAAGATGCGTATACGCTAGTCTACTCTGGTGCATCGATGCCCTGTCTCGATACACCCTCGACTAGGAACAGTTATAGGATGTACTCGTCGACTACCGTGGCCCCACTAGTATGATCTCATCATAGTCCCAGTAGTCGAGTACATATCCTAAGGGCTTTATCAACATGTAATATAGAGACAATCAGAGTACATGTTAAGATAAAGTACAACCAGATAGCTTACTATCATGTCGAGCAAGAAAGTCCTCCCTATATATGTCCTAGCATCCACTACAATATACATCGTATGTACAGTAATGGCCTCTAGGGCATACATATAACTAACAAATAGATATATGATATATATATTATATGAAGCATGGCGTGGATTTTCTATTTTTTTGGAAAATAGAAAATGAGTTGTAAATGGGGAGATATTTTGATCATGGATGAGGCATGGCATTTTATCATTTATTTATTTGTCTTGACTCACTATTCAAGCATGGTTGCAATTTATTATTGTAATTTATTCCATGCTTGAATGAGTGAGGTCAAGAGAGTAGCCATTCCACACTCATTCATTCTTGACTTAAGTTTTTACTTGGCCATTTTTGAGAGCTCTCTCCATTTTCCTTCTTCTTCCTCTTGCTTCAACAAAACCCTAACCGTCACATATGTGATGTGAATCATAAGGTTTTGTAGAAATGCTAGTGGGCAAACAAAACCCCTATTTCACCATCCTACACTCGATTAGCACACAAGTGTAGTGTGTTTTTTTCATTAATAGGAGATTAGTGAATAGGTAGCTTGAGCTAGAGGGACTTCGGGTGGATCATCTTCGGCACGAAGATCTCGAAGGAGGCTCGTTCAAACTTCAAGTGGAGCTATGAGGAGTCATAGGGACTACAACCCGGAGCTTATGAAGTGAAGGACACGGTCTACGAAAGTTGTTTCCTCCTTCTCTTTGCTAGGTTTTATGATATCATCATAGTTAACCCTAATGATCTAGTTAGATTCTACGTTAGTCTAGCTTAGCACACCGATTTTTTTAAAATTTCATGCTTGATGCCGGTTTAAACCTCTTGGTTGTGCTAGGGTAGACTTTCATGGTATTAGAGCCAAGCGAGATAATTAGGGAAAGTATTTACGGTGTTAAAGTGTTCGATCGATTTTTCGAAGCCGAAACTTGTGAAGTTTCTGTCGAATTTTTTAAAAGTTGAAATTTTTTTGATTAAAAATATGCAGAAAATCATGCAGGGTTTTATATGGAGCCCCAAGAAATTTGAATCCTTGACTCCTTTAATGAGCACGGTTCCGCCGCATGTTTGGGGAGTTTTGGGTTAATTTTTCTTCTGCTACTCCAATCTTAAATTTGACACTTTCTGGATGTTTTTAGTGATGCTCAAGTTGTTGAGGTCTCTTGCTTTTGTGGGTGTTCGATAAATCGATCAAAATGTTTAATGCCGTATAGATTTTGATGATATGTGGTATAATTTTTGGAATCCAAAATAATTGGTTTTGTGAAAACTAGTTAGTATTTTGTAAATCAAGTATTGTAGTCTCTTTTGATCGATTGCCACGAAGTTTCGATTCAGATCGAAACTCTGTCGCAATCGCGTATCAAACACGAATACTCGCTGAATAACTTTACTAGGTAGCCCAGACCAAGTGACTATAGGAGAACCCCTTGCCAAAAGCATCCACTCGGGTGTTCGCGGCCACCATGTTCTGCCTAAGTGCACTTCGTCGATGGCATTGGGGATGCGGCCATCTACTAAAGTTTTCAACGAGCAATCGATTGGGTAGTCGGGAATCTTGTTGAATTGTCCGAATAAGTTATTGAAAAGTGTTTTCGATTTGAGACTAAAATGCAAGGTTTATAGGTTAGGCATGAAATTCGGAATATGAGATATTCCGGTTTATGATATCTAAGGAAATACGGATTCTGATTATTATAGTTTTCTATTTCTTTTCTGCAACCGTAAGTGTAATATGTGGGGTATCCCAAATCTCGTTGCTATATGTCAACGGAATTTAGGATACGCATATTTAATTACAATGATGATATGTTATGTTATGTGTTGCTGTGATATGTTATATTGGATCGTCGTGAATGAATAGTCGGCGGGTTTTACGTTAGATGAGAGTTTTTAAATTTTCATTCATGTAAAAATGTATGTAATATTCTTTTATTGGGACACTTCCGAGTTAAGGATGATGTCACCATTGATGTATATTATTTACTTTTTCGCATTAGGTTAGACCTAAGGCGGGCAGCACAAGTAGCCGGGTTCTGGAGTCCAGTGGGAGACCATCTCGAGGAGTCGAGACCGCGTCTCCTAACTCTAGAATTGGCAGGGTTGCTTACTGCTCTCGTAGGGGTCTAGGGATGTGAGTTTGGCTATTCATCATGATTGTGGAATCCATGTTTTTCATTATTGTCTAAATTTAAAACACAGACCTCCTAGTATATTCAATATTTCATACAATGACTTCTGCTTCTTGGTTCTGTGATGTGATCATATAACTGTGTGAGATGAATGCTATATATAAATATATGATATATATAATAAATGTTGCTTATGTTTTGCACCCGCGCTAGTCCAACCCCCGCTCTGCCGTTATTTAAGTAACCTAACGGTGAATGACGGGGCTCCGTGGCGAAAGCGGATGGTATAAGCGTACGTTCTATTTTCGTTCCTTTTTCTATGATGTTTAGTGAAACATAAACGATGGGACTTCATTAATGAGATTAATGAAAAGAAAAGAAACCTAAAGATATTGTAGAATCGAAATTTTAAAAAAAGGTAGCTCTAGTTCTTACTTTGCATAGTGGTATTCCTTCACCTCATTCGATGAGGAAAAAGCCGAGATCCCTTCACCGGGAATGACCTCTTTAACAAAACTAGCAAATGTTACAACCCACTCAGTTTTGTTTTTATAGCTTCTCTACTTCTTTCTTTGCATAGTGGTATTCCTTGATGAATATCCAGCACCTCATTCGATGAGGAAAGAGCCGAGATCCCTTCACCGGGAGTGACCTCTTTAGCAAAACTAGCAAATGCTAAAACCCACTCGGTTTTGTTTTTATAGCTTCTATAGTTCTTTCTTTCCATAGTGGTATTCCTTGATGAATATCCAGCACCTCATCCGATGAGGAAAGAGCCGAGATCCCTTCACCGGGAGTGACCTCTTTAGCGAAACTAGCAAAAGATACAAAAAACACTCATTTTCAAATCACTAGGTTCTACAACGATTTCAAGGTCATTAAGTTAAAGGTTTTCTTAAAAACCAGCCGTAGCCATCCATCAATTTAGATAGGTACTATTTAGTATTGTTGTTGTGTTTGTTGACCTCCGTCAAGGCGTAGTATGCTGTAGCTGATTAGTGCTTATCTGCAGCATGTGATGCGACTGGATCATAGTAGTCGTACGGCCTTGTTGACCTCCGTCAAGGGTCGTGCGGGTGGGTTTATTCAATCACAAAATGAACGGGTTGAACTTGACTAGAGGCCTATGGTTTGTTGACCTCCATCAAGGTCATAGGATGCTAGGGGTAAAAACAATTATCGGGAATTTCAAGTGTTGAAATTTGCAATAAGATTGCATACCTTCTATATGATAGTTGGATCCCAATACCCAGTACGAGTAAGAATTACTCCTAGGAGAGTTTTCCGCTTTACAATTAGCTGATCAAGTAGGTGTCTAAGAAAGGTATTAACGGGGTTATGCCCCCGCGGAAATGAGGTTATTTAATTAGTTCCATGCGAAAGCATGGGGAGACTCCCTCAGAGTACCAATACCTGCCTGGATGAACGATCGGCGAACTTGTAGGGTGTAATTAATCCCGGCTAATCTTACCTTTTATGGTTTGAAGGAAGATTTGATAAAACCAGTAGGAGCCATCCTGATTAGATAAGATAATAACCAATCTAATCTTGTAAAGAGCGCGCTAATGCGTTTCCTTCTCTCTCTCTCCAGGTAGCGACCAATGACACGCTTTAATCAAGATAATAATATGGATGTATGGACCGAACCCACTTATTATACCAGGCTAGGTTCCGCTCTATCTTATGACTGTCATAAGTCTGAGCAAGGAATAGAGGAATACCCGGATTCCCATGCCACCCGAACGAAGAAGGAGCATACTGATGCATCTTATTCAGGTATGTTCGTTACCGAGAACTGTTTCACAGTTTGCTCTACGTTCTGGGTATTGGATACCGGATCAAGATCACACGTATGTAATTTGTTACATGGGATAAAGAGAGGTAGAGAACTAGGAAAGGGTGATAAGTTTCTAGTAGTAGGGAATGGTGCAATTGTTGCAGCCAAAGCAGTTGGCGAATATCACCTAGTGTTACCAACTGGTAATACATTGATTTTGAACGACTGTTACTACGTACCAAAGATGATGTGCCATATTATATCAGTTTCTTTGCTAACTAAAGAAGGATATAATTTCACATTAGAGGATAATGTTCGGAAAATTTTTCTAAATTAAGTGTGCTGGGTTTTCTCCTGCGCCCTGACCATCTATGGTGGCCGATACGGAATAAAAACTGGCGTTTAAAATTTTTGGCGCAAACATAACCCTCTCATGATCGAACCATAAACCTACACCAGCAAAAAACAAAGAGCTGAACTAAAGGGTTAAAGGTGTTATACCGAATGTGGAGGATTCCTTAGCACCATCACTATGTTTTCTTGGGCATCTAGTATGCAATTTTTAAAAAACATAGAGTGCTAAGCAATCCATAACCAAGGATCTAACTTGTTATGTCCCGAAAGTACGGAACATGACCGACACTTAAATTACGAAACGTCTCGAGGCGCACGTAATCTAAGTAAGCCAAAACCCAGAAATCCAAACCAAGTAAAGCAGTAGAGTGAAGGAAAACTAATTTAAAAGCATGAAGATTAACAATATAAGCCGAAATATGCATTTTTTTAAAATATCAAGTCTTTTCTAAAAATTTCGGCCGAGTTTCCTTTGTAAAAACTGGCCCTAAACGGGGTACAACATGAATAGTATACGAAATGAAAAAGGCATCCCCAAGCAGGAGCTAGCTCATCTCCAACCGGCGGACAAAACCATACAAGCAATATAATATACAACGCCGAACGGCGAGGATCAAATCTCAAAAGAAAACACAAAACAACATGAAATCCATAACAATACAATGCGCGACTCTAAGGTCGAAAGAATATACACTGGTCTTCTATGTCTATCAAATAATACAAGTCTTGTTGATGGAGTTTTACTAGATACAACTGAAATAATAAATATACAATAGTGGTCCTGATGCAAAAGAACCCACCTACCAAGCAATCACCCGGAAGGAACATTGTGCCAGCAAAACCGCAACGAAACCTGTGCGGCAAAAACTATAAGAAACTGTGGCACAACAGGGGTGAGTTGCCAACTCATGAGTAGAAAACATCTACGAGTAGAAATCGCATGCATAACGCTATTCTAGGTCATATCAGGTAATATCCTTAAATAAACATCCTGGTCCATCTATGTATAAGTGTAATACTACATGTTCGTGTCAGTACCTCAGATAGCAACATATCAGATATATGATGTATGAGTGCATGACGAATGGAAACAGAATACATCATGAAATCAATAGAGAAGTCAGTATCAATCATCGACACAAAACATAAATCTATGCCCAGCATCGGCACGTAAATCCTCATATATCTCAGACTCCGTATAATCTGCGGGATCGGCCCTCGTGCTCCGGCAGTACGGCTCGGCCTATATGCATCTCGTGACTCTGGTCGGTATCCTCCGGATAACCGCCAGGTCCAAATACAATCACCGGTAGGCAGTTTTCCCCTGCCAGGCTCATCATCCACCATGAATAAACAATCTCGTCCCGGGGTACCATACCGGGTCCACCACGTACCCGAGACGGTTCCTGCGCCTCCTCGAATCGAGTATCGAAATCTAACTCATAACCGAGAAAACATCATATCAAGGAAAACCGTATTTTTCTCTTTAAAATAACACATCGATTTATAAAACTTTCACAGTCGGTTTCCAAATCCAGAAAACCTCATGGAAATCCGAAATCCAATCATCAATAGCAAGTAAACTGTGAATAATAATATGCATGCAGTAGCTAGTAATAACTGCAACGTCTAATCTAGCATATAAAGACGAGTACGCTAATACCATGTCGAACTATCAGTTAACAAGCTATGTCAATGAGTAATATTCTCTAAAGTGTACGTGACATGGCAATTACCGATGATGATGTGTGTGAGCCGGCAAGTAAGTGTATGTGGTACATACGCATCATCGGTAATGGTGCTGGTGTCCTGACAGTATAATCTCAATAATGGCATATGAAAACACAATATAAGCATACGGTGTGATGAAACATCATGAATACATAGGAAGTGATGTGATAACAGCAACAGTGAAAATATACCTACCCAATATCCGAGTCATGCAGTTATTATATAAACATACTCACGATTTCCAACTTTTGAAAATGAGTATGACTCGAGCCTAGTCAAAAGGGTAAGGGAATCCGCCTAAGTCTGAGTCGATCTATACATACATACTTAGTAGTCGGTGATCTCGTCTCAACAGTATCACATATGATACAATAAATAATATGACATCCTCGAGTCAAGAGTGCGGATCTATCCTCATAACTATCTCTCGTACGGTAAATCTATCGTATGGCATCCCAAATCTGGGTACGGGTCAAATATCATATTTATCTCGTTATTAATCCGATATCCTTATCATCACAAATCGTGAACAGGGGTACTGATCTAAGTCTAGCACACTACTAATATCATCGACACTAATCATGATCTGGCTACTGATCTATAGCTTCATACAATCCGGTGTCATCCATACTTATCATCATATAGGAGTATACATCACCCAAGCGATCCATTATAATATCTTAACATATCATATCTCATATCTCGATGTATAACACGTCAACTGTCATAAATACATCATCAATATAGTATCGTCGTCCAATGACCCGCTATAACATCATGACATATCTTGGTCACGCATTCAATATCTCATGGCATCATGCCCGATCAGATCGACTCATTCACAAGTATCATATAACATTCTGGTCATCCAAGCATATGAATACAAATATAAATATGTCCCCAATACGCATAAGGAAGTCAAAGTATGCAAGTATGTGTATGTACATGTATGCAAATCTTTACCCTAGGGTTTCGGGACTACGAAATCGACTAACGTCCTTTCATCCATACTCGCTAACACTAATCCCGTAATCTCCTAAAGCTTTTCTTGCTAGGTATTGAAATCCCTCAATAACATATAAAAGCATATCTATATCACATCACATAATTCCTTACAACCTTGCAGGGGTGCTATACGCCATCCACCCGACTTCTCCCTGTAGATATAAATCCACTCACCTTACTTCTTTTATGCCGATGCCAATGTCGCCATCTTCATCTTCAACTTCTCGACATCACGTGGGGCACCTACACATATACACAATCGCAAATGCGCATTAAAATCATATCGGAAAACCAAAACGACACGCTAAAGGCCTATAGCTTAGAACCTATGGACCACGCTTTCAAAACCACCAACAACCCTCGATATCGTCGTACAAACGTCAAGTGATCGAGATAAAACACAGATACAAAAATCCAAAATTCAAAATACGCAAAACAAAACCCCGAATCAAAATAGCAACTCTTGAAAATGGTCCCAGATTTTACCCTAGGTCAAATTAGTCAATTCTGCATATGCCAAGGATCTAATTTACAGATACTGGAGCCACAAACGAAGCACGAAAAAAAATAGTAGGACCCAGGCCGCAATTTGCGGCTATCTGGGTAAAATCTGCGACCAGGTTGGGGAGGTAGGGGCTAGGGTTTCAGTGGGAGGTCCTAGGTTGCCTGCATGCATCACTGTCCTTGCTAAATAATTTTTCAGGTCCACGAGTATTAGAAGATTTCCAAATACTATTAAAATTTCACAGTTTTTCGATATCGGGTTTTCTAAATTCGCGTTCCGGGGTTCTAGTATCTGGTTTTGATCTCCAATCAATCACCACAGGGGTTTTAAGGTCACTACTGCACTCAATTTCTCCTTTGGATTAAATTCAAAACCCTAACCTCATCTAGGGATTTTCTAAGTTCACAAAACCACTCGATATCGATACTAAACACATATGGACACTTAAGGAATTGAAATGCTAAGCTAAAGGTGCAGAAATTACTTCATTTGGCAACTCAAGAATTTTCTTGAGTTGCCCCAAGTCCATAAAATTCGATTTTTCTTGGTCCAATATGCTTCCCTTGAGCTTGTGCATGCCTTTTGTGAAATGGAGATGGGGTTTTGGGTTTGTTTTGGGGGTGTTTTTAGGGTTTGTAGTGGAGGGGAGGGAGGAGGTGTTGCCATGAGAGAATGAGGGAGAAGAAAGATGAAAATAATGAAGGGGAAAGATGAGCCATAACTATGGTTGACCCCTCACCCTCTCTCTCATGCCCATACTTCACTCTCATGATTATGTCCCCTCAAGTCATCATTTCTTTCTTTTTCCTTTTCTTTTCTTTTCTAAAGTCAACAACCATGCATGATAAATGAAAAAAAGACCATGATAAAATGTAACAAGTGTTAAAATAATTTGGTGCATGTCATGTGCACAAAACACGCTTAATACGCGATTAGCGATATTTAATCGCGATTAACACAAATAGTGAATATAATAATCATAAAAATTCATAATTCGCCTAAATCACATAAAACACTCTCATTTCAGTAATTTCTATAATTTTCCAAATTTTTCCCAATTTATCGGTATTTAATTATACCGGCCTATTAAAATATTCAATATTTTATTATTTAATTCTAAAAATTCCCAAAAATAATATTTTATTTTTCTGAAATGTTACATAACTAGAGGATTAGGAATAAGCTATCATGTAATCAAACATTACACTAAGGGAATGAGAAATACAACCTTTGTAGACCGGTCCTTCACTTCTAAAGCTCCATGTAGTAGTCCCTTCGCTCCAAGTAATAATCTCCCGGACTCAATTAAGGGTTCACAAAGTGAAAGGAACAAGCTTGCTTGAAGTCTTCGAGGCCGAAGATGATCTACGTTGAGGAATATCCAACTCAAGCTACCTATTCACTAATTGGAAATTAGTGAAGCAAACAACCTAAACTAAATGGCTAATCTAGTGTAGGTTGATGAAGAAGGATTTTTGCTCACTTTAGAATTATTTTTCTTACTAATTTTCTTCACCAAAAGAAAAGCAAGTGATAAAAAACTAGCGATGAAGAAGAAGATGAAATGTAGAATAATCATAGCAACCATGGATGAGAAATATCTCATATAACTCATGTAGAGACTTAACCATGGCTTTAGTTAATGGTTAGGTTAATAAATATCTAAGGTAAGACTGTTGGGTTTCCTTATCACCTCATATAGGGTTTGGAAGTATCACACATGCCACAATTTAAATTTTAAGATGTGCTAAGCAAACTTAACTAGGAATCGAACTAGAAATATTGAGTAACAACTAATCGTATCATATACAAAAGTTAATCTATCACTAAGTAGAGAGACTACAACCTTTGTAGACTTCTTTGAGTGACTCCTTGGATCTCCTAGTGTTTGGAACGGCTCACTTGAACACTTCCGAGTCCACGACGATCCACCCGAAGTCCTTTTCTCAAAGCTTGTTGCTTCACTTGTTCTTTCAAATCCGTGGAGTACACAAGAGAGCTAGAGATGTGTAGGATGATGAAGTGGTTTATGTTCTCACTTAAAAACCCTCTCTTTTTCATTTCCTCACTCTAAACAAATCTCAAAAGAGCTTGAAGAAGGAGGAAGATGAAGATGGCAAAGCTTTTTTGAAGATAAAGATAATTCTTATGTTTTAAAAATAAAACAAAAGGATATATATATATGAGACACTCTCACAACAAACCATGGTTAATATAAATATCTAGATATTTTGTGATTAGTTAAAGAGCAAAGGAAATTAACCATAGGTTAGTCAATGGTCAAACAAAGAAGAGCGTGAAAGCTATGAGTCATTTGTAAAGAAATGAGTCATTAGTTAATTTCCTTTATCTTTTATCTTAAAACAAAAATCTATATATTAATATGAACCATGTGAGTCTTGCATTACCATCTTCAATATATCAACAACCATGATACATATGCATGTATGTATGTGTGTATGCACATCAACATGTATATATACATGCATGCATCCATCAAAAGAAAAGGGTTTAATAAAAGTGAGCTAAGTCATTATTAAATCAACATTTGATTCAATAAACCGGTCATATCACATACAACCCGACTAATAGTAAACACCCGATTAACATTGTAGGACTACGGTAGCGTCCTGGCCGTCTATCCGAGCCCAAAATGCGGAAACGAAAATTTTTCTTGACTTTAAACCGGCACTACCGCATCCTAAAAACCCGGATCGTAACCATTAACCTACTACTAGCTAACTAGAGATGGGATAGAATGCTATACCGAGCGATCCGTGTCCTTCGTTCTTCGGCCTCCATCTCGATCTCCTCGCGGAATCTCCGGTCTTCACCTCCTCGTCGGAAAGGGCACCACATAGCTGAATTCTTTTACGGGCTCCCACCTCTGGACCGAGGCAACTCGGGCACGAATTTAGCAAGCCGACGTGCCAAAGGATGCTGTAGGATAAGTGTAGTAAGGTTTGTCTCAAAGTGGTTGTTGAAGTTGCCATTGAAGGAGTGGAGGGATCAACTAAGGAAATGAGTTTTGAGATTTTTGATACAAGCATAGAATGAGATGAAGAAATTTCCCAAACCCAAAATGAAATTTCCCTCACCCTCTCTTTTGTGTGGCCGGCCCCTAAATGGGAGGAGGGAGGTGAGCATATCAAGAGCAAGGGTGAGCCTAAGAAAGTGAGATGATAAAAAGGAAATTATGTCACACCATTTCAAATCCAATCCTATCTCATTTAATGCAAGAAATGATCACTAGAAAAAGCAAAGATGCTATATCCATCATAATCTCTCATTTACAAATAAACCCCTCCACAAATGCTAATTTTCACACTTGCAAATAACCCCCTCCATCGGAAAAATCCGGCCGTGAAGGAACAAAGGAAAACTGGTCGAAACGGAATGCGAACTGGTAACTTCAAAAAAATGATCCCGTAATAAATTACAGGAAAACCCCGCGACCGTATATACATACCCGCATTTGTATTCCCACTGAATACAAATGCAATGAGACAAAATCTACACTGTACAATACTAGGATCCGGCTTAAACCAAAGCCCGCTAGTATTATCCGTCCGATCATGATCCGTGCAATACCGCACGTATATGATCGAACCCTGCCATATCTCCATACGGCCTCTACAGCGTTTCACCTGAAACTTGAGAAACTGTCTGTGGGGGACTCTAAAGAATCGTCAATACTTTGGCTGTGGATTTAACCACTGGCACGTCAGAGGTATTAGCCATACGTAACGGGCTACCAGCTATTGACCAAAAGGGACGTCTGTGAGCGAACTCATCCTGACACCCTACTGAACCTGTCAGTGACAATATCCGTACAGTCCGGTCCGTTCGTCTATGAGCATCGCATGGCGGGCCTAGGGGGTTAGTAAAAGTCAAACCCCCAAAAGCGGTACAAGTCGTGTCGGAGTGTTGCCAAGAACACGCTAAGATACTACTGGAATACCTACCAGTAAATCTCCTGCCTCGGCCGATGGCTTTGTGTAATGGCTCTCCTAGACACAGCGCGACCTCACCCCCAAAACTGGGAGAGACGAACCCCTGCAGATCTGCTCACTGCCTCCATGTGGCTCGGGACTGTACCCAACTAAAACCTGTTTGCACGAATCCTATGAGCCGTGGTAGGGTAGTAATCAAAGTACAGTGGGAACTCACACGAGACAAATGACGATCTCAGGTCGATGAACTAACCTGTACACATGTCACCAGGGAACTGCTATCTGACGTCAGGTATAAGACCAACTAGCATGTTCCCGGCGAGTCCTGTCCGGTGTACTCATAACCCAATGAGCACCTGTATACATCTTAGGTGAACCAACTGACACCAGTGGCTTGTGAGACTGGCCACCGCCCCTCGTCGGGGTCTCGACTATATACACTAGTCTACTCTGGAGTATCGATGCCCTGTCTCGAAAACTCCCACGACTAGGGACCTTTTAAGGATGTGCTTACAGACTCCAGCTCCCACGTATATGATCGCCATCATACTGCTGGTCGTCAAGAGAGAATCCTAAGGGCTGTATCAACGCGCAATAGTGACCTGTAAGGTCACCTAAAGCAGTACACGATGATAAAAATAAACCAGATAGCATACTATCATCTTGAGTAAGACTGTCCTACCGGTATAGGTCCTCACTCAATCATTGCAATCACGTGCCTGTGATCCAATAATTGACTCTGAGGGCACTATCTCCAACAATCTCCCACTTGCACTAAAGGCTAATTATTGCGATGTAGTATAATCACAGCCCGTGTGATTCCGAACACCAAACTCCTCTACTAATCAGTCTCACAAAACCCGTTTGCGAAACTAATGGATCCGAGGAATAGCCTCAGTGAGTGGATCCGCTTTGATGTTTCTTTCTATGTCTCTCTTTATCTCAAGTTCGCGGAGAAAGCCATCTCCCGAAATGAGTAATACCTATCTTAGAGTATGTCTGGATATCTGATGGGACCTAGTTCATAAATGAACTCCAAATCCAAACTTCTTAGACTGTATCGTCAACTGAATTTAATCAGTATCCTGCGCCATGCCTCCCTCAGTATCCACCTGGACCACCTGTCCAAAATACTGCCCCTCGTCAGAGGGAAAACTATAACTTTGACAGCCACTCTGTTATCCAGGTCACTTTGGAAGCTTGGAATGATAACTGTCTTCCGAATGAGGCTGTCCTTATCATATCCCTAGAACATTCACTTATGTTCTAAAACTGCTTCTGAATGTTTCTCCAGGATTGGATCAATATCAACTTATTGCATCTACTGGAAAAACAACATCTGGTGTGGTACTTGACATCTCATGATTGACTCAATTCCCTAAGCAAGTGATCTGCCAATCATGCACATCCCTCTCCCCTTTAGTCAGTAAGACACCTTTAGAGAGGGTGACTCTATCACCTGCAGGTACACCACCATGTCAGGAGTCTTCCATTCTAAAACACCTGTAGAATGCTGTCTAAGTACCCAGATTAGGAAACTACCCAAATTTAGATCTAAAACCATAGATCCAGTAACCAGAATGTCTGATATAAAATCCATATCCTATATGGAGAAACCACTGTGTGATAACCAAAGTATAACCGATCGTAGTATAGAAATTTCACTTCCTACTCCGTGTATGTCATCCTAATACCATGACATCACACCCTTCTACCTTCTTAACAGATCCATCCCCTATTCTGATGAAGTCAAACCTATGACTGTCACATCAGAAATAGATGATCTATCTCCGCTATATCTGCTTTAGTCCATAAATAGATATAAGCTACTTGTCCACTATGCTTTCGCTGCTCCCACTGACTATGACAACCCTCTGGCAGAATAATATACACGTACATTTCCAATGCTAGTTTAGAACGACGCTATACTCATCCTCCTGCCGGGTCTCACAGTCTGGAACAACGGCAATGGAAAGTCTGGGTAAACAAGAATCTCCCTGTCACCGTCCTTGAGGCTACCGAAGTACCTCTCGAGTGCCTGAGGTTACCCACTGATTAGTCGAAAATATTGTATTTTTAACACGGCAATTTCCTCATCATTTGCATTCATATAGAAGTGTTCGGCATTCATATTTCACATATTAGCAAAACTGTCGCAAAATATTAGATTACATGTATTAGACTCTTAAACCGACACTATAAAGGAAATTGACCGCATTTCATGGCATCGCATCATCCCTACATTTGCGCAACACTTGTTTTGAGATCTGTGCAGGAAAATCCAGAAGAAAGGCCAAAAATGTACATGGTACCGAACAAACATTACGTCAACTCAATGATTTCAGATCTGGTACCAATCCAAAAGGCAAAACAAAAATCAACATATCAAATAAAGGCTCAAATGTCAACCGAAGACCACTACAAAGAGCTCAAGCCCCAAGGATCCAACATGGCCGCGGAACCGCGGCTGGAACCTGCTCGAGCCGCGGCTCCGCGGCTGTTTTGCCACGTCATCCACCAAATTTTGGGCCATAATGCTTCTCTAAAGGTCTACACTTCAGCAAGACATGTTAATTTCCAGAAGACTCCAGAGACTTCTGCCAGATCAGCGAACTTTGGGATCTACACTAAACTAGCCTATCATTCTAGAACCTTCTCCCTAAACCCTAGCTTAAACCCTAAGCTAAGCCTAACAAACTACTTCTAGAAGTCTTTCAACAAACTTTTGGAGGGAACTTCACAAAGGCTTAGGGTTTGGGAGATCTATAAATAAGACCCTAGCTCACTTGTAAAATATCAGAGACTTGATCTTTTGATTAGTTGATTTTAGTAGTCAATTTAGAGCTATTCTATCTCTCTCTTCATCCTTTTCTTCCACAAATCTAGTGAGAGGATTTGTGTGAAACCCTAACCCTAATTCCAATCAAAAGCCAAGATCCCGAGTACCCATCAAGCAAGAAGCCTTGCAACCTTTTATGAGCCGAGCCGATCTTCAACGGAGCAAGTGGTCCAAGCCGATCCACGACTCACGGAGCCGAGCGACGCCAATTCAACAATTTAGTTCTTCCTCTTGTAATTCTTGAGCGACTGTAATCAAATTGTTGATATAAATAAAAGGTGATATTCTTTTATCTTGTTCTCTTTAAAATCTTGCATCATGAGTCAATCTAAATTTCTAGTTATAATTCTTGTTGTGATGTCTGAGTAAAACTCCGCTCGTCGAGGAGTTGAAACGATCAATAGAATGATGATGTAATATACTGTAAATCGATTCTTGAATCCCACGAGTTTTGTAAACCCTAGCAAGATCAATAATCGACAACCCAATTCATTGCAATGCTTTCTTGATTGATATCGCTCGAGATTGGGGAGTTACGATTGTTTCTTGAAATTGCTAGAGGCTAGAATGTGAATGATAATCGATGAAAGAACAAGGGTTAAACGATGAAACCCTAGTTTCATCAAGAAAGCCCTAACTCTCATCGACCATCATCGATCTAGTATCAATCCTTCGAAGGACAAGAACACGAAATCTTGATATTACATCACGTCTATAGATCCGATCGATTCCTACGAGCCTCATTTAGATTCTTGGCATTTTGGTTGGAATTTATTATCGAAACCCAATTCTTGATTGTTTATCAGTTTCTTGATTCTTGATTAAACATCGTGACACCTGAATCAATTGATAAATTCTTGAATCATGTTTTCTTTTCTTTTCAATTAACTTTTCGATTCAAACAAAGTAAATATAAAAACGAATCGCACAATCCCTGTGGACGATCCGCACTCGCTTACGATCTACAACTGACACCGTAGTTGATTGCGGTCAAATATAATTCTTTGATAGTGAGTTCTTTATACAATTTTCTAAATACCGATACAAGATACTATTATCGATCAAATGAAACCGTTATCGGGAAACAATTGATTTGATACTTGCTTTTTACAAACACATCCGAGAATTACACTAAATCAAATGGCGCCGTTGCCGGGGATCGCATGCTAATTCGTTTCATATTATAGTTTGAATTGAAAGAATTATTCCATTGTTGTTTTTGAGATCAAAATTCGTGCAAACCCTAAACGATTTGCTGTTGTTCATTGCAAGGAAATCTGGAGCTGTTTGGAAATTGAAGAAAATTTTTGGGATATACCAGAGAGCAGAGGGAGTCTATAGAAGCTCCCTGGTGAAGTTTTGTGCATTGATCCCATTGTTCAACCGCGGAAGCGCGGTGGGAGTGCCCAAACGCAGCGGAAACGCGGCTCTTTGCAGGGTTCTCTGTACAATTTTTCTTCAGGTGATTTCTTACCTCCTTCTCTCTTCTCTTTTAGCTCCAACTAACAAATTTCTGCAGGATTCTTTGCAAATAATCGCAGCGCCGCAAAAAGAAAAATTAAATTTGTGCGTGATTTTGATTTCTTGGTTGTTTGCATTCTAATACGGAATTTAAGGGGCACGGCCAAATCCAAATTAGGTGGGGATTTCATTACCCTTCCTAGGCCCCGAAAATCGCAAAACTTGCATCCGCATTGACCCACATTAACTAAAAGAAATCTAGAGAAGACTCTAAGGACTGTCACGCTCAATTAGGACAAGAGAAGGCCGTGGGTAATTCATTGCTTATCCGCGTTTTCTTGTGGTGCCTAAGACGAGTGTGTCTAAGGCTAGTGGTTTTTAATTAGGCCCACTACTTACGTAGTGGAGTACCTTCCCACTTACCTGGCACTTATCCGGCCACAGGGGGACAAAGAGGCAGTGGAGGATTCTATCCTGCGACTTGTCTTTTGGCAGTTAGGAGCGGTCTAGAGCCGGACCTAGGTGACCACTAGATTCTAGGGTTTGTGTGCTGCATTTGTTTTGTCGCATCATTTTTTCAAAAATCCGTCCCTTTTCAAAAGCAAGCACCGCATGCATTCATTACCCTAATTCTAAGTCAACGCTGCCACTTGTACTAACCCATTTTAGTGCAAGATAGGCTGGACACGGGATTCTAGTGCCCGTTTAGTCCGCGTACCCTTTATCGACTCCGAAGTCGATATTTCTCCATTTACCTTTTGTTTACCCACTACCACAGCAACACCGATGGATCCGAATCCATCAAACTTCTTTAACCCTAATCTGCCACCGTCCGTTGGTGCACAGAATCCACCCCGCATCTCTCTCCAGGAGAGGTGCTACCCTATTTGAGGTCCTCTTTCGACCTGCTTATCCACACCACCAGCCAATGGGGATAACTTTGAGATTAAGCCCCAGTATATCAATCTTTTACCCAAATTCAACGGACTCGAGACTGAGGACGCTTACGTTTTCATTACCAAATTTGAAAACGTATGCGCAATGATGGGTACGTCACAACTTTCAGTGGATGCTATGCGTCTACGACTTCTTCCATTTACATTGTGCGATATAGCCGAGAAGTGGCTATATAACACTACCGCACACTCTATTACGAATTGGGAAGAATTCGTCGCTGCATTCCTTAAGAAATTTTACCCAATACAAAAGACAGCTCGAATCCTTAGCGAACTGAATCAATTTGCCCAGCTCCCTGCCGAACCATTTTCAAAATGCTTTGAACGTTTCAAGGATCTATTGGTTCAGTGTCCTCATCACGGCATCCCGAGATGGGAATTTTGCCGAATCATTTATGAGGGCATTAACCCAAACACTAAACAGAGCCTTGAAAACATGTGTCAAGGTACTTTTATGACCAAAGATGATGGGGAAGCTTGGAAGTATTTAGAAGAGTTCGCTGAAAAATCACTACAGTGGGAGAGTGGAACCCACCATTGAATAGGGGTGGCGTACACCAAATAGATGTGTCCATAGGTGTTCGAGCTGAAATGGCAGCAATGCAAAAGAAGCTCGACGCTATGGAACACAAATTTGCAGCAGCCTCCCTAAACCCAGTGTCACTCCCCAAAACTGTTTGTGGGTGCTGTTCTGATCCGTCTCATTTAACGGAAGAATGTCCATTAAACTCTGTGTTTCAAGGTCACGAGCATTCTAATGCCGCATTTCAAAGACCTCGAAACGATCCATATTCTTCCACGTACAATCAGGGTTGGAGGAATCACCCGAATTTTGCTTGGAACCAAAACCAATCTCAAAACACGGTTCCTAACACAAATCAATTTCAAAGGGCTCTTCCTCCACCACAACAGCAACCCCTTCAACTCACTCAGCACCCCTATCAGTCACAAAATTTCCAAAATCAGGGCAACACTCCTGCACAGTCTAATCCTATGACCTGTTCTGACGAGTTCTCTCAATTTACTCAAACCATGAAATCACTTTTTTCAAATTTCATAGAGGTTTCGACTGAGGTTAGATCTTCCGTCAGTGAGATAAAGTAAAACTCAGCGTCCCAAGCTGAGAGTATCAGAACGATGGAAGCTGAAATCGCACAACTCAAAGCCGAAATGAGTGCGAGAGAAAAAGGGAAACTTCCCTCTCAACCCCTACAGAATCCTGGGCATTACAATGTAAATGCCGTCACAACGTTGAGATCGGGAAGAGTGCTGAACAATCATGTCGGGGAAGGTATTGATGATACTGAAAATCATATCAACACCCCGGCTGAGACCTTTCCACACATACATACTTCTCCTTCTGGTCCTTCTTCTTCTACCACACCATCTTCTCGCGAGCCTATTCTCCATTTCCCACTAGGCTCGACACCTTCTTCCAACCCTTATAGTTCTCCACAGACGGTCCCCACACCTCTTTTGGGATCGCGTCTACCCCCTCTTCCTTCTCCTGTGATGGACCCTGCGCTTATTGCGAAAGCTCCTAACCCGAACCGGTTAAGGGCTAATAGAACGAGTCCTCATATGGAGAAAATTTTAGAAATGTTCAAACAGGTTAACATCAATATCCCTCTCCTAGATGCGATTCAACAAGTCCCCGCTTATGCGAAAATTCTTAAGGACTTGTGCACTAGGAAGAGGAAGACTCAAGTGCCGAAGAAGGTCTTCATGTCTAATAATATTAGCACTGCTTTTATACCCCAACTACCAAAGAAACGAAAGGACCCAGGATGTCCTACAATATCGATTTCGATTGGGGGTAAAAATATAAATCGTGCTCTTTTAGACCTTGGCACAAGTGTTAACCTGCTCCCTTATTCTGTCTATGAGCAATTAGGGATTGGAGAGCTGAAACCTGTTCACTGCACTCTCCAGATGGCAAACCGATCTATCACCAAACCAAGGGGTGAATTAGAGGATGTATTGATAAAGGTCGGGGAATTTGTTTTCCCTGTAGACTTCATTGTGCTCGACACACATCCTGTAGCAAACCCCCAGGGCCAAATTCCGGTGATTCTGGGTCGTCCTTTCCTTGCCACTTCCAACGCTGTTATAAACTGTAGAAATGGTTCAAGGAACTTATCATTTGGAAATATGACCATTGAACTAAATATCTACAAAGTTGGAAGTCAGCCATCAGAACCCTCTGCTCATATTTTAGATGTGTGCTCTGTCCATGAGATCGCTCTCGATAGTTGTGGAGCCGAGGAACTTTGCTTTACTGATCTCGATGACATTACCACATCTCTGTTTGATTTCACACATGATCTTAGTGAGGACACTTTCTCTACACTTGAGTCCTGCACTTCTGACTTTTCTCCACCCGAGTCTGTATCTTTCACAGGCTCTGAGCTTCTTTGTAAATCCAAAAATTACTCAATGATTCCTCCTTCTATCATTTCTCCGCCTGAGTTAGATCTCAAAATTTTACCGTCTCACCTTAAATATGCATATCTAGGTGAGAATGAGTCTTTACCGGTTATCATGTCTGTTTCTCTTGCATCAGAGCAAGAGAATGCACTTTTATCGGTATTAAGATCTAACAAAGAGGCGTTTGGTTGGAGTATGGCGGACATCAAAGGGATTAGTCCCTTTATAGTTGAACATCATATACATGTGATGGATGATGCCAGACCAACCCGAGAACCACAGAGACGGTTAAATCCCGTCATGAAGGAAGCGGTCATGAAAGAGATCGTCAAATGCTTAGATAATGGTATTATATACCCCATCTCCGATAGCCAATGGGTGAGTCCTATACATGTCGTTCCTAAGAAATCCGGCATCACTGTTATAACCAATGAAGCAAATGAGTTGATTCAGACACGCGCCCAAACTGGGTGGCGTGTATGTATTGATTATAGAAAACTCAATGTTGCCACGAGGAAAGACTACTTTCCCCTACCATTCATTGATCAAATGCTGGAACGCTTAGCGGGACGAGAGTATAATTGTTTTATGGACGGATACTCAGGCTATAATCAGGTCCCCATCACCAAAAAGGATTAAGATAAAACCACTTTTACTTGTCCTTTTGGCACCTTTGCTTACAGTCGCATGCCCTTTGGGTTATGCAATGCTCCCGCTACCTTTCAGCGGTGTATGATGGGGATATTCTCTGATATGGTAGAGAATTTTCTGGAGATCTTTATGGACGATTTCTCGATTTTTGGAGACTCTTTTTCTGATTGCCTATCGAATCTTGACGCTGTTCTTACTCGTTGCAAAGAGAAGAACTTGACATTGAACTGGGAAAAATGCCATTTTATGGTCCAAGAAGAAATAGTACTTGGACATGTCATTTCACAGAAAGGCATTGAGGTTGACAGAGCTAAGATAGATGTCATTCAAAACCTCCCTCATCCCAAAAGCGTCAAAGATATTCGATCTTTCCTTGGCCATGCGGGCTTTTATAGGAGATTCATTAAGGTCTTTAGCAAAATTGCTAGACCTTTAACTCTTCTCCTGGCTAAGGATACGACCTTCCATTTTGACTCGGACAGCGAGACAGCATTCGACTCACTTAAACACTCAGTCACTTCAGCCCCCGTGCTATCATCACCAAATTGGGACTACACCTTTGAGCTGATGTGTGACGCATCTGATTTTGCAGTAGGTGCAGTCTTAGGACAGCACATTGAAAAGATGCCACACGTAATATACTATGCAAGTAAGACCCTGAATGATGTGCAAATCAATTATACAACCACCGAGAAAGAACTTTTAGCGGTTGTATTTGCATTAGAAAAATTCAGGCCTTACTTAATTGGCTCTCCTATAGTTGTGTATACTGACCATTCCGCTTTAAAACATCTTATGGCGAAGAAAGATGCAAAAGGTCGACTAATACGTTGGATCCTTCTGTTACAAGAATTTGATCTTGTTATCAAAGATAAGAAAGGATGTGAAAACGTAGTAGCTGACCATCTGTCACACATCATTTCTTCCCCTGTGACCCTGCCGATTAATGACTCGTTCCCTGACGAACAACTCTTGAGCATATCCGCTGAACCATGGTTCAGGGATATTGTGAACTATCATGCCACGGGACTAATACCGAGCGATTGGTCAAAACAGGACAAATATCGTTTTCTTTCCCAAGTAAAACACTTTTACTGGGACGAGCCCTATTTGTTTAAATATTGTCCTGATCAGATCATTCGCCGGTGTGTCCCGAATGAAGAGTTCAAGAGTGTTCTTTCATTTTGTCATGATCAGGCCTGTGGGGGTCACTTTGGTCCTAGAAAGACAGCGGAAAAGGTTTTGCAATGTGGATTTTATTGGCCGACCTTATTCAAGGACGCATTTGACTATTGCAAAACCTGTACACAATGTCAGTACACGGGTAGAATATCCCAGAGGAATGAAATGCCTCAGCAACCCATCTTGGTTGTTGAAATATTCAATGTTTGGGGCATTGATTTTATGGGTCCTTTTCCCAACTCCTTTGGGAATTTGTACATTTTGCTGGCGGTTGATTATGTCTCAAAGTGGGTAGAAGCCATTCCATGTCGCACTAATGACAAGAAAGTTGTCATTAAGTTCTTGAAAGAGAATATCTTCTCGCGATTTGGACACCCACGCGCTATTATTAGCGATAATGGGACACATTTCTGCAACAGGTCTTTCAAGACTCTGATGCGAAAATACTCAATTAACCACCGACTTTCTACACCCTATCATCCCCAAACAAGCGGGCAGGCTGAAATCTCAAACAGACAAATCAAACTTATCCTGGAGAAGACTGTTGCTAAGAATAGAAAAGACTGGTCGACCAAACTGACGGATGCTCTTTGGGCATTCAGGACTGCATATAAAACCGACCTAGGAATGTCTCCATATAGGATAGTGTTTGGAAAAGCATGTCATTTACCCGTCGAGATAGAGCATAAAGCATTGTGGGCTATAAAAGAAATAAATTTTGATCTAAACCTTGCTTGCCACTTTCGGAAGCTGCAACTTAATGAGCTAAGCGAACTCCGCGATGAAGCTTATGATAACGCGGTAATCACAAAGAATAGGACTAAGCTTTTTCACGATAAAAACATTTTGAGGAAAAAATTTTCACCTGGTCAACAAGTCCTTCTTTATGATTCACGATTACACCTTCACGCGGGTAAGCTCCGATCTCGATGGAAGGGACCTTTTGTTGTGCGGTCTGTATACCCGCACGGGGCAGTAGAAGTAGAAAATGTTAAAAACGGCACCTTTTTCAAAGTAAACGGACATAGACTAAAGCCGTATTTTTCCACTGACCCCACGGAGGAGCTCTTGTTCTTACAAGAGCCAGTTTATTTGGATTAAAATTCCTCCGTCTCACCTTCATGTCCAGTATATCATTGCATCATTTTTTGATTGAAGGTGAGTGAAAAGAGTAAGTTTGGGGGAAGTTCTTCACTTATATATTTTGCCCCCGCTAATAATTCCTCCCATACTTACAGGTTTTGTAGATATAGCGTTTGGCAACAGTGAGGACACTGTTGAAAAAAAGTTTGGGGGAGGTTTGTGCTTATTTTCGCATCATTTGCATATCATCTGCATAAGCACAAAACATTTCTTTAAAAATCTATAAAAATTGAAAATTTTTCAAAACCCATAAAAATTTTAAAATTTTTCAAGTATAAAAATAATTTTAATATTTAAACTTTTTTGTACATAAATAAGATAATAAAAGTTTAGATAGTGAAAAATTACATCCATGAGATTAGAAAATTTTTAGAAAACTAAGAAAATTAGAAGTTTTCTTATACGAACTAGTAATAAGTAGTTATGAGCCATTGTCCCAAGGGTTAGTAAGATGAAGGACGTCACTAATCTGAGGATAAAACTAAGTCTGAAAAATAGTTTCTATTCTGGAAGCCAAACATTTTGAACGTGGCTACCCTGCTATTTGCACTTACACACGTCTTTTAGCCTGGGATAGTAGAGGATACCTTGAAATGCTCGTCTTAAAGCCAAAAGTATGAAGGAAATAAAAAATAAAAAAAATAAAAAAAATGAATGAAGAAAATATAAAGTGGTGAGAAAAATGGACACTGGTTTTGTTATCACCAAGGGCAATAAAAATATATAGTAAGGGTGCTTCTTCACCTAGTGCCCTAAGGCCAACTGGTCTGGGAGTCACTGCTATGCCTGAGGTGGTGCAAGACGAGGAAAATACACCAAGTAAGCAAGCACAGGAGTAATCGGTCGGTTAGTACCTCAATAAGTATTAACGGTCGCATGAAAGTGTGTGAGCAATGTCATCTAAATATTCATTAATTAAAAAGTACTGAGGCTGATGGGCAAGAGTATGATAGCTTGAATTGAATTCTCCGGGTGTAGGGATGTCTTTACACACACGCAGGGTTATATGATCGATGTTTGGAATAAAGATAGGAATGAAAAATAAGACGATGTTTTATTGAGGGAGGACGTGATTTCTAACATCTTTTCATAACCATTAAGATAGTGCTCATGACAACCGAAAAGCTAGCTTAGTTGGAAACCCTAATTTTCAAAGCTTTTCTTTTACAATTCTTTTCTTTAAATGTAATATTCATGATCTTTCTTTTATTATTGGATTTTGTGGGTGCAATCCGCTGAAAACCCTCAGGAGACAACACTCCTCCTACTAGGGACACCTAGAGGTTTAAAGGCTTGTTGCACATGCTCAGTGAAATCGTGTTGCCTACGAAAGTGTGCTAGATAGTTTTTCTTTTTCTTTATTTTCTCCTTATCTTTTTAATAAAACAGTTCGCTCGAGACGATCGAAATTAAGTTTGGGGGAATTTGATTAGTCGAAAATATTGTATTTTTAACACGGCAATTTCCTCATCATTTGCATTCATATAGAAGTGTTCGGCATTCATATTTCACATATTAGCAAAACTGTCGCAAAATATCAGATTACATGTATTAGACTCTTAAACCGACACTATAAAGGAAATTGACCGCATTTCATGGCATCGCATCATCCCTACATTTGCGCAACACTTGTTTTGAGATCTGTGCAGGAAAATCCAGAAGAAAGGCCAAAAATGTACATGGTACCGATCAAACATTACGTCAACTCAATGATTTCAGATCTGGTACCAATCCAAAAGGCAAAACAAAAATCAACATATCAAATAAAGGCTCAAATGTCAACCGAAGACCACTGCAAAGAGCTCAAGCCCCAAGGATCTAACATGGCCGCGGAACCGCGGCTGGAGCCTGCTGGAGCCGCGGTTCCGCGGCTGTTTTGCCACGTCATCCACCAAATTTTGGGCCATAATGCTTCTCTAAGGGTCTACACTTCAGCAAGACATGTTAATTTCCAGAAGACTCCAGAGACTTCTGCCAGATCAGCGAACTTTGGGATCTACACTAAACTAGCCTATCATTTTAGAACCTTCTCCCTAAACCTTAGCTTAAACCCTAAGCTAAGCCTAACAAACTACTTCTAGAAGTCTTTCAATAAACTTTTGGAGGGAACTTCACAAAGTCTTAGGGTTTGGGAGATCTATAAATAAGACCCTAGGCTCACTTGTTTAATATCAGAGACTTGATCTTTTGATTAGTTGATTTTAGTAGTCAATTTAGAGCCATTCTACCTCTCTCTTCATCTTTTTCTTCCACAAATCTAGTGAGAGGATTTGTGTGAAACCCTAACCCTAATTCCAATCAAAAGCCAAGATCCCGAGTACCCATCAAGCAAGAAGCCTTGCAACCTTTTATGAGCCGAGCCGATCTTCAACGGAGCAAGTGGTCCAAGCCGATCCACGACTCACGGAGCCGAGCGACGCCAATTCAACAATTTAGTTCTTCCTTTTGTAGTTCCTGAGCGACTGTAATCAAATTGTTGATATAAATAAAAGGTGATATTCTTTTATTTTGTTCTCTTTAAATTCTTGCATCATGAGTCAATCTAAATTTCTAGTTATAATTCTTGTTGTGATGTCTGAGTAAAACTCCGCTCGTCGAGGAGTTGAGACGATCAATAGAATGATGATGTAATATACTGTAAATCGATTCTTGAATCCCACGAGTTTTGTAAACCCTAGCAAGATCAAGAATCGACAACCCAATTCATTGCGATGCTTTCTTGATTGATATCGCTCGAGATTGGGGAGTTACGATTGTTTCTTGAAATTGCTAGAGGCTAGAATGTAAATGATAATCGATGAAAGAACAAGGGTTAAACGATGAAACCCTAGTTTCATCAAGAAAACCCTAACTCTCATCGACCATCATCGATCTAGTATCAATCCTTCGAAGGACAAGAACACGAAATCTTGATATTACATCACGTCTATAGATCCGATCGATTCCTACGAGCCTCATTTAGATTCTTGGCATTTTGGTTGGAAATATTATCGAAACCCAATTCTTGATTGTTTATCAGTTTCTTGATTCTTGATTAAACATCGTGACACCTGAATCAATTGATAAATTCTTGAATCATGTTTTCTTTTCTTTTCAATTAACTTTTCGATTCAAACAAAGTAAATATAAAAACGAATCGCCCAATCCCTGTGGACGATCCGCACTCGCTTACGATCTACAACTGACACCGTAGTTGATTGCGGTCAAATATAATTCTTTGATAGTGAGTTCTTTATACAATTTTCTAAATACCGATACAAGATACTATTATCGATCAAATGAAACCGTTATCGGGAAACAATTGATTCGATACTTGCTTTTTACAAACACATCCAAGAATTACATTAAATCACCCACCATATCTGCGGAGTGGCTAACGGAATGTCAAACCAGATTGAATCTATAGGTTCTTATCAAATTTTCAGTAATCGTTTGTGGTTATGGAATCACTTCCAGTTCTACCATACTCCCACTACTGTTTTCTGAAAAAAAATCCATTTTTATTAAAACTGTGGCGAGTCAAGATCAATATCACTATTGATCTTCCAAATGGTAGAAAATCAACCCTCGTCATAGCCCGGGTCAACTCACAAACAGCCATTACAGAAACGTGCCTTGAGTTATCCAGAGTCTGGTTTTAAGCATAAGCCGGAAAACTCCCCGTACCTTAACAATGTTAAGATATGAACTGTTCTGTATCCAATACAGAAACAGAGGCACTCATTTAATTGGAACCAGATTCAAATCATGCAGCTGTCTCCAGTGCATGTCAACTAAATGGAGAGAGGCCGATCAGCATTACTCAACTTAGGAATACATCCAGATATGAGTAGCCTGAAAGAGAAGCAAGTTCTCATAATCATTACTATCAACTGAATACCACACACAAGTATCTACATCCTTGATCACCTTGAAGAATCCCGATACTTGCAACACCTGGTTCTCTACTTTATTCTTATACCTATAACTTCTCAAAACTCAGACCTTGTATTTTTACGAAACACATGTCTAAGAACTAGAGAAGTCACATGTAAACAGAATATAGTACGAGTACCATCCCCTCTGTCCTGATAGACACTGGACAACATACAATACTCTGTATAAGTCCCCTGAGTCTAATAACTCAATCCCTTTGTGTCGTAGGTTGAAAACTGTACTATGGTTATGAAAAGTTACACCGCTATTTAATGCTCCTTACCTAACCATCAACTGATATAGGTAAATGTCACCGACATAATTTCAAAAGGTTATATCTCACTCTATAAAAATAGACGTACAGATATATCAATTTGAAATTTGTGCATAACAACGGATATTCAATACCAAATATTTGCCGTCCGGCAAACAATCCAGGCGATTTCCTCAAATATCACCAATTACAACGAATTCCGATATAATGAGGATGATCACCTAATTCCCAATGACTTACTCCCACTCATCATCTGTAAAACCATACAGATGTGAGAATCATACCTGGTAAATACATACCCTGGAGTAAGGGCTAATTGGGAAATCAGTTTTCTTTTAACAGTACACAGTGAAACTGAAACATTAAAATGTTTCGTAGGGGTATCCGGGTATTCCTAGTAATGTCACTTCCATTATCAGATTCACAACTGAAACCGTATAATTTTTTGCCATCTCTCCAAATCCCTTCATATGTCTTTAGTCATTACCTTCTATACACCTCTTAGGCCAAATGGTTTTCTTCCTTCGCTACCGTTCGGCACCAGCCTATGGTTTGGAAGAAGACTATCCAATAAGCATAATGGGTGTACTGTCCTAATCCTAGGAGCACTCGCAACACGAGAGAAGGTAAAGATAAAAGACACCTGAATAAACCTTATTCCTATTTCTCCTGAACCAGAATCCATCCCCGAACTGGAACAAGTTCCTTTCGAGTTCATATATAACCATACGATGGAGTATCCAAATAACTATGGATCTTCGTAGTGATACGGAGTGTTCTGGAGAAATACAAAGGTGAAGTGGGAGTGGTAATGAAATACTTGGTTTTGGTCGTGAATAGAAGTCACAATTTACATTGCCCTCCTTCTAATCACTTTATTTGTCTTTACTTAATACCTTCTGTAAACCATCGTTAGGCTAATTGGTTTTTCTCATTCCCCACCGTTCGGCACCTGCCTAAGGTTTGGAAGAAGACTATCCAATTAGCGTAATAGGTGTACTATCCCCTAATCCAAGGAGCACTCACAACCTGAGAGAAGGTAAAAGGAAAAGACAACTAAATAGTCATATTCATTTTCTACAGAACCGGAATCCATCCTCGAATCTGGAACGAGTTCCTTCGAGTTCGTATATAACCATATGATGGTTTTATCCAATGGAAGTGGACGTTCGTAGTAATACAGGGTGTCCTGGAGAAAAGGGTAAAAGTAGGAGTGGCAATGAGGTATGCAACTCAGACAATCTAAAAGCCAGTGTTTTAAGAAGGTTCGGTCAACTTTGGCCACTGAGTCATAGTCAAGGGTCGGGCCATGGTCGCTGCCAAAGAGAGAGAGAAAAGAAACACTCAGCGTGCACTCTAACCTAGATCAGAATGGTTACCAATTTATCTAATAGGAAACCTCCTACTGTATCGCCAAATTCTCCTCCAAACCTGAAAGAAGAATTAGTCGGGATCACTCGAGGAGTAAACCAACTCATCGGTGGGAATCGGGATCCAACTATCATCGCATGATAACGTGACGGAATCCACTCACGTTATCACACTCCAGAAAGTATGCGCATGCCTGGCAAGTTTCAGTTTCTTTGGAAACTCCCGATGTGATTTTTACCCCTAGGACCCAAGTGACCTTGACACAGTCAACAAATCAAAGAGTCCTAGTCAATTTCAACCCGTCATTATCCTGGATTGCATTAAACCTACCCGTACGAGCCCTTGACACAGTCAACAAGGCTGCACGACTGTCCTAACCAATCCCATTAATATGCGACAAACAAACACTACTTAGCTACCGCACACTACGCCTTGACACAGTCAACAAACGCAGCATGAATACTAAGTAATACTAGTAAGAAATGACGAAGGGCTACGGCTGGTTTTTGGCGAAAAACCTTTAACTTAATGAACTTGATATCATTGAAGGAACTGCATAGCTTTTTATAAAAATATAGTGGCGAAAACCATTGCTAAAGAGGTCACTCCCGGTGAAGGGATCTCGGCTCTTTCCCCGTAGAATGAGGTGCAGGATATTCCAACTGAATACCACGATGCAAAGCAAAAAGTAATCGACTATACTGAAGTTATTGCCCTGACGCAAACTTCTGTCCAAGGGGTCACTCCCGGTGAAGGGATCTCGGCCCTTGCCTCGTCGACTGAGGTGCTGGATATTCATAACCGAATACCACTGTGCAAAACAAAAGAGAACGTCCTTGCAATAACTGTTTTTGAAAAATTATTCCAACAACATCAGAATAGGTTTGTTTAGCTTGCATTGATCCGAATCAACACAGTCCCATCAATTGATCGCACCAATAAAGAACGAAAATAATGATGTACGTATATGCCATCTGCATTCGCCACTGGGTCCCGTCATCACCCGTTAGGTTACTTAACTAACGACAGAGCAGGGACTGGACTAGCACAGATGCAAAACATATACAACATCTACTAGTATATATATATATCAATATATAATAATCGCTCAAGGCGTGATAAAATGCAACATCATAGAAATGTAATAAGCATCACAGAACAATACAGATATCTAGGATCCCCGGGTTTTATAGAGCCGCTACTGAAACCCGACGTTCCCCTGGTCGTGTGGATAGCCTGTGCAATAAAATCCTAGACCCCTACGGGCACGGCAAGTTACCCGCCAAAACCTGAAGCGAGGCAGCCCCTTTCAACAACGTGAATGGACCACCCAGCGCTTCACGGAATCCGGTAACTTGGGCACCCCTCCTTGGGTCAACCTGTACCCCCTACGAGTGCGGCGAATAGCCCGCCAATTCTAGAGTGAAGCCCCCTCCGTCTCAAAGCATGAGATGTGGGCTCATTACCCTCTAGAACCCGGCTAACCGTGCACCCCTCCGCGGGGTAATCCTAGTACAGAAAGTAAAATATACAACGGGTACATCGACCTCAGCCCGGTCGTGCCCCAAAAGAATAATATACAAACAGGCAGTGACGGCAGTACACATGTCGGACGCTCGCCCCGCAATATCAAATGTACATATACAACCAAACTGTACTAACATTGCATCCAGGCTATCCACCACGACAAATCCACAACATCACAGCACAACACAGAACATCAATGTGAATGTCACGTTCGCAAATCCGTCTAAAAGGGCTATAGCAGTTAGACAGCATTACCGATCAAATGACATTCATGGTTGCAGATATAATGTAAATACTGTGAACTAACATGTTTAAAATTTTCAATCGACTAAATTTCCCGAAGTGGGCCCCAAGCACAACTGTAGCACTCAAATAAATCTGGGCCCAAATGGAATTTACCAAAAACCCTATTTCCATGTCAGAGAGGCACGGTAGAAATTTGGTGCAGAGAGGAGTCAATAGTGCGGCGGAACCGCGGCCAGAGCATGGGTTTGGCCGCGGTTCCGCGGCGGAACAGTAATGTTAGGGCACAAAATTTTCACAGAATTCTTATAAAACCCTGCATGTATTTTTACAATTTACCAAATAATTTTTTGACCGCTGCAAAAATTCGACGGAAACTGTAGCATGAAAACGCGGTTTTTGAAAATCTGTTCGATCGAACTTGTAAACACGTTAGAGAAAGCTAAACTAGGTTAATGGCGTGGCTCAGATACCATGTAGGACTACGGTAGTGCCCCGGCCGTCTATCCGAGGCCAAAATGCGGAAAAGAAATTTTTTCTTGACTTTAAACCGGCACTACCGCATCCTAAAAACCCGGATCGTAACCATTAACCTAGTACTAGCTAACTAGAGATGGGATAGAATGCTATACCGAGCGATCCGTGTCCTTCAGTCTTCGGCCTCTATCCCGATCTCCTCGCGGAATCTCCGGTCTTCACCTCCTCGTCGGAAAGGGCAACACATAGCTGAATTCTTTTACGGGCTCCCACCTTTGGACCGAAGCAATTCGGGCATGAAGTTGGCAAGCCGACGTACCAAAGGATGCTGTAGGCTAAGTGTAGTAAGTTTTGTCTCAAAGAGGTTGTTGAAGTTGCCATTGAAGGAGCGGAAGGATCAACTAAGGAAATGTGCTTTAAGATTTTTGATACAAGCATAGAATGAGACGAAGAAATTTCCCACAACCAAAATGAAATTTCCCTCACCCTCTCTTTTGTGTGGCCGGCCCATAAATGGGAGGAGGGAGGTGAGCATATCAAGAGCAAGGGTGAGCATAAGAAAGTGAGATGATAAAAAGGAAATTATGTCACACCATTTCAAATCCAATCCTATCTTATTTAATGCAAGAAATTATCACTAGAAAAAGAAAAGATGCTATATCCATCATAATACCTCATTTACAAATAAACCCCTCCACAAATGCTAATTTGCACACTTGCAAATAACCCCCTTCATCGGAAAATCCGGCCGTGAAGGAACAAGGGAAAACTGGCCGAAACGGAATGCAAACTGGCAACTTCAAAAAAATGATCTCGTAATAAATTGCAGGAAAACCCCGCGACCGTATATACATAACCACATTTGTATTCCCACTGAATACAAATGTAATGAGACAAAATCTACACTGTACAATACTAGGATCGGGCTTAAACCAAAGCCCGCTAGTATTATCCGTCCGATCATGATCCGTACAATACCACACCTATATGATCGAACCCTGCCATATCTCCATATGGCCTCTACAGCGTTTCGCCCGAAACTTGAGAAACTGTCTATGGGGGACTCTAAAGACTCGTCAATACTTTGGCTGTGGATTTAACCACTAGCACGTCAGAGGTATTAGCCATACGTAACGGGCTACTAGCTATTGACCAAAAGGGACGTCTGTGAGCGAACTCATCCTGACACCCTACTGAGCCTGTCAGCGACAATATCCGTACAGTCCGGACCGTTCGTCTATGAGCATCGTATGGCGGTCCTAGGGGGTTGGTAAAAGTCAGACCCCCAAAAGCGGTACAAGTCGTGTCGGAGTGTAACCCAGAACACGCTGAGATACTACTGGAATACCTACCAGTAAATCTCCTGTCTCGGCCGAGGGCTTTGTGTAATGGCTCTCCTAGACACAGTGCGACCTCACCTCCAATACCGGGAGAGACGAACCCCTGCAGATCCGCTCGCTGCCTCTATGTGGCTCGGGACTGTACCCAACTAAAACTTGTTTGCACGTCACCTTTGAGCCGTGGTAGGGTAGTAATCAAAGTACTGTGGGAACTCACACGAGATAAATGACGATCTCAGGTCGATGAACTAACCTATACACATGTCACCAGGGAACTGCTATCTGACGTCAGGTATAAGACCAACTAGCATGTTCCCGGCGAGTCCTGTCCGGTGTACTCATAACCCAATGGGCACCTGTATACATCTTAGGTGAACCAACTTACACTAGTGGCTTGTGAGACCGGCCACCACCCCTCGTTGGGGTCTCGACTGTATATACTAGTCTACTCTGGAGTATCGATGGCCTGTCTCGAAAAATCCCATAACTAGGGACCTTTTAAGGATGTGCTTATAGACCCCAGCTCCCACGTATATGATCGCCATCATACTGCTGGTCGTCAAGCGAGAATCCTAAGGGCTCTATCAATGCGCAATAGTGACCTGTAAGGTCACCTAAAGCAGTACACGATGATAAAGATAAACCAGATAGCATACTATCATCTTGAGTAAGACTGTCCTACCGGTATAAGTCCTCACTCAATCATTGCAATCACGTGCCTGTGATCCAATAATTGACTCTGAGGGCACTATCTCCAACAAATATACGGTATCTCATACACGTATTTAATCGAGCTCCTGCGCATATCTCATATGCACCCCCACATCGTTTTGCTTGAGCTGGGAAACTTCTGTGTGGGACTCTAAGACTCGTCAATACGCCGGCAGTAGCTGATGATCACATCAAACACCTATAAGCCGCAAGAAGTCAGCTAAACGTAACGGCCACCCGGGTATTGAGCGAGCAGAAGAAGAATAAGCGAACCCATCTAAACTCCCGTCAATCCAACTGGCAACACTTACCGTACAGTCCGATCTCTTCGTCAGATATGCTGCATATCGATTCAAGGGATGGAATCGTCGACCCCAATAACTCAATAAGTCATGCCGGTATATGGCCTACAACAGATCGAGAAACTACTGATAACACTTATCAGTAATATCTCAGCAGCCCTGGCCAGGGACTTCCTGTTATATCCAATCGTGCACAGCGCAACATCAACCCCCAATACCGGGAGAGTCGAACCCCTCCTATCGCTCATTGCCTCCATGTGCCTCGGGACTGTACCCAAAATCCACCTGTTTGTATGACTCAATAGAGAGCCGTAGTAGGGTGGAGATCAAGATACAGTGGGAGGACACACAAGACTCTATGGCGATCTCGGGTCTACAGACTAACCTGTACCAGTGTCATCTGAGAACTGCTATCCGACGTATGATATAATACCATATAGGTGTTCTCGGTGAGTCCGTTCAGTGTACCCAGTCTCACTAAGCACCCGTATACAATCTTTGGTGTTAGCACACCAGATGGATATGGGATCATCCATCGCCCATCATATGGAACAAGAATGGTATACGCTAGTCTACACTAGAATATCGATGCCCTGTCTTGATATACCTATGACTTGGAACATTTCAAGGATATGCTTATAAACTACAGGTGTCCCACTAGTATGATCCACATCATAATCCCAGTAGTCAAGCCAATATCCTTAGGGCTTTATCAACATGTACCAAATGAGTAAGAAACATGATTAAGTGAACATATGATAAAGAGAAACCAGATAGCATACTATCATGTCGAGCAAGACTGTCCTCTGAATACACACACACACACAAACACACACACACACACACACATCAGTACATACACTATCATATAATGGCTTCTAGGGCATACATATATCCAACAATCTCCCACTTGCACTAAGACCAATTATTGGCGTATCTCATACCCAACATCTCAAAAAGTCGCTCATGCTGCGGCTGAGGGAGGGCCTTGGTGAGTGGATCCGCAGTGTTATCCTTTATATCTACTCTCTTAATCTCGATCTCGTGGCGATCAACTATCTCCCGGATCAGATGATATCGCCTCAGGATGTGTCTGGACTTCTGATGGGACCTGAGCTCTTTGCTGTAACGTTTTGAAAATCGTTTCGGTGAAATTTTGAAAAAACGGTAAAATAAATGGTGTTTTCGTAAAAATTCAAAATATAAATATCTTTTAATATAAAATTAAATATACATATTCTAGCTATATAATCGCTAGTATTTGGTGTTTATTGAGCCACTGGTAAAATTTCTAATTTTCTGCAATTTTTTTCCGAAATTAATTATTTTAATATTATTTTAAGTCGTCACTAATACATTTAATTAGTGATAATTACAATTTGGAAGGGGTTAATGGAAGTTGCATTGCACCATGACAACTTTAAACCAAGTTTGTAACATATTTCTTTTTCTCTTTTGTTTGCAAGCTTAAAAAGTTCTAGGGTTAAATAGAAAAAAAAAAGAAAATTGAATGAATATAATAATCAATGAAATGGTGCTTGTTAAACTTGGAAAAAAATTATACAAATCACACACCTCACTCCCCAAACTCTTGCTGGCCGAACCATGTGGCCACCCTACACACACACCTCTCTCTTCAATCTAAAAAAAAAAAAAATACATAACAAAGAGAAAAGAAAAGAAATTGAAGTGAATAGAATAAAGAGGACATGGGGTTAATTAAAGAGTATGGATGGGCTTTGACTTCCAACACTCTCTCTCTCTTTCTCTCCTCACTAGCAACAGCCCCCACTCCCCAAAGTGCTCGGCCAATTTCCAGCAACCTTTCCCCATCATCTCCTTCTCACTTCACTTCAAATTCTTCATGAAAATTCCTCAAAATCAATACAAAAAACATCACTAACTCCAAATCGAAACCTTACCCATTTTTCCTTGGCTAATCTAGCTTGGATTCATGAAGCAAGAAGTCATTTTAGAGGCCAAGATTTGCATGCTAGATCTCTAATTTTGTGAGGTATAATCTAAACCCTATGGTTAAATTGTTGTATTAATATTTTAGATCAAACATAATTAGTTAGTAATATGGGTTTAATTGAATGTTTGGAAAATCAAGTAAGCGTTTGTGAATTCAAGTTAGGGTTTTATTATGTAATTATGGTTGCAAAGTGTAATTTATCACCTTAGGAAATGAAAAAAAAAATCTAAACTAATTGCTAGTTTGCAAATTGATACTTGTAAATTGTTTAATTTGGATAATTTTGTAAACTAGAATTTTGGGGTTAATGAAAATTGATGAAATTAAATTGTGGTAATGATTTGTATGACTTATTTAAGATGTTTAATGACATTATAGCCACTAGAATTGTTAAAATATTTAGTTTGGTTAAAACACCATGTTTTGAACTAAAATGGGAATTTGTGCTAACTAGGTTTTTGGATTAATGTAATTAAGCGAGATTAAGAATCTAGTAAAAGTTAGGTGGCCTAATTAAGATAACTAGTGAATATTGTGACCACTAGTTTTGCAAAAACATCAAGATTTGTTTTAAAACGGTTAATTTTGCTTGCTTGGTTTTCGGAAAAATAGCTTTTTAAAGTGAGTTCGAGGTTTTTGTGAATCTTAACCTATTTTATAGTATAATTGGTGCTTGTGATCGTGCAAATGAGTGTGTTTGGGTTTTTCTCGATGGTTTGGCGTTTGTACGCCGACGTCGAGGGTTTTTGGATCGATTTGTGAAAGCAACCGTAGGTTTTGACCTATGTGGGATTCGTGTGTCGTTTTGGTCATGAGTCGGATTTTAATGTGATACGGTGCATTATGATATGTAGGTACCCCATGTGGACTTCGAGACGACAAGCAAGCGCGTGGCGACGTCGGCACCGGCGAGCGAGGACCAGGTGAGTAGATTTATATCTACGGGGAGAAGTCGGGTGGATGGCGTATAGCACCCCCGCAGTTCGTGGTGATGTATACGAATACGTATACACACACATATTTTGATTATATATATTATGTTGATATGAGAGTTGATGATAAAGGTAGATTCTAGGTGTTCATGGATAGTGTTAGTTGCGAAACCCTAGAATAGTTGTTACACCCACACACGCACACATTCACATGCTTACATCTATGTTATTACCTGTGCGTATATGGGGATATGCGTTATATGTTCACCTGGGTATGGGACTAGGTGTTCACGTACTGGATTTGCGGATGATACTTGGGATTGAGATGAGTCGATGAGATTTGAGTTGAGGCCGTGAGATCGGTGATATGGCAGGATTCATACTTGAGATACGTCCTGATGTTATAGCGGATCTTTGGATGACGATGCCATGTGAATAGTGATTTTAGTAGTGTACTAGATGTAGGTCAGTACCCCAGATGATAATCTTGATAAAGAAGATACTAGATGAATAGTGTGATGAGTATGATATTGATTCGTACCCAGATTTGGGGATGCCGTACGACGGATTTACGTACAAGCTATATATTGATGATTGATCCGCACTCTTAACTTGGGATGTCTGATTTTAGATATGGTATCGGATATGATATTATTGAGGCGGGATCACCGACTAATATATATACAGGTATGTATATGTATCGACTCAGATGTTAGGCGGTTTCCTTACCTGTAGTTCCGCTTGTTAGTTCAGCCGTATAGTTTAGTATAGTTGTTAGACTAGATTAGACTCCTACCTATTTCAAAACTAGCGAATCGTGGGTATTTTAAAAAGACCGATCAAGGGATTCTACGGATATTTCAAAAGACGTATCTTTTCTTAAAAACACCGTAGCCCTTATTTTCAAAACACCGTGATTCGTGTCATTTCAAAAGGCACTATTATAGACTTATATTAGGATAATGCAGCTTAGTTATCTTTGTGTCTAGTATTCAGCTCCCGCATATTATTGATGTTGCTCCGCATCGCATATTTATTGTAATTCATATTTCATTATTGATATCATGATGTTAGGACACCATCACCATTACCGATGATGCGTATGTACCACGTATACTTACTCGCCGGCTCACACACATCTTCATCGGTAATTGCCATGTCCCGAACACTTTAGGAAATACTATATCATTGACATAGGTTGTTAGCTAATAGTTTAGACATGATATTAGTGTACTTGCCTTATATGCCAGTTTAGACATTGTAGTTATTACTTGTCACTTCCTGCATACTGTTATTCATTGTTATGCCGCATTCATGGATTCTCATGCATATATTAACTATTTTACGTGCTATTGAGGTTTTGGATTCAGATTTCCTTGAGATTTTCTGGATTTGGGGGAAAACCGCAAAACTTATACAAACTTCTTCTCTCTTTTTAAATAAAAAGCGCGGTTTTCCCATGATGTATGAGTCGTCCACCATGAGTTTGCTGATGGATTTCGAAACCCGATTCGAGGAGACGGATGAACCGTTTCGGGTATATGGTGGACCCGGTAAGGTACCCCGGGGCAAGAAGCGCGTGATGATGACGATGTGAGCCTGGCAGGGGAGCACTACCTACCGGTGATTTTACCCGACACGTGGGATATCCGGAGGATACCGTCGTGGTCTTGAGATGGATGGTAGGGGCCGGTCTGGACTGACGGCGCCCTAGATATTATGATTGAGACATTGAGATTTCGAGATATTGAGGTACAGAGACTGTGATACAGAGATATCGAGATATTGGGATTACGTTTTGTGCCGATGCTAGGCACTGTTTTATGCTGATTTCATTATGATACCTCATTTTAAAAATACAAAGGAAATCTCATTAAATTATGAAAACAGTTTCTTCATTTACATGTATTCTGTTTTCATGCATTCATACCTCATTCATATGATATATTGCTACCTGAGGCACTGACACGGGCACATGAGATTACACTCGGGTTAGATATTTATCCTAGCCTTGTTATAGGCTGCATGTTATATATATAATTGAGGATATATTATGATCATTGACCTAGGTTGCGTTATTTATGCGATTTCTTTTCGTAGATGTTTTTCTATTCACGAGTTGGCAACTCACCCCCGTTGTGCCCCAGTTTCTTGCTGGTTTGCCGTACAGGTTTCATTACGGCTTTGCGGGCATAGTTTCGTTCGGGTGATTTGCTAGTAGGTGGGTTACTTGCATCGTACCCCCATTATATATCTTGTATATCATTATTCTGTTGTATCTAGAAGTTCCATAAACCAAACATGTTTTTATTTCAGAGATAGAGACCAGTGATGTTATTCTTTCGACCTTAGAGTCGCGCGTTTTATTTCTGTGGTTTTCTTGTTGTTTTGAGTTTTGATCCTCGCCCTTGGCGTTGTATATTATATTGCTTGTGTGGTTGTGACCGTCGGTTGACGAAGAGCTAGCTCCCGCTTGGGGATGCCTTTTCTTGATTTCGTATACTATTCATATTGTATCCCGTTTGGGAGCCAGTATTTACAAAGGAGACTCTGCCGAAATTTTCAAGAAATATTTGATGTTTTAAAAACGCATAATTCGGCTTATGCTATTAAAACTACTTGATTTAAATTGGTTTTTCCTTCACTCTACTTCTTTTCTTGGTTTGGATTTCTGGGTTTTCGGTTTACTTAGATTACGAATGCCTCGAGACGTTTCGTAGTCTAAGTGCCACTCATGTTCCGTACTTTCGGGACGTGACAAAGTTGGTATCAGAGCCATTAGGTTTTACCTTCGGAGTGTAGGATGACCCTTGGTTGATGGACTAGGTGACTAAAGTAGAGTGACGTACCGTGGGTATGTTCCGCGGCATACTTACGATACGCTACTCCACTTAAGAAGCCTTAGGATGTACATTTATTTGTTCAGTATTATATTCATTCCTGATCTAGCCTTATCGATACCAGTTATGGTTTTGCTGCCACGATTACGGGCAGGGAGAGCTACGGCTAGAGTTGCGGTCAGCACGAGCTCATCACGAACGAGGACTGACCAGGGTGTAATTCCGGCGACACACGATTGCAGAGATGTGTCTTTTTACTGTGTTTTCGCACCACGAGCGTTTGATGGATCGCTGTATGAGGTTACTCGGATGTGCTGATCGGCACCAAAGGATCGAGCCAATGATAGAGGCCAGCCAGATTTTGATGACAGTTGGCGTATTGCTTGCTCATGATGATTGAGGCACTGTTCAGTGTGCAGACGAGTGAGCCAGTTGTTGCTGCGAGTGCCGAGATATCGCCCATATGTTGGAGCTATTGCGGGACGAGTAGTACGAAGAGATGATAGAAGGTCGCTAGTCACCCGATGATGAATGACTAGGACAGGTGGTTCGTTCGCCTACCCCGATGCGAGGTCATCAGATAGATTGATTCCAGCTAGAGACAACTTCACGCGGAGACGTTAAGAGTCGGCAGAGACGATCGGATGTCAGAAACCTATTATTCCAAGTTTAAAGTAGTCGGAAAGACATGCAGGAAATTCTATGGTCCCTCTAGAAGAATGAAACCCTAACTCGACTTAATGACCGTGTGAAAGCAGTGGACCCTTCGGGTTTGCGGCAGTTCTGCGGCGCCATTAATGAGGCTTGGGTTTGCCCTTCTACGGCTGGACCACCGATGCTGTGGTATGTACTCGATACTATTAAACTGTGCCCAAGATGTTGAGCTCTTGTGGGATTATGAGGTTTTGACGACTTGATCGGATGGCTCGACTTAATTCGGATGCTAGGTGGTGAGATGCATTTCTTGGGAGACTCCAGATATAAGGATAGTCATTGGAGCTCAGTCCATGCAGCCATGACGAGACGAGTCCAGAGCAGTCGACATTAGAAAAATGGAGTAAGAGGTTCGTACAAGATCTGGATATGATGACGTTCCCCTCCGCCGACATCAGAGATGCGATACGTATGCCGAGGCATTGTACTTGGATATACCTTCCAGAAGGAGTCGCGATCAGTATGCAGCCCTTCCGGAACGAGAACAGATCTAGTAAGGGACGATGACTTCCGGACAGTTCGGCAGAGATGAGATTTGGGAGAGATCTCGACAGGACCTTTCTGGAATGAATTACTAGAAGACCTTGACCCAGGAGTGGTCATTGTTACGCACACCAGCAGGCCAGAGTTCATGATCATCGACGAGATGTCCCACTAGTGACCACGACATTTGGTCCGAGATTCTTAGAGGATGCGCTTGAGCGGTACTATTCCGCCATTATTGATTTCGATGTTTTGGGTGATTTATTCGCATGATTTGATTTTGATGATTGAGGATTTACGATCTTTGCACAGTGTTGCACTTGATATCGTTTTCATGCTTTGGTTTCACATGTTTGTGATTTTACGGTTTTAGACATTTGAGTTGATTTTGTGCGTATGCACGCACATGATTTGGTTCCTGCACTCTGTATAGTTTATATATGATTGCAGTACAGTGATACGCCTTTTGTGCAATTAGATGCACTGGACTTCGATTTCGATTGTGATACTCGATATTTGTTTTGTGCACCTTGTGCACCTGATTTGATTTTGCGCATGTTCGGTGCTTGATATTGGATTTCATGATTTCGTGCATGATGGATGCCCCTGGTTTTTGGGTTTTCGTGCATGTTGAGCGCATGTCTTGAGATGCGATTTTGGTGCACACCAGATGCACTAAATCGAGAATTTTTTCGTGCATGTCAGATGAACCTTATTTTGCTGTCAGGCACACACGTTGCCTACGACAGATGCTTTGTGCGCACCCGATGCACTTGGATCTTGTTTCTGTGCACTTATATGGCATGTATATGGATTTTGATTGTCGTGCGCACCAGACGCACGTAGTATTCATACGCGTATTTTGGGATTGATTTCTTATAGGGAGCAGTACGTTTTTATGATGATTGCTATGAGTTTTCGTACTAAGCAGGACTAATCAGAGGACAGTACCTGAATGTATTTTGCATGCATTGATAGCTTTTGAAGGGAATTCCAGAAAAAAGCGAGCTATAGTCTCAGTATTTACCTACGTGTCTGATAAGACGCGAAACGTTTAAAACAAGGAAAACCCTTCTAAATTGTTCCCAAAACGGCGGAACGTACATTTCAAACAAAGGTATATATGTATATAGTTATTTTCTTATGATAGACGTCCGCCGCTGTGCAGTGTTATGTGCATTGCACAACAACTTTAAGGACTTGGCATGCATTTCCTCCTGATATTTGCATGTATAGTTCCGATTTTTTGCCTATCGGTCTTGCTGGAGATTTGGCATTCGTGTCTTCACCTTGACTCCGATGATTGCGGGATGCTTGACGGAGCTTTGATTTCGAGTTATCTACTCATTACTCATGCGCATGCATTGCGCTATGATGTGTTTATGTATTTATGATTTCGGAGCCTCGGCGATTTGATGGTTTTGGCTGAAATATTTTAGTATTTGGGGGGGAGTTTTAATTTAAATTCGGGGACCGAATTTCTTTAAGGGGGGAAGATTGTAACGTTTTGAAAATCGTTTCGGTGAAATTTTGAAAAAACGGTAAAATAAATGGTGTTTTCGTAAAAATTCAAAATATAAATATCTTTTAATATAAAATTAAATATACATATTCTAGCTATATAATCGCTAGTATTTGGTGTTTATTGAGCCACTGGTAAAATTTCTAATTTTCTGCAATTTTTTTCCGAAATTAATTATTTTAATATTATTTTAAGTCGTCACTAATACATTTAATTAGTGATAATTACAATTTGGAAGGGGTTAATGGAAGTTGCATTGCACCATGACAACTTTAAACCAAGTTTGTAACATATTTCTTTTTCTCTTTTGTTTGCAAGGTTAAAAATTTCTAGGGTTAAATAGAAAAAAAAAAATTGAATGAATATAATAATCAATGAAATGGTGCTTGTTAAACTTGGAAAAAAATTATACAAATCACACACCTCACTCCCCAAACTCTTGCTGGCCGAACCATGTGGCCACCCTACACACACACCTCTCTCTTCAATCTAAACAAAAATAAAATAGATAACAAAGAGAAAAGAAAAGAAATTGAAGTGAATAGAATAAAGAGGACATGGGGTTAATTAAAGAGTATGGATGGGCTTTGACTTCCAACACACTCTCTCTCTTTCTCTCCTCACTAGCAACAGCCCCCACTCCCCAAAGTGCTCGGCCAATTTCCAGCAACCTTTCCCCATCATCTCCTTCTCACTTCACTTCAAATTCTTCATGAAAATTCCTCAAAATCAATACAAAAAACATCACTAACTCCAAATCGAAACCTTACCCATTTTTCCTTGGCTAATCTAGCTTGGATTCATGAAGCAAGAAGTCATTTTAGAGGCCAAGATTTGCATGCTAGATCTCTAATTTTGTGAGGTATAATCTAAACCCTATGGTTAAATTGTTGTATTAATATTTTAGATCAAACATAATTAGTTAGTAATATGGGTTTAATTGAATGTTTGGAAAATCAAGTAAGCGTTTGTGAATTCAAGTTAGGGTTTTATTATGTAATTATGGTTGCAAAGTGTAATTTATCACCTTAGGAAATGAAAAAAAAAATCTAAACTAATTGCTAGTTTGCAAATTGATACTTGTAAATTGTTTAATTTGGATAATTTTGTAAACTAGAATTTTGGGGTTAATGAAAATTGATGAAATTAAATTGTGGTAATGATTTGTATGACTTATTTAAGATGTTTAATGAACATTATAGCCACTAGAATTGTTAAAATATTTAGTTTGGTTAAAACACCATGTTTTGAACTAAAATGGGAATTTGTGCTAACTAGGTTTTTGGATTAATGTAATTAAGCGAGATTAAGAATCTAGTAAAAGTTAGGTGGCCTAATTAAGATAACTAGTGAATATTGTGACCACTAGTTTTGCAAAAACATCAAGATTTGTTTTAAAACGGTTAATTTTGCTTGCTTGGTTTTCGGAAAAATAGCTTTTTAAAGTGAGTTCGAGGTTTTTGTGAATCTTAACCTATTTTATAGTATAATTGGTGCTTGTGATCGTGCAAATGAGTGTGTTTGGGTTTTTCTCGATGGTTTGGCGTTTGTACGCCGACGTCGAGGGTTTTTGGATCGATTTGTGAAAGCAACCGTAGGTTTTGACCTATGTGGGATTCGTGTGTCGTTTTGGTCATGAGTCGGATTTTAATGTGATACGGTGCATTATGATATGTAGGCACCCCATGTGGACTTCGAGACGACAAGCAAGCGCGTGGCGACGTCGGCACCGGCGAGCGAGGACCAGGTGAGTAGATTTATATCTACGGTGAGAAGTCGGGTGGATGGCGTATAGCACCCCCGCAGTTCGTGGTGATGTATACGAATACGTATACACACACATATTTTGATTATATATATTATGTTGATATGAGAGTTGATGATAAAGGTAGATTCTAGGTGTTCATGGATAGTGTTAGTTGCGAAACCCTAGAATAGTTGTTACACCCACACACGCACACATTCACATGCTTACATCTATGTTATTACCTGTGCGTATATGGGGATATGCGTTATATGTTCACCTGGGTATGGGACTAGGTGTTCACGTACTGGATTTGCGGATGATACTTGGGATTGAGATGAGTCGATGAGATTTGAGTTGAGGCCGTGAGATCGGTGATATGGCAGGATTCATACTTGAGATACGTCCTGATGTTATAGCGGATCTTTGGATGACGATGCCATGTGAATAGTGATTTTAGTAGTGTACTAGATGTAGGTCAGTACCCCAGATGATGATCTTGATAAAGAGGATACTAGATGAATAGTGTGATGAGTATGATATTGATCCGTACCCAGATTTGGGGATGCCGTACGACGGATTTACGTACGAGCTATATATTGATAATTGATCCGCACTCTTAACTTGGGATGTCTGATTTTAGATATGGTATCGGATATGATATTATTGAGGCGGGATCACCGACTAATATATATACAGGTATGTATATGTATCGACTCAGATGTTAGGCGGTTTCCTTACCTGTAGTTCCGCTTGTTAGTTCAGCCGTATAGTTTAGTATAGTTGTTAGACTAGATTAGACTCCTACCTATTTCATAACTAGCGAATCGTGGGTATTTTAAAAAGACCGATCAAGGGATTCTACGGATATTTCAAAAGACGTATCTTTTCTTAAAAACACCGTAGCCCTTATTTACAAAACACCGCGATTCGTGTCATTTCAAAAGGCACTATTATAGACTTATATTAGGATAATGCAGCTTAGTTATCTTTGTGTCTAGTATTCAGCTCCCGCATATTATTGCTGTTGCTCCGCATCGCATATTTATTGTAATTCATATTTCATTATTGATATCATGATGTTAGGACACCATCACCATTACCGATGATGCGTATGTACCACGTATACTTACTCGCCGGCTCACACACATCTTCATCGGTAATTGCCATGTCCCGAACACTTTAGGAAATACTATATCATTGACATAGGTTGTTAGCTAATAGTTTAGACATGATATTAGTGTACTTGCCTTATATGCCAGTTTAGACATTGTAGTTATTACTTGTCACTTCATGCATACTGTTATTCATTGTTATGCCGCATTCATGGATTCTCATGCATATATTCACTATTTTACGTGCTATTGAGGTTTTGGATTCAGATTTCCTTGAGATTTTCTGGATTTGGGGGAAAACCGCAAAACTTATACAAACTTCTTATCTCTTTTTAAATAAAAAGCGCGGTTTTCCCTTGATGTATGAGTCGTCCACCATGAGTTTGCTGATGGATTTCGAAACCCGATTCGAGGAGACGGATGAACCGTTTCGGGTACATGGTGGACCCGGTAAGGTACCCCGGGGCAAGAAGCGCGTGATGATGACGATGTGAGCCTGGCAGGGGAGCACTACCTACCGGTGATTTTACCCGACGCGTGGGATATCCGGAGGATACCGTCGTGGTCTTGAGATGGATGGTATGGGCCGGTCTGGACTGACGGCGCCCTAGATATTATGATTGAGACATTGAGATTTCGAGATATTGAGGTACAGAGACTGTGATACAGAGATATCGAGATATTGGGATTACGTTTTATGCCGATGCTAGGCACTGTTTTATGCTGATTTCATTATGATACCTCATTTTAAAAATACAAAGGAAATCTCATTAAATTATGAAAACAGTTTCTTCATTTACATGTATTCTGTTTTCATGCATTCATACCTCATTCATATGATATATTGCTACCTGAGGCACTGACACGGGCACATGAGATTACACTCGGGTTAGATATTTATCCTAGCCTTGTTATAGGCTGCATGTTATATATATAATTGAGGATATATTATGATCATTGACCTAGGTTGCGTTATTTATGCGATTTCTTTTCGTAGATGTTTTTCTATTCACGAGTTGGCAACTCACCCCCGTTGTGCCCCAGTTTCTTGCAGGTTTGCCGTACAGGTTTCATTACGGCTTTGCGGGCATAGTTTCGTTCGGGTGATTTGCTAGTAGGTGGGTTACTTGCATCGTACCCCCATTATATATCTTGTATATCATTATTCTGTTGTATCTAGAAATTCCATCAACCAAACATGTTTTTATTTCAGAGATAGAGACCAGTGATGTTATTCTTTCGACCTTAGAGTCGCGCGTTTTATTTCTGTGGTTTTCTTGTTGTTTTGAGTTTTGATCCTCGCCCTTGGCGTTGTATATTATATTGCTTGTGTGGTTGTGACCGTCGGTTGACGAAGAGCTAGCTCCCGCTTGGGGATGCCTTTTCATGATTTCGTATACTATTCATATTGTATCCCGTTTGGGAGCCTGTATTTACAAAGGAGACTCTGCCGAAATTTTCAAGAAATATTTGATGTTTTAGAAACGCATAATTCGGCTTATGCTATTAAAACTACTTGACTTAAATTGGTTTTTCCTTCACTCTACTTCTTTTCTTGGTTTGGATTTCTGGGTTTTCGGTTTACTTAGATTACGAATGCCTCGAGACGTTTCGTAGTCTAAGTGCCGGTCATGTTCCGTACTTTCGGGACGTGACATTTGGCTAATGCCATAGCCCCATTATTGTCACAATACAGAAGTATTGGATCAATAATGGTTGGAACTACTCCTAGCTCCGAGATGAACTTCCTCATCCAGACGGCTTCCTTGGCAGCATCATTTGCAGCAATGTATTCAGCTTCCATCGTTGAGTCTGCAACGGTATCCTGTTTGGAACTCTTCCAACTTACCATCCCTCCATTGAGGGTAAATGCAAACCCTGAGATAAACTTGCTGTCATCCTTATCACTCTGGATGCTCGAATCGGTAAAGGCCTCCATTTGGAGATCCCCGTTACCATACAGCAAGAACAATTCTTTAGTCCTTCGCAAGTACTTAAGAATGTTCTTCACAGCAGTCCAGTGATTCTCCCTGGGTTTAACTGATACCTGCTTACTATACTAAGTGCATAAGCAACATCAGGGCGTGTATACAACATCGCATACATTATCGATCTTATGGCCGAAGCATAGGGAATAATGCTCATGCGAGTTCTCTCTTTATCAGACTTTGGGCAATCATCCATGGAGAGAGTGACTCCGTGGAAAGCGGGTAAGGCACCCCGCTTAGAGTCTTCCATACTAAACCTCTTTAGGATGGTGTTGATGTACTTGGTTTAGGACAATCCCAATAACCGTTTGGATCTATCCCTATAGATCCGTATGCCTAATATGTACGTGGCATCACCCAGGTCCTTCATGGAGAACCTTTGTGATAAGAATGATTTGACCGACTGCAGCATAGGAATATCATTTCCCATCAGAAGTATGTCATCCACGTAGAATACGAGGAATGCGACAGATCTCCCTACAGTCTTCTTATAAACACAAGGTTCATCTGGATTTTTGATGAAATCAAACTCTTTGATAACATCATCAAAACAGATGTTCCAACTCCGTGATGCTTACTTTAATCCATAAATGGATTTAAGCAACTTACATGCTTTTCTGCTGCTCCCACTGTCAATGAAGCCCTCTGGCTGATCCATATAAACGCATTCATCTAAATCACCATTTAGAAATGCAGTTTTAACGTCCATCTGCCAGATTTCATAGTCGTAGTGAGCAGCAATAGCAAGTAGGATCCGAACAGATTTAAGCATGGCTACCGAAGAGAAAGTCTCGTCATAGTCCAAACCTGGTCTTTGATGAAAACCTATTGCTACCAACCTTTCCTTATAGGTCTCCACATGTCTATCTACACCGATCATTCTTTTAAGCAGCCTACAGGTTTTATCCCAGAGGGTACATTCTCCAAAGTCCATACTTTGTTGGTGTACATGGACTCCATTTCGGATCTCATGGCATCTAGCCATTTCACAGAGTCACCACTCGTGATAGCTTGATGAAAACTGGCAGGATCATCATCATCCATGATGCAATCTTCTCTATCACCATCAATGAGAAAACCGTAGTATCTCTCCGGTGGGCGAGAAGTCCTACCAGATCTATGGAGTGGCTGAGGTTCATTAGATTCTGTTACAACATCAGGTTCGGCCACGTCGTCATTTGTAACTTGTGTTTCTAGAACCTCTTCTAGATCTACCACATTGCCATCAGTATCATTTGAAAAAATCTTATTTTCTAAAAATGTGGCATACTGAGAGAAAAACACCTTTCGTTCCTCGTTGTGGTAGAAAAGATACCCAAACGAATGTTTTGGATATCCCACAAATATACATTTGACCGATCGCGTCTCTAGTTTGTCTGGATTCTGCTTTTTGACAAAAGCCGGACAACCCCAAATCTTAACTCGTTTAAGATATGGTCTCTTCCCATGCCATATCTCATAGGGAGTGGTAGATACGGTCTTGGTTGGAACTTTGTTTAACAGAAAAGCTACAGTTTCCAATGCATGCCACCAAAAGGAGAGGGGTAACTCAGAATCACTCATCATGGATCGTACCATATCTAATAGGGTACGATTCCATCGCTCTGACACACCGTTGTGCTGTGGTGTGTAAGGGGGAGTGAGCTGAGAGAGAATCCCATTCTCTTTTAGGAAGTCCAAGAACTCAGTATTTGATTTCTATGTCAAAAATATTTCTAAACCGCAATCAAGATTGGCGTCGCTTGGTAGCTAGCCGGTGAGTACGGGTTGATCCACAGAGATTTTGTGAATTTCCTAATTGTTCTTACGAGTTAATTCCGATTGGGGTCGGATTGATTAAATCTAAAAACTAAATTAATCTAGATCTAAGTCTTTCTAGGGTTAGGTTTAGGTTAAATTTGGAAAGTCAATAAATCTCACCGCTTTCTATACCCATATTAAGATCTATGAGGAGTTATGGTAATTATTAAAAAAGGGGATTATAATCATTTGGAAAGATGTTTCTTCCTCTAGGTTCTTGTCCTTCCTTTATCATTCCTTACCCTAACCTCCATGGAAAACACGCTCAACCGGGCCTTTATACTACGGTATCACCGCTACCTCGAGGGATAGGGTGCCGTATGGAACGGTGTGTGCATGTATGCATGGAGTCATATTAATTATATGTAATGGGCAAGAGGGGGGAGAGATCTTCATCTCTTAAATCTTCTCCAAAGCTAACCCTAACAAGCGAGGAGACTACTCACTCATTAGGTAATTGAAGAACAAATCTAAACTATTTATCTAGGGCAAGGAATTAAAGATCTAACTAGGGCAGATAATAAATTTAACCTAGGGCAAGGAATTAAATATAAAGTAGGGCAAGAATAGAAATTACCTAGGGCAGAAAATAAATTAAGAACTTACAAATTGATCCTCTCCAAAAAGAATTCTGAATTTTATTAATGAAAGGAGGCATGAACTAATACAAGAATTTAGGTCTCTATTTATAGGACATAGAAAACCCTAGGTTTACAATTGTCGCATGTGTGCTTTTATAAAAATACCCCTAGGAAGACTAGTCAGCGCCGTCTCGAATTTTAGTAAAATTTTTACCAACTCCGTGCATGACACGGCCGCGGAACCGCAGCCGCAGCCATGGTTTGGCCGCGGTTCCGCGGCCAAAAGGGAAGCTTGGGTCTTCAACTTTCTGCTGCTGGCTCTTGTCATGTTGGTCTTCCTACTTCTTTAGTTCTTTTCTCAAGTTAGCTTCTAGGTTTCTTCCAGATCTCCCAGTGTATAATTGTAGTGGACTGTTGCTGTTGCTTCGTGTCAAAGTCTTGAACCTTGCGCTGCTTTGTACTGATCTTCGTGTAGGCTTGATCAAGATTCTCTGTTTGTTAGTCAAAGTTTCACTTTTGTATCGTCTTTTGTCTTTTTCACTGTTTTCGTTCCACGAACGTGTAACCTGTAACTATGTAGCAGACATGGGTCAAAAGCATCTGTTTATTAGTAAAATGCATAAGAATGGGGAATGTAATAATGCAATATTATGATATGAATAAATACCCCAAACTTATCTTTTGCTCGTCCTCGAGCAAACCCAGTTTTATTCTCGACAAAAACCTAACCTCACTTTCGCAGGGAATCGCGATTGCACTGATCTCGTGCAACAAGCCGTTAAACCTCTAGGTGTCCCTAATAGGAGGAGTGTTGTCTCCTGAGGGTTTTCAGCGGATACTACCCACAAAATCCTATCAATTAGGCCCATTGACATTTATTCTAAAATTAAGTTTTCCAACAAGGAATTCTATTATCTTCGACTCGTAAATTATCCACCCATATTCTTCACGCTTCGTTTTCATTTAACTTAAGATTATATATGTTCTGCAGACCTACTTAGCTTTTGGCATCTCTTAAGTTTTCCTTCTAGGGTTCCATCTCAACTTAGGAATTTTTATCATCTCTATTAAAGATATAAGTCTTATTCTTCATTCCTATCTCTTATTTAAACCCCAATCACATACCCCTACGTGTGTGTATAAATCACCCCTACACTTGGAAATTCAAATCAAGCAATCATACTCTTGTCCGTTGTCCAAAGCACTTCTTAATTGGTGAATTTTTAAATGAATTTTGCTTACACATCCTTCATGCGACCGTTAATACTTCTTGAGGTACCAACGACCGATTACAAAATGCGTTTGCACTTTCAAGCATAATTCCTAGTCTTGCAACACTTAAGGCATTAGCAGTGACTCCCAAACCAGTTGGTCTAAGGCACTAGGTGATGAAGCACCCTCGCTAAATATTTTTCTATTTTTGCAGCCTTAAGTAATTACAAAAACCAGTGTTCATTTTTTTTCTTTATTCACTCTTGTATTTTTTTTTTTATTTTTCATCGTACTAAGGACTTTAGACAAGAGCATTTCAAGGTCTCTTCTACTATTCCAAGTTTCAAGGTTCATGTTTGTGCAATTTGTAGGGTATATATTTTCAGAATCTAGAATTAAGCTTGGCAATTATTTTTCAAACTTATACTCTAATAAAAATATCAATACTTTTCCTTTGTTTTAACTTAGCCCAAGAAGTCAACTCGAAATTTGCCTATTTCTAAATAAACTACAAAGACTTATACTTTCTACCGTTAAACTTTAAGAAAGGTTATTTTTAGGGTTTTTAATTTACTAAGTCAAACATCTAGTTGTTCTTAGCTAGTTAACCTATTTGTCAAACTCAAGTCAAATAAGGCCAAAATTGAGTACATTAATTTTTATAATTTTTGAAATTTTCAATTTTTTATGGGTTTTAAAATAAGTATGAAAATGCAAAATGTACATATGAATGCGAAGGAAGAAGGCTTACCGAGCATACCCCCAAACTTAAACTTTACAGTGTCCTCACTGTCATGCCACACCAAGAGGGTCAAAATGTCGACACTCCCTTGTTTATTTATTTATAAAAATATATATATTTTTATATTGTTAAAAGAAAAACAAAAATATATACAACAAGGTTCCCCCCAAACTTAAGTAAAACAGCGTTAAAGTTCAGAGTGAGGGAGGAGAAAAATCAAACTATACAAGGCCTTACACAGACCAAAAGTTAGCACCAACCATTCAAAAAATCTATCATGATAATGATGGGGTTGGTGAAAGAACGGAGTGTAAAGAAAAGAAATGAGAAGCACACGAGACCGTGTGGAGATAGAAACGGTATACGGTCTCGGTGGAGGAGAATGACGGAGGGAAGAAAGAAATGGTAGTGGTTCTACTTTTTCGAGTGGAGGTTGATTAATCAAAAAATCCGTATCGTTTAAGGATGCGAGTTCGTCGGCGAAAATATCTTCGAAACTTTTATCGAAGGTTCAATTGAAAATTATCGAACTCAAAATATCGGATTGTGATTCATCAACACTCGGTATCATTAAAGGAAGATTAGAAGAACCAAAGAAAGTGGGAATACGAACTTGAGGGTGGGGATGGAGTGTATAAAGTAGCACAATTTGTAGTGACCGATGTGTAAAAAGTGATTGTGCTAATCTATCAACCCACGGAAAAATGAGATTAAATCCCTCAAGATTCGTGAGCAAACATGGGTACGTCGAACTTGGTATTGAAGATGAAAGTGTAACGGTCTCTTGCACGGTCGGAATGAGGGCGGAGGGAAGTGAGTGAGGAATGGTATCAGTTACAGATTCAGGAGGGTGTACACAAGCAGTGGAAGGGACATGATGAATTAGGAAATCCGACTGATCAAACAAAACTGGATCATCCTCAATAATTTGCTCAATATTCTCCTCAAAATTTAGCTTATCCATGCCATTATCATCAAAATCAATACGCATATGAAGTTCGGGAGAAACATTTAATGACTCGGGATGATGAATTGGACATAAAATTTCAATCAAATCGACGGGTTCATCATCCGAAATATTCCTGGCGTCTATATCCTCAATCAAGTGAAAATCAATTTTTCTGACACCTCATCAAAAGCATGGATATTTATCAATATAGGTTCTAGAGTGGAGGTGTAAAGTTCGAAAGGATTAGGTGTGGTTTCACTCGAAAGGGATTCTTCACAATCTGGCAAATCATGCACTGCAAAGTCACACAACTCGTTAGATGTTTTATTTTCAACTTGTGAATCATTTGGGACAATTGATGGAAAACCGGAGTTGTGGGCTTCAATTGGGTATGGGTAGGTTTGATTTGGAAAGGTGTAGAACTCACTCTCTCTCCTCAAATTCTCACTCTGTCCAACCGCCTCTTCATAAATTGGAATTTTTGGAGCTAGTTGGAAACTAGCTACCGGTTCACTAGGTTGCATAAGGGCGGCCATAGATGCATCCACATTCCTCATCATTTTGTTTGTTGCTAAAATATAAGCTTCCAACGACTGTTCCAAACTAGACATGGGTTGTGACGGGGTTTCGGTAAAAGATTCGAAATTGTTTGGATACGTGAAACTCCCAAATGGCTGTGTAGAAGCAATGTCTAGGGAAGGTGCGGAAGTCGGGTAGGACTGGTAGGAATTGGATGGTTGGACAGGAGTAGGATCAACAGTTGTATAAAAAGGTGAATGGACTAGTTGATCCCTATAACTGGATGTGTGGAGAGGAGTGAAAGATCGGCTACGAGATTGTGCAATATGCTCAGCAATAGACATCGGTTTAGGAGTTACAACAGGACTCGAAAAAGTGGTATCAACGTACGAAGGTGGTGAAGGTTGACATGGTTGATACAAATTTGATTGCAACATCGAACTGTTTCTCCTAGATGATTCTATTTGATCATTCAAAGAAATTTTGGGCATGGAGGGATCGTCCTTAAATCGACCGAAACAATTGACGTACGAGGCAAAGTTAGGTTCATGATACCAAAGTTCGGCAAGAGATTTATGAGGTGGGGTACCCATGATGTAAGAAGAAGAAGAGAAAGAAGGTTGGTGGTGCAAGGAGTTCTTAGCGACAAAATATGCAAGTTTTTATAAAAAAAAAATTCCTTTTTCCTTTTTTTTTTGTAACTTTTTGCAAAAAAGTTTTTTGATAAAGGGCTTAAACACACTTTCAATCAACCAAGAATGCACAATCAGGCCTAGATCTAGGGTCACCTAGGTCAGCTAGATAGCTCCTAACTATTCCAAAGGGTTAGAAATAGGACCTCAAACCGCCTCTTCACCGCCAATTGCGGCCAGGTAAGTGCCAGGTGAGTGGGAGGCTCCCCACTACAAGTAGTGGTCCTAATTAAATAACCACTCGCCTTAGACACACTTGCTTAGACACCGCAAAGTCAGGTTAGGAACAACGGCTGATGCCTACCACTAGTCCTTTGTCCTATTGAGCGCGAAGTCCTTAGGGCTGAGTCTAGTATGTTTTAATTAAATATGGTCAATGCAAAATTCCTTATGTGATTTCTGAGGTCCTGGGAAGGGTAATGAAATCCCCACCAAATCTGGATTGGTTTCGAGCCCCTTAAAGTCCGATTAAAAATATGCAAAACAGTAAAAATCACTTGCAATCAATTTTTATTTTTAGCGTGGCGCAAAGAATCCTGCACAAGATCAATTATTTGGAAGGGGAAAGATTTTTTTAAGCGCAAAGAATCCTGCAGGAGATTTTAGAGAAGATATGTTTTAGGTTGCAGAGAAGAGAGAAAGGGAGATTACAGTGCAACTTTAACTTGCTGACGTCACCACGGTGCCGCTCTTCCGTGGCCAAAGCGCGCCTCCTACCGCGGTTCCGCGGTCTTCTAGCCTGCACGGTTTCCGGAAAAAAATTTGAGATGATGATGTCATCTAACCACCGCCCTTCCGCGGTCAGAACGAAGTAATGCGGCGGATCCGCGGTGAATAAAGAGGCTCAGTTCCCAAAAAAATTGTACTCCTCTGGTTTGACTTTTCTCCTCTGTTCAGAACTGCCATTTTTTTGTTTTGATCTCTGGGTTTTTCTAGATCCGATCTTCTTTTGTAAATCCTGCAAAATTCAAACAAAAATACCCTTCACAAAATACAAAATAATAAATTTTTATATTATTTTTTAATTTTCAGTTTTTATGATTTTTTAATTTAGATTAACCCGAAATTGCAAAAAGAAAATAACACGCCATCCCCGGCAACGGCGCCATTTGATTCGTATGTCAAAAATATTTCTAAAGTGCAATCAAGAATGGCGTCGCTTGGTAGCTAGCCGGTGGTTACGGGTCGGTCCACAGAGATTTTGTGAATTTCCTAATTGTTCTTACGAGTTAATTCCGATTTGGGTCGGATTGATTAAATCTAAAAACTAAATTAATCTAGATCTAAGTCTTGCTAGGGTTAGGTTTAGGTTAAGTTTGGAAAGTCAATAAATCTCACCACTTTCTATACCCATATTAAGATCTATGAGGAGTTATGGTAATTATTAATAAAGGGGATTAGAACCATTTGGAAAGATGTTTCTTCCTCTAGGTTCTTGTCCTTCCTTTATCAATCCTTAACCTAACCTCCATGGAAAACACGCTCAACCGGGCCTTTATACTACGGTATCACCGCTACCTCGAGGGATAGGGTGTCGTAGGGAGCGGTGTGTCCATGTATGCATGGAGTCCTATTAATTATATGTAATGGGCAAGAGAGGGGCGAGAGATCTTCATCTCTTAAATCTTCCCCAAACCTAACCCTAATAAGCGATGAGACTACTCACTCATTAGGGAATTGAAGAACAGATCTAAACTATTTATCTAGGGCAAGGAATTAAAGATCTAACTAGGGCAGATAATAAATTTAACTTAGGGCAATGAATTAAATCTAAACTAAGGCAAGAATAGAAATTACCTATGGCAGAAAATAAATTAAGAACTTACAAATTGATGCTCTCTAAAAAGAATTCTGAATTTTATTAATGAAAGGAGACATGAACTAATACAAGAATTTGGGTCTCTATTTATAGGACATAGAAAACCCTTGGTTTACAATTGCCGCATGTTTGCTTTTACAAAAATACCCCTAGGAAGACTAGTCAGCGCCGCCTCGAATTTTGGTAAAATTTTTACCAACTCCGTGCATGACACGGCCGCGGAACCGCGGCCGTAGCCATGGTTTGGCCGCAGTTCCGCGGCCAAAAGGGAAGCTTAGGTCATCAACTTTCTGCTGCTGGCTCTGGTCATGTTGGTCTTCCTACTTCTTTAGTACTTTTTCTCAAGTTGGCTTCTAGGTTTCTTCCAGATCTCCCAGTGAATAATTGTAGTGGACTGTTGCTGTTGCTTCGTGTTGAAGTCTTGAACCTTGCGCTGCTTTGTACTGATCTTCGTGTAGGCTTGATCAAGATTCTCTGTTTGTTGGTCAAAGTCTCACTTTTGTATCGTCTTTTGTCTTTTTCACTGTTTTCGTTCCAAGAACCTGCAACCTGTAACTATGTAGCAGACATGGGTCAAAAGCACCTGTTTATTCGTAAAATGCATAAGAATGGGGAATGTAATAATGCAATATTTTGATATGAACAGTACTTAAGTACTCTTTACCTCGATCTGATCGAAGTATCTTGATTCTCATTCATGTTTGGTTTTCTACTTCCAGTTTGTACTCCTTTAATTTCTCGAAAGCTTCAGAATTAAGCTTTATCAAAAACACATGACCGAATCTTGAGAAATCATCAGTAGAAGTTATGAACTAAGAAAAACCTCCTCTTGCATGTGTAGACATTGGCCTACATACATAACTATGTATGAGGCCTAGGAACTCAGTAGCTCTTTCTCCGTGTCCAGTAAACATAGTTTTGATCATTTTATCTTTGATACATGACTGGCAAGTTGCATAAGATTTATACTCAAAAGAATTTAAATATCCATCATTATGAAGCCTGTTTAGTCTTGTTTCATTAATATGACCAAGTCTACAATACCAAATAAAAGCTTCATTTATATCTGAAAATTTTCTTTTACTTGTATGTTGAATGTTGAAAACTGTGTGTTGATTAAGGACGTATGCCCCATTATTTAGTGTACCACAACCAATCAACTCTTGATTAAGTGTAATGTTCATAACATTGTGTTGCACAGCAAAATGATATCCTTCGTTGTCTAATAAAAACACGGATATAATATTACAAAGCATACTTGGCACAAAATAACATGGGTTCAAAATCAATATACAAGCCGACGGCAACCCTAGGTGATACTCTCCCACTGAAACTGCATTTACATTGGAACCATTTCCAACCTGAAGAGTATGATCACCTGTCTTCAAAACTCTGCTATTTCTCAACGCCTGCACAGAATTCCAAATATGAGAACCCGAACCGGTATCTAATACCCAGAAAGCAGAGTTAATAGAAAAACAGTTTTCAATTACGTACACACCTGAAGCTGAAGCATCACCATGCTTCTTCTTGAGTTCAAGGTACTCAGTACAGTTCCGCTTCCAGTATCCCGTCTTCTTGCAGTGAAAACATTCTCCTTTCCCCAATTCCCCAATCTTGGACTTGTCTTTCCCCTTAACCTTTTTGACTCCACCCTTAGGTTTGGTGGGTTTCTTCTTCATCTTTCCCTTGACCTTAGCCTTCGGGCGAGAGGAGGAAGATAGCCCAACACCCAAAACGGGAGTCTTTACTGACTTCAGCGTGCTCCCTGCACTCCTTAACATATTAAGGAGTTCAGGTAGTTCCTTCTCCATGTTGTGCATGTTGAAGTTAACTATAAATTAAGCAAAGGTGGAGGGGAGAGACTGCAGAATAATATCCGTATATTGCTCATTGTCCATTGTCCACCCAAGGTCCTCAAGCTCATCTAAGAGAGCTATCATATTCAGAACATGGTCTCCTACTGGTGTGCCATAGGCCATTCGCATCTGAAACAGCTTTCTGGATGCTTCGTATCGTAATACGCGAGATTGCTCTCTATACAACTCTTTTTTATGGAGGAATATGGCTTGTACGTCAATATTCTCGTGCTGCTTCTGATGTGTGTTATCCATCGATGCAAGCGCGAGGCATTTGGACATGGAACAGTCAGCGTCCCATGTCTTGCAGATTTCCTTATCCGTAACTGAAGATTTAGGACCTGGGATGGGCGGGGTTGGAGCCGTGAGGACATATGATACCTTATCATAAGTCAAGACAATGTTGAGATTCCTCAGCCAATCTTTATAATTAGTCCCATTCAGTTTATTTTTATCTAGTAGAATCTTGAGTCCTGTCATTGGTATCTTCAAATAAGAGAGAGAAAAGAATACACTCAGCGAAAGCTCTTGCGAAGATCAGATTGGTTATTATCTTGTCTAATCGATATCTTTCACTGTTTTTATCAAATTTTCTTCAAAACCTTTAAAAAAGAAAACTAGCCGGGATTAATTACATTCTACAATTTCGCTAACCGTTCAGCCAGGCCGGTGCCGGTACTTGAGGGAGGTTCCCCGTGCTTTCGTACGGACCTAATTAAAATAAACCTCGTCTTCCTAGAGGCGTAGCCCCATTTGACACCTTTCTAGACACCTAATGGGTTAGCTAATTGTAAAGTACAAAACTCTCCCGGGAGCAACTTTTGCACACAGTGGGATCGGGATCCTACTATCATATAGAAGGTATGCAATTTCATTGCAAATTTCAACTTTTGAAATTCCCGATATTATTTTTATTCCTAGTACTCATGACCTTAATTATGGTCAACATATCATAAGTACTAGTCAAGTTCTTCCCGTCATTTCGAGATTAACTAGACCCACCCACATGACCCTTAACCAAAGTCAACATAATCATATGAATGTCCTAACTAATCTGCATCATATGCAGTATAGGAAGACATCACTTAGCTACCGTACACTGCGCTTTAACTAAAGTCAAAATACGCAGCACGAATACTAAGTACTCTGCTTCCTAAAATGACGGAGGGCTACGGATAGTTTTAAAGAAAACTTTTAACGCTTTGAACTTGATATTGTTGTAGAATCCAATGGGTTTAAAAGGAGTGGCTCAAGCTCCGCATTTTGAAACTTGCTTTTTCATAAAAGGCCGAGTGTGTTTCAAATCCGATTCTACAACATCTTTTTAGGTTCATTTTTGTTTACATTAATCTCATTAATGTAGTCCCATCATTTAAGTCCTAAAGCCATCACAGAAAGAAACGAAAATATAACGTATGCTTATGTCACTTGCATTCGTCACTGTGTCCCGTTATGCACCGTTAGGTTACTTAACTAACGGCATACTGGGACGGGGCTAGCACGAGTGCAAAACATAAGCAACGTCTATTATATATCATATATATAATATTGCATTCGTCTCAGATATATATTAAATGACCACATCACATAATAAAAGCAGCAGAAGTACATTTAATATAGGATATCTAGGAGGTCCGTATTTTGTATTTAGCCATCAATAGAAAATACGGATTCCACGGTCGCGATGAATAGCCAAGCCCACACCCCTAGACCCCTACAAGAGCGGCAATCGACCCTACCAATTCTGGAGTTTAGGAGACCCGGTCTCGACTCCTCGAGATGGCCTCCATTGAACCTTAGAACCCGGTCACATATGCTCCCCTCCTTGGGTCTATCCTAATGCAGAAAAGTAAATAATATACAACACTGGTGACATCATCCTCAACCCGGAAGTGCCCTAAATAAAAGAATATTACATACAATTGAATTTTACATGAATGAAAAGAAAACTCTCATCTCACATAAAACCCTCGGCTATTCAATCACGATAATCCTGCACATCATATCTCAGCAACACATAATATCATATATCATCAACCTAAGTAAGTATGCGTACCGTGATTGTCGTTGATGTATAGCAATGAAACCGGCGATACATTACATACTACATTTACGGTCACAGAGAAATAAAATGAAAAACTACAACAACTGGAATCGTAACTGCCTTTAGACAACACAAACCCGGAATATCACATATCCAAGATTTCATGCCTAACAATGTAAAGCTCGTATTTAGGTCTCACCCATGAATACACCTTTTCAAAACAAGCCGGATAATTCAACAAGATTTCCTATTATTCCCGAGACCGAAATGCTAGATTTACACGCAACAAACAAATTTGTAGAGTCCAATTATTGTATCACATACAAATAAACTAGGCGTAGTTAAAACATTCGATCGAACGATTGAACACCCAAAGACTTCTCAGAAAGCTCAACACTTGACCAGCTTGAAAATTTACCAGAAACTTCAACAAGTACATACGGGCCAGCACAAGAAGGCACAGTCCAAGCCTCACCAACGGTGCCACGGAACTGCCGCAGAATGACCATTCTGGCCGCGGTTCCACGGTCGTATAGTCCAGTTAGGGATTCGTTCTTCTTGTGGGCCCATAAAATACCCTGCATAATTTTCTGAGTATTTTTAAAGTGAAAAAATCCACGTTTTTGAAAAATGTCCAGAGAGCACCCTACGGGCGTCGATTTTCGTTCGTTCGAGGTTTTTAACGTCGTCTAGGTTACTCTAAAGCTCTAGCTTGGCTTAGATACCACTGTTGGGTTTCCTTATCAGCTCATATAGGGTTTGGAAGCATCACACATGAATTTTAAGAGGTGCTAAGAAAATTTAACTAGGAATCGAACTAGAAATATTAAGTAACAACTAATAGTATCACATACAAAAGTTAATCTATCACTAAGTGGAGAGACTACAACCTTTGTAGACCTCCTTGAGTGACTCCATGGATCTCCTAGAGTTTGGAACGGCTCACTTGAACACTTCCGAGTCCACGACGATCCACCGGAAGTCCTTTGCTCAAAGCTTGTTGCTTCACTTGTTCTTTCAAATCCGTGGAGCAAACACCCTACACAAGAGAGCTAGAGATGTGTAGGATGATGAAATGGTTTATGTTCTCACATAAAAACCCTTTCTTTTTTTCCTCACTCTAAACAAATCTCAAAAGAGCTTGAAGAAGGAGGAAGATGAAGATGGCAAAGCTTTTTTGAAGATAATGATAATTCTTATGTTTTACAAATAAAACAAAAGGATATATATATGTGAGACACTCTCACAAAAAACCATGGTTAATATAAATATCTAGATATATTGTGATGAGTTAAAGAACAAAGGAAATTAACCATGGGTTAGTCAATTGTCAAACAAAGAAGAGTGTGGAAGCTATGAGTCATTGGTAAAGAAATGAGTCATTAGTTAATTTCCTTTATCTTTTATCTTAAAACAAAAATCTATATAGTAATATGAACCATGTGAGTTTTGCATTGCCATCTTCAATATATCAACAACCATGATACATATGCATGTATGTATGTGTGTATGCACATCAACATGTACATATACATGCATGCATCCATCAAAAGAAAAGGGTTTAATAAAAGTGAGCTAAAAGTCATTATTAAATCACATTTGATTTAATAAACCGGTCATATCACATATGACCCGACCAATTGTAAACACCCGATTAACATACGGTATCTCGTACATGTATTTAATCGAGCTCCCGCGCATATCTCATATACACACCACATCATTTTGCCTGAGCTAGGAAACTTCTGTGTGGGACTCTAAGACTCGTCATTACGCTGGCAGTAGGTGATGATCACATCAAACACCAACAAGCCGCAAGTGGTCAGCTAAACGTAATGACCACCCGGGTATTGAGCGATCAGAAGAAGAACAAGCGAACCTGTCAAAACTCCCGTCAATCCAACTGGCAACACTTACCGTACAGTCCGGTCTCTTCGTCAGATATGTTGCATATCGAGTCTAGGGATGGAATCGTCGACCCCAATAACTCAATAAGTCATCCCGGTATATGGTCTACAACAGATCGAGAAACTACTGATAACACTTATCAGTAATATCTCAGCAGCCCTGGCCAGGGACTTCCTATTATAGCCAATCGTGCACAGCGCAACATCAACCCCCAATACCGGAAGAGACGAAACCCCTCCTATCGCTCATTGCCTCCATGTGCCTCGGGACTGTACCCAAAATCCACCTGATTGTATGACTCAGTAGAGCCGTTGTAGGGAAGAGATCAAGATACAGTGGGAGCACACACAAGACTCTATGGCGATCTCGGATCTACAGACTAACCTGTACCGGTGTCATCTGAGAACTGCTTTCCGACGTATGATATAATACCATATAGGAGTTCTCGGTGAGTCCGTTCAGTATACCCAGTCTCACTGAGCACCTGTATACAATCTTTGGTGTCAGCATACCAGATGGATATGGGATCATCCATCGCCCTCATATGGAACAAGAATTGTATACGCTAGTCTACACTGGAATATTGATGCCCTGTCTCGATATACCTACGATTAGGAACATTTCAAGGATATGCTTATAAACTACAGGTGTCCCACTAGTATGATCCACATAATAATCCCAGTAGTCAAGCCAATATCCTTAGGGATTTATCAATACGTACCAAATGAGTAAAAAACATGATCAAGTGAACATATAATAAAGAGAAACCAGATAGCATACTATCATGTTGAGCAAGACTGTCCTCTGAATACACACACACACACACACACACACACACACACACATCAGTACATACACTATTATATAATGTCCTCTAGGGCATACATATATCCAACAAAGACAAAATTAGCGGACTAAGTCATTGGTTCCATAAGCTTCTCCAAGCATCATCAACCATGATAATTTTCCACCTAATTTTGATTTACCCTTAATAATTAAAACCCCATATCATCTCAAGTATGGTGTGAGTCTCATACACCCATGTACAATGTATCATCAAGCATGACACATATAAACAAATACAATAATATATATCACATATATATTATATGCATAAGTGAGAAAAAGAAATACTTAAGTGAGCTTAATATTAGTTAATGTATGTTAATATATCAAATATATAATTATACATTAAATTATTAAATCAACACTTGATTTAATAATCCGGCTTTATCACATATAACCGACTATTATAATTTGTATCAACTTATCGAATCAACACTTGGTTCGATAACCCGGCTATATCACATATAACCGTCCGATATCACATATCGCGATATCAGAATACGGTATCACATACGCGTATTAATCTCGGTCCCGCACATATCGCATATGTGCTCCTACTTCATTTCTCCTGAGCCAGGAAGCCTCTGTGTAGGACTCTAAAGACTCGTCAATACACCGGCAATAGGTGATGATTATATTAGTCACCCACAAGCCATCAGCGGAACTAGCTGGACGTAACGTCTACCCGGGTATTGAGCGATCAGAAGATCAACAAGCAAGCCTGCTCATACTCCTGTGAATCCAATAAGTAACACTACCATACAGTCCGGTCTCTTTGTCCGATATGTCGAATATCTAGTCTAGAGGTGGTAAACGTCAGACCCCAGTAACTTGATAAGTCATGTAAATGTGAGGCTCATAATGGGTCGATAAACTATTGATAACACTTACCAAGAAATCTCCGTATCAGCCCTGGCCAGGGACTTCCTGTTATAGCCAATCGAGCACAGCGCAACATCAACCCCCAATACCGGGAGAGACGAAACCCATTCTATCGCTCATTGCCTCCATGTGACTCGGGACTGTACCCAAAAACCACCGTTTTGCACGTTCTCTTGAACGTGGTAAGGTGGAAATCAAAGCACAGTGGGAATCACACAAGACTCTATGACGATCTCGGGTCTACATACTAACCTGTACCAGTGTCACCAGAGAACTGTAATCTGACGTTAGGTATAATACCATCTAGGAGTTCTCGGCGAGTCATGTTCAGTGTACCCAATCTCTACTGAGCACTCGTATACCATATTTGATGTCAAACACCAATGGATATGGGATCATCCATCGCCCATCATATTGGTCAAGAAGCGTATACGATAGTCTACTCTAGAATATCGATGCCCCGTCTCGATACACCCTCGACTAGGAACAGTTAAAGGATGAACTTATGGACTATCCTGGCCTCAATAGTATGATCTCCATCATATTCTTGGTATTCAAGTACACATCCTAAGGACTTTATCAACATGTGAGAGAAAGGCAGTATCACGATACTAGTTTACATGTTAAGATAAAGAGCAACCAGATAGCATACTATCATGTCGAGCAAGAAAGTCCTCCCTATATTTGTCCAAGCATCCATTGTCATATATAATCATGTACAACAATGGCCTCTCGGGCATACATATAACTAACAGAATGAACCAAGTCCTTCATTCTTCCATCAACTTCCTTAGCTTCTTGAGGCATGCTCGAACAAGCTTGACCGCCGGTTGTTCATATCAGATTTTTGCATTTTTATGCCGCCCAATTTTTATCATATTGCTTATCGGTAGGTACTCTTGAGCCGTGTTTGCTAGTCAATTGCAGGATACAGGTTCTCGGCTCTAAACGGTGAAATTCATGGAAAAGCATGACAAATTCCGGATTACTGCCAACCACAGATAAAACACGGGTCTCCGCTCTCTATCCGTATGTTGCCACACACCAGTTTAAGAAGACAAAAGGGCAAATAGATTGTCATCTTCATGCCCAAAGCACAATGGCAACACAAAGTCCAAGAAATCTACGCGGAGCTCAAGAAAATCATGACAAAAGATCCACATCCAATCACCTTTTGATCTACTAAAATTCTGGAAGAAATGTGAAAAGATTATCAGAAACAACATATACCAGACTGAAGGAAAGAGAAAACCAGAGAAGCACACAAAACCCGAGAAGCCAACTCCTCCATATGGCCGCGGATCCGCGGCCAATAGGGGGTCTAGGCCGCGGATCCACGGCCGTACAGGCTCGTCAGATGGAAACTTTTTAGAGGCAGATTGGTCTTTTCATGAAGGGTCAGATTGTTGCCATAGGTTTTCAGTTGCCTGCCTATAAATAGTCCAGAACTTGGCAAAACCAATGGTGCTTAATCTTGTATTTATATTTTAGGTTATATGTTGTTGTTCTTCTTCCTCTTCTCATCTCTTCTCCATTAAAAACTTGTAGTGAGCTTTTGTGAGTGAAGGATGAATAAAGAGTTCTTTTGGTTACCATGCTTGTCTTATTATTAATTATAATTGCTTGTATTTTTCTTTTGCTAATCTAGTTATTGTTATTTGTTGTTTGTTTCTTTCTTGTTCTCTTTTTCTTTATCCTTAAACAACAATGAAGCTTACGCTTGATCCTTGCCGAGGTGAGGTCGCAAATAGCTAGTTGTAATCTTCTAACCTTTTTCTTTCTATCTTCCTCCATTGTTTTATTTTACGTTTTTCTTGTAATGGGTAAGTAGTGTTCATACTTGTTAGGGTAGGATAAGGAAAGTTTGAGAGAAGTAAATCTCTCTCACTCTTTCCTTGCCCAACATCTTAATTCGTACTCCCGTTAATTGAACCACAATCCGCTCCCTACGGTACCCTATCCTACATGATAGCGGTGATTCCTTAGTGAGACCGGTTGTGGTTGAATTAACCGGAGGTTAAGGCTAAGAGCCAAGAAAGGACGGACATGCACCAAAAGGAAGAACTTAAGCGTTGGAAAGCCTAGCTTATACTCGCAAGTTCCTTCCTAGTCATGCTAATCCCCGTTGTTGCCGATTACCGTGACACCGATATTAAGAGTGGCAACAAAAGAAGTGAGCGACTCCTAACTCAAACTAACCTAATCCTAACCCTAACAAGCTCTCTTTACTTATTATTTTAGCACATAGTTAATCTAAAAACAACCCTGTACATTTGGACTTAACTCGTTAAAGCACATAAAAAAGATTCCCATCTCCCTGCGGACGACCCGTACTCAACCGGCTAGCTACAAGCGAAACCATCTTGATTGCGGTAGTTAACTAAGCACGCAAAAATTCTACCAATCAAATGGCGCCGTTGCCGGGGAGACGGTAGTTTATTTCTTTATGTAATTTCGGGTTAACTTGTGAATATAAATATAACCAAAAAACAAAACAAAAAAATATACATTGTAAAAAATATAAAAAATCATCTTGTTATTTTTGATTAGTTTTTTTGCAAGTGTGCAGGATAAAAAGATGGTCGAGTTCAGTGCCAAAGACGTGGGAAGGTAGACCCATATCTCGCGGCTATACCGCGACGGATCAAGACGGAGCCAACGGTCTACTATAAAATTCTGGAGCAGATACAGTAATCAAATCAAGATTCGGGAAATCCAGACGCGAAGAGGACACCCAAAGCAGAACCTACCAGCAAAATGAAGCAACAAAGACTCCTTAAAGCTGCGGAACCGCGGCATAAGCTTGCTTAGGCCGCGGAACCACGGCATAAGCTTCCTTAGGCCGCGGATCTGCGGTTCTTTGAAGGTATCAGGGTTCCAAAATTTTTGTAAGTCTCTCTCTCCTCTCCCCTACTCCTTTGAACTCCACTGAACTGTATTTTCCACAGCATTCTTTGCGCAAATTCTCTTCCCCCTTCCAATAAATTGTTTTTGTGCAGGAAAAAAATAAAAATTGATTGCAGTTGATTGTTACTGCTTTGCATTTATTAATACGAACTTTAAGGGGCTTGAAATCAATCCAGATTGGGTGGGGATTTCATCACCCTTCCCAAGACCCCAGAAATAACAAAAAGCATATGCATTCACCATTGTTTAATTAAAAAATACTAGACTCAGCCTTAAGGACTTCGTGCTCAATAGGACAGAGGACTAGTTACAGGCATCGGCCGTTTATCCAATCCTGACTTTGCTGTGTCTAGGAAAGTGTGTCTAAGGCAAGTGGTTACTTAATTAGGACCACTACTTACGTAGTGGGGAGCCTCCCACTTTCCTGGCACTTACCTGGCCGCAATTGGCGGAGAAGAGGCGGTATGAGGTCCTATTTCTGGCCTTTTGGAACAGTTAGGAGCTGTCTAGCTGACCTAGGTGACCCTAGATCTAGGTGTGATTGTGCATATCTTGTTTGTGATTGCTTAAAGCCCTAAGTCCATACATATTTCTGTAAAGCTCTTTCAAAAAAAAAACGTTTATAAAAACTTGCCCTTTGTCGCCAAAATCCCATTTTTTCACCCACCACCCATCGTATTTCTCCATTGACGTTTTCTTACCCTCACCTTCTCCGTTTTGACTATACTAAACTCGTTTAGTGTATGTCCGCTTGGTCTCGGGACACTAGCGCCCGCCTAGTCCGCGTTACGTTAGTCGCTATAGACTACGCGATCGACACAGACGTCGAAACTCCATCCACGCCTCTTTCACCTTACCTTTGCCGGCCAACTCCAACGTTGACCAGAATTTTGTTCATACATCTTCACCATCACCAACCTCTTCTTCCGCGATGTCAGGATTTAATCCAAAAAACCCTACAACTCCCCCGGGATTGATTCGACCTCCTATGGATGCGAATAACCCATCACCACCGCCTGTCATAGCGCCACAGCGAATCGCGCTCCAGGATCATTTCTATCCCACCCGCTCTGCACTTCCCACCTGTCTTTCCCTTCCACCAGCCAATGGGGATAATTTTGAAATTAAGCCCTACTTCATTAACATGCTTCCAAAATTTCATGGGCTTGAATCTGAAGATGCCTATATCTTCATCAACAAGTTCCAAAATATTTGTGCCATGATGAAAACTACCCAGCTGTCGGACGATGCTATACGGCTACGGGTCATTCCGTTCACTTTGTGCGATCTTGCTGAAAAATGGCTGTATAGCACCGCTTCCCACTCTATAACCAGTTGGGACGAGTTTGTGAAAGCGTTTCTCAAGAAACTCTATCCGAATCATAAAACCGCAAGGATCCGTAACGAAATCAACCAATTCTCTCAGCTTCCTACTGAACCCTTCTGGAAGTGTTTTGACCGGTATAAAGACCTTCTTGTTCAGTGCCCTCACCATGGTATCGAGAAATGGCAACTTTGCCAAACCTTATACGAGGGCCTGAACCCAGCAACCAAGCAGTTATTGGAAACCATTTGTCAGGGCCACGTCCTATCGAAATCTGACGAGGAAGCGTGGCAATTCTTTGACGACCTTGCGGAACAAACGCTTCAATGGGAGAGCACAAGACCATCTTCTTCTTCTTCTTCCTCCACTTCTACTGGTCAGTCTAGGGTAGGAATTCACCAACTCGATGTCTCTATTGCGATGAAAGCTGAAATGGCTGCAATAACGAGAAAACTTGAAGCGATAGAGAGCAAATTTTCATCTCCTGCTCCTGCCCTGTTCTTCCCCTTCGTACCATTTGTGCTTGTTGTTCCGATCCTTCTCACTTAACTGAAGAGTGTCCTTACAATCCACCATCTCAAGGATAGGATCAGGTTAATGCTGTATTTCAACAAAGACAGAGATATGATCCATACTCTTCCACCTACTATCCCGGTTGGAGGAACCACCCCAATTTCGCCTGGAATCAGAATCAGAATCAATTCCATGGCAACAATTTCCAAAGGCCCCCTCCGCCGCAACAACAAACTCAACATCAGTTTCAGCAGCCCTTCCAACCCCAACCTTTTCAAAATCAGACGAACAACTTTGCACCCAACAATTCTTTTCCTCAAAACAAGTTTGTTCCGTCAAACAATGATAAGGTTTCCTCGCTAGAACGAAGTCTGGAGGCGTTCGTTACACAATCGACACAATCCACCGCAAACATCCAGTCTTCCATTCAGTCGTTGGTGCAACACACTGCTGCACACGGGCAAAGCATCAAGACCATCGAAGCCCAGATAGCACAACTGAATGCGGCCTTAAGCGAGCGAGAGAAGGGGAAGCTTCCATCTCAACCACTCCCAAATACCGGTCACCCACATAATGTACATGTTGCTTGATCAGTCGAAAATATTGTATCTTTTAACCGGCAATTTCCCTATCATTTGCATTCATTTAGAAGTGTACGGCATTCATATTTCACATATTAGCAAATCTGTTGCAAAATATTAGATTACATGTGTTAGAACATAAAACCGGCATTTCTAGGGAAATTGACTGCATTTCATAGCATGGCATCATTTCTATATATCGCAACCCGTGTTTCGAAGTCCGTGCAGGAAAATCAGAAGCTTGCTCAAATCTACACTGCTAAAAAGATACGCCAACTCAAGGATTTGGAATCTGGTATTGATGTAGAGGGCATTCAGGAATTCAATATATCACAAAAGACACCTGAAGACGTAAAAAGCCAACACAAGAGAGATGAAGCTATAAGGCCACCAAATGGCCGCAGTTCCGCGGCCTAAGCCAGCAATTGCCGCGGAACCACGGCAGTTATGCCACGCCAGCCCTAAAATTTTGGTGCAAAATGCTTCTCTCAGGGCCCACACTTCAGCAAGACATGTCAAATTCCAGAAGACCCCAGAACCTTCTGCCAGATCAGCAAACCCTTGGATCTACACTAAACTAGCCTATCATTCTAGAAACTTCTCCCTAAACCCTAGCTTAAACCCTAAGCTAAGCCTAACTAACTACTTCTAGAAGTCTTTCAACAAACTTTTGGAGGGAACTTCTATTTCAAACTCAAGGCCTAGGGTTTGGGAAATCTATAAATAGGACCATAGGCTCACTTGTAAAAGGGGATTGATTGAATTGATCCATTCATTGATTCATTCATTGTTGTTTAGCAGAAACCCTAGTTCTTCTTCTACCCAACAACAACCACCTCCAAACCCTAACCCTAATCCAATCCACAAATACCCACTTCAAGATTCATGGAGTTCAAGCCAAGCAAGTCTTCTACAACCCTTTAGAAGCAAAGCCGGACTTCATCGGAGCACGAGGTTGAAGCGATCCAAGACTCAAGAAGCCGAGCGATGCAAGATTCAACGAGCAATGTTCCTTCCTCTTGTAATTCTTGAGAGTTGTAACTTCCTGTTGATATAATAAAGGTGAAGATTCCTTAAACTTGTGTACATTTTAATTCTAGCATCATGATTTCACTTCAATTCTTGAATGCATTCTTTGTGATGATGTGTGAATAAACTCCGCTCGTAGAGGAGTCGAGATGATCGTAGAATGATGATGTTGATAAATCTTTAAACGTTTTCTTAAGTCCTATAGCGATTGTAAATTCTTGAAAATAGAATGATCGATGATCTAGATCGATGTGAAATGGGTTCTTGATTCTTTCGCACGATCTAGAGAATCAACGATCGATCATTGGATTTTCAAGAAGCTATCTAGTGAATGCGATTCATCGAAAGGACAAAGGATAGGACGAAGAACCCTAATTCTTCGCAAGATCCTTAAACCTCGATCAATCGACATCGTGTTAGCATCAATTCGCTAATGGATAAGAAACATTGATTTCTAATCTTCATCACATCTACAATCTAATCGATTCCTACGAGCATTTTACTTCAAATCTTGAAGCCCTTAAGTGATTGGAATTCAAAGAAACTCGATTCTTGATGTTTATCATTTTCTTGATTCTTGATTAGAATAGTGACACTTGAAACATTTGATAAATCTTGAATCATGTTTTCTTCTCTTTTCAATTAACTTTTCAATTCAAACAGATAAAAATACAAACGAATCGCACAATCCCTGTGGACAATCCGCACTCACTTACAATCTACAACTGACACCGTAATTGATTGCGGTCAAATATAATTCTTTGATTGTGAATTTTATTCAATTTTCTAAATACCGACACAAAGAAACTTATTCGTTTTATTCGATTTACACAGTCTTGAATTTTACGAATCAATCATTGCTCTTGAACAAAAGAATCATAATGTGAGTGCCGTGACAACACTGAGATCGGGAAGGATGCTGCACAACAACATCGGCACAACAATTGGGGATAATGACACCCCGGCCGCCGCTTCTTCTCCTTCCTCATCCTCTGAGCCTATTCTTCATTCTTCAAAAGGCTCTTCTTCTTCTTCTTCTTCTGCTCTGAACGGACCAACTTCTCACTCCACAAAAACACCAGCTCTGGGATCCGTTCCAACTCCACAATCTCCTCCACAAGCATTGGATTCAACCAATTTTAAAAACGTTCCATTTCCAATCCGGTTGAAGTCCAATAAACAAAATCCACAAATGGAGAAGATTCTGGAGTTGTTTAAGTAGGTTAACATCAACATTCCCCTTTTAGATGCTGTCCAACAAGTCCCGTCCTACGCGAAAATCTTAAAGGACTTGTGCACGAAAAAGAGAAAGTCTCAGGTACCCAAGAAAGTTTTCTTAGCTAGTGCTGTGAGTGATGCTCTTACCCAATCTTTACCTAAAAAACGGAAGGACCCTGGCTGTCCTACGGTTTCTGTTACAAATGGGATAAGAACATCAACCGCGCACTATTAGATCTTGGTGCCAGTGTTAACCTGCTTCCGTACTCAGTAAATGAGCAACTAGGTGTAGGAGAGCTGAAACCCATACACTGCACTCTCCAAATGGCCGACCGATCGATCACCCATCCTAGGGGTGAGCTAGAGGATGTGTTAATCAAGGTTGGGGACTTCATATTCCCCGTTGACTTCATTGTTTTAGACACACAGCCTGTAGCTAAACCCCGGAATCAAATTCCGGTGATACTCGGCGGCCCATTCCTTGTAACGTCAAATGCTGTGATCAATTGTTGCAATGGTTCGATGAACCTATCTTTTGAAAACATGACAATTGAACTCAACATTTTTAGGTTACGGAATCAGTCCACCGAACCTAATGCTCATATACTAGACATTTGCTCAATCCAGGAGATCACCTCAGAAGAGTGTGAATTCGAGGAGTTTTTGTTCGATCACGATAACCTTAACGCCACTAGTGCGTTCCTCTTCGAACTTGCTGCTGTTTCTACGCCCGACAATGACTACGAGTGTTTCACTTTCTCGAACGATCTTAGCCACTCACCACCCGAGTTTGAATCCTTCGAATTTCCGGATGAGTAACCTGAACCATCCAACTCGGTCGCTTACACTCGTTTTGAACCTTTGCTGGAATCCTTTGAGTTCGAGACCGTTTCGCCAATCTTACATTCAATCGTTTCACCTCCAACGCTAGAACTCAAGCCTTTGCTGTCTCGCCTTAAGTACGCTTACTTGGGTGAGAACGAGACCCTCCCTGTTATCATCTCGGCTTCTCTAGCTCCAGAGCAAGAGAAAGCCCTTCTTGCGGTCTTGCACAGCAATAGGCAAGCTTTTGGCTGGTCTATGGCGGACATCAAGGGGATTAGTCCCCTGATCGTTGAACATCACATTCATCTGATGAATGATGCCAAACCAGCCAGGGATCCACAAAGGCGACTCAACCCAGTCATGAAAGAGGCTGTGAAAAAGGAAATCGTAAAGTGTCTGGATAGTGGTATCATTTACCCTATCTTTGATAGCCAGTGGGTTAGCCCCATGCACGTTGTCCCCAAGAAATCAGGTATAACGGTCATCACTAACGAGGCGAACGAGTTAATCCCTACTCGCACCCAAACTGGGTGGCGAGTATGCAGCGATTACAGAAAACTCAATGCCGCAACGCGGAAGGACCACTTTCCGCTACCTTTCATTGACCAAATGCTTGAACGATTGGCCGGACATGAGTACTACTGCTTTCTTGATGGCAACTCCGGCTATAATCAAATTCCCATCATCGAAAAAGACCAGGACAAGACCACATTCACTTGTCCTTTCGGCACGTTTGCATATCGTCGCATGCCCTCTGGGTTATGCAATGCGCCCGCTACCTTCCAGCGGTGTATGATGGGAATCTTCTCAGACATGGTGGAAAAATACCTGGAGATCTTCATGGACGATTTCTCCATCTTCGGCGATTCCTTCAATGAGTGTTTGCTGCATGTCGACGCTGTCCTTACCCGATGTAAGGACAAGAACCTCACTTTGAATTGGGAGAAATGCCACTTCATGGTGCGCGAAGGTATTGTCTTAGGACATATCATTTCGCAAAATGGCATAGAGGTTGATAAAGCGATGATTGAGGTCATTTCCAATCTCCCTCCTCCCAGATGCGTCAGAAACATCCGAGCCTTCCTTGGCCATGCCGGTTTCTATAGACGGTTCATCAAGGACTTTAACAAGATTGCTAGGCCCTTGACTCTTCTACTGGCCAAGGACACGCCATTCGACTTCAACTCAAGCTGTGTGACCGCGTTCGAGTCATTAAAAAGCTCACTCACTTCTGCTCCCGTTCTTTCTTCACCTGACTGGACGCACCCATTTGAGATTATGTGCGATGCATCCGACTTTACCATTGGTGCTGTCCTTGGAGAACACATCAACAAGATGCCACACGTGATCTATTATCCTAGCCGAACCCTGAACGACGCCCAACTGAATTATACAACAACTGAGAAGGAATTCTTGGCTGTTGTATTTACTTTAGAAAAGTTCAGGCCCAACCTCATCGGCTCTCCAGTCATTGTCTACACAGACCATTCTGCTCTGCGCCATCTTTTTGCGATGAAAGATGCAAAATCCCGGCTAATACGTTGGATCCTCTTGCTTTAAGAATTTGACCTTGTCATCAAGGACAAAAGAGTTTGTGAAAACGTAGTCGCCGACCATCTCTCACGACTTCCTTCTTCGCCTTCGCTTCAAATTCCAATCAACGACGTTTTCCCGGATGAACAGCTCTTGACCGTATCTTGCGAACCCTGGTTCGCAGATATTGTGAACTATTTGGCCACAGGATTACTACCGACTGAATGGTCAAGTCAGGACAGACTTCGCTTCTTATCCCAAGTAAAACACTTTTACTGGGACGATCCCTATCTGTTCAAGTACTGTCCCGACCAGATTATTCGTCGGTGTATCCCTGACGATGAATTCAAGAGTGTGCTGTCATTTTGCCACGACCAAGCATGTGGCGGGCATTTTGGCCCCAGAAAGACAGCTGAGAAGATCTTTCAATGTGGTTTCTACTGGCCACAACTCTTCAAAGACGCTCATGACTATTGCAAGACTTGCTCCCGGTGCCAACACTTGGGCAGGATATCCCAGAAGAACGAGATGCCGCTCCAACCAATCTTGGTTGTGGAGATTTTCGATGTTTGGGGGATAGATTTCATGGGGCCGTTTCCCAGCTCTTTCGGGAACTTGTACATCGTTCTCGCTGTTGATTACGCCTCTAAGTGGGTCGAGGCTGTGCCCAGCCGGACTAACGACAACAAGGTTGTCGTTAGGTTTCTTAAAGAAAACATTTTCTCCCGTTTTGGGCACCCCCGTGCGATCATTAGCGACAATGGAACTCATTTCTGCAATAAGACTTTCGAAGCCATGATGCGGAAATATTCCATTAATCATAAGCTACCTACACCCTACCACCCCCAAACCTGTGGGCAGGCTGAAGTTTCAAATCGGCAAATCAAGCAGATACTGGAGAAGACGGTTTCCAAGAACCGTAAGGATTGGTCGTTGAAACTCACTGATGCCCTTTGGGCATTTCGAACCGCTTATAAGACCGATCTTAGCATGTCTCCCTATCGGCTTGTGTACGGAAAGGCTTGCCACCTCCCTGTCAAAATAGAGCATCGCGCATTTTGGGCGATAAAGGAGCTGAATCTGTCTCTCGAAGATGCGGGTAGCCATCGGAAGCTGCAGTTGAACGAATTGAGCGAGCTTCGGGATGAGGCTTACGAAAACGCAGTTGCCGTTAAAAACCGAACGAAGGTGTTTCAGGATAAACACCTTTTGCGCAAAACTTTCGTACCTGGTCAACAGGTACTGCTTTACGACACCCGGCTACACTTCCATCCAGGAAAGCTCGGATCTCGCTGGAAAGGGCCGTATTTTCTGCGGAATGTGTATCCGCATGGCGCTGTGGATTTGGAGAATCCAAAGGACGGTTCATTTTTCAAAGTAAACGGACACCGACTTAAGCCGTACCTTAGCGCCGAACCAACAGAGGAGCTCCTGGTCTTACAGGAGCTTGTTTACCCTGCATAATCTTCCTCTGCCTACCACCAAACTTCGGTTATCCAGCCAAGAACAGTGGACACTGTTCCAAATAAGTTTGGGGGTATGTATATACCATTTTGTATATATTTGTGGATATTCTTTTCCATTTTTGCTATTTTTTCTTTTCTTTAAAAAACAAAAACAAAAAAATTGTGTATATCTAACCGACAATTTTGACTCTTCAAATGATCTCTTCATGCAATGACAGTGAGGACACTGTCCAGTTCAAGTTTGGGGGTACGCTCGGTACGCATTTCTAACCTTCGCATTCATATGTATATTTTGTAAGTGCACGGCGGCGCCCCGGCCGTCAATCCGACGCCGGAATGCGGAAGCGGTGAAAAACTTTAATTTTTCTTGAACTTAGCAAACCGGCACCACCGCGCACTAAACACCCGGATCGTAACCATTAACAAGTCTAAGCTAACTAGAAGATGGGTTAGAGATATACCGACGATCCAAGTCCTCCGGTCTTCTCGTCATGGTCCCGATCTCCTGCGGAAAAGTCCCGTCTCCTCCTCGTCGCCGGAAGTGCACCACATCGCCAACTTTGTTTACGGGCTCCCACCTCAATGCCGAGGCAACTCGGGCACGAAGCCGGCTACTCGACGTGCCCAAGATTCGCTGTAGAATGTGTAGTGAGCTATTGTCTCTATTGGGGTTGAAGGAGTTGCCAAATGGTGGAGGAAAAAGGAACTTGGAGAGAGGTGGGGAAAAATGTAGCATGCCAAGAATGAGAATAACATTTTTCCCTTCACCAAAAGAAAAAGACCCCCTTTCCTCATAGTGGCCGGCCATGGTAAGTGGAGAGAAGAGAATGAGAGTGTCTCTAAAAAATGGGAGCCAAAAACTCATATCATACAAGAGAGAGAGAGAGGAATGGTTATGATGCAAAAGGGAATGATCACAACAATAAACCCACACTCAACCAACCTCACCCTTCATCATCATTAACCATCATGCCCATAAAAAGTCAATCCATCATGAGAAGGAGAAGTCAATGATGGTGCACATCATGAAAACCATCATGATGCCAAAAGATGCAAAGAACCCCCTCCACAAATGCCTATTTGCAACAATGCAAATAAACCCTCCTCCACCAATCTTCGGCCAATGAACGGAACAAAGGAAATTGGCCGAAACGGAAAGCAAACTGGCAACTCCAGAAAACTGGTCCCGTAATAAATTACAGGAAAACCCCGATACTGTGCATACACACCCGCATCTGTATTTCGACCGAAATACAAAAGCAATGAGACAAAATCTACACTGTACTATACTAGGATCCGGCTTAAACCAAAGCCGGCTAGTAATATCTGTTCGATCCTGATCCGTGCAATACCGCACGTATCTGATCGAACCCTGCCATATAACCATACGGCCTATAGTACAAACTGTCCGATCCCGATCCGTGCAATACCGCACGTATTTGGTCGGACCTTGCCATATCTCCATACGGCCTCTACAACTTTTCGCCCGAAAGCTGAGTAACTGAATGTGGGGGACTCTAAAGACTCATCAACACCTTGGTTGTGGATTTAACCACTAGCACGTCAGAGGTATAAGCCAATACGTAACGGGCTACCAGGTACTGACCAAAAGGGATGTTTGTGAGCGAACTCAGCCTGACAACCCTACTGAGCCTGTCAGTGACAATATCTGTGCAATCCGGTCCGTTCGTCTATGAGTATCGCATGGCGGGCCTAGGGGGTTGGTAAAAGTCAGACCCCCAAAAGCGGTACAAGTCGTGTCGGAGTGTAGCCCAGAACACCCTGAGATACTACTGGAATACCTACCAGTAAATCTCCTTGCCTTGGCCAAGGACTTCGTGTAATGGCTCTCCTAGACACAGCACGACCTCACCCCCAATACCGGGAGAGACGAACCCCTGAAGATACGCTCACTGCCTCCATGTGGCTCGGGACTGTACCCAACTAAAACCTGTTTGCACGACTCCTTTGAGCCGTGGTAGGGTAGTAATCAAAGTACAGTGGGAACTCACACGAGACAAATGACGATCCCCAGGTCGATGAACTAACCTGCACACATGTCACCAGGGAACTGCTATCTGACGTCTGGTATATGACCAACTAGCATGTTCCCGGCGAGTCCTGTCCGGTGTACTCATAACCCAATGAGCACCTGTATACATCTTAGGTGATCCAACTGACACCAGTGGCTTGTGAGACCGGCCACCGCCCCTCGTCGGGGTCTCGACTGTATACACTAGTCTACTAATGGAGTATCGATGCCCGGTCTCGAAACTCCCACGACTAGGGACCTTTTAAGGATATGCTTGTAGACCCCCAGCTCCCACTTATATGATCGCCCTCATACTGCTGGTGGTCAAGCAAGAATCCTAGGGGCTCTATCAACGTGTAATAGCGACGTGTCAGGTCACCTAAAACAGTAAACGATGATAAAGGTAAACCAGATAGCATACTATCATCTCGAGTAAGACTGTCCTACCGGGATAGGTCCTCCCTCAATCATTACAATCACGTACCTGTGACCTAATAATTGACTCTGAGGGCACTATCTCCAACAATCTCCCACTTGCACTCAAGGCTAATTATTACGATGTCGCATACTCACAGCCCGTGTGATACCGAATATCCAACTCCTCTACTAGTCAGTCTTACAAAGCTCGTTTGCGGAACTATTGCGTTCGAGGAATAGCCTCAGTGAGTGGATCCGCTTAGTTGTTTCTTTCTATGTCTCTCTATATCTCAAGTTCGCGGAGAAAACCATCTCCCGAAAAGAGCAATACCTGTCTCAGAATATGTCTGGATGTCTGATGGGACATAGCTCATAAATGAACTCCAAATCCAAACTTCTTAGACTGTATCGTCAACTGAACTTAATCAGTATCCTGCGCCATGCCTCCCTCAGTATTGCCTTGGACCACCTGTCCAAAATACTGCCCCTCATCAGAAGGAAAACTATAACTCTGACAACCTCCTTGTCGTCCATGTCACCTTGGAAGCCTGGAATGATATCTGTCTCCTGAATGAGGCTGTCGTTATCATATCCCTAGAACATCCACTTATGTTCTAAAACTGCTTCCGACTGTTTCTCCAGGATTGGATTAATGTCAACTTATTGCATCTAGTGCAAGAACAACATCTGGTGTGGTACTTGACATCTCATGATTGACTCAATTGCCTGAGCAAGTGATCTGCCAATCATCCACGTCCCTCTCCCCTTTAGTCTGTAAGACACCTTTAGAGAGGGTGACTCCATTACCTGCAGGTATACTACCGTGCCAGGAGTCGTCCATCCTAAATACTCTTAGAATGCTGTCAAGTACCCTAATTGGGAAACCACCCAAATCTAGATCTAAAACCATAGATCTAGTAACCAGTATGTCTGATATAAAATCCATTTCCTTTGTGGAGAAACAACTGTGTGACGACCAAAGTATAACCGATCGTAGTGTAGGAGTTTCTTTTCCTACTCTGTGTATATCATCCAAATACCAGGATATCACACCCTACTACCTTCTCAACAGATCCATCCCCTATTCTGATGAAGTCAAACCCATGACTGTCACGTCAGAAATAGATGATCTATCTCCGCTACATCTTCTCTTAGTCTATAAATAGACATAAGCAACCTATCCACCAATGCTTCCGCTGCTCCCACTGACTACGACAACCCTCTGGCAGAGTCATATAGACGTACACTTCTAAAACTGGTTTAGAACGACGCTATACTCATCCTCCCGCCGGGTCTCGTAACCTGGAACAACAGCAATGGCAATTGTGGGTAAACAAGAACTTCCCTGTCACCGTCCTTGAGGCTACCGTAGTGCCTCTCGGGTGCCTGAAGTTACCCACCTTATCTGCGGAGTGGCCAATGGAATGTCAATCCAGATTGAAACTTTAGGTTCCTTATCAAATCTTCAGTAATCGCTTGTGGTTCTGGAATCACTTCCAGTTCTACCATACTCCCACTACTGTTTTCTGAAAAAATCCATTTTTAATAAAACTGTGGCGAGTCTAGAACAATATCGCTATTGTTCATCCAGATGGTAGAAAGTCAACCCTCGTCATAGCCTGGGTCAACCCACAAACAGCCATTACAGAAACGTGCCTTGAGTTGTCCAGTGTCTGGTTTTAATCATAAACCGGACAACTCCCCGTACCTTAACATCGTTAAGATATGAACTGTTCTATATCCAATATAGAAACAGAGGCACTGATTTAATTGAACCAGATTCAAATCATGCAGCTGTCCCCAGCGCATGTCAACTAAATGGAAGGAGGCCGATCAGCGTTACTCAACTTAGGAATACTTCCAATTATGAGTAACCTGAAAGAGAAGCAAGATCTCTTTATCATTACTATCAACTGAATACCACACACAAGTATCTACATCTTCGATCTCTTTGAAGAATCCCGATACTTGCTATACCTGGTTCTCTACTCTATTCAAATACCTATAACTTCTCCAAATTCGGACCCTGTGTTTCCACGAAAGACCTGTCTAAAAACTAGAGAAGTCATAAGTAAACCGAATATAGTATGAGGACCAAGCCTTCTGTCCTGATGGACCCTGGACAACATACAATCCTTTGTATAAGTCCCTTGAGTCTGATAACTCATTCACTGTGTGTCGTAGGTTGAAAACTGTACTTATGGTTAAGAAGAATTACACCGCTGTTTAATGCTCCTTACCTAACCATCCACTGATATAGGTAAATGTCGTAGACATAATTTCAGAAAGGTATATCTCACTCTATGAAAATTGACGTACAGATATATCAATTTGAAATTGGTGCATAACAGCGGATATTCAAAACCAAATATTTGCCGACCGGCAAACAGCCCAGGTGATTTCCTCAAATATCACTGATTACAACGAATCCCGATATAATGAGGATAATCACCCAATTCCCAATAACTTACTCCCACTCATCATCTGTAAAACCATACAGATGTGAGAATCGTACCTGGTAAATACATACCCTGGAGTAAGTATCTAATCGGGAAATCAGTTTTCCTTTAACATTACACAGTGAAACTGAAACATTGAAATGTTCCGATGGGGTATTCTGGTATTCCTAGTAATGCTTCTTCCAGATTCACGACTGTAACCGTATAGTTCTTTGCCACCTCTCCAAATCCCTTCATATGTCTTTAGTCTTTACCTTCTGCACACCCTTTTAGGCCAAATGGTTTTCTTCCTTCCCTACCGTTCGGCACCAGCCTATGGTTTAGAAGAAGACTATCCAATAAGCATAATGGGTGTACTGTCCCAATCCTAGGAACACTCGCAATGAGAGAGGGTGAAGATAAAAGACAACCGAATAAACCTTATTCCTATTTCTCCTGAACCAGAATCCATCCCCGAACTGGAACCAGTTCCATTCGAGTTCGTATATAACCATACGATGGAGTATCCAAATAAACTGTGGATCTTCGTAGTGATACGGAGTGTCCTGGAGAAATACAAAGGTGATGTGGGAGTGGTAACGAAATATTTGGTTTGGTCGTGAATATCTGTTGCAATTTACTTTGCCCTCTTACTAATCCCTTGCTTTGTCTGAACTTAATACCTTCTGCACACCATCGTTATGCTAATTGGTTTTCTTCATTCCCTACCGGTCGGCACCAGCCTAAGGTTTGGAAGAAGACAATCCAATTTGCGTAATAGGTGTACTACCCCTAAACCAAGGAGTACTCGTAACCTGAGAGAGGGTAAAAGGAAAAGACAACTGAATAATCCTATCCGTTTTCTCCAGAACCGGAAACCATCCTCGAATAAATTCTTTCGAGTTCGTATCTAACCATACGATGGTTTTGTCCAATGGAAGTGGACGTTCGTAGTAATACGGGGTGTCCTGGAGAAAAGGGTAAAAGTAGGAGTGGCAATGAGGTTTGCAACTCTGACAATCCAAAAGCCAGTGTTAAGAAGGTTCGGTCAACTTGGTCACTGAGTCAAAGTCTTAGGGTCGGGTCAATGGTCGCTGCCAGAGAGAGAGAAAAGAAAACACTCAGCGTGCACTCTAACCTAGATCAGAATGGTCACCAATTTATCTAATCTGGAAACCTCCCACTGTACCTCAAATTCTTCTCCAAACCTGAAAGAAGAATTAGTCGGGGTTACCCGAGGAGTAAACTAACTCATCAGTGGGAATCGGGATCCAACTATCATCGCATGACAACGTGACGGAATCCGCTCACGGTATCATACTCCAGAAGGTATGCGCATATCTGGCAAGTTTCAGTTCTTTTGAAACTCCCGATGTGATTTCTGCCCCATGCTCTTATGACCTTGGCGAAGGTCAACAAATCATAAGTCACATGTCAAGTTCTACCCGTCATTATCCAGGTTAATTTGAATCCACCCGTACAAGCCCTTGACGAAGGTCAACAAGGCTATACGACTGTCCCAAACCAACGCATCTATCTATGCAGCAGAAAGGTAACAAGCAGCTACCATACACTATGCCTTGACGAAGGTCAACAAACACAGCATGAATACTACGTGCTACCCGTCTGAAACGACGGAGGGCTACGAATGGTTTCTGGCGAAAACCTTTAACGTAAAGAACTTGATATCGTTGAAGGAACTGATAGCTTTTAAAAATATAGTGACGAAAACCGTTGCTAAAGAGGTCACTCCCGGTGAAGGGATCTCGGCTCTTTCCCCGTAGAATGGGGTGCAGGATATTCTAACTGAATACCACGGTGCAAAGCAAAAGTAGTCGGCTATAGTGAAGTTAATGCCCTGACGCAAACTTCTGTCCAAGGGGTCACTCCCGGTGAAGGGATCTCGGCCCTTGCCTCGTCGACTGAGGAGCAGGATATTCCAAATGAATACCACGATGCAAAACAAAAGTGAACGTCCTTGCAATAACAGCTTTTTGAAAAAGTGTTCCAACAACATCAGATTAGGTTTGTTTTTAACTTGCATTGATCCGAATCAATGCTGTCCCATCAATTGATCACACCAAAAAGAACGAAAATATACTGATGTACGTATATGCCATCCGCATTCGCCACTGGGTCCCGTCATTACCCGTTAGGTTAGCTTACTAACGACAGAGCGGGGACTGGACTAGCGCGGATGCAAAACATATACGACATCTACTAATATATATACCAATATATAGTATTTCGCTCAAGGCGTGAATAAAATGCAACATCACAGAAATGTACAGCATCACAGAAACAATACAGATATCTGGGATCCCCGGGTTTCACAGAGCCGCTGAAACCCGACGTTCCCCTGGTCGTGTGGATAGCCTGTGCAATGAAATCCTAGACCCCTACGGGCGCGGCAAGTCACCCGCCAAAACCTGAAGCGAGGCAGCCCCCTTCAGCACCGTGAATGGACCACCCAGCACTTCACGGAATCCGGTAACTTGGGCACCCCTCCTGGGTCAACCTGTACCCCCTACGAGTGGGGCGAATAGCCCACCAATCCTAGAGTGAAGCCCCCTCCGTCTCAATGCCATGAGATGCGGGCTTGTTGCCCTCCAGAACCCGGCTATCCGTGCACCCCTCCGCGAGGCAATCCTAGTACAGAAAGTAAAATATACATACACCGGGTACATCGACCGCAACCAGGTCGTGCCCCAAAATAATAATACAAACAGGCAGTGACGGCAGTCCACATGTCGGACGCTCGCCCCGCAATATCAAATGTACATAATACAACAAAACTGTACTAGCATTGCATCCAGGCTATCCCCACGACCGATCCGCAACATCACAGCAAAAACAAAACATCAACGTGAAAGTCACGTTCGCAAATCCGTCTAACCGGGCTATAGCAGTTAGACCGGATTTACCGATCTAGTGACATTCACGGTCGCAGATATAATGTAAATACTGTGAAAAATGTGTTTAAAATATCCGATCGATCAAAAATTAACAAGTGGGCCCCCAATCAAAACTGTAGCACTCACAGAAAACCTGGGCCCAATTTTAATATTCCAAAACCCATATTTTAAGCCCAGAAGGCCTCTGTAAAAAATTGGTGAAGTGATCTCCACAGTGTGCGGCGGAAGGGCGGCGGGAAGGGGGTTTTCGCGGCGGTTCCGCGCTCCCACTGTGGAGTTACTTCGTCGAATTTTTACAGAGCTCTTAGATTTTCCAGTACATCAATATTTTACAACCTGAAAAATTTTTCGAGACCAAAAATTTTCAACAGAAACTGATGCGAACTAAAATGCAGTTTTGGAACATTCGATCGATCGAAACAGAAAAACACATAACACCAAGCTAGACTAAGTTAATGGCGAGGCTCTGATACCACTGTAAGTGCACGGCGGCGCCCCGGCCGTCAATCCGACGCCGGAATGCGGAAGCGGTGAAAAACTTTAATTTTTCTTGAACTTAGCAAACCGACACCACCGCGCACTAAACACCCGGATCGTAACCATTAACAAGTCTAAGCTAACTAGAAGATGGGTTAGAGATATACCGACGATCCAAGTCCTCCGGTTTTCTCGTCATGGTCCCGATCTCCTGCGGAAAAGTCCCGTCTCCTCCTCGTCGCCGGAAGTGCACCACATCGCCAACTTTGTTTACGGGCTCCCACCTCAATGCCGAGGCAACTCGGGCACGAAGCCGGCTACTCGACGTGCCCAAGATTCGCTGTAGAATGTGTAGTGAGCTATTGTCTCTATTGGGGTTGAAGGAGTTGCCAAATGGTGGAGGAAAAAGGAACTTGGAGAGAGGTGGGGAAAAATGTAGCATGCCAAGAATGAGAATAACATTTTTCCTTTCACCAAAAGAAAAAGACCCCCTTTCCTCATAGTGGCCGGCCATGGTAAGTGGAGAGAAGAGAATGAGAGTGTCTCTAAAAAATGGGAGCCAAAAACTCATATCATACAAGAGAGAGAGAGAGGAATGGTTATGATGCAAAAGGGAATGATCACAACAATAAACCCACACTCAACCAACCTCACCCTTCATCATCATTAACCATCATGCCCACAAAAAGTCAATCCATCATGAGAAGGAGAAGTCAATGATGGTGCACATCATGAAAACCATCATGATGCCAAAAGATGCAAAGAACCCCCTCCACAAATGCCTATTTGCAACAATGCAAATAAACCCTCCTCCACCAATCTTCGGCCAATGAACGGAACAAAGGAAATTGGCCGAAACGGAAAGCAAACTGGCAACTCCAGAAAACTGGTCCCGTAATAAATTACAGGAAAACCCCGATACTGTGCATACACACCCGCATCTGTATTTCGACCGAAATACAAAAGCAATGAGACAAAATCTACACTGTACTATACTAGGATCCGGCTTAAACCAAAGCCGGCTAGTAATATCTGTTCGATCCTGATCCGTGCAATACCGCACGTATCTGATCGAACCCTGCCATATAACCATACGGCCTATAGTACAAACTGTCCGATCCCGATCCGTGCAATACCGCACGTATTTGGTCGGACCTTGCCATATCTCCATACGGCCTCTACAACTTTTCGCCCGAAAGCTGAGTAACTGAATGTGGGGGACTCTAAAGACTCATCAACACCTTGGTTGTGGATTTAACCACTAGCACGTCAGAGGTATAAGCCAATACGTAACGGGCTACCAGGTACTGACCAAAAGGGATGTCTGTGAGCGAACTCAGCCTGACAACCCTACTGAGCCTGTCAGTGACAATATCCGTGCAATCCGGTCCGTTCGTCTATGAGTATCGCATGGCGGGCCTAGGGGGTTGGTAAAAGTCAGACCCCCAAAAGCGGTACAAGTCGTGTCGGAGTGTAGCCCAGAACACCCTGAGATACTACTGGAATACCTACCAGTAAATCTCCTTGCCTTAGCCAAGGACTTCGTGTAATGGCTCTCCTAGACACAGCACGACCTCACCCCCAATACCGGGAGAGACGAACCCCTGAAGATACGCTCACTGCCTCCATGTGGCTCGGGACTGTACCCAACTAAAACCTGTTTGCACGACTCCTTTGAGCCGTGGTAGGGTAGTAATCAAAGTACAGTGGGAACTCACACGAGACAAATGACGATCCCCAGGTCGATGAACTAACCTGCACACATGTCACCAGGGAACTGCTATCTGACGTCTCGTATATGACCAACTAGCATGTTCCCGGCGAGTCCTGTCCGGTGTACTCATAACCCAATGAGCACCTCTATACATCTTAGGTGATCCAACTGACACCAGTGGCTTGTGAGACCGGCCACCGCCCCTCGTCGGGGTCTCGACTGTATACACTAGTCTACTAATGGAGTATCGATGCTCGGTCTCGAAACTCCCACGACTAGGGACCTTTTAAGGATATGCTTGTAGACCCCCAGCTCCCACTTATATGATCGCCCTCATACTGCTGGTGGTCAAGCAAGAATCCTAGGGGCTCTATCAACGTGTAATAGCGACGTGTCAGGTCACCTAAAACAGTACACGATGATAAAGGTAAACCAGATAGCATACTATCATCTCGAGTAAGACTGTCCTACCGGGATAGGTCCTCCCTCAATCATTACAATCACGTACCTGTGACCTAATAATTGACTCTGAGGGCACTATCTCCAACATATTTTGCATCTGCATATTAAAATCCATAAAACCCATAAAAATCAGAAAATTTTCTAAAAACATAAAAAAAAATTGTTAAGTTAGCTAGTGGGAGAACTCTGATTCAACATTTCGACGGTTTTGTTTGATAAGATAAGAATAACTAAATCTTATTTTTAGATTTTGAAAACCTGAAAGATAACTCTCCTTTGAAGTTAACTATAGCCGATATACGTCTTTACATCACACTACACGTGTCGTGAGTTTTGGAAATTAGATGACAAGTCTTTTATGTCTAAAAACTTTTAAATGGATAAATGATTTTCTGAGGATCAAATAGGTTTGTTCTGAAATAAGTAATATCAAGAATAGTTTATGAAGTAAAGTGAATATGAAGGAATGTTATTGATGCCTTAATTGGAACTAAGTCTGAAAAATAACCCATCTGGAACTTGATTGGAATGATTACATACCAAACCCACTAAACACGTCTTTTATCCAAAAAAAAATAATTGAACTGCCGGTTATATCTCCGTTCGCATTGAATCATCATGATTTTCACGCTAAATTGTCTTTTTTTTTTGGGCCTAGGTAACTTGAGTAATTAAGTCCGCTGGGGTGTCTCTACACCTAATGCCCTAAAGCCAACTGGTTTGGGTGCATTGGCCCAAAGCTCGTTAAGAAGCCTAGAAAGTCCAGATTAAAACAAAGTCAAGCAAGTGTTCCCTCCGAGTTAAAATTCCTAACGGTTCTTTGTGTGAGAATAATCTTGACAAAAGACAGGTTTTTATAAAAAATATTTCTAGCGGAGACATGAAGGTTTTATTCTATGATAAAGACTATTGCACGTTCATAGAGGTGTGTATGAAATGAAAACAAGAAAAATGTGGAGTGAAAAATAAGACCTAGTTTCCTGTTAGGGAAGATAGAAATTCTGAAGTTGAAACTTTACTGGAAAACGAAACTTGAAAAATTCTTAACTCATTATAAAACTTATGTGATCCTTTTAAAATTTTTATTTGGGCTTTATTGTGTGACATAATGACTTTAATCGATCCTTCTGGAACTTAATGACACTATTTGCACTGCACGTAAAGACATATAAAATCTTAAGTTAAATAAGAAGCGAGCTGTGAAAAATAAAGTTTCGATAGTCTAGACTTAGGATAATAGAATTGTTATTTACTGAAACAAAACTTTAGGGTTTGAATCATAGTTATTTTGCAAAACTAGCTTGACCGGATTTTGTCGGTAGTATCCGCTGAAAACCCGCAGGAGACAACACCCCTCCTATTAGGGACACCTAGAGGTTTAACGGCTTGTTGCACATGCTCAGTGCAATCGCGTTCCCTGCGAAAGCGAGGTTAGGAATTTTTATGAATAAATTGGCTTTGCTATGGACGAGCAAATGATAAGTTTAGGGGTATTTGTTCATATCAGATTTTTGCATTTTTATACCGCCCAATTTTTATCATATTGCTTATCGGTAGGTACTTTTGATCCGTGTTTGCTAGTCAATTGCAGGATACAGGTTCTCGGCTCTAAACGGTGAAATTCATGGAAAAACATGACAAATTCCGGATTACTGCCAAACACAGATAAAACACGGGTCTCCGCTCTCTATCCGTATGTTGCCACACACCAGTTTAAGAAGACAAAAGGGCAAATCGATTGCCATCTTCATGCACAAAGCACAATGGCAACACAAAATCCAAGAAATCTATGCGGAGCTCAAGAAAATCATGACAAAAGATCCACATCCAATCACCTTTTGATCTACTAAAATTCTGGAAGAAATGTGAAAAGATTATCAGAAACAACATATACCAGACTGAACGAAAGAGAAAACCAGAGAAGCACACAAAACCCGAGAAGCCAACTCCTCCATATGGCCGTGGATCCGCGGCCAATAGGGGGTCTAAGCCGCGGATCCGCGGCCATACAGGCTCGTCAGATGGAAAGTTTTTAGGGGCAGATTGGTCTTTTCATGAAGGGTCAGATTGTTTCCCTAGGTTTTCAGTTGCCAGCCTATAAATAGTCCAGAACTTGCCAAAGCCAATGGTGCTTAATCTTGTATTTAGATTTTAGGTTATATGTTGTCGTTCTTCTTCCTCTTCCCATCTCTTCTCCATTAAAAACTTGTAGTGAGCTTTTGTGTGTGAAGGATGAATAAAGAGTTCTTTTGGTTACCATGCTTGTCTTATTATTAATTATAATTGCTTGTATTTTTCTTTTGCTAATCTAGTTGTTGTTATTTGTTGTTTGTTTCTTTCATGTTCTCTTTTTCTTTATCCTTAAACAACAATGATGCTTACGCTTGATCCTTGCCGAGGTGAGGTCGCAAATATCTAGTTGTAATCTTCTAACCTCTTTCTTTCTATCTTCTTCCTTTGTTTTATATTACGTTTTTCTTGTAATGGGTGAGTAGTGTTCATACTTGTTAAGGTAGGATAAGGAAAGTTTGAGAGAAGGAAATCTCTCTCACTCTTTCCTTGCCCAACATCTTAATTCGGACTCCCGTTAATTGAACCACAATCCGCTCCCTACGGCACCCTATCCTACATGATAGCGGTGATTCCTTAGTGAGACCGGTTGTGGTTGAATTTACCGGAGGTTAAGGCTAAGAGCCAAGGACGGACGGACAAGCACCAAAAGGAAGAACTTAAGTGTTGGAAAGCCTAGCTTATACTCGCAAGTTCCTTCCTAGTCGTGCTGATCCTCATTGTTGCCGATTACCGTAACACCGATATTATGAGTGGCAAAGAAAGAAGTGAGCGACTCCTAACTCAAACTAACCTAATCCTAACCCTAACAAGCTCTCTTTACATATCATTTTAGCACATAGTTAATCTAAAAATAACCCTGGACATTTGGACTTAACTCGTTAAAGCACATAGAAAAAGATTCCTATCTCCCTGCGGACGACCCGTACTCAACCGGCTAGCTACAAGCGAAACCGTCTTGATTGCGGTAATTAACTAAGCACGCAAAAACCTTACCAATCACCGGTCTTCTTCTGTCGATGATAATCCACCCGAGGGATGTAGTCATGGCTCTAGCTCCACATCAAAAGCAAGTGAAGCAACTAGGAATTCTAGAATGCTATATCTCAACTTTGCGAAGAAATACTATCTCCCGAAATGATCGATACATGTCTTAGAATTTGTCTGGATATCTGATGGGACCCAGTTCACAAATGAACTCCAAATCCAACAAACTTCTTAGACTGTATCGTCCACTGAATTTAATCAGTATCATGCGCCATTCTTTTCTCAGTATCCGCTTAGACCACTTGTCCAACATACTACCCCTCAAAAAGAAGGAAAACTATAACTCTGATAGCCAATCTGTCATCCAGGTCACCTTGGAAGCCTCAAATGATAACCGCCTTCCGAAGGAGGCTGCCGTTACCATATACCAAGAACATCCACTTATGATCATAACTGCTTCCCAACGTTTCTCCAGAATTGGATTAATATATGCTTATTGCTGCTAGTGCAAAATCAATATCTGGTGTGGTACTTGACATTTCATGATTGACTCAATTGCCTAGGAAAGAGATATATCAATCATGCAAATCTCTCTCCTCATCAGTTTAGAAGACATCTCTTTAGAGAGGGTGAATCTGTCACCTGCGGGTACACCACCACGCCAGGAGTCGTCCATTCTAAAATACTTTAGAATATTGTCAAAGTACCCAAATTGGGACACTTCCCAAATCTAGATCTAAAACCATAGATCTAATAAGCAGAATCCCTGATATTTTATCGAGATCCTATGTGGAGAAACACCGTGTGACAACCACAGTATAAATGATCATAGTATAGGAATATCACTTCCAGTCAAGAGCATGTCATCCAAATACCATGACATCACTCCCTACCATCTTCTTACCAGATCCATCTGTTTTCCTGATGAAGTCAAACTCAATGACTGTCACATCAAAATTAGATGATCTATTTCCGCTATTCCTGCTTTAGTCTATAAATAGACATAAGCTACTTTCCCACATTACTTCCGTTGCTCCCACCGACTATAACAACCATGCGGCAGAGTCATATACAAATGCACTTCTAAAGCTAATTTAGAACGACATTATACTCATCCTCCTTCTAGATATCATAGTCTAGAATAACAGAACTGGCAAGTTTGGGTAATCAAAAACCTCCTTGTCACCGTCTTTGAGAAGACCGAAGTACCTCTCGGGTGGCTGTGGTTACCCACCAAATCTGCGGAATGGTTAATGGATTGTCGAATCCAATTGAATTTTTAGGTTCTACTAAATTTTCAGTAATCGTCTGTGGTTCTGGAATCACTTCCAGTTCTACCATACTCCAACTAAAGTTTTCTGAAAAGAATTCATTTTACTAAAACTGGTGGCGAGTCAAGAACAATATAACTATTGATCTTCTAAAATGGTAGAAAGTTAACCCTCGTCAATGCCCGGGATAACCCACAAACTGCCATTACTGAAACGTGCCTTGAGTTTATCTAGATTTTGGTTTTAAGCATAACCCGGACAACTCCGTATACCTCAACATCGTTAAAATATGAATCCATTCTATATCCACTATAGAAACAAAGGCACTAATTTAATTAGAACCAGATTCAAAATGCATGCAGCCGTTTCCAATGCATATCAACAAAATAGAAGGAGGCCAATCAGCATTACTCATCAAGGAATGCATCCACATATGAGTAACCTGAAAGAGAAGCAAGTTCTCAAAAACCATTACATACAACGGAATATCTAGCAAAAGTATCTACATCTTCGATCAACTTGAAGAATCCTGATACTTTGCAACATACGGTTCTCTACTTTATTCTTATACCTATAACTTCTCAAAATTAGGACCTTATATTTTAACGAAATACTTGTCTAAAACTAGGCAAGTCATGAGTAAACAGAATATAGTATGAGTACCAACCCCTTTTTCCTAATGGACACTGGACAATATACAATACTTTGTATAAGTCCTCTGAGTTTATAACTCAAACCCTGTGCGTCGTAGGTTGAAAACTGTGTTATGGCTAAGAAGAATTACACTGCTGTTGAATGCTCCTTACCTAACCATCAACAGATATAGGTAAATGTCATAGACATAATTTCAAAAAGTTATATCTCACTTTATAAAATAAACATGCAGATATATCAGTTTGAAATTGGTGCATAACAACGGATATTCAAAACCAAATATTTGCCGTCAGGCAAAACCCAGGTGATTTCCTCAAATATCACCAATTACAAAGAATTTCGATATAATGAGGATATAATCACCCAATTCCCAATATCTTACTCCCACTCAGCATCCGAAACGCCATACAGATGTGAGAACCAATTCTGGTAAATACATACCCTGGAGTCAGAATCTAATTGGGAAAACAGTTTTCAATTAACACCGCACAGTAAAACTAAAACATGAAAAATGTTTCGAAGGGGTAGCCGGGTATCCCAAGTAATTCCTCTTCCACTATCCAGATTCATGACAGTAACAGTATATTTACTTGCCCTCACTCCAATCCCTTTATATGTCTTTACTTATCACCTTATGTACACCGCACTTAGGCTAACTTGTTTTCTTCCTTCCCTACCTTTCGGCACCTGCCTAAGGTTTGGAAGAAGACTATCCAATAAGCGTAATAGGTGTACTCTCTTAATACTAGGAGCTCTTGCAACCTGAGAGGAGATAAAGAAAAAAGACAACTAAATAATCATATTCAATTTCTCCAGAACTGGAAACCATCGTCGAACTGAAACAAAGTTCATTCGAGTTCGTATGTAACTATACGATGGCGTCTCTAATAAATATGGATCTTCGTAGTGATACGGAGTGTTCCGATGAAATGCAAAGGTGATGTAGGAGTGGCAGAGATATACGCGGCTTCATCATGAATAATAGCAGTTGGAATTTCCTTTGCTCTCTTTCTAATCTCTTTATATGTCTTTACTTATTACCTTCTGTACACCATCCTTAGGCTAAATGGTTTTCTTCCTTCCCTACCTTTCGACACCAGCCTAAGGTTTGGAAGAAGACTATCTAATAAGCGTAATAGGTGTACCCTCCTAATCCTAGGAGCTCTTGCAACCTGAGAGAAGGTAAAGATAAAAGACAACTGAATAATCTTATTCGATTTCTCCTGAACCGGAAACCATTCTCGAACAGGAACAAGTTCCTTTGAGTTCGTATGTAACTATACGATGGTGTATCCAATAAATGTGGATCTTCATAGTGATACGGAATGTTCAGGAGAAATGCAAAGGAAAAGTAGGAGCGACAATGAGTTATGCGACTCTGACAATCCAAAAGCCAAAGTGTTTTAAGAAGGTTCGGTTATCTTGGTTCATGAGTTTTAGTTTAGGTCGGGTCATCGTCGCTGCCAAAGAGAGAGTGAAAAGAAACACTCAGCGTGCACTCTAACCTAGATTAGATTGGTTAATCAATTTATTTAATCAGAATATCTCCTACTATTTCCTCGAATTCTCCTTTAAACCTTAAAAGGAGAATTAGTCGGGATCATCTAAAATCACCCGAGGAGAAACACCTACTCATCAGTGGGAATCGTGATCCAACTATCATCGCATGATAACTTGATGGAAGCCACTCAAGTCACCACACTCTAGAAGGTATGCACATGCCTGGCAAGTTTCCTGCATGTCTGAAACTCCCGATATAGTTTTTTCCCCAAGCGGTGTATGACCTTGACTTTGGCCAACAAATTATAACCTGCAAGTCAAGTTCTACCCGTCATTATCCAGATTGATTTAGACCCACCCACACATACCCTTGAATTTGGCCAACAAAGTGGTACGACTATCATAAACCAATGCATTTACCAATGATACGGATAAGCAACACACAGCTACCGTTCACGATGCCTTGACTTTGGCCAACAAACACCGTACGGATACTATGTGCTACTTATTCGAAACGATGAAGGGCTACAGCTGGTTTTTGGCGATAAAACTTTAACGTAATGAACTTGATATCGTTGAAGGAACTCGAGTGGTTTTACAAATATATAGTGGCGCAAACTTTTGCTAAAGAGGTCACTCCCTGTGAAGGGATCTCGGATATTTCCTCATCAAATGAGGTGCAGGATATTCCAAACTGAATACCACCGTGCAAAGAAAAAGAATCGACTATAGTCAAGTTATTATGATGACGCAAACTTTTCCTCAAGAGGTCACTCCCGATGAAGGGATCTCGGCTCTTACCTCGTCGAATGAGGTGCGGGATATTCTGAACCGAATACCACTATGCAAAGTAAAAGGAAACGTCTTGTAATAACAGTTTTTGAAAACTTGGTTCCAACAACATCACTTGGGTTTATCTTTCCTTGCATTGATCAGAATCAACGCAGTCCCATCAATTAATCCATATCACAACACAGAAAAGGAAAGAAAATAAAATGTATGTATATGCCATTCGCATTCGCCACTGGGCCCCGTCATCATCCGTTAGGTTACTTAACTAACGATAGAGCGGGGGCTGGACTAGCGCGGATGCTAAACATATACAACATGTACTAGTATAATGAAATATATATATAACATTCATCCCAAGCATGATATAAGCAACATCACAGAATCTCAGCCAGCAACACAGAGTGGTGGATAATCTTGGATCCTCGGGTTTCCTTTGAGCCGCAAATGAAACCCGACGTTCCCCGGTCGTGTGGATAGCCTGTGCAATGAAGCCCTGGACCCCTACGAGTGTAATAAGTTACCCGCCAATCCCAGAAGTGAGGCAACCTCAATCAACAAAGTGAATGGGCAACCCAGCACTTCACGGAATCCGGTAACTTGTGCACCCCTCCGTGGGTCATCTTATATCCCCTACGAGTGCGGCGAATAGCCCACCAATTCTAGAGTAAGGTCCTCTTCGTCTCAACGCCATGAGATGCGTAGCCGTTGCCCTCTAGAACCCGGCTATTCGTGGACTCCACCGTGGGGTAATCCTAGTACAGAAAAGAAAAATATATACAATGGCGACATCGACCTCAACCCGGTCATGCCCCAATAAAAGAATATACAATCTGGCAGAGACGGCTGTCCAGATGTCAGACACTCGGCCCGCAATACAGAATATACAAATGAATCTGAACTGTACTACTACTATTGCACTCTAGGCTATCCACCAAGACAATCCAACTACAATATCAGCACATCACAGAACATCAACATGAATATTATGTTCGCAAACCCGTCTAGTTGAACATATAGCAACTAGTTGGGCTGTACCACTCAAGAATATTCACGGTTAGATATAACCACATGTACTGATAAACACACAGTTAAAATTTCGATTGACTAATCTTTTCCAAATTGGCCCCAGATGCAAATCAGCACTTTAAACAAATCTGGGCCAAAACAAAATGTCCTAAAAATCAAAATTCCATCTCAAAGAGTGCCAGAAGAAATTTGCGCAACGTGACCAAAAATCCTCCGCGAAACTGCGGCCAATGTGTATATAATGCACCGGTTCCACGGCCATTTAGTGGGTTGACGTATCCAATTTTCTTCAGGTGCTCTAATATTGCCTGCATGGATTTTAAGATACACCGAATGATTTTTTGAACACTTTTCAAAATTGACAGCAAGAATGGAAAAACGGAATTTTGATTCGGAAAATTTGGTCGATCGATATTCTGACTTCGTGCAAACTAGCTAGTATTAGTTTATGGGTGACTCTGATACCATGTTGAGTTTTCGCCTGCGCCCTGGCCATCTACGGTGTCCGATACGGAACAAAAACTGGCGTTTAAAATTTTTGGCGCAAACAAAACCCTCTCAAGATCGAACCATAAACCTACACTAGCAAAAACCAAAGAGCTAAACTAAAGGGTTATAAGTGTCATAACGAATGAACCAAGTCCTTCGGTCTTCCATCAACTTCCTTAGCTCCTTGAGGCGTGCTCGAACAAGCTTGACCGCCGGTATTCCTCCGTCGAAGATGATCCACCCGAGGGATGTTGTCATGGCTCTAGCTCCTCATCGAAAGCAAGTGAAGCAACTAGGGATTCTAGAATGCTAGTCTAGAATGCCTAAGATGTAGTGATCTAATTGTTTATCTATCTCATGTCACCTCCTCTCATGATTCTTAACACATGAGAGGGTTGAGACGTGGTGGAAGATGAAGGTGGAGGAAATTCAAGAAAGCTAGAGGAGAGTGAAGCTAATAGTGAGAGTTTTTTCCTCATCTCCAAAGACCAAGTTAGAAAAATAACCATATGAAGAAATGAGCCATCTCAAAATAATGAATTCTCCATGAGAGAGAGAAAATCTCATGGCTTGGTTTTGTAAAACCTTTTCTTTCATTTAAAAAAATAAGCCATACTTGAATAGTATGCACAAATGAATTAATAATTCATTTGTGCACACTATGCAAGTATGGTTCTCACCATACTCCCCATTCTCAATTTCCACCTCATTATCTCATTTTTAACAAATGAGTAAATCTAAAATGAGGTGTGCACCTTCTAGAATGTTTTCCGGATAAATACTGATTACATTCTACTGTATATACATAACTGTATTCGTACCGAAACACGAATACCCGAAGAGATAGAATAACACAAAAAACATAATACTAGAATATATATATCGAAATATATATATATGTAAATTATTAAATCAATACGTGATTTAATAATCCGGCTCAAACCCGAGCCGGCTAGTATCATCAACTGTCCGATCGAAAGTCCGGGTACAAAGTATAATCAATCGATCGGAACCCTGCATGTATCCATTACGGCTACTACATCATTTCGCCAGAACTAGGAAAACCCTCTGTGTGAGACTCTAAAGACTCGTCAATACGCTGGCAGTGGGTTTAACCACAAGCACGTCAGCGGCACTAGCTGTACGTAACGGCAACCCAGGCATTGAGCGAAAGGAAGGCCGACGAGCAAGCTCATCAAAACCCTTACTGAGTATGTTCGTGACAATCTCCATATAGTCCGGTTTGTTCATCTAAGAGTATCGCATATTGGGTCTACGGGGTGGATAAAGTCAGACCTCTAATAACGCAATATTTTGTATTGGTATGAAGCCCATCACCCACTGAGAAACTACTTATCCAAATCAGTAAATCTCGTCCACCGTGGTCACCGATTTCTGGTGATAGCCACCCGTGCACAACACGACATCAACCCCCAATACCGGGAGAGACGATTCCCCGACGATCTGCTCACTGCCTCCATGTGGTTTAGGACTGTACCCAACTAAAACCTGTTTGCACGACTCCTTTGAGCCGTGGTAGGGTAGTAATCAAAGCACAGTGGGAACTCACACGAGACAAATGACAATCTCAGGTCGACAGACTAACCTGTATTCATGTCACCTGTGAACTGCTATCTGACAATAAGTACAATACCAACTAGCATGTTCCCGGTGAGTCCGTCCAGTGTACTCATAACCCAATGAGCACCTGTATACTATCTTAGGTGACTAACTGACACCAATGGCTTATGAGACCGGACACCGCCCCTCGTCGAGGTCTCGATAAGTATACACTAGTATACTCTGGAGTATCGATGCCTAGTCTCGATACTCCCACGACTAGGGACATTTAAAGATGTGCTTATAGACCACCCAGCTCTCACATATATGATCGCCATCATAATGCTGATAGTCAAGCAAGAATCCTATAGACTCTATCAACATGTAATAGTGATCTGTAATCCTACCTAATGCTGTACATGATGATAAAGACAAACCGAATAGCATATTATCATCTCGAGTAAGGCTGTTCTCCCCGTATAGGTCCTCCCTCAATCATCACAAATCGTGTACCTGCGATTCAATAATTGACTTGACGGCACTATAGCCAACAAAGTGTTGATTGGGTTTGGTACGTTATGTAATGGTATATACGTTCTAAATCAAACGACAGTTCTAAACGTACAGAATACACACAAGAGGAAGAGTTCAGAAATGAACGAAGCCTACTTGTGGCATTGTAGACTAGGTGATATCAATGTGACAACACTAGCTAAGTTACATAAAGATGGATATTTGAATCTATTCGAATTTACATCTTACGAAACTTGCGAGTCATGTCTCAAAGGTAAAATGACCAAAACTCCATTTACTGGACACGGATACTGAAGTCTTGGGATTCATACATAGTGATGTATGCGGTCCTATGTTTACTCATGCCAGTAATGGTTCCTCGTACTTTATTACATTCACCGATGATCTCTCAAGATTCGAACATGTGTTCTTGTTGAAACACAAGTCTAAAGCTTTTGAGAAATTCAAGGAATATAAGAACGAAGCAGAGAACCTGACGGGTAAAAGTATTAAAATCCTTCGATCTGATCGGGAAGGAGAATACTTAAGCACGAAGTTCCGAGACTATTAAAAATAGAATGGGATTCTCTCTCAGCTTACTCCTTCGTATACACCACAGCACAACAATGTATTTAGAGCGGAGAAATCACACTCTCTTAGATATAGTGCGCTCTATGATGAGTATTGTTGAGTTACCGATTTCCTTTTGGGCTTTTGCACTTGAGATAGCTGCATACCCATTGAATAAGGTTCCAACCAAATCAGTACCTACCACTCCATATGAGATATGCGAGGGGAAGAGACCATGTCTTAATTAAGTTAAGATATGGTGTTGTCTGGCTTATGTCAAAAAGCAAAATCCGGACAAGCTCGAGGCAAGGTCAGTTCTGTGCAAGTTTGTAGGATATCCCAAACATTCGTGAGGGCATATCTTCTACCACACTGAGGAACAAAAAGTGTTTGTTGCTCAACATGCCACCTTTTTAGAAAAGGAATTTCTTGTGAAAGAAATTAGTGGCAATGAGGTAGAACTGGAAGAAGTTCCAGCTACACAAACTATAACTGACAATTTAGTAGAACCGGAGGATTCAGTTGTCCCCGACGAACCCCAGCCACTCCGTAGATCTGGTAGGGTTCCTCATCCACTTAAGAGATACCATGGTTTTCTCGTAGACGGTGGGAGAGAGGATTGCATGATGGAAGATGATGACCCAACTAGTTTCAAGCAGGCCATCACAAGTGGAGACTCTGTGAAATGGCTGGATTATATGCGATCTGTGATGGAATCCATGTACACCAACAAAGTATGGACTTTGGAAGTTGCTCCTGAAGAGGTAAAACCCATCGGGAGCAAGTGGATCTTTAAGAAGAAAATTGGTGTAGATGGAAAAGTTGAGACTTTCAAATCTAGACTTGTAGCAAAAGGTTTTCATCAACGACCAGATGTCGACTATGATAAAACCTTTTCTTCTGTCGTTATGCTTAAGTCAGTCAGGATCCTACTTGCCATCGCTGCATACCATGACTGTGAAATCTGGCAGATGGACGTCAAGACAACTTTTCTAAATGTGATTTAGAAGAGAACGTGTAAATGACACAGCAGATGGCTTCGTAAATAGTGGGAGCAGCGGAAGAGTGTGCAAGCTGCTTAAATCAATCTATGGATTAAAACAGGCATCACGGAGCTGGAACATCTATTTCGATGAAGTTATCAAAGAGTTTGACTTCATAAAAAAATATAGATGAACCTTGTATATATAAGAAGATAGTAAAGAGAAAGGTTGTCTTCCTCGTATTGTACGTGGATGACATACTCTTGATAGGAAACGATATTCCTATGCTACACTCGGTCAAGCTCTTCTTATCACACAAGTTCTCTATGAAAGATCTAGGTGATGCCTCCTATATCCTGGGGATTAAGATCTAAAGAGATAGATCTAAACGGATGCTGGGATTGTCCTAATCTAGGTACATACACACCATACTAAAGAGGTTTAGTATGGAAGATTCTAAGCGTAGTAATTTACCCACTTGCTCAGGAATCACCTTATCCCAAAAGATGTCTCCCAATACTGATTTGGAAAGGGCTCGCATGTAAGGGATACCCTATGCTTCGGCAGTCGGGTCAATCATGTATGCGATGTTATGTACTAGACCGGATGTAGCTTACATACTAGGTGTTGTGAGTAGGTATCAATCAGATCCTGGGGAAAACCACTCGACAGCTGTGCAGAACATTCTTAAGTACTTGAGAAGGACAAAAGAAATGTTCTTGGTGTATGGTAACGGTGAACTCCAGGTGGAGTCTTTTACCGATTCGAGCTTCCAGAGTGATAAGGACGACAGTAAGTCAGTCTCGGGTTTTTGTCTTCACCCTCAATAGAGGGGCGGTATGTTGGAAGAGTTCCAAGCAAGATACCATAGCATACTCGACGATGGAGGCTGAATACATCGCTACCAACGATGCTGCCAAAGAGGTTGTCTAGATGAAGAAGTTCATAGCTGAACTTGGTGTGGTTCCAACCATTGAGTATCCAATACTTGTGTATTGTGATAACAATGGAGCTGTGGCTTTGGCCAAGGAACCACGGTCCCATCAGAGATCCAGACATATACTTAGGCGGTATTACCTGATCCGGGAGATAGTTGATCACCAGGAGATCGAGGTCAGGAGAGTTTACACGAAAGAAAACGTAGCGGATCCACTCACGAAGGCCCTCCTCCAGATGCAATTCGAGAGACTATTTGTGATGTTGGGTAAGAGATACTACAACAACTGGCCTTATGTCACCACTCGAAATTTAGTTCGTGACCGGCACTTAAATCACGCCACGTCTAAAAGCGTAACGTAAATCAAGTAAGCCGAAGCCCAGAAATCTAAACCTTTTTAAGAAAATAAAAGAGGTGAAGTTTTTAAATAAAGGTATGATAAAATCAAAAGTTTTCTTAAATGCATAAGTAAAGGAACATGAAAAAGCAATTGAATTTTTTTTTCTTTTTTTTGAAAAACATGTTTCGTCTTTTAAAAATTTGGGCAGCACCTTCCTTGTATATTTTGATCCAAAACCACAAATACATGATAATATAAAAGGCATCCCCAAGAGGGAGCTGAGTCTTCGCCAAACGGTAGAATCATAACCACGCAAGTCATAAAACATTTATGTGACGCCCAACGGCGAAGATCAACACAAAGGATAATAAAGCAAGACATCAAACCCAACTAGCGAACATAAACCCTCGCTCTAATTCTCGCAATTACAAGTCTCTTCTAAATCTTACTACTTATATAAATACTAGTTTCTGATTGATGAAGTTGACTAGATACAATAGGAATAATAATACGAGAGTGCCAGGATCCAACATATACCACCTACCAAAGCGAATCACCCGAAAGTAAGCTATGTTCCAGTGATACCGCTACTGATCCATGCGATCAACCTGCAAGAACTGTGACACGATGGGGGTGAGTTGCCAACTTATGAGTAGAAAACATCAGCAGGTAGAAATCGAATAAACAACGATTTCCTAGGTCAACTATATCATAAAAGTAATACTATGATATCTAGGGTGACCGTATCTGCATATATACCAACAATATAATCAATGCATACATTCAAGTGGATCTCATCCACATGTCCAGCAATGACACAACAACGTCATGCATGTAAAAATCATAAAAGCATTTACATGAAAGTATGAGGATATAAATCAACGTGTGTCCTCACGACACATAAAAATCATGGAACCTGAGTGTCCAACATCGACACTCGAAATATCATGAAACCCGTGCAGGGTTACTAGGCACTCTCACGAGGGTCTATAAGGAATCAACCATGCCCGATTTAAAATTTAGACGTGCCGACCAACCCTAACCAAGATCTTTAAACTAGAGATTAGGCGAAACAAAGCAAGTAAACAACTTTACTTCTAAGAGTTTAGGATTACAACCTTTGTAGTCCAGTCATTCACTTCTAAAGCTCCGTGTTGAGGTCCCTTCGCTGCGATCATCGAGTATCCGGACTCTAGAGAGGCTCCATGAAGAGAAAGATGCAAACTTGCTTCCGATCTTCGATAACAAAGATGATCTACCTTGAAATTTCTTTAACACAAGCTGTCACTCACAAATGAAGTGAACACCCTAATTTAAATGGCTAGGATAGATTAGGATGATGAAGTAGGATTTTAGGTCTCATTTTTTTTCTTAATCTCACTCATAATCATCACAAGAGCAAAAGCTAGAAAGCTTTTTCTCCAAGGAAAATTAAGAAGAATATGAATGAATAATCCTTTTGTGATGAATAATGAAAATTCAATTGTGAGGTTAGAAATGCAACCATGGTATATGTAACCCTTGTAGAGATTTAACTAAGGTTAAAGGGTTGGGTTGGGTTAAACAAATATATCACAAAATATCATAACAAATATCTTTGCTTAAAACAAAAGCAAAGCTTCTAGAAGCTACCAGAATGTTTAACCCAAATCGAACCCTAACCATGTTTAATCTCCACTAATCATGTTGCATTTATAACCATAACATATTACAATATTATATATCAGATATACAATATTTATTGTAACAAAATAAAATAATACAATTAACATATATCGCATATAAATCAATGTATTACCCGAGTGAGAAAAAGAATCTTTTAGTGAGCTTATATTAGTTAATGTAATTTAATATATCAAATATATAATTATACATTAAATTATCGAATCAACACTTGATCCGATTATCCGGCTATTTTACAAATAACCGACTAATATAATCTGTATCAGTTCATCGAATCAACACTTGATCCGATGACCCGGCTATATCTCATATACCCGGCCGATAACTCATATCACGATAATCTAATACGGTATCACATACATGTATTGTTCGCGGTCTTGCACATATCATATATGTGCTCCTACTCCATTTTGCCTAAGCCAGGAAACCTTGTGTAGGACTCTAAAGAATCGCCAATACGCCGGCAGTAGGTGATGATCATATCAAACACCCACAAGCTGCAAGCGGTCAGCTAAACGTAACAGCCACCCAGGTATTGAGCGATCAGAAGATCAACAAGCAAGCCTGTACTTTCTCTCGTGAATCCAATCAGTAACACTCCCGTACAGTCCGGTCTCTTCGTCTGATATGTCGCATATCTCTCCTAGGGGTGGTAAACGTCAGACCCCAGTAGCTTGATAAGTCGTGTCGATATGAGGTCTATAACAGTTTGAGAAACTACTGATAACACTTACCAGTAAATCTCAGCAACCCTGGCCAGGGATTTCCAGTTATAGCCAATCGAACACAGCGCAACATCAACTCCCTATACCGGGAGAGACGAAACCCCTCCTATCGCTCATTGCCTCCATGTGATTCAGGACTGTACCCAAAAGCCACCTTTTTGCACGCCCTCTTGAACGTGGTATGATGGAAATCAAAGCACAGTGGGAATCACACAAGACTCTATGACGATCTCGGGTCTACAGACTAACCTGTACTAGTGTCACTAGAGAACTGCCATCTGACATGAGGTATAATACCATCTGGGAGTTCTCGGCGAGTTCGTCTAGTGTAACCAGTCTCCACTGAGCACCCGTACACCATCCTTGATGTAAACACTGATGGATATGGGATCATCCATAACCCATCATATGGGTCAAGATACGTATACGCTAGTCTACTATGGTGTATCGATGCCCTGTCTCGATACACCCTCGACTAGGAACAGTTATAGGATGTACTCGTCGACTACCGTGGCCCCACTAGTATGAACTCATCATAGTCCCAGTAGTCGAGTACATATCCTAAGGGCTTTATCAACATATAACATAGAGACAATCAGAGTACATGTTAAGATAAAGAGTAACCAGATAGCGTACTATCATCTCGAGCAAGAAAGTCCTCCCTATATATGTCTAAGCATCCACTACAATATACATCGTATGTACAGTAATGGCCTCCAGGGCATACATATAACTAACAATCTCCCACTTGCACTAGGGCCATCTGTTGTGGTATCGCATTCCCAACAACCAGCTGTGGTTGAAGTATCTCATACTCAACCATCCCATAAAAAGTCTCTACTGGGAAATAGGCCTTTGTGAGTGGATTCGCGCTGTTTTCCTCTGTGTTTACTCTCCTAACCTCGATCTCCCTGGAGATCAACCATCTCCATGATCAGGTGAAACTGCCTAAGAATTATATCTGGATTTCTGATGGGACAGGGGTTCCTTGGCTAAAACCACATCTCCATTGTCACACAATGGTAGGAACGAAGTTCATCTCATGAACTCATATATATCCAGACTGCCTCCTTGGTAGCAGCCTTGGTAACGATGTATCTTGCCTTTAATCGTCTAGTATGTTACGGTATCTAGCTTGGGACTCTTCCAACATACCGTCCCTCCACTGAGGGTAAAGACAATGCCTGCGACTGACATTCAGTCATCCTTATCACCCTGGAACCTTTCCAGTGATTCTCTCTAGGATCGATTGATACCATCTCACTACAACTAATGAGAATCCTAACATCCAATTAGATCTATCTCATAGATCCAAAACCCAGGATTTAGGAGGTATCGCTTTGATCCTATATGGAGAATTCTTGTGATAAGCGGAGATTGACCGAGCGTAGCATAGGAAACTCCTTTCCTATCAAGAGTATGTCATCCACGTACTCTACGTGGATCACCACCATACTCCCTACTACCTTTTTGTATATAGAAGGTTCATCTACCATTTTGATAAAGTCAAACTCTTTGACTACTACATCAAAACAGACGTTCCAACTCCGCGTTGCCTGATTTATCACATAAAACATCTTGCTCACGTTTCCGCTGCTTCCACTGTCTACGAAGCCCTCTGGCTGTATACTTATAGACGCTCTCTTCCAAATCATTTTAGAAAAGCAGTCATGACACCCAACCACCAGACATCGTAGTCATGGTATGTAGCCGTGGCAAGTAGGATCTGGATGGACTTAAGCATAGCTTTGAAAGTCTCAACTTTTCCATGTACACCAAGTAATCTTCTCAAGATATACTTGCTCCTGATGGGGATTTAAATCTTCTGATAAAGCAACCAAAGTCCATACTTTGTTGGTGTATAAGGATTCCATCTCAGATCATTAAGCATCCAGCCATTCTTACAGAGTCCCACTCCTGATAGCTTGCTCGAAACTAGTTGGGTCATCATCTCATGATGCAATCCTCGCTCCCACTGTCATAGAGAAACCGAAGTATCTCTCAGGTGGGTGAGGAACCCTACTAGATCGGCGGAGAGGCTGAGGTTCGTTGGTTAATATTGAATCCTTTGGTTCTACCAAATTATCAGCTACCGTTTGATAGCTGGAACATCTTCCAGTTCTACCTCATGACCAATAATTTCTTCACAAGAAATTCCCTTTCACAAAGGAGGCATGCTGAGAAACAAAACATCTTTTGTTCCTCGGTTTGGTAGAAGATATTCCCTTGCGAATGCTTAGGATACCCAACAAACTTTCACAGAACTGACTCTGCCTCGAGCTTGTCCGGATTTTGCTTTTAGGCATAAGTTGGACAACCCTAAATCTTAACATAATTAAGATATGGGCTCTTTCCATTCCATATCACATATCAAGTGGTAGGCAACTGATTTGATTGGAACCCTATTCAATAGGTATGCAGCTTCATAAGTGCATAACTCCCAAAAGGAAATAGGAAACTCAGTAATACTCATCATAGAGCGCACCATATCAAATAGGGTGTGATTGCTCCGCCCCGATACACCGACGTGCTGTGGTGTATACGAAGGAGTAATGCTGAGAGAGAATCTCATTCTCTTTTAGAATAGTCCAGGAATCCCGTGCTCAAGTATTCTCCTCCTTGATCACATCAAAGGACATAATACTTATACCCGGTTTTTGGTTCTCTACTTCTAACTTATATTCTGTGATTATCTCAAAAGTTTCGGACTTGTGTTTCAACAGGAACATATGTCTGAATCTTGAGAGATCATCAGTGAATGTAATGAAATACAAAGAACCGGTCTTGGTATGTGTAGACAGGGGACCTTCATACATCAGCATGAATCAATCCTAAGAGTTCACTAACTCTTTCTCTGTTTCCAATAAACGGAGCTGTGGTCATCTTATCTCTGTGACATGACCGGCAAGTTTCACAAGATGTAAATTCAAACTAATTTAACTATGCATCTATATGTAACTTCAGCTAGTCGGTTCGCATTGATATAATCTAGTCTACAATGCCTCAAGAAGGATTCGTTCATTTATGAACTCTTCCTCTTGTGTGTGTTCTGTACGTTTAAGAACCGTGGTTTGATTTAGAACATCTATGCTTTTAGATAACGTGCATGAACCGATCAACTCTTGATATAGGAAATGTTCAAAACATTATCCAACATTACAAAATTATATCCTTCTTTACTAATAAAGAGACTGATATGATGTTGTATATCAGGTTCGGTATCTAATAACATTCGTTCAGAATCAATGTATTCTGGTAATACAGGGTAATAACTACCAACAGATTTGGCTGCAACACTTGCACCATTTCTATCTCATGAAATTTATCACCCGTTCTCAGTTCTCTACCTATATGTAGCCCATGTAACAAATACATATGTGGGATCCTGATCCGGTATCTCATACCCAGGACGTAAAGGATACTGAGAAACAGTTCTGTGTAATGAACACACCCGAAGAAGATGCATCAACATGTACTTTCTTCGTTTGGGCGGCACGGGAATTCTGGTAATCCCCAATTTCCTGCTCTGTCTTATAACAATTATAAGTTGGAGCGGGACCAACGTTCCTTAGCGTAGTATAACAAGCGGGTTCGGTCAATACATCCGTATTACAATCTTGATTAAGGCATGACATAGTCGCAACCAAGAGAGAGAGAGAAGAAAACACTCAGCGTGCGCTTTTACAAGATTCGATTGGTTATCAATTTATCTAATCAGGATGGCTCCCACTGTTTTAGTCAAATCTTCCTTCAAACCCAAAAAGGAAAGACTAGCCGGGATTAATTACAGTCTATAAGTTCGCCAATCTTTCAGCCAGGCCAGTGCCGGTACTTTGAGGGAGGTTCCCCGTGCTTTCGCACGGACCTAATTAAAATAAACCTCATTTTCCCATGGGCGTAACCCCATTAACACCTTTCTAGACACCTACTTGATCGGCTAATTGTAATGTGTAAAACTCTCCCAGGAGTAACTCTTACTCGCAGCGGGTATCGGGATCCAACTATCTCATAGAAGGTATGCAATCTCATTGCAAATTTCAACACTTGAAATTCCCAATAACATTTTACCCCTAGCGTCCTATGACCTTGACGGAGGTCAACAATCCATAGGCTGCTAGCCAAGTTTTATCCGTCATTTCCTGATTGAATTAAACCCACCCGCACGACCCTTGATGGAGGTCAACAAGGCCGCACGACTACCCTAAAACAATCTGCATCATATGCATAAACAGATAAATACTAGTTAGCTACCGCACACTACGCCTTCACGGAGGTCAACAAACGTAGCATGAATACTAAGTAGGACTTATCTGAAATGACGGAGGGCTACGACAGGTTTTTAAGAAAACCTTTTGCGTAATGAACTTGATATCGTTGTAGAATCGAGTGATTTTTTAATAGAATGTTTTTGAGGCCTTTTCTAGTTTTGTTAAAGAGGTCACTCCCGGTGAAGGGATCGTCGGCTCTTTCCTCAACGAATAAGGTGCTGGATATTTCCCAAGTATCACCATGCAAAACAAAAACTATAGAAACAATCAAAAGACAAACCGAGTTTGTAGCATCTGCTAGTTTCGCTAAAGAGGTCACTCCCGGTGAAGGGATCTCGTCTCTTTCCTTATCGAATAAGGTGTTGGATGTTCTACAAGGAACACCGCTATGCAAAGCAAGAACTAGAGCTACCTATTTTTGAGACAAGTTTCTACAACATCTTTAGGTTTCTTTTAGTTTCATTAATCTCATTAATGAAATCCCATTTTATTATGCTTCACAAGCATCACATTTGAGACGAAATCTGCAATATAACATATATCTCATATATATAATATAAACATTCGTCTCATGCAGTAATATGATCTCATCACAGAACATTGCAGTAGAAGATAACATATGAAATATTGGATATACTAGGATTTCCGTGTTTTATGCGAGCCTGTATAAAACGCGGATTCCACGGTCGCGATGAATAGCTAAACCCACATCCCTAGACCCCTACGAGAGCGGCAAGCAACACTGCCAATTCTATGGTTAGGAGACCCCGTCTCGACTCCTCGAGATGGTCTCCCACTGGACCCTAGAACCCGGTTACTTGTGCTCCACACCTTGGGTCTACCTAATGCGGAAAAGTAAATAATATACAATGGTGACATCATCCTTAGCCCGGAAGTGCCCCAATAAAAGAATATTACATACAAATGATTTTTACATGAATGAAAATAAAAACCCTCATCTCACATAAAACCCCGGCTATTCAAAATATGACGATCCAATATAACATATCACAGCAACACATAATATCTCATATCATCAACGTAAGCAAGCATGCGTATCCCGATTGTCGTTGATGTATAGAAATGAAGCCGGTGATACACCACATACTACGCATACGGTCACAGAAAAGAAAAAGTAAAACTACAACAGTTGGAATCCGCAACCTCCTTAGACATCGCATGCCTAACCAAATGAATTCCTTAAACATCGCATGCCGAACAATTATAAACCCCGCATTTTAGTCTCATTATCGAAAGCTCTTTTCAATATCAAGTCGGGCAATTCAACAAGATTCCCGACATCCTGATCGAATGCTCGTCGCAAACTTTAGTAGACGGCCGCACCCCCGGATGCCGTCGATAAAGTGCACTAAGGCGGAACACCGCTGCCGCAAGCACCCGAACGGATGCTTTGGCGACGGTGTTCTCCTACAGTCACTTAGTCGGGGCTATGGGGCGTGGCTATCTATTAAGTTTACCCGGCGAGTATCCGCGTACGCTACGTGATTGCAACAGACTTTTGATCGCATCAAAATCCTATGGCAACCGATCATCTGAGACTAAAGTGCTAGATTTATAACATTCAAATTAGTTATCTCATAACTACTTATGGATTCCAAATATTGTATCACATTCCAGATAAATAGACAATGTTAAACTTTCCGATCGAATAAACAAACACCCAAGATTTCTTAAATAGCTCAACACTTGAGCGGAGTTCAAAAAATATACATCACATGCCACAGTACTAATGGTCCAGCCATAGAAGGGTCAAGCCAACGCCTCATATGTGGCAACGCCGTACTGCCCCAAACAGTAAGGTTTAGAGGCGGCTCAGACGGTCACATAATCGAGTTAAGGTTTATTGTCTTTTAGAAGGTCCACCGCGTTACTTGCACGACTTAGAACGTTCTTAAACTACGGAAAAATCCAACATATGGAAATTTTCCGGTAGGCAAAAAAGTGAGTTATTGATATTTTTTCGAACTTTTTAACACGTTCTAAAAATTACCCGGACAAACTAAACGAAATTATACTTTCCGATCGAATCAACGAGCTCCCAATACAACCCAGAAAACTCAACACTTGAGTAGAATAAAAATTCCCAGAACAATCAGGAGATCTGTACGGATTTTACTGTACAAAAATGAAACCATAAGTCAACTGTAGCGCCGCGGAACCGCCGCGCAAGGCATGGTCCTGCCGCGGTTCCGAGGCGCTTTAAGCGTATTAATGGCTCGTTTTCACATAAATCCATAGAATTCCCTGCTGACTTTTTTGAGTATTTTTAATGCAGAAAAAATCACATTTTTAAAATTTTTCCAGAAACTAGGTTTTATCGGGTATTCGGAGTTCTATCGGACTTTAAACTTCGCCTAGAGTTCGCCTAAAGCTCTAGCTTGGCTCTGATACCACTGCAGGGTTACTAGGCACTCTCACAAGGGTCTATAAGGCATCAACCATGCCCGATTTAAAATTTTGACGTGCCGAACAAGCCTAACCAAGATCTTTAAACTAGAGATTAGGCGAAACAAAGTAAGTAAATAACTTTACTTCTAAGAGTTTGGGATGACAACCTTTGTAGTCCGGCCCTTCACTTCTAAAGCTCCATGTTGAGGTCCCTTCGCTGCGAATATCGAGTATCCGGACTCTAGAGAGGCTCCATGAAGAGAAAGATGCAAACTTGCTTCCGATCTTCGATAACAAAGATGATCTACCTTGAACTTTCTTTAACACAAGCTCTCAATCACAAATGAAGTGAACACCCTAATCTAAATGGATAGGATAGATTAGGATGATGAAGTAGGATTTTAGCTCTCATTTGTTTTCTTAATCTCACTCATAATCATCACAAGAGCAAAAGCTAGAAAGCTTTTTCTCCAAGGAAAAAGAAGAAGAATATGAATGAATAATCCTTTTGTGAAGAATAATGAAACGTCAAGTGTGAGGTTAAAAATGCAATCATGGTATATGTAACCCTTGTAGAGATTTAACTAAGGTTAAAGGGTTGGGTTGGATTAAACAAATATCTCACAAAATATCATAACAAATATCTTTGCTTAATACAAAAGCAAAGCTTCTAGAAGCTACTACAATGTTTAACCCAAATCAAACCCTAACCATGTTTAATCTCCACTAATCATGTTGCATTTATAACCATAACATGTTACAATATTATATATCACATATACAATATTTATTGTAACAAAATAAAATAATACAATTAACATATATCGTATATATATTAATTTATTACCCGAGTGAGAAAAAGAATCCTTTAGTGAGCTTATATTAGTTAATATAATTTAATATATCAAATATATAATTATACATTAAATTATCGAAACAACACTTGATCCGATAATCCGGCTATTTTACAAATAACCGACTAATATAATCTGTATCAGTTCATCGAATCAACACTTGATCCGATGACCCGGCTATATCTCATATACCCGGCCGATAACTCATATCACGAGAATCTAATACGGTATCACATACATGTATTGTTCTCGGTCTCGCACATATCATATATGTGCTCCTACTCCATTTTGCCTGAGCCAGGAAACCTCTGTGTAGGACTCTAAAGAATCGTCAATACGCCGGCAGTAGGTGATGATCATATCAAACACCCACAAGCTGCAAGCGGTCAGCTAAACGTAACAGCCACCAAGGTATTGAGCGATTAGAAGATCAACAAGCAAGCCTGTACTTTCTCCCGTGAAACCAATCAGTAACACTCCCGTACAGTCCGGTCTCTTCGTCTGATATATCGTATATCTCTCCTAAGGGTAGTAAACGTCGGACCCCAGTAGCATGATAAGTCGTGTCGATATGAGGTCTATAAAAGTTCGAGAAACTACTGATGACATTTACCAGTAAATCTCAGCAACCCTGGCCAGGGATTTCTAGTTATAGCCAATCGAACACAGCGCAACATCAACTCCCTATACCGGGAGAGACGAAACCCCTCCTATCGCTCATTGCCTCCATGTGATTCGGGAATGTACCTAAAAGCCACCTGTTTGCATGGCCTCTTGGACGTGGTATGATGGAAATCAAAGCACGGTGTGAATCACACAAGACTCTATGACAATCTCGGGTCTACAGACTAAGTTGTACCAGTGTCACCAGAGAACTGCCATCTGACGTGAGGTATAATACCATCTGGGAGTTCTCGGGAGTCCGTCCAGTGTACCCAGTCTCTACTGAGCACCCGTACACCAACTTTGATGTCAAACACCGATGGATATGGGATCATCCATTGCCCATCATATGGGTCAAGATGCGTATACGCTAGTCTACTCTGGTGTATCGATGCCCTGTCTCGATACACCCTCGACTAGGAACAGTTATAGGATGTACTCATCGACTACCATGTGTAAGTCGATGTTCAACACCCCAATACTTATGGGGAGGCGGAAATATGAATAACAATCTTGTTCTATGATTAAACATCGAATAACCGTATGAATCGTTTGCTAAACAAGTTTTAACAAAAGCTATAGAGTTCTAAACTACTATGTTAAGAGATTATACCAAAAGGTTCTAGTCCTTCGTCTTAATGTTATCTACGGCCTCTTTGGATCTCCACGTCCTCTTCGACTTTCTTCCGTGATAGACGATCCACCCGAGAACCCTAATCCATGCTATAACCTCTAAACTTGAGGTTACTTAGTTTCTCTAGTTGCTAAATAAAGTAGCTAAGGTGATGTAGAGATAGGTTATGGAGTAATTAGTCTTTCCTAATCCTTGTTCTCAACTCATGAGGGTAGGATTATGTTTGGTAAAGGAGAGAGAACTTGAAAAGAGAGAGTGAGAAGATGATAATGATAATAATAATAATAATGAAATAGCTTCTCACTTGATATATGAAACATAATGAATAAAAAGAAATGAATAATATGAGATTATTCATCATGTTTCATTAATGCAAGTGGGTGATTCATTATGTGAGTCATTAAGCATTTAATATGCATTAATGACATGATGAATCACTCACAATGAGTCACTAAATCATTAAATGAAAATGCCACCTCTCCCTCCATGTCACTTCCTTCTAGAAGCTTCTCGGAAAATTACGAGAACGCCCCTCTCATACGTGAAAACACGGAAAAACTTTAGACTGTATAAATCCAATAATCTGATACTAGAATCTGGCTTAAACCAAAGCCGGCTAGTAAAAACTGTCCGAATGTCGTACGTGCGTTCAAACACGTATGCGTCCGAACCTTTGTCGTAAAACCATACGACCTCTATATCTTTTCGCCTGGGTTTGGGAAATCTCTATGTGGGACTCTAAAGAATCAACTACTACGCTGGCAGTGGGTTTAACCACAGACCGCAAGCGGCACTAGCTGTACGTAACGGTCCCCAGGTAGTTGTCGATAAGAAAGCTTATGAGGTAACCCATCTGAAATCCTACTGAGCCTGTCTGTGACAATATCCGCGCAGTTCGGTCTGTTCGTCTAAGAGTATCGCATGTATGGTCTAGCGAGGTGGTGGACGTCAGACCCCTAATAACCGTACAAGTCGTGTCGGTATGGTTCAAGACCACCCGAGAATCTACTGATCATTCCATCAGTAATTCTCAATCAGCCATGGCCAGGGACTTATGGTAATGACCAACCGACCACAGTGCGATATCAACTCCCTATACCGGGAGAGACGAATCCCTAACAGTCGCTCACTGCCTCCACGTGGCTCGGGACTGTGCCCAACTGAAACCTGTTTGCACGACTCCTTTGAGCCGTGGTAGGGTAATAATCAAAGCACAGTGGGAACTCACACGAGACAAATGATGACCTTAAGTCAACGGACTATCTGCACACATGTCACCTGAGAACTGCTATCTGACGTTAGGTATAATACCATCCAGTCAGTTCTCGGCGAGTCCTGTCCGGTGTACTCACACCCAGTAAGCATCAGTATACAATCTTAGGTGAACACCACCAATGGTTGCGGGACCAATCCATTGCCCCTTGTCAGGGTCTGATATGTATACACTAGTCTACTCCGGAGTATCAATGCCCAATCTCGATACTCCTACAACCAGGGACATCTAAGGGTGTGCCTATTGACTATCCAGCTCCCACTAGTATGACTGCCATCACAACGCCGGTAGTCAGACAAAACACCCTAAGGGCTTTATCAACATATATATATAAATACCAAGTAAAAATATCATACGTTAAGACAAAGTCAAACCAAATAGTGTACTATCATATCAAGCAAGACTGTCATGTACATACATATCCTAAGCATCCTATGCAATGTAGGCCTCTAGGGCATATATATCCAACAATCTCCCACTTGCACTAAGGCCTATAATTGGCGCAATGAGTACCCACTGTCTCTACCAGATCCAGTTGCTTGCGTACCGCATGCCCAACATCTCAAATAGCCTCTTGAACTGTTCTTGAGGAATGGCCTTGGTGAATGGATCTGCCGTGTTGTCTTTTATGTCCACTCTCCGTATCTCGATCTCCCGACGATCCACGATCTCCCTGATCAGGTGAAACCGCCATAAGATATGTCTGGATTTCTGATGGGACCTTCGTTCCTTCGCTAAAGCTACAGCGCCATTGTTATCGCAATACAAAGGTATTGGATTGGCAATGGACGGAACCACCTGAAGTTCAGAAATGAACTTCCTCATCCAAACAGCCTCTTTTGCGGTTTCACTAGCAGCTATATACTCAGCCTCCATAGTTGAGACTGCGACGGTATCTTGTTTGGAACTCTTCCAACATACCGCCCCTCTATTGAGGGTAAACACAAAACCCGAAATGGATTTAGAATCATCCTTGTCACTTTGGAAGCCGGAGTCGGTAAAAGCCTCTACCTGGAGGTCCCCATTACCGTAAATCAAGAACATCTCCTTAGTCCTTCTTAGGTACTTGAGAATGTACTTTACCGCTCTCCAATGTTTCTCACCTGGGTCAGACTGATACCTGCTTACCACACTAAGTGCGTAAGCTACATCCGTTCTGGTACATAACATCGCATACATTATTGATCCTACCACCGAAGCGTAGGGTATAATGCCCATGCGAGCCCTCTCTTCATCAGTCTTTGGAGACATCTCCTTGGAGAGGGTGATTCCGTGACAAGCGGGTATATTGCCGCGCTTGGAATCTTCCATACTAAATCTCTTTAGTATAGTGTCTATATACCTGGACTGTAAAAGTCCCAATATTCTATTAGATCTATCTCGATAGATCTTAAAGCCCAGAATGTATGATGCATCTCCCAAGTCTTTCATGGAGAATTTCTGTGACAAGAAGAGCTTTACTGATTGTAGTATAGGGATATCATTCCCTATCTGTAGTATGTCGTCGACATACAAAACGAGGAAGACTACTGCTCCTTCTACAATCTTCCTATAAATACATGGTTCATCTATATTTTTGATAAAGTCAAATTCCTTGAATGTTTCATCAAAGCAGATGTTCCAACTCCGCGATGCTTGCTTTAACCCATAAATGGATTTAAGCAATTTGCACACTCTTCCGCTGCTCCCACTGTCTAAGAAACCTTCTGGTTGATCCATGTAAACACTCTCTTCTAGATGTCCATTTAGAAAAGCTGTTTTTACATCCATTTGCCAGATTTCATAGTCATGGAAGGCAGCAATGGCAAGCATTATCCGAATGGATTTAAGCATAGCTACTGGTGAAAAAGTTTCATCATAGTCCAATCCTGGTCTTTGACGAAAACCTTTTGCTACTAGTCTAGCTTTGTAGGTTTCCACTTGTCCAAATGTACCAATCTTCTTTTTGAAGATTTGTTTGCACCCAACTGGTTTTACCCCCGGAGGAGCAACTTCTAAATTCCATACTTTATTGGTGTACATGGATTCCATTTCGGATCTCATTGCATCCAGCCACTTCACTGAGTCGCTACTCGTGATAGCCTGCTGAAAACTAGTAGGCTCATCATCATCGATGATGCAATCCTCTCGATCCCCATCAAGAAGAAAACCATAGTATCTTTCAGGAGGATGAGAAAGCCTACTAGATCTGCGGAGTGGCGTTGGTTCGTCATGTTCTATTGAAATCTGAGATTCTTCTAAGTCTTCGGTTGCAGTTTGAGGTTCTGGAATTTCTTCCAGTTCTACCGCGCACCCACTAATTTCTTTTGCAAGAAATGTAGGGTTCCTAGGCACCCTAATGAGGTCTCACAAGGCATCGAACATGCCAATATAAAATTTTAAGGGTGCCGAGAAACTCTAGAGTACGGATCGTCGGCTAGAATTCTAGGCGAAAAGATAACTAGTTAACAATTAACTAATGGGAAACGGAAATACAACCTTTGTAGATCCGGTCCTCCACCTCCATGGCTCCGAGATGAGGTCCTCTCCGTTGTCCAAATCAAATCCGGGCTCTAGCGTCGACTTCATCGGAGAATAGGCGAGCTAGGTCGTCGATGTCCATGCCGAAGATGATCTACGTCGAGGCATCGCTAAATCAAGCTCCGACTTCACCAAGTCAAGAAACTTGTGAAGAAAACACACTCTACTACTTGGCAAGAGGTAGAGGATGAAGAAATAGGAAGTGGGTTCAATTTAGAATTGGATTTCTCACTCTTTATCATCAATCACCATTGATGACCTAAGCTTTTCTTCTTGAGTTCAAGGAAGAAGAAGAAGAAAAATGATATGATAAGTTAATTAAAAAACAAAAGAAAAATGAATACTTATCATATTAGAACCATGGTCAAGTGTAGAGAATTAACTAAGGTTAGATTAATGGTTAGGGTTAAAGATGAAGACAAGAATGGTTACAAAGTCAAAGCTTCATGAAGCTTCAACTAAACTCCAAAATTAGCAACCATTCTTTTCTTATCTATTCAAAATAAATAAATAAATAAATAAGTAAGAAAAGAAAACCCTAATCATTAGTTTAACCATGGCTTAATCCATTACACTTAACTATAGTTAAACATGTATCATCAAACATGATACAATCAAGTGCACAAAAGTATATCACATATACAATGTGTACAATCAGAGTGAGAAAATCCATTTAAAGTGAACCGATACTAGTTATTGCAAAGTAATATATCAAATATATAATTATGCATTAAATCATTAAATCAACTCTTGATTTAACGATCCGGTCATATTGCATATAACCGACTAGTATCCAATGTATCGGCTTATTGAATCAACGCTTGAATCGATAACTAGGTTATATCGCATACAACCATTCGATACATTCATCGCGAGAATGGAATACGATATCACATACACGCATTATTCTCGGTCCCGCACATATCTCATATGCGCTCCTATTTCGTTTCGCTTGAGCCAGGAAACCTCTGTGTAGGACTCTAAAGACTCGTCAATACGCCGGCAGCAGGCGATGATCATATCAAACACCCACAAGCCGCAAGCGGTCTGCTAAACGTAACGGCCACCCGGGTATTGAGCGATCTGAAGATCGACGAGCAAGCCCGCTCACACTCCAGTGAATCCAACCAGTAACACTACCGTACAGTCCGGTCTGATCGTCTGATATGTCGCATATCTCGCCTAGGGGTGGTAAACGTCAGACCCCAATAGCTCAATAAGTCGTGTCGATATGAGGTCTATAACTGTTTGAGAAACTACTAGTAACACTTACCAGTAAATCTCAGCAACCCTGGCCAGGGATTTCCTGTTATAGCCAATCGAACACAGCGCAACATCAACTCCCTATACCGGGAGAGACGAATCCTCTCCTATCGCTCATTGCCTCCATGTGACTCGGGACTGTACCCAAAAACCACCGTTTTGCATGCCCTCTTGGACGTGGTAAGATGGAAATCAAAGCACAGTGGGAACCACACAAGACTCTATGACGATCTCAGGTCAACAGACTACTCTGTACCAGTGTCACCAGTGAACTGCCATCTGACGTGAGGTATAATACCATCTGGGAGTTCTCGGCGAGTCCGTCCAGTGTACCCAGTCTCTACTGAGCACCCGTATATCATCTCTGATGTCAAACACCAATGGATATGGGATCATCCATCGCCCATCTGTATGGGTCGAGAAGGTATACGCTAGTCTACTCTGGTATATCGATGCCCCGTCTCGATACACCCACGACTAGGGACTTTGAAGGATGTACTTATGGACTACCATGTCCCCACTAGTATGATCCGCATCATAGTCCAGGTTGTCAAGTACAGATCCTTAGGGCTTTACCAACATGTAACAGAGAGACAATCGGTATACACGTTAAGGTAAAGATCAACCAGATAGCATACTATCATGTCGAGCAAGAAAGTCCTCCTTATATATGTCCCAGCATCCACTACAATATACATCCTATGTACAGTAATGGCCTCTAGGGCATACATATAACTAACAATCTCCCACTTGCACTAGGGCCATCTGTAGCAGTGGTTGTAGTATCTCATACTCAACCATCCCATAAAAGTCTCTCTCTGGGAACGGGCCTTTGTGAGTTGATCCGCTGTGTTGTCCTCTGAGTCTACTCTCCTAACCTCGATCTCCCTGGAGATCAACTATCTCCATGATCAGGCGATGCTGCCTTAGAATAAGTCTGGATCACTGATGGGATCGGCGTTCCTTGGCATAAGCCACAACTCCATTGTCACACAATGGTAGGAACATAGTTTATCTCATGAACTAATATACATCCAAACAGCCTCTTTGGTAGCATCTTAAGTAGCGATGTATGATGCCTTTATCGTCTAGTATGTCACGGTATCTAGCTTGGAACTCTTCCAACATACCGTCCCTTTACTGAGGGTAAAGACAATGCCTGTGACTGACATTCAGTCGTCCTTATCACCCTGGAACCCTTCCAGTGATTCTCCCCGGGATCGGTTGATACCATCTCACTACAACTAGTGAGTATCCTAACATCCATTTAGATCTATCTCATAGATCCAAAACCTAGGATTTAGTAGGTATCACTTTGATCCTATATGGAGAATAATTGTGATAAGCGGAGATTGACCGAGCGTAGCATAGGAAACTCCTTCCCTATCAGGAGTTTGTCATCCACGTACTCTACGAGGATCATCACTATACTCCCTACTACCTTTTTGTATATACAAGGTTCATCTACCATTTTGATGATGTCAAACTCTTTGACCGCTTCATCAAAACAGATGTTCCAACTCCGCGATGCCTGCTTTATCCTATAAAGCATCTTGCACACGTTTCCGCTGCTCCCACTGTCTACGAAGCCCTCTGGCTGTGTACTTATAGACGCACTCTTCCAAAATATCATTTAGAAAAGCAGTCATGACACCCAACCACCAGATATCGTAGTCATGGTATGTAGCCGTGGTAAGTAGGATCTGAATGGACTTAAGCATAGCCACTGGAACAGGTTTCATCATTATCCACGCCTGGTCGATGACGAAAACCCTTAACAAGTCTAGCTTTGAAAGTCTCAACTTTTCCATGTACACCAAGTAATCTTCTCAAGATATACTTGCTCCTGATGGGGATTTAACCCTTCAGATATAGCAACCAAAGTCCATACTTTGTTGGTGTATAAGGATTCCATCTCAGATCACTAAGCATCCAGCCATTCTTATAGAGTCTTACTCCTTATGGCCAGCTCGAAACTAGTTGGGTCATCATCTCATGATGCAGTCCTCGCTCCCACTGTCATAGAGAAAACGAAGTATCTCTCAGGTGGGTGAGGAACCTTACTAGATCGGCGGAGAGGCTGAGGTTCGTTGGTATCTACTGAATCCCTTGGTTCTATCAAATCATCTGCTGTAGTTCGTATAGCTGGAACATTTCCAGTTCTACATTACAGACCTTGCCTCGAGCTTGTCCGGATTTTGCTTTCAGACATAGGCCGGACAACCCCAAATCTTAACTAACTTAAGAAATGGGCTGTTCCTTTTCCATATCATATATGAAGTGGTAGGCAACTGATTTGATTGGAACCCTATTCAATAGGTATGCAACTTCGTAAGTGCATAACTCCCAAAAGGAAAAAGGTAACTCAGTATTACTCATCATAGAGCACACCTTATCATATAGGGTGTGATTGCTCCACCCCGATATACCATCGTGCTATGGTGTATCCGGAGGAGTAATGCTGAGAGAGAATCTCATTCTCGTTTAAAATAGTCCAGGAATTCCATGCACAAGTATTCTCCTCCCTGATCTCATCATAGGACATAATACTTATACCCGTATTTTGGTTCTCTACTTCTAAATCATATTCTGTAAATATCTCAAAAGGTTCGGACTTGTGTTTCAACAGGAACATATGTCTGAATCTTGAGAGATTATCAGAGAATGTAATGAAGTACAAAGAACCGGTCTTGGCATATGTAGACAGGGGACCTACATACATCAACATGTATCATCCCAAGAGTTCACTAACTCTTTCTCTGTTTACAGTAAACGGAGCTATGGTCATCTTATCTTTGTGACATGACTGGCGAGTTTCACAAGATGTAAATTCAAACTGATTTAAATATGCATCTATATGTAACTCTAGCTAGTCGGGTCACATTGATCTGACCTAGTCTACAATACCTCAAGAAGAATTCGTTCATTTCTGAACTTTTCTTCTTCTGTGTGTTCTGTATACTAAGAACTGTAGTTTGATTTAGAACATCAATGCTTTTAGATAACGCGCCTGAACCGATCAACTTTTGATATAGGAAATGTTCAAAACATTATCCATCAATACAAAATTATATCCTTTCTTTTCTAACAAAGAGAGTGATATGATTTGGTATATCAGGTTCGGTATCTAATAACATTCGTTCAGAATCAATGTATTGGTAATACAGGGTGACAGTGACCAACAGACTTGGCTGCAACACTTGCCCCGTTTTCTGCCTAATGAAACTTATCACCCGTTCTCAGTTCTCTACCTATCTGTAGCCCTATGTAACATATTACATATCTGGGATCCTGATCTGGTATCATATACCCAGGACGTAAAGGACATTGAGAAACAGTTCTGTATAATGAACACACCCGAAGATGATGCATCAGCATGCACTCTCTTCGTTTGGGCGGCACGGGAAATCTGGTATTCCCCAATTTTCTGCTCGGCCTTACAACAATTATAAGTTGGAGCGGGACCAACGTTCCCCAGCTCAGTATAACAAGCGGGTTCGGTCAATATTCCGTATTATTATCTTGATTAAGGCGTGATATGGTCGCTACCTGGAGAGAGAGAGAAGAAAACACTCAGCGTGCGCTCTGTCAAGAATAGATTGGTTATTATTTTATCTAATCAGGATGGCTCCCACTGCTTTTTATCAAATCTTCCTTCAAACCCTAAAAGGAAAGACTAGCCGGGATTAATTACACACTACAAGTTCACCAATCTTTCAGCCAGGCCAGTTTCGGTACTTTGAGGGAGGTCCCCCGTGCTTTCGCACGAACCTAATTAATGTAAACCTCGTTTTCCCAGAGGCGTAACCTCGTTAACACCTTTCTAGACACCTAATTGATCGGCTAATTGTAATGTATAAAACTCTCCCAGGAGTAACACTTACTCGCAGCGGGTATCGGGATCCAACTATCTCATAGAAGGTATGCAATCTCATTGCAAATTTCAACACTTGAAATTCCCGATAATATTTTGCCCCTAGCTCGCTATGACCTTGACGGAGGCCAAACAACCCATAGTCCGCTAGTCAAGTTCAACCCGTCATTTCCTGATTGAATTAAACCCACCCGCACGACCCTTGACGGAGGCCAAACAACGCCGTACGAATACCCTAATCCAATCGCATCATATGCTAGCAGATAAGCACTAGTCAGCTACCGTACACTACGCCTTGACGGAGGCCAAACAACCGCAGCACGAATACTAACTAGTACGTATCTGAAATGACGGAGGGCTACGATAGGTTTTTCTGAAAACCTATTGCGTAATGAACTTGATATCGCTGTAGAATCAAATGATTTTAAAATGGAGTGCTTTTGAGGCTTTTCTAGTTTTGCTAAAGGAGTCACTCCCGGTGAAGGGATCGTCGGTCCTTTCCTCGTCGAATGAGGTGCGGGATATATCATATATATCGCTGTGCAAAGCAAAAACACTTAAAAGCAATCAAAAGACAAACCGAGTGTGTAGCATCTGCCAGTTATTGCTAAAGGAGTCACTCCCGGTGAAGGGATCTCGGTCCTTTCCTCATCGAATAAGGTGCAGGATATATCATATATACCGCTGTGCAAAGCAAGAACTGTAGCTACCTGTTTTATTTTGAAATTCGATTCTACAACATCTTAGGTTTATTTTATTTTATTAATCATATTAATGAAGTCCCATCATATAAGTACCTAAACATCACAGATACATACGACGTACACTTATGCCATCCGCATTCGCCTCGATGTCCCCTCGTGCACCGTTAGGTTAGGTAACTAACGGCAGAGCAGGGCAGGGCTATCGCGGGTGTAAAACATAAGTAACGTCTATATAATATATCATATATACTATATAATGTATCTATCACAGAACATCACATGATCACATCACAGATATCGCAGCAGAAGAATTATATGAAATATTGGATATACTAGGACGTCCGTGTTTTCAATACGAGCCAGTATAAAACACAGATTCCACGGTCGTGATGAATAGCCAAACCCACACCCCTAGACCCCTACGAGAGCGGCAAGCAACCCTGCCAATTCTAGAGTTAGGAGACCCGGACTCGACTCCTCGAGTTGGTCTCCCACTGGACTCCAGAACCCGATTACTTGTGCCCTCCTCCTTGGGTCTGTCCTAGTGCGGAAAAGTAAATAATATACATCAACGGTGACAACTTCCGCAACCTGGAAGCGCCCCAATAAAATAATATTACATACAAGTTTTTACATGAATGAAAATGAAAAACACTCATCTCACATAAAAACCCCCGGCTATTCAAACACGACGATCCAATATAACATATCCAGCAACACATAACATCACATGTCATCAACGTAAGTAAATATGTCCATCCCAATTGTCGTTGACATATAGCAACGAAACCGGCGATATCACATATTACACTTACGGTCACAGAAAAGAAAGTGTAAAACTACAACAGTTGGAATCCGCAACCACCTCAGACATCACATGCCTGACCAAAGGAATTCCTTAGACATCGCATGCTTAACAATTATAAACCCAGCATTTTAGTCTCAAAATCGAAAACACTTTTCAATATCAAGTCGGGCAATTCAACAAGATTCCCGACATCCTGATCGAATGCTCGTCGCAAACTTCAGTAGACGGCCGCACCCCCGATACCGTCGACGAAGTGCACCAAGGCGGAACACCGCTACCGCGAGCACCCGAACGGATGCTTTCGGCGACGGGGTTCTCCTACAGTCACTTGGTCGAGGCTATGGAGTGAAGCTGTCTATTAAGTTTACCCGGCGAGTATCCGCGTACGCTACGTGATTGCGACGGACTTTTGATCACATCAAAATTCCGTGGCAACCGATCAAGTGAGACTAAAGTGCTATGTTTATAACATTCATTCAGTTATCTCATAACTTCTTGTGAATTCCAATTATTGTATCCCATTCCAGATAATTAGAAAATGTTAAACTTTCCGATTGAACATTCGAACACCCAAGTTTTCCCGATACAGATCAACACATGAAATAAGTCTAACAACATTCAGTTCGTGCCTCAGTACCGACGGTCCAGCCGTAGAAGGGTCAAGCCAACGCCTCACATGTGGCACGCCGTACTGCCCCAAACCCGAAGGTTCAAAGGGCAGTTCAAGACGGTCACATAATCGAGTTAAGGTTTGTTGTCTTCTAGAGGGTCCATCGCGTTACTTGCACTACTTAGAACGTTGTTAAACTTCGGAAAAATCCAACACTTGGAAATTTCCCGAAAGGGGAAAAATTGGGTATTTATATCCGGTCGAACTTTTTAACATATTCTAAAATTTATCCGGAAAAGCCACACTGACAAAATTTGATAATCCGATCGAATATACCGAGTCCCCAAAACAATCCCAGAATACTTAACTGTAGAGTATACATTAAAATTACCCAGAAAAACAGGGGTTAATTATAAACATTACTGTGCAAAACGGAGTCAATGAGTCAACAGTGTTGCCGCGGAACCGCCGCGCCACGTGGGTTTAGGCCGCGGTTCCGCGCCGCTATAACGGAGTTAGGTCTCCGTTTTTCACAGTATTTCATAAAAAACCCTGCTTGATTTTATGCATATTTTTAATATTGAAAAATCACAGTTTTTGAAAATTGGACAGAGAGCATGGAAAAAATGGGTTTTCGGGTTCGTTCGGACTTCAAAATCCGTCTAGACTTCGCCTAAGGCTCTAGCTAGGCTCTGATACCACTGTAGGGTTCCTAGGCACCCTAATGAGGTCTCACAAGGCATCGAACATGCCAATATAAAATTTTAAGGGTGCCGAGAAACTCTAGAGTACGGATCGTCGGCTAGAATTCTAGGCGAAAAGATAACTAGTTAACAATTAACTAATGGGAAACGGAAATACAACCTTTGTAGATCCGGTCCTCCACCTCCACGGCTCCGAGATGAGGTCCTCTCCGCTGTCCAAATCAAATCCGGGCTCTAGCGTCGACTTCATCGGAGAATAGGCGAGCTAGGTCGTCGATGTCCATGCCGAAGATGATCTACGTCGAGGCATCGCTAAATCAAGCTCCGACTTCACCAAGTCAAGAAACTTGTGAAGAAAACACACTCTACTACTTGGCAAGAGGTAGAGGATGAAGAAATAGGAAGTGGGTTCAATTTAGAATTGGATTTCTCACTCTTTATCATCAATCACCATTGATGACCTAAGCTTTTCTTCTTGAGTTCAAGGAAGAAGAAGAAGAAAAATGATATGATAAGTTAATTAAAAAACAAAAGAAAAATGAATACTTATCATATTAGAACCATGGTCAAGTGTAGAGAATTAACTAAGGTTAGATTAATGGTTAGGGTTAAAGATGAAGACAAGAATGGTTACAAAGTCAAAGCTTCATGAAGCTTCAACTAAACTCCAAAATTAGCAACCATTCTTTTCTTATCTATTCAAAATAAATAAATAAATAAATAAGTAAGAAAAGAAAACCCTAATCATTAGTTTAACCATGGCTTAATCCATTACACTTAACTATAGTTAAACATGTATCATCAAACATGATACAATCAAGTGCACAAAAGTATATCACATATACAATGTGTACAATCCGAGTGAGAAAATCCATTTAAAGTGAACCGATACTAGTTAATGCAAAGTAATATATCAAATATATAATTATGCATTAAATCATTAAATCAACTCTTGATTTAACGATCCGGTCATATCGCATATAACCGACTAGTATCCAATGTATCGGCTTATCGAATCAACGCTTGAATCGATAACTAGGTTATATCGCATACAACCATTCGATACATTCATCGCGAGAATGGAATACGATATCACATACACGCATTATTCTCGGTCCCGCACATATCTCATATGCGCTCCTATTTCATTTCGCTTGAGCCAGGAAACCTCTGTGTAGGACTCTAAAGACTCATCAATACGCCGGCAGCAGGCGATGATCATATCAAACACCCACAAGCCGCAAGCGGTCTGCTAAACGTAACGGCCACCCGGGTATTGAGCGATCTGAAGATCGACGAGCAAGCCCGCTCACACTCCAGTGAATCCAACCAGTAACACTACCGTACAGTCCGGTCTGATCGTCTGATATGTCGCATATCTCGCCTAGGGGTGGTAAACGTCAGACCCCAATAGCTCAATAAGTCGTGTCGATATGAGGTCTATAACTGTTTGAGAAACTACTAGTAACACTTACCAGTAAATCTCAGCAACCCTGGCCAGGGATTTCCTGTTATAGCCAATCGAACACAGCGCAACATCAACTCCCTATACCGGGAGAGACGAATCCCCTCCTATCGCTCATTGCCTCCATGTGACTCGGGACTGTACCCAAAAACCACCGTTTTGCACGCCCTCTTGGACGTGGTAAGATGGAAATCAAAGCACAGTGGGAACCACACAAGATTCTATGACGATCTCGGGTCAACAGACTACTCTGTACCAGTGTCACCAGAGAACTGCCATCTGACGTGAGGTATAATACCATCTGGGAGTTCTCGGCGAGTCCGTCCAGTATACCCAGTCTCTACTGAGCACCCGTATATCATCTCTGATGTCAAACACCAATGGATATGGGATCATCCATCGCCCATCTGTATGGGTCGAGAAGGTATACGCTAGTCTACTCTGGTATATCGATGCCCCGTCTCGATACACCCACGACTAGGGACTTTGAAGGATGTACTTATGGACTACCATGTCCCCACTAGTATGATCCGCATCATAGTCCAGGTAGTCAAGTACAGATCCTAAGGGCTTTACCAACATGTAACAGAGAGACAATCGGTATACACGTTAAGGTAAAGATCAACCAGATAGCATACTATCATGTCGAGCAAGAAAGTCCTCCCTATATATGTCCCAGCATCCACTACAATATACATCCTATGTACAGTAATGGCCTCTAGGGCATACATATAACTAACAAGAAATTCGCTTTCTAAGAAGACAATGTGACGAGCGACAAACACCTTTTGTTCTTCAGTGTGGTAGACCATGTACCCCCTTGAATGCTTGGGGTATCCAACAAACTTGCATAAAACCGATCGTGCTTCGAGCTTGTCCGGATTATGCTTTTTAACATATACCGGACACCCCCATATCTTGATATACTTGAGATATGGTCTCTTCCCACACCACATTTCATATGGAGTGGTAGGTACAGACTTAGTTGGAACTCTATTCAATAGGTATGCGGCTGATTCTAGAGCAAATTCCCAGAAGGAAAGTGGCAACTCAGCACTACTCATCATTGAACGCACCATATCTAATAGCGTGCGATTCCTTCTTTCTGATACACCATTATGCTGAGGTGTATAAGGTGGAGTAAGCTGAGAGAGAATTCCATTCGCTTTTAAGTGTTCAAGGAAACTGGTACTTAAGTATTCTCCACCTCGATCAGATCGAAGTGTCTTGATGCTTTTACCAGTTTGTTTCTCTACTTCATTTTTATACTCCTTAAACTTCTCAAAAGCCTCGGATTTATGCTTCATTAAGAACACATGTCCATACCTAGAGAAGTCATCAGTAAAAGTGATGAAGTAGGAGTGACCACTTCGTGCATGTATAGACATCGGACCACATACATCACTGTGTACTAGTCCCAAGAGTTTAGTGGCTTTTTCTCCGTGTCCGGTGAATGGAGATTTGGTCATTTTTCCTTTGATACATGATTGACAAGTTGCATATGATAAATATTCAAACGGATCTAGATATCCATCTTTATGTAACTTAGTCAACCTTGTTTCATTTATATGACCAAGTCTACAATGCCATAGGAAGGCTTGATTCGAATCTGGAGCCTTTCTTTTACGCGTGTTTTGAATATTGAAAATTTGAGGTCGATTAAGTATGTATATGCCGTTTTCCAGTGTGCCAAACCCAATCAGTTCTTGATTTAGGAGAATGTTCATGACATTTCTTTCAAGCACAAAATTATATCCTTTATTAGACAACAAAGATACTGATATAATATTACATAACATACTGGGAATACAAAAACAGCTGTACAATACCAAAATGTGTCAACTATTCAACCCTAGGTGATATTCCCCTATTGCAACTGCATCTACATGCATTCCATTGCCCATCCGGAGAGTCATATCACCTGCCCCCAGTACTCTACTATTTCTCAGATCCTGCAAAGAATTACAGATGTGAGAACCAGAACCGGTATCAAGTACCCATGAAGTAGAGTTTACTGAAAGACAATTTTCGATTACGAACACACCTGAAGCAGAAGCAACAGCTTGCTTCATGTCCTTGGCTTTAAAGGCCAAACAGTCCTTCTTCCAGTGCCCTTGCTTGTGACAATAGAAGCACTCGTTCTTTTCTGCCTTCACCCTTCCTGCCTTGTTCGTTCCCTGCACCTTCTTGACCCCACCCTTCGGTTTGGTGGCTTTCATCTTCTTCTTCCCTTTAGCTTTCGCTTTAGATTTAGAAGAAGATGATTGGCCAACATACAGAACGGGGGTCTTCTCCTTTTTCAAGGAGGTCTCTGCTACCTTCAACATATTGAGGAGCTTTGGAAGATCCGCTTCCATTTCGTGCATGTTGAAGTTTAGCACGAACTGAGAGAAGGTGTGGGGAAGGAACTGCAAAATCAAGTCGATATACAAATCATTCTCTAGCACGCATCCCAGGTTTGCGAGTTCCTCAATGAGGGCGATCATTTTGAGGACGTGCTCTCCAACAGGCGATCCTGGAGCTAATCTCATCTGGAAGAGTTTCCTTGAGGTTTTGTACCTCGCGATACGGGAGTGTTCACCATACAATTCCTTGCAATGGAGGAATATGGATACAATATCCATACTCTCGTGCTGTTTCTGGAGATCATTATTCATGGACGCCAGCACGATACACTTAGCTCGCTCACAGTCTAGATCCCAGGTTTTACGAACTTCCTTGTCCGCAACTGAGGAATCTGGTCCTGGGATAAGGGGAGGAACAGCGGTGGTAACATATGCAACTTTGTCATAAGTCAGCGCAATATTGACGTTCCTTAGCCAATCTTTATAGTTCTGCCCGGTCAGTATATTCTTTTCAAGTAATAGTTTTAGTCCAGTCATGGTAGCTGCCAGAGAGAGAGAAAAGAAAACACTCAGCATATGCTCTTGCAAGTTTAGATTGGTTATTATTTTATCTAAACAGGATAGCTCCCACTGTTTCCTCAAATCCTTCTTCAAAACCTAAAAGAAGAACTAGTCAGGATTTAATCACACGTTACAATTCTTGCTTAACCTTTCAGCCAGGCTGGTGTTGGTACTTTGAGGGAGGTTTTCCAATGCTTTCGCGAAGTTCCTTAATTAAAGAACCTCTTTTCCCTGGAGGCGTAGCCCCTCTAACACCTTTCTAGGCACCTACTTGGTTTATAGCATTGATTGTTAAGTGAGAGAAATTCCCGAGAGTAATCCTACTCATCAGTGGGATCGGGATCCAACTATCATTGCATGATGCCCTAGATGGAAGCCACTCTAGTCACCACACTCCAGAAGGTAAGCTAAATCTGCAAGTTTCCTTTATGTTTGAAACTCCCGATGTGATTTTTACCCCAAGCTCTTATAGACCTTGACGTAGGCCAACAAGTCATAAGACGCAAGTCAAGTTTTACCCATCGTTGTCCTGATCAATTTAAATACATCGTACAAGCCCTTGACGTAGGCCAACAAGGTGTACATCTGTATTAAACTAATGCATCTATCTATGCAACAAATAGGCACATACACTGCTACCATTCACTATGCCTTGACGTAGGCCAACAAGCATAGCATGAATACGATGTGCTGTCTATCTGAAACGACGGAGGGTTACGGCTGGTTTTTGGCAAAAAACCGTTAACGTAGTGAACTTGATTTGATCGAAGGAACTAAGATAGCTTTTATTAAAAGGAGTGGTTTAAGCTCCGCATTTAAAATTTTCTTTTTCAAGAAAACCGAGTGGTTTTTAGAAATTGTTCCAACGATTCAGTTTTAGGTTTTATTTTCTTTGCATTAATAATAATGCGTCCCATCTTTAACCTATCATTACAGATAACAACGAAAATACAACGTCCTCTTATGCCATCCGCATTCGCCACGGGGTCCCGTCATCACCCGTTAGGTTACTTAACTAACGACAGAGCGGGGGCTGGGCTAGCGCGGGTGTAAAACATAAGCGACGTCTAAATAGCTATCATATATAGATATTGTACATTCGTCAGACGCAATAATAGGCATTCCAGATCACAGATAAACAATATTGGATTTGCAAGCAATCCGCATTTCTTTTGAGCCTGCAATGAAAGACGGATTACACAGTTGTGATGAATAGCCATTTTCCCTCCCCAGACCCCTACGGGTACGGCAAATTACCCGCCAAGTACCAGAAGTGAAGCGGTCTACCCCAACACTTCAAAATACCCTGTAGTTTGTGCACCCCACCTTGGGTCTATCCTAGGAGCAAAAACAGTAAAAAGAAATAATACAACGGTGGCTACAACCGCAACCTAGATGTGCCCCGCAAAATAATATTACAACTTATTACATTTACATCAAATGAATTAATACAAAAACCCATCACAAAACCCGGGCAAACACCACAACAGTCCAAAACAGTATATATAACATCACAGATATGTGCAACCCCCTGGCAACCGATATACTAGCAGTTAGGGGAGGTTTACGAACACATAAAACACTTCACAGATATAATCAAACAAGCAAATACCGTATAATTTCGATCGATTAAACACATTTAATTTTGCTCCAATACTTCTCTGTAAATCTGAAACCTGAGCAAAAATAAAAATTACCAGAAAACACCAAATATCACAGAAAAACAACACAAGAAACTTGGGAAGATGAATCGTCCAAAGCGCGGCGGAATCGAGGCGGATCGGTGGGATCGGCCGCGGTTCCGCAGCGCTATGGCCGATTCATGAGCCCAATTTTCTTCGGTGTTCTAATACATTCATTTAGGTCATTCTGAAGGTCCCTGAAAAATTTTTGGACCTCATTTAAAATTCGACAGAAAGTACATGATATCGGGGTTTTTCCGGTTTGTTTTTCCGTTCGAAATTCATACAAATTTGCAAGTGTGTTAAATACTGTTTAGCTAGGCTCTGATACCACTGTAAGTCGATGTTCAACACCCCAATACTTATGGGGAGGGGGAAATATGAATAACAATCTTGTTCTATGATTAAACATCGAATAACCGTATGAATCGTTTGCTAAACAAGTTTTAACAAAAGCTATAGAGTTCTAAACTACTATGTTAAGAGATTATACCAAACGGTTCCCGTCCTTCGTCTTAATGTTACCTACGGCCTCTTTGGATCTCCACGTCCTCTTCGGCTTTCTTCCGTGATGGACGATCCACCCGAGAACCCTAATCCAAGCTATAACCTCTAAACTTGAGGTTACTTATTTTCTCTAGTTGCTAAATAGAGTAGCTAAGGTGATGTAGAGATAGGTTATGGAGTAATTAGTATTTTCTAATCCCTGTTCTCAACTCATGAGGGTAGGATTAGGTTTGGTGAAGGAGAGAGAACTTGAAGAGAGAGAGTGAGAAGATGATAATGATAATAATAATAATAATGAAATAGCTTCTCACTTGATATATGAAACATAATGAATAAAAAGAAATGAATAATATGAGATTATTCATCATGTTTTATTAATGCAAGTGGGTGATTCATTATGTGAGTCATTAAGCATTTAATAATGCATTAATGACATGATGAATCACTCACAATGAGTCACTAAATCATTAAATGAAAATGCCACCTCTCCCTCCATGTCACATCCTTTTAGAAGCTTCTCGGAAAATTACGAGAACGCCCCTCTCATCCGTGAAAACACGGAAAAACTTTAGACTGTATAAATCCAATAATCTGATACTAGAATCTGGCTTAAACCAAAGCCGGCTAGTAAAAACTGTCCGAATGTCGTACGTGCGTTCAAACACGTATGCGTCCGAACCTTTGTCGTAAAACCATACGACCTCTATATCTTTTCGCCTGGGTTTGGGAAATCTCTACGTGGGACTCTAAAGACTCAACTACTACGCTGGCGGTGGGTTTAACCACAGACCGCAAGCGGCACTAGCTGTACGTAACGGTCCCCAGGTAGTTGTCGATAAGAAAGCTGATGAGGTAACCCATCTGAAATCCTACTGAGCCTGTTTGTGACAATATCCGCGCAGTCCGGTCTGTTCGTCTAAGAGTATCGCATGTATGGTCTAGGGAGGTGGTGGACGTCAGACCCCTAATAACCGTACAAGTCGTGTCGGTATGGTTCAAGACCACCCGAGAATCTACTGATCATTCCATCAGTAATTCTCAATCAGCCCTGGCCAGGGACTTATGGTAATGACCAACCGACCACAGTGCGATATCAACTCCCTATACCGGGAGAGACGAATCCCTAACAGTCGCTCACTGCCTCCACGTGGCTCGGGACTGTGCCCAACTGAAACCTGTTTGCACGACTCCTTTGAGCCGTGGTAGGGTAATAATTAAAGCACAGTGGGAACTCACATGAGACAAATGATGACCTTAAGTCAACGGACTATCTGCACACATGTCACCTGAGAACTGCTATCTGACGTTAGGTATAATACCATCCAGTCAGTTCTCGGCGAGTCCTGTCCGGTGTACTCAGACCCAGTGAGCATCTGTATACAATCTTAGGTGAACACCACCAATGGTTGCGGGACCAATCCATTGCCCCTCGTCAGGGTCTAGATATGTATACACTAGTCTACTCCGGAGTATCGATGCCCAATCTCGATACTCCTGCGACCAGGGACATCTAAGGGTGTGCCTATTGACTATCCAGCTCCCACTAGTATGACTGCCATCACAACGCCGGTAGTCAGACAAAACACCCTATGGGCTTTATCAACATATATATATAAATACCAAGTAAAAAATATCATACGTTAAGACAAAGTCAAACCAAATAGCGTACTATTATATCAAGCAAGACTGTCATGTACATACATATCCCAAGCATCCTATACAATGTAGGCCTCTAGGGCATATATATCCAACACCATGGCCCCACTAGTATGATCTCATCATAGTCCCAGTAGTCGAGTACATATCCTAAGGGCTTTATCAACATGTAACATAGAGACAATCAGAGTACATGTTAAGATAAAGAGTAACCAGATAGCGTACTATCATGTCGAGCAAGAAAGTCCTCCCTATATATGTCCAAGCATCCACTACAATATACATCGTATGTACAGTAATGGCCTCTAGGGCATACATATAACTAACAACCCGTGTCCAACATCGACACGTAAATCCTCATATATCTCATGTGCCGCATCCTCAGATCGGCCCTCATAACTATCACATCTAAGGCACCGCATACTCTGATCGGCCCTCATCCATCTCAAGCCTCCGGTCGGTATCCTCCGGATTATCGACGAGTCCAAATACTATCACCGGAAGGTAGTGGTCCCTCTGTCAGGCTCATCGTCTATACCACAAAAATCATATCTTGCCCCTGGGTATCATACCGGGTCTACCATGTGCCCGTAGACGGTGCCTAACGCTCCTCAAATCGGGTTTCACATGCCAATCTCAGAACCGGGAAAACGCATGATGGATGTCTCGAAATATCATATCATGAGAAATCAGGTTTTTAAAACAATACATACTTTCTTTTGAAATAACCACGGTTCTCAAATCCAGAAATCTCATGAAAACAGTATCTCAGCGCATATAATCGTAAAGCATGATGTATGCAAACATATAACAGAAATGTGAGCATATCCGTATATCATGCAACATGGAACAGTGATGTGACATATCATAATGATGTGAGCATAGCAAGTATATCAAGCAACCTAGAATAATGATGTGGCAATTCTACTGTGTAAGTGACATAGCAATTATCGATGATGAAAGTGTGTGAGCCGGCCAATCTGTGTAAGTGTAACATACGCATCATCGATAATGGTGTAGGTGTACTGGCACAGGTATATGTAATGCAATGAGAGTGATATGACCGTAGCATAAAGTAAATCGTCAGCTAAATGCTATAAGGTATACGTATCTAACACGACCGAGTCGGTGAATCTATCAATCGACATCCAGCCTCACAACATCACGTACGGTATAATCCATCATACGGCATCCTCTAGTCAAGGGTATGGATAAATCATCAGGTAAAGATCGTCACGTACGGCAATCCATCGTACGGCGGCATTAAACCATTAGGGATCCAATCAACCTATATGACACTGAGGGTACGGACCTAACGTCTTGTACGGCATATCACTCATGATTCATAACATTATATGTATCTATATACCTATATCCCAGGTCGCATCCATAACAATCTCATATCAGGGGACCGACAAAGGTATCAATCCTCTCATATCGACTCGCATCCGAATACCAACATATCAATCAAGTCATCATATCACATCGTACATTCTTTTCATCACATTAAGTTATCTTATATATATTTATCTTATTTGACCGATCTCATAGCACATCTATCTCAATCTCGTTTCATCTCCTATATCGATCATATCCGCTCGTATTATCTTATCTCATTACATGCCACTAAAATCTCAAACTTAATCTAGTGCAACTACACATCTATATATCGTGATTCACATTCACTTTTCATATCCTTCTATATCAATTCGAGACATCGTTCTTAGCATATCATGTCAAGAGTCATATCCTTATAGCTTTCATCTCATATCTCGATATATATGTTCAATCATTCATATCATCTCTATCTATCTTTTTAACCCTATTCATCGTTTTCTAATATAGGTTTCTACGACTACATCTTATAGATCGGTTTCCATTCAAAAATTGCGGTGGTGCTATACACCATCCACCCGACATCCCCCGTAGATACAAATTTACTCATCTGCGGAACTCCTTGTTCAGCCGTAATCTATGTGCTTCGTCATATCGGAATCTACGCGAAAGTACCTACAATATCAACACATATCGCAATACCATTAAAATCAATGTCCGAAAACCGATACGGCACACGGTGCGCTCATATGTTAGAACCTATAGCCTACGCATGCAAAAACAACCAAACAACTTTCGTCGTTGACGTATAAACATCCAACGACCCAATACAATATCAAATACTAAAACCAAGAATTCCAAAATACGGAAAACATAACCAAAAACACCCCAATGTGCTCCCAGATTTTGGTTCAGGTCAATTGGAACAAAACAAACATGTACAGGGAGTTGTATAGGGTAGGTGAGCTACAGAACCAATTCCAACATCAATGGCCAAAAATGACCCGGCGACAACACCGCCAAAACTGGCCTTCTCGGCCCTGTGTGCTCTGTCTGGACTCGTCCCCTCAGGGTGGTCTCTTATTGGTCTAACAAGGTCTCTGGAGTTACTAGATTTTCTCGTAAATGGCCCAGATTTCTCCAGATATCCTGTAGGCCTTAAGGTTTCACAAAATCGACACAGAACAATTCTAACTTCGTGCAACGTGTTCTAAACTCATTTCCAGACCTCTAAATCAATCTCTAAGGTCTTGTAAACACTCACTACATCTCAATTGGCCACTTAACATAAACCTTCAATTTTCTAAAATCAATATCCTAATTAACTCAATTTCTAACTAAAATACGATATTTAACGCAAACAAAATTCTAAAGTGAAAAGACATACCTCATAAGAAACTAAAGAAATTCCTTGAGTTGTTCAAAGTCTCCAAAATCCAAACTTGGATGGTTCAAGGTGTTTAGAATAGCTTGGTGCATGTTTTTAATAAAAGGTGCATGAGGTTTTGAAGAAGGAATTGAGATGATACATGAGGTAGTAGAGGTTGAAGAAGAAGAAGCAAGGAAATGAAGAAATAATGGGGAAGATGAAGTATTTAGGGCAGCCAAGTTAAAGCTTCTCTCTCTCTTAAGCTCACCCTCTCCTACACTCACTCTCTAACAACAAATATCTATTTTTTTTATCCCAATTTTAACCATGGCATCAAATTGATTCTATTCACACTATAACTCTTTTCTTTCTCTTTTCTTTTCTCTTTCTCACAAGTCACACACCACAAACTCACAAACACAAACACAAGCATAACATGCACATGACATGGTGCACAAGTCACTGAAAAATGTAAAAACACGGATTTGACCAAAAATACGATAAATATCATAAAAATAATTAAATCATTTTAATCTCCGATAAATTTCTAAATATTGGTATATACTTATACCATTTTATGAAAAATCCCTATTAGCAAATCGAATAGTTTTCACGAAATATATTATTTTAATATTAAATTTCCAAAAATAATATTTTATATTTTTTGAAATGTTGCAGTCTTCCGCCCTTAATTAAATTCGGTCCCCGAATTTAAATTTAAACCGCCAAATACTAAAACATTTTAATAACCAGCTCAAATCACGGGGCTCCGAAATCACGGAAGATACAGAAATACCACAGCGCATCTCGTGCGCCTGAAAACGAGTATGAAACTCAAAATCGAACTCCGTCAAGCGTCACGCAAATCATCAGATTTGCACGCATACCATCTGGTTACAAAGGAGATACCGATCTCGAAATCCACTACTGAAATCCAATATCTACTAGTCAAATACTATAATATGTGTATAGTACACATCCTTGGAAAAATCTTCTAAAACTGAATAAAACTCAAGCAAAATCTTTTCTTAATTGCCGTGTGATGCATAACTCACGGCACAAGTGACGGACGCTCATTTTTAAACTAATAAATATACGTTCATATAGGCTTTGCTCAAATATACATTCCGCCGTTTTGAAATATCCCAAAAGGTTTTCCTTTGTAAATGTTCGTGTCGCTCACGGACACGTAAGAAATAGCGAGACTATAGCTCATTTTTGAAAACCTCTTGTTAAACTTTTTATGCATGCAAAGTACTCAGGCACTGTCCTCAGATCAGTCCTGTTCGGCTACCACATAATATAGTGCTCATCATGAAAACAAAGTGCTCAAGAGTAAAATCAGCCTCAAAAGGTGTATCCAATAATCACGTGCGTCTGATCCGCACATAACTCAAAGCCAAATACAAATGCTACGAATGTGTACAAAACCAAACTAAGTGCAACGGGTGTACACAAAAGCATCTGTCCAGTGCAACGGGTGTGCACGACAACAACATCTAGTGCATCTATGGTGCATGAAAGTCCAATCCATTGCAACTAACATGCACGAATAAAAATCCCAATCGAGTGCATCCGGTGTGCACAAAATCACATCTCATATCATGCGCCCAACATGCGTGAAAATCCAAATCAAGTGCATCTGTCATGCATAAATGAAATCTAAATCAAGTGCATCCGACATGCACGAAAAAATTTCTATCAAGGGCATTCAACATGCACGAATAAGATCTCACTCAAGTGCATCCGTTGTGTACGAAATCCAATACCAAGCGCCTAATATGCGCAAAAATCCGACCCAAGCGTGTCAGGTCCGTATACAGCATCTAGTGCAATACCATGCATGAAAACGACCATCAAGTGCAACGCGCACAAAAACACAAATCTGGTAACAAAAATATTCAAAGACATCAATCGGGTGCAACCAAGGTACGGATTATAAATCTAGTGCAGCCAATGCGCGAAATACCCATCTGGTGAAACAAATGTACGAAATGCAAATCTAGTGCATCCAGTGCACGAAGTACAAATCCGGTGCATTCAGTGTACGAAATACAAATACAGTGCAACAAATGCACGGCGTAAAAACCTAATGCAACAATTGCACAAAATACGAATCGGGCGCAACTAGTGCACAGAAATGCATTAATAACTCAAATACGTATAAAACAACACCGAGTGTACCAAGGTGTATAAAAATCAAAAACGCATGCAACTGCGTGCACAAAACACGTATCAATGCACTGCAAGCACATGTGAGCTATACCGAGTGCATAAATCAAATTGAGTGCGTACCACATGCACAAAATCAAATCAACCATTTGAAATCCACGAAATCATAAATACGTGCTACCATGGTATAAAATCGACATCAAGTGCAATAGATATGCACTGATCATAAACCAACACAACCGTGTGTAAAACATATATCAAGTGCAATAACTGTGCACAAAATGTAAATACCCAGTAGGTGCAGCCAAGGTGCACGAAAACAATATCATGAAACTCAATCATCAAAACTCAAATCCAAGCGATATAAGAATGATACTCAGATCACAAACGTAAATCGCAAAAAACGACATTGAGGTACATCTCCTACAATGTCGAAAAATATCGGTGCGCCTAAAACTGGCAGAGCAAGAATATCCGCTTGGCTCCTGCTCACGGTCTAGCATCCTCTGTATCTGGGTCCTCAATTTCTCTATGGATTACCAATCACGTAATCCATCGTCTCATCGGCCCGGTCCGGTGTACTAACAGAAACTATCCCGCTCTGACACTCCTCTGGTCATCTCTCGGTCATTTAGGATGCACACTCGTAAAGCAGCACGTCACTGGCGTCGACCTCTGGCCCTCTGAATACACCTGACACAACTGATCCACGATGCAAATCTTATCGCAGCAGTGTCCTGGAAGGAACCTACTTAAGGTCTCTTCCGATCTCGCCAATGCCGAACTATACGGAGGCTGGTACTCATACATAATCTTTTCTCCTCTTCTGGACATCTGCGTTCTAAGCACAGCATTCCATCAGGAACTGGCCGTATCCCAATGCCTCCGTATACATATTTGATCTCTAATCTCAACGGGGAGTAACAGCAGCTCGTCAACATTTTGCACGAACCTCTTGTTCCACTCGTCTCTATTATCGTCCACTTCGACGTCACGTCATGCGATCTGTATACTGCAAATGTTCTCGGCCACAGTCAATCCGGAATCTCTCACACGGAATCAAAATTAAAAACTCGGTATCTTCCTCACTCTGTAGAAGATCTCTAGCCGAACATGTCCTCGGGAACTCGTCCCAACCATCAGTGGAATACACAATACTCGTACGTTCTCGATCAACTCACAATGCATCTGGGCGAGGTCCTCTATCCGAAGCTGGTCAACTTACTGATCTCCTATCGGATCATCCATCGAACAACGTCAACTATGGATCGATCTACTCTAGATCTGAGTAAGACTCTCCATACTGGAAATCTTTAACTCAACTGAGCCTGTGTCGGCGCATCAAATCTGACGAATCACCTTCGTCTCTCAACTCAAGATAGACTACCTATCATCTGTCGCATCTCTGCCTGAAAGCTCCAACGATCTAAGCTCGTAAGCTCTGGAAGAGACATCTCATCAATCTCAGCAACAGCTGGGTCATCTGCCTGCAAGATAGACAACATCACGATCTCTGAGGTAGGTTGTACATCAACAGTCCTGTCACAACAAGCAGCCTCTAACAATGGCCCGATCATCCGGTGCAAAACCGAACACTCGCCTTACACAAGAGATCACAACACCAACACTATACATACAAGTCCCTATGTCACCAAAAAACAACATGGTCAGTCCTTGTCCATGACGAGCTCGCCCTGACCGCAACACCAGCAGCAGCTCAATCTGTGCTCAAACCATGGTGACAGGAACCTCAAGCAGATATCGATAAAGATAGATCAATGAATGAAAGAATAAACAGATCCCAAATGGATATATGATCATAGGAATGAATAGTATCAAAGATCTTAAGATATGTACATCCTAAGGTTTCTTAAGTGGAGTATCGTATCGTAAATATGTCGCGAAACATACGTACGGTACGTCACTCTACTCAAGCTACCTACTCCATCAATCAAGGTCAGCCTATGTAACGAATGTTCGGGTCTAATACACCCCTGTTCAAGTCTAAGTTCCGTAAGGTCAAGCCTAGGTTCCGAATCAAATTACGCCCCAGGCTCCACACAGTCAAACCTAGACTCGACCCAAGGTTAAACCTGGCTTTGATACCAACTTTGTCATGACCCGAAATTTAGTTCATGACCGGCATTTAAATCATGTCATGTCTAAAGGCGTAACGTAAATCAAGTAAGCCGAAGCCCAGAAATCTAAACCATTTAAGAAAAAAAAAGAGATGAAGTTTCGAAATAAAGATATGATAAAATCAAAAGTTTTCTTAAATGCATAAGTAATGGAACATGAAAATGCAAGTGGAATTTTTTTCTTTTTTTTTTTTGAACAACATGTTTCGTCTTTTAAAAATTTGGGCAGCACCTCCCTTGTATATTTTGATCCAAAACCATAAATACATGATAATATAAAAGGCATCCCCTAGCGGGAGCTAGGTCTTCACCAAACGGCGGAATCACAACCACGCAAGTCATAAAACATGTATGCGACACCCAACGGCGAAGATCAACACAAAGGATAATAAAGCAAGATATCAAAGACAACCAGCGAATATAAACCCTCACTCTAAGTTTCTCAACAACAAGTCTCTTCTAAATCTTACTACTTATACAAATACTAGTTTCTGATTGATGAAGTTGACTAGATACAATAGGAATAATAAGACGAGAGTGGCACGATCCAACATGTACCACCTACCAAAGCGAATCACCCGAAAGTAAGCTGTGCCAGCGATGCCGCTACTGATCCATGCGGTCAACCTGCAAGAACTGTGGCACAACGGGGGTGAGTTGCCAACTCGTGAGTGGAAAACATCAGCAGGTAGAAATCAAATAAACAATGATTTCCTAGGTCAACTATATCATAAAGATAATACTAGGATATCTAGGCTGACCGTATCTGCATATATGCCAACAATATAATCAATGTCTGTCTGCATGTGAATCTCATCCACGTGTCCATCAATGACACAACACCGTCATGCTTGTAAATATCATAAAAGCAAATGCATGAAAGTATGAGGATATAAATCAACGTGTGTCCCTCGCGACACATCAAAATTATGAAACCTGAGTGACCAACTTCGACACTCGAAACATCATGAAACCCGTGTCCAACATCGACACGTAAATCCTCATATATCTCAGGCGCCGCATCCTCAAATCGGCCCTCATATCTATCTCATCTCCGGTGCCGCAAACTCTGATCGGCCCTCATCCATCTCATGACTCCGGTCGGTATCCTCCGGATAACCGACGAGTCCAAATACTATCACCGGTAGGTAGTGGTCTCTCTGCCAGGCTCATCTTCTACACCACGAAAATCATATCTCACCCCGGGGTACCATACCAGGTCCACCATGTACCCGCAGACGGTGCCTACCACTCATCGAATCGGATTTCACATGCCAATCTCAGAACCGAGAAAACACATGGTGGATGTCTCAAAATATCATATCACTAGAAACCGGGTTTTTAAAACAATACATACTTTCTTTTAAAATAACCACGGTTCTCAAATCCAGAAATCTCATCAAAATAGCATCTCAGTGCATATAATCGTAAAGCATGATGTATGCAAACATATAACGAAAATGTGAGCATATCCGTATAACATGCAACATCGAACAGTGATGTGACACATCATAATGATGTGAGCATAGCAAGTATATCATGCAACCTAGAATAATGATGTGGCAATTCTACTGTGTAAGTGACAAAGCAATTATCGATGATGAAAGTTTGTGAGACAGCCAATCTGTGTAAGTGTAACATACGCATCATCGATAATGGTGTAGGTATACTAGCACAGGTATATGTAATGCAATGAGAGTGACATGAACATAGCATAAAGTAAATCGTCGGCTAAATGCTATAAGGTATACGTATCTAACATGACCGAGTCGGTGAATCTATCAATCGGCATCCAGCCTCACAATATCACATACGATATAATCCATCGTATGGCATCCTCTAGTCAAGGGTATGGATAAATCATCAGGTAAAGCTCATCGCGTACGGTAATCCATCGTACGGCGGCATTAAACCATTAGGGATCCTATCAACCTAAATGACTGTCACGACCCAAAATTTGGAACGTAACCGGCACTTAAACTACGTAACGTCTACAGGCGTACGCAACTTAAGTAAGCCGAAAACCCAGAAATCTAAACCACCCCAAAAGGGATAAATAGAGAAAAACATAGTTTAAAACATTCGGAACATCTTAAGTAAAATCTTTAACTTTAGTTTTCTTTCTTGAAAATTTCGGCAGCACCTCCTTTGTAATAACTAGCCCCGAAAACGGGTACAACATAGATAATATATAAAGCATCCCAAACGGGAGCAAATCACGCCCAACGGTGGTGACAACCACCACAAACATATATACGACTCCGAAGCGATGAAACATAAAAGAAAACTGCATAAAGAAGTAAAACTTTTCAACAAACCGGCTCCCACGAGCACAACACCAAAAGTCACCAAAATAATAATACAACACCGAATCCTCACAACTCGTCTCTAAGTCAAATACAAGAAGTGGTAGATGGAGAATCCTAGATCCAACAAAAGATATACAATGTACAAACGGATAACCGCAAACCCACCTAAAAGCAAAAGCCACACAGCCAACAGTAGCGGTACCAGAAAAAGTAGAGATGATAAGACGCCCTGCCGCAACTAGACTGAGGGTAAGCCCTGCAAAACACTGTGGCACAACGGGGGTGAGTTTCCAACTCGTGAATTGTAAATAACATCATACTGAAATCACAAGCATGCACTAACAGCAATGATCAATAACATGTAAGCTGGTAGCATAAGTATGACAATTTGAATATGCAACTATCATGATCAAGGTACACCACCAGGTACTATATCTACATGAATCAAATGCATATCAACTGAATACTGAGTGCGGGATAATAAATAATCTCATGCACAAATCGTAAGCACGGAAAAACCCGGTGTAAATCAACAACACCCCAAATCCCAAAATACTCAGATCGGCCCCCAGATCGGCCCTCAAATCATGTAAGTCTCATGAAACCTGAGTGTCAAATATCGACACTCTAAAACATCATGAAAACCAGTGCCTAACATTGAAATACTCGTATCCATACGTTCCTCGAAACCCAAGTATCCTACTTCGACACTTGTGTTCCACGTATCGGTCTTTCTGATATCCATACGTTTCTCGAAACCCAAGTATCCCACCTCGACACTTGTGTTCCACGTATCGGTCTCCAAAATCCATATATCTCTCGGAATATAAGTGCCTAACATCGACACTTGAAATTCCCCTAATCGCATGAAAACATATCTCAAATGCGTAAATCCATGTAAAATAGCATATGCAACATAAAACATCAATATGAGCATATCACGGGCAAAGTCCGCTATTTAAATGCGTCATGTCATTAAATATATCTTGCGGTTTCGAAAAATCCAAATCCAAAATACATATATATACAACGTCCTATTCCACCGATATATATGTTATAAAAAGCTGATCATGTAACAATAGCAAGTATATGTGCGAGCATGTAGGTATAGTATGGCATATGTACAGGCATGTAGGTATACAGGTTTGCTATATGTCATATGCACTATCACACAAGAATAACTGCCTCTATTTCGCTAACCACTAGCAAGGTATATCAATGAATATTTGTGTTGTGCGTATCATGGCAATTACCGACAGTGTGTGTGTAGTATATCATTGGTGCTCCTGCAACATGGACTGTCAATAATAGTGCAGTGTACAAAGAATACAGGTTCAGGCACAACAAGTAGCTATATGCAATGAAATGCATGCATCATTTCTATATGAGCATATAAACATGCGGCTAATATCATATCATATCTAGCTCTGACGCTTAACGCCATACGGGCGAATTCCCCGTAGATGTTAAATCTACTCACCGATGGTCTCGAGCTATGAAAATCCGACCACCTGCTTCCCCTTATTCGCAGCGCCCGAAGTCCCCGCTTGCGATCCTAAAATTTCACAAACACATCATATAAGCTAAATATCCAACGTCGACGCAAAATTAACGAAACGTAAGGATAACGCCCAGAAAATTACACTGCGCACCTAGCACATCTAACGCGCACGATATCGGCCAAAAACCCTAACTAAGGTGGCTAAACTACAAAATACCAAGTCTAGACTCCGATCGTCCCAATCACGCAAACACAACACAATAAAATACGAGGAATATAATAGAAATCACCTCGCAACGACCAATTGAACCAACGTCGGAAAAACCCCGAAACCTAGTAAGCAACTTATCGTAATATTTCGCACACGTTCAAAGCTAACACATATTTAGTGATTTCAAACATCTTATAATAGCTTAACTAAGCTATCCAAACCACTTCTATATTTTTAAAACTTGCTTAATTAAGTTTTAACAAAAACTAGTAAGAAAAAACTCTTAATTAGACAAAGTAGTAATTAACAATGAACACTTAATCAAGCTTTAACCCTAACATGAATTTCCTTAAAAATATCATGAATGCTTTAAACAAGAATTTAAAAGCTATAATAACCAATTAAATAGCTAATTCAAGATTTAAACATATAATTAAGGATTAAGGTAAGAATTTATACCTCTTCAAGAACAAATTCTAGCACAAGATTTCATCCACTTAGCCACAAAAAAAAACCCATACTTTGTTAAAGATCCAAGCAAGTTTGTGAAGGAAATTGATGGTTTTATTCTATTTAGGATTTTGTGGATTTATTTTGGAATTTTTTGAAGAGTTTTGTGAACAAAAGGATGATGAAATGAGCTAGGAAATGAAATGGGGCAGATTTGGGGAGATAGCTCGGCCAAATACTGATAGGGGAGGTATTTTGTGTAGAATTGTGAAGATGTTTCTAGCAAAAAATCTATTAATGCATCATTAAATGCAATATTGCCACATTTCTTTCTTTTCTTTTCTTTTTTAAATTTAAATCCTTTTGTCCAAAAGAAAAATCTAGATATTTAAAAAGAAGGTTCTAAACTCATTTTAGTGATTTGAATAGCAATAATTCTCATAGAAGAAATTTCCCAATTTTACGTGTATAATTTACCTCTTAAAATTATATTAAATTCTATTTGAACCAAAACTTTCCATATACCCCCAAAGCTCACGCACTAGGTTTATTTTAACTAAACTAGGTGCCGGCAAGTTTATACGGAAGTTTGATCAAAATCGGGTTAAAACGGAAAATACTGACTATTTTGCCTTAAAACGGAAAAATTCGCATAACGATTTCTAAAACGTTACAATCTCATCCCCTTATAGAAATTCGGTCCCCGAATTAAAATTTAACTACGCGTAACTTCGAAGAGATGAAGGATTTTCTTCCGCAACTCGCTCTCGGGCTCCCAAGTGATCTCCTCACTAGTCGGGCTACGCCAAAGAACCTTCACAGATGGCAAGACCTTTGACCGAAGTTTCTTCACCTGCCGATCCAAAATAACTACCGGCTGCTCGGTGAACGAAAGATCGTGCTCAAGCTGAACAGTCTGGTGCTGAATCATGTTAGAAGGATCATGATGGTATCTACGAAGCATCGACATATGGAAAACGGGGTGAACATCCAGAAAACTAGGCGGGAGCGCCAAACGATAAGCAACAGAACCCACTCGGTCAAGGATCTTGAAGGGACCAACAAATCTGGGACTGAGCTTCCCTTTCCCCCCAAATCGCATAACGCCCTTCATCGGAGAATTCCTCAGGAATACATGATCCTCCACTGCGAACTCAAGTCTGCGACGACGATGGTCGATATAAGACTTCTGCCTGCACTGGGCTGCTCTCATCCTGTCCTGAATCAGCTCGATCATCTCCGTAGTCTCCTAAACTAGCAGGAGTCCCAAAACTCTATTCTCGCTGAGTTCGGTCCAACAGACTGGAAATCGACACTTCCTACCATATAAAGCCTCAAAAGGTGCCATCTGAATAGTCTCCTGAAAACTGTTATTGTAGGAGAACTCAATCAATGGCAAGTGACGATCCCAACTGCCACCAAAATCAAGCACACATGCACGGAGCATATCCTCCAGAGTCTGTATAGTCCGCTCCGACTGACCATCGGTCTGTGGATGAAAAGCGTTGCTAAAACTCAACCGGGTACCCAAAGCTTCCTGATGCTTCTGCCAAAGATGGCTAGTAAACTGGGTACCTCTGTCGGATACTATGCATATGGGAACACCGTGCAAACACACAATCTCATCTATGTACAACTGAGCATAACCGAAAGTGGTCTTCACTAGAAGGAAATAAGCCGCTTTCGTCAACCGGTCAACAATCACCCAAATGGAGTCATACCCTCAACTGGTCCTGGGTAGACCCACTATAAAGTCCATGGAAATCTGCTCCCATTTCCACTCTGGAACGGGTAAAGGCTGTAACTTTCCAGCTAGTCTCTGATGCTCAGCCATGACTTGCTGACAAGTCAGGCACCTCGAAACGAAGTCCGAAATATCGCACTTCATCCCTTCCCACCAGTAAAAGTCCCTCAAGTCACGGTATATCTTGGTGGAACATGGATCAACGCTAAAAGCCGACTGATGTGCGTACTCTAGGATCTCACGCCTCAACCCATCAGCATCTGGTACACATAAGAGAGTCCCGCATCGTAGCGCACCCTGGTCATCAATCATGAACTCTGAAACTGTACCCTGCCAAACAAGCTCAAGAATCTCAGACAAACGGTCATCACTGGGTTGCGCCTCCCAGATATGATCAAGTAGTAGTGGACGAGCACGGATATGAGCAAGGTGTCCCCCAGTGGAAGTGAACTCGAACTGCACTCTACCATCACACAAGAGCTGTCAATCTGCAGAAGACTGTCGCTGAACTGCGCTCAACTGGGACAAGCTATCCCCAGGCCTACGACTCAAAGCATCAGCTACCACAATCGCCTTGCCAGGATGATAAACGATCTCACAATCATAATCCTTCACAAGCTCCATCCAACGGCGCTGTCGCAGATTCAGATCCCGCTGCTGGAAGATGTACTTCAAGCTCTTATGATCCGTGAAGATCTGACACGACTCCCCATACAAGTAATGTCTCCAAATCTTCAACGCAAAGACCACCGCGGCCATCTCAAGATTGTGAGTGGGTTAATTCTGCTTGTGCTTCATCAGCTGCCTAGAAGCATAAGCAATCACTCTATCATGCTGCATCAGTACACAACCGAGCCCCACTCGAGAAGCATCACAGTAAACAACAGAGCCGCCCGATCCAGAAGGTAAAGATAGAACCGGTGCTATCATCAACCGAGTCTTCAGCTGCTAAAAACTCTGCTCACACGTATCAGTCCAAAGAAAAGGAACTCCCTTCTGGGTCAGTCTAGTCAGCGGTGCAGCGATACTCGAGAAATCCTACACAAAACGGCGATAATAACCAGCTAAGCCCAAAAAGTTGCGGACCTCAGTCACCGATACAGGTCTGGGCCAAAGTTGCATAGCCTCGATCTTCCTCGGGTCCACAAGAATACCATCACCAGTCACCACATGACCCAGGAAGTCAACTTTATCAAGCCAAAATGCGCACTTTGAGAATTTAGCATACAGCTGGTGCTCTCTCAAGATCTGCAAAGTAATCCTTAAGTTTTGCTCATGCTCCTCACGACTCCTAGAGTAGACCAGTATGTCATCAATAAACATAATAATAAACTGGTCGAGGAACGGCCTGAAAATCCGGTTCATCAGATCCATGAACGCTGCTGGCGCATTGGAGAGTCCGAACGACATCACCAGAAACTCATAATGCCCATAGAGCGTACGAAAAGCAGTCTTCGGAATGTCATCATTCCGAACCCGCAACTGATGATAGCCCGAAAGCAAATCAATCTTAGAAAAATGTTTCGCACCCTGGAGCTGATCAAATAAATCGCCAATGCGAGGTAAAGGATACCTATTCCGCACCATAACTCGGTTCAATTGACGATAATCCACACACAATCTCAAACTACCGTCCTACTTCTTGACGAACAGAACAGGAGCTCCCCACGGCGAAACACTCGGACGCACAAGTCCCCTATCAAGCAATTCTTGCAATTGATCTTTAAGCTCTCTAAGCTCAGCCGGAGCCATCCGATAAGGCAGTATAGAAATAGGCTCCGTGCCAGGAATCAAATCAATACAGAACTCAATATTGCGCTCTGGCGGCATCCCGGGTAACTCATCAGGAAAGACGTCGGGAAACTCTCGCACGGTAGGAACCCCGCACAAAGACTCCACTGTGGCTCCAGTATCAAAAGCCAAGAATCCCCGATATCTCTTCCTCAGAAACCGACTAGCGCAAAGGACAAAAATCAAACCATGAGGGGCGGCACCACAATCCCCCAGCACAACAAACACCGACTCGCCGGGAAAACAAAACCTAGCTGTCTTCTCGCGACAGTCCACGGACGCATAGCAAGTATATAACCAGTCCATGCCCAGCAGAACGTCAAAGTCCAACATCCCAAAAAGGATCAAGTCGACGGACAAATCTCTGTCACCAATACGGACAGCACAAGACCGGAACACATGTCGCGCAACAAACGACTCGCCCAGAGGAGAAGTCACGGAAAGGGGCTGATCTAGAAAACACGACTCTCGGCCTAAACTCGGCACGAAGTGCGTAGAAACATACGAATGTGTAGATCCCGGATCGAAAAGAACTTGTGCATCATAAGAACATACAGAAAGGGTACCTAAAACCACAGCATTGGACACCTGCGCGTCCTGATGAGTCAAGTCAAACACCCGAGCCTACCCTCTACCGGCAACTGGCTGACCTCCGCCTCTACCACCCCGCCCTCTCAGTACAAAACCACCGCGACCCCGACCTCTCTGTACAAGAGTCTGATGCGGAGCAACAACCGGCATAAGGGGCAACGCCCTATGAGGTGGAGAAGGTGGTAAGGTAACCTGCAGTACAGCTGCCTCGCTCATCCGTGGCTCAGCACAATCTCGAACCTGATGACCCATACTCTTACACCGGTAACAACCAGATGCAAACGGCTGACCCTCCTGAGAGTAAGAGCTAAAAAGCCGACCTCGTCCCAAACCTCCACTACCTCTAGTATCTGAACGGGAACTGTTACGACGTCTAAACGCCCGCCTCCCCGCCAGATCACCAGTACGAACCCTCTTCGGTTTCGGAGCAACTGACAACTCAGAAAGACGCTCCTCCACCAATAGGGATGCATCCACTGCTACTGCATATGTGTCGCAATGCTGAATGCTGATGGCTAGGAATAACTGGGTAAGCAGGCCTCGAACAAACCTCTTCACCCTCATCTCCTCAGTCGCTACCAAGTATGGAGCATACACAGACAGCTCGGTAAATAATATATCATACTCCGACACCGTCATCCCCGGAATCTGGCGTAATGACTCAAATCTGTGCGGTCGTGCATCCCTAACACTCGGTGGAAGAAAATGGGTGAGAAACACCGTTACAAACTCAGCCTAGGTCATAGGAGCAAGACCCGCGGCTCTGCCTATCTCCAAGGACTCACACCACTTCTGGGCTAGACCTTCCAGACGGAAGCTCGCAAACTCCACCCATCTCTCATCAGAGCATCGGAGTGAACGACAAATCCTGGCCATCCAGTCGATAAATGACTGTGGATCCTCGCAGCATCTGTGCTCGTGAACACTGGAGGCCTCAGCCTCATGAACTCTGTCAGCGACACGGTAATAACCTCTGGAGCTGTAACTGTGACGGCTGGAACAGTAGGTACCCTTGCGGTCCCTGCAACGGGTAGAACAACTGCCTGCCCCTGCGCTCGAATGGCCTCAACTAAAGTCCCCATCATCTGGCGCAGGTCCTGCATGCCAGCCCCAAACATAGCAATGTTCTTTGGTACAACAGGCGTACCGCCTTGGTCAGTCCTTGCATCAGACGAGTCGACTCTGACCTCGGCCCTCGTAGCCGCTCTCTGTGCCCTCGTAGTCTTCGGCGGCATATAGGCTGGAAATTGAAACAAGATTTGATAAGGATACAGAAATCGATTCACAAGGATGTATATAAATCGCGGAAGGAATTTCAATCAACAAGTCCTAAGGTCACTTAGGCGGAGAACCGTGTCGTAAGTATACCGCAGAACATGCACACGCTGCGCTACTCTGCTTAAGCTACCTACTCCATCATACCAAGGTCATCCTACACTTCGAAAGGTAAAACCTAGCGCTCTGATACCAACTTTGTCACGACCCAAAATTTTGCCCGTAACCGGCACTTAAACTACGTAACGTCTACAGGCGTACGCAACATAAGTAAGCCGAAAACCCATAAATCTAAACCACCCCAAAAGGGATAAATGGAGAAAAACATAGTTTAAAACATTCGGAATATCTTAAATAAAATCTTTAACTTTAGTTTTCTTTCTTGAAACTTTCGGCAGCACCTCCTTTGTACAAACTAGCCCTGAAAACGGGTACAACATAGATAATATATAAAGCATCCTAAACAGGAGCAAATCACGCACAACGGCGGAGACAACCACCACAAACATATATACGAAGCGGAAGCAAAGATATATAAAACAAAACTGCATAAAGAAGTAAAACATTTCAACAAAACCGGCTCCCACGAGCACGGCACCCAAAGTCACCAAAACAATAATACAACACCGAATCCTCACAACTCGTCTCTAAGTCAAATACAAGAAGTGGTAAATGGAGAATACTAGATCAAACAAAAGATATACAATGTACAAATGGATAACCGCAAACCTACCTAAAAGCAAAGGCCTCACAACCAACCATAGCGGTACCAGCAAAAGTAGAGATGCTAAGACGCACTGCCGCGACAACACTAAGGGTAAGCCCTGCAAAATACTGTGGCACAACGGTGGTGAGTTGCCAACTCTTGAATAGTAAATAACATCATACTTAAATCGCAAGCATGCACTAACAGCAATGATCAATAACATGTAAGCTGGTAGCATAAGTATGACAATATATGCAACTATCATGATTAAGGTACACCACCAGGTACTATATCTACATGAATCAAATGCATATCAACTGAATACTGAGGGCGGGATAATAAATAATCTCATGCACAAATCGTAAGCATGGAAAAACCCGGTGTAAATCAACAACACACCAAATCCCAAAATACTCATATCGGCCCTCAAATCCTGTAAGTCTCATGAAACCTGAGTGTCAAACATCGATACTATAAAAATTCATGAAAACCAGTGCCTAACATCGACACGTAAATACTCGTATCCATACGTTCCTCGAAACCCAAGTATCCTACTTCGGCACTTGTGTTCCACGTATCAGTCTTTCTAATATCCATACGTTCCTCAAAACCCAAGTATCCCACCTCGACACTTGTGTTCCACGTATCGGTCTCCAAAATCCATATATCTCTCGGAATATAAGTTCCTAACATCGACAATTGAAATTCCCCTAATCGCATGAAAACATATCTCAAATGTGTAAATCCATGTAAAATAGCATATGCAACATCAATATGAGCATATCGCGGGCAAAGTCCGCTATTTAAATGCATCATGTCATTAAAATATCTCGCGGTTTCCAAAAATCCAAATCCAAAATACATAGATATACAGCATTCCATTCCACCGATATATATATTATAAAAAGCTGATCATGAAACAATGGCAAGTATATGTGCGAGCATGTAGGTATAGTATGGAATATGAACAGGCATGTAGGTATACAGGTATGCTATATGTCATATGCGCTATCACACAAGAATAACTACCTCTATGTCGCTAACCACTAGCAAGGTATATCAATGAATATTTGTGTTGTGCGTATCATGGCAATTACTGACAGTGTGTGTGTAGCATATCATTGGTGCTCGTGCAACATGGACTGTTGATAATAGTGCAGTGTACAAAGAATATAGGTTCAGGCACAACAAGTAGCTATATGCAATGAAATGCATGCATCATCTCTATATGAGCATAGAAACATGCGGCTAATATCATATCTAGCCCTGACGCTTAACGCTATACGGGTGAATTCCCCGTAGATGTTAAATCTACTTACCGATGGTCTCAAGCTATGAAAATTTGACCACCTATTTTCCCTTGTTCACAGCGCCCGAAGTCCCCGCTTGCGATCCTAAAATTTCACAAACACATAACATAAGCAAAATATCCTATGTCGACGCAAAGTTAACGAAATGCAAGGATAACGCCAAGAAAATTACACTGCGCACCTAACGCATCTAACACGCACGACATCGGCCAAAAACCCTAACTAGGGTCGCTAAACTACGAAACACCAAGTCTAGATTCCGATCGTCCCGATCGCGCAAACACAATACAATCAAATACGAGAAATATAATAGAAATCACCTCGCAACGATCAATTGAACCCACGTCGGAAAAACCCCGAAACCTAGTAAGCAACTTATCACAATATTTCGCACACGTTCAAAGCTAACACATATTTAGCGATTTCAAGCATTTTATAATAGCTTAACTAAGCTATCCAAACCACTTCCATATTTTTAAAACTTGCTTAATTAAGTTCTAACAAAAACCTAGTAAGCAAAAACTCTTAATTAGACAAACTAGTAATTAACAATAAACGCTTAATCAAGCTTTAACCCTAACTTGAATTTCCTTAAAAATATCATGAATGCTTTAATCAAGAATTTAAAAGCTATAATAACCAATTAAATAGCTAATTCATGATTTAAACATATAATTAAGAATTAAGGTAAGAATTTATACCTCTTCAAGAACAAATTCTAGCACAAGATTTCATCCACTTAGCCACCAAAAAAACCATACTTTGTTGAAGATCCAAGCGAGTTTGTGAAGGAAATTGATGGTTTTATTTTATTTAGGATTTTGTGGATTTATTTTGGAATTTTTTGAAGAGTTTTGTGAACAAAAGGATGAAGAAATGAGCTAGGAAATGAAATGGGGCAGATTTGGGGAGATGGCACGGCCAAATAGTGATGGGGGAGGTATTTTGTGTAGAATTGTCAAGATGTTTCTAGCAAAAAATCAATTAATGCATCATTAAATGCAATATTGCCACATTTCTTTCTTTTCCAAAAGAAAAATCTAGATATTTAAAAAGAAGGTTCTAAACTCATTTTAGTGATTTGATTAGCAATAATTCTCATAGAAGAAATTTCCCAATTTTACGTGCATAATTTACCACTTAAAATAATATTTTATAAGGGAAAAATTCTATTTGAACCAAAACTTCCCATATACCCCTAAGACTCGTGCACTAGCTTTATTTTAGCTCAACTAGGTGCCGACAAGTCTATACGGAAGTTTGATAAAAATAGGGTTAAAACGGAAAATACCGATTTTTTTGTCCTAAAACGGAAAAATTCGCATAATGATTTCTAAAACGTTACAATGACACTGAGGGTATGTACCTAACGTCTTGTACGGCATATCACTCGTGATTCATAACATTATATGTATCTATATACCTATATCCCAGGTCGCATCCATAACAATCTCATATTAGGGGACCGGCAAAGGTATCAAACCTTTAATATCGACTCGCATCCGTATACCGACATATCAATCAAGTCATCATATCACATCGTACATTCTTTTCATCACATTAGGTCATCTTATATATATTTATCTTATTTGACCGATCTCATAACACATCTATCCCAATCTCGTTTCATCTCCTATATCGATCATATCCGCTCGTATTATCTTATCTCGTTACATGCCACTAAAATCTCATACTTAATCTAGTGCAACTACACATCTATATATAGTGATTCATATTCACTTTTCATATCCTTCTATATCAATTCGAGACATCGTTCTTATCATATCATGTTAAGAGTCATATCCCTATATCTTTCATCTCATATCATGATATATATGTTCAATCATTCATATCATCTTTAACTATCTTTTTAACCCTATTCATCATTTTCTAATATAGGTTTCTACGACTGCATCTTATAGATCGGTTTCCATTCAAAAATTGCGGGGGTGCTATACGTCATCCACCCGACTTTCCTCATAGATATAAATCTACTCACCTGCGGAACTCCTTGTTCAGCCGTAGTCGATGTGCTTCGTCGCCTCGGAATCCACGCGAAAGTACCTACAATATCAACACATATCGTAATACCATTAAAATCAATGTCCGAAAACCGATACTGCACACGGTGCGCTCTTATGTTATAACCTATAGCATACGCATGCAAAAACAACCAAACAACGCTCATCGTTGATGTATAAACATCCAATGACCCAATACAATATCAAATACTAAAACCAAGAATTCCAAAATATGGAAAACATAACTAAAAACACCCCAATGTGCTCCCAGATTTTGGTTCAGGTCAATTGGAACAAAACAAACAACCACAGGGAGTTGTATATAGGGTATGTGAGCTATAGAACCAATTCCAACACCAATGGCCAAAAATGACATGGAGACAACACCGCCAAAACCGGCCTGCTCGGCCCTGTGTGCTCTGTCTGGGATCGTCTCCTCAGGGTGGTCTACTATTGGTCTAACTAGGTCTCTGGAGTTGCTAGATTTTCTTGTAAATGGCCCAGGTTGCTCCAGATACCCTGTAGGCCTTAAGGTTTCACAAAACCGACACGAAACAATTCTAACTTCGTGTATCAGGTTCTAAACTCATTTCCAGGCCTCTAAATCAATCTCTATGGTCTTGTAAACACTCACTACACCTCAATTGGCCATTTAACAGAAACGTTCAATTTTCTAAAATCAATATCCTAATTAACTCAATTTCTAACTTAAATACGATATTTAACGCAAACAAAATTCTAAAGTGAAAAGACATACCTCATAAGCAACTAAAGAAATTTCTTGAGTTGCCCAAAGTCTCCAAAATCGAAACTTGGATGGTTCAAGGTGTTTAGAATAGCTTGGTGCATGTTTTTAATGAAAGGGGCAAGAGGTTTTGAAGAAGGAATTGAGATGATACATGAGGTAGTGGAGGTTGAAAAAGAAGCAGCAAGGAGATGAAGAAATAATGGGGGAAGCCAATTTAAAGCCTCTCTCTCTCCTAAGCTCACCCTCTCCTACATTCACTCTCTCACAACAAATATCTATTTTGTTTTATCCCAATTTTAACCATGGCATCAAATTGATTCTATTCACACTCAAACTCTTTTCTTTCTCTTTTCATTTCTCTTTCTCACAAGTCACACACACACAAACTCACAAACATAAACATAAGCATAACATGCACATGACATGGTGCACAAGTCACGGAAAAATATAAAAACACGGATTTGACAAAAAATCCGATAAATATCATTAAAATAAATAAATCATTTTAATCTCCGATAAATTTCCAAATATTGGTATATACTTATAACATTTTACGAAAAATCCCTATTCGCAAATCGAATAGTTTTCGCGAAATATATTATTTTAATATTAAATTTCCAAAAATAATATTTTATATTTTCTGAAATGTTACACCTTTGTGCAAGTGGGAGATTGTTAGGAATATGTATGCCTTAGAGGCCATTATTAAACATTGATGTATATTATAGTGGATGCTTGGACATATATATAGAGGACTTTCTTACTCGACATGATAGTATGATATCTGGTTACTCTTTATCTTAACATATACACTTAGTGTTATTATACTGTCTCTCAGTTATATGTTGATAAAGCCCTTAGGGTGTTGGCCTAACTACCAGGACAATGATACAGATCATACTACTGGGACCTGGGTAGTCCACAAGCACATCCGTTAATTGTTCCTAGTTGAGGGTATATCAAGACAGGTCATCGATATTCTAGAGTAGAGTAGTGTGTACGTTTCTTGACCCTGTAAGGGGGCTGTAACATTTCAGAAAAATAAAATATTATTTTTAGGAATTTTTTTAATTAAATAATAAATATATTGAATATTTTAATATTTCGGAACAATTAAACACCGATAAATTTGGAAAAACTTGGAAAATTATAGAAATTAATAAAAAGTGGGTGTTTTATGTGATTTATGCAAATTACGAAATTTTATGATTTATTATACACTAATTTAATGCTTATCGCGATTAAATATCGCTAATCGTGCATTAAGCGCGTTTAGGCTTCATGACATGCACCATGTTATTTTACACTTGTTACATTTTTAACATGGCTTTTCTCATTTATCATGCATGGTTCTAATTTAAAGAGAAAAGAAAACAAAAGATAACAAAAGAAATGAAAAGAAAAGAAAATGGAATAAACAATAAGGTATGGGTGAGAGAGAGAGAGAGGTGAGGGGTCAACCTTGGAACATATCTCTTTGTTCCCTTCATCATCTTCCTCATTCTTTCTTCTCTCTTCATCCCCATGGCAGCACACATCATCTCCCTCCTTTACCTTTTCATTATAACACAAAAAACAACTTAAAACTTCATCTCTTTTTCAGAAAAAACATGCACTAGCTCACCACAAGCATGGAGAACTAAGCAAAATTTGATTTTGAGCACTTGGGGCAAGTCAAGAAAGTTCTTGAGTTGCCAAATGAGGTAATTCCTTTACCATTAGAGTTGTATTTCATTTCCTTTAACATTAATATAAGTTTAGAATCGATATTGTTTAGTATTGTGAGCTTTGAAAATTCCAAGTTAAGCTTAGGGTTTTGAATTGAATCCAAAGGTGAAATTGAGGCTTAATAGTGACCTTAAACCTGTAAGTGCACGGCGGCGCCCCGGCCGTCAATCCGACGCCGGAATGCGGAAACGAAACTTTTCTAAAAACTAGAAATCGGCACCACCGCGCACTAAAAACCCGCATCGGGCCATTAACCTACTCTTAGCTAACTAGAGAAAGGGTAGAAAGCTATACCGAGCGATCCATGTCCTTCGGTCTTCGGCCTCCACTCCGATCTCCTCGCGGAATCTCCAGTCTTCAGCTCTTCGTCGGAACGGGCACCACATCGCCGGGTTCTTTTACGGGCTCCCACCTCTGGACCGAGGCAACTCGGGTATGAAGTTGGCGAGCCGACGTGCCCAAGAAATACTGTAGGCTAGTGTAGAATCACTTTGTCTCAATGGGGTGAAGTTGCCTTGTATGGATGTGGAGTAGAGAATGAACAATGGAGAGAGGTTTGGAATTTTGGCAAGCAAAGAATGAGATGTATGTTTTTCCCACCACCACAAAATCAATCTCTCTCTCTCTCTCAAAAGTGGCCGGCCCCTATATCAAAATGGTGGAGGGAAAAGGAAATCATTTATTTTGCAAGAGAAGAAAATGAGATAATGAGAAGAAAAATGGGCACACCATTTCTAATCCAAATCCTATCTCATTAATGCAAAGAAAGTGATGCAAAAAGAATCTCATGATGCTATAGCCATCATGATGCCACCATTTCACAAATAACCCCCTCCACAATGCTAATTTGTACAATTGCAAATTAGCCCCTCCATCGGAAAAATCCGGCGGTGAAGGAAAAAAGGAAAACTGGCCGGAACGGAATACAAACTGGCAACTTCAGAAAACTGATCCTGTAATAAATTACTTGAAAGCTCCGCGACTGCATATACATGCTCGCATTTGTATTCCCACTGAATACAAATGCAAAGGGACAAAATCTACACTATACAATACTAGGATCCGGCTTAAACCAAAGCCCGTTAGTATTATCCGTCCGATCATGATCCGTACAATACCGCACGTATCTGATCGAACCCTGCCATATCTCCATACGGCCTCTACAGCGTTTCGCCCGAAACTTGAGAAAACGGTCTGTGGGGGACTCTAATGACCCGTCAATACTTTGGTTGTGGATTTAACCACTAGCACGTCAGAGGTATTAACCTATACGTAACGCGCTACCAGGTATTGACCAAAAGGGACGTCGATGAGCGAACTCATCCTGACACCCTACTGAGCCTGTCAGTGACAATATCCGTACAGCCCGGTCCGTTCGCCTATGAGCATCGCATGGCGGGCCTAAAGGGTTGGTAAAAGTCAGACCCCCAAAAGCGGTACAAGTCGTGTCAGAGTGTAGCCCAGAACACCCTGAGATACTACTGGAATACCTACCGGTAAATCTTCTGCCTTGGCTAAGGACTTCGTGTAATGGCTCTCCTAGACACAGCGCGACCTCACCCCCAATACCGGGAGAGACGAACCCCTGAAGATCCGCTCACTGCCTCCATGTGGCTCGGGACTGTACCCAACTGAAACCTGTTTGCGCGTCTCCTTTGAGCATGGTAGGGTAGTAATCAAAGCACAGTGGGAACTCACACGAGACAAATGACGATCTCAGGTCGATGAACTAACCTGTACACATGTCACCTGGGAACTGCCATCTGACGTCAGGTATAAGACCATTTAGCAGGTTCCCGACGAGTCCAGTCCGGTGTACTCATAACCCAATGAGCACCTGTATACATCTTAGGTGAACCAACTGACACCAGTGGCTTGTGAGACCGGCCACCGCCCCTCGTCGGGGTCTCGACTGTATACACTAGTCTACTCTGGAGTATCGATGCCCTGTCTCGAAACTCCTACGACTAGGGACCTTTTAAGGATATGCTTATAGACCCCAGCTCCCACGTATATGATCGCCCTCATACTGCTGGCAGTCAAGCAAGAATCCTAGGGCTCTATCAACGTGCAATAGTAACCTGTTAGGTCACCTAAAGCAGTACACGATGATAAAGATAAACCAGATAGCATACTATCATCTTGAGTAAGACTGTCTTACCGGTATAGGTCCTCCCTCAATCATTACAATCACGTGCCTGTGATCCAATAATTGACTCTGAGGGCACTATCTCCAACAAAACCCCTATAGGGATTGTAAAATGGAATGAAACCAGAGAATAGAACCCCAAACCCAAACTTAGAAACCCCGACATCGGCAGATTTTATATAAATTGTGATGTATTTTGGTATCTGCTATCACCCGGGACACCAGAAAAATATTTAGTAAATACAGAGACACAAGCAGGCAACCTAGAACCTATACCCAAAACCCTAGACCCTAACGCCACTGCCAGGCCGCAGATTTATTATTCCTGGCAGCAATTTGCGGCCAGGGTAGGGTCATTTCTGTCCGTGTTTGTTCTGTGGCTCCTTTATCAGTAAAATAGCCCCTCCATAGATGCAAAATTGGCTAATTTGACCTAGGGTAAAATCTGGGACCATCTCCTCGAGTTGCTGCATTGTTTTACGACTTTGTTTTAATTTGGGATTTGATATTTGTTTTTGTGTTCCATAGTCTGGTGTTTGTACGTCGGCGACGGGGGTAGTTTGATGGGTTTGCAGGCGTAGGCTATAGGTTCTAACCTATAAGCGATTCGCATGCCGTTTTGGCTTTCATGTTCGATTCTTGATACTATATGACGCATTGGAAATTGTAGGTACCCTCACGTGCACTTCGAGACGACAAGGATGAGCATGGCGTCATCGACTCCAGCAAACGAAGATCAAGGTGAGTAGAATATATCTACCGGGGAAGTCGAGTGGATGGCGTATAGCACCACCGCAGTTCGTAGTATATTGTATGGTATATATTATATGGATATATTTATATGTTATTGTTGGATTATGATTATCTAGATAGACTTTAGGAGTCATGGATAAATTTAGTGTACTTGGATGATAGAGTCGTTAGTTAGTTTAGTCGCGAACCCTAGAATGAAGTTTACACCCACACGCACACACATGCTTACTTTGTTTTACTTATGCGTGTATGGGGATATGTATATATACACACACACACACACACACACATAGGTATAAGACTGTGTATATATATATATATACACACACACGTATACCTACACATGGATGATGAGGATTGTATATGGTATTTTGGAGATGAGTCGATGAGATTGGGCATGATGCTATGAGATTGGTGATATGTTTTTATTCGTATTATGAGATACAACATAATATTTTAGCAGTCCTTTAGGCATGTGTTTTCATACACGCATATATATGCAGATGGTATCAGTTTGTACTAGACTTAGATCAGTACCCCCAGTTCATGAGATATGATGATAAGGATACCAGATAAATGATGAGATAAATATGATATTTAACCCATACCCAGATTGGGATGCCGTACGATGGATTTACCGTACGAGCTTTATATTGATGACAGATCCGCACTCTTGACTAGAGGATGTCATGTTATATATATTGTATCGTATGTGATACTATTGAGGCAGGATCACGGACTATTATATTTATATGTCGACTCGGATTTAGGTGGTTTTTCCTTACCCTTTCAATTAGACTATTTGTTTAGTCCTGTAGTTTACTTATAGATGTTAGACTAGACTCGAGTCATACCTATTTCCAAAACTAACGAATCATGAGTATTTTAAAGATAGGCCAAGTGATTTTACGGATATTTCAAAGGACGTACCTCTTTTCTTAAAAACACCGTAGTCCCTATTTTTCCAAAACACCACAATTTGTGTGATTTTAATTGACAAACTGTATGACTCGTATAACTAATGTAGATTCCTTATTGTTGCATTAATTTCCATGTCCATATATTCATGTGGTTATTAGAGCATTTCTTGCTTATATACTTGTGATTTATGCTATATTAAACCCATGCTGTCAGGACACCAGCACCATTATCGATGACACGTATGCTCCACGTAAACCTGCTTGCCAGATCACACACTTCACCATCGATAATTGCCATGTCACTACACGGTAGGATTGCTAACATCAGGATATGACTCCTTACATGACATACTTGCGCACATATATATTGTACACCATACTTGCGCACATACTTATTGTACACTCATACTTGCGTATATACCCACTTATACATCCATATTGACGCACATACATATTGTACACTCATACTGGTGTATATACCCACTTATACGTCCATATTGGTGCACATACATATCTTGTGCATTCATTCCTACGTATATACACATTATACTTGCATAGATGATGCTGGCTTTGATTTTGGAGAATTGGGGACCGCGCGTTATATTTTAAAAACTGAATCCATTTAAAAGAGCGGTTTTCCCTTAATATGTCATATCACTGTTCCATGTTGCATGATATTTGGATATGCTTGCATTTCTTCTATATATCATATACATCATGTTTTATGATTACACGCATTGAGATATGTTGTTTTCATGAGATTTCTAAATTTGAGAACCGTGGCTATTTCAAAAGAAAGCATGTACTGTTTTAAAAACCCGGTTTCTCTTGATATGATATTTCAGTGTGTCCACCATGCGTTTTCTCGGTTCTGAGACATATGACATGTGAAACCCGATTCGAGGTATTGGATGAGGCCGATTGCGGGTACATGGTGGACCTGTTATGGTATCCCGGGGCGAGAACGGATTTGCTGTGCAGTAGACGGTGAGCCTAGCAGAGCGACCACTACCTACCGGTGATAGTATTTGGGCTCGACGGATATCTGGAGAATACCGACTGGAGTCGAGAGATGATATGGGCCGATCCGGACTGACCGAGCCTGTAGGCTGATCCGGACTGACGGAGCCCGAGATATGAGGATTTACGTGTCGATGCTGGACACGGGTTTTATGATGTTTTCGGGTGTCGATGTTGGACACCCAGGTTTCATGACTTTAATGTGTCGTAAGGGACACCGTTGATTTATATTCTCATACTTTCATGCACACTCTTTTATGATATTTATGTGCATACAGACATTGATTATATGGTTGGACGAGATCTACATGCATATATACATTGATTACATTGTTGGATGATATCCACATACTTAGAGTTGAGTATATTGTTGGCACTGGTTTCATGTTGATTACATTGATCACACCTCATGTTTATGATATGTTGCTATCTGAGGCACAGATACGAGCACTTGGTATTACACTTATGTATAGATGTTTACCCTTGCCACCTTCTTATGCTTCAGACTTTATCACTTTGAGCATATATATTACTGATCGTATTGACCTAAGTTTGAGTCATACATACGATTTCTGCTCTGTGATGTTTTCTACTCATGAGTTTGCAACTCACCCCCGTTGTACCACAGTTTCTTGCGGGTTTTGCCGTACAGGTTTTTCCTTGGCAGCTTTGTTGGAACATTACATCATTTTGGGTGATTGCTTTGGTAGGTGGGTTCACTCGCATCGTGACCACCATTGTACTTATTTATATTCGGTTGTATCTAGTAAACTCCATTAACCAAACTTGTACATTATTTCAGACTTAGAAAACCAGTTGTGTATTATTTCGATCTTAGAGTCGCGCATTGTATTATTATGGTTTTCTTGATGAGTTTGAGTTTCCTTTGAGTTTTGATCCTCGCCCTTCGGCGTTGTATATTATACTACATGCGTGGTTGTGACCGTCGATTGACGAAGAGCTAGCTCCCGCTTGGGGATACCTTTATTCATATTATGCATGTTGTACCCCTTTTGGGGCCAGTATTTACAAAGGAAATTCTGCCGAAATTTTCAGAAAAGACTTGAGATTTTAAAACGCATAATTTGGCTTATTCTATTAAAACAACTTGCTTTTAAACAAGTTTTCCCTTATTTATTATTTAAAATGGTTATAGATTTCTGGGCTTTTGGCTTACTTGAATTAGATGTGGTCCTATAGATTTCATATGATTCGAGTGCCTGTCACATGCTATTTCGGGTCGTGACAAAATTGGTATCAGAGCGCTAGGTTAACCTTGGTTCGAGTCTAAGTTTGACTATGCAGAGCCTAGAGCGTTTGTATATATTCGGAACTTAGGCTTGACCTTACGGAACTTAGACTTAGTCAAGGGGGTATTATACCCGAACATTCGTCGTGTAGGTTGACCTTGATTGATGGAGTAGGTGACTTAAGGAGTGTGACGTACCGTGTGTATGTTCTGCAGCATACTTACGATACGCTACTCCGCTTAGGGAGCCTTAGGATGTACATTTCCTTGCACAGTATTATATTCATTCCTATGATCTATCCTCATCGATATTGGGTTATGATTCTGCTGCCACGATTGCACGGGCAGAGAGAGAGCTACGGCTAGAGTTGCGTCAGCACGAGCTCGTCACGGACGAGGACTGACCAGGGCGTGATTTCAGGGACATACGATTTGTATAGAGGCGTCGTTTTATTGTGTTTTCGCGCCAGGAGCGTTTGATGGATCGCTTTTACAAGATCACTCGGACGTGCAGATCAGCACCAGAGGATTGAGCCACTTATAAAGGCCAGCTAGAATGTGATGACCGTCGATGCACCGATTATACTTGATGATTGAGGGATTGTTCAGCGTGCGGACCAATGATTCAGTTATTGCTGTGACTGACGAGATATCGCCGCAGAGGTTTGGAGCTATTGCCGCTAGAATTATACTTAGAGATATGATATTAGATCGCTAGTCACCCAAGGAGGAAGGACTAGGACATGTGATTCGTTACCTACCCCGATGCAAGGTCATCAAATTGATTGATTCCAGCTAGAGACGACTTCACGCAGGTACGTTGGGAGTCGATAGAGACGATCGAATGTCAGAAGCCCATTTTCCAAGTTTAAAGTATTCAAAGACAAATGCAAGTAATGCTATGGACCCTCTAGAAGAATGAAACCCTAACTCGACATAATGACCATGAGAACGCTTTGAAACCTTAGGGTTTGCGGCAGATCCGTGGTGCCATTAGTGAGGCTTGGGATTGCCCTTCTACGGTTAGTCTACAGGTAAAATGGCATGTGCGAGAATACTATTAAACTGTACCCAAAATGTTGAGCTTTTGGGGGATTATGGAACTTTGACGAATCGATCGAAAGGTTCGACATCATTCGGATATCATATGATGGGATACATTGCTTGGGAGACCCCAGATACGAGTATAGCCGTTGGAGCGCAGTCCATGCAGCCACGAAGAGGCGAGTCCGAAGCAGTCGACATTTGAGAAAAGTGGAGTAAGAGGTACGTACGAGATCTTGATTAGATGATGTTCCACTCCGCCGACATCAGAGATGTGATATGCATGCAGAGGCGTTGTATATAGATATATCTTGCAGAAGGAGTCGCGATGAGTATGCAGCCGTTCCGGAACAGGATACAGATTTAGTAAAAGATGATAACTTCCGGGCTGTTCAGCAGAAAATGAGATTTGGGAGAGACCTCGACAGGACCTTTCTGGAATACTATACAAAAATACTTGGACCCAAGAGCGGTCATATTGCGCACACCTAGTAGGCCAGAGTTTGACATCGTCGACGAGATAGTTGGCCAGAGATCTTTAGAGGATGTGCTTGAGCGGGACTATTTCCGCCATCTTTGATTTGATATTTTGGACGATTTATTTCCATGATTGAGATTTAGTGCACTACAGTTGCACCTGACATCGATTTGATATCGTTCGAGATATTGATTTTTGAGTTCATACCTATAGTATGCATGTGATTTGACTTGTGCTTTCAGCATATTTTTCTTGCACTTTTTGTATTTGATCTGCTTTTGTGCACGCTGATGCACATGGTTGTGAGATTATATACCACGGTATACCTGATTTGGATTTGGATTGAAATGTGTTGTATACCGTCGATTTCGATTGTGATACTCGATATTTGTTTTGTGCACCTTGTGCACCGGATATGATTTTGCGCATGTTCGGCGCTTGGTATTGGATTTCGTGATTTCGTGCATGTTGAATGCACCTGATTTAGATTCTATTCATGCATGATGGATGCACCTGATTTGGATTTTCATGCATGTTTGGCGCATGTTATGAGATGCGATTTTGGTGCACACCAGATGCACAAAATCGAGATTCTTCGTGCATATCAAATGCACCTGATATTGCTATCCGGCACACCCGTTGCCTATGACAGGTGTTTCGTGCACACCCGATGCACTTAGATGTTGTTTCTGTGCACATGTATGGCACATTCATGGGTTTCGATTTCCGTGCGCACCAGACGCACGTAGCATTCATATGCACATTTTGGGATTGATTTCTTATGAAGAAGTACGTTTTTATGATATTTGCCATTTGTTTTCGTACTGAGCAGGACTAGTCAGAGGATAGTACCTGCATATACTTTGCATGCATTGATAGTTATCGAAAGGATTTCCAAAAAGAGAGCTATAGTCTAAGTATTTACCTACGTGTCTGATATGACACGAAACGTTTAGAACAAGGAAACTCTTCTAAATTATTTTCAAAAACGGCGGGACGTACATATTAAACAAAGGATAAGTATATATATAGTTATTTTCTTACAATAGACGTCCGCTACTGTGCCGCGATACGCCCATCGCACAGCAATTTGAAAGGATTTGCATGCATTTCCTTCAGATGTTTACATGTACAGTTTTGATTTATATCATATTGGATTTGACATTTGTGTCTTCACCATGACTCCGATGATTGCGAGATGCTTGACGGAGTTTTGATTTAGAGTTATCTTCTCATTGTTCATGCGCATGCATTGCTCTATGATGCGTCTTATATATTGATGATTTCGGAGCCCCGACGATTTGGACTTTTTATTGAAATATTTTAATATTTGAGGGGTTTAAATTTAAATTCGCGGACCGAATTTCTTTAAGGGCGGAAGATTGTAACATTTCAGAAAAATAAAATATTATTTTTGTGAATTTTTTTAATTAAATAATAAATATATTGAATATTTTAATATTTCGGTATAATTAAACACCGATAAATTAGGAAAAAATTGGAAAATTATAGAAATTACTAAAAAGAGAGTGCTTTATGTGATTTATGCAAATTATGAAATTTTATGATTTATTATACACTAATTTAATGCTAATCGCGATTAAATATCGCTAATCATGCATTAAGCGCGTTTAGGCTTCATGACATGCACCATGTTATTTTACACTTGTTACATTTTTAACATGGCTTTTATCGTTTATCATGCATGGTTCTGTAAGTCTACGGTAGTGCCCCAGCCGTCAATCCGAGGCCAAAATGCGGAAACAAAAGCTTTTTCATAAACTTGAAACTGGCGCTATCGTATACTTTCACCCGGATCGAACCATTAACATAAACTAGAAACTAGAGAAGGGTTAGGAAAGCTATACCGATCGATCCGTGTCCTTCGGTCTTTAGCCACCAACCCTAACTCCTCGCGGCATCTCCGATCTCCGGTCTGCTCGTCGGAAGGGCACCATATCAATAAGTCTTTTTACGGGCTCCCGCTTCATCCGAAGTAACTCGGACACGAAGTTTGCTAGCCGATGTATCCAAGGTGAAGTAGAGAATGTGTTCGATCACTTTGTCTCAAGCATCCATTGATTCACAACACATGAGGGTGTATGGATGGAGGTTGAAGATGATGCCATTGGTGGATGTTGTGAGCTAGAGGAAGAAGAAAAAGAGGTTTTCTTTTCTTGTGTGTTGTATTGATAAAATTGGAGCAAGAATGATACCAGGCATTGACCAAAAGGGAGGCTGATAAGCGAACTCATCCAGATATCCTACTGAGCCTGTCAGTGACAATATCCGTACAGTTCGGTTCGTTCGTCTATGAGTATCGCATGTTGGGCCTAGGGGGTTGGTAAAAGTCAGACCCCCAAAAACGGTACAAGTTGTGTCGAAGTGTAGCCCAGAACACCCTGAGATACTACTGGAATAGCTACCAGTAAATCTCCTGCCTTGGCCAAGGACTTCGCGTAATGTCTCTCCTAGACACATCGCGATCTCACCCCCAATACCGGGAGAGACGAAACCCCTTCCAATCCGCTCACTGCGTCTATGTGGCTCGGGACTGTACCCAACTAAAACCTGTTTGCACGACTCCTTCGAGCCGTGGTAGGGTAGTAATCAAAGCACAGTGGGAACTCACACGAGACAAATGACGATCTCAGGTTGATGAACTAACCTGTACACATGTCACCAGCGAACTGCTATCTGATGTCAGGTATAGTACCAACTAGCATGTTCCCGGCGAGTCCTGTCCGGTGTACTCATAACCCAATGAGCACCTGTATACATCTTAGGTGATTCAACCGACACCAATGGCTTGTGAGACCGGCCACCGCCCCTCTAGTCGGGGTCTCTACTGTATACACGAGTCTACTCTGGAGTATCGATGCCCTATCTCGAAACTCCCACGACTAGGGACCAATTTAAGGATGTGCTTATAGACTACCCAACTCTCACGTATATGATCGCCATCATACTGCTGGTAGTCAAGAAAGAATCCTAAGGGCTCTATCAATGTGTAATAGTGATCTGTAAGGTCACCTAAAACTGTACACGATGATAAAGATAAACGAGATAGCATACTATCATCTTGAGTAAGACTGTCCTACCGGCACAGGTCATCTCTCAATCATTGCAATCACGTGCCTGCGACCCAATAATTGACTTTGAGGGCACTATATCCAGCAGGTTCTAATTCAAAGAGAGAAGAAAACAAATGATAACAAAAGAAAAGAAAAGAAAAGAAAATGGAATGAACAATAAGGTATGGGTGAGAGAGAGAGAGAGAGAGGTGAGGGGTCAATCTTAGACCATATCTCTTTGTTCCCTTCATCATCTTCCTCATTCTCTCTTCTCTTTTCATCCTCATGGCAGCACACACCATCCCCCTCCTCTACCTCTTCCTTACAACACCAAAAATAACTCGAAACTTCATCTCTTTTTCAGAAAAAACATGCACTAGCCCATTACAAGCATGGAGAACTAAGCAAAATTTGATTTTGAGTACTTGGGGCAACTCAAGAATGTTCTTGAGTTGCCAAATGAGGTAATTCCTTTACCAATAGAGTTGTATTTCATTTCCTTTAACATTAATATAAGTTTAGAATCGATATTGTTTAGTTTTGTGAGCTTTGAAAATTCCAAGTTAAGCTTAGGGTTTTGAATTGAATCTAAAGGTGAAATTGAGGCTTAATAGTGACCTTAAACCCCTATAGGGATTGTAAAATGGACTGAAACAAGAGAATAGAACCCCAAACCCAAACTTAGAAACCCCGACATCGACAGATTTTATGGAAATTGTGATGTATTTTGGTATCTGCTATCACCCGGGACACCTGAAAAATATTTAGCAAATACAAAGACACAAGCAGGAAACCTAGAACCTATACCCAAAACCCTGGACCCTAACCCCACTGCCAGGCCACAGATTTATTGATCCTGGCCGCAATTTGCGGCCAGGGTAGGGTCATTTTGGTCCGTGTTTGTTATGTGGCTCCTTTATCAGTAAAATAGACCCTCCATATATGCAAAATTGGATAATTTGACCTACGGTAAAATCTGGGACCATTTTCTCGAGTTGCTGCATTATTTTACGACTTTGTTTTAATTTGGGATTTGATATTTGTTTTTGTGTTCCGTCGTCTGGTGTTTGTACGTCGGCGACGGGGGTTGTTTGATGGTTTTGCGGGCGTAGGCTATAGGTTCTAACCTATAAGCGATTCCGCTTTCATATTCGATTCTTGATACTATATGACGCATTGGAAATTGTAGGTACCCTCACGTAGACTTCGATACGACAAGGATGAGCATATCGTCATCGACTCCAGCAAGCGAAGATCAAGGTGAGTAGATTATATCTACTGGGGAAGTCGGGTGGATAGCGTATAGCACCCCCGCAGTTAGTAGTATAGTATATGGTATATATTATATGGATATATTTATATATTATTGTGGGATTATGATTATCTAGATAGACTTTGGGAGTCATGGATATATTTAGTGTACTTGGATGATAGTGTCGTTAGTTAGTTTAGTCGCGAACCCTAGAATGAGGTTTACACCCACACGCACACACATGCTTACTTTGTTTAACTTATGCGTGTATGGCGATATGTATATATATACACACACATAGGTATGAAACTTTGTATGTGTGTGTGTCTATATATATATATATATATACCTATACCTACACATGGATGATGAGGATTGTATATGGTATTTTGGAGATGAGTCGATGAAATTGGGCTTGATGCTATGAGATCGGTGATATGTTTTGATTCGTATTATGATATACGACATGATATTTTAGCGGGCCTTTAGCCGTGTGTTTTAATACACGCATATATATGCAGATGGTATCAGTTTATACTAGACTTAGATCAGTACCCCCAGTTCACGAGATATGATGATAAGGATACCAGATAAATGATGAGATGAATGTGATATTTGACCCGTACCCAGATTGGGATGCCGTACGATAGATTTACCGTACGAGCTTTATATTGATGATAGATCCGCACTCTTGACTCGAGGATGCCATGTTATATATCGTATGTGATACTATTGAGGCAGGATCACCGATTATTATATTTATATGTCGACTCAGATTTTGGTGGTATTCCCTTACCCTTTCGGTTGGACTATTCGTTAAGTCCTGTAGTTTACTTGTAGATGTTAGACTAGACTTGAGTCATACCTATTTCCAAAACTAACGAATCGTGAGTATTTTAAAAACAGGCCAAGGGATTCTACGGATATTTCAAAGGACGTACCTCTTTTCTTAAAAACACCCTAGTCCCTATTTTTCCAAAACACCACGATTTGTGTGATTTTAATTGACAAACTGTATGATTCATATAACTAATGTAGATTCCTTATTGTTGCATTTACTTTCCATGTCCATATATTCGTGTAGTTATTAGCGCATTGCATTCTTATATACTTGTGATTTATGTTATATTAAACCCATGCAGTCAGGACACCAGCACCATTATCGATGATGCGTATGCTCTACGTACACCTGCTTGCCGGCTCACACACTTCATCATCGATAATTGCCATGTCACTACATAGTAGGATTGCTGACATCAGGATATGACTCCTTGCATGACATACTTTCGCACATACATATTGTACACCATACTTGCGCACAAACTTATTGTACACTCATACTTGCGTATATACCCACTTGTACATACAAATTGGCGCACAGACATATTGTACACTCATACTGGCGTATATACCCACTTATACATCTGTATTGACGCACATACATATCTTGTGCATTCATGCCTACGTACATACACATTGTACTTATATAGATGATGCTGGCTTTAATTTTGGAGAATTGGGGACCGTGCGTTATATTTTAAAAACTGGATCCATTTAAAAGAGCGGTTTTCCCTTAATATGTCATATCACTGTTCCATGCTGCATGCTATTTGGACATGCTTACATTTCTGCTATATATCGCATATATCATGCTTTATGATTTCACACATTGAGATATGTTGTTTTCATGAGATTTCTGGATTTGAGAAACGTGGCTATTTCAAAAGAAAGCATGTACTGTTTTAAAGCCCCGGTTTCTCTTGATATGATATTTCAGTGCGTTCACCATGCGTTTTCTCGGTTCTGAGACGTATGACATGTGAAACTCGATTCGAGGAGTTGGATGAGTCCGATTGCGGGTACATGGTAGACCCGGTATGGTACCCCAGGGCGAGAATGGATTTGCTGTGCAGTAGACGGTGAGCCTGGCAAAGGGACCACTACCTACCGGTGATAGTATTTGGGCTCGGCGGATATCCGGAGGATACCGACCGGATTCAAGAGATGATATGAGCCGATCCGGACTGACGGACCCCGTGGGCCAATCTGGACTGACGAAGCCCGAGATATGAGGATTTACATGTCGATGCTGGACACGGGTTTCGTGATGTTTTCGGGTGTCGATGTTGGACACTCAGGTTCCATGATTTTGATGTGTCGTGAGGGACACCGTTGATTTATATTCTCATACTTTCATGCACACTCTTTTATGATATTTACGTGCATAAAGACATTGATTATATGGTTGGACGAGATCCACATGCATACATACATTGATTACATTGTTGGATGATATCCACATACTTAGACTTGAGTATATTGTTGGCACTGGTTTCATGTTGATTACATTGATCACACCTTATGTTTATGATATGTTGCTACCTGAGGTACTAACACGAGCACTTGGTATTACACTTATGTATAGATGTTTACCCTCGCCACCTTCTTATGCTTTAGACTTTATCACTTTGAGGATATATATTACTGATCGTATTGACATAGGTTTGAGTCATACATACGATTTCTGGTCTGTGATTTTTTCCACTCACGAGTTGGCAACTCACCCCCGTTGTGTCACAGTTTCTTGCAAGTTTTGCCGTACAGGTTTTTCGTTGGCGGCTTTATTGGCATATTACTTCATTTCGGGTGATTTCTTTGGTAGGTGGGTTCGCTCGTATCGTGACCACCATTGTACTTATTTATATTCAGTTGTATCTAGTAAACTCCATCAACCAAACTTGTACATTATTTCAGACTTAGAAAACCAGTTGTGTATTATTTCGACCTTAGAGTCGCGCGTTGTATTATTATGGTTTTCTTGATGAGTTTGAGTTTCCTTTGAGCTTTGATCCTCGTCTTTCGGCGTTGTATATTATACTGCTTGCGTGGTTGTGACCGTCGATTGACAAAGAGCTAGCTCCCGCTTGGGGATGCCTTTATTCATATTATGCATGTTGTACCCCTTTTGGGGCCAGTATTTACAAAGGAAACTCTGCCGAAATTTTCAGAAAAGACTTGAGATTTTAAAACGCATAATTTGGCTTATACTATTAAAACCACTTGCTTTTAAACAAGTTTTGCCTTATTTATTATTTAAAATGGTTTTAGATTTCTAGGCTTTTGGGTTACTTGAATTAGATGTGGTCCTATAGACTTCATATGATTCGAGTGCCAGTCATGTACTATTTCGGGTCGTGACAGGGGTGATGGTCGATCCCATAGCTATTGGTGTTTGACATCAAAGATTGTACAAAGGTGCTCATTAGAGAATGGGTACACCGAACAAGACTCGCTGAGAACTCCTAGATGGTACTATACCTATCGTCAGATAGCAGTTCTCTGGTGACGCTGGTACAAGTTAGTCTGTAGACCCAAGATCGTCATAGAGTCTTGTATGGTTCCCACTGTGGTTTTGTAAGTCAATGTTGCGCACCCCACGTGTTCACGGGGAGGCGGAATTTGCAAAAAAATGATTTTTACGAGCTTCGCAACACCGACTAGAACCATGGATTCTTCATAAACCCTAGCTCGCAAACTACTTAAGGTTTAACAGCTCGGATACGAAGTTATACCACATGATACTTGTCCTTCGAGTCCTCATCGCAGTCCTCCTCGTCTACGTAGGCTTCAAGGATCGAACCGGATCGTAGCAACCTCCACGGCCTTTTGACTTGGAACCTTCATCGAAATTTTGGTTGACTGTTGACTTGGAATGGCGGTGGAACCACGGCCAATGCATGGGTATGGCCGTGGTTCCGCGGCGGAACAGTGGCAACATGAAACCAAATTTTCACAGATCTCTTAGAAAAGCCTGCACGTATTTCTGTAATGTACCAATTAATTTTTCGAGCACAAATAAAATTCGACAGAAAGTGCATATTTGAAACTGTGGTTTTTGGAAATTTCGTTCGATCGAGTTCTAAACACTTTAGATCAAGCTAGTAAAGGTTAATGGCGTGGCTCTGAAACCATGTAAGTCTACGGTAGCGCCCCGGCCATCTTTCTGAGGCCAAAATGCGGAAACGAAACTTTTTCTTAATTTGGAAACCGGCGCTACCGCATACTAAAAACCCGGATCGGACCATTAACCTCCTACTAGCAAACTAGAGAAAGGGTAGAGAGCTATACCGAGCGATCCGTGTCCTTCGGTCTTCGGCCACCATCCCGATCTCCTCGCGGCATCTCCGGTCTCGATCTCCTCATCGGAAAGGGCACCACATCGAGAAGTCCTTTTACGGGCTCCCACCTCTGAACCGAGGCAACTCGGACACGATGTTGGCTAGCCGACGTGTCCAAGGTTGCTGTAGACTAAGTGTAGAACTCTTTGCCTCAAGGGGTTATAAGAAGTTGCTATTTGGATGTGGAGAAGTGAACTATAGAGATGAGCTAGAATGAATTTTGTTGCAAGCCAAAAAGATCAAATATTTTCCCCACAACCAAAATGAATCAACCCCCATTCCTTTTAGTGGCCGGCCATATAAAAGAGGAGGGAGAAAAGGTGATCATGAGCAAAAGAAAATGGATGATAACCTTGAAAATGAGTCACACCAATCTCTCATTCTATCCAATCTCATTAAATGCATCAAATGAGCACAAATAATGCAACATAAGAAAGAAGCTTTCTAGAACCAAGCCACCACAAAATAATCACCCTCCTTTTTGCTAATTTGCACATTTGCAAATAAGCCCCTCCCATCAATTTTCAGCAAAAGAAAGAAAGAAAGGAAAATGGCCGAAACGGAATGCAAACTGGCAACTTAAAAAAGCGATCCCGTAATAAATTACAGAAAAACCCCGCGACTGTATATACATACCCGCATTTGTATTCCGACCGAATACAAATGCAATGAGACAAAATCTACACTATATAATACTAGGATTCGGCTTAAACCAAAGTCCTCTAGTATTATCCGTCCGATCATGATCCGTGCAATACCGCACGTATATGATCGAATCCTGCCATAAACCCATACGGCCTCTACAACGTTTCGCCCGAAACATGAGAAACTGTCTGTGGGGGACTCTAAAGACTCGTCAATACTTTGGCTGTGGATTTAACCACTAGCACGTCAGAGGTATTAGCCGTACATAACGGGCTAACAGGTATTGACCAAAAGGGACGTCAATGAGCGAACTCATCCTGACACTCTACTAAGCCTGTCAGTGACAATATCCATACAGTCTGGTCTGTTCGTCTATGAGTATCGCATGTCGGGCCTAGGGGGTTGGTAAAAGTCAAACGCCCAAAAGCGGTACAAGTCGTGTCGGAGTGTACCCCAGAACACCTTGAGATACTACTGGAATACCTACTAGTAAATCTCCTGTCTTGGCCAAGGACTTTGTGTAATAGCTCTCATAGACACAGCATGACCTCACCCCCAATACCGGGAGAGACGAACCCCTGCCGATCCGCTCACTGCCTCCATGTGGCTCGGGACTGTACCCAACTAAAACCTGTTTGCACGAACCCTTTGAGCCGTGGTAGGGTAGTAATCAAAGCACAGTGGGAACTCACACGAGACAAATGACGATCTCACGTCGATGAACTAACCTGTACACATGTCACCAGGGAACTGCTATCTGACGTCAGGTATAATACCAACTAGCGTGTTCCCGGCGAGTCCTGTCCGGTGTACTCATAACCCAATGAGCACCTGTATACATCTTAGGTGAACCAACTGACACCAGTGGCTTGTGAGACCGGCCACCGCCCCTCGTCGGGGTCTCGACTGTATACACTAGTCTACTATGGAGTATCGATGCCCTGTCTCCAAACTCCCATGACTAGGGACCTTTTAAGGATATGCTTATAGACCCCAGCTCTCACGTATATGATCGCCATCATACTGCTGGTCGTCAAGCAAGAATCCTTAGGGCCCTATCAACGTGTAATAGTGACCTGCAAGGTCACCTAAAGCAGTACACTATGATAAAGATAAACCTGATAGCATACTATCATCTTGAGTAAGACTGTCATACCGGCATAGGTCCTCCCTTAATCATTGCAATCACGTTCCGGTGATCCAATAATTGACTCTGAGGGCTCTATATCCAACAATCTCCGACTTGCACTCAAGGCTAATTATTGCGATGTCGCATACTCACAGCCCGTGTGATACTGAACACCCAACTCCTCTACTAATCAGTCTCACAAAGCCCGTTTGCGAAACTATTGCGTTCGAGGAATAGCCTCAGTGAGTGGATCCGCCCTGATGTTTCCTTCTATGTCTCTCTTTATCTCAAGTTTGCAGAGAAAACCATCTCCCGAAATGAGCAATACCTGTCTTAGAATATGTCTGGATATCTGAAGGGACCTTGTTCATAAATGAACTCCAAATCCAAACTTCTTAGACTGTATCGTCAACTGAACTTAATCAGTATCCTGCGCCATGCCTCCCTCAGTATCCGCTTGGACCACCTGTCCAAAATAATGCCCCTTGTCAGAGGGAAAACTATAACTCTGACAGCCACACTTTGATACAAGTCACCTTGGAAGCCTGGAATGATAACCGTCTCCTAAAGGAGGCTGCCGTTATCTAATCCGTAGAACATCCACTTATGTTCTAAAACTGCTTCCTAATGTTTCTCCAGGATAGGATTAATATCAAATTATTGCATCTACTGCAAAAACAACATCTGGTGTGGTACTTGACATTTCATGATCAACTCAATTGCCTAAGTAAGTGATCTGCCGATCATGCATATCCCTCTCCCCTTTAGTCTGTAAGACACCTTTAGAGAGGGTTACTCCATCACCTGCAGGTACACTACCATGCCAGGAGTCGTCCATTCTAAAAGACCTTTAGAATGCTATCTAAGTACCCTGATTGGGACACTTCCCAAATCTAGATCTAAAACCATAGATCCAGTAACCAGAATGTCTGATATAATATCCAAGTCCCATGTGGAGAAACCACTGTGTGACAACCAAAGTATAACCGATCGTAGTATAGGAATTTCACTTCCTACTCTGTGTATGTCATCCAAATATCAGGACATCACACCCTACTACCTTCTTAACAGATCCATCCCCTATTCTGATGAAGTCAAACCTATGACTGTCACATCAAAAATAGATGATCTATCTCTGCTATATCTGCTTTAGTCCATAAATAGACATAAGCTACTTGTCCACTATGCTTCCGCTGCTCCCACTGACTACGACAACCCTCTGGCAGGGTCATATACACGTACACTTCTAAAGCTAGTTTAGAACGACGCTATACTCATCTTCCTGCCGGGTCTCACAGTCTGGAACAACAGCAATGGCAAGTCTGGGTAAACAAGAACCTCCCTGTCACCATCTTTGAGCATACCGAAGTACCTCTCGAGTGCCTGAGGTTACCAACCATATCTGCGGAGTGGCCAATGGAATGTCAAACCAGATTGAATCCTTAGGTTCTTATCAAATTTTCAGTAATCGTTTGCGGTTCTGAAATCACTTCCAGTTCTACCATACTCCCACTACTGTTTTTCTGGAAAAAAAATCCATTTTGCTAAAACTGTGGCAAGTCAAGAACAATATCACTATTGATCTTCTAGATGATAGAAAGTTAACCCTCATCATAACCCGGGTCAACCCACAAACAGCCATTACAAAAACGTGCCTTGAGTCATCCAGATTCTGGTTTTAAACATAAGCCGAACAACTCCCCGTACCTTAACATCGTTAAGATATGAACCGTTCTATATCCAATATAGAAATAGTGGCACTAATTTAATTGGAACCAGATTCAAATCATGCAACTGTCTCCAGTGCACGTCAACTAAATGGAAGGAGGCCGATTAGCGTTACTCAACTTAAGAATGCATCCAGATATGAGTAACCTGAAAGAGAAACAAGTTTCTCAAAACCCTTACTATCATCTGAATACCATACACAAGTATCCACATCTTCGATCACCTTGAAGAATCCTGATATTTGCAATACCTGGTTCTTTACTTTATTCATATACCTATAACTTCTCAAAACTTAGACCTTGCATTTCTATGAAACACATGTCTAAGAACTAGAGAAGTCACAAGTAAACAGAATATAGTACGAGTACCAACCCCTCTGTCCTAATGGACACTGGACAACATACAATACTCTGTATAAGTCCCTTGAGTCTAATAACTCATTCCCCGTGTGTCGTAGGTTGAAAACTGTACTTATGGTTAAGAAGAATTACACCGCCGTTTAATACTTCTTAGCTAACCATCCACTGATATAGGTAAATGTCATGGACATAATTTCAAAGAGTTATATCTCACTTTATAAAAATAAACGTACTGATATATCAATTTGAAATTGGTTCATAACAACGGATATTCAAAACCAAATATTTGCCGTCCGGCAAACAACCCAGGTGATTTCCTTAAATATCACCAATTACAACGAATCCCGATATAATGAGGATGATCACCCAATTCCCAATAACTTTCTCCCACTCATCATCTGTAAAACCATACAGATGTGAGAATCGAACCTAGTAAATACATACCCTGGAGCAAGGGCTAATTGGGAAATCAGTTTTCTTTTAACAATACACAGTGAAACTGAAACATGTAAATGTTTCGAAGGGGTATCCGGGTATTCCTAGTAATGCCTCATGTATTATCAGATTCACAACTGTAACCGTATATTCGTTTGCCATCTCTCCAAATCCCTTTATATATCTTTAGTCATTACCTTCTGTACACCCTTTTAGGCTAAATGGTTTTCTTTCCTTCCCTACCTGTCGGCACCAGCCTATGGTTTGGAAGAAGACTATCCAATAAGCGTAATGGGTGTACTGTCCTAATCCTAGGAGCACATGCAACCCGAGAGAAGGTAAAGATAAAAGACACCTGAATAAACCTTATTCCTATTTCTCCGGAACCAGAATCCATCCCCGAACTGGAACAAGTCCCTTCGAGTTCGTATATAACCATACGATGGAGTATCTAAATAACTGTGGATCTTCGTAGTGATACGGAGTGTCCTGGAGAAATACAAAGGTGATGTAGGATTGGCGAAGAAATACTTGGTTTGGTCGTGAATAGCAGTCGCAATTTACTTTTCCTTCTTACTGATCCCTTTATTTGTCTTTACTTAATACCTTCTGTACACCGTTTAGGCTAAATGGTTTTCTTCATTCCCTACCTATGGTTTGGAAGAAGACTATCCAATTAGCATAATAGGTGTACCGTCCTAATCCAAGGAGCACTCGCAACCTGAGAGAAGGTAAAAGGAAGAGACAACTGAATAGTCCTATTCATTTTCTCCAGAACCAGAAACCATTCTCGAATAAATTCCTTCGAGTTCGTATATAACCATACGATGGTTTTATCCAATGGAATTGGACGTTCGTAGTAATACTGGGTGTTCTGGTGAAAAGGGTAAAAGTAGGAGTGGCAATGAGGTATGCAATTCTGACAATCCAAAAGCCAGTGTTTTAAGAAGGTTCGGTTAACTTGGACACTGAGTCATAGTCAAGGGTCGGGCCATCGTCGCTGCCAAAGAGAGAGAGAAAAGAAACACTCAGCGTGCACTCTAACCTACATCAGAATGGTTATCAATTTGTCTAATCAGGAAACCTCCCACTGTAACCTCAAATTCTCCTCCAAACCTGAAAGAAGAATTAGTCGGGATCACCCGAGGAGTAAACCAACTCATCAGTGGGAATCGGGATCTAACTATCATCGCATGATAACGTGATGGAATCCATTCACGTTATCACACTCCAGAAGGTAAGCGCATATCTGGAAAGTTTCATTTTCTTTAGAAATTCCCGATGTGATTTTTACCCCACGCTCTTATGACCTTGACGAAGGTCAACAAATCATAAGTCACATGTCAAGTTCTGCCCATCATTGTCCAGGTTAATTTGAACCTACCCGTACCAACCATTGACTTTAGCCAACAAGGCAATACGACTGTCCCAAACCAACGCATCTATCTATGCAGCAGAAAGGTAACAAATAGCTACCATACACTATGACTTGACGAAGGCCAACAAACATAGCATGAATACTAAGTGCTACCCGTCTGAAATGACGGAGGGCTACGAATGGTTTTTGGCGAAAAACCTTTAACGTAATGAACTTTATATCGCTGAAGGAACCGGATAGCTTTTTATAAAAATATAGTGGCGAAAACCTTTGCTAAAGAGGTCACTCCCGGTGAAGGGATCTCGACTCTTTCCCCGTAGAATGCGGTGCAGGATATTCCAACTGAATACCACGATGCAAAGAAAAAGTAATTGACTATAGTGAAGTTATTGCTCTGATGCAAAATTCTTTCCAAGGGGTCACTCCCGGTGAAGGGATCTCGGCCCTTGCCTCATCGACTGAGGTGCTGGATATTCATAACCGAATACCATTGTGCAAAACAAAAGAAAATGCCCTTGCAATAACAGCTTTTTGAAAAATGTTCCAACAACATGAGAATAGGTTTGTTTAGCTTGCATTGATCCGAATCAACGCAGTCCCATTAATTGATCACACCACAAAAGAACGAAAATAACGATGTACGTATATGCCATCCGCATTCGCCACTGGGTCCCGTCATCACCCGTTAGGTTACTTAACTAACGACAGAGAGGGGACTGGACTAGCGCGGGTGTAAAACATATACAACATCTACAAGTATATATATCAATATATAATAATCGCTCAAGGCGTGATAAAATGCAACATCACAGAAATGTAATAAGCATCACAGAACAATACAGATATCTGGGATCCCCGGGTTTCATAGAGCCGCTACTGAAACCCGACGTTCCCCTGGTGGTGTGGATAGCCTGGGCAATGAAATCCTAGACCCCTACGGGCGTGGCAAGTTACCCGCCAAAACCTGAAGCGAGGCAGCCCCCTTCAACAACATGAATGGACCACCCAGCACTTCACGGAATCCGGTAACTTGAGCACCCCTCCTTGGGTCAACCTATACCCCCTACGAGTGCGACGAATAGCCCGCCAATTCTAGAGTGAAGCCCCCTCCATCTCAAAGCCATGATATGCGAGCCCGTTGCCCTCTAGAACCCGGCTATCCGTGCACCCCTCCGTGGGGTAATCCTAGTACAGAAAGTAAAATATATACAACGGGTACATCGACCTCAGCCTGGTCGGGCCCCAAAAGAATAATATACAAATAGGCAGTGACGGCAGTCCACATGTCGGACGCTCGTCCCGCAATATCAAATGTACAAATACAACCAAACTGTACTACCATTCCATCCAGGCTATCCACCACGACAAATCCGCAACATCAAAGCACAACACAGAATATCAACGTGAATGTCACGTTCGCAAATCCATCTAAAAGAACTATAGCAATTAGACAGGATTTACCGATCAAATGACAATCACGGTCGCAGATATAATGTAAATACTGTGAACTAACATGTTTAAAATTTTCGATCGACAAAAATTCTAGAAGTGGGCCCCAAGCACAACTGTAGCACTCAAAATAAATCTGGGCCCAAACAGAATATACCAAAAACCCCAATTCCTACAAAGAAAGAACTGTAGAAATTTTGGTTGACTGTTGACTTGGAATGGCGGCGGAACCGCGACCAATGCATGGGTATGGCCGCGGTTCCGCGGCGGAACAGTGGCAACATGAAACCAAATTTTCACAGATCTCTTAGAAAAGCCTGCACGTATTTCTGCAATGTACCAAATAATTTTTCGAGCACAAATAAAATTCGACAGAAAGTGCATATTTGAAACTGTGGTTTTTGGAAATTTCATTCGATCGAGTTCTAAACACGTTAGATCAACCTAGTAAAGGTCAATGATGTGGCTCTGATACCATGTAAGTCTACGGTAGCGCCGCGGCCGTCTTTCCGAGGCCAAAATACGGAAACGAATCATTTTCTTAACTTGGAAACCGGCGCTACCGCATACTAAAATCCCGGATCGGACCATTAACCTCCTACTAGCAAACTAGAGAAACGATAGAGAGCTATACCGAGCGATCCGTGTCCTTCGGTCTTCGGCCACCATCCCGATCTCCTCGCGGCATCTCCGGTCTCGATCTCCTCGTCGGAAAGGGCACCACATCGAGAAGTCTTTTTACGGGCTCCCACCTCTGAACCGAGGCAACTCGGACACGAAGTTGGCTAGCCGACGTGTCCAAGGATGCTGTAGACTAAGTGTAGAACTCTTTGTCTCAAGGGGTTATAAGAAGTTGCCATTTGGATGCGGAGAAGTGAACTATGGAGATGTGCTAGAATGAATTTTGTTGCAAGACAAAAAGATCAAATATTTTCCCCACAACCAAAACGAATCAACCCCCATTCCTTTTAGTGGCCGGCCAAATAATAGAGGAGGGAGAAAAGGTGATCATGAGCAAAAGAAAATGGATGATAACCTTAAAAATGAGTCACACTAATCTATCATTCTATCCAATCTCATTAAATGCATCAAATGAGCACAAATAATGCAACATAAGAAAAGAAGCTTTCTAGAACCAAGCCACCAAAAAAAAACACCCTCCTTTTTGCTAATTTGCACATTTGCAAATAAGCCCCTCCCATCAATTTTCAGCCAAAGAAAGAAAGAAAGGAAAATGGCCGAAACGGAATGTAAACTGGCAACTTAAAAAAGCGATCCCGTAATAAATTACAGGAAAACCCCGCGACTGTATATACATACCTGCATTTGTATTCCGACTGAATACAAATGCAATGAGACAAAATCTACACTGTATAATACTAGAATCCGGCTTAAACCAAAGCCCGCTAGTAATATCCATCTGATCATGATCCGTGCAATACCACACGTATATGATCAAACCCTGCCATAAACCCATACGGCCTCTACAACGTTTCGCCCGAAACTTGAGAAACTGTCTGTGGGGGGCTCTAAAAACTCATCAATACTTTGGCTGTGGATTTAACCACTAGCACGTCAGAGGTATTAGCCGTACGTAACGGGCTACCAGGTATTGACCAAAAGGGACGTCGATGAGCGAACTCATCCTGACACCTTACTGAGCCTGTCAGTGACAATATCCGTACAATCCGGTCCGTTCGTCTATGAGCCTCGCATGTCGGGCCTAGGAGGTTGGTAAAAGTCAGACTCCCAAAAGCAGTACAAGTCGTGTCGGAGTGTTGCCCAGAACACCCTGAGATACTGCTGGAATACCTACCAGTAAATCTCCAGCCTTGGCCAAGGACTTCGTGTAATGGCTCTCCTAGACATAGCGCGACCTCACCCCCAATACAGAGAGAGACGAACCCCTGGCGATCCGCTCACTGCCTCCATGTGGCTCGGGACTATACCCAACTAAAACCTGTTTGCACGACACCTTTGAGCCGTGGTAGGGTAGTAATCAAAGAACAGTGGGAACTCACACGAGACAAATGACGATCTCAGGTGATGAACTAACCTGTACACATGTCAACAGAGAACTGCTATCTGACGTCAGGTATAATACCAACTAGCATGTTCCCGGCGGGTCCTGTCCGGTGTACTCATAACCCAATGAGCACCTGTATACATCTTAGGTGAACTAACTGACACCAGTAGCTTGTGAGACCGGCCACCGCCCTTTGTCGGGGTCTCGACTATATACACTAGTCTACTCTGGAGTATCGATGCTCTGTCTCGAAACTCCCACGACTAGGGACCTTTTAAGGATATGCTTATAGACCCCAGCTCTCACGTTTATGATCGCCATCATACTGCTGGACTTCAAGCAAGAATCCTAAGGGCTCTATCAATGTGTAATAGTGACCTGTAAGGTTACCTAAAGCAGTACACTATGATAAAGATAAACCAGATAACATACTATCATCTTGAGTAAGACCGTCCTACCGGTATAGGTCCTCCCTCAATCACTACAATCACGTGCCTGTGATCCAATAATTGACTCTGAGGGCACTATATCCAACATCACATGGAGGCAGTGAGCGATAGGAAGTGTTTCATCTCTCCTGGTATAGGGAGTTGATGTTGCGCTATTCTCGATTGGCTTTAAAGTAAGTCCCTGGCCAGGGCTGATTTACTGGTAAGTGTTATCAGTTGACGAGATTTAATAGTAAGTGTTATTAGTCGTTTCTCGAACCGTTATGAGCCACACATCGGCATGACTTATCAAGTTACCGGGGTCTAACGATTCCACCTCTAGACTCGATATACGACATATCAGACGAAGAGACCGGACTGTATGGTAAGTGTTACTTATAGTCTTCATAGGAGTTTTCACAAGCTTGCTTGTTGATCTTCTAATCGCTCAATACCTGGGTAGCCGTTACGTCCAGCTAGTACCGCTGACGGCTTGTAGGTAACTGATGTGATCATTACCTATTGCTGGCATATTGACGTGTTTATAGAGTCCCACACAGAAGTTTACTAGTTCAGGCGAAACGAAGTAGGGCATATATGCTGATATGTGCAGGGGGTAGATTAAATACGAGTATGTGATACCGTATTCTAATCTGGAAGTTATTTGTTATCGGTTAGGTTATATGTGATATAACCGGATTATTGAATCAAGTGTTGATTTGATAATGTAATATACAGATAAATGATATTAGTCGGTTATATGTGATATAACCGAATTATTAAATCAAGTGTTGATTTAATAATTTGATATATATTATATTTGATATAATTATATATTAACTAATATTATTGACTCCCTAATTATTCTTCATATTATATATATTAATATATATATATTATATGAAGCGTGGCATGGATTTTCTATTTTTTTTGGAAAATAGAAAATGAGGTGTAAATGGAGAGATATTTTGAGCATGGGTGAGGCATGGAATTTTATCATTAATTTATTTGTCTTGACTCTCTATTCAAGCATGGTTGCAATTTATTATTGCAATTTATTCCATACTTGAATGAGTGAGGTCAAGAGAGTACCCATTCCACACTCATTCATTCTTGACTTGAGTTTTTACTTGGCCGTTTTTTAGAGCTCTCTCCATTTTCCTTCTTCTTCCTCTTGCTTCAACAAAACCCTAACCCTCACATGTGATGTGAATCATAAGATTTTGTAGAAATCCTAGTGAGCAAACAAAACACCTACTTCACCATCCCATATTTGATTAGCACTCAAGTGTAGTATGTTTCCTTCACTAATAGGAGATTAGTGAAGAGCTAGCTTGAGCTAGAGAGACTTTGGGTGGATCATCTTCGGCACGAAGATCATGAAGGTGGCTCGTTCAAACTTCAAGTGGAGCTACGAGGAGTCGTAGGACAACAACCCAGAGCTTGTGAAGAGAAAGACACGGTCTACAAAGGTTGTTACCTCCTTCTCTTTGCTTGGGTTTGTGATATCATCATCGTTAACCCTAATGATCTAGTTAGATTCTACGTTAGTCTTTCTTAGCACACCGATTTTTTGAAAATTGCATGCTTGATGCAAATTTAAACCTCTTGGTGGTGCTAGGGTATACTTTCACAATAGACGAAACTACCTGAAGTTCAGTAATGAACTTCTTCATCCAGACCGCTTCTTTTGCGGTATCGTTCGCAGCAATGTATTCAGCCTCTATCGTCGAGTCTGCAATGGTGTCCTATTTGGAGCTCTACCAACACACCGCCCCTCCATTGAGGGTAAACACAAAACCCGAGACAGACTTGCTGTCATCCTTGTCATTCTGGAAACTTGAATCGGTAAAGGACTCGACCTTAAGGTCCCCATTACCTTAAACCAAGAACATCTCCTTAGTCCTTCTTAGGTACTTGAGAATGTTCTTCATAGCTGTCCTATGATTCTCACCCGGGTTCGACTGATACTGGCTCACTACGCTTAGTGCGTATGCTACATCTGGTATGGTACACAACATCGCATACATTATAGATTTTACTGCCGAAGCATAGGGTATAGTGCTTATGCGAACCCAATCCTCATCAGTCTTGGGGGACATCTATTTGGAGTGGGTAATTCCGTGTAATCTAGGTATGTTACCGCGCTTGGAATCTTCCATACTAAATCTCTTTACTACGGTCTCTATGTACCTAGACTGCGAAAGTCCCAGTAATCTCTTGGATTTATCTCTGTAGATCTTAATCCCCATAATGTACGAGACATCACCCAGGTATTTCATAGAGAACCATTGTGACAAGAACAGCTTAACCAATTGTAGCATAAGAATATCATTTCCTATCAAAAGAATGTCGTCTACGTACAAGACTAGGAACACGACATTTCGTGCTACAATCTTCTTATATATACAAGGCTCATCCTCATTCTTGATGAAGTCAAATTCCTTGACTGTTTCATCAAAACAGATGTTCCAGCTCCACGATAGCTGCTTTAATCCATAAATGGATTTAAGCAACTTGCACACCTTCCCGCTGCTCCCACTGTCTACAAAACCTTCCGGCTGATCCATATAAACGCACTCTTCCAAACATCCGTTTAGAAAAGCCGTTTTTACGTCCATATGCCAAATTTTATAGTCATGGAAGGAAGCAATGGCATGTAGGATCCGAATGGATTTAAGTTTAGACACTTGAGAAAAGGTTTCGTCATAGTCCACACTTGGTCTTTGACGAAAACCTTTTCCAAAAAGTCTAGCCTTATAGGTTTCCACCTGCCCATCTACACCAAATTTCCTTTTGTAGATCCATTTGCATCAAACGGGTTTTACCCCAGGTGGAGCAATATCCAAGGTCCACACTTTATTAGTGTACATGGACTCTATTTCGGATCGCATAGCATCCAGCCATTTATTAGAGTCCCTACAAATAATGGCCTGCCTGAAACTAGTAGGATCATCTTCTTCAAATATGCAATCTTCTCGATCACCGTCTATGAGAAAACCATAGTATCTCTCGGATGGATGAGAAATCCTACTAGATCTACAGAGTGGCTGAGGTTCGTCGGGTACTACTGAATCTAGCGGTTCCACCAAATCTTTAGTTATAGTTTGTGTTTCTGGAACTTTATCCAGTTCTACCATGCTGTCACCAATGTTTTTTGCAAGAAATTCTTTTTCCAAAAATGTAGCATTACGAGAAACAACAATCCTTTGTTCCTCTGCGTGGTAGAATGGATATCCATTAGAAGCCTTTGGGTATCCCATAAACTTACACAAAACTGATCGTGTCTCGAGTTTGTCTGGGTTCTGCTTTTTGACATAAGTAAGGCAACCCCAAATCTTAACACGTTTAAGATACAAACTCTTTCCACTCCATATTTCATATGGAGTTTTAGGCACGGATTTAGATGGAACTTGATTCAAAAGATGTGCCGCTGTCTGAAGCGCATATCCCTATAATAAAAGAGGCAACTCAGCACTACTCATCATGGAGCGAACCATATCCAAAAGGGTACGATTCCTCCGCTCCGATACACTGTTGTGTTGTGGTTTATACGGAGGAGTAAGCTGAGAGAGAATACCATTCTCTTTTAGAAAATCCCGGAATTCCGTACTTAAGTACTCCCCTCTTCTATCAGATCGGAGGATCTTGATTCTTTTGCCAGTTTGGTTCTCTACTTAGTTCTTATATTCTTTGAATTTATCAAAAGCTTCAGATTTGTTTTTCATGAGATACACATATCCGAACCTAGAGAGATCGTCAGTGAATGTGATGAAGTACGAAAACCCACCCGTTGCATGTATAGACATAGGACCACACACATCACTGTGTATGAGTCCCAAGAGCTCTGCTGCTCTATCTCCGTATCCGGTGAACGGAGATTTGGTCATTTTTCCTTTGAGACGAGACTGATAAGTTTCATAAGATGAAAATTCGAACGTATTCAAATATCTATCCTTATGCAATTTATTAAGTCTTTTCTCTCCAATATGACTAAGTCTACAATGCTACAAGTAGGATTCGTTCTCTTCTGAACTCTTCCTCTTGCATGTGTTTTGTATATTGAAAATTGTGTTTTGATTTAGAACATACATACCATTACAAAATGTACCTTCTGCAACCAATACCTGATTAAGGTAAATGTTCATGATATTTCTATCAAGAACAATCTTATATCCATCTTTATCAAGTAAAGAAATTGATATGATGTTGCAAACCATGGAAGGTACATAGTAGCAATTGTTCAAAATCATAGTATTGCCACTTGGAAATGCTAGATGATATTCACCGATGGCAGCAGCATCAACTTGTGCTCCGTTCCTTACTCTGAGGGACATATCACCAGGTCCAACCATCCTACTTTTTCTTAGTCCCTGCAATAAATTACAGATATGAGATCCCGATCCGGTATCTAGTACCCAAGAGGTAGGACTGACTTAAAAAAGTTCTCAATAACAAGAAAACCTGAAGGAGGCGCAATAGTATGCTTCTTCTTCGTTGGGTTTATCAAGGAATTCATGAAATCCTCTTTCCTTTGCTTATTCTCAAGACTGTTATCACAAGTCAGAGCCAAACCGACATTCCCCAACCCCGAATAAGAATTCGGATCGGTCAAGCGATACATTTTATTATCTTGATTAGGGCATGAAATGGTTGCTACCTGGAGAGAGAGAAAAGAAACACTCAGCGTGTGCTTTTGCAAGATTATATTGGTTATTAGTTTATCTAATCAGGATGGTTCCCACTGTTTCCTCGAATTCTCCTTCACACCTTAAAAGGAGAACTAGCAGGGATCATTAACACCTTACAAGTTTGCTAACCGTTCAGAAAGGTGAGTGTTGGTACTCCGAGGGAGGTTCCCCATGCTTTCGTATGGACCTAATTAAAATAAACCTCGTTTCGGCAGAGGCGTAGCCCGGTCAACACTTTTCTAAACACCTAATAGATTAGTGTCACGACCCGGAAATTTGGCACATGACCTGCACGAGAATCACGCAACGTCTAAAGGCGTAACGTAATTCAAGTAAGCCGAAACCCAGAAATCTAAACCTTTTTGTGGAAAATAGTGGAGGTGCAGTTTTGAAATAAAGGTATAATGAAATCAAGTTTTTCTTTAAATGCATAAATAATGATATATGGAAATGCAAGTGGATATTTACTATAGTTGAAAATATTTTTCGTCCTTTAAAATTTAGGCAGCACGTCCCTTGTATATTTTGATCCAAAACCACACACATACAAATAAAAGGCATCCCCAAGCGGGAGCTAGCTCTTTGCCAATTGGCGGAATCACCACAACACAAATAAGCAGTAAATATACGACGTATTATGGCAAAGATCAAACACATAAAGAACAATAAATAAAGCAAGATATCAAAAGCTCAAATAGCGAACAAAACACCCAACGCTCTAAGTCTCGCAAACACAAATCTGACTAGGTCTACCAATATACAAAATCTAGTTTCTGAATTGATAGAGTTTATCTAGATACAATAGAATATAAAAGGTATAAGAGTGGTCACGATCCAATGTGTGCCCTACCTACCGAAGCAAACACCCTAAAGGAACTATGTGCCAGCGATACCGCTACTGATCTAAGCGGTCGAACCTGCAAGAAAACTGTGGCACAACGGGGGTGAGTTGCCAACTCGTGAGTAGAAAACATCAAAAGATAGAAATCAAATAAACAGCGATTCCTAAGTCATACTGTATCATGAAGGTAATACTATGATATTTAGGGTGACCATGTATGCATATATGTCAACAATAGAGTCAATGCCAATGACATGTAAAAACAAGCATCTGAAATCATATGCCTGTATGCATGTGGATATCATCCACGTGTGTCCATCAACGACACATCAACATCATGGAAACCATGTGTCCAATATCGACACTCGAAAATATCATGAAACCCGTGTCCATCATTGACACATAATCCTCATATTTTCAGGCGCCGCATCCTCATATCCATCTCACGACTCCGGTCGGTATCGTCCGGATAACCGCCGGGTCCAAACTATCACTGGTAGGTAGTGCTCCCTCCTACCAGGCTCATCATCTACATCTTGAGCTTCTTGCCTCGGGGTACCTTACCGGGTCCACCATGTACCCACAGACGGTTCGTCCACCTCCTCAAATCGGGTACTCAAAAGGTTCAGATCCAAGAAAATTCATGGTGGACACAATTATCATACCAAGGGAAAATCGTACTTTTAAAATATTTCAAGTTTTCAAAATGTACTTTGCAATTTCACAAATCCACGAAACAGAAATCTCATGAAAACATCATATGAGATAAATCACTATAGCAATATATGCATGATGCAAATCATGATGCGTACTAGTACCAGAATTGTTATCTAACTATCAATAATGAATGCGGAACAACATATATTTATCCATGGCAGTTTCTAAAGTGCGTATGGCATGGAAATTACCGATGATGAATATGTGTGAGCCGGCAAATCTGTGTAAGTGTAACATGCGCATCATCGATAATTGTGCAGGTGTAATAGCAGACGATATCATAAAGCGGTAAATACCGGAAACATAGCACGTAAGTCACGAGAGATATGCCATCATAAGAATAAACGATAATAAGGTATTTAACTACACATGAACCATACGGTCAGTTTAAATGATACGAATCGTAGTTTTGAAAGTGGGGGCTATGGTATTTTTAAGGAAAAGACACCATTTGAAAATCTGTGGCATCTCTTGAGGTTTCCATTTAAAAGTGCATACGATTCGTCGGTTTTGGAAATAAATATGATTAAGTTGAAAACTTTACGTCGGCGATCCAGCCTCATAGTATCCAATATAGAAATATCTTCGATCATCATCCTCAAATCACGAGCGTGGATCAATCATCTGGTATAACTTATCGAGTACGGTAATCCATCGTACGGTGGCATCAATCTAGATTAAGGATCTATCATCATATTCATCGATAAGGGTACGGATCTATGGTCTCGTACGGCATATCATCTTTTATTCTCATATATACCCACGTCTATATATATATATATCATGTCATATCCTTATCGATCTCATATCCTCTCATTAAAAACTCATTTCATATCTAGGCATATGTATATAAGTATTCACATCGCCTCACATCGTCATATCAAGCATATCCGCTCATATCCTCTTATATAATCATATTGACATCTCAATTCACGTCAGCTTGCACTAATCATATTGTCTCATACTCACTCTTTTGATCATATCCGTAAGATCATTCATAGGTTTCTCGAAACTATAACTTATATATCGGTCATTCATCATTATAGTTGCGGGGGTGCTATACGCCATCCACCCGACTTCCCCCGTAGATATAAATCTACTCACCTACTAAACTCCTTTCTTAGCCGAAATTGATATGCTTCGTCATCTCGGAAGTCCATACGAAGGTACCTACAATCAAAACACATCGAAATGCAATTAAAACCATGTCCGGAAAACCGATACGGCACGTGAAGTGTTCATAGGTTAGAACCTACAGCCTACGTATGCAAAAACAACTAAACAACCCTCGTCGTTGACGTACAAACGCCCAACGACTAAGTCCGAAATCAAATACTAAATATCAAGTTTCAGAATCGGAAAACACGAAATCAGCAACCTAAGAAACCACTCCCAGATTCTACCCTAGGTCAAACTAGGAGATTTTTCATATAGGGTTAGTCTAGATATCGGATAACAAAGCCACGGACCAAGAATCAACACCAGAACCTACAGTGTAGCCGCAATTTTCGGCCACCATGAATTAATCTGCGGCCAAGTATTGGGTTTGGGTCTCAGGTTTCAGGGGTTGCTTCATGGTTTCCTGCTCGTCTCACAGTGAACGGAACTTATTTTATGGGTCTCTCGGGTCATCCCATATTCCAATATACCCTTACAAACTGTCAATTATTCATTGTCAGGAAAATTCTAAGTTCGTGGTTTGGTTTCTAGTCTTCTAGTCTTGGCCAGAAAATCATCACTAAGGGTTTGTAAACACTCACTACACCTCAAATGCCACTTTACAAGTCAAGTCTCTCACTAAACATGAACCTAGAAAATTCTAAGATCACGACCCGACACTAAAACGAACTCTATAATAAACTAGAAGGTTAGGAAACAAATTACAAGATGAGAAAGGAAGGTTATACCTCTTATAAGCAACTTAAGAAAAACCCTAGATGCTCCATGTGCTCAAAATCCAAACTTGAGCTTGCTATGGGGTGTAGGGTGAGGTTGTGTGCATTTTTAATGAAGGGAGTGTGGGTTTTGAGATGGTTCTGGTGTGGTTGTGGAGGAGGTAGAGGAGGGTGAAGGATGAAAGAGGCGATGAAGAAAAGGAGTTGAAGAAATGGTGAAGTGAAGAAAATGAATGACGAAGGAAAGGTCAAGGAGCCATACCCCCTCTCTGTCATGGCATCCCCATACTCATCATAATGTCCCCTACTCTCTCCCCTCAATCATGTGTTCTCTTTTTCTTTTCTTTTCTCTTTTTCCCTCACTCATTTAAAACCAAACACAAATACAAATGAAACCAACATGTAACAAAATGCAACATGTCATGGTGCACTAACGATGGTTAATTAAAAATACGGATTTGGCCTAATCATGATTAATAGTGCACTAATCAAGTTTAATTTAAACTTGCATATAATTAATTATAAAATTCCCAAATCCAATAATACCTTTTTAATAAATAATACAATATAAATCTCCAATTATTTTCCAAATATTGGTATTTAATTATACCATTTTACGAAAACCCCAATTCGCAAATCGAATAGTTTTCGTGAAATATATTATTTTATTATTTAAATTCCCAAAATAATATTTTATATTTCGGAAATGTTACAATCTTCCCCCGTTAAATAAATTCGGTCCCGCAATTTAAATTTAAACCCCCAAATACTAAAACATTTCAATAATCAGTTCAAATCGACGGGGCTCCGAAATCACGGAATACTCAAGAATATCACAGAGCATCGAGTTCGCATGAAAACGAATGCGAAACTCAAAATCGAACTCTGTCAAGCATCATGCAATCACTGGAGTTATAAAGGAAACGCAAATCTCGAAATCCACTACTGAAATCCAATATACTATAGTTAAAATCATAATACGAATATAGTACGCATCTTTGTAAAATCCTCTAAAAACTAAATAAACACATGGAAAATCTTTTCTGAATCACCGTACGATGCGTAACTCACGGTACAAGTGGCGGACACTCATTTGTAAAGTAGTAAATATATATCTATATATGTTTTGCTCAAAATATACGTCCCGCCTTTTGAAATATCCCAAAAGGTTCTCCTTCAGAAAATTTCTTGTCACTCCTGGACACGTAGGAATTAGCGAGACGATAGCTCTTTTTTGAAAACCTCTTGGTAAACTTTTATGCATGCAAAAGTACTCAGGTACTGTCCTCAGATTAGTCCTACTTGACTACTATATAATATAATACCCAACATCAAAGTATAATGCTCAAGAGTAAAATCAGCCTCAAAAGGCGTATCCAACATCACGTGCGTCGGGTGCGCACGGAAAACCAAGTCTAAAACAAGTGCCACAGATATGCACAAAAGAAAAACTAAGTGCAACAGGTTTGTACGAAAGTATCTGTCAAGTGCAACGAGTATGCACGACAACAACAACAAGTGCATCTAGAGTGCATGAAAATCTCATCCAAGTGTTACTAACATGCAGGAATAAAAATATCAATCAAGTGCACCTGGTGTCATAAAATCACATCACATGCGTCCAGTGTGTGCGAAAATCTAAATCTAGTGCACCAGGTCCGTACAAAACATCTAGTGCAGTAAACGCACGAAAATATAAATCTGGTGGACTAAGTGCCCGAAAACCCATCAATGTCTCAAATGCACACAAAAACAACACCGATCGTACCAAGGTGTATAAAATCATAAACGTGTGCAACTGTGTGAAAAAAACACGTATCAATGCACTGCAAGCACATGTGAGTTATACCGAGTGCATAAATCAAGTCAAGTGCATACAACATGCACAAAATCAAATCGACTGTATCGAAATAACTGAATCACAAATAGGTGCAGCCTAGGCACAAAATCGATATCAAGTGCAACAGATATGCACAAATCGTAAACCAATGTAACGGTGTATAAAACATAAATTAAGTGCAATAACTGTGCATAAAATGTAAATATCCAGTAGGTGCAGCCATGGTGCACGAAAACAAAAATCATGAAACCCAAAGTCCAAGCGATAAAAGTGTGATACTCGGATCATAAAATGCAAATTGCAATAAATGACATTGAGGTACACTACCTTCAATGTCTAAAGATGCCGGTGCGCCTAAAGCTGGCAGAACAAGAACATCCACTTGCCTCCTGCTCACGGTATAGTGTCCTCCATCTCTGGCTCCTCGTCTTCTCTGTGGATTACCAATCCCACCATCCATCCGTTTGTCGGCCCGGTTAGGTATAATGATGGAATTGTTCCGCTCTGGCACTCCTCTGATCATCTCTCGGCCAATTAACATGACCACTCGCATAACGGCACGTTACTGACGACGGCATCTAGCCCTCTGAATAAGCGCGATGCAACTGATCCTGGGTGCAAATCATTATCGCTGCGGCATCCTGGAAGAACCTGCTTAGGGTCTCTTCCGATCTCACCTATGCAGAATTATACAGAGGTTGGCACTCTTACTTAATCCTTTTCTCAAATCTGGACGGCTGCGTCCTCAGCATGGCTTTCTTCTGGAATTTGGCCGTATCCAACACCTCTGCTTACGTATCAATCCTCTGGCATCAACGGGGAGTAAAAAAAGCTTATTAACATCTCACACGAACCTATTGTCCAATTTTCTTCATTTTCATCCACTTCGACGTTATATCTTGTTGGCTGCGTACTGCAATTCATCCTCGGCTATAGTTAAATCCGGAGTCTCTCACACAGACTCGAAATTATGAACTTAGGAATCTTTACCACTCTGTGGAAAATATCTAGCCAATTAAATCCTCGAGGACTCGTCCAAATTATCGGAGGAATACCTTTCATTCGTCCATTCTCGATCAACTCACAACACGTCTAAGTGAGGTCCTTCTATCTGAAGCTGATCAACTTACCGATCTCACATCGGAGCATCCAACGAACGACGTCCTCTGTTGATCGATTTACTCTAGATCTGAGTAAAATCCTGTCATGACCCAGAATTTAGCCTGTGACCGGCACTTAAATCACGCAACGTCTAAAGGCGTAACGTAATTCAAGTAAGCCGAAACCCGGAAATCTAAACCTTATAGTGAAAATAATTGAGGTGAAGTTTTGAAATAAAGATATAATGATATCAAATTTTCTTTAAATGCATAGGTAATGAAACATGAAAATGCAAGTGGATTATACTATAGTTGAAAATATTTTTCGTCCTTTAAAAATTTGGGCAGCACCTCCCTTGTATATTTTAATCCAAACCCACATACATACAATAAAAGGCATCCCCAAGCGGGTGCTAGCTCTTCGCAAATTTGTGGAAACACAACCACGCAAGTAAGAAACATATATACGACGCCCAACAGCGAAGATCAACAGAGAAGGATAAATAAATAGTAAAGAGATACATCAAAACCCAAAGGAAGCGAACATACACCTATCGCTCTAAGTCTCACCAAAACAAGTCTGTCTAAGTCTACCAATATACAAAGTCTAGTTTCTGATTGATAGAGTTTATCTAGATACAACAGAATGTAAGAGTACGAAAGTGGGCACGATCCAATATGTGTCCCACCTACCAAAGCAAAACACCCTGGATGAAGTTGTATGCTAGCAATACCGCTATTGATCCCAAGCGATCAAACCTGTAAGAACTGTGGCCCAACGGGGTGAGTTACAAACTCGTGAGTAGAAATATTAGCGGGTAGAAATCGAATAAAACAATGATTTCCTAGGTCATACTATATCATGAAGGTAATACTATGATATGTAGGGTGGCCATGTATGCATATATGTCAACAATAGAGTCAAGGCAATAGCATGTAGAAATAAACATCTGACATCATATGCCTGTATGCATGTGGATATCATCCATGTGTCCATCAACGACACAAATCAATATCATGGAACCTGAGTGTCCAACATCAACACTCGAATCATCATGAAAACATGTGCCTGTATGTATGAGGATATCAACCATGTGTGTCCATCAACGACACATCAAAATCATGGAACCTGAGTGTCCAACGTCGACACACGAAACATCATGAAACCTGTGTCCAACATCAACATGTAAATCCTCATATCTATGTCTTTCGGGCTCCGTCAGTCCGGAACGGCCCACGGGCTCCGTCAGTCCGGATCGGCCCATATCTATCTCACGACTCCGGTCGGTATCCTCTGGATAACCGCCGAGCTCAAAACTATCACCGGTAGGTTGTTCTCCCCTGCCAGGCTCATCATCTACACCTCAAGCTTCTTGCCCCGGGATACCTCACCGGGTCCACCATGTACCTATAGATGGATCTTCCAACTCCTCGAATCGGGTCTCGAAAACAATCTCAGAATCGAGAAAACTCATGGTGGACGCATCGAAATATCATATCAAGAGAAACCGGATTTTTAAAACAATACATACATTCTTTTGAAATATAACCATGGTTCTCAAATCCAGAATCTCATGAAAACAGTATCTCAATGCATATAAAATCATAAAGAATGATGTATGCAAACATAGAACAGAAATGTGAGCATATCAGTATATCATGCCTACGAGTCATGTGATGGTACTGAACAATGATTGTACTTTATAATTCAGAGTAATAGCATGATATAGCAATTTTACTGTGTAAGTGATATAGCAATTACCGGTGATGATTGTGTGTGAACCGACAAATCTGTGTATGTGTAATATACGCATCATCTATAATTGTGCAAGTGTACCAGCAGACGATAGCATAACAAATAATGGAAGCACAGGTATATACGATGCAATGAGAATATCATAAACATTGCGGAAAAGTTAACCCTAAGAGCCGCATTATAAAATATACGTATCCAATCTAACATCTACCTGAGAGATTAAAATATCTATAACATATTTGAGTCGATGAATCTATCAATCGGCAATCCAGCCTCATAGCATCACGTATGGTATAATCCATCATACGGCATCCTCGAGTCAAGGGTATGGATCAATCATCAGGTAAAACTCATCACGTACGGTAATCTATCGTACGACGGCATTTAACAAATAGAGATTCTATCGACCTATACAACAATGAGGGTACGGATCTAAAATCTCGTACGGCATATCACTCATTATTCTCATAAATATATATATATATATACACATATCTCTCAAGTCACATCCGTATCAATCTCATGTCATGTCTTGGCAAAAGTATCTATATTCTCATATCGCCTTTCATCCGTATATCGACATATTAAGCCAAGTCATCTTATTTCATCATATACTCTTTTCATCATGTCAATATCTCACATCAAGTCATCTTGCATACACTTCATATCTTATTAATTTCACAACACATTTATCTCAATCTCATGTCGTTCTTATCGATCTCATAACATGCCACTATAAATCTCATATCGATCGTATCCGCTCGTATCATCTTATCTCATCATTTTGATATCTCAATTCTCATCATCGCGTATTAATCATATCACCTCCTACTAATTCTTTAACCATATCCATAAGTTTCTAAAATGGTTTCTCCAACCATATTCTATATATCGGTTTCCATTTATAATTGCGGGGGTGCTATACGCCATCCACCCAACTTCCCCCGTAGATATAAATCTGCTCATCTGCTAAACTCCTCGCTTAGCCGAAGTCGATGTGCTTTGTCGTCTCGAAAGTCCACGCGAAGGTACCTACAATAAATACACAGTCGTAATACCATTAAAATCAAGTGCGAAAACCGATACGGCACACGAATTTCTTATAGGTTAGAACCTATAGATTACGCATGCAAAACTAACCAATTATCCCTCATCGTTGATGTACAAATGTTCAACGACGTTATCCAAATTCAAATACCAAAACCAAATCTCAGAAATCGAAGAACCCGTAATCAGCAACTTAGGAAATCTATCTCAGATTTTACCCTAGAACAAACCAGAATATTTTGCATATAGGGTTGCTCTAGATATCAGATAAGGAATCCATAGACCAAAAATCCCACAATTTCACTGTGACCGGGCCGCAATTTGCGGCCTGGAAGAAGTTATTTGCGGCCAGTTTTTTGGCAATTGGTCTCGGGTTTCAGGTGGTGCTTCTAGATTGCCTGCTTGTCTTATGGTCATGGGAACTTATTTTATGGTGGTCTCGGGTCATCCCAGATTCCTAAATACCATCAAAATCTGTCGAAATTCCAATGTCGGAAGATTCTAACTTCTTTTTTTGGGTTCTAGTCTCTGGTCTTGGTAATTAAAATCATCAATAGGGTCTTGAAAACACTAACTAACCTTCAATTTCATCCTTACTAGTCCATTCATCCACTAAACATGACTCTAGAAAATTCTACGTTCACAAATCCACACTTGTTTAACTCCAAACTACTATATGAGGTAAAGAAATAATCTAACAAGAAGGGAAGTGAAGTTATACCTTATGGACGCAACTCAAGAAAAACCCTAGATGCCCAAAGTCTCTAAATTCCGAACTTGAAAGGTCCATAGGATTTAGGAAGAGGTGGGGGTCATTTTTAATGAAGGTGGTGTGGGGTTTTGGCAAGGTTTTAGGGATTAACCATGGAGGTAGAGGAGGTGAAGGATGAGGTGAAGAAAAAGAAGTTGAAGTGATGAAGGAAAATAATGGATGAAGGAAAAAGTCAAGGGTATGAGCCTCTCCTTCTCTCCCTCTCACACTCTCTCTCATGGCATGCTCTCATACCATCATTTGGTCCCCTTACCCCCTCTCTCCTCAATAAATGTCTCATTTTCTTTTTCTCACAATTTCATAAATACCAGTACCATAATTACAAATCAACAAACATGCAACAAAATGCAACATGCCATGGTGCACTAGTCATGGATACTTAAAAACACGGATTTGGCTTAATCGTGATTAGTAGCGCACTAATCAAGTTTAATTTAAACTTGCATATAATTAATTATAAAAATTCCAAAATCCTATAAATATCTTTATAATAAATAAATCATTTTAAATCTCCACTTATATTCCAAATATTGGTATATACTTATACCATTTTACGAAAAACCCATATTCGCAAATCGAATAGTTTACACGAAATAAATTATTTTAATATTTAAATTCCAAAAATAATATTTTATATTTCTGAAATGATACAATCTTCCCCCCTTAAATAAATTCTGCCCCGAATTTAAATTTAAACCCCCAAATACTAAAACATTTCAATAATCTTATTCAAATTAACATGGCTCCGAAATCACGGAATACACAAAAACACCACAGCGCATCATGTGCGCATGAAAACGAGTATGAAACTCAAAATCGAACTCCATCAAGCGTCACGCAATCATCGGAGTTGCAATGGAGATACAGATCTCGAAATCCATTACTGGAATTCATTATACTATAGTCAAAATCGTAATACGTATATAGTACGCATCCCTTTAAATTGCTCTAAAAACTGGATAAAATACATGCAAAATCATATCCGAATCGCCGTGTGATGCATAACTCACTGCACAAGTGGCAGACGATCATTTGTAAAGTAGTAAATATATCTACATATGTTTTTTTGCTCAATTTATACGCCCCGCCTTTTTGAAATATCCCAGCAGGTTTTCCTTTGTAAAGGTTCGTGTCACTCGCGGACACGTAGGAAATAGCGAGACTATAGTTCATTTGTGAAAACCTCTTCGTAAACTTTTTATGCATGCAAAAGTACTCAGGCACCGTCCTCAGATCAGTCCTGTTCGACTACTATATAATATAGTACCCAACATCAAAATATATTACTCAAGAGCAAAAATCAGCCTCAAAAGGCGTATCCAAGATCACGTGCATCTGGTGCGCACGGAAATTAAAGCCAAATACAAGTGCCACGAATGTGCACAAAAGCCAAATTTAGTGCAACGGGTGTGCACAACACAATATCATGTGCATCTAGAGTGCACGAAAATCTCAACCCAATGCATCCGGTGTGCACAAAATCCCATACCATGCGCCCAATATGCGCGAAATCCAAATCAAGTGCGTCAGGTCCGCACAAATGCCTAGTGCAGTAAAACGCACGAAAACGAAAGTCAAGTGAAAACAAGCACAAAATCAAAAATCTGGTGTAATCAATTCACGAAATACAAATCTAATGCAACAAATGCACGAAAACTCATCAATATCCCAAATGCTCACAAAAACAACGCCGAGTGTACTTGGGTGTATAAAATTATAAACGTGTGCAACTACGTGCAAAAAACACGTATCAATGCACTAAAAGCACATGTGAGCTATACCGAGTGCAAAAATCAAATCGAGTGCGTACCGCATGAACAAAATCAAATCAACCGTATGAAATCCACGAAATCATAAATACGTGCAGCCAAGGCACAAAATCAATGTCAAGTGCAACTGATATGCACGAATCCCAAACTAAGGCAGTGGTGTATAAACATAAATCGAGTGCAATAACTGTGCACAAAATGTAAATCTCCAGTTGGTGCTGCCATGGTGCACGAAAAAAATATCATGAAACCCAAATCCAAGCGATAAAAGTGTGATACTCGGATCACAAAACGCAAATCGCAATAAATGACTTTGAGGTACACCTCCTACAATGTCAAAAAATGTCGGTGCGCCCAAAGCTGGCAAAGCAAGATCATCTACTTGCCTCCTGCTTACGGTATGGCATCTTCGGTCTATGGGTCCTTGTTTACTCTCTAGATTACAAATCTCGCAATATTTCGGCTCATCGGCCCGGTTAGATGTACTAACGGAACAGTCCGCTCTGGAACTCCATTGATCCACTCTTGGCCAATTATCATGACCACTCGCAAAGCAGTACGTTACTGGTGATGGCATCTTGCCCTCTGAATAAGTGCGATATAACTGATCCTAGGTGCAAATCCTCATCGCCGCAGCATCCTGGAGCGAACCTGCTCATGGTTTCTTCCGATCTCACCTATGCCGAACTATACGGAAGTTGGCACTCTTGCTTAACTCTTTTTCTCATAACCGGACAGCTGCGTCCTCAGCACGGCTTTCCTCTAAGATCGGTCATAACTAACGCCTCTGCACACATATCTATCCTTTGGCATCAATGGGGAAATAACAACAGCTCGTTAACATCTCGCACGAACCGCTTGTTCCACTCGTCTTCATTAGCGTCCACTTTGACATCATCTCTTGCTGTTTTCGTACGACAATTCGTTCTCGGCTGTAGTCAATTCGGAGTGTCTTACAATGACTAAAAATTACGAAATCGGTATCTTCACCACTCCATGGAAGATATCTAGCCGAACACGTCCTTGGGAACTTGTCCCAATTATCGGAGGAATACACTTTATTCGTTCGATCTTGACCAACTCACAACGCATCTGAGTGAGGTCCTCTACCGAAACTGGTTAACTTACCGATTCCACATCGGAGCATCCAATGAACATCGTCTCTCTTGATCGATTTACTCTAGATCTGAGTAAAACCCTCCAAACTGGAATTCTTCAACTCAATTGAGTCTGCGTCGGCGCATCAAATCAGACAAATCATCTCAGTCGCTCACCTCAAGATAGACTAGCTATCTTCTGTCACATCTCTGCCTGAAAGCTCCAGCGATCTCAGTTCATAAGCTCTGGAAGTGACATCCCATCAATCTCAGCAACAGCTGGGTCATCTTTCTGCACGGTAGACAACATCACGACCTCAGGGATAGGCTGTGTTAGTTATATATATACCCTATAGGCCATTATTGTACATGTAATGTGTAACATTTCAAAAAAAATAAAAAATTTTATTTTTAGGAAATTATATAATTAAATAATAAATATTATGAATATTTTAATGGTGCGGGATAATTAAATACCGATAAATTGGGAAAAATTTGGAAAATTATTGGAATTACTGAAAAGTGGGTGTTTTATATGATTTAAGCAAAATTTAAATTAAGTATGATTAATTATATTCTATTTTTATGCTAATCACGATTAAATATCGCTAATCGTGCATTAAGCTTGTTTTGTGCACATGACATGCACCGTGTCATATTTTACACTTGTGTTAATTTTTCTATCATGGCTTCTCTTTATTTTCTTCATTTGGTTTGGTTTCAAAAAAGAAGAGAAAAGATAAGGAAAGAAAAGAAAAGAAAAGGATAATGTAATAAAGAATGAGGGATGGGCAAGAGAGAGAAAGAAGAGAGAGGGTGAGGGGTTAACCTTGGCATGACTCTCATTTGTTTTTTCCCTTCATCTCTTCATCATTTTCCCTCTCCTCTCCTCTCATGGCTGCCTCCATCTCCCACCTCTTCTATCACCTCACAACACACCCAAAAACAACTCAAAACTCCTTCTCCCTTTCACTAAAAACCTGCACAAGCTCCCCATATGTACTTTGGACCAAGAAAGCAAGGATTTTGTGCACTTGTGTAACGTTTTGAAAATCGTTTAGGTGAAATTTCGGAGAATCGGTAAAATAACGGTTGTTTTCCGTAAAAATCAGGATATAATTATCTTTCATCATAAAATCAAATATACCTATTCTAGTTATGTAATTGTTAGTATTTAGTGTTTATTGAGTCACTTATAAAATTTCTAGTTTACTAAAATATTTTCCGAAATTAATTATTTTAAATAACATTTTAGGCCTTCACTAATAAATTTAATTACTGATATTTACAAATTGGAATGGGTTAATTCAAGTTTTGCGCATCATGACACATTAAACCAAAATTTAACATGTTGTTTTTGAAATGAAAAGAAATTGTTAAGATGGTTCTAAAAATATGATAGAAAAAGGCTTAAATAGTAAAATTAATGTAAATGGAAATTGGGGTATAGTATTTATCTTGTTTTTCCTCACCCACACCCTCTCTCCTCCCCTCTAGGCTGCTGGTCGAGCCCCGCTTGGCAGCCCCAAAAAACTTGGTCCCCTCATTTCACAAAAGAAAAGAATTAAAAAATATTTGAATAAGAAAGAAGTATGAGTTAATATATGAGGCATGGGTTTTTGTTTGACTTGACCAAATCACCCACTAACCTCACCTCTTCTCTCTCCCTCGTCATGGCCGAAAATTCTGCAGCCCCATCTTCCCCAATTCCCCCATCTCATTTCACTTCAAAATCCTTCAAAAAATCCATCAAAAATCATTAAAAAACCACACAAAATCCTCATTTAACCCTTACCCATTATTCATTATCCAAACTAGTATGGATCTTAGAGCAAGGAGGCATCTTTGGGAGGCGAGGTTGCATGTTTGATTCAAGTTTTGTTGTGGTAAATCCTAACCCTAGTGTTTAATGGTTGGTTTAATGCTTTGGATCAACTTAATTAGGTGTTTAATTAGGCTTAATTGCATGTTTGGAAAATTCAAGAATGTGGTTTGAGTTCAAGTTAGGATTTTGAGTAATTGGTTTATGGTTGTGTGATGTATTTAATCTCTTATGACATGTAAAAACAAAGCTAGTAGCTAGGTTGCTAATTGTTAGTTCAAAATTGTTAAAAGTGGTTAACTTTGCAAACTAGTTTTTTTAAGTTAATACAAATTAGTGTGATAAAATCTAGTAAATGTTTTTGTGACTTAATTAAGATGTTTAATGAAAATTATAGCCACTAAAATTGTTAAAACACTTAGATTGGGGCTAAAACGGGAAATTTAGGCTCACTAGGGTTCTTGAAAATTAATCGATTTGAGCAATTTTAAGGTTTTTATTAATTGCACCCTATTTTCATATAAATTTTAGTGTGTTATGAACGCGTGATTGGTACATTGGGTTTTTCTCGATCAATCGGCGTTTGTACGCCAATGTAGAGGGTTATTTAGTTCTTTTGCATGAGCGGACCATAGGTTTTGACCTATGTGAGATTTGTGCGTCGTTTCGGTTATGAGTCGGATTATAATGCAATACGATGTGTTATGATATGTAGGTACCCTCACGAGAACTTCGAGACGAAAAGCAAGCGTGTGGCGACATCGGCATCGGCAAGCGAAGATCAAGGTGAGTAGATATATATCTACGTGGGAAGTCAGGTGGATGGCGTATAGCACCCCCGCAGTTTTGTAGCTTAGAACGCGAATGCGATATATATATATATATATATATATATATATATACGTATGTGATATGAAATGACTTTGGGTTAGTATAGTGTACTTGTAAGATAGTGTTTAGTTAGTTTATTAGTCGCGATTCCTAGTGTAGTGATTTGCATACATGCACACTTACATACTTTTATTACATGTGCGTATATGGGGATATGTATGTATACACACACACATAGGTATGGGACTATGTATATATACATACGTATACATATACATGGATGATAAGGATAGTATATGACATTTGGAGATGAGTCGATGAGATTGGGCATGATGCGATGAGATCGGTGATGTGATTGGGTTCGTATTATGAGATACGACATGATTAGTATAGCGGGTCCTTAAGCGATGTGTTTTCATACACACGCATATATATATATATATGTGTGTGTGTGTGTGTGTATAGATGGTATCAGTATTGTACTAGACGTAGATCAGTGCCCCAGTTCACGATATGTGATGATAAGGATACCAGATGAATAATGAGATAAATGTGATATTTGACCCGTACCCAGATTTTGGATGCTGTACGATGGATTTACCCTACGAGCTATATTGATGATAGATCCACACTCTTGACTTGAGCATATCATATTTAATATTGTATCGTATGGGATACTATTGAGGCGTGATCACCGACTATTTTATATATATAATAGTGTATCAAATGTGATATTTGACCTGTACCCAGATTTGGGATGTCGTACGATGGATTTACCGTACGAGCTATATTGATGATAGATCCATGCTCTTAACCCGAGGATGTCATATTTAATAGGGTATCGTATGGGATACTGTTGAGGCGGGATCACCGACTATTATATATATATATATATATATATATATATATATATCGACTCAGATTTAGGCAGTTTCCTTACCTTTTCGATTAGCCTGTTAGTTTAGTCCTGTAGCTTACTTGTAGATGTTAGACTATACTCAAGTCATACCTATTTCAAAACTAACGAATCATGAGTATTTTAAAGATAGGACAATGGATACTACGGATATTTCAAAGGACGCACTTTTCATAAAAACACCGTAACCCTATTTTCTAAACACCACGATTCGTGTGATTTCAGATACCAAAAACTGTATGACTCGTATATAGGAATGTATATTTATTTATTGATGCATTACTATTCATTTACCATTTATTCTGCTGCTCGCATTGCATTGCATGCTTATATGTATTTTCGTTAGAAATGATGAAATCTGTTGTTAGGACACCAACACCATTACCGATGACGCATATGCTACACGTACACTCGCTTGCCGGCTCACACACATCTTCATCGGTAATTGCTATGTCATGTACACTGAGAGAATATTATATCATTGGCATAGCTTGCTAGCTCATAGTTCCTATATGTTATTGTTTCATATGTTAGTTCATTATTGCATTCATTGCTTGATATTTCATGCATATTTTATATTCATTAGTCATGCAATATTATAAGGGCCAGTCTGGATCGCCGGAGCCCAGTATTCGTTATTATGATTATGCAGTTTTGGATTTTGGATTTCCACGATATTTATAGATTTAGAGAAACCGCAAGGATTTTATAAACTGATATTCATTTTAAAATTAACGTTGCGGTTTTTTCATTATATGATTTGAGATATGTCCGCCATGAGTTTTCTCGGCTCTTGAGCGATATTATACACCCAATTCGAGGAGGATGAGGAACCGTCTGTTGGTGGATGGTGGACCCGGTGCGGTACCCCGGGGCAAGATGGTCGCAGATGATGGCGTTGAGCCTGAGACAGGGGAGCATTGCTGACCGGTGATTGTATTTATGACTCGACGGATATCCGGAGGATACCGATCGGAGTAAAGGCCAGTCCGGATAGCCGGAGCCTGAGGTTTTGAGATTTGATGATATGGGCCAGTCTGGATAGCCGGAGCCCTAGATATTGAGATTCAAGATTACAGTCCAGTCAGGATAGCCGGAGCCTGAGATATTGAGATATTTAGATTATGTTTTGTGTCGATGCTTGACACTGACTTCATGTTGATTTCATTGATGATACCTCGATTTATTAATATACAGAAACCTCACTAAATTAAGAAAACAGTTTCACATTCATGATGCATTCTGTTTTCATTATATTGCATTTACACCTCATATTTATGATATGTTGCTATCTGAGGTACTGATACGAGCACATGGTTTTATACTTATGCATATATGTTTACCCTTGCCACCTTATCATGCTTCAAACCTTATCATATTGAGGATATATTTTACTGATCATTTTGACCTAGGATTGAGTCATACATACGATTTCTGCTCTGTGATTTTTTCTACTCACGAGTTGGTAACTCACCCCCGTTGTGCCACAGTTCTTGCAGGTTTTTCCGTACAGGTTTCATTGCGACTTTCTGGCACACTGCTTCCACTCTGGGTGATTGCTTTGGTAGGTGGGTTCACTTGCATCGTGACCAACTTTGTACCTTATTTATTTTCAGTTGTATCTAGTAAACTCCATCAACCATACTTGTATATTTATTAGACTTAGAAGACCGGTGTATATTCTTTCGACCTTAGAGTCGCGAGTTGTATTATTATGGTTTTCATGATGATTTTGAGTTTCCTTTTGAGTTTTGATCCTCGCCCTTCGGCATTGTATATTATATTGCTTGCATGATTGTGACGGTCAATTGACGAAGAGCTAGCTCCCGCTTGGGGATGACTTTATTCATATTATGCATGGTGTACCCTTTTGGAGCCAGTATTTACAAAGGAAGCTCTGCCGAAATTTTCATAAAAGACTTGAGATTTTAAAAATGCATATTCGGCTTATGTTATTTAAACCACTTGCTTTAAATTAAGTTTTCTTCACTTTTTCCTTAAAAATGGTTTAGATTTCTGGGATTTTTTGGCTTACCTAAATTAGATGGGGTCCTATAGACTTCATAAGATTCAAGTGCCAGTCACGTGCCATTTCGGATCGTGACAAAGTTGGTATTAGAGCGCTAGGTTAACCTTGGTTCGAGTCTATATTTGACTATGCGGAGCCTAGGGCGTTTGTATATATACAGAATCTAGGCTTGACCTTACGGAACATAGACTTAGTCGAGGGGTTATTAGCCCCGAACTTTCATCGCGTAGGTTGACCTTGGTTGATGGAGTAAGTGACTTAAGGAGAGTGACGTACCGTGTGTATGTTCTGCGGCATACTTACGATACGCTACTCCGCTTAAGGAGCCTTAGGATGTACATTTCCTTGCACAGTATAATATTCATTCCTATGATCTATCCTCATCGGTATTGGTTTATGGTTTTGCTGCCACGATTACACGGGCAGAGAGAGCTACGGCTAGAGTTACAACAGCATGAGCCCGTCACGGACGAGGACTGACCAGGCCGTGATTCCAGGGACATACGATTTGCATTGATGCATCGTTATTGTGTTTTCGCGCCATGAGCGTTTGATGGATCGCTTTTACAAGATTTCTCGGACGTGCAGATTAACACCAGAGGATCTGGCTACTGATAGAGGCCAGCTAGATTGTGATGACCGTCAATTCACCGATTATTTGATGTTCGAGGCCCTGTTCAGCGTACGGACAATGAGCCAGTTGTTGCTGCGAATGACAAGATATCGCCCTAGATATTTGGAGCTAATGCCGCACGAGTTATACTTCGAGATATGATAGAAGATCACTAATCACCAAAGATGAAGGACTAGGACATGTGATTCATTGCCTACACCGATGCGAGGTCATCAGATTGATTGATTCCAGTTAGAGACGGCTTCACGCAGGGACGTTGAGAGTCGATAGAGACGATCTAATGTCAAAAACCCATTTTTCCAAGTTTAAAGTATTCGGAGAAACATGCAAGTAATTTCGTGGACCCTGTAGAAGAATGAAACCCTAACTCGATATAATGACCATGAGAACGCTTTGAAACCTTAGGGTTTGTAGCAGTTCAGCGGTACCGTTAAGGCTTGGGTTTGCCCATCTACGGCTGGTCCATAGGTACTGTGGCATGTACTGGAATACTATTAAACTATACTCAAGATGTTGAGCTCTTGGGGGATTATGGAACTTTGACGAATCGATCGGAAGGTTCGACGTCATTCGGATATCATGTGATGGGATGCATTGTTTGGAAGACTCCAGATTCGAGTATAGCCGTTGGAGCGCAGTCCATACAGCCACGACGAGACGAGTCGGAATCAGTCGACATTAGAGAAAAGTGGAGTAAGAGGTTCGTACGAGATTTTGATGAGATGACGTTCCACTCCGCTGACATCAGAGATGTGATACGCATGCAGAAGCGTTGTATATGGATATATCTTCTAGAAGGAGTCGCGATGAGTATGCAGCCGTTCCGGAACAAGAAATAGATTTAGCAAAAGGTGATAACTTCCGGGCAGTTCGGCAAAAACGAGGTCGGGAAAGACCTCAACAAGAACTTTCTGGAATACAATACGAGAAGACTTGGACCCAGGATATGTTATGAGTGACTATGACAGTTGGCCAGAGATCTTTAGAGGATGTGCTAGTGCGGGACTGTTTTCACCATCTTGATTTTGGTAATTTTGGGCGATTTATTTGCATGATTGAGATTTTGTACACCACAGTTACACTTGACTTCGATTTGATTTCATTCGAGGTATTGATTTTGATTTCATGCCTATGGTATTCATGTGATTTGACTTATGCTTCGACATAGTTTTCATGCACTTTTAGTGTTTTGATTCGATTTTGTGCACGCTGATGCACATAGTTGTGAGATTATATACCACGGTATATCTGATTTGGATTTGGATTGAAATGTATTCTATACCGTCGATTTCGATTGTGATATTCGATATTTATTTTCGTGCACCTTGTGCACTTGACTTGGATTCTTGCGCATACTTGGGCGCTTGATGCGATTTTGGTGCATGCCAGATGCACTAAATCGAGATTTTTCGTGCATATCAGATGCACCTGATATTGCTGTCAGGCACACACGTTGCCCTCGACAGGTGTTTCGTGCACACCCGTTGCACTTAGATTTGTTTTTGTGCACATGTATGGCACATTTATTGATTTCGATTTCCGTACGCACCAGACGCACGTGGCATTCTTATATATATTTTGGGATTGATTTTTCCCTTTGAGCTGATGTTTTATGATATCTACTATTTGGTATAATAGCTGAGCAGGACTAGTCTGAGAACAGTACCTGATTATGTTTTGCATGTATTGATAGTTACCGAAGGGATTTCCAAAAAGGAGCTATAGTCTCAGTATTTTCCTGTGTGTCCGAGATGACACGAAACTTTTTACAAAGGAAACCCTTCTGAATTATTTTCAAAAATGGCAGGACGTGTATGTTAAACAAAGGATATATACATATAGTTATTTTCTTACAATAAACGTCCGCTACTTGTGCGGTGATATGTGCATTGCGCGGCAATCTGAAAAAAGGTTTGGCATGCATTTCTTTAGTTCTTTTGACGAGTTTACCACGATGCATACTATGTACATGATTTAGTCTTGAGTATATCATGTTGGTTTTCGTATTGGATTTTGACATTTGTGTCTTCTCCATAACTCCGATGATTGCGTGATGCTTGATGGAGTTTTGATTTTTGGTTTACATACTCGTTTTTCATGCACGTGCATTGCGCTACGATATGTTTTATGTATTGATAATTTCGGAGCCCCGACGACTTGATCGTTTTGCTGAAATGTTTTAGTATTTGGGGGAGTTTTAATTTAAATTCGGGGACCGAATTTCATTAAACAGGGAAGATTGTAACGTTTTGAAAATCATTTAGTTGAAATTTCGGGGAATCGGAAAAATAACCGGTGTTTTCCGTAAAAATCAGGATATAATTATCTTTCATCATAAAATCAAATATACATATTCTAACAATGTAATTGCTAGTAGTTGGTGTTTATTGAGTCACTTGTAAAATTTCTAGTTTACTAAAATATTTTCCGAAATTAATTATTTTAAATAATATTTTAGGCCTTCACTAATAAATTTAATTAGTGATATTTACAAACTGGAATGGGTTAATACATGTTTTGTACATCATGACACATTAAACCAAAATTTAACATGTTGTTTTTGAAATGAAAAGAAATTGATAAGATGGTTCTAAAGAAATGATAGATAAAGGCTTATATAGTAAAATTAATGTAAATGGAAATTGGAGTATAGTATTTATCTTGTTTTTCCTCACCCACACTCACCCACACCCTCTCTCCTCCCCCTAGGCTGCTGGACGAGCCTGCCTTGGCAGCCCCAAAAAACTTGGTCCCTTCATTTCACAAAAGAAAAGAATTAGAAAAGAATTTAATAAGAAAGATGTATGAGTTAATATATGAGGCATGGGTTTTTGTTTGACTTTACCAAATCACCCACTCACCTCACCTCTTCTCTCTCCCTCCTCATGGTCGAAAATTCTGCAGCCCCATCTTCCCTAATTCCCCCATCTCATTCCACTTCAAAACCTTTCTAAAAATCCATCAAAAATCCTTAGAAAACTACACAAAATCCTCATTTAACCCTTACCCATTATTCATTAGCCAAACTAGTATGGATCTTGGAGCAAGGAGGCATCTTTGGGAGGCTAGGTTGCATGTTGATTCAAGTTTTGTTAAGGTAAATCCTAACCCTAGTGTTTAATGGTTGGTTTAATGCTTTGGATCAACTTAATTAGGTGTTTAATTAGGCTTAATTGCAAGTTTGGAAAATTCAAGAATGGGGTTTGAGTTCAAGTTAGGGTATTGAGTAATTGGATTATGGTTGTGTGATGTATTTAACCTCTTATGACATGTAAAAACAAAGCTAGTAGCTAGGTTGCTAATTGTTAGTTCAAAATTGTTAAAAGTGGTTAACTTTGCAAACTAGTTTTTTTAAATTAATACAAATTAGTGTGATAAAATCTAGTAAATGTTTTTGAGACTTAATTAAGATGTTTAATGAATATTAAAGCCACTAAAATTGTTAAAACACTTAGAATTGTGCTAAAACGGGAAATTTAGGCTTACTAGGGTTCTTGAAAATAAATCGATTTGAGCAATTTTAAGGTTTTTATGAATTGCACCCTATTTTCATATAAATTTTAGTGTGTTATGAACGCGTGATTGGTACGTTGGGTTTTTCTCGATCAATCGGCGTTTGTACGCCAATGTAGAGGGTTATTTAGTTCTTTTACATGAGCGGACCATAGGTTTTGACCTATGTGAGATTCGTGCATCGTTTCGGTTATGAGTCGGATTTTAATGCAATACGACGTGTTATGATATGTAGGTACCCCTCACGAGGACTTCGAGACGACAAGCAAGCGTGTGGCGACATCAGCATCGGCAAGCGAACATCAAGGTGAGTAGATATATATCTACGGGGGCAGTCTGGTGGATGGCGTATAGCACCCCCGAAGTTTTGTAGTTTAGAACGCGAATGCGTTATACACACACACACACACATACATACATGGATGTGATATGAAATGACTTTGGGTTAGTATAGTGTAATTGTAAGATAGTGTTTAGTAAGTTTATTAGTCGCGAACCCAAAAGTAGCGATTTGCATACACGCACACATTCACACTTGCATACTTTTATTACTTGTGCGTATATGGGGATATTTATATATATATACACACATAGGTATGGGACTATGTGTGTGTATATATATATACGTATACATATACATGGATGATAAGGATAGTTTATGATATTTGGAGATGAGTTGATAAGATTGGGCATGATGCCATGAGATCGGTGATGTGATTGGTTTCGTATTATGAGATACGACATGATTAGTATAGCGGGTCCTTAGGCGATGTGTTTTCATACACATGCATATATATATATATATATATAGTATCAGTATTGTACTACACGTAGATCAATTCCCTAGTTCACGATATGTGATGATAAGGATACCAGATGAATAATGAGATAAATGTGATATTTGACCCGTACCAAGATTTGGGATGCCGTACGATGAATTTACCGTACGAGCTATATTGATAATTGATCCACACTCTTAACCCGAGGATGTCATATTTAATAGTGTATCGTATGGGATACTATTGAGGCGGGATCACCGACTATTATATATATATATATATATATATATATATATATATATATATCGACTAAGATTTAGGATGTTTCCTTATCTTTTCGATTAGCCTGTTAGTTTAGTCCTGTAGCTTACTTGTAGATGTTAGACTAGACTCGAGTCATACCTATTTCAAAACTAACGAATCGTGAGTATTTTAAAGACAGGACAAGAGATACTACGGATATTTCAAAGGACGTACTTTTTCATAAAAACACCGTAGCCCTATTTTCTAAACACCACGATTCGTGTGATTTCAGATAACAAAAACTGTATGACTCGTATATAGGAATGTATATTTCTTTATTGCTGCATTACTATTCATTTACCATTTATTCTGCTGCTCGCATTGCATTGCATGCTTATATGTATTTTCGTTAGAAATGATGAAACCTATTGTTAGGATACCGGCACCATTACCGATGACGCGTATACTCCACGTACACTCGCTTGCCGGCTCACACACATCTGCATCGGTAATTGCTATGTCACGTACACTTAAAGAATATTATTTCATTGACATAGCTTGCTAGCTGATAGTTCCTATATATTATTGTTTCATATGTTAGTTCATTATTGCATTCATTGCTTGATATTTCATGCATATTTTATATTCATTAGTCATGCAATATTATAAGTGCCAGTCCGGATCGCCGGAGCCCAGTATTCATTATTATGATTATTCAGTTTTGGATTTCGGATTTCCATGAGATTTCTGGATTTAGAGAAACCGCAAGGATTTTATAAACTGATATTCCTTTTAAAATCAAAGTTGCGGTTTTCTCATGATATGATTTGAGATATGTCCACCATGAGTTTTCTCGGCTCTTGAGCGATATCATACACCCGATTCAAGGGGGAGGAGGAACCGTCTGTGAGTACATTGTGGACCCGGTGCGGTACCTGGGGCAAGATAGTCGCAGATGATGGCGTTGAGCCTGAGACATGTTGGATATAGTGCCCTCAGAGTCAATTATTGGATCAAAGGCACGTGATTGCAATGATTGAAAGGGGACCTATACCGTTAGAACAGTCTTACTCAAGATGATAGTATTCTATCTGGTTTATCTTTATCATCGTGTACTGCTTTAGGTGACCTTACAAGTCACTATTGCACATTGATAGAGCCGTTAGGATTCTTGCTTGACGGCCAGCAGTATGATGGTGATCATATACGTGGGAGCTGGGGTCTATAAGCACATCCTTAAAAGGTCCCTAGTCGTGGGAGTTTTCGAGACAGGGCATCGATACTCCAGAGTAGACTAGTGTATACAGTCGAGACCCCGACGAGGGGCGATGGCCGGTCTCACAAGCTACTGGTGTCAGTTGGTTCACCTAAGATGCATACAGGTGCTCATTGGGTTATGAGTACACCGGACAGGACTCGCCGGGAACATGCTAGTTGGTCTTATACCAGACGTCAGATAGCAGTTCCCTGGTGATATGTGTACAGGTTAGTTCATCGACCTGAGATCGTCATTTGTCTCGTGTGAGTTCCCACTGTACTTTGATTACTACCCTACCACGGCTCAAAGGAGTCATGCAAACAGGTTTTAGTTGGGTACAGTCCCAAGCCACATGGAGGCAGTGAGCGGATCTTCAGGGGTTCGTCTCTCCCGGTATTGGGGGTGATGTCGCGCTGTGTCTAGGAGAGCCATTACACAAAGTCCTTGGCCAAGGCAGGAGATTTACTAGTAGGTATTCCAGTAGTATCTCAGGGTGTTCTGGGCTACACTCTGACATGACTTGTACCGCTTTTGGGGGTCTGACTTTTACCAACCCCCTAGGCCCGCCATGCGATGCTCATAGACGAACGGACTGGACTGTACGGATATTGTCACTAACAGGCTCAGTAGGGTGTCAGGATGAGTTCGCTCATCGACTTCTCTTTTGGTCAATACCTGGTAGCCCGTTGCGTATGGCTAATACCTCTGACGTGCTGGTGGTTAAATCCACAACCAAAGTATTGACGAGTTTTTAGAGTCCCCCACAGACCGTTTCTCAAGTTTCGGGCGAAAAGCTGTAGAGGCCGTATGGAGATATGGCAGGGTTCGATCGTATACGTGCGGTATTGCACGGATCATGATCGGACGGATAATACTAGCAGGCTTTGGTTTAAGCCGGATCCTTGTATTGTATAGTGTATATTTTGTCTCATTGCATTTGTATTCGGTCGGAATACAAATGCGGGTATGTATATACAGTCACGGGGTTTTCCTATAATTTTTTATGGGATCGGTTTTTTGAAGTTGCCAGTTTGCATTCCGTTTCGGCCATTTTCCTTTGTTTCTTTCCTTGGCTGAAAATTGGTGGAGGAGGGCTTATTTGCAAATGTGCAAATTAGCATTGTAGAGGGTGTTATTTGCAAGTAGTTGCTTCATGATGGTCCTTGCTTCCATTGAATTCATTTGTTCATCATTGTTTGATTTGATGGGGATTGGATTGGTTATGATGATGAAGTGAGGCTTGCTTTTGACTCATGATCACTCATTTCTCACTTACTTTTTGATTGACCTTTTTCCCTCCTCCATGTGATAGGGGCCGGCCACAAGATGATGGGAGGCTGTCCAATTTTTTTGGTGTGGTTTTTTGATCTCTTTTGGGCTTGCAAAATTCCCCTTGCTCATCCAAAAAAAACTTGTAACTTCACCTTCACTTCCAAATGGCAACTTCCTTAACCCCATTGAGACAAAAGAGTTCTACGCTATCCTACTGCATTCTTGGACATGTCGACTCACCAACTTCGTGCCCGAGTTGCCTTGGTCCAGAGGTGGGAGCCCGTAAAAGAACCCGGCGATGTGGTGCCCTTTTCCGACGAGGAGATGACGACCGGAGTTTCCGCGGGGAGATCGGGATGACGACGAGAAGACTGAAGGACACAGATCGCTCGGTATATCTCTCTACCCATTCTCTAGTTAGCTAGGATTAGGTTAATGGCCCGATCCGGGTTTAAAAGTCCGCGGTAGCGCCGGTTCTAGTTTATAGAAAAGTTTTGTATTTCGCATTTTGGCCTCGTTCAGACGGCCGGGGCGCTGCCGTGCACTTACAATGGTTTCAGAGCCATGCCATTAACCTAGTCTAGCTTGCTCTAACGTGTTTACAAGTTCGATCGAACAGATTTTCCAAAAACCGCATTTTCAAGTTCAGTTTCTGTCGAATTTTTCCAGTGCTCTAAAAATTATTTGGTATATTGAAAAATACGTGCAGGGTTTTTTATGCAATCTGTGAAAATTTGGTGCCCTAAATTTACTTTTCCACCGCGTAACCGCGGCCAAACCCATGCATTGGCCGCGGTTCCGCGACCATTATAAGTCTTTGTTGAACCAAATTTTTACGGTGGCTCTCTGACATGGAAATAGGGTTTTTGGTATGTTCTGTTTTGGCCCAGATTTATTTTGAGTGCTACAGTTGTGCTTGGGGCCCACTTCGGGAATTTTGGTCAATCGAAAATTTTAAACATGTTAGTTCACAGTATTTACATTATATCTGCAACCGTGAATGTCACTTGATCGGTAAATCCTGTCTAACTGCTATAGTCGTTTTAGACGGATTTGCGAACGTGACATTCACGTTGATGCTCTGTGTTGTGCTGTGTTGTTGCAGATTGTCGTGGTGGATATCCTGGATGCAATGGTAGTACAGTTTGGTTGTATATGTACATTTGATATTGCGGGGCGAGCGTCCGACATGTGGACTTCCGTCACTGCCTCTTTGTATATTATGTTAGTTATATGTATGCCCTAGAGGCCATTACTATACATAGGATGTATATTGTAGTGGATGCTTGGACATATATAGTGTTAGTTATATGTATGCCCTAGAGGCCATTACTATACATAGGATGTATATTGTAGTAGATGCTTGGACATATATAGGGAGGACTTTCTTGCTCGACATGATAGTGTGCTATCTGGTTGCTCTTTACCTTAACGTGTACACTGATTGTCTCTCTGTTACATGTTGGTAAAGCCCTAAGGATGAGTACTTGACTATCTGGACTATGATGCGGATCATACTAGTGGGGACATGGTAGTCCATAAGTACATCCTTCAAGGTCCCTAGTCGTGGGTGTATCGAGACGGGGCATCGATATACCAGAGTAGACTAGCGTATACCTTCTCGACCCATACAGATGGGCGATGGATGATCCCATATCCATTGGTGTTTGACATCAGAGATGATATACGGGTGCTCAGTGGAGACTGGGTACACTGGACGGACTCGCCGAGAACTCCCAGATGGTATTATACCTTACGTCAGATGGCAGTTCTCTGGCGACACTGGTACAGGTTAGTCTGTTGACCCGAGATCGTCATAGAGTCTTGTGTGATTCCCACAGTGCTTTGATTTCCACCTTACCATGTCCAAGAGGGCGTGCAAAATGGTGGTTTTTGGGTACAGTCCCGAATCACATGGAGGCAATGAGCGATAAGAGGGGATTCGTCTCCCCCGGTATAGGGAGTTGATGTTGCGCTGTGTTCGATTGGCTATAACCGGAAATCCATGGCCAGGTTTGCTGAGATTTACTGGTAAGTGTTACCTGTAGTTTCTCGAACTGTTATAGACCTCATATCGACACGACTTATCGAGCTATTGGGGTCTGACGTTTACCACCCCTAAGCGAGATATGCGACAAATCAGACGACGAGACCGGACTGTACGGTAAGTGTTGCTTGTTGGATTCACAGGAGTGTGAGCTGGCTTGCTCGTTGATCTTCTGATCGCTCAATACCTAGGTGGCCGTTACGTTTAGCACACTGCTTGCGGCTTGTGGGTGTTTGATATGATCATCATCTACTGCCGGCGTATTGACGAGTCTTTAGAGTCCTACACAGAGCTTTCTTGGCTCAAGCGAAACGAAATAGGAGCGCATATGAGATATGTGCGGGACCGAGAAAAATACCAGTATGTGATACTGTATTCAATTCTCGCGATTTGTATCATCGGCAGGTTATATGTGATATAGCCGGATTACCGAATCAAGTGTTGATTCGATACATTGATACACTGGATATTAGTCGGTCATATGCGATATGACCGGATCGTTAAATCAAGTGTTGATTTAATGATTTAATTTATAATTATATATTTGATATATTAGTTTTCATTAACTAGTATTGGTTCACTTAAGATGGATTTTCTCACATGATGTGCACATTGTATATATGATATAGTTTTGTGCACTAGTTTGTATCATGTTTGATGATACATGCAAACTTGGGTGTGTATGATTAAACCATGGTTATGTTATTGGTTAGGGTTTGATTTACTTATTTATTTATTTTCTATATTCTTTTTGGAAAAGGAAAAAGAAATGGTTGCTACTTTTGGATTTACATTGAAGCTTCATGAAGCTTTGAAAAGTTCAACCATTTTTGTTTCTTTTGCCTAACCTAACCATTCACCTAACCCTAGTTTATTCTCTACACTTAACCATGGTTGCTTAATGATAACCATCACTTGATTTTATTTTCATTATGATTATTCTTTTTCATTCTTCTTCTTCTTCTTCTTCTTCTTCAAGATGAAGAAAGAAAAGCTTTCTACAAAATTTCAAGTGATGATTCCAAGTGAGAAATCCAAATCCAAAGTGAACCCACTTCCTATTTCTTCATCCTCTACCACTTGCCAAGTAGTATAGGGTGTTTTCTTCACAAGTTTCATGACTTGCTGAAGTTGGAGCTCAAGTTAGAGTCGCTTCGACGTAGATCATCTTCGGCATCGAAGTCATCGACCTAGCCCGATCATTTCTTCGATGAAACCACCGCGAGAGTCCGGGATCCGATGATCGCAGCGGAGGGACATCATCACGGAGCTAAGGAAGTGGAGCACCGGATCTACAAAGGTTGTATTTCCATTCACCTTAGTAGTTAAGTTGTTAACTAGCTTGTTGTTTCGCCTAATTTCTTGTTAACGATCCGCATTAGGGTTTCTCGGCACCTGAATTTTTTGAATTTGGCATGGTTGATGCCTTATGAGACCTCATTAGTGTGCCTAGGAACCCTACAGTGGTATCAGAGCCAAGCTAGATCCTTAGGCGATGCGTAGACGATGTTAGAAACCCGATCGAACCCGAAACCCTAATCCATGACCCTTCTCTGTACATTTTCTGGAACTGTGGGTTTTTCCCAATTAAAAATAGCCAAAAAAATCAGCAGGTAATTTTAGGAGTTACTGTGAAGTTCGAGCTCGTAATTCGATGAAACTGCCGCGGAACCGCGGCTTTAGCATGCCTAATGCGGCGGTTCCGCGGCCATATAGTCACATCATTCTTTTATATTTCACAGTAATGTCCTATTTTCATTCCTGATTCTTATGGATATTTTTAATGTATACTCCACAGTGGATTTTTCTGGGTTGTATTGGGGATTCAATGATTCGATCGGAAACTTTAACTTCGTCTATGTGTTTTCCGGATAATTTTAGTAAGTGTTAAAAAGTTCGACCGGATATAAATACCCACTTTTTCCCCTGTCGGGAAATTTCCAAGTGTTGGATCTTTCCGTAGTTTAAGAACGTTCGTAGTAGTGCAAGTAACGCGATGGACCCTCTAGAAGACAACAAACCTTAACTCGATTATATGACCGTCTTGAACTGCCCTTTGAACCTTCGGGTTTGGGGCAGTACGGCGTGCCACGTGTGAGGCGTTAGCTTGACCCTTCTACGGCTGGACCGTTTGTACTGAGGCATGAAGTGAATGTTTTTAAACTTGTTTCATAAGTTGAGCTGTTTCGGGAAAACTTGGGTGTTCGATTGTTCGATCGGAAAGTTTGATATTTTCTATTTATCCGGAATGCGATACAATATTTGGAATCCAGAAAGAGTTATGAGATAACTGATTTGAATGTTATAAACATAGCACTTTAGTCTTACTTGATTGGTTGCCACGGAATTTTGATGTGATCAAAAGTCCGTCGCAATCACGTAGCGTACGCGGATACTCGCCGGGTAAACTTAATAGACAGACACGCCCCATAGCCTCGACCAAGTGACTGTAGGAGAACTCCGTCGCCGAAAGCATCCGTTCGGGTGCTCGCGGCAGCGGTGTTCCACCTTAGTGCACTTCGTCAACGGTATCGGGGGTGCGGCCGTCTACTAAAATTTGCGACGAGCATTCGGTCAGGATGTCGGGAATCTTGTTGAATTGCCCAACTTGATATTGAAAAATGTTTTCTATAATGAGACTAAAATGCGGGGTTTATAATTGTTAGGCATGCGATGTCTAAGGAATTCATTTGATTAGGCATGCGATGTCTAAAGTGTTTGCGGATTCCAACTGTTGTAGTTTTACACTTTCTTTTCTGCGACCGTAAGTGTAATATGTGATATCACCGGTTTCGTTGCTATATGTCAACGACAATTAGGATGGGCATATTTACTTACGTTGATGACATGTGATGTTATGTGCTGCTGGATATGTTATATTGGATCGTCGTGTTTGAATAGCCGGGTTTTTTTTATGTGAGATGAGTGTTTTTCTTTTTCATTCATGTAAAAACTTGTTTGTAATATTCTTTTATTAGGGCACTTCCAGGTTGCGGAAGATGTCACCTTTTGTATATTATTTACTTTTCCGCACTAGGATAGACCCAAGGAGGAGGGCACAAGTAACCGGGTTCTGGAGTCCAGTGGGAGACCAACTCGAGGAGTCGAGTCCGGATCTCCTAACTCTAGAATTGGTAGGGTTGCTTGCCGTTCTCGTAGGGGTCTAGGGGTGTGGGTTTGGCTATTCATCGCGACCGTGGAATCCGTGTTTTATACTGGCTCGTATTGAAAACACGGACGTCCTAGTGTATCCAATATTTCATATGTTTCTTCTGCTGCGATATCTGTGATGTGATCATATGATATGTTCTGTGATAAATACTGTATATAGTATATACGATATATTATATAGACGTTACTTATGTTTTACACCCGCACTAGCCCTGCCCCACTCTGCCGTTAGTTACCTAACCTAACGGTGCACGAGGGGACATCGAGGCGAATGCGGATGGCATAAGTGTACGTCGTATTTATCTGTGATGTTTAGGTAACTTAAATGATGGGACTTCATTAATATGATTAATGAAAGAAAAAGAAACCTAAGATGTTGTAGAATCGAATTTCAAAAATAAAACAGGTAGCTACAGTTCTTGCTTTGCACAGCGGTGTATATGATATATCCTGCACCTTATTCGATGAGGAAAGGGCCGACGATCCCTTCACCGGGAGTGACCCCTTTAGAAATAACTGGCAGATGCTACACACTCGGTTTGTCTTTTGATTGCTTCTATAGTTTCTGCTTTGCACAGTGATATATATGATATATCCCGCACCTCATTCGACGAGGAAAGGGCCGACGATCCCTTCACCGGGAGTGACCCCTTTAGCAAAACTAGAAAAGCCTAAAAAACACTCCATTTCAAAATCATTTGATTCTACAACGATATCAAGTTCATTACGCAATAGGTTTTCAGAAAAACCTGTCGTAGCGCTCCGTCATTTCAGATAAGTTGTATATAGTATTCGTGCTACATTTGTTGGCTTTCGTCAAGGTGTAGTGTGCGGTAGCTATATGCTGCTTATCTGCTGTATACGATGCGATTGGATTAGGGTAGCCGTGCGGCTTTGTTGGCTTTCGTCAAGGGTCGTGCTGGTGGGTTTAATTCAATCAAGAAATGACGGGTTGGACTTGACTAGTAGCCTATGGCTTGTTGGCTTTCGTCAAGGTCATAGGATGGTAGGGGCAAAATATTATCGGGAATTTCAAGTATTGAAATTTGCAATGAGATTGCATACCTTCTATGAGATAGTTGTATCCCGATACCCGCTGCGAGCAAGAGTTACTCCTGGGAGAGTTTTACACATTACAATTAGCCGATCAAGTAGGCGTCTAGAAAGGTGTTAACGAGGTTACGCCTTTGGGTAAACGAGGTTTACATTAATTAGGTTCGTACGAAAGCACGGGGGACCTCCCTCAAAGTACCAACACTGGCCTGGCTGAAAGATTGGCGAACTTGTAGCGTGTAATTAATCCCGGCTAGTCTTTCCTTTTAGGGTTTGAAGGAAGATTTGATAAAAACAGTGGGAGCCATCCTGATTAGATAAAATAATAACCAATCTATTCTTGTAAGAGCGCACGCTGAGTGTTTTCTTCTCTCTCTCTCCTGGTAGAGACCATATCACGCCTTAATCAAGATAATAATACGGATGTATTGACCGAACCTGCTTGTTATACTGAGCTGGGGAACGTTGGTCCCGCTCCAACTTATAATTGTTATAAGACAGAGAAGGAAATTGGGGAATACCAGATTTCCCGTGCCGCCCAAACGAAGAAAGTGCATATGATGCATCTCCTTCGGGTGTGTTCATTACAAAGAACTGTTTCTCAGTGTCTTCTACGTCCTAGGTATTAGATACCAGATCAGGATCCCGTAAATGTAATCAGTTACATGGGCTATGAAAGGTATAGAACTGAGAACGGGTGATAAGTTTCATGAGACAGAAAACGGGGCAAGTGTTGCAGCCAAGTCTGTTGGTCACTGTCACCCTGTATTCCAAATACATTGATTTTGAACGAATGTTATTAGATACCGAACCTGATATACAAAATCATATCAGTCTCTTTATTAGTAAAGAAATGATAAAATTTTGTATTGTTGGATAATGATTTGAACATTTCCTATATCAAAAGTTGATCGGTTCAGGCACGTTATCTAAAAGCATTGATGTTCTAAATCAAACTACAGTTCTTAGTATACGGAACACACAAAAGAGGAAGAGTTCAGAAATGAACGAATTTTTCTTAAGGTATTGTAGACTAGGTCATATCAATGCGACCCGACTAGCTGAAGTTACATTTAGATGCATATTTAAATCTGTTTGAATTTACATCTTATGAAACATGCCAGTCATGTCACAGAGATAAGATGACCACAGCTCTGTTTATTGGAAACAGAGAAAGAGTTAGTAAACTCTTGGGATTGATACATGTTGATGTGTGTAAGGTCCCCCGTCTACACTTGCCAGGACCGGTTCTTTGTACTTCATTACATTCTCTGATAATCTCTCAAGATTCAATCATATGTTCCTGTTGAAACACAATTCCGAACTTTTTGAGATATTCACAGAATATAAGTTAGAAGTAGAGAACCAATACGGGTATAAGTATTATGTCCTTTGATGAGATCAAGGAGGAGAATACTTGTGCATAGAATTCCTGGACTATTCTAAAGGAGAATGAGATTCTCTCTCGGCATTACTCCTCCGAATACACCATAGCACGATGGTATATCGGGGCGGAGCAATCACACCCTATATGATAAGGTGTGCTCTATGATGAGTACTACTGAGTTACCTATTTCCTTTTGGGGGTTGTGCACTTGAGAAGCTCCATACCTATTGAATTAGGTTCGAATCAGATCACAGCCTACCACTCCATATAAGATATGGTATGGGAAGAGCCCATGTCTTAAGTTAGTTATGATGTAGGGTTGACCGGCCTATGTCTAAAAGCAAAATCCGGACAAGCTCGAGGCAAGATCTGTAATGTAGAACTGGAAAGGTTCCAGCTATACAAACTACAGCAGATGATTTGATAAAACCAAAGGATTCAATAGTTACCAACGAACCTCAGCCTCTCCGCCGATCTAGTAGTGTTTCTCACCCACCTAAGAGATACTTCTGTTTCTCTATGACAGTGGGAGCGAGGATTGCATCATGAGATGATGACCCAACTAGTTTCGAGCAGGCCATCGAGAGTAGGGACTCTGTAAGAATGGCTGGATGCTTAGCGATCTGAGATGGGATCCATGTACACCAACAAAGTATGAACTTTGGTTGCTATATCTGAAGGGTTAAATCCCTATCAGGAGCAAGTATATCTTGAGAAGATTATATGGTGTAGATGGAAAATTTGAGACTTTCAAAGCTAGACTTGTTAAAGGTTTGCATCATTGACCAGGCATGGATTATGATGAAACCTTTTCTAAAGATCTATGCTTAAGTCCATCCAGATCCTACTTGCCATGGCTACATACCATGACTACGATATCTGGTGGTTGGGTGTCATGACTGCTTTTTCTAAATGATGTTTTGAAAGAGAGCGTCTATAAGTACACAGCCAGAGGGCTTCGTAGACAGTGGGAGCAGCGGAAACGTGTGCAAGATGCTTTATAGGATAAAGCAGGCATCGCGGAGTTGGAACATCTGTTTTGATGTGGTAGTCAAATAGTGTGACATCATCAAAATGGTAGATGAACCTTGTATAAACAAAATGGTAGTAGGGAGTATGGTGACGATCCTCGTAGAGTACGTGGATGACATACTCTTGATGGGGAAGTAGTTTCCTGTGCTACGCTCGATCAATCTCCGCTTATCACAATGATTCTCCACATAGGATCAAAGTGATACCAACTAAATCCTGGGTTTTGGATCTATGAGATAGATCTAAATGGATGTTAGGATACTCACTAGATGTAGTGAGATGGTATCAATCGATCCTAGGGAGAATCACTAGAAGGGTTCCAGGGTGATAAAGACGACTGAAAGTCAGTCACAGGCATTGTCTTTACCCTCAGTAAAGGGACGGTATGTTGGAAGAGTTCCAAGCTAGATACCGTGGCATACTAGACTACTAAGGCTAGATACATCGCTACTTAAGATGCTACCAAAGAGGCTGTCTCGGTGTATACTAGTTCATGAGATGAACTTAGTTCCTCCCATTGTGTGACAATGGAGTTGTGGCTTTGGCTCAGGAACCCCGGTCCCATCAGTGACCCAGACATATTCTGAGGAAGCATCACCTGATCATGGAGATAGTTGATCTCCACGGTGATCGAGGTTAGGATAGTAGACTCAGAGGACAATACGGCGGATCCACTCACAAAGGCCTTTTCCCAGAGAGAGACTATTATGGGATGGTTGAGTATGAGATACTACAACCACTGTTATCAGATGGCCCTAGTGCAAGTGGGAGATTGTTAGTTATATGTATGCCCTAGAGGCCATTACTATACATAGGATGTATATTTTAGGGGATGCTTGGACATATATAGGGAGGACATTCTTGCTCGACATGATAGTATGCTATCTGGTTGCTCTTTACCTTAACGTGTACACTGATTGTCTCTCTGTTATATGTTGGTAAAGCCCTTCGGATGAGTACTTGACTACCTGGACTATGATGCGGATCATACTAGTGGGGACATGGTAGTCCATAAGTACATCCTTCAAGGTCCCTAGTCGTGGGTGTATCGAGACGGGGCATCGATATACCAGAGTAGACTAGCGTATACCTTCTCGACCCATACAGATGGGCGATGGATGATCCCATATCCATTGGTGTTTGACATCAGCGATGATATACGTGTGCTCAGTGGAGACTGGGTACACTGGACGGACTCGCCGAGAACTCCCAGATGGTATTATACCTTACGTCAGATGGCGGTTCTCTGGTGACACTGGTACAGGTTAGTCTGTTGACCCGAGATCGTCATAGAGTCTTGTGTGATTCCCACTGTGCTTTGATTTCCACCTTACCACGTCCAAGAGGGCATGCAAAACGGTGGTTTTTGGGTACAGTCCCGAATCACATGGAGGCAATGAGAGATAGGAGGGGATTCGTCTCTCCCGGTATAGGGAGTTGATGTTGCGCTGTGTTCGATTGGCTATAACCGGAAATCCCTGGCCAGGGTTGCTGAGATTTACTGGTAAGTGTTACCTGTAGTTTCTCGAACTGTTATAGACCTCATATCGACACGACTTATCGAGCTATTGGGGTCTGACGTTTACCACCCCTACGCGAGATATGCGACATATCAGACGACGAGACCGGACTGTACGGTAAGTGTTGCTGGTTGGATTCACAGGAGTGTGAGCGGGCTTGCTCGTTGATCTTTTGATCGCTCAATACCCGGGTGGCCGTTACGTTTAGCAGGCCGCTTGCGGCTTGTGGGTGTTTGATATGATCATCATCTACTGCCGGCGTATTGACGAGTCTTTAGAGTCCTACACAGAGGTTTCCTGCCTCAAGCGAAACGAAATAGGAGCGCATATGAGATATGTGCGGGACCGAGAATAATACCAGTATGTGATACTGTATTCAATTCTCGCGATTTGTATCATCGGCAGGTTATATGTGATATAGCCGGGTTACCGAATCAAGTGTTGATTCGATACATTGATACACTGGATATTAGTCGGTCATATGCGATATGACCGAATCGTTAAATCAAGTGTTGATTTAATGATTTAATGTTTAATTATATATTTGATATATTACTTTGCATTAACTAGTATTGGTTCACTTAAGATGGATTTTCTCACTTGATGTGCACATTTTATATATGATATAGTTTTGTGCACTAGTTTGTATCATGTTTGATGATACATGCAAACTTGGGTGTGTATGATTAAACCATGGTTATGTTAATGGTTAGGGTTTTAATTTACTTATTTATTTATTTTCTATATTCTTTTTCGAAAAGGAAAAAGAAATGGTTGCTACTTTTGGATTTACATTGAAGCTTCATGAAGCTTTGAAAAGTTCAACCATTTTTGTTTCTTTTGCCTAACCTAACCATTCACCTAACCCTAGTTTATTCTCTACACTTAACCATGGTTGCTTAATGATAACTATCACTAGATTTTATTTTCATTATGATTATTCTTTTTCACTCTTCTTCTTCTTCTTCTTCAAGATGAAGAAAGAAAAGCTTTCTACAAAATTTCAAGTGATGAATCCAAGTGAGAAATCTAAATCCAAAGTGAACCCACTTCTTATTTCTTCATCTTCTACCACTTGCCATGTAGTATAAGGTGTTTTCTTCACAAGTTTCATGACTTGGTGAAGTTGGAGCTCGAGTTAGAGTCGACTCGACGTAGATCATCTTCGGCATCGAAGTCATCGACCTAGCCCGATCATTTCTTCGATGAAACCACCGCGAGAGTCCGGGATCCGATGATCGCAGCGGAGGGACATCATCACGGAGCTAAAGAAGTAGAGCACCGGATCTACAAAGGTTGTATTTCCATTCACCTTAGTAGTTAAGTTGTTAACTAGCTTGTTGTTTCGCCTAATTTCTAGTTAACGATCCGTATTAGGGTTTCTCGGCACCGGAATTTTTTGAATTTGGCATGGTTGATGCCTTATGAGATCTCATTAGTGTGCCTAGGAACCCTACATATAGGGAGGACTTTCTTGCTCGACATGATAGTATGCTATCTGGTTGCTCTTTACCTTAACGTGTACACTGATTGTCTCTCTGTTACACGTTGGTAAAGCCCTTCGGATGTGTACTTGGCTACCTGGACTGTGATGAGGATCATACTAGTGGGGACATGGTTGTCCATAAGTACATCCTTCAAGGTCCCTAGTCGTGGGTATATCGAGACGGGGCATCGATATACCAGAGTAGACTAGCGTATACCTTCTCGACCCATACAGATGGGCGATGGATGATCCCATATCCATTGGTGTTTGACATCAGAGATGATATACGGGTGCTCAGTGGAGACTGGGTACACTGGACGGACTCGCCGAGAACTCCTAGATGGTATTATACCTTATGTCAGATGGCAGTTCTCTGGTGACACTGGTACAGAGTAGTCTGTTGACCCGAGATCGTCATAGAGACTTGTGTGATTCCCACTATGCTTTGATTTCTACCTTACCACGTCCAAGAGGGCATGGAAAATGGTGGTTTTTGGGTACAATCCCGAATCACATGGAGGCAATGAGCGATAGGAGGGGATTTGTCTCTCCCGGTATAGGGAGTTGATGTTGTGCTGTGTTCGATTGGCTATAACCGGAAATCCCTGGCCAGGGTTGCTGAAATTTCCTGGTAAGTGTTACCAGTAGTTTCTCGAACTGTTATAGACCTCATATCGACACGACTTATCGAGCTACTGGGGTCTGACGTTTACCACCCCTAGGCGAGATATGCGACATATCAGACGATGAGACCGGACTGTACGGTAAGTGTTACTGGTTGGATTTACAGGAGTATGAGCGGGCTTGCTCGTCGATCTTCTGATCGCTCAATACCCGGGTGGCCGTTACATTTAGCAGACCGCTTGCGGCTTGTGGGTGTTTGATATGATCATCACCTGCTGTCGGCGTATTGACGAGTCTTTAGAGTCCTACACAGAGGTTTCCTGGCTCAAGCGAAACGAAATAGGAGCGCATATGTGATATGTGCGGGACCGAGGATAATGCGTGTATGTGATACCGTATTCTATTCTCGCGATGAATGTATTGAATGGTTGTATGCGATATAACCTAGTTATCGAATCGAAGATTGATTCCATAAGTCGATACTTTGGATATTAGTCGGTCATATGCGATATGACCGGATCGTTAAATCAAGTGTTGATTTAATGATTTAATGTATAATTATATATTTGATATATTACTTTGCATTAACTAGTATTGGTTCACTCAAGATTGATTTTCTCACTTGATGTGCACATTGTATATGTGATATATATTTTGTGCACTTGTTTGTATCATGTTTGATGATACATGCAAACTTGGGTGTGTATGATTAAACCATGGTTATGTTAATGGTTAGGGTTTTGATTTACTTATCTATTTATTTTTATTTATTCATTTATTTTGGAAAGAAATGAAATGGTTGCATCTTTTGTCTTTTGTTGAAACTTCATGAAGCTTTGACCATTTTGTTTCTTAGCCTTAACCTAACCATTAAACCTAACCCTAGTTTATTCTCTACACTTAACCATGGTTGCTATATGATAAGAATCATTTTATTTTCTATTTTCAATAATTCTTATCATATTCTTTTTCTTCTTCTTCTTCTTCTTCTTCAACAAGAAGAAAGAAGCTTGCTAGTTTCAATGGTGACTTGAGAAAAAGAATGAGAAATCAAATTCTAAAGTGAACCCACTTCCTATTTATTCATCCTCTACCACTTGCCATGTAGTATAGGGTGTTTTCTTCACAAGTTTCATGACTTGGTGAAGTTGGAGCTTGATCTTGAGTTGCCTCGACGTAGATCATCTTCGGCATCGAAGTCGATGACCTAGCCCGCCTATTTCTCCGATGAAGCCGACGCTAGAGCCCAGGATCCGATGATCGCAGCGAGGGGACATCATCACGGAGCTATGGAGGTAGAGGACCAGATCTACAAAGGTTGTATTTTCGTTCACTCTTAGTTAAGTTGTTAACTAGTTGCATGTTTTTCCTAATCTCTAGTTAACGATCCGTATTAGGGTTTCTCGGCACCGGAAAAATTTGAATTTGGCATGGTTGATGCCTTGTGATACCTCATTAGTGTGTCTAGGAACCCTACAGTGATATCAGAGCCTAGCTAGAGCCTTAGGCGATGTGTAGACGGAGTTAGATGTCCGATTGAACCGAAACCCTAATGCAAAATCCACTCTCTGTACATTTTTGAAAATTATGGATTTTTGTGAATTAAAAATATGCAGAAAAATCTGCAGGCGTTTCTAGGAGTTACTGTGAAATTCGAGTGGCTAATTCATCTAAAGCACGGCGGAACCGCGGTACGAGCATGAATCGTGCGGCGGTTCCGCGGCCATTCTGTCGCATCACGTTTTGAAATTTGCACAGTAATTCCTATATTTTAGTGCTGTATTTTCTGGGAATTTTAAATTCTACTCAAGAGTTGAGTTTTCTGGGTTGTATTGGGGACTCGGTGTTTCGATCGGGATGTTTAACTTCGTCTATAGGTTTTTTTGGATTATTTTAGAATATGTTAAAAAGGTTCGACCGGATATAAATACCCACTTTTTCCCTTGTCTAGAAATTTCCAAGTGTTGGATTTTTCCGTGGTTCAAAAACGTTCTTAGTAGTGCAAGTAATGCGATGGTCCCTCTAGAAGACAACAAACATTAACTCGATTATGTGACCGTCTTGAACTGCCCTTTTAACCTTAGGGTTTGGGGTAGTACGGCGTGCCACATGTGGGGCGTTGGCTTGACCCTTCTACGGCTGGACCGTTGGTACTGAGGCATGAACTGGATGCTTTTAAACTTGTTTCATGTGTTGAGCTGTTTTGGGAAAACTTGGGTGTTTGAATGTTCGATCGGAAAGTTTAACATTTTCCATTTATCTAGAATGGGATACAATATTTGGAATCCACAAGTAGTTACGAGATAACTGATTTGGATGTTATAAACATAGCAGTTTAGTCTCACTTGATCGGTTGCCACAGAATTTTGATGTGATCAAAAGTCCGTCGCAATCTCGTAGCGTACGCGGATACTCGCCGGTAAAACATAATAGATAGCCACGCCCCATAGCCCTGACCAAGTGACTGTAGGAGAACCCGTCGCCGAAAGCATCCGTTCGGGTGCTCGCGGCAGCGGTGTTCCGCCTTAGTGCACTTCGTCGACGGTATCGGGGGTGCGGCCGTCTACTAAAGTTTGCGACGAGCATTCGATCAGGACGTCGGGAATCTTGTTGAATTGCCCGACTTGATATTGAAAAGTGTTTTCAATTTTGAGACTAAAATGTGGGGTTTATAATTATTAGGCATGCGATGTCTATGGAGGTTGCGGATTCCAACTGTTGTAGTTTTACACTTTATTTTCTGTGACCATATGTGTAATATGTGATATCGCCGGTTTCGTTGCTATATGTCAACGACAATTGGGATACGCATATTTACTTACGTTGATGACATGTGATGTTATGCGTTGCTGGATATGTTATATTGGATCGTCGTGTTTGAATAGCCGGGTTTTTTTTATGTGAAATGAGTGTTTTTCATTTTCATTCATGTAAAAACTTGTATGTAATATTCTTTTATTGGGGCACTTCCAGGTTGCGGATGCTGTCACCGTTTGTATATTATTTACTTTTCCGCACTAGGATAGACCCAAGGAGGAGGGCACAAGTAACCGGGTTCTGGAGTCCAATGGGAGACCAACTCGAGGAGTCGAGTCCGGGTCTCCTAACTCTAGAATTGGTAGTGTTGCTTGCCGCTCTCGTAGGGGTCTAGGGGTGTGGGTTTGGCTAATCATCGTGACCGTGGAATCCGTGTTTTATATTGGCTCGTATTGAAAATACGGACGTCCTAGTATATCCAATGTTTCATATGATTTTTCTGCTGCGTTATCTGTGATGTGATCATGTGATATGTTCTGTGATAGATACTGTATATAGTATATATGATATATTATATAGGCGTTACTTATGTTTTACACCCGCGCTAGCCCTGCCCCGCTCTGCCGTTAGTTACCTAACCTAACGGTGCACGAGGGGACATCGAGGCGAATGCGGATGGCATAAGTGTACGTCATATTTATCTGTGATGTTTAGGTACTTAAATGATGGGACTTCATTAATATGATTAATGAAAGCAAAAGAAACCTAAAGATGTTGTAGAATCGAATTTCAAAAATAAAACAGGTAGCTACGGTTCTTGCTTTGCATCGCGGTGTTCCTTGTAGAACATCCTGCACCTTATTCGATAAGGAAAGGACCGAGATCCCTTCACCGGGAGTGACTCCTTTAGGAATAAGTGGCAGATGCTACAACCCTCGGTTTGTCTTTTGATTGCTTCTATAGTTTCTGCTTTGCACAGTGATATATATGATATATCCCGCACCTCATTCGACGAGGAAAGGGCCGATGATCCCTTCACCAGGAGTGACCCCTTTAGCAAAACTAGAAAAGCCTAAAAAACGCTCTATTTTAAAATCATTTGATTCTACAACGATATCAAGTTCATTACGCAATAGGTTTTCAGAAAAACCTGTCGTAGCCCTCCGTCATTTCAGATAAGTAGTAGTTAGTATTCGTGCTGCGTTTGTTGGCCTTTGTCAAGGCGTAGTGTGCGGTAGCTAACTGGTGCTTATCTGCTTATGCATATGATGCAGATTGGGTTAGGGTAGTCGTGCGACCTTGTTGTCCTTTGTCAAGGGTCGTGCGGGTCGGTTTAATTCAATCAGGAAATGACGGGTTGAACTTGACTAGCATCCTATGGTTTGTTGGCCTTTGTCAAGGTCATAGGAGGTTGGGGAAAAATATTATCGGGAATTTCATGTGTTGAAATTTGCAATGAGATTGCATACCTTCTATGAGATAGTTGGATCCCGATACCCGCTGCGAGTAAGAGTTACTCCTGGGAGAGTTTTACACATTACAATTAGCCGATCAAGTAGGTGTCTAGAAAGGTGTCAACGGGGTTACGCCTCTGGGAAAACGAGGTTTATATTAATTAGGTTCGTGCGAAAGCACGGGGGACCTCCCTCAAAGTACCGACACTGGCCTGGCTAAAAAATTGGCGAACTTGTAGCGTGTAATTAATCCCGGCTAGTCTTTCCATTTAGGGTTTGAAGGAAGATTTGATAAAAACAGTGGGAGCCATCCTGATTAGATAAAATAATAACCAATCTAATCTTGCAAGAGCGCACGCAGAGTGTTTTCTTCTCTCTCTCTCCAGGTAGCGACCATATCACGCCTTAATCAAGATAAAAATACGGAATATTGACCGAACCCGCTTGTTATACTGAGCTGGAGAACGTTGGTCCCGCTCCAACTTATAATTTTTATAAGACAGAGCAGGAAATAGGGGAATACCAGAATTCTTATGTCGCCCAAACGAAGAAAGTGCATGTGATGCATCTCCTTCGGGTGTGTTCCTTATAAAGAACTGTTTCTTAGTATCCTCTGCATCCTGGGTATTTGATACCGAATCAGGATCCCAGATATGTAATCTGTTACATAGGCTACAGATAGGTAGAGAACTGAGAACGGGGGATAAGTTTCATGAGACAGAAAACGGGGCAAGTGTTGCAGCCAAGTCTGTTGGTCACTGTCACCCTGTATTCCAAATACATTGATTCTGAACGAATGTTATTAGATACCGAACCTGATATACAAAATCATATCAGTCTCTTTATTATTAAAGAAAAGATAAAATTTTGTATTGTTGGATAATGTTTTGAACATTTCCTATATCAAAAGTTGATCGGTTCAGGCACGTTATCTAAAAGCATTGATGTTCTAAATCAAACTACAGTTCTTAGTATACGGAACACACACAAGAGGAAGAGTTCAGAAATGAACGGATCCTTCTTGAGGTATTGTAGACTAGGTCATATCAATGCGACCCGACTAGCTAAGTTGCACATAGATGCATATTTAAATCTGTTTAAATTTACATCTTGTGAAACTTGCCAGTCATGTCACAGAGATAAGATGACCATAGCTCTGTTTACTGGAAATAGAGAAAGAGTTAGTTAACTCTTGGGACTGATACATGATGATGTATGTAAGGTCCCCTGTCTACACATGCCAGGACTGGTTCTTTATACTTCATTACGTTCTCTGATGATCTCTCAAGATTCAGACATATGTTCCTATTGAAACACAAGTCAGAACCTTTTGAGGTATTCACAGAATATAAGTTAGAAGTAGAGAACCAATAAGGGTATAAGTATTATGTCCTTTGATGAGATCAAGGAGGAGAATACTTGTGCATAGAATTCCTGAACTATTATAAAGGAGAATGAGATTCTCTCTCAGCATTACTCCTCCGTATACACCATAGCACGATGGTATATCGGGACGGAACAATACACCCTATGTGATATGGTGTGCTCTATGATGAGTACTACTGTGTTTTCTATTTCCTTTTTGGGAGTTATGCACTTATAAAGTTGCATACCTATTGAATAGGGTTTCAATCAAATCAGTTGCCTACCACTTCATATGTGATATGGAAAGGGAAGAGCCCATATCTTAAGTTAGTTAAGATTTAGGGTTGTCCGGCCTATGTCTAAAAGCAAAATCCGGACAAGCTCGAGGCAAGGTCTGTTATGTAGAACTGGAAATGTTCCAGCTATACAAACTGCAGCTGATGGTTTGAAAGAACCAAAGGATTCAATAGTTACCAACGAACCTCAGCCTCTCCGCCGATCTAGTAAGGTTCTTCACCCGCCTGAGAGATACTTCAGTTACTCTATGACAGTGGGAGCGAGGATTACATCATGAGATGATGACCTAACTATTTTCGAGCTGGCCATCAGGAGTGGGACTCTGTAAGAATGGATGGATGCTTAGCGATCTGAGATGGAATCCATGTACACCAACAAAGTATGGACTTTAGTTGCTATATCTGAAGGGTTAAATCCCCATCAGGAGCAAGTATATCTTGAGAAGATAACTTGGTGTAGATGGAAAAGTTGAGACTTTCAAAGCTAGACTTGTTAAAGGTTTTTGTCATCGACCAGACGTGGATAATGATGAAACCTTTTCCAGTGGCTATGCTTAAGTCCATCCAGATCCTACATGCCACGGCTACATACTATGACTACGATATCTGGCGGTTGGGTGCCATGACTGCTTTTCTAAATAATTTTTTAGAAGAGTGCGTCTATAAGTACACAGCCAGAGGGCCTCATAGACAGTGGGAGCAGCGGAAACGTATGCAAGATGTTTTATGTGATAAAGCAGGCATCGCGGAGTTGGAACATCTGTTTTGATGGATTAGTCAAAGAGTTTGACGTCATCAAAATGGTAGATGAACCTTGTATAAACAAAAAGGTAGTAGGGAGTATGGTGGTGATCCTCGTAGAGTACGTGGATGACATACTCTTGATAGGGAAAGAGTTTCCTATGCTATGCTCAGTCAATCTCCGCTTATCACAATGATTCACCACATAGGATCAAAGTGATACCAGCTAAATCCTGGGTTTTGGATCTATGAGATAGATCTAATTGGATATTAGGATACTCACTAGTTGTAGTGAGACGGTATCAATTGATCCTGGGGAAAATCACTGGAAAGGTTCCAGGGTGATAGGGACGACTGAATGTCAGTCACAGGCATTGTCTTTACCCTTAGTAAAGGGACGGTATGTTGGAAGAGTTCCAAGCTAGATACCGTGGCATACTAGACGATAAAGGTTGGATACATCGCTACTTAAGATGCTACCAAAGAGGCAGTCTAGATGTATATTTGTTCATGAGATGAACTTAGTTCCTCCCATTGTGTGACAATGAAGTTGTGGCTTATGCCAAGGAACGTCCGTCCCATCAGTGATCCAGACATATTCTAAGGCAGTATCACCTGATCATGGAGATGGTTGATCTCCAAGGAGATCGAGGTTAGGAGAGTAGACGCAGAGGACAACACGGCGGATCCACTCACAAAGGCCTTTTTCCCAGAGAGAGACTTTTATGGGATGGTTGAGTATGAGATACTACAACCACTGCTATACAGATGGCCCTAGTGCAAGTGGGAGATTGTTAGTTATATGTATGCCCTAGAGGCCATTACTATACATAGGATGTATATTGTAGTGGATGCTTGGACATATATAGGGAGGACTTTGTTGCTCGACATGATAGTATGCTATCCGGTTGCTCTTTACCTTAACGTGTACACTGATTGTCTCTCTGTTACATGTTGGTAAAGCCCTTAGGATGTGTACATGACTACCTGGACTGTGATGCGGATCATATTAGTGGGGACATGGTAGTCTATAAGTACATCCTTCAAGGTCCCTAGTCGTGGGTATATCGAGACGGGGCATCGATATACCAGAGTAGACTAGCGTATACATTCTCGACCCATACAGATGGGCGATGGATGATCCCATATCCATTGGTGTTTGACATCAGAGATGATATACGGGTGCTCAGTGGAGACTGGGTACACTGGATTGACTCGCCGAGAACTCCCAGATGGTATTATACCTTACGTCAGATGGCAGTTCTCTGGAGACACTGGTACAGAGTAGTCTGTTGACCCGAGATCGTCATAGAGTCTTGTGTGATTCGGACTGTGCTTTGATTTCCACCTTACCACGTCCAAGAGGGCATGCAAAACGATGGTTTTTAGGTACAGTCCCGAATCCCATGGAGGCAATGAGCGATAGGAGGGGATTCGTCTCTCCCGGTATAGGGAGTTGATGTTGCGCTGTGTTCGATTGGCTATAACCGGAAATCCCTGGCCAGGGTTGCTGAGATTTACTGGTAAGTGTTACCAGTAGTTTCTCGAACTGTTATAGACCTCATATCGACACGACTGATCGAGCTACTGGGGTCAGAAGTTTACCACCCCTAGGCGAGATATGCGACATATCAGACGACGAGACTGGACTGTACGGTAAGTGTTATTGGTTGGATTCACAGGAGTGTGAGCGGGCTTGCTCGTCGATCTTTTGATCGCTCAATACCCGGGTGGCCGTTACGTTTAGCAGACCGCTTGCGGCTTGTGGGTGTTTGATATGATCATCACCTGCTGCCGGCGTATTGACGAGTCTTTAGAGTCCTACACAGAGGTTTCCTGGCTCAAGCGAAACGAAATAGGAGCGCATATGTGATATGTGCGGGACTGAGGATAATGCGTGTATGTGATACCGTATTCTATTCTCGCGATGAATGTATTGAATGGTTGTATGCGATATAACCTAGTTATCGAATCGAAGATTTATTCGATAAGTCGATACATTGGATATTAGTCGGTCATATGCGATATGACCGGATCGTTAAATCAAGTGTTGATTTAATGATTTAATGTATAATTATATATTTGATATATTACTTTGCATTAACTAGTATTGGTTCACTCAAGATTGATTTTCTCACTTGATGTGCACATTGTATATGTGATATATTTTTTGTGCACTTGTTTGTATCATGTTTGATGATACATGCAAACTTGGGTGTGTATGATTAAACCATAGTTATGTTAATGGTTAGGGTTTTGATTTACTTATCTATTTATTTTTATTTATTCATTTATTTTGGAAAGAAATGAAATGGTTGCATCTTTTGTCTTTTGTTGAAACTTCATGAAGCTTTGAAGCTTTGACCATTTTGTTTCTTAGCCTTAACCTAACCATTAAACCTAACCCTAGTTTATTCTCTACACTTAACCATGGTTGCTATATGATAAGAATCACTTTATTTTCTATTCTCAATAATTGTTTTCATATTCTTTTTCTTCTTCTTCTTCTTCTTCTTCAACAAGAAGAAAGAAGCTTGCTAGCTTCAATGGTGACTTGAGAAAAAGAGTGAGAAATCCAATTCTAAAGTGAACCAACTTCCTATTTCTTCATCCTCTACCACTTGCCATGTAGTATAGGGTGTTTTCTTCACAAGTTTCATGACTTGGTGAAGTTGGAGCTTGATCTTGAGTTGCCTCGACGTAGATCATCTTCGGCATCGAAGTTGACGACCTAGCCTGCCCATTTCTTCGATGAAGCCGAAGCTAGAGCCCGGGATCCGATGATCGCAGCGAGGGGACATCATCACGGAGCTATGGAGATGGAGGACCGGATCTACAAAGTTTGTATTTTCGTTCACTCTTAGTTAAGTTGTTAACTAGTTGCATGTTTCGCCTAATCTCTAGTTAACGATCCGTATTAGGGTTTCTCGGCACCGGAAAAATTTGAATTTGGCATGGTTGATGCCTTGTGAGACCTCATTAGTGTGCTTAGGAACCCTGAATATTATTCTTTTAGGGCACGACCAGGCTGAGGTCGATGTACCCGTTGTATGTATATTTTATTTTCTGTACTAGGATTACCTCGCGGAGGGGTGCACGGATAGCCGGGTTCTAGAGGGCAACAGGCCCGCATCTCATGGCGTTGAAATGGAGGGGGCTTCACTCTAGAATTGGCGGGCTATTCGCCGCACTCGTAAGGGGTACAGGTTGACCCAAGGAGGGGCGCCCAAGTTACCAGATTCCGTGAAGTGCTGGGTGGTCCATTCATGTTGTTGAAGGGGGCTGCCTCGCTTCAGGTTTTGGCGGGTAACTTGCCGCGCCCGTAGGGGTCCAGGATTTCATTGCACAGGCTATCCACACGACCAGGTAAACGTCGGGTTTCAGTAGCGGCTCTTTGAAACCCGGGGATCCCAGATATCTGTATTGTTCTGTGATGCTTATTACATTTCTGTGATGTTGCATTTTATCACGCCTTAAACAAATATTATATATTGATATATATACTAGTAGATGTTGTATATGTTTTGCATCCGCGCTAGTCCAGTCTCGCTCTGTCGTTAGTTAAGTAACCTAACAGGTGATAACGGGACCCAGTGGCGAATGCGGATGGCATTTACGTACATCATTATTTTCGTTCTTTATTGGTGTGATCAATTGATCGGACTGCATTGATTCGGATCAATGCAAGCTAAACAAACCTATTTGATGTTGTTGGAACATTTTTCAAAAAACTGTTATTGTAAGGACGTTCTCTTTTGTTTTGCACAGTGGTATTCGGTTATGAATATCCAGCACCTCAGTCGACGAGGCAAGGGCCGAGATCCCTTCACCGGGAGTGACCCCTTGAACAGAAGTTTGCGTCAGGGCAATAACTTCACTATAGTCATTTACTTTTGCTTTGCATCGTGGTATTCAGTTGGAATATCCTGCACCTCATTCTACAGGGAAAGAGCCGAGATCCCTTCACCGGGAGTGACCTCTTTAGCAAAGGTTTTCGCCACTATATTTTTATAAAAGCTATCCAGTTCCTTCAACGATATCAAGTTCATTACGTTAAAGGTTTTTTGCCAAAAACCATTCGTAGCCCTCCGTCGTTTCAGACTGGTAACACGTAGTATTCATGCTATGTTTGTTGGCCTTCTTCAAGGCATAGTGTATGGTAGCTGCTTGTTGCCTTTCTGCTGCATAGATAGATGCGTTGGTTTGGGACAGTCGTACTGCCTTGTTGGCCAAAGTCAAGGGTAGGTACGGGTGGGTTCAAATCAACCTGGATAATGACGGGTAGAACTTGACATGTGACTTATGATTTGTTGGCCTTCGTCAAGGTCATAAGAGCATGGGGTAAAAATCACATCGGAAGTTTCTAAAGAAACTGAAACTTGCAAGATATGCGCATACCTTCTGGAGTGTGATAACGTGAGTGGATTCCATCACGTTATCATGCGATGATAGTTGGATCCCGATCCCCACTGATGAGTTGATTTACTCCTCGGGTGATCCCGACTAATTCTTCTTTCAGGTTTGGAGAAGAATTTGACGTTACAGTGGGAGGTTTCCTGATTAGATAAAGTGACAACCATTCTGATCTAGGTTAGAATGCACACTGAGTGTTTCTTTTCTCTCTCTCTTTGGCAGCGACCATGGCCCGACCCTAGACTATGACTCAGTGACCAAGTTGATCGAACCTTCTTAAACACTGGCTTTTTGGATTGTCAAAGTTGCAAACCTCATTGCCACACCTACTTTTACCCTTTTCTCCACGACACCCCGTATTACTACGAACGTCCACTTCTATTGGATAAAACCATCGTATGGTTATATACGAACTCGAAGGAATTTATTCGAGGATGGTTTCCGGTTCTGGAAAAAACGAATAAGACTATTAAGTTGTCTTTTCCTTTTACCTTCTCTCAGGTTGCAAGTGCTCCTTGTATTAGGGGATAGTACACCCGTTACGCCTATTGGATAGTCTTCTTCCAAACCTTAGGTTGGTGTCGAACGGTAGGGAATGAAGAAAGCCGATGAGCCTAAGTGTGGTGTACAGAAAGTATTAAGTTAAGACAAATAAAGGGATTAGAAGGAGGGCAAAGTAAATTGCGACTGCTATTCACGACCAAACCAAGTATTTATTCGCCAATCCTACATCACATTTGTATTTCTCCAGAACACTCCGTATCACCACGAAGATCTACAGTTTATTGGATACTCCATCGTATGGTTATATACGAACTCGAAAGAAACTTGTTCCAATTCGGGGATGGATTCTGGTTCAGGAGAAATAGGAATAAGCTTTTATTCGTTTGTCTTTTATCTTCACCTTCTCTCGCATTGCGGGTGCTCCTAGGATTCGGACAGTACACCCATTATGCTTATTGGATAGTCTTCTTCCAAACCATAGGCTGCTGCCGAATGGTAGGAAAGGAAGAAAACCATTTGGCCTAAAGGGGTGTGCAGAAGGTAATGACTAAAGACATATGAAGGGATTTGGAGAGATGGCAAAGAAATATACGGTTACAGTTGTCAATCTGGATAATGGAAGAGGCATTACTAAGAATACCCGGATACCCCATCGAAACATTTCAATGTTTCAGTTTCTCTGTGTACTGTTAAAAGAAAACTGATTTCCCAATAAGACACTTGCTCCAGGGTATGTATTTACCAGGTTTGATTCTCACATCTGTATGGCTTTACAGATGATGAGTGGGAGTAGTTATTGGGAATTAGGTGATCATCCTCATTATATCAGAATTCATTGTAATTGGTGATATTTGAGTAAATCGCCTGGGTTGTCTGCCGAACGGCAAATATTTGGTTTTGGATATCCGCTGTTATGCACCAATTTCAAATTGATATATTTGTACGTCTATTTTTATAGAGTGAGATATACCTTTTTGAAATTATGTCTATGACATTTACCTATATCAGTGGATGGTTAAGTAAGGAGCATTAAACAGCTGTGTAATTCTTCTTAACTATAAGTACAGTTTTCAACCTACGACACACAGGGAATGAGTTATTAGGCTCAGGGGACATATACAGAGTATTGTATGTTGTCCAGTGTCCATGAGGACAGAGGGGTTGGTACTCGTACATTATTCTGTTCACTTATGACTTCTCTAATTTTTAGACATGTGTTTCATAGAAACGCAGGGTCTGAGTTTTGAGAAGTTATAGGTATAAGAATAAAGTAGAGAACCAGGTGTTGCAAGTATCGGGATTCTTCAAGGTGATCGAAGATGTAGATACTTTTATATGGTATTCAGTTAATAGTAATGATTAAGAAAACTTCTCTTTCAGGTTGCTCATAATTGGAAGCACTCCTAAGTTGAGTAATGCTGATTGGCCTCTTTCCATTTAGTTGACATGCACTGGAGACAGCTGCATGATTTGAATTTGGTTCAATTAAATCAGTGCCTCTGTTTCTGTATTGGATATAGAATAGTTCATATCTTGACATTGTTAAGGTACGGGGAGTTGTCCAGCTTATGCTTAAAACCAGACACTGGACAACTCGAGGCACGTTTCTGTAAAAGCTGTTTATGGGTTGACCCGGGCTATGACGAGGGTTAACTTTCTACCATCTGGAAGATCAATAGTGATATTGTTCTAGACTCGCCATAGTTTTAATAAAAATGGATTTTTTTTTCAGAAAAAAGTAGTGGGAGTATGGTAGAACTGGAAGTGATTCCAGAACCACAAACGATTAATGAAAATTTGATAAGAACCTAAAGATTCAATCTGGTTCGACATTCCATTGGCCACTCCGCAGATATGGTAGGTAACCTCAGGCACTCGAGAGATACTTCGGTATGCTCAAAGACGGTGACAGGGAGATTCTTGTTTACCCAGACTTGCCATTACTGTTGTTCTAGACTATGAGACCCGGCAGGAGGATGAGTATAGTGTCGTTCGAAAATGGTTTTATAAGTGCACGTGTATATGACTCTGCCAGAGGGTTGTCATGGTCAGTGGGAGCAGCGGAAGCATAGTGGACAAGTGGCTTATGTCTATTTATAGACTAAACCAGATATAGCGAACGTAGATCATCTATTTCTGATGTGACAGTCATAGGTTTGACTTCATCAGAATAGGGGATGAATCTGTTAAGAAGGTAGTAGGGTGTGATGTCCTGGTATTTGGATGACATACACAGAGTAGGAAGTGAAATTCCTATACTACGATCGGTTATACTTTGGTTGTCACACAGTGGTTTCTCCACAAAGGACATGGATTTCGTATCAGACATTCTGGTTACTGGATCTATGGTTTTAGATCCAGATTTGGGTAGTTTCCAAATTTGGGTACTTAGACAACATTCTGAAGGTGTTTTAGAATGGACGACTCCTAGCACGGTAGTATACCTGCAGGTGATGGAGTCACCCTCTCTAAAGCAGTCTTACAGACTAAAGGGGAGAGGGATGTGCATGATTGGCAGATCACTTGCTTAGGCAATTGAGTCAATCATGAGATGTCAAGTACCACACCAGATGCAGTTTTTGCAGTAGGTGAAATAAGTTGATATTGATCCAATCCTGGAGAAACATCCGGAAGCAGTTTTAGAACATAAGTGGATGTTCTAGGGATATGATAACGACAGCCTCTTTTGGGAGACGGTTATCATTCCAGGCTTCCAAGGTGACCTGGATGATAGAGTGACTGTCAGAGTTACAGTTTTCCCTCTGATGAGGGGCAGTATTTTGGACAGGTGATCCAGGCAGATACTGAGGGAGGCATGGCGTAGGATACTGATAAAGTTCAATTGACGATACAGTCTAAGAAGTTTGGATTTGGAGTTCACATATGAACTAGGTCCCGTCAGATATCCAGACATATTCTAAGATAGGAATTGCTCATTTCGGGAGATGGGTTTCTCCGCGAACTTGAGATTAAGAGAGAAATAGAAAGAAACATCAGGGCGGATCCACTCACTGAGGCTATTCCTCGAACGCAATAGTTTCGCAAACAAGCTTTGTGAGACTGACTAGTAGAGGAGTTGGGTGTTCGGTATCACACGGGCTGTGAGTATCCGACATCGCAATAATTAGCCTTGAGTGCAAGTGTAAGTCGATATGCAACACCCCACGAGTTGCGGGGAGGCGGAAATATGAAAAACGATCTTATTTATTAAGCGAACATCGACTAACCGAAGATCTTTGCCAAACGATTCTAGTCCTTCGTCTTTACGATCTCTATGGCCTCCTTGGATCTCCACGTCCTCCTCGGCTTCCTTTCCGTGATAGACGATCCACCCGAGAACCCTAATCCAAGCTATAACCTCTAAACTTGAGGTTACTTAGTTTCTCTAGTTGCTAATAAAGGAACGAAGATGATGTAGAGATTGGTTATGGAGTATTTAGTCTTTCCTAATCCTTGTTCTCAACTCATGAGCGGTAGGATTAGGGTTTGGTGAAGGAGAGAGAGCTTGAGGAGAGAGAAGGTGGAGATGATAATGAGAATAGAAAAGCTTCTCACTTGAATATATAAAACATAATGAATTATCAAATAATATCAATTAAATGATTATTCACCATGCTTCATTTATTCAAGAAGAGTGATTCATCATGTGAGTCATTAGATCATTAATGATGCATTTAATGATATGATGAATCATATGAAAGAGTCACTAAAGCAATTAATGAAAATACCACCTTAACCCCTCATGTCACATCCTTCTAGAAGCTTCTCGGAAATTACGAGAACGCCCCTCGCATCCGTGAAAAAACGGAAAAACTTTAGACTGTATAAATCCAATAACCCGCTACTAGAATCTTGCTTAAACCAAAGCCGGCTAGTAAAAACTGTCCGAATGTCGTACGTGCGATTAAACACGTAATGTTGGAGATAGTGCCCTCAGAGTCAATTATTAGGTCACAGGTACGTGATTGTAATGATTGAGGGAGGACCTATCCCGGTAGGACAGTCTTACTCGAGATGATAGTATGCTATCTGGTTTACCTTTATCATCGTGTACTGTTTTAAGTGACCTGACACGTCGCTATTACACATTGATAGAGCCCCTAGGATTCTTGCTTGACCACCAGCAGTATGAGGGCGATCATATAAGTGGGAGCTGGGGGTCTATAAGCATATCCTTAAAAGGTCCCTAGTCGTGAGAGTTTCGAGACAGGGCATCGATTCTCCATAGTAGACTAGTGTATACAGTCGAGACCCCGACGAGGGGCGGTGGCCGGTCTCACAAGCCACTGGTGTCAGTTGGATCACCTAAGATGTATACAGGTGCTCATTGGGTTATGAGTACACCGGACAGGACTCGCCGGGAACATGCTAGTTGGTCATATACTAGACGTCAGATGGCAGTTCCCTGGTGACATGTGTGCAGGTTAGTTCATCGACCTGGGGATCGTCATTTGTCTCGTGTGAGTTCCCACTGTACTTTGATTACTACCCTACCACGGCTCAAAGGAGTCGTGCAAACAGGTTTTAGTTGGGTACAGTCCCGAGCCACATGGAGGCAGTGAGCGTATCTTCAGGGGTTCGTCTCTCCCGGTATTGGGGGTGAGGTCGTGCTGTGTCTAGGAGAGCCATTACACAAAGTCCTTGGCCAAGGAAAGGAGATTTACTGGTAGGTATTCCAGTAGTATCTCAGGGTGTTCTGGGCTACACTCCGACACGACTTGTACCGCTTTTGGGGGTCTGACTTTTACCAACCCCCTAGGCCCGCCATGCGATACTCATAGACGAACGGACCGGACTGTACGGATATTGTCACTGACAGGCTCAGTAGGGTTGTCAGGCTGAGTTCACTCACAGACGTCCCTTTTAGTCAATACTTGGTAGCCCGTTACGTATTGGCTTATACCTCTAACGTGCTAGTGGTTAAATCCACAACCGAGGTGTTGACGAGTCTTTAGAGTCCCCCACATTCAGTTACCCAGCTTTCGGGCGAAAGGTTGTAGAGGCCGTATGGAGATATGGCAAGGTCCGATCAGATACGTGCGGTATTGCACGGATCAGGATCGGACAGTTTGTACTATAGGCCGTATGGTTATATGGCAGGGTTCGATCAGATACGTGCGGTATTGCACGGATCAGGATCGAACAGATATTACTAGCCGGTTTTGGTTTAAGCCGGATCCTAGTATAGTACAGTGTAGATTTTGTCTCTTTGCATTTGTATTTCGGTCGGAATACAAATGCGGGTGTGCATGCACAGTATCGGGGTTTTCCTGTAATTTATTATGGGATCAGTTTTCTGGAGTTGCCAGTTTGCTTTCCGTTTCGGCCGATTTCCATTGTTCCGTTCATTGGCCGAAGATTGGTGGAGGAGGGTTTATTTGCATTGTTGCAAATAGGCATTAGTGGAGGGGGTTCTTTGCATCTTGTTGCATCATGATGGCTTTCATGATGTGCACCATCCTTTGACTTGATTTCTTCATGATGGCATGACTTTTTGAGTCATCATGGTTCATGATGGTTGGACTTTGTGAGGTGATGATGGTGGTGTTGAGTGTTGAGTTTACCTTGCCATCATTTCTTTTGTATGATAGCTTTCCTCTCTCTCTCTCTTTGGTATTAGATGAGAATGGCTCCCATTTTGATTTACTCTCCCACTCACTCCATTCTCTCCATTCACCTAGAGATGGCCGGCCATGTATAGGAGGGGCTGTCCAAATTTTTGCATGTGGGATTTTAGCTCTTTTGCCTTTGTAAAATCCCACAAGTCCCTCCACATTGTTCTTATATCATCCCTCCACCTAAAATGGCATCTCCATGAACCCCAAAGTGAGACTTGAGGACTACATATTCTACAGCGAACCTTGGGCACGTCGAGTAGCCGGCTTCGTGCCCGAGTTGCCTCGGCATTGAGGTGGGAGCCCGTAAACGATGTAGGCGATGTGGTGCACTTCCGGCAACGAGGAGGAGACGGGACATTCCGCAAGAGATCGGGACGATGACGAGAAGACCGGAGGACTTGGATCGTCGGTATATCTCTTTCCCATCTTATTGTTAGCTAGGAGTAGTTAATGGTTCGATCCGGGTATTAGTGCGCGGCGGTTTGCCAATTCAAGAAAATTAAAGTTATTCACCGCTTCCGCATTTGGCCGTCGGTTTGACGGCCGGGGCGCCGCCGTGCACTTACAGTGGTATCAGAGCCTCGCCATTAACTTAGTCTAGCTTGGTGTAGTGTGTTTTTCTGTTTCGATCGATCGAATGTTCCAAAACTACATTTTTGTTAGCATCAGTTTTCTGTTGGAAATTTTTGGTGTCGAAAAATTTTTCAGGTTGTAAAATATTGATGTACTGGAAAATCTAAGAACTCTGTAAAATTTCGATGAAGTGAATCCACAGTGGGAGCGCGGAACCGCCGCATATACCCCCATTCCGCCGCTCTTCCGCCGCACACTGTGGAGATCACTTCACCAATTTTTTTTCAGAAGCTTTCTGGGCTTAATATATGGGTTTTGGAATATTAAAATTGGGCCCAGGTTTTCTGTGAGTGCTACAGTTTTGATTGGGGGCCCACTTGTTATTTTTTGATCGATCGGATATTTTAAACACATTTTTCAAAGTATTTACATTATATCTGGGACCGTGAATGTCACTTGATCGGTAAATCCGGTCTAACTGCTATAGCCCGGTTAGACGGATTTGCGAACGTGACTTTCACGTTGATGTTTTGTTTTTGCTGTGATGTTGCGGATCGGTCGTGGAGGATAGCCTGGATGCAATGCTAGTACAGTTTTGTTGTATTATGTACATTTGATATTGCGGGGCGAGCGTCCGACATGTGGACTGCCGTCACTGCCTGTTTGTATTATTATTTTGGGGCACGACCTGGTTGCGGTCGATGTACCCGTTGTATGTATATTTTACTTTCTGTACTAGGATTGCCCCGCGGAGGGGTGCACGGATAGCCGGGTTCTGGAGGGCAACAAGCCCGCATCTCATGGCATTGAGACGGAGGGGGCTTCACTCTAGGATTGGCGGGCTATTCGCCGCACTCGTAGGGGGTACAGGTTGACCCAGGAGGGGTGCCCAAGTTACCGGATTCCGTGAAGTGCTGGGTGGTCCATTCACGTTGCTGAAGGGGGCTGCCTCGCTTCAGGTTTTGGCGGGTAACTTGCCGCGCCCGTAGGGGTCTAGGATTTCATTGCACAGGCTATCCACACGACCAGGGGAACGTCGGGTTTCAGTAGTGGCTCTGTGAAACCCGGGGATCCCAGATATCTGTATTGTTTCTGTGATGCTGTACATTTCTGTGATGTTGCATTTTATTCACGCCTTGAGCGAAATACTATATATTGGTATATATATTAGTAGATGTCGTATATGTTTTGCATCCGCGCTAGTCCAGTCCCCGCTCTGTCGTTAGTAAGCTAACCTAACGGGTAATGACGGGACCCAGTGGCGAATGCGGATGGCATATACGTACATCAGTATATTTTCGTTCTTTTTGGTGTGATCAATTGATGGGACTGCATTGATTCGGATCAATGCAAGTTAAAACAAACCTAATCTGATGTTGTTGGAACACTTTTCAAAAAGCTGTTATTGCAAGGACGTTTACTTTTGTTTGGCATCGTGGTATTCGTTGGAATATCCTGCTCCTCAGTCGACGAGGCAAGGGCCGAGATCCCTTCACCGGGAGTGACCCCTTGGACAGAAGTTTGCGTCAGGCCATTAACTTCACTATAGCCGATTACTTTTGCTTTGCATCGCGGTATTCATTTGGAATATCCTGCACCCCATTCTACGGGGAAAGAGCCGAGATCCCTTCACCGGGAGTGACCTCTTTAGCAAAGGTTTTCGTCACTATATTTTTAAAAAGCTAACCGTTCCTTCAACGATATCAAGTTCATTACGTTAAAGGTTTTCGCCAGAAACCATTCGTAGCCCTCCGTCGTTTCATATGGATAGTCAGTAGTATTCAAGCTGTGTATGTTGGCCAAAGTCAAGGCACAGTGTTTGGTAGCTATTGGTTATTCATATGCAGCATAGATAGATGCGTTGGTTTGGAACAGTCGTACTGCCATGTTGGCCAAAGTCAAGGGTATGTACGGGTGGATTCAAATTAACCTGGATAATGACGGGTAGAACTTGACATGTGACTTATGATATGTTGGCCAAAGTCAAGGTCATAAGAGCATGGGGCAGAAATCACATCGGGAGTTTCAAAAGAACTGAAACTTGCCAGATATGCGCATACCTTCTGGAGTGTGATAGCGTGAGTGGATTCCGTCACGTTATCATGCAATGATAGTTGGATCCCGATTCCCACTGATGAGTTAGTTTACTCCTCGGGTAACCCCGACTAATTCTTCTTTCAGGTTTGGAGGAGAATTTGAGGTACAGTGGGAGGTTTCCAGATTAGATAAATTGGTAACCATTCTGATCTAGGTTAGAGTGCACGCTGAGTGTTTCTTTTCTCTCTCTCTGGCAGCGACCATTTGACCCGACCCTAAGACTTTGACTCAGTGACCAAGTTGACCGAACCTTCTTTAACACCGGCTTTTGGATTGTCAGAGTTGCAAACCTCATTGCCACTCCTACTTTTACCCTTTTCTCCAGGACACCCCGTTTTACTACGAACGTCCACTTCCATTGGACAAAACCATCGTATGGTTAGATACGAACTCGAAAGAATTTATTCGAGGATGGTTTCCGGTTCTGGAGAAAACGGATAGGATTATTCAGTTGTCTTTTCCTTTTACCCTCTCTCAGGTTACGAGTACTCCTTGGTTTAGGGGTAGTACACCTATTACGCAAATTGGATTGTCTTCTTCCAAACCTTAGGCTGGTGCCGACCGGTAGGGAATGAAGAAAACCAATTAGCATAACGATGGTGTGCAGAAGGTATTAAGTTCAGACAAAGCAAGGGATTAGTAAGAGGGCAAAGTAAATTGCAACAGATATTCACGACCAAACCAAATATTTCGTTACCACTCCCACATCACCTTTGTATTTCTCCAGGACACTCCGTATCACTACGAAGATCCACAGTTTATTTGGATACTCCATCGTATGGTTATATACGAACTCGAATGGAACTTGTTCCAGTTCGGGGATGGATTCTGGTTCAGGAGAAATAGGAATAAGGTTTATTCGGTTGTCTTTTATCTTCACCCTCTCTCATTATGAGTGTTCCTAGGATTGGGACAGTACACCCATTATGCTTATTGGATAGTCTTCTTCCAAACCATAGGCTGGTGCCGAACGGTAGGGAAGGAAGAAAACCATTTGGCCTAAAAGGGTGTGCAGAAGGTAAAGACTAAAGACATATGAAGGGATTTGGAGAGGTGGCAAAGAACTATACGGTTACAGTCGTGAATCTGGAAGAGGAATTACTTGGAATACCAGAATACCCCATCGGAACATTTCAATGTTTCAGTTTCACTGTGTAATGTTAAAGGAAAACTGATTTCCCGATTAGATACTTACTCCAGGGTATGTATTTACCAGGTACGATTCTCACATCTGTATGGTTTTACAGATGATGAGTGGGAGTAAGTTATTGGGAATTGGGTGATTATCCTCATTATATCGGGATTCGTTGTAATCAGTGATATTTGAGGAAATCCCTGGGCTGTTTGCCGGTCGGCAAATATTTGGTTTTGAATATCCGCTGTTATGCACTAATTTCAAATTGATATATCTGTACGTCTATTTTCATAGAGTGAGATATACCTTTCTGAAATTATGTCTACGACATTTACCTATATCAGTGGATGGTTAGGTAAGGAGCATTAAACAGCGGTGTAATTCTTCTTAACCATAAGTACAGTTTTCAACCTACGACACACAGTGAATGAGTTATCAGACTCAAGGGACTTATACAAAGGATTGTATGTTGTCCAGGGTCCATCAGGACAGAGGGCTTGGTCCCCGTACTATATTCGGTTTACTTATGACTTCTCTAGTTTTTAGACAGGTGTTTCGCGGAAACACAGGGTCCAAATTTTGAGAAGTTATAGGTATTTGAATAGAGTAGAGAACCAGGTATAGCAAGTATCGGGATTCTTCAAAGAGATCGAAGATGTAGATACTTGTGTATGGTATTCAGTTGATAGTAATGATAAAGAGATCTTGCTTCTCTTTCAGGTTACTCATAATTGGAAGTATTCCTAAGTTGAGTAACGCTGATCGACCTCCTTCCATTTAGTTGACATGCGCTGGGGACAGCTGCATGATTTGAATCTGGTTCAATTAAATCAGTGCCTCTGTTTCTATATTGGATATAGAACAGTTCATATCTTAACGATGTTAAGGTACGGGGAGTTGTCTGGTTTATGATTAAAACCAGACACTGGACAACTCAAGGCACGTTTCTGTAATGGCTGTTTGTGGGTTGACCCAGGCTATGACGAGGGTTGACTTTCTACCATCTGGATGAACAATAGCGATATTGTTCTAGACTCGCCACAGTTTTATTAAAGATGGATTTTTTCAGAAAACAGTAGTGGGAGTATGGTAGAACTGGAAGTGATTCCAGAACCACAAACGATTACTGAAGATTTGATAAGGAACCTAAAGATTCAATCTGGATTGACATTCCATTGGCCACTCCGCAGATAAGATGGGTAACTTCAGGCACCCGAGAGGCACTACGGTAGCCTCAAGGACGGTGACAGGGAAGTTCTTGTTTACCCACAATTGCCATTGCTGTTGTTCCAGGTTACGAGACCCGGCGGGCGGATGAGTATAGCGTCGTTCTAAACCAGTTTTAGAAGTGTACGTCTATATGACTCTGCCAGAGGGTTGTCGTAGTCAGTGGGAGCAGCGGAAGCATTGGTGGACAGGTAGCTTATGTCTATTTATAGACTAAAGCAGATGTAGCGGAGATAGATCATCTATTTCTGACGTGACAGTCATGGGTTTGACTTCATCAGAATAGAGGATGGATCTGTTGAGAAGGTAGTAGGGTGTGATGTCCTGGTATTTGGATGACATACACAGAGTAGGAAAAGAAACTCCTATACTACAATCGGTTATACTTTGGTCATCACACAGTAGTTTCTCCATATGGGACTTGGACATTATATCAGACAAACTGGTTACTAGATCTATGGTTTTAGATCTAGATTTGGGTGGTTTCCCAATCAGGGTACTTCGACAGCATTCTAAGAGTATTTAGAATGGACGACTCCATGCACGGTAGTGTACCTGCAGAAGATGGAGTCACCCTTTCTAAAGGTGTCTTATAGACTAAAGGGGAGAGGGATGTGCATGATTGACAGATCACTTGCTTAGGCAATTGAGTCAATCATGAGATGTCAAGTACCACACCAGATGTTGTTCTTGCACTAGATGCAATAAGTTGACATTAATCCAATCCTGGAGAAACAGTCGGAAGCAGTTTTAGAACATAAGTGGATGTTCTAGGGAGATGATAACGACAGCCTCATTCAGGAGACAGTTATCATTCCAGGCTTCCAAGGTGACATGGACGACAAGGAGGTTGTCAGAGTTATAGTTTTCCTTCTGATGAGGGGCAGTATTTTGGACAGGTGGTCCAAGGCAATACTGAGGGAGGCATGGCGCGCAGGATACTGATTAAGTTCAGTTGACGATACAGTCTAAGAAGTTTGGATTTGGAGTTCATTTATGAGCTAGGTCCCATCAGACATCCAGACATATTCTGAGACAGGTATTGCTCTTTTCGGGAGATGGCTTTCTCCGCGAACTTGAGATATAGAGAGACATAGAAAGAAACAACTAAGCGGATCCACTCACTGAGGCTATTCCTCGAACGCAATAGTTCCGCAAACGAGCTTTGTGAGACTGACTAGTAGAGGAGTTGGATGTTCGGTATCACACGGGCTGTGAGTATGCGACATCGCAATAATTAGCCTTGAGTGCAAGTGGGAGATTGTTGGAGATAGTGCCCTCAGAGTCAATTATTAGGTCACAGGTACGTGATTGTAATGATTGAGGGAGGACCTATCCCGGTAGGACAGTCTTACTCGAGATGATAGTATGCTATCTGGTTTACCTTTATCATCGTGTACTGTTTTAAGTGACCTGACACGTCGCTATTACACATTGATAGAGCCCCTAGGATTCTTGCTTGACCACCAGCAGTATGAGGGCGATCATATAAGTGGGAGCTGGGGGTCTATAAGCATATCCTTAAAAGGTCCCTAGTCGTGAGAGTTTCGAGACAGGGCATCGATTCTCCATAGTAGACTAGTGTATACAGTCGAGACCCCGACGAGGGGCGGTGGCCGGTCTCACAAGCCACTGGTGTCAGTTGGATCACCTAAGATGTATACAGGTGCTCATTGGGTTATGAGTACACCGGACAGGACTCGCCGGGAACATGCTAGTTGGTCATATACCAGACGTCAGATGGCAGTTCCCTGGTGACATGTGTGCAGGTTAGTTCATCGACCTGGGGATCGTCATTTGTCTCGTGTGAGTTCCCACTGTACTTTGATTACTACCCTACCACGGCTCAAAGGAGTCGTGCAAACAGGTTTTAGTTGGGTACAGTCCCGAGCCACATGGAGGCAGTGAGCGTATCTTCAGGGGTTCGTCTCTCCCGGTATTGGGGGTGAGGTCGTGCTGTGTCTAGGAGAGCCATTACACAAAGTCCTTGGCCAAGGCAAGGAGATTTACTGGTAGGTATTCCAGTAGTATCTCAGGGTGTTCTGGGCTACACTCCGACACGACTTGTACCGCTTTTGGGGGTCTGACTTTTACCAACCCCCTAGGCCCGCCATGCGATACTCATAGACGAACGGACCGGACTGTACGGATATTGTCACTGACAGGCTCAGTAGGGTTGTCAGGCTGAGTTCACTCACAGACGTCCCTTTTAGTCAATACTTGGTAGCCCGTTACGTATTGGCTTATACCTCTGACGTGCTAGTGGTTAAATCCACAACCGAGGTGTTGACGAGTCTTTAGAGTCCCCCACATTCAGTTACCCAGCTTTCGGGCGAAAGGTTGTAGAGGCCGTATAGAGATATGGCAAGGTCCGATCAGATACGTGCGGTATTGCACGGATCAGGATCGGACAGTTTGTACTATAGGCCGTATGGTTATATGGCAGGGTTCGATCAGATACGTGCGGTATTGCACGGATCAGGATCGAACAGATATTACTAGCCGGTTTTGGTTTAAGCCGGATCCTAGTATAGTACAGTGTAGATTTTGTCTCTTTGCATTTGTATTTCGGTCGGAATACAAATGCGGGTGTGCATGCACAGTATCGGGGTTTTCCTGTAATTTATTACGGGATCAGTTTTCTAGAGTTGCCAGTTTGCTTTCCGTTTCGGCCGATTTCCATTGTTCCGTTCATTGGCCGAAGATTGGTGGAGGAGGGTTTATTTGCATTGTTGCAAATAGGCATTAGTGGAGGGGGTTCTTTGCATCTTGTTGCATCATGATGGCTTTCATGATGTGCACCATCCTTTGACTTGATTTCTTCATGATGGCATGACTTTTTGAGTCATCATGGTTCATGATGGTTGGACTTTGTGAGGTGATGATGGTGGTGTTGAGTGTTGAGTTTACCTTGCCATCATTTCTTTTGTATGATAGCTTTCCTCTCTCTCTCTCTTTGGTATTAGATGAGAATGGCTCCCATTTTGATTTACTCTCCCACTCACTCCATTCTCTCCATTCACCTAGAGATGGCCGGCCATGTATAGGAGGGGCTGTCCAAATTTTTGCATGTGGGATTTTAGCTCTTTTGCCTTTGTAAAATCCCACAAGTCCCTCCACATTGTTCTTGTATCATCCCTCCACCTAAAATGGCATCTCTATGAACCCCAAAGTGAGACTTGAGGACTACATATTCTACAGCGAACCTTGGGCACGTCGAGTAGCCGGCTTCCTGCCCGAGTTGCCTCGGCATTGAGGTGGGAGCCCGTAAACGATGTAGGCGATGTGGTGCACTTCCGGCAACGAGGAGGAGACGGGACATTCCGCAAGAGATCGGGACGATGACGAGAAGACCGGAGGACTTGGATCGTCGGTATATCTCTTTCCCATCTTATTGTTAGCTAGGACTAGTTAATGGTTCGATCCGGGTATTAGTGCGCGGCGGTTTGCCAATTCAAGAAAATTAAAGTTATTCACCGCTTCCGCATTTGGCCGTCGGTTTGACGGCCGGGGCGCCGCCGTGCACTTACACGTATGCGTCCGAACCTTTGTCGTAAAACCATATGACCTCTATATCTTTTCGCCTGGGTTTGGGAAATCTCTGTGTGGGACTCTAAAGACTCGACTACTACGTTGGCAGTGGGTTTAACCACAGACCGCAAGCGGCACTAGCTGTACGAAACGATCCCCAGATAGTTGTCGATAAGAAAGCCGATGAGGTAACCCATTCGAAATCCTACTGAGCATGTCCGTGACAATATCCGCGCAGTCCGGTCTGTCCGTCTAAGAGTATTGCATGTATGGTCTAGGGAGATGGTGGACGTCAGACCCCTAATAACTGTACAAGTCGTGTCGGTATGGCTCAAGACCATCCGAGAATCTACTGATCAGTCCATCAGTAATTCTCAATCAGCCCTGGCCAGGGACTTATGGTAATGACCAACCGATCACCGTGTGATATCAACTCCCTATACCGGGAGAGACGAATCCCTAACAGTCACTCACTGCCTCCACATGGCTCGGGACTGCGCCCAACTAAAACCTATTTGCACGACTCCTTTGAGCCGTGGTAGGGTAATAATCAAAGCACAGTGGGAACTCACACGAGACAAATGATGACTTTAAGTCAACGGACTATCTGCACACATGTCACCTGAGAACTGCTATCTGACGTTAGGTATAATACCATCCAGTCAGTTCTCGGCGAGTCCTGTCCGGTGTACTCACATCTAGTGAGCATCTGTATACAATCTTAGGTGCACTCCACCAATGGCTGCGGGACCAATCCATCGCCCCTCCTCAGGGTCTAGATATGTATACACTAGTCTACTCCGGAGTATCAATGCCCAGTCTCGATACTTCTACGACCAGGGACATCTAAGGGTGTGCCTATTGACTATCCAGCTCCCACTAGTATGACTGCCATCACAACGCCGGTAGTCAGACAAACACCCTATGGGCTTTATCAACATATATATATATAAACACCAAGTAAAATATATCATACGTTAAGATAAAGACAAACCAAATAGCGTACTATCATATCAAGCAAGTCTGTCATGTACATACATATCCCAAGCATCCTATACAATGTAGGCCTCTAGGGCATATATATCCAACAATCTCCCACTTGCACTAAGGCCTATAATTGGTGCAATGAGTACCCACTGTCTCTACCAGATCCAGTTGCTGGCGTACCGCATGCCTAACATCTCAAACAGCCTCTCGAACTGCACTTGAGGGATGGCCTTGGTGAATGGATCTGCCGTGTTGTCTTTTGTGTCCACTCTCCGTATCTCGATCTCCCGACGATCCACGATCTTCCTGATCTGGTGAAACCGCCTTAAGATATTCCTGGATTTCTGATGGGACCTTGGTTCCTTCGCTAAAGCTACAACGCCATTGTTATCGCAATACAAAGGTATTGGATTGGCAATGGACGGAACCACCTAAAGTTCAGAAATGAACTTCCTCATCCAGACAGCCTCTTTTGTGGCTTCACTAGCAGCTATATACTCAGCCTCCATAGTTGAGTCTGCGACGGTATCCTGTTTGGTACTCCTCCAACATACCGCCCCTCCATTGAGGGTAAACACAAAACCCGAAATGGATTTAGAATCATCTTTGTCACTTTGGAAGCCGGAGTCTGTAAAAGCCTCTACCTGGAGGTCTTTATTACCGTAAATTAAGAACATCTCCTTAGTCCTTCTCAGATACTTGAGAATGTTCTTCACCGCTATCCAATGTTTCCCATCTGTGTCAGACTGATACCTGCTTACCATACTAAGTGCGTAAGCTACATCCGGTCTGGTACATAACATCGCATACATTATAGATCCTACCGCCGAAGCGTAGGGTATAATGCCCATGCGAGCCCTCTCTTCATCAGTCTTTGGAGACATCTCTTTGGAGAGGGTGATTCCGTGACAAGCGGGCATATTGCCGCGCTTGGAATTTTCCATACTAAATCTCTTTAGTATAGTGTCTATATACCTGGACTGTGAAAGTCCCAACATTCTATTAGATCTATCACGAAAGATCTTAATGCCCAGAATGTATGATGCATCTCCCAAGTCATTCATAGAGAATTTCAGTGACAAGAAGAGCTTAACTGATTGTAGCATAGGGATATCATTCCCTATCAGTAGTATGTCGTCGACGTACAAAATGAGGATGAGTACTGCTCTTTCTACAATCTTCCTATAAATACATGGTTCATCTACATTTTTGATAAAGTCAAATTCTTTGACTGTCTCATCAAAGCAGATGTTCCAACTCCGCGATGCTTGCTTTAATTCATAAATGGATTTAAGCAACTTGCAGACTCTTCCGCTGCTCCCACTGTCTAAGAAACCTTCTGGTTGATCCATGTAAACACTCTCTTCTAAATATCCATTTAGAAAAGCTGTTTTTACGTCCATCTGCCAGATTTCATAGTCATGGAAGGTAGCAATCGCAAGCAGGATCCGAATGGATTTAAGCATAGCTATAGGTGAAAAGGTTTCATCATAGTCCAATCCTGGTCTTTGACGAAAACCTTTTGCTACGAGTCTAGCTTTGTAGGTTTCCACTTGTCCAAATGCACCAATCTTCTTTTTGAAGATCCATTTGCATCCAACTGGTTTTACTCCAGGAGGAGCAACTTCTAAAGTCCATACTTTATTGGTGTACATGGATTCCATTTCGGATCTCATAGCATCCAGCCATTTCATCGAGTCACTACTCGTAATAGCCTGCTGAAAACTAGCAGGCTCATCATCATCGATGATGCAATCCTCTCGATCCCCATCTAGAAGAAAACCATAGTATCGTTCAGGAGGATAAGAAAGCCTGCAAGATCTGCGGAGTGGCGTTGGTTCGTCATGTTCTATTGAAATCTGAGGTTCTACTAAGTCCTCGGTAGCAGTTTGAGGTTCTGGAATTTCTTCCATCTCTACCGCGCTCCCACTAATTTCTTTTGCAAGAAATTCGCTTTCTAAGAAGACAATGTGACGAGCGACAAACACCTTTTGTTCTTCAGTGTGGTAGACCATATACCCCCTTGAATGCTTGGGGTATCCTACAAACTTGCATAAAACCGATCGTGCCTCGAGTTTGTCCGGGTTATGCTTTTTAACATATGCCGGACACCCCCATATCTTGATATACTTGAGATATGGTCTCTTCCTGCTCCACATTTCATATGGAGTGGTAGGTACAGACTTAGTTGGAACTCTATTCAATAGGTATGCGGCTGATTCTAGAGCAAACCCCCAGAAGGAAAGTGGTAACTCAGCACTACTCATCATTGAACGCACAATATCTAATAGTGTGCGATTCCTCCTTTCTGATACACCATTATGCTGAGGTGTATAAGGCGGAGTAAGCTGAAAGAGAATTCCATTCTCTTGTAAGCATTCAAGGAAACTGGTACTTAAGTATTCTCCACCTCGATCAGATCGAAGTGTCTTGATGCTTTTACCAGTTTGTTTCTCTACTTCATTTTTATACTCCTTAAACTTCTCAAAAGCCTCGAATTTATGCTTCATTAAGAACACATGTCCATACCTAGAGAAGTCATCAGTAAAAGTGATGAGTTAGGAGTGACCACTTCGTGCATGTGTAGACATCGGACCACATACATCACTGTGTACAAGTCTCAAGAGTTCAGTGGCTCTTTCTCCGTGTCCGGTGAACGGAGATTTGGTCATTTTTCTTTTGATACATCATTAACAAGTTGCATATGATGAATATTCAAACGGATCTAGATATCCATCTTTATGTAACTTAGTCAATCTTGTTTCATTTATATGACCAAGTCTACAATGCCATAGGAAGGCTTGATTCGAATCTGGAGCCTTTCTTTTACGCGTGTTTTGAATATTGAAAATTTGAGGTTGATTAAGTATGTATATGCCGTTTTCCAGTGTGCCATACCCAATCAGTTCTTGATTTAGGTGAATGTTCATAACATTTCTTTCAAGCGCAAAACTATATCCTTCATTCGATAACAAAGATACTGATATAATATTACACAACATACTGGGAATACAAAAACAGCTGTACAACACCAAAATGTGTCCACTAGTCAACCCTAGGTGATATTCCCCTATTGCAATTGCATCTACATGCATTCCATTGCCCATCTGGAGAGTCATATCACATGTCCCCAGCACTCTACTATTTCTCAGATCCTGCAATGAATTACAGATATGAGAACCAGAACCGGTATCAAGTACCCATGATGTAGAGTTAACTGAAAAACAATTTTCGATTACAAACACACCTGAAGTAGAAGCAACTGCTTGCTTCATGTCCTTGGTTTTGAAGGCCTGACAATCCTTCTTCCAGTGCCCTTGCTTGTGACAATAGATGCACTCGTTCTTTTCTGTCTTCACCCTTCCTGCCTTGTTCGTTCCCTGCACCTTCTTGACCCCACCTTTCGGTTTGGTGTCTTTCATCTTCTTCTTCCCTTTAGCTTTCTCTTTAGATTTTGAAGAAGATGATTGGCCAACATACAGAATGAGGGTCTTCTTCTTTTTCAAGGAGGTCTCTGCTACCATCAACATATTGAGGAGCTTTGGAAGATCAGCTTCCATTTCGTGCATGTTGAAGTTCAGCACGAACTGAGAGAAGGTGTGGGGAAGGGACTGCAAAATCAAGTCGACAAACAAATCGTTCTCTAGCATGCATCCCAGGTTTGCGAGTTCCTCAATGAGGATGATCATTTTGAGGACGTGCTCTCCTACAGGCGATCCTGGAGCTAACCTCATCTGGAAGAGTTTCCTTGAGGTTTCGTACCTCGCGATACGGTAGTGCTCCCCATACAAGTCTTTGCAATGGAGAAAGATGGACATCACATCCATACTTTCGTGCTGTTTCTGGTGTTCATTGTTCATGGACGCCAGCACGATACACTTAGCTCATTCACAATCTAGATCCCAGGTTTTGCGGACTTCCCTGTCCACAACTGATGAATCTGGTCCTGGGATAAGGGGAGGAACAGCGGTGGTAACATATGCTACTTTGTCATAAGTCAGTGCAATAATGACGTTCCTTAGCCAATCTTTATAGTTCTGCCCGGTCAGTATATTTTTTCAAGTAATAGTTTTAGTCCAGTCATGGTAGCTGCCAGAGAGAGAGAAAAGAAAACACTCAGCATATGCTCTTGCAAGTTTAGATTGGTTTATTAATTTATCTAAACAGGATGGCTTCCACTGTTTCCTCAAATCCTTCTTCAAAACCTAAAAGAAGAACTAGTCAGGATTTAATCACACGTTACAATACTTGCTTAACCTTTCAGCCAGGCTAGTGTTGGTACTTCGAGGGAGGTTTTCCAACGCTTTCGCGAAGTTCCTTAATTAAATAACCTCTTTTCCCTGGAGGCGTAGCGCCTCTAACACCTTTCTAGTTACCTACTTGGTTTATAGCATTGATTGTTAAGTGAGAAAAATTCCCGAGAGTAATCCTACTCATCAGTGGGATCGGGATCCAACTATCATTGCATGATGCCCTAGATGGAAGCCACTCTAGTCACCACACTTCAGAAGGTATGCTAAATCTGCAAGTTTCCTTTATGTTTGAAACTCCCGATGTGATTTTTACCCCAAGCTCTTATGACCTTGACGTAGGCCAACAAATCATAAGACGCAAGTCAAGTTCTACCCGTCGTTGTCCTGATCAATTTAAGTACATCATACAAGCCCTTGACGTAGGCCAACAAGGTGTACGTCTATCTTAAACTAATGCATTTATCTATGCAACAAATAGGCACACACACTGCTACCATACACTATGCCTTGACGTAGTCCAACAAGCATAGCATGAATACGATGTGCTGTCTATCTGAAACGACGGAGGGTTACGACTGGTCTTTGGCAAAAAAACCGTTAACGTAGTGAACTTGATTTGATCGAAGGAACTAAGATAGCTTTTATTAAAAGGAGTGGTTTAAGCTCCGCATTTAAAATTTGCTTTTTCAAGAAAACCGAGTGGTTTTAGAAATTGTTCCAACGATTCAGTTTAGGTTTTATTTTTCTTTGCATTAAAAAAATAATGCGTCCCATCTTTAACCTATCATTACAGATAACAACGAAAATACAACGTCCTCTTATGCCATCCGCATTCGCCACTGGGTCCCGTCATCACCCGTTAAGTTACTTAACTAACGGCAGAGCGGGGGCTGGGCTAGCGCGGGTGTAAAACATAAGTGACGTCTAAATAGCTATCATATATAGATATTGTACATTCGTCAGACGCAATAATAGGCATTCCAGATCACAGATAAACAATATTGGATTTGCAAGCAATCCGCGTTTCAATTGAGCCTGCAATGAAAGACGGATTACACAGTTATGATGAATAGCGATTACCCCACCCCAGACCCCTACGGGTACGGCAAACTACCCGCCAAGTACCAGAAGTGAAGCGGTCTACCACAACACTTCCAAATACCCGTTAGTTTGTGCACCCCACCTTAGGTCTATCTTAGGAGCAAAAACAGTAAAAAGAAATAATACAACGGTGGCTACAACCGCAACCTGGATGTGCCCCGCAAAAAATGTTACAACTTATTACAATTACATCGAATGAGTTAATACAATAACCCATCACATAACCCGGCTAATCATCACAACAGTCCAATAAAGTTCATATCCACAAACAGTTAAAAACAATATTACAGATATGTGCAACCCCCTGCCAACCGACATAATAGCAGTTAGGGGAGGTTTACGAACACATAATACATTTCACAGATATAATCAAACAAGCAAACATCGTATAATTTCGATCGATTAAAAACATTAAATTTTGCTCCAATACTTCTCTGTAAATCTGAAACCTAAGCAAAAATTAAATCATACCAGAAAATACAAAATATCACAAAAGATGCATAGAAGAAAATTGGGCTGAATCGGCCGCAACCCGGCCGCGGATCCGCGGCGGATCGGTTGGATCGGCGGCGGTTCCACGGCTCTTTGGCCGATTCAGGAGCCCATTTTTCTTGTGTGTTCTTATATTTCCATTCTGGTCATTCTGGAGCTCTCTGAAAAATTTTTGGACTTCATTTTAAAATCGACAGAAACTATGTGATATCGGGGTTTTTTCCGGTTTGTTTCGCGTTCGAAATTCATATGACTTTGCAAGTGAGTTAATTATTGTTTAGTGAGGCTCTGATACCACTGTAAGTCGATGTGCAACACCCCACGAGTTACGGGGAGGCGGAAATATGAAAAACGATCTTGTTTATTAAGCGAACATCGACTAACCGAAGATCTTTGCTAAGCGATAATTAACAATAAGCATAGAGTTCTAAGCTACTATGTTAAAAGATTATACCAAACGATTCTAGTCCTTCGTCTTTACGATCTCTATGGCCTCCTTGGATCTCTACGTCCTCCTCGGCTTCCTTTCCGTGATAGACGATCCACCCGAGAACCCTAATCTAAGCTATAACCTCTAAACATGAGGTTACTTAGTTTCTCTAGTTGCTAATAAAGGAACTAAGATGATGTAGAGATTGGTTATGGAGTGTTTAGTCTTTCCTAATCCTTGTTCTCAACTCATGAGTGGTAGGATTAGGGTTTGGTGAAGGAGAGAGAGCTTGAGGAGAGAGAAGGTGGAGATGATAATGAGAATAGAAAAGCTTCTCACTTGAATATATAAAACATAATGAATTATCAAATAATATCAATTAATTGATTATTCACCATGCTTCATTTATTCAAGAAGCGTGATTCATCATGTGAGTCATTAGATCATTAATGATGCATTTAATGATATGATGAATCATATGAATGAGTCACTAAAGCAATTAATGAAAATGCCACCTTAACCCCTCATATCACATCCTTCTAGAAGTTTCTCGGAAATTACGAGAACGCCCCTCGCATCCGTGAAAACAGGGAAAAACTTTAGACTGTATAAATCCAATAACCCGATACTAGAATCTGGCTTAAACCAAAGCCGGCTAGTAAAAACTGTTCGAATGTCGTATGTGCGTTTAAACACGTATGCGTCCGAACCTTTGTCGTAAAACCATACGACCTCTATATCTTTTCGCCTGGGTTTGGGAAATATCTGTATGGGACTCTAAAGACTCGACTATACGCTGGCAGTGGGTTTAACCACAGACCGCAAGCGGCACTAGCTGTACGTAACGGTCCCCAGATAGTTGTCAATAAGAAAGCCGATGAGGTAACCCATCCAAAATCCTACTGAGCCTGTCCGTGACAATATCCGCGCAGTCCGGTCTGTTCGTCTAAGAGTATCGCATGTATGGTCTAGAGAGGTGGTGGACGTCAGACCCCTAATAACCGTACAAGTCGTGCCGGTATGGCTCAAGACCATCCGAGAATCTACTGATCAGTCCATCAGTGATTCTCAATCAGCCCTGGCCAGGGACTTATGGTAATGACCAACCGATCACCGTGCGATATCAACTCCCTATACCGGGAGAGACGAATCCCTAATAGTCACTCACTGCCTCCACATGGCTCGGGACTGTGCCCAACTAAAACCTATTTGCACGACTCCTTTGAGCCGTGGTAGGGTAATAATCAAAGCACAGTAGGAACTCACACGAGACAAATGATGACTTTAAGTCAACGGACTATCTGCATACATGTCACCTGAGAACTGCTATCTGACGTTAGGTATAATACCATCCAGTTAGTTCTCGGCGAGTCCTGTCCAGTGTACTCACATCCGGTATACAATCTTAGGTGCACTCCACCAATTGCTGTGGGACCAATCCATCGCCCCTCCTCAGGGTCTAGATATGTATACACTAGTCTACTCCGGAGTATCAATGCCTAGTCTCGATACTCCTACGACCAGGGACATCTAAGGGTGTGCCTATTGACTATCCAGCTCCCACTAGTATGACTGTCATCACAACGCCGGTAGTCAGACAAACACCCTATGGGCTTTATCAATATATATATATATATATAAACACCAAGTAAAATATATCATACGTTAAGATAAAGACAAACCAAATAGCGTACTATCATATCAAGCAAGACTGTCATGTACATACATATCCCAAGCATCCTATACAATGTAGGCCTCTAGGGCATATATATCCAACAACAAGTGGGAGATTGTTGGATATAGTACCCTCAGAGTATATTATTGGATCACAGGCATGTGATTGCAATGATTGAAAGGGGACCTATACCGTTAGAACAGTCTTACTCAAGCTGAGAGTATGCTATCTAGTTTATCTTTATCATCGTGTACTGCTTTAGGTGAGCTTACAAGTCACTATTGCACATTGATAGAGCCGTTAGGATTCTTGCTTGACGGCCAACAGTATGATGGCGATCATATACGTGGCAGCTGGGGTCTATAAGCACATCCTTAAAAGGTCCATAGTCGTGGGAGTTTTCGAGACAGGGTATCGATACTCCGGAGTAGACTAGTGTATACAGTCGAGACCCCGACGAGGGACGGTGGCCGGTCTCACAAGCCACTGGTGTCAGTTGGTTCACCTAAGATGTATACAGGTGCTCATTGGGTTATGAGTACACCGGACAGGACTCGCCGGGAACATGCTAGTTGGTCTTATACCAGACGTCCGATAGCAGTTCCCTGATGACATGGGTACAGGTTAGTTCATCGACCTGAGATCGTCATTTGTCTCGTGTGAGTTCCTACTGTACATTGAATACTACCCTACCACGGCTCAAAGGAGTCGTGCAAACAGGTTTTAGTTGGGTACAGTCCCGAGGCATTGATTGAAAGAATTAAAGTTAACCGCAATCAAGACGGTGTCGCTATGCTGCTAGCCGGTTGAGCACGGGTCGGTCCACAGGGAGATGGTGGTATTTTACCTTCTTGTTTTAGACGGGTCAATAAAGAATGAGTATGTGTTTGTTCGGTCTAACCTATGTGTATTATTTGCAAGTATAAAGTTGTTAAGAAAAGATACGAGATTGTAAGCTAAGTAATTCCGTACTCAAAACCTTTGAGCCAAGTCTTGACCAATTGAAGCTAGAGCAATCGGCAACAACGTGGATTAGGGGATTTAAGCGCGGTATTCGTGGAATCCGGCTTATTTACCCTTGTCCTTCCGTTCTTGTCTCTTGCTTTCGCCTCCGGCCAAACCGAACACAACCGGTCGCGGTTAGGAGTGACCGTTACCTTGTTAGGGTAGGGTGCCTAACGGAGCGCTTGCGTATGGTCTGGGCGGAGTTCAATGGAAAATAATGGGAAAAGGAAATGAGCAAGGAAACATTAACTTACAAGACCGTATTGATTCTTAACAACGACGATAGTTACAACATTCACAAAATGAACAACAAAGAGAGAACAAAAAGAACAAAGAAAAGAAAAGATTACAAGTAATTAAAGTGCATGGAATATAAATTGCAAGAAAGTAAAGCAAGGTAATAAAAAGCAAGTAATAAATAAGCAATAAAAAGAACAAGAAACTAGAACTCAAGACAAGCATGTGATCAATAGCCAACCCTTAATCTTGCAAGCTCAATCAAGAGGTTGCAAGATCAGGAGAAGGGTAAAGAACGCATGTGAAGTGAAGAACTAATCCCGTAAGAAAAATACGACCCTTGAGATCAATGACTAACTCTTAACCTTTCAAGCTCAATGAAGAGGTTGAAAGATCAAGAGAAAGTAAGGATCTCAAGGGGAAGGTAAAACAAAAGAATGATACAAAAACCCTCATCTTCATTTCATCATCCACTCAAAAAGCTCTCACTACAATTTTCATGGAGGAGGAATGAAGAAGAAGAAGAAAAAGAACTAAAACTATACTAAAGTGGAACAAAGAATTGAACAAAGAATTGGACCCTTAAGCTTGGCAAGTTCTGGGATATTTATAGGCAGGGAAATGGAGACCTAGGGCAACAATCTGGCATGTTTTGAAAGTACCAAACTACCCCCAGAAAACGACCCAGAGAGGATCCAATACGGCCGCGGATCCGCGGCCTAGACCCCCTATTGGCCGTGGATCCGCGGCCCTTTAGTGGAGTTGGGCTGTGTGGTTTTGTGGGGATCCCTGGTTTTGCTTGTTCTTCAGTGTGGTATGGTTCTTTTCTCAGAAGCTCTTCACAATATTTCCAGAATTCCATCATAACAAAAAGGTGATGTGAGGTGGATCTTTTGACATGATATCCTCGAGCTCCGCGTAGATTTCTTGGATCTTGTGTTGACCTAGAGCTTTGTGCATGACATGACAATCGATTTGCCATTTTGTCCCTTAAACTGGTATGTGGCAACACACGGATAGAGAGCGGAGACCGTGTTTATCAGTTGTTGGCAGTAATCCGGAATTTGTCGTACTTTTCATGGATTTCACTGTTCAGAGCCGAGAACCTGTATTCTGCAAATATGTAGCAAACACTGATCAAAAGCACCTACCTATAAACACACGAGCGTAAGAATGGGCGGTATAAAATGCAGTATTCTGGTATGAACAAATACCCCCAAACTTAACTTTTGCTCGTCCCGAGCAAAACCAATTATTCACAAAAATAAAATCCTAACCGCACTTTCGCAGGGAACGCGATTGCACTGAGCGCGTGCAACAAGCCGTTAAACCTCTAGGTGTCCCTAGTAGGAGGAGTGTTGTCTCCTGAGGGTTTTCAGCGGATACTACCCACAAAATCCCGTCAAGCTAGTGTCATAAGTTAACGTTGATTCTACTCCTACAGTTTAGTATTTACATTAGAAATTCTATCATCCTAAGTTAGAAATATCCAACCCTTAATTTTCACACCTCCTATCTATTTAACCTTGGATCTCCTGAGTTTTCCTTCTAAAGTGCGGCCTCAAATCAGGGATTTTTATCAACTTTATAGAAAACACAAGTCTTATTCTTTATTTCTATCTTTTATTCAAACATCGATTGTATACCCCTACGTGTGTGTATATTTGCACCCCTACACTCAAGAATTCAATTCAAGCTATAATACCCTTGCCCTAATACCTAATACTACTTCTTTTCATTAAGGATGGACGGATTTTGCTCACACACCTTTCATGCGACTATTAATGCTTCTTGAGGCACTAACGACCGATTACTGAATGTGTGAACTTTAAAGCGTAAATAGCAGTTTCCAGGTCTTGACTTTATTCTATTTTTTCTTTTTCTTTTTCTTTTTCTTTTTCTTTTTCAAGACCGGATATATTTTTCATTATGCTTTTTTGGTGTTTAGCTTTAAATACCGTTTTTTCTTTCATACTAGGCTTTCAAGCAAGAGTATTTCTAGGTATCCTCTACTATCCCAAGTTTCAAGGTGCGTGTACGTGCAGTTTGTAGGGTATATACTTTCTAAATTTGAACTCGAGAAAAGAAACTATTTTTCAGACTTATCCTCCAGTAAAGCTTCAATACTTTCCCTTCATCTTGACTTAACTCAAGAACTGAACTCAAAAACTGTAAGGACATATACTTACCAAAGTTAGACAGAATGAGGGTTATTTTAAGGATTTTCAATTCCTATGCCTAGAATTTAGTTATTTCTAATATATCAACTAAACTTTCAGAATAAAAAATCTAAGTTACCCTATTAGCTAACTTGACGACAAAGTTTTTATATTTTTGGAAAATTTTTGATTTTTGTGGGTTTTTAAATAAGGTATGCAAATGCAAAATATACAAATGACTGCAAAGTAAGAAAGCTTACCGAGCACACCCCCAAACTTAAACTTGACAGTGCCCTCACTGTCAGGCTATACCAAGAGGGTCAAAATTTCCGGCGCTTCCTAAAAACAAATTATATACAAAACAAAAAGGAAAACAAAAATATATACAAAAAAGGTGTTCCCCCCCCCCAAACTTAAGTAAAACAGTGTTTCCACTGTTAAGCGTTGAAGTTCAGGATTAGAGGGGAAAGAACAGTATCAAGCTATACAAGGCCTTACACAGGCCAAAAGTTAACACCAACCATTCAAAGATTTTATCATGGTGAAGCAGTGGTTGGGGAAAGAAGGTGAAGAGGTAAGAAATGGAGAATACGCGAGACCATATGCGGAGAGAAGCGGGATACGGTCTCGGTATATGAGAGGAAGAAGAATGGCGGAAGGGAAAAAGAAGTGGAGTACGAACTTGAGGGTGAAAATGGAGTGAATAGATTAGCACAATTTGTGATGAGCGATGTGTAAACAACGATTGTGCTAATCTATTAACCCGGTGAGAGATTGGGTCAAATCCCTCAAGATTCGTAAGAAACCATGGGTACGCCGAACTTGGTAAACCAGACACAGGAAGTGAAAATGATACGGGTTCTTGCAAGGTCGGAACGATGGAAAGGATGGAGGAAAGTGGTTGAGGAAGAGTATCGGTTAAGGGTTCTGGAGGGTGTACATAGTCAGTGAAAGGAACAGGATGAATTGGAAAATCCGACTCATCATCTAGAACTGTTTCATCCTCAAAATTCTCCTCAAAGTTAAGCTCATCCATGCATATTTCATCAAAGTCCAGACGCATATGGGGTTCGGGAAAAACGTTTAATGACCCGGAATGATGAATTGGAGAGAAAAACTCAGTCAAATCTACGGGTTCATCATCCAAAATATTCCCGGCGTCAATATCCTCGATCAAGTGAAAATCAAAATTCTCTGACACCTCAACAAAAGCATGGATATCAATTGATTCAGGTTCTAAAGTGGAGGTGTAGAGGTTAAAAGGATTGGGATTGGTTTCACTTGGAAGGGACCCTTCACAATCAGGTAAATCAAACACTACGAAGTCGCACAACTCATTATCTGTTCTATCTTCAAGTGATAAATCATGTGGGACACTTGATAGACTTTCAACACAGGAGTTGTGGGAGTCAATTTGAGACGGGTATGTTTGATTTGGAAGGGTATATAGCTCACTTTCTCCACTCAAATTCTCAGCCTGTCCTACCGCCTCATCATACATTGGAAGATTTGGAGCTAGCTGGAAACTAGCTACCGGATCAGTAGGTTGTATGAGAGCGGCCATGGACGCATTCAAATCCATCATCTGTTGGCTTGACGCTACCCTAAAGTCTTCCAACGACTGTTCCAGACTAGACAAGGGTTGTGAAGGGGGTTCAGTAAACGATTCAAAGTTGTTTGTATACTGAAAACTCCCAAATGGCGGTTCTGAAGCAATGTCTATGGAAGGTGCAAAAGTAGGGTAGGATTGGTAGGAATTGAATGGCTGGACAGGAGCAGGATCAACATTTGGATAGGAAGGTGAATGGATTTGTTGATCCCAAGAATTTGAAGTGGTGAAAGGAGTGAAAGATCGGCTACGAGATTGTTCAATACGTTCTGCAATAGACATAGGTCTTGGAGTTACAACTGGATTTTCAAAAGGTGTATCAACGCAAGAAGGGGTGAATGTTTGAAATGGTTGATACGAAGTGGATTGCGGGGTCCAGTTGTTCGTTCTAGACGCGTCTATCCGATCTTTCAAAGAAATTTTGGGCATGGAGGGGTCATTTGAAGTTCGACCAAAACAAGAACCGTATGAGGTAATGTCTGGTTGTGGGTACCAAAGTTCGGCAAGAGTTTTTCGAGGGTGGGGAACCCATGATATGAAAAGAGAAAGAAAGAAAGGAAGAGAAAAGGAGGGGGAAAAGAATGTGATTTTTTTTTTATTTTTATTTTTAGTTAGATATTAACAAAAGAATGAAATATACAAAAAAAAAATATGAACAAAAACAATCACGACACAAAAATACCACACACCTAATCGTTCTAGGGTTCACCTAGGTCAACTAGACCTGCTCCAGAACTTGATTGTCGAAGTAAAACTGTGTCGAGAAACGGGCTCAAGATACACTGATCACGAGGCCAGGTAAGTGCAGAGATAAGGGGAGGTTTTCCAACGCTTTCGCGAAGTTCCTTAATTAAGTAACCCTTTCTCTTTTGGCGGTTTCGCCGTTCACACTTTCCTAGACACCCCGTAAACAATTTACCGTTGAGCGAGGTTCTAAACACAGTTAACTTCTCCTAGTGAGCGCGAAGTCCTTAAGGCTTAAAGTCTAATTTCTTTTAAAATTTGTGCGGGTAATCGTTATGCTCAAGTTCGTGATTTGTGGGCCACGGAAAAAGGTAATCGTTATGCTCAAGTTCGTGATTTGTGGGCCACGGAAAAAGGTGATGAAATCCTTTACCGTATGTTGTGGGGTTCGCTTGCCCTTAAGTCCGTATTAATGTATGCAATGCGCAATTCAAAAATTCTATAAAGAATCAAACAATCGTTTTTTAGTTTAAGCACAGCGCTGCAACAAATACGGGTTAGTCAATTTTTTTTAGCGTTTGCTAGCGAACTTGCAAAGAATCCTGCAAAGAATAGTATATTGGAAGCGTCGGATTTGAGAAGAAGGTGTTAGTAAAATACGTACCGTTAAGTTTTGGGTTAGGAAACCCCCGTTGAATCAAATCCGGTAAGCTTGAAAAGTTCGCTTGCGCGGGTCAAACTACCCGGATCTTTGGCACTGTACTTTGCAATCACCTTAGCCTTGAACGTACACTTTGCTCCCCACAATTGCAGTTTGCAAATACGCAAAAATCTGCACACTTGCCCACAAAAATGATAAAAAAAAACAAAAAGATTATATTTTTTTTATGTTTTTTTTTATAAATATATACAAAAAGAATATTAACCCGAATAACAAGAAAGAAAATACGCTACCGTCTCCCCGGCAACGGCGCCATTTGGTTGAAAGAATTAAAGTTAACCGCAATCAAGACGGTGTCGCTATGCAGCTAGCCGGTTGAGCACGGGTCGGTCTACAGGGAGATGGTGGTATTTTACCTTCTTGTTTTAGACGAGTCAATAAAGAATGAGTATGTGTTTGTTCGGTCTAACCTATGTGTATTATTTGCAAGTATAAAGTTGTTAAGAAAAGATACGAGATTGTAGGCTAAGTAATTCCGTACTTAAAACCTTTGAGCCGAGTCTTGACCAATTGAAGCTAGAGCAATCGGCAACAACGTGGATTAGGGGATTTAAGCGCGGTATTCATGGAATCCGGCTTATTTACCCTTGTCCTTCCGTTCTTGTCTCTTGCTTTCGCCTCCGGCCAAACCGAACGCAACCGGTCGCGGTTAGGAGTGACCGTTACCTTGTTAGGGTAGGGTGCCTAACGGAGCGCTTGCGTATGGTTTGGGCGGAGTTCAATGGAAAATAACGGGAAAAGGAAATGAGCAAGGAAACATTAACTTACAAGACTGTATTGATTCTTAACAACGACGATAGTTACAACATTCACAAAATGAACAACAAAGAGAGAACAAAAAGAACAAAGAAAAGAAAAGATTACAAGTAATTAAAGTGCATGGAATATAAATTGCAAGAAAGTAAAGCAAGGTAATAAAAAGCAAGTAATAAATAAGCAATAAAAAGAACAAGAAACTAGAACTCAAGACAAGCATGTGATCAATAGCCAACCCTTAATCTTGCAAGCTCAATCAAGAGGTTGCAAGATCCGGAGAAGGGTAAAGAACGCATGTGAAGTGAAGAACTAATCCCGTAAGAAAAATACGACCCTTGAGATCAATGACTAACTCTTAACCTTTCAAGCTCAATGAAGAGGTTGAAAGATCAAGAGAAAGTAAGGATCTCAAGGAGAAGGTAAAACAAAAGAATGATACAAAAACCCTCATCTTCATTTCATCATCCACTCAAAAAGCTCTCACTACAATTTTCATGGAGGAGGAATGAAGAAGAAGAAGAAAAAGAACTAAAACTATACTAAAGTGGAACAAAGAATTGAACTAAGAATTGGACCCTTAAGCTTGGCAAGTTCTGGGATATTTATAGGCAGGGAAATGGAGACCTAGGGCAACAATCTGGCTTGTTTTGAAAGTACCAAACTACACCCAGAAAACGACCCAGAGAGGATCCAATACGGCCGCAGATCCGCGGCCTAGACCCCCTATTGGCCGCGGATCCGCGGCCCTTTAGTGGAGTTGGGCTGTGTGGTTTGTGGGGATCCCTGGTTTTGCTTGTTCTTCAGTGTGGTATGGTTCTTTTCTCAGAAGCTCTTCACAATATTTCCAGAATTCCATCATAACAAAAAGGTGATGTGAGGTGGATCTTTTTCCATGATATCCTCGAGCTCCGCGTAGATTTCTTGGATCTTGTGTTGACCTAGAGCTTTGTGCATGACATGACAATCGATTTGCCATTTTGTCCCTTAAACTGGTATGTGGCAACACACGAATAGAGAGCGGAGACCGTGTTTATCAGTTGTTGGCAGTAATCCGGAATTTGTCGTACTTTTCATGGATTTCACTGTTCAGAGCCGAGAACCTGTATTCTGCAAATATGTAGCAAACACTGATCAAAAGCACCTACCTATAAACACACGAGCGTAAGAATGGGCGGTATAAAATGCAGTATTCTGGTATGAACAGCCATATGGAGGCAGTGAGCGGATCTTCAGGGGTTCGTCTCTCCCGGTATTGGGGGTGAGGTTGCGCTGTGTCTAGGAGAGCCATTACACAAAGTCCTTGGCCAGGCCAGGAGATTTTCTGGTAGGTATTCCAGTAGTATCTCAGGGTGTTCTGGGCTACACTCCGACCCGACTTGTACCGCTTTTGGGGATCTGACTTTTACCAACCCCCTAGGCCCGCCATGCGATGCTCATAGATGAACGGACCGGACTGTACGGATATTGTCACTAACAGGCTCAGTAGGGTGTCAGGATGAGTTCGCTCATCGACGTCCCTTTTGGCCAATACCTGGTAGCCCGTTACGTATGGCTAATACCTCTGACGTGCTGGTGGTTAAATCCACAACCAAAATATTGACGAGTCTTTAGAGTCCCCCACAGACCGTTTCTCAAGTTTCGGGCGAAATGCTGTAGAGGCCGTATAGAGATATGGCAGGATTCGATCGTATACGTGCGGTATTGCACGGATCATGATCGGACGGATAATACTAGCGGGCTTTGGTTTAACCCGGATCCTAGTATTGTACAGTGTAGATTTTGTCTCATTGCATTTGTATTAGGTCGGAATACAAATGCGGGTATGTATATACAGTCGCGGGGTTTTCCTGTAATTTATTACGGGATCGGTTTTTTGAAGTTGCCAGTTTGCATTCCGTTTCGGCCATTTTCCTTTGTTTCTTTCGTTGGCTGAAAATTGGTGGAGGAGGGCTTATTTGCAAATGTGCAAATTAGCATTGTGGAGGGTGTTATTTGTAAGTAGTTGCTTCATGATTTTCCTTGCTTCCATTGACTTCATTTGTTCATCATTGTTTGATTTGATAGGGATTGGATTGGTTATGATGATGAAGTGAGGCTTGCTTTTGACTCATGATCACTCATTTCTCACTTACTTTTTGATTGACCTTTTTCCCTCCTCTATGAGATAGGGGCCGGCCACAAGATGATGGGGGTCTGTCCATTTTTTTGGTGGGGTTTCTTGATCTCTTTTGGGCTTGCAAAATTCCCCTTGCTCATCCAAAAAAAAACATGTAACTTCACCTCCACTTCCAAATGGCAACTTCCTTAACCCTATTGAGACAAAAGAGTTCTACACTATCATACAGCATTCTTGGACACGTCGACTCGCCAACTTCATGCCCGAGTTGCCTCGGTCTAGAGGTGGGAGCCCGTAAAAGAACCCGGCGATGTGGTGCCCTTTTCCGACGAGGAGATGACGACCGGAGTTTCCGCGGGGATATCGGGATGACGACGAGAAGACCGAAGGACACGGATCGCTCGGTATATCTCTCTACCCATTCTCTAGTTAGCTAGGATTAGGTTAATGGCCCGATCTGGGTTTAAAAGTCCGCGCTAGCGCCGGTTCTAGTTTATAGAAAAGTTTTGTATTCCGCATTTTCGCCTCGTTCAGACGGCCGGGGCGCTGCCGTACACTTACAAGACAGGGGAGCATTGCTGACCAGTGATTGTATTTGTGACTCGTCGGATATCCGGAGGATATCGATCGGAGTACAGGCCAGTCCGGATAGCCGGAGCCTGAGGTTTTGAGATTCGATGATATGGGCCAGTCCGGATAGCCGGAGCCCTAGATATTGAGATTCGAGGTTACAGGAAAGTCCGGATTGCCGGAGCCTGCGATATTGACATTATGTTTCGTGTCGATACTTGACACTGATTTCATTGATGATACCTTGATATATAAATATAAAGAAATCTCACTAAATTAAGAAAATAGTTTCACATTCATGATGCATTCTGTTTTCATTATATTGCATTTACACCTCATATTTATGATATGTTGCTATCTGAGGCACTGACACGAGCACATGGTATTACACTTATGTATAGATATTTACCCATGCTACCTTATCATGCTTTAGACCTTATCATATTGAGGATATATTTTACTGATCGTTTTGACCTAGGATTGAGTCATACATACAATTTCTGCTCTGTGGCGTTTTCTACTCATGAGTTGGCAACTCACCCCCGTTGTGCCACAGTTCTTGCAGGTTTTGCCGTACAGGTTTCATTGCGGCTTTCTGGCACACTGCTTCCACTCTCGGTGATTGCTTCGGTAGGTGGGTTCACTTGCATCGTGACCACCATTTTACCATATTTATTTTTAGTTGTATCTTGTAAACTCCATCAACCAGACTTGTATATTTATTAGACTTAGAAGACCAGTGTATATTCTTTTGACCTTAGAGTCGTGCGTTGTATTATTATGATTTTCATGATGATTTTGAGTTTCCTTTTGAGTTTTGATCCTCTCCCTTCGGCGTTGTATATTATATTGCTTGCGTGGCTGTGACCATCAATTAACGAAGAGCTAGCTCCTGCTTGTGAATGCCTTTATTCATATTATGCATGTTGTACCCCTTTAGGGCCAGTATTTACAAAGGAAACTCTGCCGAAATTTTCATAAAAGACTTGAGATTTTAAAAATGCATATTCGGCTTATGTTATTTAAACCACTTGCTTTAAATTAAGTTTTCTTCACTTTTTCCTTAAAAATGCTTTAGATTTCTAGGATTTTTTGGCTTATCTGAATTACATGGGGTCCTATAGATTTCATATGATTTAAATGCCAGTCACGTGCCATTTCGGGTCGTGACAACTTATTGCAACTCAAGAAATTTATTTATTTGCCAAATGAGGTATATTCATCACCTTTATTGTAGTATTTCATTTCTTTTAGCACTTATGCATGTTTAGATGTGTTAAAGTGAGGTTTTGTAAGCTTTGAAATTTCCTATAGAGGGTTAGGGTTTTCTTTGAGTTGTGTTGCGCTAATGGGCTTTAGTGGTGACCTTAAACCCCCTAATGTCTAAAACCCAGACCAAACACAAACTGAAACCTGAAACCCAAATCTGAAACTTTTTGTATCGGTTTTGTGAACTTTTACGCCTACAGGGAATCTGGAGTGAGCAGGGAAATTTATGAGAAAAGCAAACAACTCTATTAACCAAATTAAGACCCTAAGAGAACCCCCTGCAAGTACGAGGCCCCAATTCCCTCCCATGGCCGAGTAGGCCAGAATTATAGGGGATGCAGCCAGCCACTTGGTAAAGTTGGGTGCCCAGGTTGCTTCTGTATGTCATATACCCTATATACATTATCCCAGTATTGTTTGCTTACCCTAATTTCACCTGAACCAAAATCTGGGAGTGAATTCTTGAGTTGCTGTTTTGATTCAGGGTTATGTTTTACGTATTTTGAATTCTGGTTTTAGTAATTGTGTTTTGTATCGGTCACTTGACGTTTGTACGTCTATATCGGGTGTTTTGGGGCTCTTTTGTGTGAGTAAACCATAGGTTTAGACTTATGTGAGGTTCGCGTGTCGTTTTGGTTTTGAATTAGTTTTTAATGTGGCACGATACATTATAATATATAGGTACCATTACGAGGACTTCGAGACGACAAGCAAGCGCGTGGCGACATCGGCATCGGCAAGCGAATATCAAGGTGAGTAGATCTATATCTACGGAGGAAGTCGGGTGGATGGCGTATAGCACCGCCGCAATTTGATGAAAACCGATCTATAGGATACAGTCGTAGAAACCTAGATTAGGAAACTAGGGATATGGATAAAAGGATAGTTAGAAGTGATATGATATGGTTAATATGTGATGACGGGATTTGAGGATGATGTTTGATGATATTGCTGTTTTGGATACTATAAGATTGTTAGTTATATGTATGCCCTAGAGGCCATTACTGTACATTGGATGTATATTGTAGTGGATGCTGGGACATATATAGGTAGGACTTTCTTGCTCGACATGATAGTACGCTATCTGGTTGCTCTTTATCTTAACGTGTATACTTTCTGTCTCTCTGCTACATGTTGATAAAGCCCTTAGGATGTGTACTCGACTTCCAGGACTGTAATGCAGATCATACTAGTGGGGCCTGGATAGTCCATGAGTACATCCTTCAATGTTCCTAGTCGAGGGAATATCGAGACGGGGCATCGATATTCCAGAGTAGACTAGCGTATATCTTCTCGACCCATGTGATGGGCGATGGATGATCCCATATCCATTGGTGTTTGACATCAGAGATGGTATACGGGTGCTAAGTGGAGACCGGGTACACTGAACGGACTCGCCGAGAACTCCCAGATGGTATTATACCTCACGTCAGATGGCAGTTCTCTGGTGACACTGGTACAGCTTAGTCTATTGACCCGAGATCGTTATAGAGTCTTGTGTGTCTCCCACAGTGCTTTGATTTCCACCCTACCACTGCTCTACTGAGTCGTGTAAACAGGTGGTTTTTGGGTACAGTCCCGATTCACATGGAGGCAATGAGCGATAGGAGGGGATTCGTCTCTCCCGGTATGGGGGGTTGATGTTGTGCTATGCTCGACTGGCCATAACAGGAAATCCCTGGCCAGGGTTGCAGTGATATACTGGTAAGAGTTATCAGTAGTTTCACGAATGTTATGGACCTCAAGTCGGCATGACTTATCGAGCTACTGGGGTCTGACGTTTACCACCCCTAGGCGAGATATGCGACATATCAGACGAACAGACCGGACTGTACGGTAAGTGTTACTGGTTGGATTCACAGGAGTGTGAGCGGGCTTGCTCGTCGATCTTCTGATCGCTCAATACCCGGGTGGCCGTTACGTTTAGCAGACCGCTTGCGGCTTGTGGGTGTTTGATATGATCATCATCTGCTGCCGGCGTATTGACGAGTCTTTAGAGTCCTACACAGAGGTTTCCTGGCTCAAGCGAAACGAAATAGGAGCACATATGGGATATGTGCGGGACCGAGAATAATGGGTGTATGTGATACCGTATTCCATTCTCGCGATGAATGTATCGATTGGTTATATGCGATATAACCTAGTTATCGAATCAAGGATTGATTCGATAAGCCGATACATTGGATACTAGCCGGTTATATGCGACATGACCGGATCATTGAATCAAGTGTTGATTTAATGATTTAATGTATAATTATATATTTGATATATTACTTTGCATCAACTAGTATTGCTTCACTTTAAAAGGATTTTCTCACTTGAAGTGCACATTGTGTATATGATATATTTTAGTGCACAAGATTGTATCATGTTTGATGATACTTGCTCATTTGGGTTTGTGTAAAGATTAAACCATGTTTAGTGAATGGTTAGGGTTTCTTTTCTCTTATTTATTTATCCATTTATTATTGTTTTGGAAAAGATAAAGAGAAAAAGAAATGGTGGCTTTGTTTGTTTTTTTCTTTGAAGCTTCTTGAAGCTTTGAACAAGTCCACCATTCTTGTCTCTTCTCTAACCCTAACCACTCATCTAACCTTGGTTAAATCTCTACACTAAACCATGGTTGAAATATATGATAAGTATTATATTTCTTTTCTATTTTTAATAACTTATCAATTATCTTCTTCTTCTTCTTCTTCATCTTCTTCTTCCATGAAGAAGCTTGTCTTCATCAATGGCAAGTTGAGCATATGAGTGAGAAATCCAATTCTAAAGTGAACCCACCTCCTATTTCTTCATCCTCTACCTCTTGCCAAGTAGTATAGGGTGTTTCCTTCACAAGTTTTCATGGCTTTGTGAAGGTGGAGCTTGATCTAGTGATGCCTCGACGTAGATCATCTTCAGCATCGAAGCCGACGACTAAGCCCGTTCATTTCTTCGATGAAGCCGATGCTTGAGTCCGGAATCCAATTTGGACAGCGAGGAGACTTCATCGCGGAGCCTAGGAGGTGGAGGACCGGATCTACAAAGGTTGTAGCCCCTTCCCTTTAGCTATATTTCCGTTTACTTGCTTGCATCGCCTTGTTTTCTAGTTAACGATCCGTATTAGGGTTTCTCGGCACCCGTAAAATTTGAAACGGGCATGGTTGATGCCTTGTGAGACCTCCTTGGGGTGCCTAGGAACCCTACAGTGGTATCAGAGCCTAGCTAGAGCCTTAGGCGAAGAGTAGACGAAGTTTGAAACCCGAACGAACCCGAAACCCTAAACCAAACATGCTCTCTGAACTTTTTCTAAAATCTGGGATTTTTCCATATTAAAAATATGCAGAAAAATCAGCAGGAAATTCTAAGGGATACTGTAAAATTCGTGAGCCTAATTCCATCAATTCGCCGCGGTTCCGCGGCACGAGCATGGCTCGTGCGGCGGATCCGCGACCGTTTTGTCTCTCGTGGCATCCAAATTTGCACAGTAATTCATAATATGCAGTGCTGGTTTTCCTTGGAATTTTTAATATTTTTTCAAGAGTTGAATTTTCTGAGTTGTTTTGGGGATTCGAATGTTCGATCGGATTATCAAATTTTGTCTGTGTGGCTTTCCGGATAATTTTTGAATATGTTAAAAAGTTCGACCGGATATAAATACCCACTTTTTCCCCTGCCGGGAAATTTCCAAGTGTTGGATTTTTCCATGGTTTAAAGACGTTCTAAGTAGTGCAAGTAACGCGATGGATCCTCTAGAAGACAACAAAGCTTAACTCGATTATGTGACCGTCTTGAACTGCCCTTTGAACCTTAGGGTTTGGGGCAGTACGGCGTGCCACATGTGAGGCGTTGGCTTGACCCTTCTACGGCTGGACCGTTGGTACTGAGGCACGAACTGAATGTTTTTAGACTTGTTTCATGTGTTGATCTAGTATCGGGAAAACTTGGGTGTTTGAACGTTCGATCGGAAAGTTTAACATTTTCTATTTATCCGGAATGTGATACAATAATTGGAATTCACAAGTAGTTATGAGATAACTGAATGAATGTTATAAACATAGCAGTTTAGTCTCACTTGATCGGTTGCCACGGAATTTTGATGCGATCAAAAGTCCGTCGCAATCACGTAGCGTACGCGGATACTCGCCGGGTAAACTTAATAGACATCCTCACTCCATAGCCCCGACCAAGTGACTGTAGGAGAACCCCGTCGCCGAAAGCATCCGTTCTGGTGCTCGCGGCAGCGGTGTTCCGCCTTGGTGCACTTCGTCGACGGTATCGGGGGTGCGGCCACCTACTAAAGTTTGCGACGAGCATTCGATCAGGATGTCGGGAATCCTGTTGAATTGCCCGACTTGGTATTGAAAAGTGTTTTCGATTTTGAGACTAAAATGCGGGGTTTATAATTGTTAGGCATGTGATGTCTAAGGAATTCATTCGATTAGGCATGCGATGTCTAAAGAGGTTGCGGATTCCAACTGTTGTAGTTTTACACTTTCTTTTCTGTGACCGTAAGTGTAATATGTGATATCGCCGGTTTCGTTGCTATATGTCAACGACAATTGGGATGGACATATTTACTTACGTTGATGACATGTGATGTTATGTGTTGCTGGATATGTTATATTGGATCGTCGTGTTTGAATAGCCGGGGTTTTTATGTGAGATGAGTGTTTTTCATTTTTCATTCATGTAAAAACTTGTATGTAATATTCTTTTATTGGGGCGCTTCCAGGTTGCGGAAGTTGTCACCGTTTGTATATTATTTACTTTTCTGCACTAGGATAGACCCAAGGAGGGGAGCACAAGTAACCAGGTTCTGGAGTCCAGTGGGAGACCAACTCGAGGAGTCAAGTCAGGGTCTCCAAACTCTAGAATTGGTAGGGTTGCTTGCCGCTCTCGTAGGGGTCTAGGGGTGTGGGTTTGACTATTCATCGCGACCGTGGAATCCGTGTTTTATACTGGCTCGTATTGAAAACACGGACGTCCTAGTATATCCAATATTTCATATGATTCTTCTGCTGCGATATCTGTGATGTGATCATGTGATGTTCTGTGATAGATACTTTATATAGTATATATGATATATTATATAGACGTTACTTATGTTTTACACCCGCGCTAGCCCTGCCCCGCTCTGCCGTTAGTTACCTAACCTAACGGTGCACGATGGGACATCGAGGCGAATGCGGATGGCATAAGTGTACGTCGTATTTATCTGTGATGTTTAGGTACTTAAATGATGGGACTTCATTAATGTGATTAATGAAAGTAAAAGAAACCTAAGATGTTGTAGAATCGAATTTCAAAATAAAACAGGTAGCTACAGTTCTTGCTTTGCACAGCGGTATATATGATATATCCTGCACCTTATTCGATGAGGAAAGGACCGAGATCCCTTCACCGGGAGTGACTCCTTTAGCAATAACTGGCAGATGCTACAACCCTCGGTTTGTCTTTGATCGCTTCTATAGTTTCCGCTTTGCACTGTGATATATATGATATATCCCGCACCTCATTCGACGAGGAAAGGGCCGACGATCCCTTCACCGGGAGTGACCCCTTTAGCAAAACTAGAAAAGCCTCGAAAACATTCCATTTAAAAACCATTTGATTCCGCAACGAGATCAAGTTCAAAGCGTTAAAGGTTTTCACAAAAACCATTCGCAACCCTCCGTCATTTTAGGAAGTAGAGTACTTAGTATTCGTGCTGTGTTTGTTGACCATAGTCAAGGCACAGTGTACGGTAGCTAAGTGATGTCTTCCTACACCGCATATGATGCGATTAGTTAGGACAGTCGCGTGACTTTGTTGACCAAAGTTAAGGGTCATATGGGTGGGTCTAATTAACCATGAAATGACGGGTAGAACTTGACTAGTACTTATGATTTGTTGACCATAGTTAAGGTCATAGGTGCTAGGGGTAAAAACCTTTATCGGGAGTTTCAAGTGTTGAAATTTGCAATGAGATTGCATACCTTCTATATGATAGTTGGATCCCGATACCCACTGCGAGTAATTGTTACTCCTGGGAGAGTTTTGCACTTTACAATTAGCCGATCAAGTAGGTGTCTAGAAAGGTGTCAACGGGGTTACACCTCTGGGAAAACGAGGTTTACTGTAATTAGGTCCGTGCGAAAGCACGGGGAACCTCCCTCAAAGTACCGACACTGGCCTGGCTGAAAGATTGGCGAACTTGTAGAGTGCAATTAATCCCGGCTAGTCTTTCCTTTTAGGGTTTGAAGGAAGATTTGATAAAAACAGTGGGAGCCATCCTGATTAGATAAAATATATAACCAATCTAATCTTGACAGAGCGCACGCAGAGTGTTTTCTTCTCTCTCTCCCCTGGTAGCGACCATATCACGCCTTAATCAAGATAATAATACGGATATTGACCGAACCCGCTTGTTATACTGAGCTGGGGAACGTTGGTCCCGCTCCAACTTATAATTGTTATAAGACAGAGCAGGCAATAGGGGAATACCAGAATTCCTATGCCGCCCAAACGAAGAAAGTGCATATGATGCATCTCCTTCGGGTGTGTTCATTATGCAGAACTGTTTCTCAGTATCCTCTGCATCCTGGGTATCTGATACCGGATCAGAATCCCAGATATGTAATCTGTTACATAGGGCTACAAAAGGGTAGAAAAACTGAGATTGGGTGATAAGTTTCATGAGACAGAAAACGGGGCAAGTGTTGCAGCCAAGTCTGTTGGTCACTGTCACCCTGTATTACCAATACATTGATTCTGAACAAATGCTATTAGATACCGAACCTGATATACAAAATCATATCAGTCTCTTTCTTAGTAAAGAAATGATAAAATTTTGTATTGATGGATAATGTTTTGAACATTTCCTATATCAAAAGTTGATCGGTTCAGGCACGTTATCTAAAAGCATTGACGTTCTAAATCAAACTACAGTTCCTTGTATACTGAACACACACAGGAAGAAAAGTTCAGAAATGAACGAATTCTTCTTAAGGCATTGTAGACTAGGTCATATCAATGCGACCCGACTGGCTGAAGTTACATTTAGATGTATATTTAAATCAGTTTAAATTTACATCTTGTGAAACTTGCCAGTCATGTCACAAAGATAAGATGACCATAGCTCCGTTTACTGGAAACAGAGAAAGAGTTAATGAACTCTTGAGACTGATACATGATGATGTATGTAAGGTCTCCTGTCTACACATGCCACGAATGGTTCTTTATACTTCATTATATTCTCTAATAATCTCTCAAGATTCAGTCGTATGTTCCTGCTGAAACATAAGTCCGAAGCTTTTGAGGTATTCACAGAATATAAGTTAGAAGTAGAAAACCAAAATACGGGTATAAGTATTATGTCCTATGATGAGATCAGGGAGGAGAATACTTGTGCATGGCATTCCTGGACCATTCTAAAGGAGAATGAGATTCTCTCTCCGTATTACTCCTCTGAATACACCACAACACAACGGTGTATCAGGGCGGAGCAATCACACAATATTAGATATGGTGTGCTCTTTGATGAGTACTACTGAGTTTCCTATTTCCTTTTGGGAGTTATGCACTTATGAAGTTGCATACCTATTGAATAAGGTTCGATTCAAATCAGTGCCTACCACTCTATATGAGATATGGTATGGGAAGAGCCTATCTCTTAAGTTAGTTAAGATTTGGGGTTGTCCAGTCCATGTCTAAAAAGCAAAATCTGGACAAGCTCGAGGCAAGGTCAATTATGTAGAACTTGAAAGGTTCAATTTATACAATCAAAAGCTGATGATTTGACAGAACCAAAAGATTCAATAGTTCCCGACGAACCTCAGCCTCTCCGCCGATCTAGCAGGGTTCCTCATCCGCTTAAGAGATACCTCGGTTTCTCGATGACTGTGGGAGCGAGGATTGCATCATGAGATGATGACCCAACCAGTTTCGAGCAGGCCATCGAGAGTAGGGACTCTGTAACAATGGATGGATGCTTAGTGATCTGAGATGGAATCCTTATACCCCAACAAAGTATGGACTTTGGTTGCTATATCTGAAGGGTTAAATCCCCATCAGGAGCAAGTATATCTTGAGAAGATTGCTTGGTGTACATGGAAAAGTTGAGACTTTCAAAGCTAGACTTGTTAAAGGTTTTCGTCATCAACCAGGCACGGATAATGATGAAACCTTTTCCAGGGACTATGTTTGAATCCATCCAGATCCTACTTGCCACGGCTACATACCACGACTACGATATCTGGTGGTTGGGTGCCATGACTACTTTTCTAAATATTGATTTAGAAGAGAACGTCTATAAGAACACAGCCAGAGGGCCTCGTAGACAGTGGGAGCAGCGGAAACGTGTGCAAGATGCTTTATAGGATAAAGCAGGCATCGCGGAGTTGGAACATCTGTTTTGATGGATTAGTCAAAGAAGTTGACATCATCAAAATAGTAGATGAACCTTGTATAAACAAAAAGGTAGTAGGGAGTATGGTGACGATCCTCGTAGAGTACGTAGATGACATACTCTTGTTAGGGAAGGAGTTTCCTATGCTACGCTCGATCAATCTCCGCTTATCACAATGATTTTCCATATAGGATCAAAGTGATACCTACTAAATCCTAAGCTTTGGATCTATGAGATAGATCTAATTGGATGTCAGGATACTCACTAGTTGTAGTGAGATGGTATCAATCGATCCTGGGGAGAATCACTGGAAGGGTTCCAGAGTGATAAAAACGACTGAATGTCAGTCACAGGCATTGTCTTTACCCTTAGTAAAGGGACGGTATGTTGGAAAAGTTCCAAGCTGTAGGGTTCCTAGGCACGCTGATGAGGTCTCACATGGCATCAACCATGCCAATTTCAAACTTTACGGTGCCGAGAAACCCTAGACTAGATCGTTAACTAGAATGTTAGGCGAAACAAATGCAACTAGTTAACAATTTAACTAAAAGAACGGAAATACAACCTTTGTAGATCCGGTCCTCCACCTCCATAGCTCCGCAATGAAGTCTCCTCGCTGTCTATAACAAATCCCGGGCTCTAGCGTCGGCTTCATCGGAGAAATGGGCGGGCAAGGTCGTCGGCTTCGTGCCGAAGATGATCTACGTCGAGGCATCACTAGATCAAGCTCCCACTTCACCAAGTCATGAAACTTATGAAGAAAACACCCTATACTACTTGGCAAGAGGTAGAGGATGAAGAAATAGGAGGTGGGTTCACTTTAGAATTGGATTTCTCACTCATTTTCACATTTCACCATTGTTGGTAGAAAGCTTTCTTCATGTGAAGAAGAAGAAGAAGATGATGAAAATGATATGATAAGAATTATGATAAGTTGTTCTTTTAAAAAAAGAAAATCATAGAATACTTATCATAAACCAACCATGGTTATGTGTAGAGAGCAAACTATAGTTAGGTGAATGGTTAGGTTAGGCATAAAACAAAAATAGTGGACTATTTCAAAGCTTCATGAAACTTCAACAAAGAAACAAAATTAGCCACCATTTTCCTTTTGCCAAAATGAAATAAACAAATCAATAAATGAATAAATAAATTAAACAAAACCCTAACCATTTACTTAACCAAGGTTTAAACTTTACACAAACTCAAGTAAGCTTGTATCATCAAACATGATACAATCAAGTGCACAAAAGTATATCACATATACAACTTGTGAACTTCAAGTGAGAAAATCCATTTAAAGTGAACCAATACTACTTAATGCAAAGTAATATATCAAATATATAATTATGCATTAAATCATTAAATCAACACTTGATTTAACGACCCGGTCATATCGCATATAACCGACTAATATTCAATGTATCGGCTTATCGAATCAATCGTTGATTCGATAACTAGGTTATATCGCATACAACCAATCGATACATTCATCACGAGAATAGAATACGGTATCACATACACGCATTATTCTCGGTCCCGCTCATATCTCATATGCGCTCCTATTTCGTTTCGCTTGAGCCAGGAAACCTCTGTGTAGGACTCTAAAGACTCGTCAATACGCCGGCAGTAGGTGATGATCATATCAAACACCCACAAGCCGCAAGCAGTCTGCTAAATGTAACGGCCACCCGGGTATTGAGCGATCAGAAGATCGACGAGCAAGCCCGCTCACACTCCTGTGAATCCAACCAGTAACACTTACCGTACAGTCCGGTCTGATCGTCTGATATGTCGCATATCTCTCCTAGGGGTGGTAAACGTCAGACCCCAATAGCTCGATAAGTCGTGTCGATATGAGGTCTATAACAGTTCGAGAAACTACAGGTAACACTTACCAGTAAATCTCAGCAACCCTGACCAGGAATTTCCGGTTATAGCCAATCGAACACAGCGCAACATCAACTCCCTATACCGGGAGAGACGAATCCCCTACTATCGCTCATTGCCTCCATGTGACTCAGGACTGTACCCAAAAACCACCGTTTTGCACGCCCTCTTGGACGTGGTAAGATGGAAATCAAAGCACAGTGGGAACCACACAAGACTCTATGACGATCTCGGGTCAACAGACTACTCTGTACCAGTGTCACCAGAGAACTGCCATATGACGTAAGGTATAATACCATCTGGGAGTTCTCGGCGAGTCCGTCCAGTGTACCCAGTCTCCACTGAGCACCCGTATATCATCTCTGATGTCAAACACCAATGGATATGGGATCATCCATCGCCCATCTGTATGGGTCGAGAAGGTATACGCTAGTCTACTCTGGTATATCGATGCCCCGTCTCGATATACCCACGACTAGGGACTTTGAAGGATGTACTTATGGACTACCATGTCCCCACTAGTATGATCCGCATCATAGTCCAGGTAGTCAAGTACACATCCTAAGGGCTTTACCAATATGTAACAGAGAGACAATCAGTGTACACGTTAAGGTAAAGATCAACCAGATAGCATACTATCATGTCGAGCAAGAAAGTCCTCCCTATATATGTCCAAGCATCCACTACAATATACATCCTATGTACAGTAATGGCCTCTAGGGCATACATATAACTAACAATCTCCTACTTGCACTAGGGTCATCTGATAGCAGTGGTTGCAGTATCTCATACTCAACCATCCCATAAAAGTCTCTCTCTGGGAAAAGGCCTTTGTAAGTGGATCCGCCGTGTTGTCCTCTGAGTCTACTCTCCTAACCTCGATCACCCTGGAGATCAACTATCTCCATGCTCAGGTGATGCTGCCTCAGAATATGTCTGGATCACTGATGGGACCGGCGTTCCTTGGCATAAGCCACAACTCCATTGTCTCACAATGGTTGGAACGTAGTTCATCTCATGAACCAATATACACCCAAACATCCTCTTTGGTAGCATGTTAAGTAGCGATGTATCCTGCCTTTATCGTCTAGTTTACCACGGTATCTAGCTTGGAACTCTTCCAACATACCGTCCCTTTACTGAAGGTAAAGACAATGCCTGCGACTGACATTCAGTCGTCATTATCACCCTGGAACCCTTCCAGTGATTCTCCCCAGGATCGATTGATACCATCTCGCTATAACTAGTGAGAATCCTAACATCCAATTAGATCTATCTCATAGATCCAAATCCCAGGATTTAGGAGGTATCACTTTCATCCTATATGGAGAATCATTGTGATAAGCGGAGATTGATCGAGCGTAGCATTGGAAACTCCTTCCCTATCAAGAGTATGTCATCCACATACTCTACGAGGATCGTCACCATACTCCCTACTACCTTTTTGTTTATACAAGGTTCATCTACCATTTTGATGATGTCAACTTCTTTGACTAATCCATCAAAACAGATGTTCCAACTCCGCGATGCCTGCTTTATCCTATAAAGCATCTTGCACACGTTTCCGCTGCTCCCACTGTCTACGAGGCCCTCTGGCTGTGTACTTATAGACGCACTCTTCTAAAATATCATTTAGAAAAGCAGTCATGACACCCAACCGCCAGATATCGTAGTCATGGTATGTAGCCGTGGCAAGTAGTATCTTGATGGACTTAAGCATAGGTACTGGAAAAGGTTTCATCATTATCCACGCCTGGTCTATGACGAAAACCTTTAACAAGTCCAGCTTTGAAAGTCTCAACCTTTCCAAGTACACCAAGTAATCTTCTCAAGATATACTTGCTCCTGATGGGAATTTAACGCTTCAGATATACCAACCAAAGTCCATACTTTGTTGGTGTATAAGGATTCCATCTTAGATCGCTAAGCATCCAGCCATTCTTACAGAGTCACACTCCTGATGGCCAGCTCGAAACTAGTTGGGTCATCATCTCATGATGCAATCCTCGCTCCCACTGTCATAGAGAAACAGAAGTATCTTTCAGGTGGGTGAGGAACCCTACTAGATCGACGGAGAGGCTGAGGTTCGTTGGAATCTACTGAATCCTATGGTTCACCAAATCATCTGCTGTAGTTTGTATAGCTGGAACCTTTCCAGTTCTACATTACAGACTTTGCCTCGAGCTTGTCCAGATTTTGCTTTTAGACATAGGCCGGACAACCCCAAATCTTAACTAACTTAAGAAATGGGCTCTTCCCTTTCCATATCACATATGAAGTGGTAGGCACTGATTTGATTCGAACCCGATTCAATAGGTATGCAGCTTCTCAAGCTCATAACTCCCAAAAGGAAATAGATAACTCAGTAGTACTCATCATAGAGCACACCATATCATATAGGGTGTGATTGCTCCGCCCCGATATACCATCGTGCCATGGTGTATACGGAAGAGTAATACTGAGAGAGAATCTCATTCTCCTTTAGAATAATCCAGGAATTCCATGCTCAAGTATTCTCCTCCTTGATCACATCAAAGGACATAATACTTATACCCGTGTTGGTTCTCTACTTCTGCCTTATATTCTGTGAATATCTCAAAAGGTTCGGACTTGTGTTTCAACAGGAACATAGGTCTGAATATCGAAAGATCATCAGAGAATGTAATGAAGTATAAAGAACCAGTCCTGGCATGTGTAGACAGGGGACCTTACATACATCATCATGTATCAGTCCCAAGAGTTTACTAACTCTTTCTCTGTTACTAATAAACAGAGCTGTGGTCATCTTATCTCAGTGACATGACTGGCAAGTTTCATAAGATGTAAATTCAAACTGATTTAAATATGCATCAATATGTAACTTCAGTTAGTCAGGTCGCATTGATATGACCTAGTCTACAATACCTTAAGAAGAATTCGTTCATTTCTGAACTCTTCCTCTTATGTGTGTTCCATATACTAAGAACTGTAGTTTGATTTAGAACATCAATGCTTTTAGATAACGTGCCTGATCCGATCAACTTTTGATATAGGAAATGTTCAAAACATTATCCAACAATACAAAATTTTATCATTTCTTTACTAATAAAGAGATAGATATGATTTTGTATATCAGGTTCGGTATCTAATAACATTCGTTCAGAATCAATGTATTTGGAATACAGGGTGACAGTGACCAACAGACTTGGCTGCAACACTTGCCCCGTTTTCTGCCTCATGAAACTTATCACCCGTTCTCAGTTCTCTACCTTTCTGCAGCCCTATATAACAGATTACATATCTGGGATCCTGATCTGGTATCACATACCCAGGACGTAAAGGATACTGAGAAACAGTTCTCTGTAATGAACACACCCAAAGATGATGCATCAGCATGCACTCTTTTCGTTTGGGCGGCATAGGAATTTTGGTATTCCCCAATTTCCTGCTCTGTCTTATAACAACTATAAGGTGGAGCGGGACCAACGTTCCCCAGCTCAGTATAACAAGCGGGTTCGGTCAATAATCCGTATTATTATCTTGATTAAGGCGTGATATGGTCGCTACCTGGAGAGAGAGAGAAGAAAACACTCAGCGTGCGTTCTTGCAAGAATAGATTGGTTTTTATTTTATCTAATCAGGATGGCTCCCACTGCTTTTTATCAAATCTTCCTTCAAACCCTAAAAGGAAAGACTAGCCGGGATTAATTACAAACTACAAGTTCGCCAATCTTTCAGCCAGGCCAGTGTCGGTACTTTGAGGGAGGTCCCCCGTGCTTTCGCACGAACCTAATTAATGTAAACCTCATTTTCCCAGAGGCGTAAGCTCGTTAACACCTTTCTAGACACCTACTTGATTGGCTAATTGTAATGTGTAAAACTCTCCCAGGAGTAACTCTTACACGCAGCGGGTATCGAGATCCAACTATCTCATAGAAGGTATGCAATCTCATTGCAAATTTCAACACTTGAAATTCCCGATAATTTTGCCCCTAGCACCCTATGACCTTGACGGAGGTCAACAAACCATAGGCTACTAGTCAAGTTCAACCCGTCATTTCTTGATCGAATTAAACCCACCCGCACGACCCTTGATGGAGGTCAACAAGGCCGCACGACTACCCTAATCCAATCTGCATCAAATGCATAAGCAGATAAATACTAGTTAGCTACCGCACACTACGCCTTGACGGAGGTCAACAAACGTAGCACGAATACTAAATAGGACTTATCTGAAATGACGGAGGGCTACGACAGGTTTTTCTGAAAACCTATTGCGTAATGAACTTGATATCGTTGTAGGATCGAATGAATTTTGAAATGGAGTGTTTTTGAGGCTTTTCTAGTTTAGCTAAAGGAGTCACTCCCGGTGAAGGGATCGTCGGTCCTTTTCTCATCGAATGAGGTGCGGGATATATCATATATATCACTGTGCAAAGCAAAAACTCTTAAAAGCAATCAAAAGACAAACCGAGTGTGTAGCATCTGCCAGTTATTGCTAAAGGAGTCACTCCCGGTGAAGGGATCTCGGTCCTTTCCTCATCGAATAAGGTGCAGGATATATCACATATACCGCTGTGCAAAGCAAGAACTGTAGCTACCTGTTTTATTTTGAAATTCGATTCTGCAACATCTTAGATTTCTTTTATTTTATTAATCACATTAATGAAGTCCCATCATTTAAACACCTAAACATCACAGATAAATACGACGTACACTTATGCCATCCGCATTCGCCTCGATGTCCCCTCGTGCACCGTTAGGTTAGGTAACTAACTGCAGAGCGGGGCAGGGCTAGCGCGGGTGTAAAACATAAGTAACGTCTATATAATATATCATATATACTATATACAGAATCTATCACAGAACATCACATGATCACATCACAGATATCGCAGCAGAAGATACATATGAAATATTGGATATACTAGGACGTCCGTGTTTTCAATACGAGCCAGTATAAAACACGGATTCCACGGTCGTGATGAATAGCCAAACCCACACCCCTAGACCCCTACGAGAGCGGCAAGCAACCCTACCAATTCCAGAGTTAGGAGACCCGGACTCGACTCCTCGAGTTGGTCTCCCACTGGACTCCAGAACCCGGTTACTTGTGCTCCCCTCCTTGGGTCTATCCTAGTGCGGAAAAGTAAATAATATACAAAAGGTGACATCTTCCGCAACCTGGAAGTGCCCCAATAAAAGAATATTACATACAAGTTTTTACATGAATGAAAATGAAAAACACTCATCTTACATAAAAACCCCCGGCTATTCAAACACGACGATCCAATATAACATATCCAGCAACACAGAACATCACATGTCATCAACGTAAGTAAATATGCGCATCCCAATTGTCGTTGACATATAGCAACGAAACCGGCGATATCACATATTACACTTACGGTCACAGAAAAGAAAGTGTAAAACTACAACAGTTGGAATTCGCAATCTGCATAGACATCGCATGCCTAATCAAATGAATACCTTAGACATCACATGCCTAACAATTATAAACCCCGCATTTTAGACTCATTATCGAAAACACTTTTCAATATCAAGTCGGGAAATTCAACAAGATTCCCGATATCCTGATCGAATGCTCGTCGCAAACTTTAGTAGGCGGCCGCACCCCCGACGCCGTCGACGAAGTGCACCAAGGCGGAACACTGCTGCCGTGAGCACCCGAACGGATGCTTTCGGCGACGGAGTTCTCCTACAGTCACTTGGTCGGGGCTATGGGGCGAGGCTGTCTATTAAGTTTACCCGGCGAGTATCCGCGTACGCTACGTGATTGCGACGGACTTTTGATCACATCAAAATTCTGTGGCAACCGATCAAGTGAGACTAAAGTGCTATGTTTATAACATTCATTCAGTTATCTCATAACTAGTGAATTCCAATTATTGTATCACATTCCGGATAAATAGAAAATGTTAAACTTTCCGATCGAACATTCGAACACCCAAGTTTTCCCGAAACAGCTCAACACATGAAATAAGTTTAAAAACATTCACTTCGTGCCTCAGTACCAACGGTCCAGCCGTAGAAGGGTCAAGCCAACGCCTCACATGTGGCACGCCGTACTGCCCCAAACCCGAAGGTTCAAAGAGCAGTTCAAGACGGTCACATAATCGAGTTAAGGTTTGTGGTCTTCTAGAGGGACCATCACATTACTTGCACTACTTAGAACGTTATTAAACTACGGAAAAATCCAACACTTGGAAATTTCCCGGAAGGGGAAAAAGTGGGTATTTATATCCAGTCGAACTTTTTAACAGTTTCTAAAATATCCGGAAAAACATAAACGAAGTTAAATTATCCGATCAAATTAACGAATCCCCAATAAAACCCTAGAAAACTCAACACTTGAGTGGAATTAAAAAATTCACATAAAAAATTAACAAGAAAGGACTTAAGAATAATTATATGAAATTTCAGGGACTAAGTCACAATTTTGGCCGCGGAACCGCCGCAAAACCCCGGGTTTCGCCGCGGTTCCGCGGTCAAATTGTTGAATTAGACGTCCAAACTTCACCGTAATTCTTAGTTTTTCCTGCATAATTTTCTGAGAATTTTTAATTTGGAAAAAGCCGCAGTTTGTAAAAATGTACAGAGAAGGGTATAATCGGGGGATCCCGGCTTCGATCGGACTTCTAACTTCGTATACACTTCGCCTAAAGCTCTAGCTAGGCTCTGATACCACTGTAGGGTTCATAGGCACGCTGATGAGGTCTCACATGGCATCAACCATGCTAATTTCAAACTTTACGGTGCCGAGAAACCCTAGACTAGATCGTTAACTAGAATTTTAGGCGAAACAAATGCAACCAGTTAACAATTTAACTAAAAGAACGGAAATACAACCTTTGTAGATCCGGTCCTCCACCTCCATAGCTCCGCAATGAAGTCTCCGCGCTGTCCATAACAAATCCCGGGCTCTAGCGTCGGCTTCATCGGAGAAATGGGCGGGCAAGGTCGTCGGCTTCGTGCCGAAGATGATCTACGTCGAGGCATCACTAGATCAAGCTCCCACTTCACCAAGTCATGAAACTTATGAAGAAAACACCCTATACTACTTGGCAAGAGGTAGAGGATGAAGAAATAGGAGGTGGGTTCACTTTAGAATTGGATTTCTCACTCATTTTCACATTTCACCATTGTTCGTAGAAAGCTTTCTTCATGTGAAGAAGAAGAAGATGATGATGAAAATGATATGATAAGAATTATGATAAGTTGTTCTTTTAAAAAAATAAAATCATAGAATACTTATCATAAACCTGTTGGAGATAGTGCCCTCAGAGTCAATTATTGGATCACAGGCACGTGATTGCAATGATTGAGGGGAGGACCTGTCCCAGTAGGACAGTCTTGCTCGAGATGATAGTATGCTATCTGGTTTATCTTTATCATCGTGTACTGCTTTAGGTGACCTGACAAGTCGCTATTACACGTTGATAGAGCCCCTAGGATTCTTGCTTGACCACCAGCAGTATGAGGGCGATCATATAAGTGGGAGCTGGGGGTCTACAAGCACATCCTTAAAAGGTCCCTAGTCGTGGGAGATTCGAGACAGGGCATCGTTTCTCCAGAGTAGACTAGTGTATACAGTCGAGACCCCGACGAGGGGCGGTGGCCGGTCTCACAAGCCACTGGTGTCAGTTGGTTCACCTAAGATATATACAGGTGCTCATTGGGTTATGAGTACACCGGACAGGACTCGCCGGGAACCTGCTAGTTGGGAATATACCAGACGTCAGATAGCAGTTCCCTCGTGACATGTGTACAGGTTAGTTCATCGACCTGAGATCGTCATTTGTCTCGTGTGAGGTCCCACTGTGCTTTGATTACTACCCTACCACGGCTCAAAGGAGTCGTGCAAACAGGTTTTAGTTGGGTACAGTCCCGAGCCACATGGAGGCAGTGAGCGGATCTGCAGGGGTTCGTCTCTCCCGGTATTGGGGGTGAGGTCGTGCTGTGTCTAGGAGAGCCAGAACATGAAAAGTCCTTGGCCAAGGCAGGAGATTTGCTGGTAGGTATTCCAGTAGTATCTCAGGGTGTTCTGGGCTACACTCCGACACGACTTGTACCGCTTTTGGGGGTCTGACTTTTACCAACCCCCTAGGCCCGCCATGCGATGCTCATAGACGAACGGACCGGACTGTACGGATATTGTCACTGACAGGCTCAGTAGGGTGTCAGGATGAGTTTGCTCATCGACGTCCCTTTTGGTCGATAGCTGGTGGCCCGTCACGTATGGCTAATACCTCTGACGTGCTAGTGGTTAAATCCACAGCCATAGTATTGACGAGTCTTTAGAGTTCACCACACAGACAGTTACTCAAGTTTCGGGCGAAACGCTGTAGAGGCGTATGGAGATATGGCAGGGTTCGATCAGATACGTGCGGTATTGCACGGATCGTGATCGGACAGTTTTTACTAGCCGGCTTTGGCTTAAGCCGGATTCTAGTATTAGATAGTGTAGTTTTGTGTCTTTGCTTTTGTGTTCAGTGGGAATACAAATGCGGGCATGTATTTGCAGTAGCGGGGTTTTCCTGTAATTTATTACGGGATCGGTTTTCTGTGGTTGCCAGTTTGCATTCCGTTCCGGCCGGTTTTCTTTTATTCCTTCACGGCCGGACTTTTCGTTGGAGGGGGTTAATTGCAAGTTTGCAATTAACTTAGTTGTGAGGGGTTTTCTTGCATATGTGGCTTCATGATTATCCTCTTCATCATGATATTCTATTTTGGTCATTCTCTTGCATTTATGAGATGGTGATTTTAGATGTGAGATTATTTTTGTTCCTGCATCTTGAATTATTCCTTCTTTTCTTTTTTCCACCCACTTAATGTGCTGGGGCCGGCCATTTGCTGTTAGGAGTGGAGTGAGAGAGGTTTAATTTGTGAAGGGAAATTCTTTCTTGCATGATTCAATTTCGTGGGCCCCCCATTAGTGAGTGTGCTGTTGTGAGGTGGGAATTGCTTTTGAGAATGGTTTAATTCATGAACACTCATCACCACTTGCAACAATTTCCAGTGAGCAATTTTTCTTGGCCGTGCTCTTTTCTTGGATGCTCCATTCTTTTTCTAGCATGCTCCATTTCCTTTTTAGCAAGCATCCATGAAAAATTCTTGTGCTCAAAAATTCCTCCATCATGGCAACCTCATAACCCCAAGAGACAAGTTTACTATACTATTCTATAGCAAGTCTTGGACGCGTCGGCTAGCCAACTTCGCGTCCGAGTTGCCTCGGTCAAGAGGTGGGAGCCCGTAAAAGATTCCGGCTACGTGGTGCCCTTTCCGACGAGACGATGATGGACGGAGATTCCGCGAGAGATCGGAGTGGAGACGAAGACCGAAGGACACGGATCACTTGGTATACTTCTCCACTCTTTTTTTATTTGCTAGTTAGCTAGGTTAATGGCCCGATCCGGGTAAAAAGTCCGCGGTGGTGCCGTTTTGCAAAGTTCGCAAAGTTTTTGTTTTCCGCGTTTCCGGCGTCGGATCGACGGCCGGGGCGCCCCCGCGGGCTTACATTGGTATCAGAGCCAGGCCATTAACCTTGCCTAGCTTGCTCTAGCGCGTTTAGAACCCGATCGAACAAAATCCCCAAAAACCGTATTTTTGTGCACATGTGTTCTCTGTTGAAATTTTTTTAGCTCCTAAAATTTTTCAGGTTGTTGCAGAGGCATGTACAAGAAATTCTAAGAATTCTGGGAAAATACGGTTCAGTGATTCCCTACATCGACCGCGGAAACGCGGCCAAACCCCTGATTTGGCCGCGGTTCCGCGGTGGTTAAAAGGAATCGTTGAACCAAAATTTCCCAGTAGGCTTTTGATCAGGAAATAGGGGTTTTGGGATATTAATTTTGGGCCCAGATTTTCTGTAAGTGCTACAGTGGTGTTTGGGGCCCACTTGATAATATTTGTTCGATCGGATATTTTAAACATGCTAGTTCACAGTATTTACTTTATATCTGCGACCGTGAATGTCATTCGATCGGTAAATCCCGTCTAACTGCTATACCCCGGTTAGACGGATTTGCGAACGTGACTTTCACGTTGATGTTCTGTGATTGTACTGTGTTGTTGCGGATCGGTCGTGGGGGATAGCCTGGTTGCAGTGGTAGTACAGTTTTGTTTTATATGTACATTTGGTATTGCGGGGCGAGCGTCCGACATGTGGACTGCCGTCACTGCTTGTTTGTATTATTATTTTGGGGCACGACCAGGTTGCGGTCGATGACCCGTTGTATGTATATTTTACTTTCTGTACTAGGATTACCCCGCGGAGGGGTGCACGGATAGCCGGATTCTGGAGGGCAACAAGCCCGCATCTCATGGCGTTGAGACGGAGGGGGCTTCACTCTAGAATTGGCGGGCTATTCGCCGCACTCGTAGGGGGTACAGGCTGACCCAGGAGGGGTGCCAAAGTTACCGGATTCCGTGAAGTGCTGGGTGGTCCATTCACGTCGTTGAAAGGGGCTGCCTCGCTTCAGGTTTTGGCGGGTGACTTGCCGCGCCCGTAGGGGTCTAGGATTTTCATTGCACAGGCTATCCACACGACCAGGGGAACGTCGGGTTTCAGCAGCGGCTCTGTGAAATCCGGGGATCCCAGATATCTGTATTGATCTGTGTTGCTATACATTTCTGTGTTGCTGCATTTTTATCACGCCTTGAGCGAAAATTATATATTATATATATATTAGTAGATGTTGTATATGTTTTTCATCCGCGCTAGTCCAGTCCCCGCTCTGTCATTAGTTAGCTAACCTAACGGGTGATGACGGGACCCAGTGGCGAATGCGGATGGCATATACGTACGTCAGTATATTTTCGTTCTTTGTGGTGTGATCAATTGATGGGACTGCGTTGATTCGGATCAATGCAAGATAAACAAACCTATTCTGATGTTGTTGGAACACTTTTCAAAAAGCTGTTATTGTAAGGGCGTTCTCTTTTGTTTTGCACAGTGGTATTCAGTTGGAATATCCTGCTCCTCAGTCGACGAGGCAAGGGCCGAGATCCCTTCACCGGGAGTGACCCCTTGGACAAAAGTTTGCGTCAGGGCAATAACTTCACTATAGCCGATTACTTTTGCTTTGCATCGTGGTATTCAGTTGGAATATCCTGCACCTCATTCTACGGGGAAAGAGCCGAGATCCCTTCACCGGGAGAGACCTCTTTAGCAAAGGTTTTCGTAACTATATTTTTAAAAGCTATCAGTTCCTTCAACGATATCAAGTTCATTACGTTAAAGGTTTTCGCCAGAAACCATTCGTAGCCCTCCGTCATTTCAGTTAAATATTCGGTAGTATTCAAGCTATGTATTTTGACCTCACGCCAAGGCATAGTGTTTGGTAGCTGCCGGGTATTTATCTGTTGCATAGATAGATGCGTTGGTTTGGGACAGTCGTACTACTATTTTGGCCTACGTCAAGGGTATGTACGGGTGGGTTCAAATTAACCAGGATAATGACGGGTAGAACTTGACATGTGACTTATGATATTTTGACCTCACGCCAAGTTCATAAGAGCATGGGGTAAAAATCACATCGGGAGTTTCAAAAGAACTGAAACTTGCCAGATATGCGCATACCTTCTGGAGTGTGATAACGTGAGCGGATTCCGTCACGTTATCATGCGATGAGAGTTGGATCCCGATTCCCACTGATGAGTTGGTTTACTCCTCGGGTTATCCCGGCTAATTCTTCTTTCAGGTTTGGGGAAGAATTTGACGTTACAGTGGGAGGTTTCCAGATTAGATAAATTGGTAACCATTCTGATCTAGGTTAGAGTGCACGCTGAGTGTTTCTTTTCTCTCTCTCTTTGGCAGCGGCCATTGACCCGACCCTAGACTATGACTCAGTGACCAAGTTGACCGAACCTTCTTAATACTGGCTTTTGGATTGTCAGAGTTGCAAACCTCATTGCCACTCCTACTTTTACCCTTTTCTCCAGGACACCCCGTATTACTACGAACGTCCACTTCCATTGGATAAAACCATCGTATGGTTATATACGAACTCGAAGGACTTCGAGGATGGTTTCCGGTTCTGGAGAAAACGAATAGGACTATTCAGTTGTCTTTACCTTTTACCCTCTCTCAGGTTGTGAGTACTCCTTGGTTTAGGAGTAGTACACCTATTACGCAAATTGGATAGTCTTCTTCCAGACCCTAGGCTGGTGCCGACCGGTAGGGAATGAAGAAAGCCAATTAGCCTAAACGGTGTACAGAAGGTATTAAGTTCAGACAAAGCAAGGGATTAGTAAGAGGGCAAAGTAAATTGCGACTGCTATTCACGACCTAACCATGTACTTCTTTGTCAATCCTAAATCACCTATGAAATAAGTTCATTCGGTTGTCTTTTATCCTCACCTTCTCTCGCATTGCGAGTGCTCCTAGGACTAGGACAGTACACCCATTATGCTTATTGGATACTCTTCTTCCAAACCATAGGCTGGTGCCGAACGGTAGGGAAGGAAGAAAACCATTTGGCCTAAAGGGGTGTACAGAAGGTAATGACTAAAGACATGTAAAGGGATTTGGAAAGATGGCAAAGAATTATACGGTTATAGTTGTGAATCTGGATAATGGAATAGGCATTACTAGGAATACCAGGATACCCCATCGAAACATTTCAATGTTTCAGTTTCACTGTGTACTGTTAAAAGAAAACTGATTTCCCAATTAGACACTTGCTCCAGGGTATGTATTTGCCAGGTATGAGTCTCACATCTGTATGGTTTTACAGATGATGAAGGGGAGTAAGTTATTGGGAATTAGGTGACCATCCTCATTATACCGGGATTCGTTGGAATTGGTAATATCTGAGGAAGCCACCTGGGTTGTTTGCCGGTCGGCAAATATTTGGTTTTGAATATCCGTTGTTGTGCATCAATTTCAAATTGATATATCTGTACGTCTATTTTTATAGAGTGAGACTTATCCTTTTGAAATTATGTCTATGGCATTTACCTATACCAGTGGATGGTTAGGTAAGGAGCATTGAACAACGGTGTAATTCTTCTTAACCAAAAGTACAGTTTTCAACCTACGACACACAGTGAATGAGTCACTAGACTCAGGGGACTTATACAGAGTATTGTATATTGTCCAGTGTCCATTAGGACAGAGGGGTTGGTCCTCGTACTATATTCTGTTTACTTTTAACTTCTCTAGTTCTTAGACATGTGTTTCGAAGAAACACAGGGTCTAAGTTTTGAGGAGTTATAGGTATAAGAGTAAAGTAGAGAACCAGGTGTTGCAAGTATCGGGATTCTTCAAGATGATCGAAGATGTAGATACTTGTGAATGGTATTCAGTTGATAGTAATGATTAAGAGAACTAGCTTCTCTTTCAGGTTACTCATAATTGGAAGTACTCCTAAGTTGAGTAACGCTGATCGGCCTCTCTCCATTTACTTGACATGCATTGGAGACAGCTGCATGATTTGAATCTGATTCAATTAAATCAGTGCCTCTGTTTCTTGGATATAGAACAGTTCATATCTTGACATTGTTAAGATACGGGGAGTTGTCCGGCTTATGCTTAAAACCAGACTCTGGACAACTCAAGGCACGTTTCAGTAATGGCTGTTTGTGGGTTGACTCGGGCTATGACGAGGGTTGACTTTCTACCATCTAGAAGATCAATAGAGATATTGTTCTTGACTCGCCACAGTTTTAATTAAAAATGGATTTTTTTTTCAGAAAACAGTAGTGGGAGTATGGTAGAACTGGAAGTGATTCCAGAACCGCAAACGATTACTGAAGATTTGATAAGAACCTAAAAATTCAATCTGGTTTGACATTCCATTGGCCACTCCGCAGATATGGTGGGTAACCTCAGGCACCCGAGAGGTACTTCGGTATGCTCAAGGACGGTGGCAGGGAGGTTCTTGTTTACCCACACTTGCCATTGCTGTTGTTCCAGGCTGCGAGACCCGGTGGGAGGATGAGTATAGCGTCGTTCTAAACTTGCTTTAGAAGTGTACGTGTATCTGACTCTGCCAGAGGGTTGTCGTAGTCAGTGGGAGCAGCAGAAGCATTGGCGGACATCAGGCTTATGTCTATTTATAGACTAAAGCAGATATAGTGGAGATAGATCATCTATTTCTGATGTGACAGTCATAGGTTTGACTTCATCAGAATAGGGGATGGATCTGTTAAGAAGGTAGTAGGGTGTGATGTCCTGGTATTTGATGACATACACAGAGCAGGAAGTGATATTCCTATACTACGATCGGTTATACTTTGGTCGTCACACAGTGGTTTCTCCACATAGGACTTGGATATAATATCAGACATTCTGGTTACTAGATCTATGGTTTTAGATTTAGATTTGGGTGGTTTCCCAATCTGGGTACTTAGACAGCATTCTAAGAGTATTTAGAATGAACGACTCCTGGCACGGTAGTGTACCTGCAGGTAATGGAGTCACCCTCTCTAAAGGTGTCTTACAGACTAAAGGGGAGAGGGATATGCATGATTGGCAAATCACTTGCTTAGGCAATTGAGTCAATCATGAGATGTCAAGTACCACACCAGATGTTGTTCTTGCAGTAAATGCAATAAGTTGATATTGATCCAATCCTGGAGAAACAGTCGGAAGCAGTTTTAGAACATAAGTGGATGTTCTAGGGATATGATAACGGCAGTCTTCTTCGGGAGACAGTTATCATTCCAGGCTTCCAAGGTGACCTGGATGGCAGAGTGGCTGTCAGAGTTATAGTTTTCCCTCTGACGAGGGGCAGTATTTTGGACAGTTGGTCCAGGTGGATACTGAGGGAAGGCATGGCGCAGGACACTGATTAAGTTCAGTTGTCGATACAGTCTAAAAAGTTTAGATTTGGAGTTCACTTATGAGCTAGGTCCCATCAGACATCCAGACATTCTAAGACAGGTATTGCTCATTTCGGGAGATGGCTTTCTCCGCGAACTTGAGATTTAGAGAGACATAGAAAGAAACATCAAAGCGGATCCACTCACTGAGGCTATTCCTCGAACGCAATAGTTTCGCAAACGAGCTTTGTGAGACTGACTAGTAGAGGAGTTGGGTGTTCGGTATCACACGGGCTGTAAGTATGCGACATCGCAATAATTAGCCTTGAGTGCAAGTGGGAGATTGTTGGAGATAGTGCCCTCAGAGTCAATTATTGGATCACAGGCACGTGATTGCAATGATTGAGGGGAGGACCTGTCCCTGTAGGACAGTCTTGCTCGAGATGATAGTATGCTATCTGGTTTATCTTTATCATCGTGTACTGCTTTAGGTGACCTGACAAGTCGCTATTACACGTTGATAGAGCCCCTAGGATTCTTGCTTGACCACCAGCAGTATGAGGGCGATCATATAAGTGGGAGCTGGGGGTCTACAAGCACATCCTTAAAAGGTCCCTAGTCGTGGGAGATTCGAGACAGGGCATCGTTTCTCCAGAGTAGACTAGTGTATACAGTCGAGACCCCGACGAGGGGCGGTGGCCGGTCTCACAAGCCACTGGTGTCAGTTGGTTCACCTAAGATGTATACAGGTGCTCATTGGGTTATGAGTACACCGGACAGGACTCGCCGGGAACCTGCTAGTTGGGAATATACCAGACGTCAGATAGCAGTTCCCTCGTGACATGTGTACAGGTTAGTTCATCGACCTGAGATCGTCATTTGTCTCGTGTGAGTTCCCACTGTGCTTTGATTACTACCCTACCACGGCTCAAAGGAGTCGTGCAAACAGGTTTTAGTTGGGTACAGTCCCGAGCCACATGGAGTCAGTGAGCGGATCTGCAGGGGTTCGTCTCTCCCGGTATTGGGGGTGAGGTCGTGCTGTGTCTAGGAGAGCCAGAACATGAAAAGTCCTTGGCCAAGGCAGGAGATTTGCTGGTAGGTATTCCAGTAGTATCTCAGGGTGTTCTGGGCTACACTCCGACACGACTTGTACCGCTTTTGGGGGTCTGACTTTTACCAACCCCCTAGGCCCGCCATGCGATGCTCATAGACGAACGGACCGGACTGTACGGATATTGTCACTGACAGGCTCAGTAGGGTGTCAGGATGAGTTCGCTCATCGACGTCCCTTTTGGTCGATAGCTGGTGGCCCGTCACGTATGGCTAATACCTCTGACGTGCTAGTGGTTAAATCCACAGCCATATTATTGACGAGTCTTTAGAGTTCACCACACAGACAGTTACTCAAGTTTCGGGCGAAACGCTGTAGAGGCCGTATGGAGATATGGCAGGGTTCGATCAGATACGTGCTGTATTGCACGGATCGTGATCGGACGGTTTTTACTAGCCGGCTTTGGCTTAAGCCGGATTCTAGTATTAGATAGTGTAGTTTTGTCTCTTTGCTTTTGTGTTCAGTGGGAATACAAATGCGGGCATGTATTTGCAGTAGCGGGGTTTTCCTATAATTTATTACGGAATCGGTTTTCTGTGGTTGCCAGTTTGCATTCCATTCCGGCCGGTTTTCTTTTATTCCTTCACGGCCGGACTTTTCGTTGGAGGGGGTTAATTGCAAGTTTGCAATTAACTTAGTTGTGAGGGGTTTTCTTGCATATGTGGCTTCATGATTATCCTCTTCATCATGATATTCTATTTTGGTCATTCTCTTGCATTTATGAGATGGTGATTTTAGATGTGAGATTATTTTTGTTCGTGCATCTTGAATTATTCCTTCTTTTCTTTTTTCCACCCACTTAATGTGCTGGGGCCGGCCATTTGCTGTTAGGAGTGGAGTGAGAGAGGTTTAATTTGTGAAGGGAAATTCTTTCTTGCATGATTCAATTTCGTGGGCCCCCCATTAGTGAGTGTGCTGTTGTGAGGTGGGAATTGCTTTTGAGAATGGTTTAATTCATGAACACTCATCACCACTTGCAACAATTTCCAGTGAGCAATTTTTCTTGGCCGTGCTCTTTTCTTGGATGCTCCATTCTTTTTCTAGCATGCTCCATTTCCTTTTTAGCAAGCATCCATGAAAAATTCTTGTGCTCAAAAATTCCTCCATCATGGCAACCTCATAACCCCAAGAGACAAGTTTACTATACTATTCTATAGCAAGTCTTGGACGCGTCGGCTAGCCAACTTCGCGCCCGAGTTGCCTCGGTCAAGAGGTGGGAGCCCGTAAAAGATTCCGGCTACGTGGTGCCCTTTCCGACGAGACGATGATGGACGGAGATTCCGCGAGAGATCGGAGTGGAGACGAAGACCGAAGGACACGGATCGCTTGGTATACTTCTCCACTCTTTTCTTATTTGCTAGTTAGCTAGGTTAATGGCCCGATCCGGGTAAAAAGTCCGCGGTGGTGCCGTTTTGCAAAGTTCGCAAAGTTTTTGTTTTCCGCGTTTCCGGCGTCGGATCGACGGCCGGGACGCCCCCGCGGGCTTACAAAACCAACCATGGTTATGTGTAGAGAGCAAACTATAGTTAGGTGAATGGTTAGGTTAGGCATAAAACAAAAATGGTGGACTATTTCAAAGCTTCATGAAACTTCAACAAAGAAACAAAATTAGCCACCATTTTCCTTTTGCCAAAATGAAAAAAAAAATCAATAAATGAATAAATAAATTAAACAAAACCCTAACCATTTACTTAACCAAGGTTTAAACTTTACACAAACTCAAATAAGCTTGTATCATCAAACATGATACAATCAAGTGCACAAAAGTATATCACATATACAACTTGTGAACTTCAAGTGAGAAAATCCATTTAAAGTGAACCAATACTAGTTAATGCAAAGTAATATATCAAATATATAATTATGCATTAAATCATTAAATCAACACTTGATTTAATGACCCGGTCATATCGCATATAACCGACTAATATTCAATGTATCGGCTTATCGAATCAATCGTTGATTCAATAACTAGGTTATATCGCATACAACCAATCGATACATTCATCGCGAGAATAGAATATGGTATCACATACACGCATTATTCTCGATCCCGCACATATCTCATATGCGCTCCTATTTCGTTTCGCTTGAGCCAGGAAACCTCTGTGTAGGACTCTAAAGACTCGTTAATACGCCGGCAGTAGGTGATGATCATATCAAACACCCACAAGCCGCAAGCGGTCTGCTAAACGTAACGGCCACCCGGGTATTGAGCGATCAGAAGATCGACGAGCAAGCCCGCTCACACTCCTGTGAATCCAACCAGTAACACTTACCGTACAGTCCGGTCTGATCGTCTGATATGTCGCATATCTCGTCTAGGGGTGGTAAACGTCAGACCCCAATAGCTCGATAAGTCATGTCGATATGAGGTCTATAACAGTTCGAGAAACTACAGGTAACACTTACCAGTAAATCTCAGCAACCCTGGCCAGGGATTTCCGGTTATAGCCAATCGAACACAGCGCAACATCAACTCCCTATACCGGGAGAGACGAATCCCCTCCTATCGCTCATTGCCTCCATGTGACTCGGGACTGTACCCAAAAACCACCGTTTTGCACGCCCTCTTGGACGTGGTAAGATGGAAATCAAAGCACAGTGGGAACCACACAAGAATCTATGACGATCTCGGGTCAACAGACTACTCTGTACCAGTGTCACCAGAGAACTGCCATCTGACGTAAGGTATAATACCATCTGGGAGTTCTCGGCGAGTCCGTCCAGTGTACCCAGTCTCCACTGAGCACCCGTATATCATCTCTGATGTCAAACACCAATGGATATGGGATCATCCATCGCCCATCTGTATGGGTCGAGAAGGTATACGCTAGTCTACTCTGGTATTTCGATGCCCCGTCTCGATATACCCACGACTAGGGACTTTGAAGGATGTACTTATGGACTACCATGTCCCCACTAGTATGATCCGCATCATAGTCCAGGTAGTCAAGTACACATCCTAAGGGCTTTACCAATATGTAACAGAGAGACAATCAGTGTACACGTTAAGGTAAAGATCAACCAGATAGCATACTATCATGTCGAGCAAGAAAGTCCTCCCTATATATGTCCAAGCATCCACTACAATATACATCCTATGTACAGTAATGGCCTCTAGGGCATACATATAACTAACACAAGCTAGATACCGTGGCAAACTAGACGATAAAGGCTTGTAACATCGCTATTAAAGATACTACCAAAGAGGCAGTTTGGGTGTATATTGGTTCATAGGATGAACTAGGTTCCTACCATTGTGTGACAATGGAACTGTGGCTTTGGCCCTGGAACCCTGGTCCCATCAGTGACCCAGACATATTCTGAGGCAGCATCACCTGATCATGGAGATAGTTGATCTCCAGGATGATCGAGGTTAGGAGAGTAGACTCAGAGGACAACACGGCGGATCCACTCACGAAGGCCTTTTCCCAAAGAGAGACTTTATGGGATGGTTGAGTATGTGATACTGCAACCACTGCTACAGATGGCCCTAGTGCAAGTGGGAGATTGTTAGTTATATGTATGCCCTAGAGGCCATTACTGTACATTGGATGTATATTGTAGTGGATGCTGGGACATATATAGGTAGGACTTTCTTGCTCGACATGATAGTACGCTATCTGGTTGCTCTTTATCTTAACGTGTATACTTTCTGTCTCTCTGCTACATGTTGATAAAGCCCTTAGGATGTGTACTCGACTTCCAGGACTGTGATGCAGATCATACTAGTGGGGCCTGGATAGTCCATGAGTACATCCTTCAATGTTCCTAGTCGAGGGAATATCGAGACGGGGCATCGATATTCCAGAGTAGACTAGCGTATATCTTCTCGACCCATGTGATGGGCGATGGATGATCCTATATCCAATGGTGTTTGACATCATAGATGGTATACGGGTGCTCAGTGGAGACTGGGTACACTGAACGGACTCGCCGAGAACTCCCAGATGGTATTATACCTCACGTCAGATGGCAGTTCTCTGGTGACACTGGTACAGCTTAGTCTGTTGACCCGAGATCGTCATAGAGTCTTGTGTGTCTCCCACTGTGCTTTGATTTCTACCCTACCACGGCTCTACTGAGTCGTGCAAACAGGTGGTTTTTGTGTACAGTCCCGATTCACATGGAGGCAATGAGCGATAGGAGGGGATTCGTCTCTCCCGGTATTGGGGGTTGATGTCGTTCTATGCTCGACTGGCCATAACAGGAAATCCCTGGCCAGGGTTGCAGTGATATACTGGTAAGAGTTATCAGTAGTTTCACGAATGTTATGGACCTCAAGTCGGCATGACTTATCGAGCTACTGGGGTCTGACGTTTACCACCCCTAGGCGAGATATGCGACATATCAGACGAACAGACCGGACTGTACGGTAAGTGTTACTGGTTGGATTCACAGGAGTGTGAGCGGGCTTGCTCGTCGATCTTCTGATCGCTCAATACCCGGGTGGCCGTTACGTTTAGCAGACCGCTTGCGGCTTGTGGGTGTTTGATATGATCATCATCTGCTGCCGGCGTATTGACGAGTCTTTAGAGTCCTACACAGAGGTTTCCTGGCTCAAGCGAAACGAACTAGGAGCACATATGGGATATGTGCGGGACCGAGAATAATGCGTGTATGTGATACCGTATTCCATTCTCGCGATGAATGTATCGATTGGTTATATGCGATATAACCTAGTTATCGAATCAAGGATTGATTCGATAAGCCGATACATTGGATACTAGCCGGTTATATGCGACATGACCGGATCATTGAATCAAGTGTTGATTTAATGATTTAATGTATAATTATATATTTGATATATTACTTTGCATCAACTAGTATTGCTTCACTTTAAAAGGATTTTCTCACTTGAAGTGCACATTGTGTATATGATATATTTTTGTGCATAAGATTGTATCATGTTTGATGATACTTGCTCATTTGGGTTTGTGTAAAGATTAAACCATGTTTAGTGAATGGTTAGGGTTTCTTTTCTCTTATTTATTTATCCATTTATTATTGTTTTGGAAAAGATAAAGAGAAAAAGAAATGGTGGCTTTGTTTGTTTTTTTCTTTGAAGCTTCTTGAAGCTTTGAACAAGTCCACCATTCTTGTCTCTTCTCTAACCCTAACCACTCATCTAACCTTGGTTAAATCTCTACACTAAACCATGGTTGAAATATATGATAAGTATTATATTTCTTTTCTATTTTTAATAACTTATCATATATCTTCTTCTTCTTCTTCATCTTCTTCTTCCATGAAGAAGCTTGTCTTCATCAATGGCAAGTTGAGCATATGAGTGAGAAATCCAATTCTAAAGTGAACCCACCTCCTATTTCTTCATCCTCTACCTCTTGCCAAGTAGTATAGGGTATTTCCTTCACAAGTTTTCATGGCTTTGTGAAGGTGGAGCTTGATCTAGTGATGCCTCGACGTAGATCATCTTCGGCATCGAAGCCGACGACTAAGCCCGTTCATTTCTTCGATGAAGCCGATGCTTGAGTCCGGAATCCGATTTGGACAGCGAGGAGACTTCATCGCGGAGCCTAGGAGGTGGAGGACCGGATCTACAAAGGTTGTATCCCCTTCCCTTTAGCTATATTTCCGTTTACTTGCTTGCATCGCCTTGTTTTCTAGTTAACGATCCGTATTAGAGTTTCTCGGCATCCGTAAAATTTGAAACGGGCATGGTTGATCCCTTGTGAGACCTCCTTGGGGTGCCTACGAACCCTACAAAGATTTGATAGCCGACGTAAATGTGTCAACCGAACCATACCTATGTCCAAACTGAAGAATCATATGCATCTTTTAAACAGATACCTTGAGGGACGTTACGGATTTTCAGACGATATCTTTTCCTTAAAAACACCGTAACCCTACTTTCAAAACTACGATTTGAACCTTTTAAAAACTGATTGTATGGTTCGGGTGTGTATGTTAGGTTAGATACGTATGCTTATAGTAAGGGTAGAATGTTTTTGTAAAACTTACTTGATGTGGGATATAAATGCGAGGAAAAGAAAGTGCGATGTGATATGATGACCTGATGATGTGTTGGTATACGGATGCGAGTTGATTGAGATGGTTGATACCTTGCCGGTCCCCTGATATGAGATTGTTATGGATGTAACCTGGGGCATAGGTATATAGATATTATTATATATGTTGTGAATCGTGAGTGATTGCCGTGCGAGATCTTTGGTCCGTACCCTCATTGTCGTAAAGGTTGATAGGATCCCTAATGGTTTAATGCCGCCGTACGATGATTTTCCGTACATGATAAGTGAGGCTGGATGCCGATTGATAGATTCACCGACTCGATCATGTTAGATACGTACACCTTATAGCTTTTAGCAGATGATTTACCTTATGCTGCATTCATGTTATTCTCATTGCATTGCATATACCTGTGCTAGTAAACTTACACCATTATCGATGATGCGTATGTTACACATACATAGATTTGCCGGCTCACACACTTCATCATCGATAAGTGCCATGTCATTACACAGTAGAATTGTTGCATCATGATATGACTCCTTGCATAATTTACTTGCTATAGTTACATATGCACCTTTATACGATATTGCATTTGACTTGGAGAAATTGGGAATCGCAGGATATACTTTAAAACTGGAATCATTTAAAAGAACGATTTTCTCTTAATATGTCATATCACTGTTCCATGTTGCATGATATACGGATATGCTTACATTTCTATCATATGTCGCATACACCATGCTTTATGATTTTACGCATTGAGATATGCTGTTTTCATGAGATTTTTGGATTTGAGAACCGTGGTTATTTTAAAAGAAAGTATGTATTGTTTTAAAAACCCGGTTTCTCTTGATATGATATTTCAGTGCGTCCACCATGCGTTTTCTCGCTTCTGAGACGTGTAACATGTGAAACCTGATTCGAGGAGCTGGACGAGGCCGATTGCGGATTCATGGTGGACCCGGTATGGTACCCCGGGGCGAGAAAGGATTGCTGTGCAGTAGACAGTGAGACTGGTAGAGGGACTACTACCTACCGGTGATAGCATTTGGGCTCGGCGGATATCCGGAGGGTACCGACCGGAGTCGAAAGATGATATGGGCCGATCCGGACTGACGGAGCCCGTGGGCCGATCCGGACTGACGGAGCCTGAGATATGAGGATTTACGTGTCGATGATGGACACGGGTTTCATAATGTTTTCGAGTGTCGATGTTGGACACCCAGGTTCCATGATCTTGATGTGTCGCGAGGGACACCCATTGATTTATATCCTCATACTTTCATGCATATGCTTTTATGATATTTACATGCATGATGTTGTTGTGTCATTGGTTGACACATGGACGGGATCCACATGCATACAGACATTGATCATATTGTTCGATGATATACACATGCTTATACGCATTGATTACCTTGTTGGCACATATACAGATACGGTCACCCTAGATATCATAGTATTACCTTTATGATACAGTTGACCTAGGAGTCGTTGTTTATTCGATTTCTACTTGTTGATGTTTTTCTACTCACGAGTTAGAAACTCACCCCCGCTGTGCCACAGTTCTTGCAGGTTGACCACACGGATCCATAGCGGCTTCGCTGGCACACAGTTGCTTTCGGGTGCTTTGCTGGGTAGGTGGGACATTTGTATCGTACTCACTCTTGTATTTATATTGCATACTGTATCTAGTCAACTCCATCAATCAAACTAGTATTTGTATAAGTAATGAGACTTAGTGAGACTTGTAGTTGCGAGATTTGAGCGATGTGTTTTATGTTCGCCTTTTAGGTTGATATCTCACTTTATTCTTTATCTTTTGTGGTGATCTTCGCCGTTGGGCGTCGTATACTTATATTTATGCTTTGCGTGGTTGTGGATCCGCCGTTTGGCGAAGAGCTAGCTCCCGCTTGGGGATGCCTTTATTATTATCTTGTATTTGTGGTTTTGGATTAAAAATACAAAGGAGGTGCAGACCAAAATTTTTAAAAGACGAAACATGTTTTCAACTAGTAAAATTTACTTGCATTTTTATATTCCATCATTTATGTATTTTAAGAAAACTTATGATTTTCACCTTAACTTTATTTCAAAACTTCACCTCTTTTATTTTCTTAAAAAGGTTTAGATTTCTGAGTTTCGGCTTACTTGAGTTACGTTATGCCTCTAGACGTCGCGTGATTTAAGTGCCGGTCATGAGCAAATATTTTCGGGTCATGACATAATGTATATTATAGTGGATGCTTGGACATATATATATAGGACTTTCTTGCTCGACATGATAGTATGTTTTCTGATTAACCTTTATCTTAACATGTAGATTGGTATTTATACTGTATAGCTCTCACATGTTGATAAAGCCCTTAGGATATGTACTTGACTACCAGGACTATGATGAGATCATACTAGTGGGGCCAGGGTGGTCCATAAGTACATCCTTTAATCAATTCCTAGTCGTGGGAATATCGAGACCAAGGCATCGATATTCCAGTGTAGACTAGTGTGTACGTTTCTTGTCCTTTAAAGGGTGATGGTTGATCCTACAACCATTGGTGTGTGACATCAAAGATTGTACACAGGTGCTCATTGGAGAATGGGTACACCGAACAGGACTCGCCGAGAACACCTATGTCGTAGTATACCTATCTTCAGATAGCAGTTCTCTAGTGACACTGGTACATGTTAGTCTGAAGAGCCGAGATGTTCATAAAGTCTTGTGTGACTCCCACTGTGCTTTGATTTCCTCCCTACCACGGCTGAAAGGAGCCAAGCAAACAGGTGGATTTTGGGTACAATCCCGAGTCACATGGAGGCAATGAGCGATAGGAGGGGTTTTGTCTCTCCCGGTATTGGGGGTTGATGTTGCGCTATGCTCTTTTGGCTATAACTGGAAGTCCCTGGTCAGGGATGCTGCCGAGATTTACTGATAAGTGTTAACAGTAATTTCTCGAACCGTTATAGGCCAGACATCGGCATGACTTATTACGTTACTGGGGTCTAACGTTTACCACCCCTAGACATGATATGCGACATATCAGACGAAGAGACCGGACTGTACGATAGTGTTACTGATAGGCTTCATTGAGAGTATGGACGAGCTTGCTTGTTGATCTTCATATCGCTCAATACCCGGGTAGCCGTTACGTCCAGCTAGTACCGCTGACGGCTTGTAGGTGATTGATGTGATCATCACCTACTGCTGGCGTATTGATGAGTCTATAGAGTCCCACACAGAAGTTTCCTAGTTCGAGCGAAATGAAGTAGGGCACATAATTTGATATGTGCATGGGCCTCATTAAGTATGAGTATGTGATACCATATTGTAATCTGGCAGTTATCTGTTATCGGTTCGGTTATATGTGATATAACCAGATTGTCGAATCAAGTGTTGTTTTGAAAATGTGATATAAAAATGAATAATATTAGTCGGTCATATGTGATATAACCGGATTATTAAATCAACTATTGATTTAATAATGTGATATATATTATATGTGATATAATTATATCTTAACTAATATCATTAGCTCACTAATTATTCTTCATTATATATATATATATATTAATATTAATATATATGATATATATATATATATATAATGAAGCATGGCATGATTTCTATATTTGAGAAAAATATAGAAGAGGTAGAAAATGAGAGCATGGTTGCAAGCATGGGCTTTATTCATAGTTTATTCATCTTGACTTACTATTCAAGCATGGTCGCAATTTTATATTGCAAAATTCAATGCTTGAATGAGTAGGGGTCAAGAGTTGCCATTCATTCTTGGCTCATTCTCAACACTTAGCCATTTTCCTGCTTTGCTCCCATGGTTGCTCTCTAGCTTCTTCTTCTTCCTCAATCACATGGTTCAAGCTTCAATCCTCTCATGTGATGTGAACCATGAAGCTTGAACACAAACTAGTGAGCAAATTAAACCCCTACTTCACTATCACACATTAGATTAGCAATTTGATGTGGAGTGTTGTAACATTTCAGAAAAAATAAAATATTATTTTTGGAATTTAATATTAAAATAATATATTTCCCGAAAACTGTCCGATTTGCTAAATTGTGGTTTTCGAAAAAGGGTATAAATATATACCAATAATTGTGGAATAAATGGAAATTAAAATGATTTATTCATTTAAAGAATATAATTAAGGGATTTGGCATTTATAAAATTTATTATATACGGTTTAAATATAAAACCCGATTAGTGCACTGCTAATCGCGACTAATCCAAATCCGTGTTTCTACAGTTTTCATGGTTAGTGCACCATGACATGTTTCATTTGGTTACATGTTCAATTATGTTGTTTATGTTATGGTTTTTTTTATGGTGAGAAAAGAATTGAGAGGAATGATTGAGGAGAGAGAGAGAGGGGGGACATAATGATGAGGGTAAGCATGCTTGGAGAGAGAGAGAGAGAGAGAGAGAGAGAGAGAGAGAGAATAGGTAAGAGAGGGGGGCTGCCTCTATTCTCTTTCCCTGACCATTTTCACCTCCTTCTTCATTTTCCTCAAGCTCACCTCCTTCCACCTTCAACCCTAGATCCATATCAAAATACTCCTCAAAACCTTATATCCCTTTCACAAAAAATGATCACCTCTTCATCTTCTACACAATGGACCAAGCAAAGTGGGATTTTGATAACTTTGAGAAACTAGGGTTTTCTTGAGTGGCCTATATGAGGTATAATCCCTTCACTTAGTTTAGTTTCAAGTTTTTCTAGCATTCTAGTTTAGATTGGAAATTGTTTACGAATGGGTTTGTGAACTTTGAAATTCTAGAGAAGGGTTTGGGAAATTGATAATGTTTAGTGGCCATCAATAAGACTTTAGAGGTGATTCTTGACCTGGACCATAGCATAGAAACCAAAATACACATTTAAGAATTTACCCGTGTCGGATTTTTATGGATTTTGTGATAGTTTAAAGATCTGCTAACACCCGGGGGCACTAGGATTTATTTAGAAAACACAGGGAGTCATGCAGGCACCTAGGAAGCTACCAATGAAACCCTAGCCCCATACCACAATTCCTGGCGGCAAATTAATGCAATTTCGCCGCAAATTGCGGCCTGGGTAGGTTGGATTTGGCTCGTACTTGGTCTGTAGCTCCTATATCGTCTATCTAGAGAAACCCCATATGCAAAATTGTCTAGTTTGACCGGAGTCAAAATCTGGGATCACTTTGGTGTGATTTTGGCTATGTTCTCTGTATTTTGAAATGTTTGGTTTTGCTATTTGGATTTGTATTTGGTTGTTGGATGTTTGTACATCAACAACAAGGGTTGTTTGATTGTTTTTGCACGCGTAGGCTATAGGTTCTAACCTATGAGCGCGCCGTGTGCCGTATCGGTTTTCCGAATTCGATTTTAATAGCGATTTTGATTGTGTAATTTTGTAGGTACCTTCGCGTGGATTCCAAGGCGATGGAGCATGGCGTCATCGACTCCAGCAAGCGAAGATCAAGGTGAGTGGATCTATATCTACGGGGGAACTCGGGTGGATGGCGTATAGCACCCCCGCACACTTTGATGGAAACCGATTCATAGTATATGGTTAAGGAAACCTTTAATAGAAAACTATAGATATAGTTAAAAGATAGTTAGTGAAACTATATTAGAAACTAAAGGATAGTTAGAAGTGATGTGATACGACTAGTATGTGATGACGAGAGATGGGGATGATATTGCCGTTTAGGGTATTATAGGACTAAATAGTCGACGTAGATGTGTCACCCAAACCATACCTATTTCCAAACTGAAGAATGGAATGCATCTTTTAAACAGATACCTTGAGGGACATTACGGATTTTCAAATGATATCTTTTTCTTAAAAACACCGTAGCCCCTACTTTCAAAACTACGATTCGCATCATTCAAAAACTGTTTGTATGGTTCGGGTGTGTATGTTAGATTAGATATGCATGCATATAGTAAAGGGTAGTATGTTTTGGTGATGTGACTTTACATGAGATATAATCATGATCAAAAGCGAATATGATTTAACATGTGATATGATGATATGTTGGTATATGGATGCGAGTCGATTGGGATGATTGATACCTTGCCGGTCCCCTGATATGAGTTTGTTATAGATGTGACCTGGGACATAAGTATATAGATATATTTATATATGTTGTGAATCGTGAGTGATAGCCGTACGAGACGTTAGGTCCGTACCCTCCTCGTCTTATAGGTTGATAAGATCCCTGATAGCTTAATGCCGCCGTACGATGGTTTTCCCTACGTGATGAGTTTGACTTGAGATTTGATCCATACCCTTGACTAGAGGATGCCGTACGATGGAGTATACCGTACGGGATGTTGTGAGGATGGATGCCGATTGATAGATTCGCCTACTCGATCATGTTAGATATGTATACATTATAGCCTTTAGCTGATGATTTACATTATACTACATTCATGTTTTTCTCATTGCATTGCATATACCTGTGCTAGTACACTTACACCATTATCGATAATGCGTATGTTACACTTACACAGATTTGCCGGCTCACACACTTCATCATCGATAATTGCCATGTCACTATACAGTAGGTTTGTCGCGTCATGATATGACTCCTTGCATAATTTACTTGCTATAGTTGCATATGCACCTTTATACGATGTTGCATTGGACTTTGGAGAATTTGGGAACCGCGGGATATGTTTTTAAACTGGATTAACTTAAAAGGGCGGTTTTCCCTCGATATGTGCATATTACTTTTCCATGTTGCATGATATATGGATATGCTTACATTTCTGTTATATGTCACATAAATCATGCTTTATGCTTTTACGCATTGAGATATGTTGTTTTCATGAAATTTCTGGATTAGAGAACCGTAGCTATTTTAAAAGAAAGCATTTACTGTTTTAAAAACCCAGTTTCTCTTGATATGATATTTCAATGCGTCCACCATGCGTTTTCTCGGTTCTGAGACGTGTGATATGGGAAACCCGATTCGAGGAGCTGGATGAGACCGATTACGGGTACATGGTGGACCCGGTATGGTACCCCGGGGAAAGAAAGGGATGTCACACAGTAGACGATGAGCTTGGCAGGGGAGTACTACCCACTGGTGATAGTATTTGGCCTCGGCGGATATCCAAAGGATACCGACCGGAGTCGAGAGATGATTTGGGCCGATCCAGACTAACGGAGCCCGAGGGCCGATCCGGACTAACGGAGCCCGAGATATGAGGATTTACGTGTCGATGCTGGACACGGGTTTCATGATATTTCGAGTGTCGATGCTGGACACTCAGGTTCCATGTTTTTGATGTGTCGCGAGGGACACACGTTGTTTTATATCCTTATATTTTCATGCATATGTTTTTATGATATTTACATGCATGATGTTGTTGTGTCATCGGTTGACACGTAGATGAGATCCACATGCATACAGGCATTTGTTATTACTGTTGGATGTTATCCGTATGCTCATAGGCATTGATTACATTGTTGGCACATATACAGACCCGGTCACCCAAGATATCATAGTATTACCTTTATGATACAGATGACCTATGAGTCGTTGTTTATTCGATTTCTACTTGTTGATGTTTTTCTACTCACAAGTTGGCAACTCACCCCCGTTGTGCCACAGTTCTTGCAGGTTGGCCGCTTGGATCAGTAGCGGCTTCGCTGGCACATAGCTTCATTTGGGTGTTTTGCAGTGGTAGGTGGGACATTTGTATCGTACCCACTCTTGTATTTATTATTCATATTGTTTCTAGTCAACCCCATCAAATCAAACTAGTATTTGTATAAGTAATGAGACTCAGCAAGACTAATAGTTATGAGACTTGAGCGATAGGTTTTATGTTCGCTTTTGGGGATTCATATCTTGCTTTATTTTATCTCTTGTGGTGATCTTCGCCGTTGGGCGTCGTATATTTATATTTATGCTTTGCGTGGTTATGATCCGTCGGTTGGCGAAAAGCTAGTTGCTGTTTGGGGATGCCATTATTCTTGTTATGTATTTGTGGTTTTGGATCAAAATATACAAAGGAGGTGCTGCCTAATTTTTTTTTAAAAAGACGAAACACATTTTCAAACTAGTAAATTTCACTTGCATTTTCATGTTCCTTTTCTATGCATTAAGAAAACTTGATTTCATTATACCTTGATTTCAAAACTTCACCTCCTTTATTTTCTTAAAAAGGTTTATATTTCTGGGTTTCAGCTTACTTGAATTACGTTACGCCTTTAGACGTTGCGTGATTTAAGTGCTGGTCACGAGCTAATATTTCGCGCCGTGACAAAGTTGGTATCAGAGCGCTAGGTTTAACCTTGGTTCGAATCTATGTTTGACTATGCGGAGTCTAGGGTATTAGACCCGAACTTTCATTTCATAGGCTGACCTTGATTGATGGAGTAGGTAGCTTGAGTAGAGTGACGTACCGTACGTATGTTCCGCGGCATATTTATGATACGATACTCCACTTAAGAAACCTTAGGATGTACATATTTTGAGATCTTTGATTCTGTTCGTTTCCATGATCATACTCTCATTGATGTTGTTCCTTCTTATGATCATGTATCCATTCTGGATCTGTCGTTTCCTTTCTTTCCGTTGATCTGCTCTCTTCGATACTCGATTGAGGTTCCTGTCACCATGGTTTGAGCGCAGATTGATCTGCTGCTTGTGATGCGGTCAGGGAGAGCTCGTCATGGACGAGGACTGACCATCGTGTTTTCTGGTGACATGGAAACGTCTCGATATAGTATTGTGTGGTGACCTCTTATTGAGGCGAGTGTTTGGTTTCGCACCGGATGATCGGGCAATTGTTAGAGGCTGCCGGTTGCGAGAGTACTGTTGATGTACAGCATACCTCAGAGATTGTGATGTCGTCTATCGTGCAGACAGATGACCCAGCTGTTACTGAGATTGATAGGATGTCGCTTCCAGAGCATACGAGCTGAGATCGTTGGACCTTCTAGGCAGAAATGCGACAGATGATAGCTAGTCTATCCCGAGTTAAGAGACGAGGATGATTCGTCAGATTTGATGTGCCGACGCAGGCCCAGTTGAGTTAAAGATTTTCAATGTGGAGAGTCTTACTCAGATCTAAAGCAGAACGATCCAGAGATAACCGTTGATGTATCGTCTTTCCTGGAGGATTGAGGCATTGTTTAGCATGCGGGCGAAGAGTATTCACATGTTGTATAGGCGAGGATAAAAAGTTTGAACGAGTGTCAGAAATCCATTTTTTTCCAAGTTTAAAATGTTCGGAGGAACCTGTAAGTGATTCTGTGGACCCTCTAGAAGAATAAAACCCTAACTCGACATGTTGACCATGGAACCACTTTTGTACCTTAGGGTTTGCGGCAGTTTAGCGGTGCCATCAGTGAGGCTTGGGTTTGCCCTTCTACGGCTGGACCGGAGGTCCTGTGGTATGTACCAGATATTTTTAGACTGTGCTTAGGTGTTGAGCTTTCGGGAAATTATGGGACTTCGATGACTCGATCGAAAAGTTTAACGCCGTCCGGATACCATGTGATAAGAGACCAGTAAGCTGACTAGCTTCGGATAGAGGACCTCACCCAGATGCGTTGTGAGCTGATCGAGGACGGGCGGGTATTGAGTATATCTCCGAGGGTTGGGATGAGTTCCTGAGGACGTGCTCGGCCAGATATCTTCCACGGAGTGATGAAGATACCGAGTTGTGATTTCGAGTCCGTGTGAGAGACTTCGGATTGACTGTAGCCGAGAACATTTGCAGTAAGCAGATAGTGTGACATAACATCGAAGTAGACGATGATAAAGATGGGTGGAACCAGAGGTTCGAGCGAGATGCTGACAAGCCGTTGTTACTCCCTATCGAGATTAGAGATCGGATGTGTATAAAAAGGCATTGGGATACGGCCAGTTCCCGAGGGAATGCTTTGCTGAGAACGCAGTTATCCAGAAAACGAGAACAGATTATACAAGAGTACCAGCCTCCGTATAGTTCGGCATAGGCGAGATCGGAAGAGACCTTAAGCAGGTTCCTTCCAGGACACTGCTGTAATGAGATTTGCACCCATGATCGGTTGTGTCACATGTATTCAGAGGGCCAGAGGCCGATGCCAGTGACGTGCTGCTTTACGAGTGGTCATGATAATTGGCCGATAAATGACCAGAGAAGTGCCAGAGCGGAATGGTTCCGGTTAGCACACCTGACCGGGCCGATGAGCCGATGGATTGCGAGATTGGTGATCCACAGAGAAAATTGAGGACCTAGAGACTGAGAACGCCAGAACGTGAACAGGAGGCAAGCGGATATTCTTGTTCTGCCGGTTTTAGGCGCACCGATTTATTTTTCGACATTGTAGGAGGTGTACCTCAATTTCATTTGTTGCGATTTGCATTTGTGATCTGAGTATCACACTTATATCGCTTGGATTTGAGTTTTGATGATTGAGTTTCATGATATGGTTTTCGTGCACGATGGCTGCACCTGCTGGGTATTTACATGTTTGGGCATAGTTATTGCGCTGGATATATATTTTATACACCGTTGTGTTGATTTGCGATTTGTGCATATCTATTGCGTTTGATGTCGATTTTGTACCTTTGTAGCATGTGTTTATGATTTCGTGGATTTCATACAGATGATGTGATTTTTGCACTTGGTATAGCTCACTTGTGCTTGCAGTGCATTGATACGGATTTGTGCACATAGTTGCACACGTTTTTGATTTATACAATTGGTACACATAGTGTCATTTTTATACGCATTTAAGTTATTAATCTGATTTTCGTGCCTTGGATGCACCGTACTTGTGTTTCGCGCATTTGATGCCCCAGATTTGAGATTTTCGTGCACAATAGATGCACCAGATATTGTTGTCGTGCACACCCGTCGCACTGGACAGATGCTTTTGTGCACACTCCTTGCACTTAGTTTTGGCTTTTGTGAATATTGTGGCACTTGTATTTGGATTTGATTTCCGTGCGCACCAGACGCACGTGATTGCTGGATACGCCTTTGAGGCTGATTTTGCTTTTGAGCATCTTGTTTTCATGATGAGCACTATGTTACGTAGTAGCCAAACATGACTGATCTGAGAACAGTACCTGAGTACTTTGCATGCATTAAAAGTTTAACAAGAGGTTTTCAAAAAGCAGTTATAGTCTCGCTATTTCCTATGTGTCCGTGAGTAACACGAACGTTTACAAAGGAAAACCTTTTGGGATATTACAAAAACGACGGGACGTATATTTGAGTAAAACATATATGAACGTATTTTACTATTTTACAAATGAGTGTCCGTCACTAAAGCCATGAGTTACGCATCACACGACAATTCAGAAAAGATTTTGCATGTATTTTATTTAGTTTTTGGAGATATTTCAAGTATGCGTACTATATACATGTTATAGTACTTGACTAGTGTATATTGGATTTCAGCGTTGGATTTCGAGATCTGTATCTCCATTGTAACTCCGATGATATGCGTGCAAACCCGATGATTTGCGTGACGCTTGACGGAGTTCAATTTTTGAGTTTATACTCATTTTCACGCGCACTTGACGTGCTGTGTTTTGACATTTTCCATGATTTCGGAGCCCCGTTGATTTGAGCTAATTATTGAAATGTTTTAGATTTTGGGGGTTTAAATTTAAATTCGGGGACCGAATTTATTTAAGGGGGGAAGATTGTAACATTTCAGAAAAAATAAAATATTATTTTTGGAATTTAATATTAAAATAATATATTTCCCGAAAACTGTCCGATTTGCGAAATTGGGGTTTTCGAGAAAAAGGGTATAAATATATACCAATCATTGTGAAATAAATGAAAATTAAAATGATTTATTCATTTAAAGAATATATTTAAGGGATTTTGCATTTTTAAAATTTATTATATGGAGTTTAAATAAAAAAACGCGATTAGTGCACTGCTAATCGCGATTAAGCCAAATCCGTGTTTCTACAGTTTTCATGGTTAGTGCACCATGACATGTTTCATTTGGTTACATGTTCAATTGTGTTGTTTTATGTTATGGTTTTTTTATGGTGAGAAAAGAATTGTGAGGAATGATTGATGAGAGAGGGGGGGCATAATGATGAGGGTAAGCATGTTTAGAGAGAGAGAGAGAATAGGTAAGAGAGAGGGGGCTGCCTCTATTCTCTTTCCCCCATCATTTTCACCTCCTTCTTCATCTTCCTCAGGCTCACCTCCCTCCACCTTCAACCCTAGATCCATCTCAAAATACTCCTCAAAACCCTGTTGGATATAGTGCCTTCAGATTCAATTATTAGATCACAGGCATGTGATTGCAATGATTGAGGGAGGACCTATGCCGGTAGGACAGTCTTACTCAAGATGATAGTATGGTATCTGGTTTTTCTTTATCATCATGTATATGCTTTAGGTGACATTACAGGTAACTATTGCACGTTGATAGAGCCCATAGGATTCTTGCTTGACGGCCAGCAGTATGATGGCAATCATATACGTGGGAGCTGGGGTCTATAAGCACATCCTTAAAGTGGTCCCTAGTCGTGGGAGTTTCGAGACTGGGCATCGATACTCTATTAGTTGACCAGTATAGACAGTCGAAACCCCGACGAGGGGCGGTAGCCGGTCTCACAAGCCATTGGTGTTAGTTGGATCACCTAAGATGTATACAGGTGCTCATTGGGTTATAAGTACACCGGACAGGACTCGCCGGGAACATGCTAGTTGGTATTATACCTGACGTCAGATAGCAGTTCCCTGGTGGCATGTGTACAGGTTAGTTCATCGACCTGAGATCGTCATTTGTCCCGTATGAGTTCCTACTGTGCTTTGATTACTACCCTACCACGGCTCAAAGGAGTCGTGCAAATAGGTTTTAGTTGGGTACAGTCCCGAGCCACATGGAGGCAGTAAGCGGATCGGCAGGGGTTTTGTCTCTCCCGCTTTTGGGTGTGAGATCGCGCTGTGTCTAGGAGAGCCATTACACGAAGTCCTTGGCCAAGGCAGAAGATTTACTGGTAGGTATTCCAGTAGTATCTCAGGGTGTTCTGGGCTACACTCCGACACGACTTGTACTGCTTTTAGGGGTCTGACTTTTACCAACCCCCTATGCCCGACATGCGATGCTCATAGACGAACGGACCGGACTGTACGGATATTGTCACTGACAGGCTCAGTAGGGTGTCAGGATGAGTTCGTTCATCGACCTCCCTTTTGGTCAATACTTGGTAGCCCGTTACGTACAGCTAGTACCATTGACGTGCTAGTGGTTAAATCCACAGTCAAAGTATTGACGAGTCTTTAGAGTCCCCCACAGACAGTTTCTCAAGTTTCGGGCGAAACGTTGTAGAGGCCGTATGATATATGGCAGGGTTCGATCATATACGTGCAGTAGTGCACGGATCATGATCGGGCGGATCATACTAGTGGGCTTTGTTTTAAGCCGGATCCTAGTATTAGATTTGTTGGATTACTTTAGTCACATCGTATTCGCATTCGGTCGGAATGCGGAAGCAGGTATGTATATACAAGTGAGGGGTATCCTTGTGATCCGTCACGAGTTTACTTTAGATGTTGCCGTATCTTTTTATTGTTGTAAACATTTGGATTAATGTTTACAAATGGAAATTATGAGCTAGAAATCATCATGAGGTGGACTTATTGTGACACATGCAACCTAGTGACTCAGGGTCTCTTTTATTATGCATATGTCACATTTTGTATTGGATTTGTGAGTTGAAATGAGAGGAAGAGAGAGAAAGGGCAGCCATAAGGGATGGTTAGCTCTTGTATTATTTCTTCTTGCTCTCACTCTCATTATCATACAACACAAAAGGAAAAAGTCTTCTTCTTCTTCTTCCTCCTCTAGCTCACAACCTCCATTGATTGATTCATCTTCAACCTCCATCCATGCAATGGATGCAAGAGACAAAGTTGTCACACACATTCTCTACTTCACCTTGGACACGTCGGCTAGCGAAATTCATGCCCGAGTTGCTTCGGATGAAGCGGGAGCCCGTAAACGGAATCGAAGATGTGGTGCCCTTTCCAACGAGGAGACCGGAGATCGGAGATGCCGCGAGGAGCTTAGGTTGGTGGACAAAGACAGAAGGACACGGATCGATCGGTATGGCTTTTCTAACCCTTCTCTACTTTGCTAGTTATAGGTTAATGGTTCGATCCGGTTTTATAGTATACGATAGCGCCGGGTTTAAAGTTTTGAAAAAGTTTTCGTTTCCGTGTTTTGGTCTCGGACAGACGGCCGGGACGCTACCGTAGACTTACATAGTATCAGAGCCACGCCATTAACCTTTACTAGCTTGCTCTAACGTGTTTAGAACTTCGATCGAAAGAAATTTTCCAAAACTGCATTTCCAATTCTGAACTTTCTGTCGAATTTTTTCTATCGTCAAATTTTTTTTTTGAGTATTGCAGAAAATCAGGCAGGCTTTTTTAAGAGATCTGAGAAAATTTTGTACACTGTTATCACTGTAGCGCCGTGAAACCGCGGCCGTAACCACGTTTTCGCCGCGGTTCCGCCGCAGCACTGTTGCAACAATGCACCAAAATTTCCACAGCGGTCTCTGACTTGGAAATGGTGTTTCTGGTATTTTTTGTTTGGGTCCAGATTTGTTTGAGTACTGAGAATTGTGCTTGGGGCCCACTTCGGGGAAATTTTGTCGATCGAAAATTTTAAATATGTTATGTCACAGTATTTACATTATATCTGCGACCGTGAATGTCATTTGATCGGTAAATCTTGTCTAATTGCTATAGCTTTTTTAGACGGATTTGCGAACGTGACATTCACGTTTATGTTCTGTGTTGTGCTGTGATGTTGCGGATTTGTCGTGGTGGATAGCCTGGATGCAATGGTGGTACAGTTTGGTTTTATTTATACATTTGATATTGCGGGGAGAGCGTCCGACATGTGGACTGCCGTCACTGTCTGTTTGTATATTATTCTTTTGGGACACGACCGGGATGAGGTCGATGTACCCGTTGTATATTTTACTTTTTGTACTAAGATTACCCCGCGGTGGGGGTGCACGGATAGCCGGGTTCTAGAGGGCAACGGGTCTTCATCTCATGGCTTTGTGACGGAGGGGGCTTCACTCTAGAATTGGCGGGCTATTCGCCGCACTCGTAGGGGGTACAGGTTGACCCAAGGAGGGGTGCTTAAGTTACCGGATTCCGTAAAGTGTTGGGTGGTCCATTCACTTTGTTGAAGGGGGCTGCCTCACTTCAGGTTTTGGCGGGTAACTTTCCGCGCCCATAGGGGTCTAAGATTTCATTGCACAGGCTATCCATATGACCAGGGGAACGTTGGGTTTCAGTAGAGGCTCTATGAAACCCGGGGATCCCAGATTATCTGTTTTGTTCTGTGATGCTTATTACATTTCTGTGATGTTGCATTTTATCACGCCTTGAGCGATCATTATATATTGATATATATACTAGTAGATGCTGTATATGTTTTACAACCGCGCTAGTCCAGTCCTCGCTCTGTCGTTAGTTAAGTAACCAAACGGGTGATGACGGGACCCAGCGGCGAATGCGGATGGCATATACGTACATCATATTTTCATTCTTTTGTGGTGTGATTAATTGATGGGACTGCGTTGATTCGGATCAATGCAAGCTAAACAAACTTGTTCGATGTTGTTGGAACATTTTTCAAAAAGCTGTTATTGCAAGGACGTTCTCTTTTGTTTTGCACAGTGATATTCGGTTATGAATATCCAGCACCTCGGTCGACGAGGCAAGGGCCGAGATCCCTTCACCGGGAGTGACCCCTTGGACAGAAGTTTGCGTCAGTGTAATAACATCACTATAGTCGATTAGTTTTTGCTTTGCATCATGGTATTCAGTTGGAATATCCTGCACCTCATTCTACGGGGAAAGAGCCGAGATCCCTTCACCGGAAGTGACCTCTTTAGCAAAGGTTTTCGCCACTATATTTTTATAAAAAGCTATGCAGTTCCTTCAACGATATCAAGTTCATTACGTTAAAGGTTTTTCGCCAAAAACCAGCCGTAGCCCTCCGTCTTTTCTTACAAGTATTACTTAGTATTCATGCTGCGTTTGTTGACTGTGTCAAGGCGTAGTGTGCGGTAGCTAAGTAGTGTTTGTTTGTGGCATATTAATGCGATTGGTTAGGACAGTCGTGCGGTCTTGTTGACTGTGTCAAGGGCTCGTACGTGTGGGTTTAATGAAATCCAGGATAATGACGGGTTGAACTTGACTAGGACTCTTTGATTTGTTGACTGTGTCAAGGTCACTTGGGTCCTAGGGGTAAAAATCACATCGGGAATTTCTAAAGAAACTGAAACTTGCCAGACATGCACATACCTTTTGGAGTGTGATAATGTAAGTGGATTCCATCACATTATCACGCGATGACAGTTGGATCCCGATTCCCACTGATGAGTTGGTTTAATCCTCGGGTTATCCCGACTAATTCTTCTTTCAGGTTTGAAGGAGAATTTGAGGTTACAGGGGGAGGTTTCCTGATTAGATAAAATGATAACCATTCTGATCTAGGTTAGAGTGCACGCAGAGTGTTTCTTTTCTCTCTTTCTTTGGCAGCGACTATGACCCGACACTTGACTATGACTCAGTGACCAAGTTAACCGAACTTTCTTAGAACAATGGCTTTTGGATTTTCTGAGTTGCATACCTCATTGCCACTCCTACTTTTACCCTTTTCTCCAGAACACCCCGTATTACTACGAACATCCACTTCCATTGGATAAAACCATCGCATGGTTATATACGAACTCGAAGGAACTTGTTCCAGATTCGAGAATGGTTTCTGGTTCTGGAGAAAATGAATAGTACTATTCAGTTGTCTTTTCCTTTTACATTCTCTCAGATTGCGAGTGCTCTTTGGATTAGGATGGTACACTTATTACGCTTATTGGATAGTCTTCTTCCAAACCATAGGCAAGTGCCGAACGGTGGGGAATGAAGACAACCAATTAGCCTAACGAAGGTGTACAGAAGGTAATAAGTTAAGACAAATAAATGGATTAGAAAGAGGGCAATGTAAACTGCGGCTGCTATTCACGACCAAACCAAGTATTTTTTCGCCAATCCTACATCACCTTTGTATTTCTCCAGGACACTCCGTATCACTAAGAAGATCCACAGTTATTTGGATACTCCATCGTATGGTTATATACGAACTCGAAGGAACTTGTTCCAGTTCGGGGATGGCTTCTGGTTCAGGAGAAATAGGAATAAGGTTTTATTCAGTTGTCTTTTATCTTTACCTTCTCTCGGGTTGCGAGTGCTCCTAGGATTAGGACAGTACACCTATTACGCTTATTGGATAGTCTTCTTCCAAACCATAGGCTGGTACCGAATGGTAGGGAAGGAAGAAAACCATTTGGCCTAAATGGGTGTACAGAAGGTAATGACTAAAGACATATAAAGGTATTTGGAGAGATGGCAAAGAAATATACGGTTACAGTTGTGAATCTGATAATGGAAGAGGCATTACTAAGAATACCCGGATACCTCTTCGAACCGTTTACATGTTTCAGTTTCACTGTGTGTTGTTAAAAGAAAACTGATTTCCCAATTAGCCCTTGCTCCAGGGTATGTATTTACCAGGTTTGATTCTCACATCTGTATGGTTTTACAGATGATGAGTGGGAGCAAGTTATTGGGAATTGGGTGATCATCCTCATTATATCGGGATTCATTGTAATTGGTGATATTTAAGGAAATCGCCTGGGTTGTTTGCCGGACGACAAATATTTGGTTTTGAATATCCGTTGTTATGCACCAATTTCAAATTGATATATCTGTATGTTTATTTTTATAAAGTGAGATATAACTTTTTGAAATTATGTCTATGACATTTACCTATATCAGTGGATGGTTAGGTAAGGAGCATTAAACAACGGTGTAATTCTTCTTAACCATAAGTACAGTTTTCAACCTACGACATACAGGGAATGAGTTATTAAACTCAGGGGACTTATATAGAGTATTGTATGTTGTCCAGTGTCCATGAGGACAAAGGGGTTGGTACTCGTACTATATTCTGTTTACTTGTGACTTCTCTAGTTCTTAGACATGTGTTTCGTAGAAATGCAAGGTCTAAATTTTGAGAAGTTATAGGTATATAAATAAAGTAGAGAACTAGGTATTGCAAGTATCAGGATTCTTGAAGGTGATCGAAGATGTAGATACTTGTGTATGGTATTTAGTTGATAATAATGATTATGAGAACTTGCTTCTCTTTCAGGTTACTCATATCTGGATGTATTCCTAAGTTGAGTAATGTCGATCGGCCTCTCTCTATATAGTTGATATGCACTGGAGACAGCTGCATGATTTGAATCTGGTTCCAATTAAATCAGTACCTCTGTTTTTATATTGGATATAGAATAGTTCATATATTAACAATGTTAAGGTACGAGGAGTTGTCCGGCTTATCCTTAAAACCAGACTCTGGATAACTCAAGGCACGTTTCTGTAATGGCTGTTTGTGGGTTGACCCGGGCTATGACGAGAGTTGACTTTCTACCATCTGGAAGATCAATAGTGATATTGTTCTTGACTCGCCACAGTTTTCATAAAAATGGATTTTTTCAGAAAACAGTAGTGGAAGTATGGTAGAACTGGAAGTGATTCCAGAACCGCAAACGATTACTGAAAATTTGATAAGAACCTAAAGATTCGATCTGGTTTGACATTCCATTGGCCACTCCGCAGATATGGTGGGTAACCTCAGGCACCCAAGAGGTACTCTGGTAGCCTCAAGAACGGTGACAGGGAGGTTCTTGTTTACCCAGACTTGACACTGCTGTTGTTCCAGACTGTGAGACACGGCAGGAGGATAAGTACAGCGTCATTCTAAACTAGCTTTAGAAGTGTACGTGTATATGACTCTGCCAGAGGGTTGTCGTGGTCAGTGGGAGCAGCGGAAGCATAGTGGACAAGTAGCTTATGTCTATTTATGGACTAAAGCAGATATAGCGGAGATAGATCATCTATTTCTGATGTGACAGTCATAGGTTTGACATAATCAGAATAGGGATGGATCTGTTAAGAAGGTAGTAGGGTGTGATGTCCTGGTACATGGATGACATACACAGAGTAGAAAGTGAAATTCCTATACTACGATCGGTTATACTTTGGTTGTCACACAGTGTTTTCTCCACATAGGACTTGGATATTATATCAGACATTCTGGTAACTAGATCTATGGTTTTAGATCTAGATTTAGGCAGTTTCCCAATTTGGGTACTTAGACAGCATTCTAAAGGTGTTATAGAATGGACGACTCCTGGCATGGTAATGTACCTGCTGGTGATGGAGTCACCCTCTCTAAAGGTGTCTTACAGAGTAAAGGGGAGAGGGATGTCCATGATTGGCAGATCACTTGCTTAGGCAATTGAGTCAATCATGAGATGTCAAGTACCATACTAGACGTTGTTTTTTGCACTAGATGCAATAAATTGATATTAATCCTATCTTGGAGAAACGTTCGGAAGCAGTTTTAGAACATAAGTGGATATTCTAGGGATATGATAACAACAGCATCTTTTAGGAGACAGTTATCATTCCAGGCTTCCAAGGTGACCTGGATGACAGAGTGACTGTCAGAGTTATAGTTTTCCCTATGAAGAGGGGAAGTATTTTGGACAGGTGGTCCAAGGGGATACTGAGGGAGGCATGGCGCAAGATACTGATTAAATTCGGTTGACGATACTGTCTAAGAAGTTTGGATTTGGAGTTCATTTATAAACTAGGTCACATCAGACATCCAAACATATTCTAAGACTGGAATTGCTCATTTCGGGAGATGGCTTTCTCCGCGAACTTGAGATAAAGAGAAACATAGAAAGAAACATCAGGGCGGATCCACTCACTGAGTCTATTCCTCGAACGCAATAGTTTCGCAAACGGGATTTGTGAAACTGATTAGTAGAGGAGTTAGGTGTTCGGTATCACACGGACTGTGAGTATGCAACATCGCAAGAATTAGCCTTGAGTGCAAGTGAGAGATTGTTGGATATAGTGCCCTCAGATTCAATTATTGGATCATAGGCACGTGATTGCAATGATTGAGGGAGGTCCTATGCCGGTAGGACAGTGGTACTCAAGATGATAGTATGCTATCTGGTTTATCTTTATCATCGTGCACATGCTTTAGGTGACATTACAGGTCACTATTGCACGTTGATAGAGCCCATATGATTCTTACTTAACGGCCAGCAGTATGATGGCGATCATATACGTGGGAGCTGGGGTCTATAAGAACATCCTTAAAGTGGTCCCGAGTCGTGGGAGTTTCGAGACTGGGCATCGATTCTCCATTAGTAGACTAGTGTATACAGTCGAGACCCCGACGAGGGGCGGTGGACGGTCTCACAAGCCATTGGTGTCAGTTGGACCACCTAAGATGTATACATGTGCTCATTGGGTTATGAGTACACCGGACAAGACTCGCCAGGTACATGCTAGTTGGTATTATACCTGGCGTCAGATAGCAGTTCCCTGGTGACATGTGTACAGGTTAGTTCATCGACCTGAGATCGTCAATTATCTCGTGTGAGTTCCCACTGTGTTTTGATTACTACCCTACCACAGCTCAAAGGAGTCGTGCAAACAGGTTTTAGTTGGGTACAGTCCCGAGCCACATAGAGGCAGTGAGCGGATCGGCAGGGGTTTCGTCTCTCCCGGTATTAGGGGTGAGATCGCGCTGTGTATAGGAGAGCCATTACACGAAGTCCTTGGCCAAGGCAGGAGATTTACTTGTAGTATTCCAGTAGTATCTAAGGGTGTTCTGGGCTACACTCCGATACGACTTGTACCGCTTTTGGGGGTATGACTTTTAGCGACCCCGTAGGCCCGACATGCGATGCTCATAGACGAACGGACCAGACTGTACGGATATTGTCACTGACAGGCTCGGTAGGGTTTCAGGATGAGTTCGCTCATCGACCTCCCTTTTGGTCAATACCTGGTGGCCCGTTACGTACAGCTAGTACCATTGATGTGCTAGTGGTTAAATCCACAGCCAAAGTATTGACGAGTCTTCAGAGTCCTCCATAGACAGTTTCTCAATTTTCGGGCGAAACGTTGTAGAGGCCGTATGATATATGGCAGGGTTCGATCATATACGTGCAGTAGTGCACGTATCATGATCGGGCGAATCATACTGGTGGGCTTTGGTTTAAGCCGGATCCTAATATTAGATTTGTTGGATTACTTTAGTCTCATCGTATTCGCATTCAGTCGGAATGCGGATGCAGGTATGTATATACAGGTGGGGGGTATCCTTGTGATCCGTCACGAGTTTACTTTAAATGTTGTCGTATCTTTTTATTGTTGTAAACATTTGGATTAATGTTTAAAAATCGAAAATATGATCTAGAAATCATCATGAGGTACATTTATTGTGAAACATGCAACCTAGTGACTCGTGGTCTCTTTTATTGTGCATATGTCACATTTTGTGATGGATTTGTAAGTTGAAATGAAAGGAAGAGAGAGAAAGGGCAGCCATAAGGGATGGTTAGCTCTTGTATTATTTCTTCTTGCTCTCACTCTCATTATCATACAACACAAAAGGAAAAAGGCTTCTTCTTCTTCTTCCTCCTCTATCTCACAACCTCCATTGATGGCTTCATCTTTAACCTCCATCCATGCAATGGATGCAAGAGACAAAGTTGTCACACACATTCTCTACTTCACTTTGGACACGTAGGCTAGCGAACTTCGTGCTCGAGTTGCTTCGGATGAAGTGGGAGCCTGTAAAAGGATTCTAAGATGTGGTGCCCTTTCCAACGAGGAGACCGGAGATCGGAGATGCCGCGAGGAGCTTGGGTTGGTGGCCAAAGACCGAAGGACACGGATCGATCGGTATAACTTTTCTAACCCTTCTCTAGTTTGCTAGTTATAGGTTAATGGTTCGATCCGGGTTTATAGTATACGATAGCGTCGGGTTTAAAGTTTTGAAAAAGTTTTCGTTTCCGCATTTTGACCTCGGACAGACGGCCTGGGCGCTACCGTAGACTTACAAACCCTATATCCCTTTCACAAAAAATGATCACCTCTTCATCCTCTACACAATGGACCAAGCAAAGTGGGATTTTGATAACTTTGAGAAACTAGGGCTTTCTTGAGTGGCCTATATGAGGTATAATCCCTTCACTTAGTTTAGTTTCAAGTTTTCCTAGCATTCTCGTTTAGATTGGAAATTGTTTACGAATGGGTTTGTGAACTTTGAAATTCTAGAGATGGGTTTGGGAAATTGATGATGTTTAGTGGCTGTCAATAAGAGTTTAGAGGTGATTCTTGACCTGGACCATAGCATAGAAACTAAAATACGAATTTAAGAATTTACCCGTGTTGGGTTTTTGTGGATTTTGTGATAGTTTAGAGATCTGCTAACACCCGGGGGCAGTAGGATTTATTTAGCAAACACAGGGAGTCATGCAGGCACCTAGGAAGCTACCACTGAAACCCTAGCCCCATACCCCAATTCCTGGCTGCAAATTAATACAATATGGCCGCAAATTACGGCCTGGGTAGGTTGGATTTGGCTCGTACTTGGTCTGTAGCTCCTATATCATCTATCTAGAGCAACCCCATAAGCAAAATTGTCTAGTTTGACCTAAGTCAAAATCCGGGAGCACTTTAGTGTGATTTTGGCTATGTTCTCCGTATTTTGAAATGTTCGGATTTGCCATTTGGATTTGGATTTGTATTTGGTTATTGGATGTTTTAACATCAACAACAAGGGTTGTTTGATTGTTTTTGCACGTGTAGGCTATAGGTTCTAACCTATGAGCACGCCGTGTGCTGTATCGGTTTTTCTGTCATTCATCATTATAGTTGCGGGGGTGCTATATGCCATCCACCCGACTTCCCTCGTAGATATAAATCTACTCACCTGCAAAACTCCTTGCTTAGCCGAAGTCTATGTGCTTCATCATCTCGGAAGTCCACACGAAGGTACCTACAATCAAAACACATCGAAATACAATTAAAACCAAGTCCAGAAAACCGATACGGCACGCGAAGTGTTCATAGGTTAGAACCTATAGCCTACGTATGCAAAAACAACTAAACAACCCTCGTCTTTGATGCCCAACGACCAAGTACGAAATCAAATACTAAAAATCAAGTTTCAGAATCGGAAAATACGAAATCAGCAACCTAAGAAACCACTCCCAGATTCTACCCTAGGTCAAACTAGGAGATTTTGCATATAGGGTTAGTCTAGATATCAGATAACAAAGCCATGGACCAAGAATCAACACCAGAACCTACAGTGTGGCCGCAATTTGCGGCCACCATGAATTAATCTGCGGCCAAGTATTGGGGTTTGGGTCTTGGGTTTCAGGGGTTGCTTCATGGTTGCCTGCTCGTCTCACAGTGAAAGGAACTTATTTTATGGGTCTCTCAGGTCATCCCAGATTCCAAACTGTCAATTATTCGTTGTCAGGAAAATTCTAAGTTCGTGGTTTGGTTTCTAGTCTTCTAGTCTTGGTCAGAAAATCATCACTAAGGGTTTGTAAACACTCACTACACCTCAAATGCCACTTTACAAGTCAAGTCTCCCACTAAACATGAACCTAGAAAATTCCATGATCATGACCTGACACTAAAACGAACTCTATAATAAAATAGAAGGTTAGGAAACAAATTATAAGATGAAAAGGAAGGTTATACCTTTTAGAAGCAACTCAAGAAAAACCCTAGATGCTCCAAGTTCTCAAAATCCAAATTTGAGCTTGCTATGGGGTGTAGGGTGAGATTGTGTGCATTTTTAATTAAGGGAGTGTGGGGTTTTGAGATGGTTTTAGTGTGGTTGTAGAGGAGGTAGAAGAAGGTGAAGGAGGAAGGAGGAGATGAAGAAAAGGAGTTGAAGAATGGTGAAGTGAAGAAAATGAATGAAGAAGGAAAGGTCAAGGAGCCATACCCCCCTCTCTCTCGTGGCATGCCATACTCATCATGTTGTCCCTTACTCTCTCTCTTCAATCAGGTGTTCTCTTTTTCTTTCCTTTTCTCTTTTTCCCTCACTCATTTAAAACCAAACACAAATACAAATGAAACCAACATGTAATAAAATGCAACATGTCATGGTGCACTAACGATGGTTAATTAAAAATACGGATTTGGCTTAATCGTGATTAGTAGTGCACTAATCAGGTTTAATTTAAACTTGCATATGATTAATTATAAAATTCCCAAATCCAATAATACCTTTTTAATAAATAATACAATATAAATCTCCAATTATTTTCCAAATATTGGTATTTAATTATAGCATTTTACGAAAACCCCAATTCACAAATCGAATAGTTTTCATGAAATATATTATTTTATTATTTAAATTCCCAAAATAATATTTTATATTTATAAAATGTTACAATCTTCCCCCGTTTAAAAAATTTGGTCCCCGAATTTAAATTTAAACCCCCAAATAGTAAAACATTTCAATAATCAGTTCAAATCAACAGGGCTCCGAAATCACGGAATACTCAAGAATATCACAACGCATCGAGTGCGCATGAAAACGAATGCGAAACTCAAAATCGTACTCCGTCAAGCGTCATGCAATCACTGGAGTTATAAAGGAAACGCAAATCTCGAAATCCACTACTGTAATCCAATATCCTATAGTTAAAATCATAATACGTATATAGTACGCATCCATGTAAAATCCTCTAAAAACTGAATAAACACATGGATAATTTTTTTCTGAATCGCCGTACGATGTGTAACTCACGGTACAAGTCGCGGACACTCATTTGTAAAGTAGTAAATATATATCTATATATGTTTTGCTCAAAATATACGTCCCGCTTTTTGAAATATCCCAAAAGGTTCTCCTTCAAAAAATTTTGTGTCACTCCTGAACACGTAGGAATTAGCGAGACTATAGCTCCTTTTTGAAAACCTCTTGGTAAACATTTATGCATGCAAAAGTACTCAGGTACTGTCCTCAGATCAGTCCTGCTTGGCTACTATATAATATAATACCCAACATCAAAATATGGTGCTCAAAAGTAAAATCAGCCTCAAAAAGCGTATCCAACATCACGTGCGTCGGGTGCGCACGTAAAACCAAGTCTAAAACAAGTGTCATAGATGTGTACAAAATAAAAAATATGTGCAACGGGTGTGTACGAAAGTATCTGTCAAGTGCAACGAGTGTGCACGACAACAACATCAAGTGCATCTAGAGTGCACGAAAATCTCATCCAAGTGCAACTAACATGTACGAATAAAAATCTCAATCAAGTGCACCTGGTGTCACAAAATCACATCACAAGTGTCCAGTGTGCACGAAAATCTAAATCTAGTGCATCAGGTCCGCACAAAACATCTAGTACAGTAAGTGCACAAAAAATATAAATCTGTTGGACTAGGTGCCCGAAAACCCATCAATGTCTTAAATGTGCACAAAAACAACACCGAGCGTGCCAAGGTGTATAAAATCATAAACGTGTGCAACTGTGTGCACAAAACACATATCAATGCACTGCAAGCACATGTGAGCTATACCGAGTGCATAAATCAACTCAAGTGCATACAACATGCACAAAATCAAATCGACTGTATCGAAATACACTGAATCATAAATAGGTGCAGCCAAGGCACAAAATCGATATCAAGTGCAACAGATATGCACAAATTGTAAACCAATATAACGGTGTATAAAACATAAATCAAGTGCAATAACTGTGCACAAAATGTAAATATCCAGTAGGTGCAGTCATGGTGCACGAAAACAAAAATCACGAAACCCAAAGTCCAAGCGATAAAAGTGTGATACTCGGATCACAAAACGCAAATTGCAATAAATGACTTTGAGGTACACCTCCTTCAATGTCAAAAGATGTCGGTGCGCCTAAAGCTGGCAGAACAAGAACATCCACTTTCTCCTGCTCACAGTATGACATCCTCCTTCTCTGGTTCCTCGTCTTCTCTGTGGATTACCAATCCCACCATCCATCCGCTCGTCGGCCGGATTGGGTATAATGATGGAATAGTTCCGCTCTGGCACTCCTCTGATCATCTCTCGGCCAATTAACATGATCACTCAAAAAACGGCATGTTACTGACGATGGCATCTAGCCCTCTGAATAAGTGCGATGCAACTGATCCTGGGTGCAAATCTTTATCGCTGCGGCATCCTGGAAGAACCTGCTTAGGGTCTCTTCCGATCTCACCTATGCAGAATTATACAGAGGTTGGCACTCTTACTTAATCCTTTTCTCATATCTGGACAGCTGCGTCCTCAGCATGGCTTTCCTCTGGAATTTGGCCGTATCCAACGTCTCTGCATACGTATTAATCCTCTGGCATCAACGGGGAGTAACAACATCTCGTTAACATCTCACATGAACCTGTTGTCCAATTTTCTTCATTTTCATCCACTTCGACGTTATATCTTGCTGGCTGCGTACTGCAATTCATCCTCGGCTACAATTAAATCCGGTGTCTCTCACACGTACTTGAAATTATGAACTTAGGTATCTTTACCACTCTGTGGAAGATATCTAGCCAATTAAATCCTCGAGGACTCATCCAAATTATCGGAGGAATACGCTTCATTCGTCCGTTCTCGATCAACTCACAACACGTCTAAGTGAGATCCTTCTATCTGAAGTTGGTCAACTTAATGATCTCACATCAGAGTATCCAACGAACGATGTCCTCTGTTGATCGATTTACTCTAGATCTGAGTATAATCCTGTTACGATCCAGAATTTAGCCCGTGACCGGAACTTAAATCACGTAACGTCTAAAGGCGTAACTTAATTCAAGTAAGCCGAAGCCCAGAAATCTAAACCTTTTAGCGAAAATAATAGAGGTGAAGTTTTGAAATAAAGATTTAATGAAATCAAATTTTCTTTAAATGCATAGGTAATGAAATATGAAAATGCAAGTGGATTATACTATAGTTGAAAACATTTTTCGTCCTTCAAAAATTTGGGCACCACCTCCCTTGCATATTTTGATCCAAAACCACATACATACAATAAAAAGCATCCCCAAGTGGGAGCTAGCTCTTCGCAAATTTGCGGAAACACAACCACACAAGTATGAAACATACATACAACGCCCAACGGCGAAGATCAACACATAAGGATAAATAAATAGTAAAAAGAGACATCAAAACCCAAAAGAAGCGAACATACACCCATCGCTCTAAGTCTCGCCAATACAAGTCTGTCTAAGTCTACAAAAATACAAAGTCTAGTTTCTGATTGATGGAGTTTATCTAGATACAACAGAATGTAAGAGTATGAAAGTGGGCACGATCCAATATGTGTCCCACCTACCAAAGAAAAACACCTTGGATGAAGCTGTGTGCCAGCGATACCGCTACTGATCCCAAGCGGTCAAACCTGCAAGAACTGTGGCACAACAGGGGTGAGTTGCCAACTCGTGAGCAGAAAATATCAGCAGGTAGAAATCGAATAAAACAACGATTTCCTTGGTCATACTATATCATGAAGGTAATACTATGATATCTAGGATGACCATGTATGCATATATGTCAACAATAGAGTCAAGGCTAATAGCATGTAGAAATAAACATCTGGCATCATATGCCTGTATGCATGTAGATATTATCCACGTGTCCATCAACAACACAAATCAATATCATGGAACCTGAGTGTCCAACATCAACACTCGAATCATCATGAAAACATGTTCCTATATGTATAAGGATATTAACCACGTGTGTCCATCAACGACACATCAAAATCATAGAACCTGGGTGTCCAACATCGACACTCGAAATATCATGAAACCCGTGTCCAACATCAACACGTAAATCATCATATCTCTGTTTCTCGGGCTCCGTCAGTCCGGATCTGCCCACTGGCTCCGTCAATCCGGATCAACCCATATTAATCTCACGACTCTGGTCAGTATCCTCCGGATAACTGCCGAGCCCAAAACTATCACAGGTAGGTATTGCTCCCCCTGTAAGGCTCATCGTTGTTAGTTATATATATGACCTAGAGGCCATTGTTGTACCTGTGATGTATATATAATGGATGCTTGGATATATATAGAGATGACTTTCTTGCTCGATATGATAGTATGCTATCTGGTTTCACTTTATCTTAACGTGTTAACAAATACTGTTTTGTGATCACATGTTGATAAAACCCTTAGGATATGTACTCGACTACTAGGACTATGATAAGATCATACTAGTAGGGCCAGGGTAGTCAATGAGTACATCCTATAACTGTTCCTAGTCGAGAGTGTATCGAGACAGGGCATCAATACTCCAGAGTAGACTAGCGTACACGCATCTTGACCCATATGATGGGCGATGGATGACCCATATCCATTGGTGTTGGACATCAAAGATGGTGTACGGGTGCTCAGTAGAGACTGGGTACACTGAACGGACTCACCGATAACTCCTGGATGGTATTATGCCTATCGTCAGATAGCAGTTCTCCGGTGACATTGGTACAGGTTAGTCTGTAGACCCGAGATCGTCATAGAGTCTTGTGTGATTCCTACTGTGCTTTGATTTCCACCTTGCCACATCCAATAGGGCGTGCAAAACGGTGGCTTTTGGGTACAGTCTCGAATCACATGGAGGCAATGAGCGATAGGAGGGGTTTCGTCTCTCCCGGAATAGAGAGTTGATGTTGCGCTGTGTTCGATTGGATATAACTGGAAGTCCCTGGCCAGGGCTGATATGGAGATTTACTGGTAAGTGTTATCAGTAGTTTCTCGACCCGTTATAAGCCTTACATCGACACGACTTATCGGTTACTGGGTCTGACGTTTACCACCCCTAGAGTAGATATGCAACATATCAGGCGAAGAGACCGGACTGTACGGGGTTGTTACTGATTGGATTTGTAGGAGAATGTATAGGCTTACATGTGTTGGATATAGTGCCCTCAGAGTCAATTATTGGATCACAGGCACGTGATTGCAATGATTGAGGGAGGACCTATGCCGGTAGGACAGTCTTACTCAAGATGATAGTATGCTATCTGGTTTATCTTTATCATCGTGTACTGCTTTAGGTGACATTACAGATCACTATTACATATTGGTAGAGCCCTTAGGATTCTTTCTTGACTACCAGCAGTATGATGGCGATCATATACGTGGGAGCTGGGGTCTATAAGCACATCCTTAAATGGTCCCTAGTCGTGGGAGTTTCGAGACAGGGCATCAATACTCCGGAGTAGACTAGTGTATACAGTCTAGACCCCGACGAGGGGCGGTGGCCGGTCTCACAAGCCACAAGCGTCAGTTGGTTCACCTAAGATGTATACAGGTGCTTATTGGGTTATGAGTACACCGGACAGGACTCACCGGGAAAATGCTAGTTGGTATTATACCTAGCATCAGATGGCAGTTCCCTGGTGACATGTGTACAGGTTAGTTCATCGACCTGAGATCGTCATTTGTCTCGTGTGAGTTCCCACTGTACTTTGATTACTACCCTACCACGGCTCAAAAGAGTCGTGCAAACAGGTTTTAGTTGGGTATAGTCCCGAGCCATATGGAGGCAGTGAGCGGATCTGCAGCGGTTCGTCTCTCTCGGTATTGGGGGTGAGGTCGCGCTGTGTCTAGAAGAGCCATTACACGAAGTCCTTGGCCACGGCAGGAGATTTACTGGTAGGTATTCCAGTAGTATCTCAGGGTGTTCTGGGCTACACTCCGACACGACTTGTACCGCTTTTGGGGGCCTAACTTTTACCAACCCCCTAGGCCCGCCATGCGATGCTCATAGACGAACGGACCGGACTGTGCGGATATTGTCACTGACAGGCTCAGTAGGGTGTCGGGATGAGTTCGCTCATCGACGTCCCTTTTGGTCAATACCTGGTAGCCCGTTACGTATGGCTAATACCTCTGACGTGCAAGTGGTTAAATCCACAGCCAAAGTATTGACGAGTCTTTAGAGTCCCCCACAGAAAGTTTCTCAAGTTTCAGGCGAAGTGCTGTAGAGGCCGTATGGATATATGGCAGGGTTCGATCATATATGTGCGGTATTGCACGGATCATGATCGGACGGATAATACTAGTGGGTTTTGGTTTAAGCCGGATCCTAGTATTGTACAGTGTAGATTTTGTCTCTTTGCATTTGTATTCAGTCGGAATACAAATGCGTGTATGTATATACGGTTGCGGGGTTTTCCTGTAATTTATTACGGGATCGCTTTTTTGAAGTTGCCAGTTTGCATTCCGTTTCAGCCAGTTTTCCTTTCTTCCTTTCTTTGGCTGAAATCCGATGAAGGGGTTAATTTGCAAATGTGCAAATTAGCAATTTGGAGGGGGTTATTTGTAAATGGAGGGTTCATGATAATTCTAGCATCTTTTGATGCTTTTCTTGTGCTCATTCTTTGCATTAATGAGATGGGAGTTGATTTGGATTTGGGTGTGACATAATTACCTCATTATCATCACATTTTCTTATGGTTACCTTCCCACTAGATTGTGCTCACCCCCTTTGATTTTTCCATTACCTATTTGGGGCAGGCCACATTTTTAGAAAGGGAGAGAGATTCATTTTTGATGTGGGGAAATTCATTCTCATTTTTGTTTGCAACAAAATTCCATAGCCATCTCCAAAGTTCATTTTTCCTCTTCACTCCTTCAATGGCAACTTCACAAACCCGTTGAGACAAACCATTCTACACTATTCTGTAGCATTCTTAGACACGTCGACTCGCGAAATTCATGTCCGAGTTGCCTCGGTCCAGAGGTGGGAGCCCGTAAAAAGACTCGGCGATGTGGTGCCCTTTCCGACGAGGAGATGAAGACCGGAGATTCCCCGAGGAGATCGGGATGGAGGCCGAAGACCGAAGAACACAGATCGCTCGGTACAGCATTCTATCCCTTCTCTTGTTTGCTAGTAGTAGGTTAATAGTCCGATCCGGGTTTTATAGTACGCGGTAGCGCCGGTTTTCTAGTTTTGAAAAAGTTTCGTTTCCGCATTTTGGTTTCGGAATGACGACCGGGGCGCTGCCGTAGACTTACAGCTTGTTGATCTTCTGATTGCTCAGTACACGGGTGGCTGTTACATTTAGCTGACCGCTTGCAGCTTATGGGTGTTTGATATGATCATCACCTACTCCGGCGTATTGACGATTCTTTAGAGTCCTACACAGAGGTTTCCTGGCTCAGGCAAAATGGAGTAGGAGCACATGTGTGATATGTGAGGGACCGAGAATGATACGATATGAGATACCGTATTATATTCTCACGATATGAGATATCAGTCGGGTATATGTGATATAGCCGGGTCATCGGATCAAGTGTTGATTCGATGAATTTGTATATGTTATATTAGTCGGTTATATGCAATATAGCCGGATTGTCGGATCAAGAGTTGATTCGATAATTTAATGCATAATTATATATGTGATATATTACATTACGTTAACTAATATAAGCTCGCTTTATTGATTCGTTTTCTCACGGGATAATACATTGTTGTATATGCGATATATATTAATTGTATTATTTTCTTTTGTTACAAAATATATTGTATATGTGATATATAATATTGTAACAAGTTAGGGTTACAAATGCAACATGGTTGTTAAGTTCAAACAAAGTTAGATTTTGGATTTGGGTTAGCTTTTGGGTTAGCTTTTTCATGAAGCTTCATGAAGCTTTCCTTTTGTTTTCTAGCTTGATATTTTGTGTAGATATTTGTTAACCCAACCCAATCACTTAACTCTAGTTTATTCTCTACATGAGTTAAAGCCTTCATTATTAACTCATGGTTGTATTTTGTAACCACAACAATAATTTCATTATTCATCACAAAAGCTTTCTTCTTCTTCTTCTTCTTCCTTGAAAAAGCTTTCTAGCTTTTTGTGAAGTGGTGATTTAAAGTGAGAAAATGAAAACAAAAAAGAGCAAAATTCCTACTTCATCATCCTCATCTATTCTAGCCACTTAGATTAGGGCGTTCACTTCACTAATACTTGATTAGAGAAGTGAGAGCTTGAGTTTGAGATTCTTCAAGATAGATCATCTTCGAAATGGAAGACTTCTAGCTAGCATGGATCATTCGACTTGTGGAGCCTCTCTAGAGTCCGGATGTTTATGGATCGCGGAGAAGGGACTACTATTCGGAGCTTATGAAGTGAAGGAATGGACTACGAAGGTTGTAATCCCTCTCTCTTAGATGTAAAGTTGTTACATGCATGTTAACCCTAATTCTTTAGTTAAGATCTTGGTTAGGGTTTGTTTAGCACCCCAAAAATTTTAAAGTAGCATGATTGATGCTTGCCAAAATCTTCTCAAGGTGCTATGCTAACCTTACAGTTGTATCAGAGCCAAGCTAGAGCATTAGGCGTTGTCTAGACGAAGTTCGAAGTCCGATCGAACCCCGAAACACCGAGAATTGACCCTTTGCTGGAAACTTTTTCAAAAGTTGAAATTTTTCATATTAAAAATACTCAGAAAATTATGCAGAGAATTTTATGGACTCACCTGAAGAAAGAGTCCCTAACTCGCTACAGTGACCGCGTAACCGCGGCCAAAATCTGGTTTTGGCGGCGGTTCCGCGGCGCCACTGTGGAAGCTTGGGACGGGCACTTCAGCGACGGTCCATAAGTGCTGGGGCATGGTACTAGGAATTTTTATTTTCTGCTCATGTGTTGAGCTCACTGGGCTATTTTGGGAATTCGCTGTGTCTGTCAAATTATCTAACTTCGCCTAGTTATATGTGATGTTTATGTGTTGCTGTGATATGTTATATTGGATCGTTGTGTTTTGAATAGCCGGGGTTTTATGTGAGATGAGAGTTTTCTTTTACATTCATGTAAAATTCATTTGTATGTAATATTCTTTTATTGGGGCACTTCCGGGTTGAGGATGATGTCACCATTGTATATTATTTACTTTTCCGCATTAGGATAGACCCAAGACAGAGAGCACAAGTAACCGGGTTCTAGGGTCCAGTGGGAAGCCATCTCGAGGAGTCGAGATCGGGTCTCCTAACCCTAGAATTGGCAGGGTTAGTTGCCGCTCTCGTAGAGGTCTAAGGATGTGGGTTTGGCTATTCATCGCGACTGTGAAATCCATGTTTTATGCAGGCTCAAAATAAAACACGGACGTCCTAGTATATCCAATATTTCATATGTTGACTTCTGCTGCAATGTTCTGTGATGAGATCATATTACTGCCTGTGACAAATGCTTATACAATATGTATATGTTGATATATATAAATTACTGCTTTCGTTTCTTCTGTGATGCTTAGGAAGCTTAATTGATGGGTTTTATTAATGAGATTAATAAAAGAAAAGAAACCTAAAAGATGTTGTAGAATCAAATTTTCAAAAAAGGTAGCTACAGTTTTTGCTTTACATAGCGGTATTCCTTGTAGAATATCCAGCACCTTATTCGAAAAGAAAAGAGCCGAGATCCCTTCACCGGGAGTGACCTCTTTAGCAAAACTGGCAGATGCTATAAACTCACGGTTTAGTTTTTGATTGCTTCTATATTTCTTGCTTTGCACAGCGGTATTTATGAAATATCCTGCACCTTATTCGATGAGGAAAGAGCCGAGATCCCTTCACCGGGAGTGACATCTTTAGCGAAACTAGAAAAGCCTCAAAAACACTCCTTTTCAAAATCACTTATTTCTACAAACAATATCAAATTCATTACGCTCATGGTTTTCAGAAAAACCTGCGTAGCCCTGCGTCATTTCAGATAAGTCTTACTTAGTATTCGGGCTACGTTCGTTGACCTTCGTCAAGGCGTAGTGTGCGGTAGATGACTAGTATTTATCTGCAGCATGTGATGCGATTGTTTTAGGGTAGTCGTACGACCTTGTTGACCTCCGTCAAGGGTCGTGCGGGTGGGTTTAATTCAATCAGGAAATGACGGGTTGAACTTGACTAGTAGCCTATGGTTTGTTGACCTCCGTCAAGGTCATAGGACGCTAGTGGTAAAAGATATTATCGGGAATTTCGAGTGTTGAAATTTGCAATGAGATTGCATACCTTCTATGAGATAGATGGATCCCGATACCCACTGCGAGTAAGAGTTACTCCTGGGTGAATTTTACACAGGACAATTAGCCGATTAAGTAGGAGTCTAGAAAGGTGTTAACGGGGTTACGCCTCTGGAAAAACGAGGTTTATTTTAATTAGGTCCGTGAGAAAGCACGGGGAACCTCCCTCAAAGTACCTACACTGATCTGGCAGAAAGATTGGCGAACTTGTAAGGTGTAATTAATCTCGGCTAATCTTACCTTTTAGGGTTTGAAGGAAGATTTGATTAAAGTAGTGGGAGCCATCCTGATTAGATAAGATAATAACCAATCTAATCTTGCAAGAGCGCACGCTAAAGTGTTTTCTTCTCTCTCTCCAGGTAGCGACCATGTCAGGCCTTAATCAAGATAATAATATGGATGTATTGACTGAACCTGACAGTTATACTGAGCAGGGGAACGTTGGTCCCGCTCCTACTTATAATTGTTATAAATCCGAGCAGGGAATAGAAGAATATTTGGATTCTCATGCCACCCAAACGAAGAATAAGTATGTTGATGCATCTTCTTCAGGTGTTATAGTTACCGAGAACTGTTTCTCAGTTCACTCTACGTCCTGGGCATTAGATACCGGATCAAGATCCCACATATGCAATATATTGCATGGGCTAAAGAGAGCTAGAGAACTGGGAATGGGTGATCATTCCGTAAGAGTAGGGAATGGTGCAAATGTTGCAGCCAAAGCAGTTGGAGAATATCACCTTGTATTACCAAGTGGTAATACAATGATTCTGAACGAATGCTATTATATACCGAACATGATATGCAACATTATATCAGTTTCTTTATTAAGTAAAGAAGGATATAATTTTGTAATACAGGATAATATTATGAACATCTTCCTAAATAAAAAGTTGATTGTATCAGGCTCGTTAAATAATGGCATATACGTTCTAAATCAAAACACAGTTCTTAATATACAGAACACACACAAGAGGAAAAGTTCAGAAATTAACGAATTCTTCTTGTAGCATTATAGACTTAGTCATATCAATGCAGCACGACTTGCTAAGTTACATAAAGATGGTTATTTAAATGTGTTTGAATTATCATCTTATGAAACTTGCCATTGACGTCTCAAAGGAAAAATGACCAAAACTCCGTTTAGTAGACACGGAGAAAGAGTTACAGAACTCTTGGGACTGATACATAGTGATGTATGCGGTCCCATGTCTACACATGCCAGGAATGGTTCCTCGTACTTCATTACATTCACTGACGATCTCTCAAGATACGGATATATATTCCTGTTAAAACACAAGTCTGAATCTTTTAAGAAATTCAGAGAATATAAGAACGAAGTAGAGAACCAAACGGGTAGAAGTATTAAAATCCTTCGATCCGATCGAGGAGGAGAATACTTGAGCAATGAGTTCCTCGATTATCTAAAAGAGAATGGGATTCTCTCTCAGCTTACTCCTCCCTATACACCACAACATAACGGTGTATCGGAGCGGGGGAATCGCACCCTATTAGATATGGTGCGCTCTATGATGAGCACTGCTGAGTTACCTATTTCCTTTTGGGGGTATGCGCTTGAGACAGCCATATACCTATTGAATAGAGTTCCAACCAAATTAGTGCCTACCACTCCATATGAGATATAGGAGGGGAAGAGACCGTGTCTTAATTTCGTTAAGATATGGGTTGTCTGGCCTATGTTAAAAAGCAAAATCCGGACAAGTTCAAGGCAAGATCGTTTTTGTGCAAGTTTGTAGGATATCCCAAGCATTCGCGAGGACATATCTTCTACCACCCTGAGGAACAAAAGGTTTTTGTTTCTCAGCATGCCACCTTTTTAGAAAAGGAATTTCTTGCAAAGGAAATTAGTGGCAAGGAGGTAGAACTGGAAGAAGTTCCAGTTACACAAACTGAAACAGAAGATTTGGTAGAACCAGAGGATTCAGTAGTTCCCAACGAACCCCAACCTCTCCGCCGAACTAGTAGGATTCCTCATCCACCTGAGAGATACTACAGTTTTCTCATTGATGGTGGGAGTGAGAATTGCATCATGGAAGATGATAACCCAACTAGTTTCGAGCAGGCCATCACGAGTGGTGACTCTGTGAAATGGCTGGATAACCCAACTACAATTTTCTCATTGAGGTGCAGGATATTCAGCAATACCCCTATACAATGAAGGAATAGAGAAAAGAAACAAGATCCCCTCACCGGGAGTGACCTCTTTAGCGAAACTAGCAAATGCTATAACTCACTCGGTTTTTTTTTGATAGCTTCTCTATTCCTGCTTTGTATAGGGGTATTGCTGAATATCTTGCACCTCATTCGATGAGGAAAGAGCCGAGATCCCTTCATCGTGAGTGACCTCTTTAGCGAAACTAGCAAAAGCCTTAAAACACTCCTTTTCAAAATCACTCGATTTTGCAACAATATCATGTTCATTACGCAAAACGTTTTCTTAAAAACCTGTCGTAGCCCTCCGTCATTTCAGATAAGTAGTATTTAGTATTCGTGCTGCGTTTGTTGGCTTTCGTCAAGGCATAGTGTGCGGTAGCTACTTACTGCTTATCTGCTATATATGATGCGATTGGATTAGGGTAGTCGTACGACTTTGTTGGCTTTTCTCAAGGGTCGTGCGGGTGGGTTTACTTCAATCATGAAATGTACGGATTGAACTTGACTAGCGGATTATGGTTTGTTGGCTTTCGTCAAGGTCATAGGATGCTAGGGGAAAAATATTATCAAGAATTTCAAGTGTTTAAATTTGCAATGAGATTGCATACCTTCTATGAGATAGTTGGATCCCGATACCCACTGCGAGTAAGAATTACTCCTGGGAGAGTTTTACACATCACAATTAGCCGATCAAGTAGGTGTCTAGAAAGGTGTTAACGGGGTTACGCCCCTGGGTAAACAAGGTTTATTTTAATTAGGTCCGTACGAAAGCATGGGGAACCTCCCTCAAAGTACCGACACCGGCCTGACTGAAAAATTGGCGAACTTGTAGGGTGTAATTAATCCCGGCTAATCTTACCTTTTAGGGTTTGAAGGAAGATTTGATAAAAATAGTGCGAGCTAGATAAAAATCCAATCTAATCTTGCAAAGAGCGCACACAAAGTGATTATCCTTCTCTCTCTCCTGGTAGTGACCAATGAAATGCCTTAATCAAGATAATAATATGGATGTACTGACCGAACCTACTTATTATACTCGGCTAGGTTCCGCTCTACCTTATGATTGTTATAAGTCTGAGCAAGAAATAGGGCAATATTCGGATTCCCACGCCATCCAAACGAAGAAAAAGCATGTTGATGCATTGTCTTCGGGTGTGTTCATAACCAAGAACTGTTTCTCAGTTACCTCTACGTCCTGGGTATTGGATACCGGATCAGGATCACACACATGTAATTTGTTACATGGGCTATAGACAGGTGGAGAACTGGGAAAAAGTGATATATCTCTAGTAGTAGAGAATGGTGCAATTTTTGCAGCTAAAGCAGTTGGCAAATATCACCTAGTGTTACCAACTGGTAATACATTGATTCTTAGCGAATGTTATTTCGTACCAATAAATATTGTGAATATTTTCCTAAATCAAGTATTGATTGGGTAAGGTATGTTCTATAACAGTGTACACATTTTGAATCAAACTACAGTTTTAAACGTACAGAACACACACAAGAGGAACAGTTCAGAAATGAACGAAGTCTTCTTGTGGCATTGTAGACTGGGTCATTTCGATGAAACAAGAATAGCTGAAGTTCCATAAGGATGCATTTTTTAATCCGTTCGAATTTGCATCTTATGAAGCTTTCCAGTCATGTCTCAAAGACTAGGTGACCAAATCTCCGTTTAGTGGAAATGGAGAAAGAGCTACTAAACTCTTAGACAGATATATGGTGATGTATGCTGTCCTATGTCTACATATGCCAGGGATGGTTCCACGTACTATATTATATTCACCGATGTTCTCTCAAGATACGGACATGTGTTTTTGTTGAAACACAAAACTGAATCTTTTGAGAATTTCAAGGAATATAAGTACGAAGAAGAGAACCAGATGGGTAAAGGTATTCAAATCCTTCGATATGATCGGGGAGTTGAATACTTAAGCATAGAATTCCGAGACTATTTAAAAGAGAATGAGATTCTCTCTCAGTTTACTCCTCCGTATACACTATAGCACAACGGTATGTCGGGATGGAGGAATCACACCCTACGAGATATGGTGCACTCTATGAGTACTGCTGAGTTGCCTATTTCCTTTCAGGGACATGCACTTGAGAAGCTGCATACCTATTGAATAGAGTTCCGATCAATTCTGTTGCCTACCACTCCATATGAGATATGGAACGGGAAGAGACCATCTCTTAAAGGAGTTAAGATATAGGGTTGTCCGGCCTGTGTTGAAAAGCAAAATCCGGACAAGCTTGAGGCAAGGTCAGTTCTGTGCAAGTTTAAAGGATATCCCAACCATTCGCGAGGGAATATCTTCTACCACACCGAGGAACAAAAGATATTTTGTTTCTCGACATACCACCTTTTTAGAAAAAGGAATTTCTTGTAGAAGAAATTAGTGGCAAAAGGTAGAAATGGAAGTAGTTCCAGCAAACACAAACTATAACTGACGATTTGTTGGAACCGAAGGATTCAATAGTCCCTGACGAACCAAAGCCACTCCGCAGATCAAGTAGGGTTCCTCATCCACCTGAGTGATACTACGGTTTTCTCGTAGACGGTGGGAGCGAGGATTGCATCAAGGAGATGATGTCCTAACTAGTTTCGAGCAGGCCATCACAAGTGGAGACTATGTGAAATGGCTGGATGCTATGCAATTTGAGATGGAATCCATGTACACCAGCAAAGTGTTGACTTTGCATGTTACTCCTGAAGGGGTAAAACGCATCGGGAGCAAGGGGATCTTTGAGAAAGAAAATTTGGTGCATATGGAAAAGTTGAGATTTTCAAAGCTAGACTTGTCGCTAAGCTTAAGTCCATCAGGATCCTACTTGCTATTGCTGCATACCATGGCTACGATATCTGGCAGATTGCAGATCAAAACCGCTTTTCTAAATGGTGATTTAGAAGAGAGCGTGTATATGACACTTCCAGAGGGTTTCGTAGACAGTGGGAGCAGCGGAAGCATTTGCAAGCTGCTTAAATCCATCTACAGGTTAAAGCAGGCATCGCGGAGATGGAACATCTGTTTTAATGAAGCTGTCAAATAGTTTGACTTCATCAAAAAGGTAGATGAACCATGTATAAATAAGAAGGTTGTAGAGAGTATGGTTGTCTTCCTCGTATTATACGCGGATGAGATAATCTTGATAGGAAAAGGTGTTCCTATGCTACACTCGGTCAAGCACCTATTATCACACAGGTTCTCTATGAAAGATCTAACTGATTCCTCATACATCCTGGGGTTATAGATCTAAATGGATTTGGGATTCTCCCAATCCAGGTACATAGACACCATGCTAAAAGGGTTTTAGTATGGAAGATTCTAAGCGTGGTAATGTACCCACTTATTCAGGAATCACTCTCTCCAAAAATATGTCTCTCGAGACTGATTTGGAGAGGGCTCGCATACAAGGGATACCCTATGCTTTGGAAGATGGGTCAATCATGTATGCGATGTTATGTACCATACCAGATGTAGCTTACTCATCAGGTGTAGTGAATAAGTATCGAAAAGATCTTTGGGAAAACCACCGGACAGCTGAAGAACATTCTTAAGTGCTGGAGAAGGACTAAAGAGATGTTCTTGGTGTAAGGTAACGGTGAACTCCAGATGGAGTCCTTTACCGATTCGAGCTTACAGCGTGATAAATACGGCTGAAAGTCAGTCTCGGGTTTTGTCTTCACCCTCAGTGGAGGGACGGTATGTTGGAAGGGTTCCAAGCTATATACTGTAGAAGACTCGTTGATAGGGGCTAATTACATCGCTACCAACGATGCCGCTAAAGAGGTTGTCTGGATGAATAGAGTTCACGAGATGAACTGCCGGTACCAGACTATTGGGACGACAATGGAGCTGTGGCTTTGGCCTAGGAACCCCGGTCCCTTCAGCGATCCAGACATATTCTTAGACAGTATCACCTGATCAGGAAGATAGTTGTATCTCCGGGTGATCAAGGTCAGGAGAGTTGACACGGAGGATAACACAGCGGATCCACTCACCGAGGCCATCCCCCAGATTCTATTCAAGAGACTTTTGGGACGTTGGGTATGAGATACTACAACTGGCCTTAGTGCAAGTGGGAGATTGTTAGTTATATGTATGCCCTAGAGGCCATTATTGTACATGTAATGTATATTATAGTGGATGCTTGGACTTATATATATATAGAGAGAGAGAGGACTTTCTTGCTCGACATGATAGTATGCTATCTGGTTAACCTTTATCTTAACATGTAGACTGGTATTTATACTGTCTAGCTCTCACATGTTGATAAAGCCCTTAGGATATGTACTTGACTACCAGAACTATGATGAGATCATACTTGTGGGGTCAGGGTGGTCCACAAGTACATCCTTTAATCAGTTCTTAGACGTAGGAATATCGAGACCAGGGCATCGATATTCCAGTGTAGACTAGTGTTTATGTTTCTTGTCCCTTAGAGGGCGATAGTTGATCCCACAACCATTGGTGTGTGACATCAAAAATTGTACACAGGTGTTCATTAGAGAATGGGTACACCGAACAGGACTTGCCGAGGACTCCTATGTAGTAGTATACCTATCGTCAGATAGCAGTCCTCTGGTGACACTGGTGTAGGTTAGTCTGTAGACCCGAGATTGTCATAGAGTCTTGCATGGCTCCCACTATGCTTTGATTTCCTCCCTACCACGGCTCAAAGTAGTCATGCAAACAGGTGGATTTTGGGTACAGTCCCGAGTCACATGTAGGCAATGAGCGATAGGAGGGGTTTCGTCTCTCCCGGTATTGGGAGTTGCGCTATGCTCGATTGGCTATAACTGGAAGTCCCTGGCCAGGGCTGTTGCCGAGATTTAGTAATAAGTGTTATCAGTAGTTTCTCAAACCGTTATAGGCCAGACATCGGCATGACTTATCACGTTACTGGGGTCTGACGTTTACCACCCCTAGACATGATATGCGACATATGAAACAAAGAGACCGGACTGTACGGTAGTGTTACCGATAGGCTTCATGGAGAGTATGGACGAGCTTGCTTGTTGATCTTCATATCGCTCAATACCCGGGTAGCCGTTACGTCCAGCTAGTACCGCTGATGGCTTATAGGTGATTGATGTGATCATCACCTACTGCTGGCGTATTGACGAGTCTTTAGAGTCCCACACAGACTATTCCTGGTTCGAGCGAAACAAAGTAGGGCATATATGTTGATATGTGTGTGGGCCTGATTAAATATGATTATGTGATACCGTATTATAATCTGGCAGTTATCTGTTATCGGTTCGGTTATATGTGATATAACCAGATTGTCGAATCAAGTGTTGATTTGAAAATGTGATATACAGATGAATGATATTAGTCGGTCATATGTGATATAACTGGATTATTAAATCAAGTGTTGATTTAATAATGTGATATATATTATATGTGTATAATTATATCTTAACTAATATCATTAGCTCACTAATTATTCTTCATTATATATATATTAATATATATGATATATATATATATATAATAATGAAGCATGGCATGATTTCTATTTTTGAGAAAAATAGAAAAGAGGTGGAAAATGAGAGCATGGTTGCAAGCATGGGCATTATTCATAGTTTATTCATCTTGACTCACTATTCAAGTATGGTTGCAATTTTATATTGCAAAATTCCATGCTTTAATGAGTAGGGGTAAGGAGTTGCCATTCATTCTAGGCTGATTCTCAACACTTAGCCATTTTCTTGCTTTGCTCCCATGGTTGCTCTCTAGCTTCTTCTTCTTCCTCAATCCCATGGTTAAAGCTTCAACCCTCACATGTAATGTGAACTCTGAAGATTGAACACAAACTGGTGAGAAAATTAAATCCCTACTTCACCATCACACATTAGATTAACAATTTTATGTGGAGTGTTGCCTTCACTAATGAGATTAGTGAAGGGTTAGGTTGAGCTTGTGTACTTCTGGTGGATCGTCTTTGACGCGAAGATCGCGAAGGAGGTTCGCTCAACTCGAAGAGGAGCCTAAAAGAGTCGCGCGGACTTCAACATGGAGCTATTGAAGAGAAGGAATCGAACTGCAACGGTTGTATGCTCTTTTCTTCTCTTGAGTTAATCACATCACAAAGGCAAACCCTAATAATCTAGTAATGATCATGTTAGTCTAACTTAGCACCTAATAAAAACTAAAATGTGGCATGCTGATACCTTTAGAACCTCATGGTGGTGTTAAGGTCGACTTTCAGGCTGTACATCAACAGTCCTCTCAATCTGGCAGCCTCTATCAATGGCTCGATCATCCGGTGCAAAACCGAACACTCGCCTCTAACGAGAGATCACAACACAAACACTATACCTACACGTTCCTATGTCACCAGAAAACATCATGGTCAGTCCTCGTCCTTGACGAGCTCGCCCTGACCGCATCTCTAACAGCAGCTAAATCTATGCTCGAACTATGGTGACAGGAACCTCAAGCATGTATCGATGAAGATAAATCAAAGGAACGAAGAGAATCACAGATCGCAAGATAAGTACATCCTAAGGTTACTTAAGTGGAGTATCGTATCGTAAGTATGCTGCGGAACATACGCATGGTACGTCACTCTACTCAAGCTACCTACTCCATCAATCAAGGTCAACCTATGTAACAAAAGTTCGGGTCTAATACCCCCCGTCAAGTCTAAGTTCCAAAAGGTCAGGCCTAGGTTCCGAAATATATATACGCCCTAGACTTCGCATAGTCAAACCTAGAATCGAACCAAGGTTAAACCTAACGCTTTGATACCAACTTTGTCACGACCTGGAATTTAGCCCCGTGACCGGCACTTAAATCACGCAACGTCTAAAGGCATAACATAATTCAAGTAAGCCAAAGCCCAGAAATCTAAACCTTTTAGTGAAAATAATAGAGGTGAAGTTTTGAAATAAAGATATAATGAAATCAAATTTTCTTTAAATGCATAGGTAATGAAACATGGAAATGCAAGTGGATTATACTATAGTTGAAAACATTTTTCGTCCTTTAAAAATTTGGGCAGCACCTCCCTTATATATTTTGATCCAAAACCACATACATAAAATAAAAGGCATCCCCAAGCAGGAGCTAGCTCATTGCAAACTTGCGGAAACACAACCACACAAGTAAGAAACATACATACGACGCCCAACGGCGAAGATCAACATAGAAGGATAAATAAATAGTAATGAGAGACATCAAAACCCAAAGGAAGCGAACTTACACCCATCGCTCTAAGTCTCGCCAATACAAATCTGTCTAAGTCTACCAATATACAAAGTCTAGTTTCTGATTGATGGAGTTTATCTAGATACAACAGAATGTAAGAGTACGAAAGTGGGCACGATCTAATGTGTGTCCCACTTACTAAAGCAAAACACCCTGGATGAAGCTGTGTGCCAGCGATACCGCTACTAATCCCAAGCGGTCAAACCTGCAAGAACCATGGCACAATAGGGGTGAGTTGCCAACTCGTGAGTAGAAAACGTCATCAGGTAGAAATCGAATAAAACAACGATTTCCTAGGTCATACTATATCATGAAGGTAATACTATGATATCTAGGGTGACCATGTATGCATATATGTGAACAATACAGTCAAGGCCAATATCATTTAGAAATAAACATCTGACATTATATGCCTGTATGTATATGGATATCATCCACGTGTCCATCAACGACACAAAACAATATCATGGAACCTGAGTGTCCAACATCAACACTCGAATCATCATGAAAACATGTGCCTGTATGTATGAGGATATCAACCACGTGTGTCCATCAACGACACATCAAAATAATGGAACCTGAGTGTCCAACATCGACACTTAAACATCATGAAACCCGTGTCCAACATCGACACATAAATCCTCATATCTCTGTCTCTCGGGCTCCATCAGTCCGGATCAGCCTATATCTATCTCACGACTCCGGTCGGTATCCTCCGGATAACCGCCGAGCCCAAAACTATCACCGGTAGGTAGTTCTCCCCCTGCCAGGCTCATCGTCTACACTTCGAGCTTCTTGCCCCAGGGTACCTTACCGGATCCACCATGTACCCGCAGAAGGATCATCCAACTCCTCGAATCGGGTCTCGAAAACAATTTCAGAACCGAGAAAACTCATGGTGGACGCATCGAAATATCATATCAAGAGAAACCGGGTTTTTAAAACATACATACTTTCTTTTGAAATATAACCACGGTTCTCAAATCCAGAATCTCATGAACACAGCATCTCAATGCATATAAAATCATAAAGCATGATATATGCAAACATAGAACAGAAATGTGAACATATTAGTATATCATGCCTACGAGTCATATGATGGTACTGAACAATGAATGTACTTTACAATTCAGAGTAATAGCATGATATAGCAATTTTACTATGTAAGTGACACAGCAATTACCGATGATGATTGTGTGTGAGCCGGCAAATCTCTTTAAGTGTAACATACGCATCATCGATAATTGTGCAGGTGTACTAGAAGACGATATCATAACAAATAATGGAAGTACATGTATATACAATGTAATGAGAATATCATAAACATAGCAGAAAAGTAAACCCTAAGCGCCGCATTATAAAATATACGTATCTAATCTAACATCTACCTAAGGGATTAAAATATCTATAACATATCCGAGTCGATGAATCTATCAATCGGCAATCCAGCCTCATAGCATCACATACGGTATAATCCATCGTACGGCATCCTCGAGTCAAGGGTATGGATCAATCATGGGATAAAACACATCGCGTACGTAATCCATCGTACGGCGACATTAAATAAATAGGGATTATATCGACTTATACAACAATGAGGGTATGGATCTAAAGTTTCATAAGGCATATCACTCATTATTCTCATAAATATACATATACACATATCTCTCAAGTCACATCCATATCAACCTCATGTCATGTCTTGGAAAAAGTATCTACATTCTCATATCGCCTCTCATCCATAAATCGACATATTAAGCCAAGTCATCTTATTTCATCATATTTCATCATGTCAATATCTCACATCAATTCATCTTGCATACACTTCATATCTTATTAATTTCATAACACATTTATCTCAATCTCATGTCATTCTTATCGATCTCATAAAAAGCCACTAAAAATCTCATATCGATCGTATTTGCTCGTATCATCTTATCTCATCATATTGATATCTCAATTCTTGTCATCGCGTATTAATCATATCATCTCCTACTAATTCTTTAACCATATCCATAAGTTTCTAACATGGTTTCTCCAACCATATTCTATATATCGGTTTCCATTTATAATTGTGGGGGTGCTATACGCCATCCACCCGACTTTCCCCATAGATATAAATCTACTCACCTGCTAAACTCCTCACTTAGCCGAAGTCGATGTGCTTCGTCATCTTGGAAGTCCACGCGAAGGTACCTACAATAAATATATAGTCGCAATACCATTAAAATCAAGTGCGAAAACCGATACGGCACACGAATTGCTTATAGGTTAGAATCTATAGCTTACGCATGCAAAACTATGCAATTATCCCTCTTCGTTGACGTACAAACGTCCAACGGCGTTATCCAAATTCAAATACCAAAACCAAATCTCAGAAATCGAAAAACCCATAATCAGCAACTAAGGAAATCTATCCCAGATTTTATTCTAGGTCAAACCAGAACATTTTGCATACAAGGTTGCTCTAGATATCAGATAAGGAATCCATGAACCATAAATCCCACAATTTCACCATGACCACGCAGCAATTTGTGGCCTGGAAGAATTTATTTGCGGCCAGTTTTTGGGCAATTGGGCTCGGGTTTCAAGTGGTGCTTCTAGGATGCCTTCTCGTCTCATGGTCATGGGAACTTATTTTATAGTGGTCTCGGGTAAACTCAGATTCCTAAATAGCATCAAAATCTGTCGAAATTCCAATGTCAGGAGATTCTAACTTCGTGTTTTGGGTTCTAGTCTTTGGTCTTGGTATGTAAAATCATCACTAGGGTCTTGCAAACACTAACTAACCTTCAATTACATCCTTACTAGTCCATCCATCCGCTAAACATGAGTCTAGAAAATTCTAAGTTCACAAATCCACACTTGTTTAACTCCAAACTACTATATGAGGTAAAGAAATAATATAACAAGAAGGGAAGTGAAGTTATACCATATGGATGGAACTCAAGAAAAACCCTAGATGCCTAAAATCTCCAAAATCCAAACTTGAAAGATCCATAGGGTTTAGGAAGAGATAGGGATCATTTTTAATGAAGGTGGTGTGGGGTTTTGGCAAGGTTTTGGGGATGAACCATGGAGGTAGAGGGGGTGAAGGATGAGGTGAAGAAGAAGAAGTTGAAGTGATGAAGGAAAATAATGGATGAAGGAAAAAGTCAAGGGTGGGAGCCTCTCTCTCTCCCTCTTTCACACTCTCTCATGGCATGCTCTCATGCCATCATTTGGTCCCCTCTCTCTCTCCTCAATAAATGTCTCATTTTCTTTTTCTCTCAATTTCATAAATACCAATACCACAATTACAAATCAACAAACATGCAACAATGCCATATTGCACTAGCCATGGATACTTAAAAATACGGATTTGGCTTAATCGTGATTAGTAGCGCACTAATCAAGTTTAATTTAAACTTGTATATAATTAATTATAAAAATACCAAAATCCGATAAATATATTTATAATAATTAAATCATTTTAAATCTCTACTTATATTCCAAATATTGGTATATACTTACCATTTTACGAAAACCCCTATTTGCAAATCAAATAGTTTACACGAAATATATTATTTTAATATTTAAATTCCAAAAATAATATTTTTTATTTCTGAAATGTTACAAATTCTCTAAACTGTGATTCTTCAAGTTAACTGAGCCTACATCGGCGCATCAGATCAGATGAATCATCTTAGTCCCTCTATTCAAAATGGACTAGCGGTCTTTTGTCACATCAATGTCAAAAAGCTCCAGCGGTTTCAGCTTATAACTTTGGAGGCGACATCCCATCAATCTCAGCAACAGCTGGATCATCTGTCTACATGGTAGATAACATCACGACCCCTGGGGTTGGTTGTACATCCACAGTCCTCTCAATCTGGCTGCCTCTATCAAAGGCCCGATCATCCGGTGCAAATCCGAAAACTCACATCAACGAGAGATCTCAACACAAACACTATGCCTGTACGTCCCTATGTCACCAGAAAACATCATGGTCATCCCTCATCCGTGACGAGCTCGCTCCGACCGCATCTCTAGCAGCAGCCCTCTCTGCACTCAGCACCCTGGTGACTGGAACCTTAAGCAGGTATCGATGAACATAGATCAAAGAATTGAAAGGAATCAATAGGTCAAAAATGGATATATGATTATAGGGAGGAATGGATTCAATAAGAGTATGATCATTAGAACGAATAGAAGCACGGATCTCAAGAATGTACATCCTAAGGTCACTTAAGCGGAGCAGCATGTCGTAAGTATGCCGCGGAACATACATGATTAATTTCTATTTTAGAGAAGTGTAGTAACCGCAATCAATAACGGTGTCGCGTGTAGCTAGGCCGAGATGAGTACGGGTCATCCTCAGGGATATATGGAATCTTTTAATCTTTCTTTAGACGTGTTGATTAGGAAAAGGAACAAGAATAGATAATAGTGAAGAATAGTTGTAGAATCTAGATCCGCGTTAAACACGGATGTAGAATATAGATCTAATTTAAAGACGGATGTAGATTTTATATCAGAAGAGGGCTTGTAGGGTTCGTTAAGATTTAGTAGTCATGGATGATTAATTAAATATTACTCCTTTTATCCTTTAATAGATTTAAAACTAAATCGACAGAGATGCATGTAGATTAGGGTTTTTGGAGGGAATAGGGTTCCCACTCTTAACACTTATCTTTACATGGATCTCCGTTCATGTCTAGCCTTTACCAAAACAATTGTTAATCTAATCTCAAATCATGGTCATGACTATCAATGAATTGATAGCGCGCCCGATTAGGATGTTAACTATTCTTTTGATAAAGTTTATAAACTTTATAGGACGTAAAAGAAGTTAAAGGATTTTTTCATCCATTGATCTACCCTAATCCTACGAACCCTATCAAGTGGAGAATTACTCGCGTATGATGTGTTAGTTATATGTATGCCCTAGAGGCCATTACTATACATAGGATGTATATTGTAGTGGATGCTGGGACATATATAGGGAGGACTTTCTTGCTCAACATGATAGTATGCTATCTGGTTGATCTTTACCTTAACGTGTATACTGATTGTCTCTCTGTTACATGTTGGTAAAGCCCTTAGGATCTGTACTTGACTACCTGGACTATGATGCGGATCATACTAGTGGGGACATGGTAGTCCATAAGTACATCCTTCAAAGTCCCTAGTCGTGGGTGTATCGAGACGGGGCATCGATATACCAGAGTAGACTAGCGTGTACCTTCTCGACCCATACAGATGGGCGATGGATGATCCCATATCCATTGGTGTTTGACATCAGAGATGATATACGGGTGCTCAGTAGAGACTGGGTACACTGGACGGACTCGCCGAGAACTCCCAGATGGTATTATACCTCACGTCAGATGGCAGTTCTCTGGTGACACTGGTACAGAGTAGTCTGTTGACCCGAAATCGTCATAGAGTCTTGTGTGGTTCCCACTGTGCTTTGATTTCCATCTTACCACGTCCAAGAGGGCGTGCAAAACGGTGGTTTTTGGGTACAGTCCCGAGTCACATGGAGGCAATGAGCGATAGGAGGGGATTCGTCTCTCCCGGTATAGGGGGTTGATGTTGCGCTGTGTTCGATTGGCTATAACAGGAAATCCCTGGACAGGGTTGCTGAGATTTACTGGTAAGTGTTACCAGTAGTTTCTCGAACAGTTATAGACTTCATATCGACACGACTTATCGAGCTATTGGGGTCTGACGTTTACCACCCCTAGGCGAGATATGCGACAGATCAGACGATCAGACCGGACTGTACGGTAGTGTTACTGGTTGGATTCACTGGAGTGTGAGCGGGCTTGCTCGTCGATCTTCAGATCGCTCAATACCCGGGTGGCCGTTACGTTTAGCAGACCGCTTGCGGCTTGTGGATATTTGATATGATCATCATCCGCTGCCGGCGTATTGACGAGTCTTTAGAGTCCTACGCAGAGGTTTCCTGGCTCAAGCGAAACGAAATAGGAGCGCATATGAGATATGTGCGGGACCGAGAATAATACCAGTATGTGATACTGTATTCGATTCTCGCGATGTGACATTGATCGGTTATATGCGATATATCCGGGTTATCGGATCAAGTGTTGATTCGATAAGTTGTTACTAATGATACCTGTCGGTTTTGTGCGACATGACCGGATCATTGAATCAAGTGTTGATTTAATGATTTAATGCATAATTATATATTTGATACATTACTTTGCATTAACTAGTATCGGTTCACTTTAAATGGATTTTCTCACTCGGGTGTGCACATTGTATATTCGATGTAGTTTTGTGCACTTGATTGTATCATGTTTGATGATGCATGTTTACTTGTGTTTTGTGTAAAGTTTAAACCATGGTTATGTAATGGTTAGGGTTTACATTTTCATATCTATTTATTTATTCATTCATTTATTTTGGAAAATGAAAAGCAAATGAGAAAATGGTGGCTTCTTTTGTTTTGTTCATGAAGCTTCATGAAGACTTTGACCAAGTGACCATTTTGTCTCATGCTTAACCCTAACCATCCCACTAACCATGATTTATTCTCTACACTTGACCATGGTTCAATTATGATAAGTATTCTATTTTCTTTTCATTTTTATTATTCTTATCATATCATTTCTTCTTCTTCTTCCTTGAACTCAAGAAGAAAAGCTTGAAGTCATCAATGGTGATTGATGATAAAGAGTGAGAAATCCAATTCTAAATTGAACCCACTTCCTATTTCTTCATCTTCTACCTCTTGCCAAGTAGTAGAGTGTGTTTCCTTCACAAGTTTTCAAGCCTTGGTGAAGGTGGAGCTTGATTTAGCGATGCCTCGACGTAGATCATCTTCGGCATGGACATCGACGACCTAGCTTGCCCATTATCCGACGAAGCCGACGCTAGAGCCCGGATTTGATTTGGACAGCGGAGAGGACTTCGTTGCGGAGCTATGGAGGTGGAACACCGGATCTACAAAGGTTGTATTTCCGTATTCCCTTAGTTAAGTGTTAACTAGTTATCTTTTCGCCTAGTTTTCTAGCAAACGATCCGTAGTCGGGTTTCTCGGCACCGTTAAAATTTTAATTTGGCATGTTCGATGCCTTGTGTGACCTCACTAGGGTGCCTAGGAACCCTACATGATGGAGATAAAAGAACGGATAGAGATCATGATGTAAATAAACAAAATAAAATTCAATAAGAATAAAACAACTACCTTTATTAATCAACTTGATCAATTACAGTTTTTTCCTTCAGAAAGTGATTACAAAAACCCTAGTTTGCTTCTCGATCTCTTCTTAAGGAGGTAGATGAGAAGCTGATGATCAACCTGGATTCTTGAGTCGTCTTGGACTTCGTGATCTCGTCGGTTTGATGATTTCTAGGTTTAGCCCTCGGTCCTTTATATAGCCCCAAAACCAGAAACTAAAAATCCCCAGAATAAGGATTAGTTGTAGCAAATCCAACCTGAAAATCCTAACTCCTGACTCGGTGAATCAGCCGCGGATCCGCCGCATATTTTATGGTTTAGCCGCGGATCCGCGGCCGTTTGGTGGGATTTCGGCTGCAAATTTCTGGGGCTTTATTCTTATGATACATGGAGATTTAGCCGATGTCTGGAACTTGAAAATATTTCCTGAGTCTCTGCCAGTATTATTTTTTGATTTTATCTAACTTCTTCAGCAGATTTCTGATTCCCGATATCTCAACATCTCGATTTCCTAACCTGAAGTAAACCTTATACAATATCTCAATGAATAATGTTAGTAATATTTGGTATTTTTGAGATATTATCCTAACCATTTGATACGATATTATATTTTAAGAATATTGGTTAAGCATATTTGATATGATATACATATTTAAATTATTAAAATATGATATAAATATTATATGCATACATTTTCCTTCATAATATTAATTATAATATATAAACATATGAAAATAAATATTTTGCAAATAAACCCTCATATGTTTCATATTTAGAATAAACACCTTTAAATATATAAGAAAAGTAAGGAAAATGTTATATCAAATATGCAGTATTTTCGACTGAACAAATACCCCCAAACTTAACTTTGATCGTCCCGAGCAAACTATTTATTCAAGAGAGGGAGAAAAAGAAAAACCTAAGTAGCACACTTTCGTAGGCAACACGATTGCACTGAGCACGTGTAACAAGCCGTTAAACCTCTAGGTGTCCCTATTAGGAGGAGTGTTGTTTCCCGAGGGTTTTCAGCGGATTACACCCACAAAATCCTATAATAAAAGAAAGACGGTGAAAGTTACATATAAAAATAAGAACTATAAAAGAAAGAACTTGAAAAGAAGAGTTTCCAACTATACCAGCTTTTCAGTTGCTATGAGCCCTATCTTAATAGTCGTGGAAAAATGTTAGAAATCATATCATTCCTCAATAAAACATCGCCTTTAGTCTTCCTCCCTATCTTTCTTCCAAACATTGATCATATACCCTTACGTTTTTGTAAATCACATCCCTACACTTAGAGAATTCAATTCAAGCTATCATACTCTTGTCCATCTTCTAAAGTACTTTATAGTTGGTGAATATTTTCGATAAAATTGCTCACACATTCATTATGCGACCGTTAATACTTCTTGATGTACTAACCGACCGATTACAAAACGTGCTTGCGTATTTAAGTGTAATTTGCTCGTCTTGCAACACCTAAGGCTTAGCAATGATACTCAAACCAGTTGGTCTAAGGCACTAGCTGATAAAGCACCCTCGCTATATTTTTTTTATATTGCCTTGGTAATTACAAAAACCGGTGTTCATTTTTTTTATCCACCACTTATATATATATATATATATTTCATACTAAGTCTTTTAGACAAGAGCGTTTCAAGGTATCCTCTACTATCCTAAGTTTCAAGATGTGTGCAAGTGCGTATAGTAGGGTATCAACATTCAGATGTTTGGCCTCAAGAATAAGGACTATTTTTTCAGACTTATTTTTTTCCTCAGATTAGTAATTTGCTTCATCTTTCTAACCCTTGGGACAACGGCTCATAACTACTTATTACTAGTTTTGTTTAAGAAAACATCTAACTTTCTTGCTTTTCTTAAACTTTTCCTATCTTTCATATGTAATTTTTTACTTTCTACTCTTTTATTATCAAAAAAAATTGTATAGTGCCAAGTGCCAAAAGATAATTTAGTGAATACAAACCTCCCCCCAAACCAGTTTTCAGCATTGTCCTAACAGTGTCATCTTTGAATGGATATAACTGTAGACTTGGGAAAAGAAATTAAGAGGGGTAAAATAATAATCAAATGAAAACTACCCCCAAACTTGTACTTTGGCACGCACAGATATTCAGTTAAGTTCTTTTTCACTCACCTCCATTCATAAAATGAGAAAATGTTACCGAAACATGGAGGTGAGGCGGAGGTAATTCAGTAATGATAAAGCGGCTCCTGTAAAAACAGGAGCTCCTCCGCTGGGTTAGCAGAAAAATACGATTTCAATCTATGCCCATTTACTCTAAAAATTTAACCGTTTTTAACATTTTCAATATCTACTGCCCCGTGCGGATATACATACCGCACCATAAAAGGTCCTTTCAAACAAGATTTTAGCTTACACGGATGAAGAAGGAGACGGGAATCGTAAAGAAGGACTTGTTGTCCCGGTGTGAAGGTTTTTCTATAAAGGTTTTTTATCGTGGAACACTTTAGTCCGGTTCTTTACTATAACTGCATTATCATAAGCTTCATCGCGGAGTTCTCTTAGTTCATTTAATTGCAGCTTCCGATAGCTGCAGGCTTGATCAAAATCGAAGTTAAGCTCTTTAATAGCCCACATTACTTTATGTTCAATCTCGACAGGAAGGTGGCAAGCCTTTCCAAACACTGGGCGGTATGGAGACATACCAAGATCGGTCTTATAAGCGGTACGAAATGCCCAAAGGGCATCTGTCAATTTGATTGACTAATCCTTACGGTTTTTAGAAACCGTCTTCTACAAAATTTGCTTGATCTGCCCATTGGAAATCTCAGCTTTCCCGCTCGTTTGGAGATGATAGGGCATAGAAAGTTTGTGGTTGATTGAATATTTCCGCATCAAAGTCTCAAAAGACCGATTACAAAAATGCGTCTCGTTGTCACTAATTATAGCGCGAGGGCGCCCGAATCGCGAAAAGATATTTTTTAAGGAACTTAATAACAACCTTGTTGTCATTAGTGCGACACGGTATTGCTTCCATCCATTTTGAGACATAATCAACCGCTAACAAGATATATAAATTCCCAAAAGAGTTACGAAAAAGGCCTATAAATCAATACCCCAAACATCAAATATCTCCACAACCAATATAGGTTGGAGCGACATCTCATTTCTTCGTGAAATCCGACCCATGTGTTGACACCGATGACAAGTTTTGCAATGATCATAAGCATCTTTAATTAATGCAGGCCAATAAAAACCATATTACAAAACTTTCTCCGCCGTTTTACGTGGACCAAAATGACCGCCACATGCCTGATCATGACAAAAAGAGAATACACTCTTGAATTCATTGTCAGGGACACATCTGCGAATGATTTGATCGAAACAATACTTAAACAAATAAGGTTCAACCTAGCAAAAATGTTTTACTTGGGATAGGAATTGAAGATTTTCTTGTTTTGACCAATCGCAAGGAATAATTCCCGTCGCTAGATAAGTCACAATATCCATGAACCAAGGTTCGCAGGATACGGTCAAGATCTGTTCGTCAGGAAGGAGTCGTTTATTGATACGGTCAACGTTGGTGAAGAATTGATGCGTGAAAGATGGTCGGCAACAACGTTTTCACATCCACTCTTGTCTCGTATGACAAGATCAAATTCTTGTAACAACAGGATCCAACATATTAGCATGGCCATAGCATCCTTCTTCAATAAAAGGTGTCGTAGGGCGGAGTGATCGGTGCAAACCACTATTGGCGAGCCAATCAAGTAGGGCCTGAATTTTTCTAATGCAAATATAACTGCCAAGAGTTCTTTCTTGGTAGTTGTGTAATTAATTTGTGCATCATTCAAGGTCCAACTTGCATAGTTAATTACATGTGGCATCTTATCAATATGCTATCCTAAGACTGCACTAATAGCAAAATCTGATGCATCACACATAAGCTCGAACGGGTGGTTCCAATCTAGAGATGATAGAACGGGGGCTATAGTGAGAGTTCTTTTAAGCGATTCAAAAGCAGCCTCATAATCCGAATCGAAGTGAAATGTTGTATCCTTGGCCAAAAGAAAAGTTAAGGGTCTAGCAATTTTGCTAAAGTCCTTAATGAATCTCCTATAAAATCCAGCATGACCAAGGAAAGATCATATATCTTTGACACATTTGGGAAGAGGAAGGTTATGGATGACATCAATTTTAGCTCTGTCAACCTCAATGCCTTTTCGTGAAATGATATGTCTAAGGACAATACCTTCTTGGACCATGAAATGGCATTTTTCCCAATTCAAAGTTAGGTTCTTATCCTTACAGCGGTTAAGAACTGCATCAAGATGACATAAGTATTCCTCAATGGAGTCCCCAAATATGAAGAAATCTTCCATAAATATCTTCAGAAAATTCTCAACCATGTCTGAGAATATCCCCATCATACACCGCTGAAATGTAGCGGGAGCATTGCATAACCCAAAAGGCATACGTCTATAAGCAAAAGTACCGAAAGGAAAAGTAAATGTTGTTTTATCTTGATCCTTTTCGGTGATGGGGACCTGGTTATAGCCTGAGTATCCGTCCAAGAAACAATAGTATTCATGTCCAGCTAATCGTTCTAACATCTGGTCAATGAAAGGTAGAGGGAAATGATCTTTCCTCGTTGCGGCATTGAGTTTTCTGTAATCAATACATACGCGCTATCCAGTTTGGGTGCGTGTTTGGATCAACTCATTAGCCTCATTAGTTATGACCGTGATGCCAGACTTTTTAGGGACCACATGAATAGGACTTACCCATTGCCTATCAGATATTGGGTAAATTATACCACTATCTAGACACTTGACGATTTCTTTCTTTATCGCCTCCTTCATAACGGGATTTAACCGTCTTTGTGGGTCTCGGGTTGGTTTAGCTTCATCCATCAGACGTATATAATGTTCAACAATTAAGGGACTAATCCCTTTGATGTTAGCCATTATCCAACCAAATGCTTGCCGATTTGATCTCAATACCGCCAAAAGTACGTTCTCTTGCTCTAAACCTAGAGAAGCGGATATGATCATGGGCAAAGACTCATTCTTTCCTAAATATGCATATTTAAGATGAGAAGGTAGCGGTTTGAGATCTAGTGTCGACGGAGAGACGATAGAAGGTGGGGTAAGGGAATGATACTCGGACTCCCTAAAAGGTTCATAACTTGCATAGGATATTGACTCGGAAAGCGCTACTGACTTTTGGGAGGAGTCAATGGATTCAAACTCAGGGATGGACTCATCGAAGATAATCTCACTATAATAATTTGCCAGATCAAACAATGTCGCACTAGTGTTGTCAAGATCGTCATAGCAAAGTACTTTAGCTTCGCAGCTGTCGGAAGCTATCTCGTTGATAGAACAGACATCGATTAAATAAGCAGAAGGTTCAGATGGTTGACTTCCTATCCTGTAAATATTAATCTCAATTATCATCTTCCCGAAGGATAAGTTCATAGAACCGTTACGATAATTAATGACAGCGTTGGAAGTTGCTAGGAAAGGTCGACCGAGTATCACCGGAATTTGGTTGCGTGGGTTCGCCACAGGCTGTGTATCTAAAACAATAAAGTCCACAGGAAATATGAATTCCCCGACTTTGATTAACACATCCTCAAGCTCACCCCTAGGTTGGGCGATAGATCGGTCTGCCATCTGGAGAGTGTTGTGGGCAGGTTTCAACTCTTCTATACCTACCTGCTCATAGACGGAATAAGGAAGCAAGTTAATACTAGCACCGAGGTCAAGTAGAGCACGATTGATGCTTTTACCCCCAATAGTGTAACACCTTAGAATACGATTAGTGTTAATTAGACGATAATGCGTGTTTTTGGTAAAAAGTTTACCAATTTGGGTTCCTCACATTTTATAACATTTAATTAATAATTTATTATTATTTTTTATGGCTTGCGCACACATGTGGATGTTTATGTGAGGGTGTGTTTGTGTAATCTAGTTTAGTAATCATGACAACTTAACCTAATCCTAATCCTTGCTTTGCTTTAATCCTAAACCTTTAGATATTTGTGAGAGATATTTTCCTTGAGTTTTGTTTGGATTAGAGGTGGCATGGTGAGTCATGCTTGCTTTAATGTGTGAGTTAATGCATGGTGCGCTCACTTTTATCCTCACCTCCCTCTCTCTTTTCATCTCAACCTCTCTCATTTCTCTCATTATATATCTCTTTCTCATTGTTTCCTTCATCTCTCATTCACTCTCAACTGAACACTCATATTTCTTTCACTAATCTTCACAAATCCATCACAAAATCTCACTCAAATCACTTCTAATGCCTTGTTTTGCCTCTTGGATGCCTTGGAGCTTGGAAAGCTAGGATCTTTGAGCTTGTGGGAGTAGGTAATGATCTCTATCTGTTCTATATGATGTTATAGTGTTTTGTAGCCTTTTAGTTTTAGTTTAGAACACTTAAAGTCATGTTTCGTGCACATATCGTATTTTTAGTGTCAATATATAATATCTGTGATCTGCTGTGACCCCGAGAGTATACTAGAAAATCTAGCATTGTAGTTGTGTTGTACTAGAGACCCTGAGCCTACACCTGAAGCACGAACCCCTAGGCTCGGACAATGGCCGGCGACACAGTGGGAAATTCCGGCGAGCTCGGTTAATTGGAGGAGTTAGGTTTTGGTTTTTTGTGGGTAGCTGTCTGCAGTGGTGTAAGTGTGTTTGGACTTATTTGATTTTCTAGGTTTTCACTGTATACAAAATCTGGGATCACATAGCTAGTTTCTTGTGTTACAATTACGTGTGTTACGTTATCCGACACGGTGCGTATACTTGTGTTGCTTTTGCTCCTGAGTTGGGTTCATAGTGTCGCTAGGCATGTTAGCCACTAGAAGAACACTTAAGAGTGTGTCTGGAGTTGGTGTGTCGGTCAAACGTAGCTGGTACATGTTATTGGTCGATTGCTAATATACACTTGTTATATCGTTTTATGATCTTAGGGACGCAGGCGGGGACTTCGGACGCTGCGAAGAAGGGAAAGTGAGTGGTTAGCTTTACTTAGCCCCAGGATCATCTGTGTGTAGATTTAACATCTACAAGGGAATCGCCCGCATGGCGTTATGCGTCAGGGCTAGACATGACATGATATTAGTCACATGTTTATATTGCACATATAGAGTTGTGCATAAAACTTCATTGCATATTTTTATTTGTTGTGCTTGGACTTGTACCCTTTGGACACTGCACTATTATTGACGGTTCATGTTGCATGAGCACTGATTGTATGCCACTCACACCGTCAATAATTGCCATGACACGCACAACGCACATACATATTTGATATTTTTTGGTTAGGGACATTGAGACATTGATTCATACTCCATTGTGCATATGACATATAGCATACCTGTATACCTACATGCTTACATATATGCCTTACTATGCCTACATGAATACACATACCTGGAGGCTATTGTTTCATTATTGACATGTTTATACACATACCTAGCTTGATATAGCTGCACACATATTTGGAGGGAATTACATCATTATTGATAGGTAGATACACATATCTTGCTATACCGACATAGTTACGCATACCTGGCTATAGCTACATGTTCAGCTTTATATGATGTTGTATGGATTTAGAGAAATTAGGAACCGCATGATATATTTCATAACTTGTTGCAGTTAAATAGCTGTTTTTCCTTCATATGCTCATATTACTGTTTTATGTTGAATATATCATATTCATGGATTTTCGCATTGAGATATGGATTTCACATGATGTTTTCTGGATTTGAGGACTGTGATAATTTCATGAAATTATATATTATTTGAAAAACCCGATTTCTCTTGATATGATATTTCAGTGTCCACCATAAGATTTCTCGGTTCTGTTATTTACCCCATGCGAGAAGTGGTGTGGGCCATGTGAGGGTACATGGTGGAGCCCGGAGTACCCCGAGGCAAGAAAGGTATGTCGATGGATTAACCGATGAGCCTGGCAGGGGAATCATACCTACCGGTGACAGTTTTGGACTTCTCGGTGATCGCGGAGATATCGACCGAAGTCATGTACGTATGGATACGGGGAATAGGAGTGTCGAAGCTGGGTACTCGGGTTTCCGATGAACGTATGATACGTACATATCAGGGCCAGTCGTGGTGATGACGCCTGATAGATGAGTATTTATGTGTCGATGCTGGACACTAGTTTTCATGATATTTTACTACTAAGTATATATATCGGTGGTATGGGACACTGTTATATATGCTTGTATATATATATATCAGTGGTATGGAACACTGTTATATATATATATATATATATATATATATATATCATCATAATGATAATGATCTATGCTTGTATTCTTATTCTTAACTTGATGTTGAGGGCCGATTTGTGGGCCCATATGAAAGTCGATCTGTAGGCCGATATGAGGGCCGACCTGTAGGCCGATTTGAGGATTTTTGGGTTTGGATTGTCTTGATGGACATTGGACCTGCCACAATGAGGATTTCGTAAGGATGACATGTTTTATCCTATATTCCGCATTTATTTATTTGTATTGCTTCATGTATTAGTTGTACCTGATAGAGTACCTTTCATGACTGTGGCATATACATATTGCCATATTATTGCTTCATGGATTAGTTGTACCTGATAAAGTACCTTTCATGACTATTGCATATATATGGCCATTTATTACTATTAGCTTGCATGTGATAGATTCGCGCAGTACATGCATACTTTCGATTACCTGCATATGTTATTTACTATTCACGAGTTGGCAACTCACCCCCGTTATGCCATAGGGTTTGCAGGTTGTTCCTCAAAGTAGTCGAGGCAGGGCTATCTTCTACCTATTGTATTATCTTTTGCTGCGGATACCGCTACGGCTGACTGTGTGCAGTTTTGCTATAGGTGGGTTTTGCGGTTATCCTATGTTGATCATTGTAAATCTTTGTACCATGTACTCTTCATCTACCACTTTCATGTATTGACTTAGAGACGTGATGTGAGGACGATATTGTATATTATTTGGTTACTTGGAGGTCTTTTATGCAGTTTTATTTATATCGTCTTTTTATTCGCTACGGCGTCGTATATCTTTTGTGGTGGTTGTTTTCCTCCTTTGGGCGTGGATTTGCTCCCGTTTGTGGATGCTTTACTTATATATTTATGTTGTACCCTTTTGGGGGCTTGTTTTACAAAGGAGGTGCCGCCAAATTTTTAAAGGAAATAAATTGGGACTTTAAAGAATTTGATTGAGATTTCAAAAGTTTTAACCATTTTATTATCACTTACTACTTTTGATGGTTTAGATTGCTTGGTTTTTGGCTTACTTGAATTACGTTACGCCTGGAAACGTTACGTTGTTTAAGGGCCGTCATGTGCTAAATTTTGGGTCGTGACAAAGTTGGTTTCAGACCACTAGGTTTTACCTTTTGGAGTGTAGGATGACCTTGGTATGATGGAGTAGGTAGCTAAAGCAGAGTAACGTAGTGTGTGTATGTCCGCGGCATACTTACGACACGGTACTTCGGCTAAGTGACCTAAGTACTAATTGCTTGAAATTCCTTCCTTGATGATACATATCCTTGTGATTCGATTTCCGTGTTCATATCGAATCCTATTTCCATTTATAGCCTTTTTCCGCCGATGACTATGAGGGCTCAGAGTGAGGCAGCAAGGGCCGAGGTCAGAGTTGACTCGTTTGGGACGAAGACTAACCGGGACGGTACGCTTGTTGCACAGAAGCAGATTGATCTGCCTTAGATAGATCGTATCGCTAGGCTTGAGGCAGATATGCAGGACTTGCGCCAGATGATGAGGTTGTTGGTTGAGACCAGTCGAGCGCAGCGACAGGAGGTTGCCACCCCTGTTACCCAGTTATTCCTTGCTATCAGCACACAGCATTGTGTCACGTATACAGCACCAGTGGACGCAGCTCTATTTGATGAGGAGCGTCTTTCCCAGACTATGCGAGTTCGAGGACAGAGGATGGCTCGTGCAGGTGTACCAGCCCAGAGACAGAGGTCCAGTCGCCGTGACAGGTTTCGTGCACGTCGCGGGAGTAGCAGAGGCTTAGGATGAGAACAGTCGTTTAGCTCTTATCCTTAGAAGGATCAGCAACCATCGCATGGATGTTACCGATGCGGGAGTTTGGGTCATCGGGTTCGAGGTTGTACTGAGCCACATGAGCGCGAGGTAGTTATACCGCAGAGAGTTCATGGTCAAGGAGGATTTGTTCCGAGTGTACAGGATGGAAGAGGAGGAGTTCAGCCAGTTACGGGTAGAGGGCAGACACGAGCGTTTGCTTCTACTTATCGGGACGCGCGAGAGTCCAATGCAGAGTTTTCTGGTAATCTTATTCGTATGTTTTCTTATTGCACTTGTTTGGTTAATTCGGGATCTATGCACTCGTTTGTTCTATACACTTAGTGCCGTGGTTGGGCCGAAAGTCGTGTATGCTAGATCAGCTGTTTGTTGTGTTTAATCCTGTTAGCGATTCTTTTGTTGCGCGACACGTGTTTCGGTCATGTGCCAATTGGGTAAGAGATAGAGATTTATCCGTCGATTTGATCCTTCTATAGATGTTGGACTTTGATGTTCTCCTGGGCAGGGACTGGTTAGCTACGTGCTAGGCGTTTGTGGACTGCTGTGAGAAGACAGTCAGGTTTTCTTTTCCCGGCGAGTCTGTTCTTGTTGTGCAGGGGGACAGTGGTGCCGCCTCTCACAGCTTGATTTTAGCCTTTTTCGCTTGTCGGCTTTTGAGGAGAGGATGTCATGGATTCTTGGCTTTCATTTATGATACGGAGCTACAGTGGGTTCATTGGACCAGGTTCCTATCGTGCGAGAGTTTTCCGACATTGTTCCAGATGAGCCGGCGGAGCTTAAAGAGCTTAAGAATCTGCTGCAGAGTTTCTAGATAGGGACACTTATGCATCTGAGTGTTTCGCTTTGGGGAGCTCCTACTCTGTTCGTCAAGAGAAAGACGGTAGTTTGAGGTTTTGTACTGATTGATCATCAATTGAACCGAGTTATGGTGCGGATGGGTATCCTTTACCTCGCGTTGACGATTTGTTCGATCAGCTCCAGTGTGCGAGACATTTTTCTAAGTTGTTTTGGGATCAGGTCATCATTGGTTGCGGATTCGGAGTGATGACATTCCGAAGACTGCTTTTGTACGCGTTACGGTCTTTATGAGTTTTGGTGATGTTGTTGGACTCACTAATGCCTTGGAAGCATTCGTGGATATGATGAACCAGATTTCTTCAGGCCGTTCCTCGACTAGTTTATTGTCGTGTTATTGATGACATTCTGGTCTATTCCAAGAGTCGTGTGGAACGTGAGCAGCACTTGAGGATTTGCTTTGCAGACATTGGGAGAGCGCCAGCTGTTTTCTAGATTCTCAGAGTGTTCCTTCAGGCTTGATAGTGTTGACTTCCTTGGTCATGGGGTTACGGGAGATGGTTTTCATATAGACCTGAGGGAGATCGAGGTTGTACAGCTTGGCCCAGACTTGCATCAGGGACGGTGGTCCGCAGATTTTTGGGCTTAGCCTGTTTTTACCGCCGTTTCATGCAGGATTGCTTGTGTATCGCTGCACCGTTGACTGAATTGACCGGAAAGGAGGTTCTTTTCTTTGGACTGAGGCATCCGTGCGGAGTTTTCAGCAGTTGGAGATTCGGTTGACAACTGCACCACTTCTTTCTTTGCTTTCTGGTTCGGGCGACTTTGTTGTTTAATTGTGCTGTTTTGCGAGTGGGGCTCGATTTTGCGCTGATGTGGCACTATAGAGTTATCGCTTATGCTTCCCGACAGTTGGAGGAAGTACGAGCAGGATATCCCACTCATGATCTGGAGATGTCCGCTATGGTCATGCGTTGAAGATCTGAGGACACTACTTGTTCGGAGAGTCGTGTCAGATTTTCACGGACCTTCAGAGCTTAATGTATATCTTCTTGCAGCGGTTTTTTATTGTTGAGACCGTCTTCTGCAAATTCACAGTTCTTTTGCGATCATTGAGTACAGCTTGAGTTCGCCTCTACACTGGGGACTGCTTGCTCATGTCCGCGCCCGTCCACTTTTCCTTAATCGTTTTGGAGAGTTGCAACCTTTAACCGTTCCGGAGTGGGGATGGGAGCAGATCTCCATGAATTTTGTTATGGTGTCTACCCCGGTCTAGACAGGGTGTGACTCCATTTGGGTGTTTGTTGCTCAGTTTGCTCAGTTGTTCTTTGTTAAGTTTTGCGTTTGCACGGAGTTCCTTCATGCGTTGTATCCAATAGCGTCATCTTGTTCGCTTGCCGTCTTGGGCAGAAGTTTCAGGAAGCCTTGGGTACTGGCTGAGCTTTAGCTCCGCTTTTCCATCCGCAGGACGAGGGTTTGTGAAAGCGAGCTATACAGACTCTGGAGGATATGCTTATGCGTACGTACTAAGTGTTTGTGGGCAGTTGGGATCGTCACTTGCCATTGTTAGGGTTCTCCTTCGATAGCTGTTATCATGAGGCATTCCAATTGGCAACCTTTAAGTTTATATGTTAGGTCGTGTCGATCGCCATTCTATTTTTCTGACTCTGCGTAAGTAGGATTTTTGGACCCCAGCCAGTCTAGAGACTTCGGAGATGATCCAGTTGGTTCATGTCAGGATGAGAGTAGCCCAGTGCAGAGAGAAGTCTTATGCCGACCGTAGTGGTCGTAGACTTGAGTTCGCAGTGGGAGATCAAGTATTCCTACGGGATTTTCCGATGAATGACGTGTTGAGTTTTGGGAAGTATCCCAGGATTGTAGGTCCTTTTGAGATCCTTGAAGCGAGTTGGTTCCGTTGCCTAGAATTTGGCACTTCCGCCCAGATTTTTGAGTATTCACCCGTATTCCTTGTGTCGATACTTCGCAATTACCTTCATGACCTTATTCACATGATTCAGCATCAGACCAATTAGCTTGGACGCGATCTTTCGTTCACCAGCAGCCGATAGTTATAGTGGATCGGCAGTTGGAGGAACTTCGGTCAAGGGTCTTGCCGTCTGCGAGGGTTCTTTGGTGAAGCTGTATAGTGAGGTGATCACATGGCAAGCTGCGAGCGAGATTTAGGAGTTTTGTACTCATCTTCTTGAAGGCACGCGTAGATGAATTTTAATTCGGGGACCGAATTTCTTTAAGGTGGGAAGATTGTAACGTTTTAGAATTCGTTTTGCGAATTTGTCCTTTTTGGGCAAAATAGTCGGTATTTTCCGTTTTAACCCGATTTTGATCAAACTTTCGTAGAAACTTGCAGGCAATTATTTTAGCTAAAATAAATCTAGTGCGCGAACTTTGGAGGTATATGGGAGGTTTTGGTTTATATAGAATTTTTCCCAAATAAAATATTATTTTAAGAGGTAAATTATGCACGTAAATCGGGAAATTTCTTCTAAATGAGAATCATTAGAAATCATCACTACAATTATTTTAGAAGCTTCTCCTCAAAATATCTAGATTTTTTAGTGCAAAAGGATTTAAATTTTAAAAGAAAAAGAAAAGAAATGAAAGGTGACAATATTGCATTTAATAATCCATTTATTGCATTTTGCTAGAAACTTCTTCATTTTTATCACACAAATACCCCCCATCACCTTTGGCCGAGCCTCATTCCCCATTTCTGCCCCATTTCTTTTCCTAGCTCATTTCTTCATCATTTTGTTCACAAAATGCTTCAAAATTCCAAAAATAAATCCAAAAATTCCTAAATAAAAATTAAACCATCAATTCCTTTTACTAAACTTACTTGGATCTTCAACAAAGTATGTTTTTTTGGTGGCTAGGTTGATGAAATCTTGTGCTAAAGTTTGTTCTTGTTAAGGTATAATTTCTTACCTTAATCCTTAATTATTTATTTAAATCTTAATCTAGCTATTTAAGTTAGCTAATTATATGTTTAATATAACTTTAAAACTCTTGATTAATTCATTATTCATAATTTTTAAAAAATTCATGTTAAGGTTAAAACTTGATTTAAGTGTTTAATGTTAATTGAAGTGTTAATTTGTGATTAGAAAAAGCTTAACCTAGTAGAAAATGATAATTATTCTTAATTACTATTTTGTTTAGTTAAGGGTTTTTGCTTACTAGGTTTTTGCTAAAACTTAATTAGTAAGTATTAAAAATAAGGAAATGGTTTGTATAGCTTAGTTAAGCTATTATATGATGTTTGAAGTCGCTAGAAACGTGTTAGCTTGATTCTAGTGCGAAATATTGCGATAAGTTGTTTACTAGGTTTCGGGGTTTTTCCGACGTGGGTTCGATTGGTCGTTGCGAGGTTATATCTATTATATTCCTCATATTTAATTGTTTTGTATTGCGCGATCGGGACGATCGGAATCTAGACTTGGTATTTCGTAGTTTAGCGACCCTAGTTCGGGTTTTTGGCCGATGTCGTGCGCGATAGAAGCGCTAAATATGCAGTGTAATTTTCAGGACGTTATCCTTGCGTTTCATTGTCTTTTCGTCGATATAGGATATTTAGCTTATGTGATATGTTTGTGAATTTTTAGGTTCGCAGGCGGGGACTTCGGATGCTGCGAAGAGGGGAAGCGAGTGGTAGGCTTCACTTAGCCAGGAGCGTTGGTGAGTAGATTTAACATCTACAAGGGAATCGCCCGCATGGCGTTATACGTCTGGGCTAGAGATGATTTGAGTTGTCGCATATTCTATTTCATTTATAGAGTTGCGCATACACCTTATTACTTATTTACTTGTTGTGCTTGGACAAGTACCCTAAGGACACTGCACATATTATTGACGGCTCACGTTCCACGAGCATTAATTGTATGACACACACACCGTTAATAATTGCCATGTCATGCACAACACCCTTATAGATATGATATTGTTTGGTTAGGGACATTGAGACATTGATTCATATTTCTTTACGCATATGACAAATAGCATACCTGTATACCTTCATGCTTACACATATGCCTTGACATGCTTACATGTTGTTACCTGTATACCTATAGGGTATTGTACCATTAGCGATAGGTACATACACACTTAATGACATAACTACATGGATACCTTGCATTCATACTTCACTTATACCTGGAGGGTATATAACATCATTATTGATAGGTAGATACACATAGCTTGCAATACCTTTATGTTTACACACGTATCTGGCTATAGCTACATGTTTACCATTATTTGATATTATATAGACTTGGAGAAATTAGGAACCGCATATATATATTTTAACTTGTTGCAGTTAAATAGCGGCTTTTCCTTGATATGCTTACATTAAAGTTTTATGTTGCATATATTATATTCATTGATTTTTCGCATTGAGATATGAATTTTTTCCTGATGTTTTTTCTGAATTTGAGGACCGTAATAGTTTCATGAAATTATGCATTATTTGAAAAACCCGGTTTCTCTTGATATGATATTTCAGCATCCACCATGAGATTTATCGGTTCTTATATATATACCCCACACGAGGAAAGGAGGGTTCCGTGTGCGGGTACATGGTGGGGCCCGGAGGTACCCCAGGGCAAGAATCTCAGTGAGGAGATGAGTTAGTGGGGGAACCATACTTACCAGTGACATTACCTATGACTCGGCAGTTATCATGGGGATACCGACAGGAGTCATGTGCGTATAGAAACGTCGAGAGGCGAGGGTCAGAGCTTGGCACTCGATCTTTCGGTATAGCGTATGATACGTACCTATCAGGGTGCCAGTCATGGTGACAACACCTGATAGATCAGCATTTATGTGTCGATGCTTGGCACAGGGTTCCATGATATTTCTTTTTTCTCTTAAGTATATATAACAGTGGAATGTGACGCTGTTATATATGCATATACATATATATTAGAGGAATGGGACGCTAATATAAATGTTTACATATCAATTCTTATACATCATCATAATTATTCATGCAAATATACTTAGGTTATAAGAGATACACTTGATATTGGATACAGGATATTTGAGATTTGCTTGATATTGTACATTCAGGATTTGTGAGACCTACATGATATAAGAGCTAATTTGGGGGCTGATTTGAGGAATTGGGATTTGGATTGTCTTGATGGACTTTGGTCCTAACACGATGTCAGGATTCCGTGGAAATGACATGTTTCATTCCATACTCCACTTTTATTGTTTATGCACTGCTTCATGTATTAGTTGTACCTGATAGAGTACTTTCATGACTGTTGCATTTACATACTTCATTTTATATGCATTGCTTCATGTGTTAGTTGTACCTGTTAGTGTACCTTTCATGACTGTTGCATATACACCTTTTCATATCATTATTGCATGATTATTGCATACCGATTGTCATATTATTGCTTCATGTATTACTTATACCTGCTAGTGCACCCTTCATGATTACTGCATTCATATGACCTTTTATTACCATTAATTGCATATGTTAGATTCGCGCTGTACGTCCATACTTGCGATTACCTGCATATGTTAATTACTATTCACGAGTTGGAAACTCACCCACGTTGTGCCACGTTTGTTTTGTAGGTTGTTCCCCATTGTAGTCGAGGCAGGCTATTCATCTATCACGTCATCTTTTGCTGCGGATACCCCTTCGGCCCACAGTGTGCAGTTTTGCTTTAAGTGGGTTTCGTAGTTATCCGTTCACGTTTATTGTATATTCGTTGTATCATGTACTCTCCATCTACCATTATCTTGTATGACTTAGAGACTTCATGTGAGGACGATATTGTATATTTTGGTGACTTGGATGTCTTTTATGTAGTTTTTACTTATATCATCTTTTATTTCTTCGCTACGGCGTCGTATATCTGTTGTGGTGGTTGTTTTCCGCCTTTTGGCGTGGATTTGCTCCGGTTGTGGATGCATTACGTTATATTTATGTTATACCCATTTTTGGGGTTGGTTTTTACAAAGGAGGTGCTTCCGAAATTTTCAAGAAAGTAAATTGGACTTAAAGAATTTATACTTGAGATTTTCAAAAGTTTAAATAATGTTTCTTATCTTTTCTTGTCTTTTAATGGTTTAGATTTCTGGGTTTTGGATTTCTTTTACTGCGTTACGCCTGTAGATGTTGCGTAGTATTAGGGCCGTCACGTGCCAATTTCGGGTCGTGACAAGAATGAACGAGCTTCCTCCACAACCTTCGTGTCGAAAATGATCCGCCTGAATTTCCTCTAATTCAAGCTACCTCATCACTAATCTCTCTCTAGTGAAGGAAACACCCTAATTAAAATTGCTAATCTAAACTAGGATGATGAAGTAGGGGTTTGTAAGCTCACTTAGATTGATCCAAAGCCCTATGGTTCACATCACATGTGATGGTTAAGGCTTTGAGGTGGAGGAAAATGGAGATAATGGTAGAGAGCAAAAGAAAAGGAGCCAAGGAAAATGATCAAGTGTAGAATGGCTTCAACATTTTCCTCACTTATTGAAGCATACAATTTCTCTCAATAAATAAATTGAACCATACTTCAATTGTGTAGAAAGACCAATAAAAAATTGACCAAGCCATGCCTCACCATTCCATAAATATCTCCAGATTTTTCCACCTCATTTCTATTTTCCCAAAATAGAAATTCCATGCTTCATTTAATATATATATATATATATATCAAATATATATATATATATATACATATATATACATATATCAAATATATATATTAAAAAAATAATTAGCAAGCAATAATATTAGTTAATATATAATTATATCAAATATAAATATATATCACATTATTAAATCAATACTTGATTCAATAATCCGGTTATATCACATATAACCGACTAATATCATTTATCTGTATATCACAATATCAAATCAACACTTGATTCAATAATCCGGTTATATCTCATATAACCTAATCGGTATCAAATTACCGCCAGATTAGATTATGGTATCACATACTCGTATTTAATCAGGCCCCCCGCACATATCAACATATGTGCCTTATTTTGTTTCGCTTGAACTAGGAAAACTCTATGTGGGACACTAAAGACTCGTCAATACGCTAGCAATAGGTAATGATCACATCAGTTACCCACAAGCCGTCAGCGGTACTAGCTGGACGTAACGACTACCCAGGTATTGAGCGATTAGAAGATCAACAAGAAAGCTTGTCCAAACTCCAATGAAGCCTATAAATAACACTTACCGTACAGTCCGGTCTATTTGTCTGATATGTCGCATATCGAGTCTGGGGGTGGATTACGTCAGACCCCAGTAACTTGATAAGTCATGCCGATATGTGGCTCATAACGGTTCGAGAAACTACTGATAACTCTTACCAGTAAATCTTATCAACCTTGCCAGGGACTTACTGTTATAGCCAATCGAGCATAGCGCAACATCAACTCCCTATACCGGGAGAGACGAAACCCCTCCTATCGCTTATTGCCTCCATGTGACTCGGGACTGTACCCAAAATCCACCTGTTTGCATGACTCCTTTGAGCCGTGGTAGGGAGGAAATCAAAGCATAGTGGGAACCACACAAGACACTATAACGATCTCGGGTCTACAGACTAACCTGTACCAGTGTCACCAGAGAACTGCTATCTGACGATAGGTATGGTACCATCTAGGAGTTCTCGGCGAGTCATGTTCAGTGTACCCATTCTCTAATGAGCACCTGTGTATAATTTTTGATGTCAAACACCAATGGTTATGGGTTCAACCATCGCCCCCTACAGGGTCAAGAAACGTACACACTAGTCTACTCTGGAATATCGATGCCCTGTCTCGATACTCTCTCGACTAGGAACAGTTAAAGGATGTGCTTGTAGACTACACAAGTCCCAGTAGTATGATCTGCATCATAATCCTAGTAGTCAAGCAAATATCCTAAGGGCTTTATCAACATGTATCAGAGAGACAATATAATAATACTAGTGTACACGTTAAGATAAAGAGCAACCAGATAGCATACTATCATGTCGAGCAAGAAAGTCCTCTCTCTACACACACACACACACACACACACAAGCATCCACTATATCATACAATAATGGCTTCTAGGGCATACATATTCCTAACAGTCTTCCACTTGCACTAAGGCCAGTTGTTGTAGTATCTCATACCTAACATCCCAAAAAGTCTCTCAAACTATGTCTGGGGGAAGGCCTTCATGAGTAGATCCGCTGCGTTGTCCTTTGTGTTAACTCTCCTGACCTCGATCTCCCGTCGATCTACTATCTTTAGGATCAGGTGATACCGCCTAAGAATATGTCTAGATCGCTGATGGGACCGGGGTTCCTTAGCCAAAGTCACAGCTCCATTGTTATCACAATACACAGGTATTGGATGCTCAATAGATGGAACCACACCAAGTTCAGCTATAAACTTCTTCATACAGACAGCCTCTTTGGCAGCATCGTTGGCAGCGATGTATTCAGCCTCCATTGTTGAGTCTGCTATGGTATCTTGCTTAGAACTCTTTTAACATACCGCCCCTCCATTGAGGGTGAAGACAAAACCCGAGACCGACTTACTGTCGTCCTTATCACATTGGAAGCTCGAATTGGTAAAAGACTCCACCTGGAGTTCACCATTACTATACACCAAGAACATTTTTTTAGTCTTTCTCAAGTACTTAAGAATGTTCTTAAAAGCTGTCCAGTGCTTTTCCTCAGGATCTGATTGATACCTGCTCACTACACCTAGTGAGTTAGCTACATCCAGTCTGGTATATAACATCGCATACATGATAGACCCGACAGCCGAAGCATAGGGTATCCCTTGCATGCGAGCCCTCTACAAATCAGTCTTGGGAGACATTTCTTTAAAGGGAGTGATTCATGAACAAGCGGGTAAATTACCACGCTTAGAATCTTCCATACTAAGCCTCTTTAGTATGGTGTCAATATACCTAGATTGGGACAATCCCAACATCCGTTTAGATCTATCCCTATAGATCTTTATCCTAAGGATGTAGGAGGCATCACCCAGATCATTCATGGAGAACTTTTGTGATAAGAAGAGCTTGACCGAGTGTAGCATAGGAACATCATTTCCTATCAAGAGTATGCCATCCACGTACAATAAGAATACAACCTTACTCTCTACAACTTTCTTGTATATACATGGTTCATCTACATTTCTGATGAAGTCAAACTCTTTGATAGCTTCATCAAAACAGATGTTCCAGCTCCGTGATACCTGCTTTAATCCATAAATGGATTTAAGCAGCTTGCACACCTTTCCGCTGCTCCCACTGTCTACGAAGCCCTCTGGCTGTGTCATGTACACGCTCACTTCTAAATCACCATTTAGAAAAATGGTCTTGACGTCCATTTGCCAGATTTCGTAGTCATGGTATGCAGCAATAGAAAGTAGGATCTTGATGGACTTAAGCATAGCGACTGGAGAAAATGTTTTATCATAATCGACACCTGGTTATTGACGATAATGTTTTGCTACAAGTCTAGCTGTGAAGGTCTCAACCTTTCCATCTACACCAATTTTCTTTTTAAAGATCCACTTGCTCCAGATGGGTTTTACCCCTTCAGGAGCAACTTCCAAAGTCCATACTTTGTTTGTGTAAATGGATTCTATCTCAGATCGCATAGTATCCAGCCATTTCACAGAGTCTCCACTTGTGATAGCCTGCTCGAAACTAGTTGGGTCATCATCTTCCATGATGCAATCCTCTCTCCCACCATCTATGAGAAAACCGTAGTATCTCTCAGGTGGATGAGGAACTCTACTAGATCTGCGGAGTGACTGAGATTCGTTGGGGACTATTGAATCCTCCGATTCTACCAAATCGTCAGTTATAGTTTGTGTTGCTGGAACTTCTTCCAGTTCTACCTCATTACCACTAATTTCATTCACAAAAAATTCCTTTTCTAAAAAGGTGGCATATTAAGAAACAAATATCTTTTGTTCCTCAGTCTGGTAGAAGATATATCCATATGATGTTGGATATATATGCCCTAGAGGCCTACATTGTATAGGATACTTGGGATATGTATGTACATGACATCTTGCTTGATATGATAGTACGCTATTTGGTTTGACTTTGTCTTAACGTATGATATATTTTACTTGGTATTTATATATATATATATATGTTGATAAAGCCCATAGGGTGTTTGTCTGACAACCGGCGTTGTGACGGCAGTCATACTAGTGGGAGCTGGATAGTCAATAGGCACACCCTTAGATGTCCCTGGTCGCAGGAGCATCGAGATTGGGCATCGATACTCCGGAGTAGACTATTGTATACATATCTAGACCCTGACGAGGGGCGATGGAATGGTCCCGCAACCATTGGTGGTGTTCACCTAAGATTGTATACAGATGCTCACTGGGTGTGAGTACACCGGACAGGACTCGCCGAGAACTGACTGGATGGTATTATACCTAACGTTAGATAGCAGTTCTCAGGTGACATGTGTGCAGATAGTCCGTTGACTTAAGGTCATCATTTGTCTCGTGTGAGTTCCCACTGTGCTTTGATTATTACCCTACCACGGCTCAAAGGAGTCGTGCAAACAGGTTTCAGTTGGGCACAGTCCCGAGCCACGTGGAGGCAGTGAGCAACTGTTAGGGATTCGTCTCTCCCGGTATAGGGAGTTGATATCGCACTGTGGTCGGTTGGTCATTACCATAAGTCCCTGGCCAGGGCTGATTGAGAATTACTGATGGAATGATCAGTAGATTCTCGGGTGGTCTTGAACCATACCGACACGACTTGTACGGTTATTAGGGGTCTGACGTCCACCACCTCCCTAGACCATACATGCGATACTCTTAGACGAACAGACCGGACTGCGCGGATATTGTCACAGACAGGTTCAGTAGGATTTCAGATGGGTTACCTCATCAGCTTTCTTATCGACAACTACCTGGGGACCGTTACGTACAGCTAGTGCCGCTTGCGGTCTGTGGTTAAACCCACTGCCAGCGTAGTAGTTGAGTCTTTAGAGTCCCACACAGAGATTTCCCAAACCCAGGCGAAAAGATATAGAGGTCGTATGGTTTTACGACAAAGGTTCGAACGCGTACGTGTTTAAACGCACGTACGACATTCGGACAGTTTTTACTAGCAGGCTTTGGTTTAAGCCAGATTCTAGTATCAGGTTATTGGATTTATACAGTATAAAGTTTTTCCGTGTTTTCACGGATGAGAGGGGCGTTCTCGTAATTTTCCGAGAGGCTTCTAGAAGGATGTGACATGGAGGGAGTGGTGGCATTTTCATTTAATGAATTAGTGACTCATTGTGAGTGATTCATCATGTCATTAATGCATTATTAAATGCTTAATGACTCACATAATGAATCACCCACTTGCATTAATGAAACATGATGAATAATCTCATATTATTCATTTCTTTTTAATTCATTATGTTTCATATATCTAGTGAGAAGCTTTTTCATTTTCATTATGATTATCATTATCATCTTCTCACTCTCTCTCTTCAAGTTCTCTCTCCTTCACCAAACCTAATCCTACCCTCATGAGTTGAGAACAAGGATTAGGAAAGACTAATTACTCCATAACCTATCTCTACATCACCTTAGCTACTCTATTTAGCAACTAGAAAAACTAAATAACCTCAAGTTTAGAGGTTATAGCTTGGATTAGGGTTCTCGGGTGGATCGTCTATCACGGAAGAAAGCCGAAGAGGACGTGGAGATCCAAAGAGGCCGCAAATAACATTAAGACGAAGGACTAGAACCGTTTGGTATAATCTCTTAACATAGTAGTTTAGAACTCTATAGCTTTTGTTAAAACTTGTTTAGCAAACGATTCATACGGTTATTCGATGTTTAATCATAGAACAAGATTGTTATTCATATTTCCGCCTCCTCATATGTATTGGGGTGTTGAACATCGACTTACAGTGGTATCAGAGCCTAGCTAAACAGTATTTAACACACTTGCAAATTTGTATGAATTTCGAACGGAAAAACAAACCGGAAAAACCACGATATCATGTACTTTCTGTCGAATTTTAAATGAGGTCCAAAAATTTTTCAGGGACCTTCAGAATGACCTAAATGAATGTAAAAGAACACCCAAGAAAATTAGGCTCATGAATCGGCCATAGCGCCGCGGAACCGCGGCCGATCCCACCGATCCGCCGCGATTCCGCCGCGCTTTGGACGATTCATCATCCCAAGTTTCTTGTGTTGTTTCTCTGTGATATTTGGTGTTTTCAGTTAATTTTTATTTTTGCTCAGGTTTCAGATTTACAGAGAAGTATTGGAGCAAAATTAAATGTGTTTAATCGATCGAAATTATATGGTATTTGCTTGTTTGATTATATCTGTGAAATGTTTTATGTGTTCGTAAACCTCCCCTAACTGCTAGTATGTCGGTTGGCAGGGGGTTGCATATATCTGTGATGTTATAAATAACTGTTTGTGTATATAAACTGTATTGGACTGTTGTGGTGTTTAGCCGGGTTTTGTGATGGGTTTTTGTATTAATTCATTTGATGTAAATGTAATAAGTTGTAATATTATTTTGCGGGGCACATCCAGGTTGCGGTTGTAGCCACCGTTGTATTATTTCTTTTTACTGTTTTTTGATCCTAGAATAGACCCAAGGTGGGGTGCACAAACTACCAGGTATTTTGAAGTGTTGGGACAGACCGCTTCACTTCTGGTACTTGGCGGGTAGTTTGTCGTACCCGTAGGGGTTTAGGGTGGGAAAATGGCTATTCATCACAACTGTGTAATCCGTCTTTCATTACAGGCTCAAAAGAAATGCGGATTGCTTGCAAATCCAATATTGTTTATCTGTGATCTGGAATGCCTATTATTGCGTCTGACGAATGTACAATATCTATATATGATAGCTATTTAGACGTCGCTTATGTTTTACACCCGCGCTAGTCCAGCCCCCGCTCTGTCGTTAGTTAAGTAACCTAACGGGTAATTACGGGACCCCGTGGCGAATGCGGATGGCATAAGAGGACGTTGTATTTTCGTTGTTATCTGTAATGATAGGTTAAAGATGGGACGCATTATTATTAATGCAAAGAAAATAAAACCTAAACTGAATCGTTGGAACAATTTCTAAAAACCACTCGGTTTTCTTGAAAAAGCAAATTTTAAATGCGGAGCTTAAACCACTCCTTTTAATAAAAGCTATCTTAGTTCCTTCGATCAAATCAAGTTCACTACGTTAACGGTTTTTTGCCAAAAACCAGCCGCAACCCTCCGTCGTTTCAGATAGACAGCACATCGTATTCATGCTATGCTTGTTGGCCTACGTCAAGGCATAGTGAATGGTAGGAGTGTGCGTGCCTATTTGTTGCATAGATAGATGCATTAATTTAATACAGATGTACACCTTGTTGGCCTACGTCAAGGGCTTGTACGATGTATTTAAATTGATCAGGACAACGACGGGTAGAACTTGACTTGCGTCTTATGACTTGTTGGCCTACGTCAAGGTCTATAAGAGCTTGGGGTAAAGATCACATCGGGAGTTTCAAACATAAAGGAAACCTGCAGATTTAGCTTACCTTCTGGACTGTGGTGACTAGAGTGGCTTCCATCTAGGGCATCATGCAATGATAGTTGGATCCCGATCCCACTGATGAGTAGGATTACTCTCGGGAATTTCTCTCACTTAACAATCAATGCTATAAACCAAGTAGGTGCCTAGAAAGGTGTTAGAGGGGCTACGCCTCCAGGAAAAAGAGATTCTTTAATTAAGGAACTTCGCGAAAGCGTTGGAAAACCTCCCTCGAAGTACCAACACCAGCCTGGCTGAAAGGTTAAGCAAGAATTATAACGTGTGATTAAATCCTGACTAGTTCTTCTTTTAGGTTTTGAAGAAGGATTTGAGGAAACAGTGGGAGCCATCCTGTTTAGATAAAATAATAACCAATCTAAACTTGCAAGAGCATATGCTGAGTGTTTTCTTTTCGCTCTCTCTGGCAGCTACCATGACTGGACTAAAACTATTACTTGAAAAGAATATACTGACCGGGCAGAACTATAAAGATTGGCTAAGGAACGTCAATATTGCGCCGACTTATGACAAAGTTGCATATGTTACCACCGCTGTTCCTCCCCTTATCCCAGGACAAGATTCCTCAGTTGCGGACAAGGAAGTTCGTAAAACCTGGGATCTAGACTGTGAGCGAGCTAAGTTTATCGTGCTGGCGTCCATGAATAATGAACTCCAGAAACAGCACGAGAGTATGGATATTGTATCCATATTCCTCCATTGCAAGGAATTGTATGGTGAACACTCCCGTATCGCGAGGTACGAAACCTCAAGGAAACTCTTCCAGATGAGGTTAGCTCCAGGATCGCCTGTTGGAGAGCACGTCCTCAAAATGATCACCCTCATTGAGGAACTCGCAAACCTGGGATGCGTGCTAGAGAATGATTTGTATATCGACTTGATTTTGCAGTCCCTTCCCCACACCTTCTCTCAGTTCGTGCTGAACTTCAACATGCACGAAATGGAAGCGGATCTTCCAAAGCTCCTCAATATGTTGAGGGTAGCAGAGACCTCCTTGAAAAAGGAGAAGACCCCCGTTCTGTATGTTGGCCAATCATCTTCTTCTAAATCTAAAGCGAAAGCTAAAAGGAAGAAGAAGATGAAAGCCACCAAACCGAAGGGTGGGGTCAAGAAGGTGCAGGGAACGAACAAGGCAAGAAGGGTGAAGGCAGAAAAGAACGAGTGCTTCTATTGTCACAAGCAAGGGCACTGGAAGAAGGACTGTTTGGCCTTTAAAGCCAAGGACATGAAGCAAGCTGTTGCTTCTGCTTCAGGTGTGTTCGTAATCGAAAATTGTCTTTCAGTAAACTCTACTTCATGGGTACTTGATACCGGTTCTGGTTCTCACATCTGTAATTCTTTGCAGGATCTGAGAAATAGTAGAGTACTGGGGGCAGGTGATATGACTCTCCGGATGGGCAATGGAATGCATGTAGATGCAGTTGCAATAGGGGAATATCACCTAGGGTTGAATAGTGGACACATTTTGGTATTGTATAGCTGTTTTTGTATTCCCAGTATGTTGTGTAATATTATATCAGTATCTTTGTTGTCTAATAAAGGATATAATTTTGTGCTTTAAAGAAATGTCATGAACATTCTCCTAAATCAAGAACTGATTGGGTTTGGCACACTGGAAAACGGCATATACATACTTAATCAACCTCAAATTTTCAATATTCAAAACACGCGTAAAAGAAAGGCTCCAGATTCGAATCAAGCCTTCCTATGGCATTGTAGACTTGGTCATATAAATGAAACAAGGTTGACTAAGTTACATAAAGATGGATATCTAGATCCGTTTGAATATTCATCATATGCAACTTGTCAATCATGTATCAAAGGAAAAATGACCAAATCTCCGTTCACCGGACACGGAGAAAGAGCCACTGAACTCTTGGGACTAATACACAGTGATGTATGTGGTCCGATGTCTACGCATGCACGAAGCGGTCACTCCTACTTCATAACTTTTACTGATGACTTCTCTAGGTATGGACATATATTCTTAATGAAACATAAACCCGAGGCCTTTGAGAAGTTTAAGGAGTATAAAAATGAAGTAGAGAAACAGAGCATCAAGACACTTCGATCTGATCGAGGTGGAGAATACTTAAGTACTAGTTTCCTTGAATACTTAAAAGAGAATGGAATTCTCTCTCAGCTTACTCCGCCTTATACACCTCAGCATAATGGTGTATCAGAAAGGAGGAATCGCACGCTATTAGATATGGTGCGTTCAATGATGAGTAGTGCTGAGTTGCCACTTTCCTTCTGGGGATTTGCTCTAGAATCAGCCGCATACCTATTGAATAGAGTTCCAACTAAGTCTGTACCTACCACTCCATATGAAATGTGGTGTGGGAAGAGACCATATCTCAAGTATATCAAGATATGGGGGTGTCCGGTATATGTTAAGAAGCATAATCCGGACAAGCTCGAGGCACGATCGGTTTTTTGCAAGTTTGTAGGATACCCCAAGCATTCAAGGGGGTATATGATCTACCACACTGAAGAACAAAAGGTGTTTGTCACTCGCCACATTGTCTTCTTAGAAAGCGAATTTCTTGCAAAAGAAATCAGTGGGAGTGCGGTAGAACTGGAAGAAATTCCAGAACCTCAAACTGCAACCGAGGACTTAGAAGAATCTCAGATTTCAATAGAACATGACGAACCAACGCCACTCCGCAGATCTAGTAGGCTTTCTCATCCTCCTGAAAGATACTATGGTTTTCTTCTTGATGGGGATCGAGAGGATTGCATCATCGATGATGATGAGCCTACTAGTTTTCAGCAGGCTATCATGAGTAGCGACTCAGTGAAGTGGCTGGATGCTATGAGATCCAAAATGGAATCCATGTACACCAATAAAGTATGGACTTTAGAAGTTGCTCCTCCTGGGGTAAAACCAGTTGGGTGCAAATGGATCTTCAAAAAGAAAATTGGTACATTTGGACAAGTGGAAACCTACAAAGCTAGACTAGTAGCAAAAGGTTTTCGTCAAAGACCAGGATTGGACTATGATGAAACTTTTTCACCAGTAGCTATGCTTAAATCCATTCGGATCATGCTTGCCATTGCTACCTTCCATGACTATGAAATCTGGCAAATGGATGTAAAAACAGCTTTTCTAAATGGACATCTAGAAGAGAGTGTTTACATGGATCAACCAGAAGGTTTCTTAGAAAATGGGAGCAGCGGAAGTGTATGCAAATTGCTTAAATCCATTTATGGGTTAAAGCAAGCATCGCGGAGTTGGAACATCTGCTTTGATGAAACAGTCAAGGAATTTGACTTTATCAAAAATGTAGATGAACCATGTATTTATAGGAAGATTGTAGAAGGAGCAGTAGTCTTCCTCGTTTTATACGTCGACGACATACTACTGATAGGGAATGATATCCCTATACTACAATCAGTAAAGCTCTTCTTATCACAAAAATTCTCCATGAAAGACTTGGGAGATGCATCATACATTCTGGGCATTATGATCTATCGTGATAGATCTAATAGAACATTGGGACTTTCACAGTCCAGGTATATAGACACTATACTAAAGAGATTTAGTATGGAAGATTCCAAGCGCGGCAATATGCCCGCTTGTCACGGAATCACCCTCTCCAAAGAGATGTCTCCAAAGACTGATGAAGAGAGGGCTCGCATGGGCATTATACCCTACGTGTCGGCGGTAGAATCAATAATGTATGTGATGTTATGTACCAGACCGGATGTAGCTTACGCACTTAGTGTAGTAAGCAGGTATCAGTCTGACCCAGGTGAGAAACATTGGATAGCGGTGAAGAACATTCTCAAGTACTTGAGAAGGACTAAGGAGATGTTCTTGATTTACGGTAATGGGGACCTCCAGGTAGAGGCTTTTACCGACTCCAGCTTCCAAAGTGACAAAGATGATTCTAAATCCATTTCGGGTTTTGTGTTTACCCTCAATGGTGGGGCGGTATGTTGGAAAAGTTCCAAACAAGATACCGTCGCAGACTCAACTATGGAGGCTGAGTATATAGCTGCTAGTGAAGCCGCAAAAGAGGCCGTCTGGATGAGGAAGTTCATTTCTGAACTTCAGGTGATTCCGTCCATTGCCAATCCAATACCTTTGTATTGCGATAACAATGGCGCTGTAGCTTTAGCGAAAGAACCAAGGTCCCATCAGAAATCCAGGCATATCTTAAGGCGGTTTCACCTGATCAGGGAGATCGTGGATCGTCGGGAGATCGAGATACGGAGAGTGGACACAAAAGACAACACGGCAGATCCATTCACCAAGGCCATTCCTCAAGTACAGTTCGTGAGGTTATTTGAGATGTTGGGCATGCGGTACGCCAGCAACTGGATCTGGTAGAGACAGTGGGTACTCATTGCAGCAATTATAGGCCTTAGTGCAAGTGGGAGATTGTTGGATATATATGCCCTAGAGGCCTACATTGTATAGGATGCTTGGGATATGTATGTACATGACAGTCTTGCTTGATATGATAGTACGCTATTTGGTTTGACTTTGTCTTAACGTATGATATATTTTACTTGGTATTTATATATATATATGTTGATAAAGCCCATAGGGTGTTTGTCTGACTACCGGCGTTGTGACGGCAGTCATACTAGTGGGAGCTGGATAGTCAATAGGAACACCCTTAGATGTCCCTGGTCGCAGGAGCATCGAGATTGGGCATCGATACTCCGGAGTAGACTAGTGTATACATATCTAGACCCTGACGAGGGGAGATGGAATGGTCCCGCAACCATTGGTGGTGTTCACCTAAGATTGTATATAGATGCTCACTGGGTGTGAGTACACCGGACAGGACTCGCCGAGAACTGACTGGATGGTATTATACCTAACGTCAGATAGCAGTTCTCAGGTGACATGTGTGCAGATAGTCCGTTGACTTAAGGTCATCATTTGTCTCGTGTGAGTTCCCACTGTGCTTTGATTATTACCCTACCACGGCTCAAAGGAGTCGTGCAAACAGGTTTCAGTTGGGCACAGTCCCGAGCCACGTGGAGGCAGTGAGCGACTATTAGGGATTCGTCTCTCCCAGTATAGGGAGTTGATATCGCATTGTGGTCGGTTTGTCATTATCATAAGTCCCTGGCCAGGGCTGATTGAGAATTACTGATGGAATGATCAGTAGATTCTCGGGTGGTCTTGAACCATACCGACACGACTTGTACGGTTATTAGGGGTCTGACGTCCACCACCTCCCTAGACCATACATGCGATACTCTTAGACGAACAGACCGGACTGCGCGGATATTGTCACAGACAGGCTCAGTAGGATTTCAGATGGGTTACCTCATCAGCTTTCTTATCGACAACTACCTGGGGACCATTACGTACAGCTAGTGCCGCTTGCTGTCTGTGGTTAAACCCACTGCCAGCGTAGTAGTTGAGTCTTTAGAGTCCCACACAGAGATTTCCCAAACCCAGGCGAAAAGATATAGAGGTCGTATGGTTTTACGACAAAGGTTCGAACGCGTACGTGTTTAAACGCACGTACGACATTCGGACAGTTTTTACTAGCAGGCTTTGGTTTAAGCCAGATTCTAGTATCAGGTTATTGGATTTATACAGTCTAAAGTTTTTCCGTGTTTTCACGGATGAGAGGGGCGTTCTCGTAATTTTCCGAGAAGCTTCTAGAAGGATGTGACATGGAGGGAGAGGTGGCATTTTCATTTAATGAATTAGTGACTCATTGTGAGTGATTCATCATGTCATTAATGCATTATTAAATACTTAATGACTCACATAATGAATCACCCACTTGCATTAATGAAACATGATGAATAATCTCATATTATTCATTTCTTTTTAATTCATTATGTTTCATATATCTAGTGAGAAGCTTTTTCATTTTCATTATGATTATCATTATCATCTTCTCACTCTCTCTCTTCAAGTTCTCTCTCCTTCACCAAACATAATCCTACCCTCATGAGTTGAGAACAAGGATTAGGAAAGACTAATTACTCCATAACCTATCTCTACATCACCTTAGCTACTCTATTTAGCAACTAGAGAAACTAAGTAACCTCAAGTTTAGAGGTTATAGCTTTGATTAGGGTTCTCGGGTGGATCGTCTATCACGGAAGAAAGCCGAAGAGGACGTGGAGATCCAAAGAGGCCGTAGATAACATTAAGACGAAGGACTAGAACCGTTTGGTATAATCTCTTAACATAGTCGTTTAGAACTCTATAGCTTTTGTTAAAACTTGTTTAGCAAACGATTCATACGGTTATTCGATGTTTAATCATAGAACAAGATTGTTATTCATATTTCCGCCTCCCCATATGTATTGGGGTGTTGAACATCGACTTACATATGAATCCTTTGGATATCCCACAAACTTGCACAAAACAGACATTGCTTCGAGCTTGTCCGGATTTTGCTTTTTAACATAGGCCGGACAACCCCATATCTTAACTCGTTTAAGAGATGGTCTCTTCTCATTCCATATCTCATATGGAGTGGAAGGCACGGATTTGGTCGGAACCCTATTCAATAGGTATGCAGCTGTCTCAAGTGCATAACCCTAAAAGAAAATAGGTAACTCAGCAATACTCATCATAGAGCGCATGTTCATCACTAAAAACTGCATTTTAATACCGCTCATTCATTATCTATTTTGTTATATATCGGTACTATTAACCAGTGTTTGCTCAGTAATACAGATTACAGGTGTTCGTGATGAAATACTGGAAACACACTCAAAATCACGAATATAACGTTTGAAAGCCGACATTGCAAACAGAACAGAAAATCGATCCTTGCACAAAGAATTCTTTTTGCAAATAGATGTGTGCACACAATTTTGGTCCAACACAATACATGTGTGCACATGGACCTTGGTGGGGTTGCCTAGGAATTATAACATGATGAAATGGTGAAAGTAGGGAACATGTACATTAAATGCTAAAAGAGGAGTTGTGATTTGAAGCATCAAGGTTTCCCTCCAAATCGCTTAGTACAACCAAGGCCTCTATAGAGAAATCAAGCGGCACCAGAGTCATATGGGAGAGCACACAAGATGACACTGCCAAAACGAGCCAACTTGGTCGGATTTGGACCGGCCACATTCCCACTTTAGCCGAGCTGGCCGGCCCCCCTTGCCCCAAAGTGCCCCAGTTTTCTATGGTCTCTCCCTTGCTTCCACGTCACCTTATTTTTATTACTTGTTTAATTTTCTTTTGAGCCTATAAATACCAGACCAAGGGGCAAAGGAAAAGGATACTTTTTGCTTTAGTTTTATTTTCAAACTCTTGTGATTTGTAATTTGCTTTCTCTTTACACTCTTGAGCTCTTGCCCCTTTGTCTTGACCTTGCAACTTCTGCATTGAACTTGCAAGCTTAAGGCTTAGGTTCTTGACTTCAAAAATAGTTATATCTTGTTTGAAATTCAATAAAAGTTCTCATTTCATTACATATGTCTTGCCTTCTACATATTTGGAACATGTGAAATCATTGTTTTATTTTGATCTTGCAACCTCTTTAGTGAGCTTGCTGTTAGTTATATGTATGCCCTAGAGGCCATTGCTATACATAGGATGTATATTGTAGTGGATGCTGGGACATATATAGGGAGGACTTTCTTGCTCGACATGATAGTATGCTATCTGGTTGCTCTTTACCTTAACGTGTACACTGATTGTCTCTCTGTTACATGTTGGTAAAGCCCTTAGGATGTGTACTTGACTACCTGGACTATGATGCGGATCATACTAGTGGGGACATGGTAGTCCATAAGTACATCCTTCAAAGTCCCTAGTCGTGGGTGTATCGAGACGGGGCATCGATATACCAGAGTAGACTAGCGTATACCTTCTCGACCCATACAGATGGGCGATGGATGATCCCATATCCATTGGTGTTTGACATCAGAGATCATATACGGGTGCTCAGTGAAGACTGGGTACACTGGACGGACTCGCCGAGAACTCCCAGATGGTATTATACCTTGCGTCAGATGGCAGTTCTCTGGTGACACTGGTACAGATTAGTCTGTTGACCCGAGATCGTCATAGAGTCTTGTGTGGTTCCCACTGTGCTTTGATTTCCACCTTACCACGTCCAAGAGGGCGTGCAAAACGGTGGCTTTTGGGTACAGTCCCGAATCACATGGAGGCAATGAGCGATAGGAGGGGATTCGTCTCTCCCGGTATAGGGAGTTGATGTTGCGCTGTGTTCGATTGGCTATAACCGGAAATCCCTGGCCAGGGTTGGAACCCAATTCAATTGGTATGCAGCTTCTCAAGTGCATAACTCCCAAAAGGAAATAGGAACCCAGCAGTGGTATCAGAGCCAAGCTAGAGCCTTAGGCGACGCGTAGACGGAGTTAGAAGTCCGATCGAACCAAAACCTAACCCGGAAAATGCTCTCTGGACTTTTTTCAAAAACTGGGTTTTTTCCAGATTAAAAATTCTTAAAAAATTCAGCAGGAAAAACTAAGAATTACGATGCAAAATTTATCGAGTGAAGATGCTACAGTGCGGCAGAACCGCGGCAGAAGCTTGGCTTCTGCGGCGGTTCCGCAGCCAATAAATGTGATCACTGTTTAATTTTTGCACAGTAATTCATGTTTTCAGGTGTTGAGTTTTCTGGGAATTTTTAATAATTTTTCAAGAGTTGAATTTTCTGGGTTGTATTGGGGACTCGGAGTATCGATCGGATTGTCTAATTTTGTCAGTGTGTTTTTCCGGGTAATTTTAGAATATGTTAAAAAAGTTCGACCGGATATAAATACCCAATTTTTCCCCTGCCGGAAAATTTCCAAGTGTTGGATTTTTCCGAGGTTTAAAGACGTTCTAAGTAGGGCAAGTAACTCGATGGACCCTCTAGAAGACAACAAACCTTAACTCGATTATGTGACCGTCTTGAACTGCCCTTTGAACCTTCGGGTTTGGGGCGGTACGGCATGCCACATGTAAGGCGTTGGCTTGACCCTTCTACGGCTGGACCGTTGGTACTGAGACACGAAGTGAATGTCTTTGAACTTATTTCATGAGTTGAGCTGTTTCGGGAAAACTTGGGTGTTCGATTGTTCGATCGGAAAGTTTAACATTTTCTATCTTATTCGGATTAGGATACAATAATTGGAATTCACAAGTTGTTATGAGATAACTGAATGAATGTTATAAACATAGCAGTTTAGTCTCACTTGATCGGTTGCTACGGAATTTTGATGTGATCAAAAGTCCGTCGCAATCACGTAGCGTACGCGGATACTCGCGGGGTAAACTTAATAGACAGCCTCACTCCATAGCCCCGACCAAGTGACTGCAGGAGAACCCCATCGCCGAAAGCATCCGTTCGGGTGCTAGCGGTAGCGGTGTTCCGCCTTGGTGCACTTCGTCGACGGCGTCGGGGGTGCGGCCGCCTACTAAAGTTTGCGACGAGCATTCGATCAGGATGTCGGGAATCTTGTTGAAGTACCCGACTTGATATTGAAAAGTGTTTTCGATAATGAGACTAAAATGCGGGGTTTATAATTGTTAGGCATGCGATGTCTAAGGAATTCATTTGATTAGGCATGCGATGTCTATGTAGGTTGCGGATTCCAACTGTTGTAGTTTTACACTTTCTTTTCTGTGACCGTAAGTGTAATATGTGATATCGCCGGTTTCGTTGCTATAAGTCAACGACAATTGGGATACGCATGTTTACTTACGTTGATGACATGTGATGTTATGTGTTGCGGGATATGTTATATTGGATCGTCGTGTTTGAATAGCCGGGGGTTTTTATATGAGATGAGTGTTTTAGATTTTCATTCATGTAAAAACTTGTATGTAATATTCTTTTATTAGGGCGCTTCCAGGTTGCGGAAGATGTCACCTTTTGTATATTATTTACTTTTCTGAACTAGGATAGACCCAAGGAGGGGAGCACAAGTAACCGGGTTCTAGGGTCCAGTGGGAGACCATCTCGAGGAGTCGAGTCCGGGTCTCCTAACCCTAGAATTGGTAGGGTTGCTTGCCGCTCTCGTAGGGGTCTAGGGGTGTGGGTTTGGCTATTCATCGCGACCGTGGAATCCGTGTTTTATACTGGCTCGTATTGAAAACATGGACGTCCTAGTATATCCAATATTTCATATGATTCTTCTACTGCGATATCTGTGATGTGATCATGTGATATGTTCTGTGATGGATACAGTATATAGTATATATGATATATTATATAGACGTTACTTATGTTTTGCACTCGCGCTAGCCCTGCCCCGCTCTGCCGTTAGTTACCTAACCTAACGGTGCACGAGAGGACATCGAGGCGAATGCGGATGGCATAAGTGTACGTCGTATTTATTTGTAATGTTTAGGTACCTAAATGATGGGACTTCATTAATATGATTAATGAAAGAAAAAGAAACCTAAAGATGTTGTGGAATCGAATTTCAAAATTAAAACAGGTAGCTACAGTTCTTGCTTTGCACAGTGATGTATATGATATATCCCGCACCTCATTCGACGAGGAAAGGACCGAGATCCCTTCACCGGGAGTGACTCTTTTAGCAATAATTGGCAGATGCTACAACCCTCGGTTTGTCTTTTGATTGCTTCTATAGTTCTTGCTTTGCACAGTAATATATATGATATGTCCCGCACCTCATTCGACGAGGAATGGGCCGACGATCCCTTCACCGGGAGTGACCCCTTTAGCAAAACTAGAAAAGCCTAAAAAACACTCCATTTTAAAATCATTTGATTCTACAACGATATAAAGTTCATTACGCAAAAGGTTTTCTTAAAAACCTGTCATAGCCCTTCGTCATTTCAGATAAGTAATAGTTAGTATTCGTGCTGCGTTTGTTGACTCAGTCAAGACGTAGTGTGCGGTAGCTGATTAGTGCTTATCTGCAAAGCATATGATGCGATTGGATTAGGGTAGTCGTGCGGCCTTGTTGACTCAGTCAAGGGTCGTGCGGGTGGGTCTAATTCAATCGAGAAATGACGGGTTGAACTTTACTTGTGGTCTATGGTTTGTTGACTTAGTCAAGGGCATAGATCGCTTGGGGCAAAATTATCGGGAATTTCAAGTGTTGAAATTTGCAATGAGATTGCATACCTTCTATGAGATAGTTGGATCCCGATACCCGCTGCGAGTAATTGTTACTCCTGGGAGAGTTTTACACATTACAATTAGCCGATCAAGTAGGTGTCTAGAAAGGTGTCAACGGGGTTACGCCTCTGGGAAAACGAGGTTTATAATTAATTAGGTTCGTGCGAAAGCACGGGGGACCTCCCTCAAAGTACCGACACTGGCCTGGCTGAAAGATTGGCGAACTTGTAGCGTGTAATTAATCCCGGCTAGTCTTTCCTTTTTGGGTTTGAAGGAAGATTTGATAAAAAGCAGTGGGAGCCATCCTGATTAGATAAAATAATAACCAATCTGATCTTGCAAGAGCATACGCTGAGTGTTTTCTTCTCTCTCTCTCTCCAAGTAGCGACAATATCATGCCTTAATCAAGATAATAATACGGATGTATTGACCGAACCCGCTTGTTATACTGAGCTGGGGAACGTTGGTCCCGCTCCAACTTATAATTGTTATAAGACAGAGCAGGAAATAGGGGATTGCCAGAATTCCCGTGCCACCCAAACGAAGAGAGTGCATGCTGATGCATCATCTTCGGGTGTGTTCTTTATACAGAACTGTTTCTCTATTCTCTACGTCCTGGGTATTTGATACCGGATCAGGATCCCATATATGTAATCTGTTACATAGGGCTACTGAAAGGTAGAGAACTGAGAACGGGTGATAAGTTTCATGAGGCAGAAAACGGGGCAAGAGTTGCAGCCAAGTCTGTTGGTCACTGTCACCCTGTATTACCAATACAATGATTTTGAACAAATGCTATTAGATACCGAACCTGATATACAAAATCATATCAGTCTCTTTATTAGTAAAGAAATGATAAAATTTTGTATTGTTGGATAATGTTTTGAACATTTCCTATATCAAAAGTTGATCGGTTCAGGCACGTTATCTAAAAGCATTGACGTTCTAAATCAAACTACAGTTCTTAGTATACGGAGCACACACAAGAGGAAGAGTTCAGAAATGAACGGATCCTTCTTGAGGCATTATAGACTGGGTCATATCAATGCGACCCGACTAGCTGAAGTTACATAAAGATGCATATTTAAATTAGTTTGAATTTACATCTTGTGAAACTTGCCAGTCATGTCACAAAGATAAGATGACCATAGCTCCGTTTACTGGAAATAGAGAAAGAGTTAGTAAACTCTTGGGACGATACATGTTGATGTAAGTAAGGTCCCCTGTCTACACATGCCATGGCTGGTTCTTTGTACTTCATTACAGTCTCTGATGATCTTTTTAGATTTAGACATATGTTCTTGTTGAAACACAAGTCTGAACTTTTTGAGATATTCATAGAATATAAGTTAGAAGTAGAGAACCAATACGGGTATAAGTATTATGTCCTTTGATGTAATCAAGGAGGAGAATACTTGAACACGGAATTCCTGGACTTTTCTAAAGGAGAATGAGATTCTCTCTCAGCATTACTCCTCCGTATACACCATAGCACGATGGTATATCGGGGCGGAGCAATAGCACCCTATGTGATATGGTGTACTCTATGATGAGTACTACTATGTTTCCTATTTCCTTTTGGGAGTTATGCACTTGAGAAGCTGCATACCAATTGAATTAGGTTCCAATCAAATCAGTTGCCTACCGCTTCATATGTGATATGGAATGGGAAAAGCCCATATCTTAAGTTGGTTAAGATTTGGGGTTGTCCGGGCTATGTCTAAAAGCTTCATCCGGACAAGCTCGAGGCAAGGTCTGTTATGTACAACTGGAAAGGTTCCAGCTATACAAACAACAGCAGTTGATTTGATAAAACCAAAGGATTCAATAGTTACCAACGAACCTCAGCCTCTCCGCCGATCTAGTAGGGTTTTCTCACCCACCTGAGAGATACTTCTGTTTCTCTATGATAGTGGGAGCGAGGATTGCATCATGAGATGATGACCCGACTAGTTTCGAGCTGGCAATCAGGAGTGGGACTCTGTAAGAATGGCTGGATGCTTAGCGATCTGAGATGGAATCCATGTACACCAACAAAGTATGGACTTTGGTTGCTATATCTGATGGGTTAAATCCCCATCAGGAGCAAGTATATCTTGAGAAGATTACTTGGTGTAGATGGAAAAGTTGAGACTTTCAAAGCTAGACTAGTTAAAGGTTTTCTTCATCGACCAGGCGTGGATAATGATGAAACCTTTTCCAGTGACTATGCTTAAGTCCATCCGGATCCTACTTGCCACGGCTACGTACCATGACTACGATATCTGGCGGTTGGGTGTCATGACAGCTTTTCTAAATGATGTTTTAGAAGAGAACGTCTATAAGTACACAGCCAGAGGGTTTCGTAGACAGTGGGAGCAGCGGAAACGTGCACAAGATGCTTTATAGGTCAAAGCAGGCATCGCGGAGTTGGAACATCTGTTTTGATGTGTTAGTCAAAGAGTTTGACATCATCAAAATGGTAGATGAACCTTGTATATACAAAAAGGTAGTAGGGAGTATGGTGATGATCCTCGTAGAGTACATGGATGACATACTCTTGATAGGGAAGGAGTTTCCTATGCTACGCTCGATCAATCTCCACTTATCACAATGATTCTCCATAAAGGATCAAAGTGATACCTCCTAAATCCTGGGTTTTGGATCTATGAGATAGATCTAATTGGATGTTAGGATTTTCACTAGTTGTAGTGAGATGGTATCAATTGGTCCTGGGGAGAATCGCTGAAAGTGTTCCAGGGTGATAAAGATGACTGAATGTCAGTCACAGGCATTGTCTTTACCCTCAGTAAAGGGACGGTATGTTGGAAGAGTTCCAAGCTAGATACCGTGGCATACTAGAAGATAAAGGCTGGATACATCGCTACTTAAGATGCTACCAAAGAGGAAGTCTGGGTGTATATTAGTTCATGAGATGAACATCGTTCCTACCATTATGTGACAATGGAGTTGTGGCTTATGCCAAGGAACGTCCGTCCCATCAGTGATCCAGACATATTCTAAGGCAGTATTACCTGATCATGGAGATGGTTGATCTCCAGGGGATTGAGGTTAGGAGAGTAGACTCAGAGGACAACACGGCGGATCCACTCACGAAGGCCTTTTCCCAGAGAGAGACTTTTATGGGATGGTTGAGTATGAGATACTACAACCACTGCTATCAGATGGCCCTAGTGCAAGTGGGAGATTGTTAGTTATATGTATGCCCTAGAGGCCATTGCTATACATAGGATGTATATTATAGTGGATGCTGGGACATATATAAGGAGGACTTTCTTGCTCGACATGATAGTATGCTATCTGGTTGCTCTTTACCTTAACGTGTACACTGATTGTCTCTCTGTTACATGTTGGTAAAGCCCTTAGGATGTGTACTTGACTACCTGGACTATGATGCGGATCATACTAGTGGGGACATGGTAGTTGTAGGGTTCCTAGGCACTCTCAAGAGGTCTCACAAGGCATCAACCATGCCAATTTCAAAATTCCGGTGCCGAGAAACCCTAGACTACGGATCGTTGGCTAGAATTCTAGGCGAAAAACAAACTAGTTAACACTTAACTACAAGAATACGGAAATACAACCTTTGTAGATCTGGTCCTCCACCTCCACGGCTCCGTGATGAAGTCCTCTCCGCTGTCCAAATCAAATCCCGGGCCCTAGCATCGGCTTCATCGGAGAAATAGCGGGCTAGGTCATCGACGACGTGCCGAAGATGATCTACGTCGAGGCATCGCTAGATCAAGCTCCAACTTCACCAAGTCAAGAAAACTTGTGAAGGAAACACACTCTACTACTTGGCAAGAGGTAGAGGATGAAGAAATAGGATGTGGGTAGACTTTAGAATTGGATTTCTCACTCATTTCATCAATCCACCATTGATGAAGTCAAGCTTCTTCTTTGAAGATGAAGAAGAAGAAGAAGAAGATGAATATGATAAGTTATTATAATAAGAATAATAAAATCATTCTTATCATAATCTTAACCATGGTAATGTGTAGAGAGTTAATCATGGTTGAATGGAATGGTTAGGGTTAAGCATGAGACAAAATGGTCACTTGGTCAAAGTCTTCATGAAGCTTCATAATACATCCAAAGAAAGCCACCATTTATCTTTATGCTTATTATTTTCCAAAAAGAATAAATGAAATAAATAAATGAATTAAGCAAAAGAAAACCCTAACCATTACACAACCATGGTTTAATCTTTACACAAACCCTAGTTAGCATGCATCATCAAACATGATACAAACTAGTGCACAAAAGTATATCACATATACAACTTGTGCAATACAAGTGAGAAAATCCATTTAAAGTGAACCGATACTAGTTAATGCAAAGTAATATATCAAATATATATAATTATACATTAAATCATTAAATCAACACTTGATTTAACGATCCGGTCATATCGCATATAAACGACTAGTATCCTATGTATCGGCTTATCGAATCAATCCATGATTCGATAACTAGGTTATATCGCATACAACCTTCCGATACATTCATCGCGAGAATGGAATGCGGTATCACATACACGTATTATTCTCGGTCCCGCACATATCTCATATGCGCTCCTATTTCGTTTCGCTTGAGCCAGGAAACCTCTGTGTAGGACTCTAAAGACTCGTCAATACGCCGGCAGCAGGTGATGATCATATCAAACACCCACAAGCCGCAAGAGGTCTGCTAAATGTAACGGCCATCCGGGTATTGAGCGATCTTAAGATCGACGAGCAAGCCCGCTCACACTCCAGTGAATCCAACCAGTAACACTACCGTACAGTCCGGTCTGATCGTCTGATATGTCGCATATCTTGCCTTGGGGTGGTAAACGTCAGACCCCAATAGCTCGATAAGTCGTGTCGATATGAGGTCTATAAAAATTCGAGAAACTACTGGTAACACTTACCAGTAAATCTCAGCAACCCTGGCCAGGGATTTCCTGTTATAGCCAATCGAACACAGCGCAACATCAACCCCCTATACCGGGAGAGACGAATCCCCTCCTATCGCTCATTGCCTCCATGTGACTCGGGACTGTACCCAAAAACCACCGTTTTGCACGCCCTCTTGGACGTGGTAAGATGGAAATCAAAGCACAGTGGGAACCACACAAGACTCTATGACGATCTCGGGTCAACAGACTACTCTGTACCAGTGTCACCAGAGAACTGCCATCTGACGTAAGGTATAATACCATCTGGGAGTTCTCGGCGAGTCCGTCCAGTGTACCCAGTCTCCACTGAGCACCCGTATATCATCTCCGATGTCAAACACCAATGGATATGGGATCATCCATCGCCCATCTGTATGGGTCGAGAAGGTATACGCTAGTCTACTCTGGTATATCGATGCCCCGTCTCGATACACCCACGACTAGGGACTTTGAAGGATGTACTTATGGATTACCATGTCCCCACTAGTATGATCCGCATCATAGTCCAGATAGTCAAGTACACATCCTAAGGGCTTTACCAACATGTAACAGAGAGACAATCAGTGTACACGTTAAGGTAAAGATCAACCAGATAGCATACTATCATGTCGAGCAAGAAAGTCCTCCCTATATATGTCCAAGCATCCACTACAATATACATCCTATGTATAGTAATGGCCTCTAGGGCATACATATAACTAACAATCTCCCACTTGCACTAGGGCCATCTGATAGCAGTGGTTGTAGTATCTCATACTCAACCATCCCATAAAAATCTCTCTCTGGGAACAGGCCTTTGTGAGTGGATCCGCTGTGTTGTCCTCTGAGTCTACTCTCCAAACCTCGATCACCCTGGAGATCATCCATCTCCATGATCAGGTGACACTGCCTTAGAATATGTCTGGATCACTGATGGGACCGTCGTTCCTTGGCATAAACCACAACTCCATTGTCTCACAATGGTAGAAACGTAGTTCGTCTCATGAACCAATATACACCCAAACAGCCTCTTTGGTAGCATCTTAAGTAGCGATGTATCTTGCCTTTATCGTCTAGTATGTTACGGTATCTAGCTTGGAACTCTTCCAACATACCGTCCCTTTACTGAGGGTAAAGACAATGCCTGTGACTGACATTCAGTCGTCTTTATCACTCTGGAACCATTCCAGTGATTCTCCCCAGGGTCGATTGATACCTTCTCACTACAACTAGTGAGAATCCTAACATCCATCTAGATCTATCTCATAGATCCAAAACCCAGGATTTAGTAGGTATCACTTTGATCCTATGTGGAGAATCATTGTGATAAGCGGAGATTGATCGAGCGTAGCATAGGAAACTCCTTCCCTATCAAGAGTATGTCATCCATGTACTCTACGAGGATCGTCACCAAACTCCCTACTACCTTTTTGTTTATACAAGGTTCATCTACCATTTTGATGATGTCAAACTCTTTGACTAATTCATCAAAACAGATGTTCCAACTCCGCGATGCCTGCTTTATCTTATAAAGCATCTTGCACGCGTTTCCGCTGCTCCCACTGTCTACGAGGCCCTCTGGCTGTGTACTTATAGACGCTCTCTTCTAAAACATCATTTAGAAAAGCAGTCATGGCACCCAACCGCTAGATATCGTAGTCATGGTATGTAGCCATGGCAAGTAGGATCTGGATGGACTTAAGCATAGCCACTTGAAAAGGTTTCATCATTATCCATGCCTGGTCGATGACGAAAAGCTTCAACAAGTCTAGCTTTGAAAGTCTTAACTTTTCCATTTACACCAAGTAATCTTCTCAAGATATACTTGCTCCTGATGGGGATTTAACCCTTCAGATATAGCAGCCAAAGTCCATACTTTGTTGGTGTACATGGATTCCATCTCAGATAACTAAGCATCCAGTCATTCTTACAGAGTCCTACTCCTGATGGCCTGCTCGAAAATAGTTGGGTCATCATCTCATGATGCAATCCTTGCTCCCACTGTCATAGAGAAACCGAAGTATCTCTCAGGTGGGTGAGGAACCCTACTAGATCGGCGGAGAGGCTGAGGTTTGTTGGAATCTACTGAATCATTTGGTTCTATCAAATCATCAGCTGCAGTTTGTGTAGCTGGAACCTTTCCAGTTCTACATTACAGACTTTGCCTCGAGCTTGTCCGGATTTTGCTTTTAGACATAGGCCGGTCAACCCCAAATTTTAACTAGCTTAAGATATGGGCTCTTCCCTTTCCATATCATATATGAAATGGTAGGCAACTGATTTGACTGGAACCCTATTCAATAGGTATGCAGCTTCTCAAGTGCATACCTCCCAAAAGGAAATGGGTAACTCAGTAGTACTCATCATAGAGCACACCTTATCGAATAGGGTGCAAATGCTCCGCCCCGATATACCATCGTGCTATGGTGTATACGGAGGAGTAATGATGAGAGAGAATCTCATTCTCCTTTAGAATAGTCCAGGAATTCCATGCTCAAGTATTCTCCTCCTTGATCTCATCATAGGACATAATACTTATACCCGTTTATTTGTTCTCTACTTCTAACTTATATTCTGTGAATATCTCAAAAGGTTCGGACTTGTGTTTCAACAGGAACATAGGTCTGAATCTCGAAAGATCATCAGAGAATGTAATGAAGTACAAAGAATCAGTCCTGGCATTTGTTGACTGGGGACCTACATACATCAACATGTATCATCCCAAGAGTTTACTAACTCTTTCTCTGTTTCCAATAAACAGAGCTCTGGTCATCTTATCTTTGTGACATGACTGGCAAGTTTCACAAGATGTAAATTCAAACTGATTTAAATATGCATCTATATGTAACTTCAGCTAGTCGGGTCGCAGTGATATGACCTAGTCTACAATGCCTCAAGAAGGATTCGTTCATTTCTGAACTCTTCCACTTGTGTGTGTTCCGTATACTAAGAACTGTAGTTTGATTTAGAACAACAACGCTTTTAGATAACGTGCCTGAACCGATCAACTTTTGATATAGGAAATGTTCAAAACATTATCCAACAATACAAAATTTTATCATTTCTTTACTAATAAAGAGAGTGATATGATTTTGTATATCAGGTTCGGTATCTAACAACATTCGTTCAGAATCAATGTATTGGTAATACAGGGTGACAGTGACCAACAGACTTGGCTGCAACACTTGCCCCGTTTTCTGCCTCATGAAACTTATCACCCGTTCTCAGTTCTGTACCTTTCTGTAGCCCTATGTAACAGATTACATATCTGGGATCCTGATCTGGTATCACATACCCAGGACGTAGAGGATACAGAGAAACAGTTCTTTGTAATGAACACACCCGAAGATGATGCATCAACATGCACTCTCTTCGTTTGGGCGGCACGGGAAATCTGGCATTCCCCAATTTCCTGCTCTGTCTTATAACAATTATAAGTTGCAGCGGGACCAACGTTCCCCAGCTCAGTATAACAAGCGGGTTTGGTCAATAATCCGTTTTATTATCTTGATTAAGGCGTGACATGGTCGCTACCAGGAGAGAGAGAGAAGAAAACACTCAGCGTGCGCTCTTGCAAGAATAGATTGGTTATTATTTTATCTAATCAGGATGGCTCCCACTGCTTTTTATCAAATCTTCCTTCAAACCCTAAAAGGAAAGACTAGCCGGGATTAATTACACACTACAAGTTCGCCAATCTTTCAGCCAGGCCAGTGTCGGTACTTTGAGGGAGGTCCCCCGTGCTTTCGCACGAACCTAATTAATGTAAACCTCGTTTTCCCAGAGGCGTAACCCCGTTGACACCTTTCTAGACACCTACTTGATCGGCTAATTGTAATGTGTAAAACTCTCCCAGGAGTAACTCTTACTCGCAGCGGGTATCGGGATCCAACTATCTCATAGAAGGTATGCAATCTCATTGCAAATTTCAACACTTGAAATTCCCGATAATTTTGCCCCTAGTGTTCTATGACCTTGACGAATGCCAAACAACCCATAGTCCACTAGTCAAGTTCAACCCGTACATTTCTTGATTGAATTAAACCCACCCGCACGACCCTTGACGAATGCCAAACAACGCCGTACGAATACCCTAATCCAATCTGCATCATATGCAAAAGCAGATAAATACTAGTTAGCTACCGTACACTACGCCTTGACGAATGCCAAACTACCGCAGCACGAATACTAACTAGTACTTATCGGAAATGACGGAGGGCTACGACAGGTTTTTCTGAAAACCAATTGCGTAATGAACTTGATATCGTTGTAGGATCGAATGAATTTTGAAATGGAGTGTTTTTTAGGCTTTTCTAGTTTTGCTAAAGGAGTCACTCCCGATGAAGGGATCGTCGGTCCTTTCCTCGTCGAATGAGGTGCGGGATATATCATATATATCACTGTGCAAAGCAAAAACTCTTAAAAGTAATCAAAAGACAAACCGAGTGTGTAGCATCTGCCAGTTATTGCTAAAGGAGTCACTCCCGGTGAAGGGATCTCGGTCCTTTCCTCATCGAATAAGGTGCAGGATATATCACATATACCGCTGAGCAAAGCAAGAACTGTAGCTACCTATTTTATTTTTGAAATTCGATTCTACAACATCTTAGGTTTCTTTTATTTCATTAATCTCAATAATGAAGTCCCATCATTTAAGTTACCTAAACATCACAGATAAATACGACGTACACTTATGCCATCCGCATTCGCCTCGATGTCCCCTCGTGCACCGTTAGGTTAGGTAACTAACGGCAGAGCGGGGCAGGGCTAGCGCGGGTGTAAAACATAAGTAACATCTATATAATATATCATATATACTATATACAGTATCTATCACAGAACATCACATGATCACATCACAGATATCGCAGCAGAAGATTCATATGAAATATTGGATATACTAGGACGTCCGTGTTTTCAATACGAGCCAGTATAAAACACGGATTCCACGGTCGTGATGAATAGCCAAACCCACACCCCTAGACCCCTACGAGAGCGGCAAGCAACCCTACCAATTCTGGAGTTAGGAGACCCGGACTCGACTCCTCGAGTTGGTCTCCCACTGGACTCCAGAACCCGGTTACTTGTGCTCCCCTCCTTGGGTCTATCCTAGTGCGGAAAAGTAAATAATATACAAAAGGCGACATCTTCCGCTACCTGGAAGTGCCCCAATAAAAGAATATTACATACAAGTTTTTACATGAATGAAAATGAAAAACACCCATCTCACATAAAAACCCCCGGCTATTCAAACACGACGATCCAATATGACATATCCAGCAACACATAACATCACATGTCATCAACGTAAGTAAATATGCGCATCCCAATTGTCGTTGACATATAGCAACGAAACCGGCGATATCATATATTACACTTACGGTCACAGAAAAGAAAGTGTAAAACTACAACAGTTGGAATCCGCAACCACCTCAGACATCGCATGCCTGACCAAATGAATTACTTAGACATCGCATGCCTAACGAGTATAAACCCCGCATTTTAGTATCAAAATCGAAAACTCTTTTCAATATCAAGTCGGGCAATTCAACAGGATTCTCGACATCCTGATCGAATGCTCGTCGCAAACTTCAGTAGACGGCCGCACCCCCGACGCCGTCGACGAAGTGCACCAAGGCGGAACACCGCCACCGCGAGCACCCGAACGGATGCTTTCGGCGACGGGGTTCTCCTACAGTCACTTGGTCGGGGCTATGGAGTGAGGCTGTCTATTAAGTTTACCCGGCGAGTATCCGCGTACGCTACGTGATTGCGACGGACTTTTGATCACATCAAAATTCCGTGGCAACCGATCAAGTGAGACTAAAGTGCTATGTTTATAACATTCATTCAGTTATCTCATAACTACTTGTGAATTCCAATTATTGTATCACATTCCGGATAAATAGAAAATGTTAAACTTTCCGATCGAACGATCGAACACCCCAGTTTTCCCGATATAGATCAACACATGAAACAAGTCTAACAACATTCAGTTCGTGCCTCAGTACCAACGGTCCAGCCGTAGAAGGGTCAAGCCAACGCCTCACATGTGGCACGCCGTACTGCCCCAAACCCGAAGGTTCAAAGGGCAGTTCAAGACGGTCACATAATCGAGTTAAGGTTTGTTGTCTTCTAGAGGGTCCATCGCGTTACTTGCACTACTTAGAACGTCGTTAAACTACGGAAAATCCAACACTTGGAAATTTCCCGACAGGGGAAAAATTGGGTATTTATATCCGGTCGAACTTTTCAACATATTCTAAAATTTATCCGGAAAGCCACATAGACAAAATCTGATACTCCGATCGAAACACTGAATCCCCAAAACAACCGCAGAATATCCAACTCTTGAATAAATATTAAAAAATTCCCAGAAAACTCGGCACTGAAAACAATGAATTACTGTGCAAATTTTAATGGCTGACGTCATACTTTAGCCGCGGAACCGCCGCATAAGCTAGGCTTATGCCGCGGTTCCGCCGCGCAATAGAGGGATCATTAGAAAATTTTGGCGCCGTAATTCTTAGGATTCCCTGCAGAATTTTTTAGCAATTTTTAATTTGGAAAAATCCACGTTTTCAGAAAAAGTCCAGAGAGTGTGGAAAAATGGGGTTTCGGGTTCGATCGGACTTCAAACTCCGTCTAGACTTCGCCTAAGGCTCTAGCTAGGCTCTGATGCCACTGTAGGGTTCCTAGGCACTCTCAAGAGATCTCACAAGGCATCAACCATGCCAATTTCAAAATTCCGGTGCCGAGAAACCCTAGACTACGGATCGTTGGCTAGAATTCTAGGCGAAAAACAAACTAGTTAACACTTAACTACAAGAATACGGAAATACAACCTTTGTAGATCCGGTCCTCCACCTCCACGGCTCCGTGATGAAGTCCTCTCCGCTGTCCAAATCAAATCCCGGGACCTAGCATCGGCTTCATCGGAGAAAGAGCGGGCTAGGTCATCGACGACGTGCCGAAGATGATCTACGTCGAGGCATCGCTAGATCAAGCTCCAACTTCACCAAGTCAAGAAAACTTGTGAAGGAAACACACTCTACTACTTGGCAAGAGGTAGAGGATGAAGAAATAGGAAGTGGGTAGACTTTAGAATTGGATTTCTCACTCATTTCATCAATCCACCATTGATGAAGTCAAGCTTCTTCTTTGAAGATGAAGAAGAAGAAGATGAATATGATAAGTTATTATAATAAGAATAATAAAATCATTCATATCATAATCTTAACCATGGTAATGTGTAGAGAGTTAATCATGGTTGAATGGAATGGTTAGGGTTAAGCATGAGACAAAATGGTCACTTGGTCAAAGTCTTCATGAAGCTTCATAATACATCCAAAGAAAGCCACCATTTATCTTTATGCTTATTATTTTCCAAAAGGGATAAATGAAATAAATAAATGAATTAAGCAAAAGAAAATCCTAACCATTACACAACCATGGTTTAATCTTTACACAAACCCTAGTTAGCATGCATAATCAAATATGATACAAACTAGTGCACAAAAGTATATCACATATACAACTTGTGCAATACAAGTGAGAAAATCCATTTAAAGTGAACCGATACTAGTTAATGCAAAGTAATATATCAAATATATATAATTATACATTAAATCATTAAATCAACACTTGATTTAACGATCCGGTCATATCGCATATAACCGACTAGTATCCTATGTATCGGCTTATCGAATCAATCCATGATTCGATAACTAGGTTATATCGCATACAACCTTCCGATACATTCATCGCGAGAATGGAATGCGGTATCACATACACGTATTATTCTCGGTCCCGTACATATCTCATATGCGCTCCTATTTCGTTTCGCTTGAGCCAGGAAACCTCTGTGTAGGACTCTAAAGACACGTCAATACGCCGGCAGCAGGTGATGATCATATCAAACACCCACAAGCCGCAAGCGGTCTGCTAAACGTAACGGCCACCCGGGCAAGCCCGCTCACACTCCAGTGAATCCAACCAGTAACATTACCATACAGTCCGGTCTGATCGTCTGATATGTCGCATATCTTGCCTAGGGGAGGTAAACGTCAGACCCCAATAGCTCGATAAGTCGTGTCGATATGAGGTCTATAACAATTCGAGAAACTACTGGTAACACTTACCAGTAAATCTCAGCAACCCTGGCCAGGGATTTCCTGTTATAGCCAATCGAACACAGCGCAACATCAACCCCCTATACCGGGAGAGACGAATCCCCTCCTATCGCTCATTGCCTCCATGTGACTCGGGACTGTACCCAAAAACCACCGTTTTGCACGCCCTCTTGGACGTGGTAAGATGGAAATCAAAGCACAGTGGGAACCACACAAGACTCTATGACGATCTCGGGTCAACAGACTACTCTGTACCAGTGTCACCAGAGAACTGCCATCTGACGTAAGGTATAATACCATCTGGGAGTTCTCGGCGAGTCCGTCCAGTGTACCCAGTCTCAACTGAGCACCCGTATATCATCTCCGATGTCAAACACCAATGGATATGGGATCATCCATCGCCCATCTGTATGGGTCGAGAAGGTATACGCTAGTCTACTCTGGTATATCGATGCCCCGTCTCGATACACCCACGACTAGGGACTCTGAAGGATGTACTTATGGACTACCATGTCCCCACTAGTATGATCCGCATCATAGTCCAGATAGTCAAGTACACATCCTAAGGGCTTTACCAACATGTAAGAGAGTGACAATCAGTGTACACGTTAAGGTAAAGATCAACCAGATAGCATACTATCATGTCGAGCAAGAAAGTCCTCCCTATATATGTCCAAGCATCCACTACAATATACATCCTATGTATAGTAATGGCCTCTAGGGCATACATATAACTAACAGTAGTCCATAAGTACATCCTTCAAAGTCCCTAGTCGTGGGTGTATCGAGACGGGGCATCGATATACAAGAGTAGACTAGCGTATACCTTCTCGACTCATACAGATGGGCGATGGATGATCCCATATCCATTGGTGTTTGACATCAGAGATCATATACGGGTGCTCAGTGGAGACTGGGTACACTGGACGGACTCGCCGAGAACTCCCAAATGGTATTATACCTTGCGTCAGATGGCAGTTCTCTGATGACACTGGTACAGATTAGTCTGTTGACCCGAGATCGTCATAGAGTCTTGTGTGGTTCCTACTGTGCTTTGATTTCCACCTTACCACGTTCAAGAGGGCGTGCAAAACGGTGGCTTTTGGGTACAGTCCCGAATCACATGGAGGCAATGAGCGATAGGAGGGGATTCGTCTCTCCCGGTATAGGGAGTTGATGTTGCGCTGTGTTCGATTGGCTATAACCGGAAATCCCTGGCCAGGGTTGCTGAGATTTACTGGTAAGTGTTACCAGTAGTTTCTCGAACTGTTATAGACCTCATATCGACACGACTTATCGAGCTATTGGGGTCTGACGTTTACCACCCCTAGGTAAGGTATGCGACATATCAGACGATCAGACCGGACTGTACGGTAAGGGTTACTGGTTGGATTCATAGGAGTATGAGCGGGCTTGCTCATCGATCTTCTGATCGCTCAATACCCGGGTGGCCGTTACGTTTAGCAGACCGCTTACGGCTTGTGGGTGTTTGATATGATCATCATCTGCTGCCGGCGTATTGACGAGTCTTTAGAGTCCTACACAGAGGTTTCCTGGCTCAAGCGAAACGAGATAGGAGCGCATATGAGATATGTGCGGGACCGAGAATAATGCGTGTATGTGATACCGTATTCTATTCTCGCGATGAATGTATCGATTGGTTGTATGCGATATAACCTAGTTATCGAATCAAGGATTGATTCGATAAGTCGATACATTGGATATTAGTCGGTTATATGCGATATGACCGGATCGTTAAATCAAGTGTTGATTTAATGATTTAATGCATAATTATATATTTGATATATTACTTTGCATTAACTAGTATTGGTTCACTTTAAATGGATTTTCTCACTTGAAGTACACAACTTGTATTTGTGATATACTTTTGTGCACTTGTTTGTATCATGTTTGATGATACATGCTCACTTGGGTGTAGTTTTGGTTTAAACCTTGGTTATGTAAATGGTTAAGGTTTTTATTTATTTATTCATTTATTTATTTCATTTTGGCAAGAAATAAAATGGTTGCTAGTTTTGTTTTATATTGAAAGTTCATGAAGGTTTGAAAAGTTGACCATTTTGTTTCATTCCTTTAACCTAACCATTCCACTTAACCCTAGTTTATTCTCTACACCTAATCATGGTTTGAATATGATAAGTATTGATTTTCTTTTCTTTTTTTGATTAACACTTATCATATTCTATCATCTTCTTCCTCTTCTTCTTCTTCATGAAGAAACCTTGCTCCATCAATGGCAACTTGAGCAAATGAGTGAGAAATCCAATTCTAAAGTGAACCCACCTCCTATTTCTTCATCCTCTACCTCTTGCCAAGTAGTATAGGGTGTTATCTTCACAAGTTTCATGACTTGGTGAAGTGGGAGCTTGATCTTGTGATGCCTCGACGTAGATCATCTTCGGCATCGAAGCCGACGACCAAGCCCGCCCATTTCTCCGATGAAGCCGACGCTAAAGCCCATGTTTCCATTTGGACAGCGAGGAGACTTCATTGCGGAGCTATGAAGGTGGAGGACCGGATCTACAAAGGTTGTATTTCCGTTCACTTAGTTAAGTTGTTAACTAGTTTCCTTTTTCGCCTAAATTCTAGTTAACGATCCGTATTAGGGTTTCTCGGCACTCGTAAAATTTGAAATTGGCATGGTTGATGCCTTGTGAGACCTCATTAGTGTGCCTAGGAACCCTACACTTGCAACCTTAAAGTTTGGTATTTTGATTTCACAATTGTATGAGATTAAAGCACAAGTGAAGGAATGTGCACATTTTATCGGTTCTCTCTTTGTCTTTTCTTTTCTTGCTATTTCTTATTATGTTGCCTTACTCTTTTCCATTTTATTTTGTTATTGTGAATATGTGTGAGTAATCGATTTACTTGTTAACGGTGGAATATGGTTAGTTTGTGTTAGGAGATATGTTTGCTAAAAACTTAAAAAACCTTAACTTTGCAATTGAAACTCCGAGCAAACCACTCGCAAATCTGCTCTGATAGGCACCCTATCCTACTATGGTAGCGGTGAATCCTAATCGTGACCGGATTGCAAATAGTTTGCCTAAGGCTAAGGTCAAGAGATAACAACGGAAGGACAAGGGACAAGGAATACGGATTTAGTGGAAAACCGCATATACCGTATTTCAAGTTCCTTAATCCACGTTGTTGCCTATTGCCTTAGTCTCAATATCAAAATTGGGTCTATAAGGAATCGACAAACATCATCCTCATGCATGCTAACCTAAAACTACCCTTAACAAGTCTTTTTATTAAAACATAACATTGTTACAACACTTAGTATAAACAACAAACCAAAACATGGTATTAACTCGTTAAAACAAGCCTAAAAACCTACCATCTCCCTGCGAACGACCCGTACTCATCACGGCTCGCTACACGCAACACCGTTTTTGATTGCAGTGATTTCAAAATTCTTTCTAAATACGAAACGGTAAAAACGTAACAATCAAATGGCGCTGTTGCGGGGGAGACGGTAACGCTTTTACACTAGTAGTCTCGGGTTAATTTGTGCATATTTTGTATAAAACTAACTTTCTAACACATTCAACGAATAAAACCATTCTTTTTAAACCATCACAAAAACTAACAACCTAACAATTTTTGTTCTCTAGATTTTTGACCTGCTAGCACTCTGTATATCAACAGAAAAAATAAGCAAGAACTTTGAAACACTAGTAGAATACTGAGACACCTGAAAAAATTTGGAGCCCAAACTCTAAAGTAAAATCGGCGACTTCCCCAAATAATCCGGTCTCGCCGGCCCAAGCTCCTTCTTCTGCTCCTAATTTTTTCTCTGTGCTCCAGTGTTCTGATATTGTCCCAATTTTATTGCTTGTTTTTTTTAATTTTTAGTGAGCAGGTATTTAGGCTTTCATATCATTTTTTCGCACTAATAATATGTTTTTCCAACATATTCAGATTTTACGGATTTGCAAACTGCGATTGTGAGGAGCAAAGTGTACATTCAAAGCTAAGGTGATTACGAAATACAGTGCCAAAGATCCGGGTAGTTTGACCCGCGCAAGCGAACTTTTCAAGCTACTTGGATTCATTTCAACGGGGGTTTCTTAACCCGAAAACTCATCGGTACGTGTTTCTTTAACACCTTCCCTCTCAAATCCGATGCTTCCAATATAATATCTTTGCAGGATTCTTTGCAAATTCACCGCAAAAAGCCAAAGAAAAACTAACCGTATTTGTTGCAACGCCACATTTTAAAGTAAAAGAAATAAATTGATTGATTGTTTGAAAACAAAACCTTGTTGATTTGCGTATTGCATCATTTAATACGGACTTAGAGAGCTCTAACACCAATTCAGATTGGGTGGGGATTTCATCACCCTTCCTAAGACCCTAGAAATCACTAATTGCATAAGTGTCACGTCAAGCTAAATAAAAAATATCTAGACTCGGCCAATTAAGGACTTGTCGCGCTCGATAGGACAAAGGAAGATTGTGGGCATTCGGTAGTTTATCTAAACATGACTTTTGTAATGCCTAAGCTAGACAAGTGAGGAGGTAATTTTATAAGGCCCGTCTCACGGTGATTCGTGAGCGGAACCCTCCTTACCTCACTTGTGCTTACCTGGCCACAACTAGCTGTGAAGAGACGATTTGAGAGATTATCTCACAATTTGTCACTTTGGAACAGTTAGGAGCAGGTCTAGTGGACTTAGAGGACCCTAGTCTAGCTGCTGATTGTGCATTTGCGACTATGCATTTTTTTTTTGTGTTTGTTGAACTATCATTTCATTTTCACATTCTTACGAAACAAACACAAGTTCGCCACTTTTTACACCCTTCACCCAATTTTTCTCCATTTACGCTTTCGTACCCTCACATTCTACGCTTTGATTACACTAAACTCGTTTAGTGTATGTCCGCTTGGACTAGGGACCCTAGTCCCCGATTAGTCCGCGTTTCGTTAGTCGCTACGGACTACGCGATTGACGCCGCAGTCAAAACTCCTTCCACGCCTCTTTCACCTTTACCCTTGCCGGCCAACTCCGACGTCGACCTTGATTCTGTCCATACTTCTTCACCTTCACTTTCACCAGACTCTTCTTCCGAGATGTCAGGATTTCCTCCTAATATCCCTTTACCTCCCTCCGGGAATTATTCAACCTCCATTAGGTGCGAATAACCCGCGACCTCCTCTTATTGAAGCGCCACAGCGAATTGCGCTCCAAGATTGATTCTATCCTACCCGTGCCGCACTCCCTACCTATTTTTCACTTCCACCGGCCAATAGGGATAATTTCGAAATTAAGCCCCACTTCATCAACATGTTGCCTAAATTTCACGGGCTTGAATCTGAAGATGCCTATATCTTCATCAATAAATTCCAAAACGTTTGTGCAATGATGAAGACAACCCAACTGTCTGATGATACTATACGGCTACGAGTCATTCTTTTCACTTTATGTGACCTTGCTGAAAAGTGGCTGTATAGCACCGCATCTCATTCGATCACCAGTTGGGACGAGTTTGTGAAAGTGTTTCTAAAGAAATTCTACCCAAATCACAAGACCGCACGGATTCGAAACGAAATTAACCAATTCTCTCAGCTTCCTAATCAACCTTTTTGGAAGTGCTTTGACCGATATAAAGAACTTCTTGTTCAGTGCCCTCATCACGGTATTGAGAGATGGCAACTTTGCCAAACCTTATATGAGGGCCTGAATCCAGCAACTAAGCAGTTGTTGGAAACCATTTGTCAAGGTCATTTCCTATCCAAATCTGACGAGGAAGCTTGGCAATTCTTCGATGATCTTGCGGAACAAACGCTTCAAAGGGAGAGCACCAGACCGAGCACTTCTTCTTATACTACTGCTTCTTCCGATCAGTCTAGGGCAGGCATTCATCAACTCGATATCTCAATTGCAATGAAGGCGGAGATGGCTGCAATCACATGGAAACTGGAAGCAATTGTGAGCAAATTTTCATCTCCTTCTCCTGCCCCTGCTCCTCCCCCTCATACCATCTGCGCTTGTTGTTCAGATCCATCTCATTTGACCAAAGAGTGTCCTTATAATCCACCATCTTAAGGACAGGATCAGGTTAATGCTGCATTTCAGCAAAGACCGAGAAACGATCCATACTCTTCCTCTTATAATCCGGGTTGGAGGAACCATCCGAATTTCGCTTGGAATCGGAACCAGCATCAATTCCAAGGCCACAACAACTTCCAGAGGCCTCCTCCTCCTCAACAACAAGCTCAGCAACAAACTCAACAACAATTTCAGCAGCCTTTCCAATCCCAACCTTTTCAAAATCCGACGAACAACTTTGCACCCTGCAACAATTCTTTTCCTCAAAGCAACTTTGTTCCGTCAAACAACGATAAGGTTTCCTCGCTAGAACGGAGTCTGGAGGCGTTTGTAAAGAAATCGACTCAATCTACCGCCAACATCCAGTCTTGTATTCAGTCTCTGGTGCAACACACCGCTGCACACGGGCAAAGCATCAAGTCCATCGAAGCCCAAATTGCACAGCTGAACGCGGCTTTAAGCGAGCGAGAGAAAGAGAAGCTTCTATCTCAACCACTCCCAAATCCTGGTCACCTACATAATGTACATGTTGCTATTAAACAACAGAACCATAATGTGAGTGGCGTGACTACATTGAGATCTGGAAGGATTCTACACAACAACATTGGCACACGGATAGATGATGACACCCCGGCCGTTTCTTCTACTCCTTCTTCTGAGCCTATTCTCCATTCTTCAAAAGGTTCTCCTTCTTCTTCTTTTGCTGCTCCGAATGGATCCACTTCTCACTCTACTCAAACTCCAGTATTGGGTTCCATTCCAACTCCACAATCTCCTCTACAAGCATTGGACTCAACCAATTTCGAAAACGTTCCATTTCCAAACCAGTTGAGGTCCAATAAACAAAATCCACAAATGGAGAAGGTTCTGGAGTTGTTCAAACAGGTTAACATCAACATTCCCCTCTTAGATTCCATCCAGCAAGTCCCGTCTTATGCAAAAATCTTAAAGGACTTATACACTAAGAAGAGGAAATCTCAGGTACCAAAGAAGGTTTTCTTAGCTAGTACCGTGAGTGATGTTCTTACCCAAACTTTACCTCAAAAATGGAAGGACCCTGGCTGTCCTAAAATTTCAATAACTATTGGGGATAAGAACATCAACCGCGCTCTTTTGGATCTTGGTTCCAGTGTTAACCTGCTTCCGTATTCCGTATATGAGCAACTAGGTGTAGGAGAGCTGAAACCCACACACTGTACTCTTCAAATGGCCGACCGATCTATCACCCATCCTAGGTATGAGCTAGAGGATGTGTTAATAAAAGTTGGGGACTTCATATTCCCCTTTGACTTCATTTTTTTAGATACACAAACTGTAGCTAACCCGTGGAATCAAATTCCAGTGATATTCGGTTGCCCATTCCTTGCAACCTCAAATGCTGTGATCAATTGTCGAAATGGTTCGATGAACCTATGTTTTGGCAACATGATAATTGAACTCAACATATTTAGGTTAGGGAATCATCCATCCGAACCAAGTGCTCATATACTTGATATTTGTTCCATCCAGGAGATCACCCACGAGGACTGTGAATTTGAGGAATTCTTGTTTGATCACAGTGATCTTAACGCCACTAGTCCGTCCCTCTTTGAACCTGCTGCTTCCACTACAGACAATGATTACGAGTGCTTCACGTTTTCGAACGATCTTGGCTTGTCGCCACCCGAGTTTGAATCTTTCGAATTTTTGGATGCGTTAGTTGAACCATCCGACTCGGTCGCATACACTCACTTTGAGCCCCTGTTGGAATCCTTCATGTTCGAGACATTTTCTCCGATCCAGCCATCAATCATTTCACCTCCGACACTCAAACTCAAGCCTCTGCCGTCTCACCTAAAGTATGTTTACTTAGGTGAGAACGAGACCCTCCCAGTCATCATCTCGGCTTCTCTAGCTCTAGAGCAAGAAAAAGCCCTTCTCACGGTCTTGCAATCTAATCGGCAAGTTTTTGGCTGGACGATGGCGGACATCAAGTGGATTAGTCCCCTGATCGTTGAACATCACATTGACCTGATGGATGATGCTAAACCAGCTTGGGATCCACAGAGGCGATTAAATCCAGTCATGAAGGAGGCTATGAAGAAGGAAATCGTCAAATGTCAGAATAGTAGTATCATTTACCCTATTTCAGACAGCTAATGGGTCAGTCCTATACACGTCGTCCCTAAGAAGTCGGGCATTACAATCATCACAAACGAGGCGAATGAGTTGATCCCTACTCGCACCCAAACCGGGGGGCGAGTATACAATGATTATAGAAAACTCAACGCCGCAACGCGGAAGGATCACTTTCTATGGCCATTCATTGACCAAATGCTCGAAAGATTAGCTGGACATGAGTATTACTGTTTTCTGGACGGATACTCATGTTACATCCAGATTCCCATCGTCGAGAAAGACCAGGACAAGACCACTTTCACTTGTCCTTTCGGCACGTTCGCATATCGCCGCATGCCCTTTGGGCTATGCAATGCTCCCGCTACCTTCCAGCAGTGTATGATGGGAATTTTCTCTGACATGGTTGAGAAATTTTTGGAGATATTCATGGATGATTTCTCCATCTTTGGAGATTCTTTCGACGAGTGTCTACAACATCTTGACGCTATCCTTACCCGATGTAAGGATAAAAACATCACTTTAAACTGGGAAAAATGTCACTTCATGGTACGCGAAGGAATTGTCCTAGGACATATCATTTTGCAAAATGGCATTGAGGTTGACAAAGCAAAGATTGAAGTCATTTCCAATCTCCCTCCTCCCAGATGCGTCAGAGATATCTGAGCTTTCCTTGGCCATGCCGGTTTTTACAGACGGTTTATCAAGGACTTTAGCAAGATTGCTAGACCATTGACTCTTCTTCTGGCCAAGGATACGACATTCGATTTTGACTCGAGCTGTTTGACTGCTTTCCAATCGCTGAAAAGCTCACTCATCTCTGCTCCCATTCTTTCTTCACCTGACTGGACGTATCCCCTTGAGATTATGTGCGATGCATCCGACTTTGCTATCGGTGCGGTCCTAGGTCAACACATTGATAAAATGCCGCACGTAATCTGTTAGTTATATGTATGCCCTAGAGGCCATTACTGTACATTGGATGTATATTGTAGTGGATGCTGGGACATATATAGGTAGGACTTTCTTGCTCGACATGATAGTACGCTATCTGGTTGCTCTTTATCTTAACATGTATACTTTCTGTCTCTCTGATTACATGTTGATAAAGCCCTTAGGATGTGTACTCGACTTCCAGGACTGTGATGCAGATCATACTAGTGGGGCCTGGATAGTCTATGAGTACATCCTTGAAATGTTCCTAGTCGAGGGAATATCGAGACGGGGCATCGATATTCCAGAGTAGACTAGCGCATATCTTCTCGACCCATGCGATGGGCGATGGATGATCCCATATCCATTGGTATTTGACATCGAAGATGGTATGCGGGTGCTCAGTGGAGACTGGGTACACTGAACGGACTCGCCGAGAACTCCCAGATGGTATTATACCTCACGTCAGATGGCAGTTCTCTGGTGACACTGGTACAGCTTAGTCTGTTGACCCGAGATCGTCATAGAGTCTTGTGTGTCTCCCACTGTGGTTTGATTTCCACCCTACCACGGCTCTACTGAGTCGTGCAAACAGGTGGTTTTTGGGTACAGTCCCGATTCACATGGAGGCAATGAGCGATAGGAGGGGATTCGTCTCTCCCGGTATTGGGGGTTGATGTTGTGCTATGCTCGACTGGCCATAACAGGAAATCCCTGGCCAGGGTTGCAGTGATATACTGGTAAGAGTTATCAGTAGTTTCACGAATGTTATCGACCTCAAGTCGGCATGACTTATCGAGCTATTGGGGTCTGACGTTTACCACCCCTAGGCGAGATATGCGACATATCAGACGAACTGACCGGACTGTACGGTAAGTGTTACTGGTTGGATTCACAGGAGTGTGAGCGGGCTTGCTTGTCGATCTTCTAATCGCTCAATACCCGGGTGGCCGTTACGTTTGGCAGACCGCTTGCGGCTTGTGGGTGTTTGATATGATCATCATCCGCTGCCGGCGTATTGACGAGTCTTTAGAGTCCTACACAGAGGTTTCCTGGCTCAAGCGAAACGAAATAGGAGCGCATATGAGATATGTGCGGGACCGAGAATAATGCGTGTATGTGATACCGTATTTCATTCTCGCGATGAATGTGTGTCGAATGGTTGTATGCGATATAACCTAGTTATCGAATCAAGGATTGATTCGATAAGCCGATACATTGGATACTAGCCGGTTATATGCGATATGACCGGATCATTGGATCAAGTGTTGATTTAATGATTGAATGTATAATTATATATTTGATATATTACTTTGCATTAACTAGTATTGGTTCACTTTAAATGGATTTACTCACTTGGTTTGTGCACATTGTATATGTGATATATTTTGTGCACATGATTGTATCATGTTTGATGATACATGCAAGCTAGGGTTAGTGTAAAGAATTAGACCATGGTTAGGTTTATGATTAGGGTTTTCTTTTTATTTACTTATTCATTTATTTATTCTTTTGTTTATTTTGGAAAAAGAAAAAGGTAAAGAGAAAAAGAATGGTTGCTAGTTTTGTTTGTAGTTGAAGTTTCTTGAAACTTTGACTTAGTCACCATTCTTATCTCATCCTTAACCCTAACCATTCAAGTTAACCATGGTCCATTCTCTACAACTAACCAAGGGTTAGTAAATGATAAGTATTAATTTATTTATCATTTTCATAACACTTATCATATTCTTTTTCATCATCTTCTTCTTCTTCAACAAAAGAAAAAGCTTGCTACATCAATGGTGTTTGATGAAAAAGTGTGAGAAATCCAAATCTAAAGTCTACCCACTTCCTATTTCTTCATCCTCTACCTCTTGCCAAGTTGTATACGGTGTTTATTTCACAAGTTTTGAAAGCTTGGTGAAGTAGGAGCTTGTTCTTGCGATGCCTCGACGTAGATCATCTTCGGCATCGAACCGACGATCAAGCCCGCCCATTCTCCGATGAAGCTAACGCGAGGGTCCAAGATCGGATTTGTACAGCGGAGAAGACTTCTTCACGGAGCTTAGGAGGTGGTGGAACGGATCTACAAAGGTTGTAGCCCCTTTCCTTTAGCTATATTTCCGTTTACTTGTTTGCTTCGCCTAAATATCTAGTAAACGATCCGAATTAGGGTTTGTAGGCACCCGTAAAATTTGATTTGTGCATGTTTGATCACTTGTGAGACCTCACTAGGGTGCCTAGGAACCCTACAGTGGTATCAGAGCCTAGCTAGAGCCTTAGGCGAAGCCCCGACGGAATCAGAAGTCCGATCGACCCAAAACCACGACTTTGAATATGCTCTCTGTACATTTTCTAATTTCGAGGATTTTTGTGAATTAAAAATATGCAGGAAATTAAGAAGAATATTGTAAGAATTACTGTACAAAACGGGAGGCCTAAATGGATTAAGTAGCCGCGGAAGAGCGGCACAAGCTGGCTTGTGCGGCGCTTCCGCGGCCGTACGGCCTGTTCTGCCAATTTAATTTGCACAGTAATTTTATATTAATATTCCTGAGTTTTCTGGGAATTTTTAATTTTCATTACAGAGTTTTATTTTCTGGGTTGTATTGGGAACTCAGTGTATCGATCGGATTGTCTAATTTTGTCGGTGTGTTTTTTCCGGATAAATCTTAGAATATGTTAAAAAATTTGACCGGATATAAATACCCACTTTTTCCCCTGCCGGGAATTTCCAATTGTTGGATTTTTCCGTAGTTTAACGACGTTCTAAGTAGTGCAAGTAACGCGATGGACCCTCTAGAAGACAACAAACCTTAACTCGATTATATGACCGTCTTGAACTGCCCTTTGAACCTTCGGGTTTAGGGCAGTACGGCGTGCCACATGTGAGGCGTTGGCTTGACCCTTCTACGGCTGGACCGTTGATACTGAGGCACGAACTGAATGTTGTTAGACTTATTTCATGTGTTGACCTGTATCGGGAAAACTTGGGTGTTCGATTGTTCGATCGAAAAGTTTAGCATTTTCTATTTATCCGGAATGTGATACAATAATTGGAATTCACAAATAGTTATGAGATAACGGAATGAATATTATAAACATAGCAGTTTAGTCTCACTTGATCGGTTGCCACGGAATTTTGATGTGATCAAAAGTCCGTCGCAATCACGTAGTGTACGCGGATACTCGCCGGGTAAACTTGATAGACAGCCTCACTCCATAGCCCCGACCAAGTGACTGTAGGAGAACCCCGTCGCCGAAAGCATCCGTTCGGGTGCTCGCGGTAGCGGAGTTCCGCCTTGGTGCACTTTGTCGACGGCGTCAGGGGTGCGGCCGTCTACTGAAGTTTGCGACGAGCATTCGATCAGAATGTCGGGAATCATGTTGAATTGCCCGACTTGATTTTGAAAAGAGTTTTCGATAATGAGACTAAAATGCGGGGTTTATAATTGTTAGGCATGCGATGTCTAAGTAATTCATTTGGTCAGGCATGCGATGTCTGAGGTGGTTGCGGATTCCAACTGTTGTAGTTTTACACTTTCTTTTCTGTGACCGTAAGTGTAATATGTGATATCGCCGGTTTCGTTGATATATGTCAACGACAATTGGGATGCGCATATTTACTTACGTTGATGACATGTGATGTTATGTGTTGCTGGATATGTTATATTGGATCGTCGTGTTTGAATAGCCGGGGGTTTTTTTTGTGAGATGAGTGTTTTTCATTTTCATTCATGTAGAAACATGTATGTAATATTCTTTTATTGGGGCACTTCCAGGTTGCGGATGTTGTCACCATTTGTATATTATTTACTTTTCTGCACTAGGATAGACCCAAGGAGGGGAGCACAAGTAACCGGGTTCTGGGGTCCAGTGGGAGACCAACTCGAGGAGTCGAGTGCGGGTCTCCTAACCCTAGAATTGGTAGGGTTGCTTGCCGCTCTCGTAGGGGTCTAGGGGTGTGGGATTGGCTATTCATCACGACCGTGGAATCCGTGTTTTATACTGGCTCGTATTGCAAACACGGACGTCCTAGTATATCCAATATTTCATATGTTTCTTCTGCTGTGTTTTATCTGTGATCATGTGATGTTCTGTGACAGATATTATATATAGTATATATGATATATTATATAGACGTTGCTTATGTTTTACACCCGCGCTAGCCCTGCCCCGCTCTGCCGTTAGTTACCTAACCTAACGGTGCAGACAGGACATCGAGGCGATTGCGGATGGCATAAGCGTACGTTATATTTATCTGTGATGTTTAGGTGGACTTAAATGATGGGATATTCATTAATGAGATTAATGAAAGAAAATAAACCTAATTGATGTTGTGGAATCGAATTTCAAAATAAAACAGGTAGCTACAGTTCTTGCTTTGCATCGTGGTGTTCCTTGTAGAACATCCTGCACCTTATTCGATGAGGAAAGGACCGAGATCCCTTCACCTGGAGTGACTCCTTTAGCAATAACTGGCAGATGCTACACACTCGGTTTGTATTTGATCGCTTCTATAGTTTCTGCTTTGCACAGTGATATATATTATATCCCGCACCTCATTCGACGAGGAAAGGGCCGACGATCCCTTCACCGGGAGTGACCCCTTTAGCAAAACTAGAAAAGCCTCAAAAACATTCCATTTAAAAACCATTTGATTCCGCAACGAGATCAAGTTCAAAGCGTTAAAGGTTTTCACAAAAACCAGCCGCAACCCTCCGTCATTTTAGGAAGTAGAGTACTTAGTATTCGTGTTGTGTTTGTTGACCATAGTCAAGGCACAGTATACGGTAGCTAAGTGATGTCTTCCTACACCGCATATGATGCGATTAGTTAGGACAGTCATATGGCTTTGTTGACCTTAGCCAAGGGTCATGTGGGTGGGTCTAATTAATCACGAAATGACGGGTAGAACTTGACTAGTACCTATGATTTGTTGACCTTAGCCAAGGTCATAGGTGCTAGGGGTAAAAACCATTATCGGGAGTTTCAAGTGTTGAAATTTTGCAATGAGATTGCATACCTTCTATGTGATAGTTGGATCCCGATACCCACTGCGAGTAATTGTTACTCCTGGGAGAGTTTTGCACTTTACAATTAGCCGATCAAGTAGGTGTCTAGAAAGGTGTCAACGGGGTTACTCCTCTGGGAAAACGAGGTTTACTGTAATTAGGTCCGTGCGAAAGCACGGGGAACCTCCCTCAAAGTACCGACACTGGCCTGGCTGAAAGGTTGGCGAACTTGTAGAGTGTAATTAATCCCGGTTAGTCTTTCCTTTTAAGGTTTGAAGGAAGATTTGATAAAAACAGTGGGAGCCATCCTGATTAGATAAAATATATAACCAATCTGATCTTGCAAGAGCGCACGCAGAGTGTTTTCTTCTCTCTCTCTCCTGGTAGCGACCATATCACGCCTTAATCAAGATAATAATACGGATGTATTGACCGAACCCGCTTGTTATACTGAGCTGGGGAACGTTGGTCCCGCTCCAACTTATAAATTGTTATAAGACAGAGCAGGAAATTGGGGAATACCAGAATTCCTATGCCGCCCAAACGAAGAAAGTGCATATGATGCATCTCCTTCGGGTGTGTTCATTACAAAGAACTGTTTCTCAGTATCCTCTGCATCCTGGGTATATGATACCTGATCAGGATCCCAGATATGTAATCTGTTACATAGGGCTACAAAAGGGTAGAAAAACTGAGAACGGGTGATAAGTTTCATGAGACAGAAAATGGGGCAAGTGTTGCAGCCAAGTCTGTTGGTCACTGTCACCCTGTATTACGAATACATTGATTCTGAACAAATGCTATTAGATACCGAACCTGATATACAAAATCATATCAGTCTCTTTATTAGTAAAGAAAGAATATAATTTTGTATTGATGGATAATGTTTTGAACACTTCCTATATCAAAAGTTGATCGGTTCATGCACGTTATCTAAAAGCATTGACGTTCTAAATCAAACTACAGTTCCTTGTATATTGAACACACACAAGAGGAAGAGTTCAGAAATGAACGAATTCTTCTTAAGGTATTGTAGACTAGGTCATATCAATGCGACCCGACTAGCTGAAGTTACATTTAGATGCATATTTAAATCAGTTTGAATTTACATCTTGTGAAACTTGCCAGTCATGTCACAAAGATATAATGACACCAGCTCTGTTTACTGGAAACAGAGGAAGAGTTGGTAAACTCTTGGGACTGATACATGATGATGTATGTAAGGTCTCCTGTCTACACATGCCAGGACTGGTTCTTTATACTTCATTATATTCTCTGATAATCTCTCAAGATTCAGTCATATATTCCTGCTGAAATATAAGTCCGAACCTTTTGAGGTATTCACAGAATATAAGTAGGAAGTAGAGAACCAAAATACGGGTATAAGTATTATGTCCTATGATGAGATCAGGGAGGAGAATACTTGTGCATAGCATTCCTGGACTATTCTAAAAGAAAATGAGATTCTCTCTCAGCATTACTCCTCCGTATAAACTATAGCACAACGGTGCATCGGGGCGGAGCAATCACACAATATTAGATATCGTGTGCTCTATGATGAGTATTACTGAGTTACCTATTTCCTTTTGGGGTTATGCACTTGAGAAGCTGCATACCTATTGAATTAGGTTCGAATCAAATCAGTGCCTACCACTCCATATAAGATATGGTGCGGGAAGATCCTATCTCTTAAGTAAGTTAAGATTTGGGGTTGTCCGGCCTATGTTTAAAGCAAAATCCGGACAAGATCGAGGCAGGATCAGTTCTGTAGAACTGGAAAGGTTCCAGCTATACAAAACTGCGGTTGATGATTTGACAGAACCATAAGATTCTATAGTTCCCGACGAACCTCAGCCTCTCCGCCAATCTTGTAGGGTTCCTCATCCGCCTGAGAGATACCTCGGTTTCTCGATGACAGTGGGAGCAAGGATAGCATCATGAGATGATGACCCAACTAGTTTTGAGCAGGCCATCAAGAGTAGGGACTCTGTAAGAATGGCTGGATGCTTAGCGATCTGAGATGGACTCCACATACACCAGCAAAGTATGGACTTTAGCTGCTATATCTGAAGGGTTAAATCCCCATCAGGAGCAAGTATATCTTGAGAAGATTACTTGGTGTAGATGGAAAAGTTGAGACTTTCAAAGCTAGACTTGTTAAAGGTTTTCGTCATCGACCAGGCGTGGATAATGATGAAACCTTTTTCCAGTAGCTATGCTTAAGTCTGTCCAGATCCTACTTACCACGGCTACATACCATGACTACGATATCTGGCGGTTGGGTGCCATGACTGCTTTTCTAAATACTGATTTAGAAGAGAACGTCTATAAGAACACAGCCAGAGGTCTTCGTAAACAGTGGGAGCAGCGGAAACGTGTGCAAGTTGCTTTACATAATGAAGCAGGCATCGCGGAGTTGGAACGTCTGTTTTGATGTGATAGTCAAAGTGTTTGACTTCATCAAAATGGTAGACGAACCTTGTATATAAAAAGGGGTAGTAGAGAGTAAGGTGGTCATCTTCGTATTGTACGTAGACAACATACTCTTGATAGGAAAAGAGTTTCCTATACTACGATCGGCCAATCTCCTATTATCACTAGGATTCTCCAAATAGGATCAAAGTGATACCTCCTAAATCCTGAGTTTTCATCTATGAGATAGATGTAATTGGATGCTAGGATTCTCACTAGATGTAGTGAGATGGTATCAATCGATCCTGGGGAGAATCACTGGAAACGTTCCAGGGTGATAAAGACGACTGAATGTCAGTCACAGGCACTGTCTTTACGCTCAGTAAAGGGACGGTATGTTGGAAGAGTTCCAAGCTAGATACCGTGGCAAACTAGACAATTAAGGCTGGTAACATCGCTATTGAAGATACTACCAAAGAAGAAGTTTGGGTGTATATTGGTTCATAAGATGAACTAGGTTCCTACCATTGTGTGACAATGGAACTATGGCTTTGGCCCTGGAACCCTGGTCCCATCAGTGACCCAGACATATTCTGAGGAAGCATCACCTGATCATGGAGATAGTTGATCTCCAGGTTGATCGAGGTTAGGAGAGTAGACTCAGAGGACAACACGGCGGATCCACTCACGAAGGCCTTATCCCAGAGAGAGACTCATATGGGATGGTTGAGTATTAGATACTGCAACCACTGCTACAGATGGCCCTAGTGCAAGTGGGAGATTGTTAGTTATATGTATGCCCTAGAGGCCATTACTGTACATTGGATGTATATTGTAGTGGATGCTGGGACATATATAGGTAGGACTTTCTTGCTCGACATGATAGTACGCTATCTGGTTGCTCTTTATCTTAACATGTATACTTTCTGTCGCTCTGATTACATGTTGATAAAGCCCTTAGGATGTGTACTCGACTTCCAGGACTGTGATGCAGATCATACTAGTGGGGCCTGGATAGTCTATGAGTACATCCTTGAAATGTTCCTAGTCGAGGGAATATCGAGACGGGGCATCGATATTCCAGAGTAGACTAGCGCATATCTTCTCGACCCATGCGATGGGCGATGGATGATCCCATATCCATTGGTGTTTGACATCGAAGATGGTATGCGGGTGCTCAGTGGAGACTGGGTACACTGAACGGACTCGCCGAGAACTCCCAGATGGTATTATACCTCACGTCAGATGGCAGTTCTCTGGTGACACTGGTACAGCTTAGTCTGTTGACCCGAGATCGTCATAGAGTCTTGTATGTCTCCCACTGTGCTTTGATTTCCACCCTACCACGGCTCTACTGAGTCGTGCAAACAGGTGGTTTTTGGGTACAGTCCCGATTCACATGGAGGCAATGAGCGATAGGAGGGGATTCGTCTCTCCCGGTATTGGGGGTTGATGTTGTGCTATGCTCGACTGGCCATAACAGGAAATCCCTGGCCAGGGTTGCAGTGATATACTGGTAAGAGTTATCAGTAGTTTCACGAATGTTATGGACCTCAAGTCGGCATGACTTATCGAGCTATTGGGGTCTGACGTTTACCACCCCTAGGCGAGATATGCGACATATCAGACGAACTGACCGGACTGTACGGTAAGTATTACTGGTTGGATTCACAGGAGTGTGAGAGGGCTTGCTCGTCGATCTTCTGATCGCTCAATACCCGGGTGGCCGTTACGTTTGGCAGACCGCTTGCGGCTTGTGGGTGTTTGATATGATCATCATCCGCTGCCGGCGTATTGACGAGTCTTTAGAGTCCTACACAGAGGTTTCCTGGCTCAAGCGAAACGAAATAGGAGCGCATATGAGATATGTGCGGGACCGAGAATAATGCGTGTATGTGATACCGTATTTCATTCTCGCGATGAATGTGTGTCGAATGGTTGTATGCGATATAACCTAGTTATCGAATCAAGGATTGATTCGATAAGCCGATACATTTGATACTAGCCGGTTATATGCGATATGACCGGATCATTGGATCAAGTGTTGATTTAATGATTGAATGTATAATTATATATTTGATATATTACTTTGCATTAACTAGTATTGGTTCACTTTAAATGGATTTACTCACTTGGTTTGTGCACATTGTATATGTGATATATTTTGTGCACATGATTGTATCATGTTTGATGATACATGCAAGCTAGGGTTAGTGTAAAGAATTAGACCATGGTTAGGTTTATGATTAGGGTTTTCTTTTTATTTACTTATTCATTTATTTATTCTTTTGTTTATTTTGGAAAAAGAAAAAGGTAAAGAGAAAAAGAATGGTTGCTAGTTTTGTTTGTAGTTGAAGTTTCTTGAAACTTTGACTTAGTCACCATTCTTATCTCATCCTTAACCCTAACCATTCAAGTTAACCATGGTCCATTCTCTACAACTAACCAAGGGTTAGTAAATGATAAGTATTAATTTATTTATCATTTTCATAACACTTATCATATTCTTTTTCATCATCTTCTTCTTCTTCAACAAAAGAAAAAGCTTGCTACATCAATGGTGTTTGATGAAAAAGTGTGAGAAATCCAAATCTAAAGTCTACCCACTTCCTATTTCTTCATCCTCTACCTCTTGCCAAGTTGTATAGGGTGTTTACTTCATAAGTTTTGAAAGCTTGGTGAAGTAGGAGCTTGTTCTTGCGATGCCTCGACGTAGATCATCTTCGGCATCGAACCGACGATCAAGCCCGCCCATTCTCCGATGAAGCTAACGCGAGGGTCCAAAATCGGATTTGTACAGCGGAGAAGACTTCTTCACGGAGCTTAGGAGGTGGTGGAACGGATCTACAAAGGTTGTAGCCCCTTTCCTTTAGCTATATTTCCGTTTACTTGCTTGCTTCGCCTAAATATCTAGTAAACAATCCGTATTAGGGTTTGTAGGCACCCGTAAAATTTGATTTGTGCATGTTTGATCACTTGTGAGACCTCACTAGGGTGCCTAGGAACCCTACATAATCTACCACGCAAGCCAGACCCTAAATGATGCCCAAATGAATTACACAACAACCGAGAAAGAGTTCTTGGCTGTTGTGTTTGTTTTAGAGAAACTCAGGCCTTATTTGATCGGCTCTCCAGTCATTGTCTACACTGATCATTCAGCTCTGTGACATCTTTTTGCGAAAAAGGATGCAAAATCCCGGTTGATACATTGGATCCTCTTACTTCAAGAATTTGACCATGTGATTAAGGACAAAAAAGGATGTGAAAACTTAGTGGCTGACCATCTTTCACGACTTCCTTCTTCACCCATGGTTCCTCTCCCAATTAACGATGTTTTTCCTGATGAACAACTTTTGACAGTATCATGCGAACCCTGGTTCGCAGATTTTGTGAACTATTTGGCGACAGGATTACTACCGAACGAATGGTCCAGTCAGGACAGACTTAGTGTAACGCCTTAGATTTCGGTTAGTGTTTTTTAGACGTTAATGCGGGTTTACTGTAAAAATTTTACCAATTCGGATTTATCACTTTTTATAATATTTAATTAATAATTTATTATTATTTGTTATGGCATGCACGCACGTGTGCACGTTAATGTGAGGGTTTGTTTGTGCTAATTTAGATTGGTGACCATGACACTTACCCCTAATCTAATCCTTTGCTTTATCCTAATCATTGTTTTAAGCTAATCCTTAACCCTAATCCTAGATATTTTGAGTGAGAAGAGAAGATATTTGTTTTGGAAGTGAGGAGGTGGCATGGTGTATGTGAATGCATTGATGGTGCATTAATGCAAGTGGTGCACTCATCCTTAACCTCACTTCTCACTCTCTTTTCTTCATACTCTCTCTCACTCATTTTCCTTCTCATTTTATTCATATCTCTCATTTCCTAACTGAACACATCACAAGTTCTTCACAAAAACCATCACAAATATTCACAAATCTCACAAAAATCACATCTTTTACCACCTTTTGCCTCTCGGATTCCTTGGAGCTTGCAAAGCTTGGAGCTTGCAAAGCTTGGATCTTTGAGTTCTTTGGGTTAGGTAACGATCTCTTTCTATTCTTTAAGTGCTTATTGTGTTTCGTAGCTTAGTCATTTCAGTTTAGATCGTGTATCGTATCGTTTTGGGTAAATATCGTATTTTTAGTGTAATTTTGAGTCTGGGATGATCTGCTATCAAACCAGGTAATTGTTGCAAAAGTTCCCATCACAATGACCTAGTGTAGTGACCTAGAACCTACCCTCAAAATACGAACCAATTCCATCATGTTCAGGCCGCAATTTTATTTCTTCTGGCCGCAATTTCCGGCCAGACTAGGGAGTTGGGGTTTGGGTTTTTGTGTAGGGGTCTCTGGGATTGTATGTGGTCTCATGGTACTTGCAACTTTTACAAATTATTGGTACAGAAAAATCTGGGACAACTTGCTTTTTTTCTTATGTTTCGTTTCACGCGTTACGTTATCCATTACGGTTCGTGTTCTGTGTTCTGTTGCTCTTGAGTTGGTTTCGTAGTGTCGATATGCACGTTAGCTATAATACGAACACTTGAGAGTAGGTTTGTGTTGTCGCGTTGGTCCGTGTAGTTTGTATGTGTTTTAGTTCTATTGCTAATATAGACTTGTTTTATTGTTTTAATGTTTTAGGTTCGCAAGCGGGGACTTCGGGCGCTGCGAAGAAGGGAAAAGAGGTGGTAGGCTTCACTTAGCCAGGAGCGTTTGTGAGTAGATTTAACATCTACAGGGGAATCGCCCGCATAGCGTTATGCGTCTGGGCTAGAGATGATTTGACTTGTCGCATATTCTATTTCATATATAGAGTTGCGCATACACTTTATTGCTTAGTTAGTTGTTGTGCTTGGACTAGTACCCTTAGGACACTGCACTATTATTGACGGCTCATGTTGCACGAGCACTGATTGTATGCCACACACCGTCAATAATTGCCAAGACACACACAACACATATATAGATATGATATTGTTTGGTTAGGGACATTGTGAGATTGATTCATATTTCTTATTGCATATAACATATAGCATACCTGTATACCTACATGCTTACACATATGCCTTGACATGCTTACATGTTAGTTACCTGTATACCTATAGGGTATTGTACCATTAGCTATAGGTACATACACACATAATGACACAGCTACATGTATACCTTGCACACATACTTCACTTATACCCGAAGGGTATATTTCATCATTACTGATAGGTAAATAGATATACCTTGCTATACCTTTATGTTTACATAGGTATCTAGCTATAGCTACATGTTTACATTTATTTGATGTTATATAGACTTGGAGAAATTAGGAACCGCATGATATTTATATTAACTTATTGCAGTTAAATAGTGGCTTTTCCTATATATGCTTACATTACAGTTTTATGTTGTGTATATTTTATTCTTGGATTTTCGCATTGAGATATGGATTGTTTATGATGTTTTCTATATTTGAGGATCGTGGTAGTTTCATGAAATTACGCATTATTTGAAAAACCTGGTTTCTCTTGATATGATATTTCAGCATCCACCATGAGTTTTATCGGTTCTGATATATATACCCCATGCGAGGAGAGTCGTGGGCCGTATGAGGGTACATGGTGGGGCCCGGAGGTATCCCGTGGCAAGACGATTGAAAGACCTTGCCGATTGAGCCTGGCAGGGGAACCATACCATCCGGTGACAGTACCAATGACTCGGCGGTTATCGTGGGGATACCGACGGGAGTCATGTGCGTATGGATACGTCGAGAGGCGAGGGTCAGAGCTAGGCTCTCGAGCTTTCAGTATAGCATATGAAACGTACCTATCAGGGTGCCAGTCGTGGTGACAGCACCTGATAGATCAGTATATTTGTGTCGATGCTTGACATATTGGTTTCATAATATTTTACTCCTAAGTATATATAACAGTAGAATGGGACGCTGTTATATATGCATATATATATATATATATTTATATATATTAGCGGAATGCAACGCTAATATATATGTATACATATGAATTCATATACATCATCTTAATTATTCATGCAAATATACTTAGGATATTAGAGATTTACTTGATATTGGATTTTAGGATATTTGAGGTTTACTTGATATTGGATTCAGGATATATGAGATAGACGTGATATTGGATAAAGGATATATGAGATCTACTTGATTTTATACATTCAGAATATATAAGATTTATTCGATATTGTACATTCAGGATTTGTGAGTCTTATATGATATGAGAGCCAATATGGGGGCTGATTTGAGGAAATTGGGATTTGGATTGTCATGATGGATATTAGTCCTACCACGATGTCAGGATTTCGTGGAAATGACATGTTTTTATTCCATACTCCACATTTATTGTTTATGCACTGCTTCATGTATTAGTTGTACCTGATAGAGTACCTTCCATGACTGTTGCATTTACATACTCTTATTTTATATGCACTGCTTTATGTATTAGTTGTACCTGATATAGTACCTTACATGTTTGTTGCATACAGATTGTCATATTATTGCTTCATGTATTAATTATACCTGCTAGTGTACCTTTCATGACTTTTGCATATATATATGACCATTTATTGCTTTTAACTTGCATATGTTAGATTCGCGTTGTACGTACATACTTGCGATTACCTGCATATGTTATTTACTATTCACGAGTTGGAAACTCACCCCCGTTGTGCTACAGTGTTTTGCAGGTTGATCCTCACAGTAGTCAGAGGCAGAGCTATTATCATCTATCATATTATCTTTTGCTGCAGATACCGCTTCGGCTCACAGTGTGCAGTTTTGCTTTAGGTGGATTTTGTGGTTATCCGTTCATGTTGCTTATTGTATATTCATTGTATCATGTACTCTCCATCTACCATTATCATGTATGACTTAGAGACTTGATGTGAGGACAATATTGTATATTATTTTGTGACTTGGTTGTCTTTTATGCAGTTTCATTTTATCGTCTTTTATTTCTTCGCTACGGCGTCGTATATCTGTTGTGGTGGTTGTTTTCCGCCTTTGGGTGTGTATTTGCTCCCGTTGGGGTGCTTTACTTATATTTATGATGTACCCATTTTTGGGCGGGTTTTTACAAAGGAGGTGCTGCCAAAATTTTAAAGGAAATAAAGTTGGACTTTTAAAGAATTTGGGTTGAGATTTCAAAGGTTTTAAAATGCTATTAATTCTTACTACTTTTGATTGTTTAGATTGCTGGGTTTTCGGCTTACTTAAATTGTGTTACGCCTGTAGACGTTGCGTGGTTTAAGGGCCGTCACATGCCAATTTCGGGTCATGACAAAGTTGGTATCAGAGTGCTAGGTTTTACCTTTTGGAGTGTAGGATGACCTTGTATGATGGAGTAGCTAGCTTAAAGCAGAGTAACGTAGTGTGTGTATCTCCGCGGCATACACACGACGCGATACTCCGCCTAAAGTGACCTAAGTACAAATTGCTTGAAATTCCTTCCTTGATGATTCATATCCTTGTGATTCGATTTTCGTGTTCTTATCGAATCCTTTTTCCATTTATAGCCTTTGCCGCCGATGACTATGGGGACTCAAAGTGATGCAGCAAGGGCCGAGGTCAATATTGACTCGGGTAGAATGAGGACTGACAAGGATGGTACGCTCGTTGCATAGAAGAAGATGGATCCGCCTTCGACAGATCGTATCGCTAGGCATGTGGCAGAGATGCAGGACTTGTGCCAGACGATGAGTTCATTGGTTGAAGCCATTCGAGCGCAGCGACAGGAGGTTGCCACCCCTGTTACCCAGTGTAAGTCCATGTCACGCACCCCACGAACTTGCGGGGAGGCAGAATATATGAAAAACGATTATCAAAGCTTCGTAACACGAACTTGAGCGCATGAATCGTTTCTAAACCATTGCTAACTATCAACTAGAGGTTTAACTACTCGGATACGAAGTTATACCTTACGATACTAGTCCTTCGGGTCTTCATCGCGGTCCTCCAATCCTCGTAGGCTCCTTGGAACATCGGCACTTCAACGGCCTCCTCGAATCAAAGACGATCCACCCGAAAGCTCCTACGCCAAGCTTAATCTCAAACTTGAGATAACTAGGTTGCTTAAAGTGCTAATCTAAGCTACCTAGGGGATATAGAGTGAGGTTAGGGATGTATTAGTCTAGCTAACTCTTGATCTCAACACATGAGAGGCTAGGGTTAGGGTTTGAAGAGAGAGTGAGCTTGAGGAGAGAGAAGGTGAAGATGAGAATGAAATGAGATAATGATGTTATCATAATATATATGAAGCATTATTATTTATCCAAAAATCAAAAAATAGAATTAACAACCATGCTTCATAAATATCTATGAGTGATTCATCTCCATGAGTCATTAAGCATTTATGATGCATTAATGACTTGGATGAATCACACAAATGAGTCACTAATCTCATTTAATGCAATGCCACCTTAACCCCTTAGTCACCACTCTTCTAGAAGCTTCCCGACAAATTACGAGAACGCCCCTCCAATCCGTGAGAACACGGAAAAACTTTAGACTATATAAATCCAGTAACCCGATACTAGAATCTGGCTTAAACCAAAGCCGACAAGTAAAAACTGTCCGAAAAAGTCGTACGTGCGTAGACACACGTATGTGTCCGAACCCTTGTCGTAAAACCATACGACCTCTATATCGTTTCACCTGGAGCAGGGAAACTCTCTGTGTGGGACTCTAAAGACTCAACACTACGCTGGCAGTGGGTTTAACCACAGACCGTAAGCGGCACTAGCTGTACATAAAGGTCCCCGGGTAGATGTCGATAAGAAGGCCGATGAGGAAAATCATCTGAACCCCTACTGAGCCTGATGTGACAATCTCCATACAGTCCGGTCTGCTCGTCTAAGACTATCGCATATCAAGCCTAGGGGGCGGCAAGCGTCAGTCCCCTAATAGCTGTATAAGTCATGTCGGAGCGAAGCCCATTACACCCTGAGAAGCTACTGGAACCTACCAGTATATCTCGCTTGCCCTGGCCAGGGACTTTGCGTAATGGCTCTCTGACACAGCGCGATATCATCTCCCAATACCGGGAGAGATGAATCCTATCTAACCACTACTGCCTCCAAGTGCTCGGGACTGCACCTAACTGCTACCTGTTTGCACGACTCCTTTGAGCCGTGGTAGGGTAGCAATCTAAGAACAGTGGGATACACTCGAGGCGAAGTAGCAGTGTCAAGTCTGTGGACTATGTTGTACTCATGTTACCTGGGAACTGTTAACTGACGACGGGTATAATACCAACCAATCAGTTCCCTTGCGAGTCCTGTCCGGTGTACCCGTAACCTAACGAGCACCTGTATACTATCTCCAGTACGACGTACTGATGGCTGTGGGACAGACCATCTCCCCAACTGGGATGAGAAGCGTACACACTTAGTCTACTCCGGAATATCGATGCCCTATCTTGATAATCCAACGGCCAGGGACCTGTATAGGATGTTGCTTACAGACTACCCAGCCCCCACTAGTGTGACTGCCATCACAACGCTGGTAATCAAGCAAAGATCCTATGGGCTATACTAATATGTATAAGTGATACGTTACAAGAAACATATACACATATTAAAGTAGACATAAACCAAGTAGCATACTACCATTTTTAGCAAGACTGTATATACAACTGTGAATATCCCAAGCTTCCATTAAGTAATATACAATCTAGTATGATACAATAATGGCCCCTACGGCATATACACTAACAATCTCCCACTTGCACTAGGGCCATGAGCTGGCATATCGTAGACCTATCATCTCAAATAGCCTTTCGAACTGCGTCTGAGGAAGGGCCTTTGTGAATGGATCAGCAATGTTATTCTCTGTCTCTACTCTTTTCACCTCAATCTCCCGACGATCTACGATCTCCCTGATCTGGTGATACCGCCTTAAGATGTGTCTGGACTTCTGATGGGACCTGGGTTCCTTCGCTAAAGCAATAGTGCCGTTGTTGTCACAATACAGAGGTATTGGACCAACACTGGAAGGAACCACCTGAAGTTCTGTAAGGAACTTCTTCATCCAGACAGCTTCGTTTGCGGCATCGCAAGCAGCTATGTACTCCCTTCCATTGTTGAGTCAGCAACGGTCTCCTGCTTGGAACTCTTCCAACAGACCGCCCCTCCATTGAGGGTAAAGACATAACCCGACATGGAGTTGGAGTCATCTTTGTCACTCTGGAAGCCGGAGTCGGTAAAGGCCTCCATGGGGAGGTCTTTTCCGCCATACACCAAGAACATCTCCTTAGTCCTCCTCAGGTACTTGAGAATGTTCTTTACTGCTATCCAGTGCTTCTCCCCTGGATTTGCCTAATACCTGCTTACAACGATCAATGCGTATGCTACATCTGGTCTGGTACATAACATCGCATACATTATAGAGCCTACCGCAGAAGCGTAGGGTATAATCGATATGCGATCCCTTTCTAAATCAGTCTTGGGAGACATCTCTTTGGAGAGGGTGATTCCGTGACAAGCTGGTAGGTTACCGTGCTTAGAATCATCCATACTGAATCTCTTCACTATGGTGTCTATGTACCTGGACTGTGAAAGTCCCAACATCCTCTTTGATCTATCACGATAGATCCGGATCCCCAGAATGTAGGTGGCATCACCCAGGTCTTTCATGGAAATTTTATATGACAAGAATCTTTTGACTGACTGTAACATAGGAATATCATTTCCTATTAGGAGAATGTCATCCACGTACAAGACGAGGAATACTACAACTCTCCCTACAATCTTACTGTATATGCATGGTTCATCTGGATTTTTGATAAAGTCAAATTCTTTGACAGCATCATCAAAACAGATGTTCCACCTTCGCGATGCTTGCTTTAGTCCATAAATGGACTTAAGCAGCTTGCATACTTTACCGCTGCTTCCACTCTGAATGAATCCCTCTGGCTGATCCGTATAGACGCTCTCTTCTAAATTACCGTTTAGAAAGGCCGTCTTTACGTCTATTTGCCAGATTTCATAATCGTGGAAGGCAGCAATAGCAAGAAGGACCCGAATGGATTTAAGCATAGCCACTGGAGAAAATGTTTCGTCAAAGTCCAAACCAGGTCTTTGAGGGAAACCCTTTGCAACAAGTCTAGCTTTATAGGTTTCAACCTGTCTATCTACACCAATCATCTTTTTGAAGATCCATTTGCATCCTACGGGTTTTACCCCATCTGGAGCAATGGCCAAAGTCCATATTTTGTTAGTGTACATGGACTCCATTTCGGTCCGCATTGCATCCAGCCATTTTACTGAGTCACCGCTTTGAATGGCTTGCTGAAAGCTAGTAGGCTCATCATAGTCAATAGTGCAATCCTCTCTGTCCCCGTCTTTGAGAAAACCGTAGTATCTCTCGGGCGGATGAGATTGCCTACTACTCCTACGGAGTGGCGTCGGGATGTCCCGTTCTCCTGAACCTTCTGGTTCTTCCAAGCTTTCAGTTATAGCTTGTGGTTGTGGAATTTCTTCCAGTTCTACTACACTCTCACATGTTTCTTTTTCTAAAAACTGATGTTCCAGAAAGTGGGCATGATGAGAAACAAAAACTTTTTGTTCCTCTGCGTAATAGAATAGATACCCCTTGGAGTTCTTTGGATATCCCACAAACTTACAATGTACTGATCGTGCCTCGAGCTTGTCCGCATGCTGCTTTTTAACAAAAGCCGGAAATCCCCAAATCTTTAGATACTTAAGATAGGGTTTCTTCCCACTCCATATCTGATATGGTGTGGTAGGCACAGTCTTGGTAGGAACTAGGTTCAAAAGATATGCAGCTGATTCTAGTGCATATCCCCAGAATGATTGCGGTAACTCAGCGTTACTCATCATAGAACGGACCATATCTAATAGGGTTCGATTCCTCCTTTCGATACACCGTTGTGTTGTGGTGTGTATGGAGGAGTAAGCTGAGAGAGAATTCTATTCTCTTTTAAGTAACCCAGGAACTCGGCACTTAAGTATTCACCACCTCGATCAGATCTCAATGTTTTTATACTCTTGCCTGTTTGTTTTTCCACTTCATTCTTGTATTCTTGGAATTTCTCAAAGGCCTCAGATTTATGCTTCATTAAGAAGATATATCCATACCTAGAGAAATAATCCGTAAAAGTAATGAAGTAGGAATAACCACCTCACGCATGTGTGGACATTGGACCGCACACGTCACTGTGTATGAGTCCCAAGAGCTCGCTTGCTCTTACTCCGTGTCCAGAAAACAGAGTCTTTGTCATCTTACCCATGAGACAAGATTCACAAGTAGCATAAGATTAATATTCGAACGGATTCAAATATCCTTATCTATGTAACTCAGTCAACCTTCTCTCATTGATGTGACCTAATCTACAATGCCATAAGAAAGCCTGATTTAATTCCGGAGACTTTCTTTTAAGTGTATTCTGGACATTGAAAACCTGAGCTTGACTTAATACGTATATGCCGTTATCTAATGTACCAGACCCAATCAGAACTTGATTTTGGTGGATGTTAACTACATCGCTTACGAATGTAAAATCATATCCCTCTCTTGAAAGTGAGAACACTGATATGATATTACAAGTCATACTAGGTATATATAAACAGTTACGTAAAATCAATATATGCCCACTTGTCAAACTTAGGCGATATTCTCCCACGGATTCAGCATTCACTGTCATTCCGTTTGCAACTTTGAGAGACCAATCACCTAACTTTATAACTTTACGGTTTCTCAAAGCATGTAATGAATTACAGATATGAGATCCTGCTCCGCTATCTAATACCCAGGAAGTAGAGTTAATTGACAAACAGTTCTCAATAACAAACACACGTGAGGCTGAATCCACAACATGCTTTGTATCTTGGCTACTGGCTTCCAAAGCCCTGCAATCATTCTGCCTATGCCCAATCCCATAATAATAGGAACTACTCTCTTTTACTACATTCAGTCCCGAAACTTTTACCCTTCTCTTTCCTTCTACTTCCCTGGTTTCCTTCAGGGTAGGAGGTAGAGACTGTAGAATCAAGTCAGTATCTGACTTGGTTCCCAACGCGGTCTCCAGGTCCAGGAGCTCATCAATATAGCTAGTCATTGTAAGGACGTTGTCCCCTACAGATGACCCGTCAGCCAACCTCGCTTGAATTAATTCGTTCGAGGTTTCATATCTAGTGATATGAGATTGCTCTCCATATGAATCTTTGTTATGGAGAAAGATGGAAACTAAGTCCATCTTCTCGTGCTGCTTCTGGTGTATACTACCGACTGAAGCTAACACGAGGCGCTTAGCTTTCACTTTATGTTTTTCCCTTGTCTGACGGATATCCATATCTGCGACAGTGGAAACTGGACCTGGGACGGCGGGATCTTGAGTAGTAATAGGGTGGTCCAGCTTGTCATAGGCAATGGACATTTGGACAGGCCTTTGCCAGTCATATAAGTCAGATTCAGTCAATTTGTTATCTACATGTAAGCTATGTGTGGTCACAAGGTCGCTGCAATTAAGAGAGAGAGAAGAAAATACTATTAGCATGATGCTCTTGCAAGTTTAGAGTGGTTTTAAGTTTATCTAAACAGGATGGCTCCCACTGTTTCTCGAATCCTTCCTCAAACCATAGAAGACGAATTAGCCAGGACTATTCTCACCATACAATACTTGCTTAACCGTTCAGCCAGGCCAGTGTCGATACTTCGAAGGAGGTTTTCCAACGCTTTCGCGAAGTTCCTTAATTAAATAACCTCTTTTCTCTGGGGGCGTAACCCCACTGACACCTTTCTAGGCACCTACTTGGTTTATAGCATTGATCGTTAAGTGACGAATCTCCTGATAAGTAGTATATACTCACAGTAGGATCGAGATCCAAAATATCATCGTATGATAATGTTGAAGGAATCCTACCAACATTCATCAAACTCCAAAATGGTATGCATCTCTCTGCAAATTTCAGTTTCTTTAGAAATTCCTGATGTATATTTTTGCCCCATGCTCTTATGACCTTGGCGTTGGTCAAAATGTCATAAGTCACATATCAAGTTCTACCCGTCATTATCCAAGTTAGTTTGAACCCATCCGTACATATCCTTGACGTTGGCCAAAATGATAATACCACTGTCCCAAACTAACACATCTATCTATGCAACAAATGAATACCCAGCAGCTACCAAACACTATGCCTTGGCGTTGGTCAAAATACATAGCTTGAATACTATTGACCATCCATAAGAAATGACGGAGGACTACGACTGGTTTTGGCGAAACCGTGAACGTAGTGAACTTGATATAATCGAAGGAACCTGATAGCTTTTTAAAAGGAGTGGTTAAAGCTCCGCAATTAAAAATTCTGCTCTTTTAAAATAACCAAGTGGTTTTTTTCAAATTTGTTCCAACGATTTAACTTTGGTTTATTTTCTTTGCATTATAATAATGCGTCTCATCATTTATCCTATCATTGCAGAGAACAACGAAAATACCACGTCCTCTTATACCATCCGCATTCGCCACTGGGTCCCGTCATCACCCGTTAGGTTACTTAACTAACGACAGAGCGGGGGCTGGGCTAGCGCGGGTGTAAAACATAAGTGACGTCTAATAGCTATCATATATAGATATTGTACATTCGTCAGACGCAATAATAAGCATTCCAGATCATAGACGAACTTTATTGGATTTACTAGCAATCCGCATTTGCTTTGAGCCTGCAATAAAAGACGGATTACACAGTTGTGATGAATAGCCATTACCCCACCCTAGGCCCCTACGAGTACGGCAAACTACCCGCCAAGTACCCGAAGTGAAGCGGTCTCCCTCAACAACGTGAGTAGACCACTAAACACTTCAACGTACCCGGTAGTTTGTGTATCCTATCTTGGGTCTATCCTAGGAGCAAAAAACAGTAAAAAGAAATAATAATACAACGGTGGCTACAACCGCAACCTGGATGTGCCCCGCAAAAGAATATTACATCAAATTACATTTACATTTAATGAATGAATATTAAACACATCTCAAACCCCGGCTAATCATCACAACAGTCCAATACAGTTCATATACACAAACAGTAAACATTTCAGAAATGTGCAACCCCCTGCCAACCGACATACTAGCAGTTATGGGAGGTTTACGAACACATTAAACATTACAGAAACAAACCCAATTAGCAAATATCTTAGAACATCGATCGAATACCATAATCTGTGTCTACCCCAAAAGCAAACCTGCACTGAAGCAACCTAGGTAGAAACAGAGCATACAGGAAACCAAAACACCAATAAATATGAATAACAGAGCAAATCCGAGTCAACTCGCCGTTGACTCGGCGGCGGATCCACGGCCAAAAGCACCTTCTTGCCGCGGATCCACGGCTGTCTTGCCGAGTTAGGGGCTCATATTTTCCCAGTATTCTTATATTTCCCTGCTGTGAATTTTAAGGCATATCAAATAATTTTTCAGACATGTTTAAAATTAACAGAAACTTAGGGATCCCGGTGTTTCGTTTTCGTGTTTTCCGTCGATCGAACTTCTAATTAGTTGCTAACAAGCTAGTAATGGTTTAGTTGGCTCTGATACCACTGTAAGTCCATGTCACGCACCCCACGAACTTGCGGGGAGGCGGAATATATGAAAAACGATTATCAAAGCTTCGTAACACGGACTTGAGCGCATGAATCGTTTCTAAACCATTGCTAACTATCAACTAGAGGTTTAACTACTCGGATACGAAGTTATACCTCACGATACTAGTCCTTCGGGTCTTCATCGCGGTCCTCTACTCCTCGTAGGCTCCTTGGAACATCAGCACCTCAACGGCCTCTTCGAATCAAAGACGATCCATCCGAAAGCTCCTACGCCAAGCTTAATCTCAAACTTGAGATAACTAGGTTGCTTAAAGTGCTAATCTAAGCTACCTAGGGGATATAGAGTGAGGTTATGGATGTATTAGTCTAGCTAACCCTTGATCTCAACACATGAGAGGCTAGGGTTAGGGTTTGAAGAGAGAGTGAGCTTGAGGAGAGAGAAGGTGAAGATGAGAATGAAATGAGATAATGATGTTATCATAATATATATGAAGCATTATTATTTATCCAAAAATCAAAAAATAGAATTAACAACCATGCTTCATAAATATCTATGAGTGATTCATCTCCATGAGTCATTAAGCATTTATGATGCATTAATGACTTGGATGAATCACACAAATGAGTCACTAATCTCATTTAATGCAATGTCACCTTAACCCCTTAGTCACCACTCTTCTAGAAGCTTCCCGACAAATTACGAGAACGCCCCTCCAATCCGTGAAAACATGGAAAAACTTTAGACTGTATAAATCCAGTAACCCGATACTAGAATCTAGCTTAAACCAAAGCCGACTAGTAAAAACTGTCCGAAAAAGTAGTACGTGCGTAAACACACGTATGCGTCCGAACCCTTTTCGTAAAACCATACGACCTCTATATCGTTTCTCCTGGAGCAGGGAAACTCTCTGTGTGGGTCTCTAAAGACTCGACACTACGCTGGCAGTGGGTTTAACCACAGACCGCAAGCGGCACTAGCTGTACGTAACGGTCCCCAGGTAGATGTCGATAAGAAGGCCGATGAGGAAAACCATCCGAACCCCTACTGAGCTTGATGTGACAATCTCCGTACAGTCCGGTCTGCTCGTCTAAGACTATCGCATATCAAGCTTAGGGGGCGGCAAGCGTCAGTCCCCTAATAGCTGTATAAGTCGTGTCGGAGCGAAGCCCATTACACCCTGAGAAGCTACTGGAACCTACCAGTATATCTCGCTTGCCCTGGCCAGGGACTTTGCGTAATGGCTCTCTGACACAGCGCGATATCATCTCCCAATATCGGGAGAGACGAATCCTATCTAACCACTACTGACTCCAAATGCTCGGGACTGCACCCAACTGCTACCTGTTTGCACGACTCCTTTTAGCCGTGGTAGGGTAGCAATCTAAGAACAGTGGGACACACTCGAGGCGAAGTAGCAGTGTCAAGTCTGCGGACTATGTTGTACTCATGTTACCTGGGAACTGTTAACTGACGACGGTTATAATACCAACCAATCAGTTCCCTTGCGAATCCTGTCCGGTGTACCCGTAACCTAACGAGCACCTATATACTATCTCTAGTACGACGTACTGATGGCTGTGGGACAGACCATCTCCCCAACTAGGATGAGAAGCGTACACACTTAGTCTACTACGGAATATCGATGCCCTATCTCGATAATCCAACGGTTAGGGACCTGTATAGGATGTTGCTTACAGACAACCCAGCCCCCACTAGTATGACTGCCATCACAACGCTGGTAATCAAGCAAAGATCCTATGGGCTCTACTAATATGTATAAATGATACGTTACAAGAAACATATGCACATATTAAAGTAGACATAAACCAAGTAGCATACTACCATTTTTAGCAAGACTGTATATACAACTATGAATATCCCAAGCTTCCATTAAGTAATATACAATCTAGTATGATACAATAATGGCCCCTAGGGCATATACACTAACACCCAGTTGTTCCTTGCAATCAGTACACAACATTCCGTCACCTACATAGCACCAGTGGATGCAGCCCCAGTTGACGAGGCACGTCTTCCAGAGACTTTGGGTGTTCCGGAACAGTGGAGGACTTGTACCAGAGTACCAGCCCAGAGACAGAGGCGTAGTCGCCGAGTCAGATTTTGTGACCGTCGCAGGAGTAGAAGAGGCTTGGGACGAGGACAGTCATTCAGCTCTCAACCCCAAGAGGGTCAGCGGTCATCGCGTGGATGTTTCTGGTGCGGGAGCCTTCATCACCACATCAGGAATTTTTCCTTAGCACCGTGTCAGGCTCGTCCTCGGAGAGGTCATGGTCATGAAGGGTTCGCTCAGAGGGGACAGGTTGGAAGAGGAGGAGTTTAGTTAGTTGCAGGTAGAGGGCAGACACGAGAGTTTGCTTCTACTCATCGGGATGCGCAGGCGTCCAATGCAGAGTTTTCAGGTATTCTTAATTAGTATGTTCTTTTGATGCACTTGTTTGTTTTACACACTTTGTGCCGTGGTTGGGCCGAGAGTCGTGTTAGCTAGATAAGCCGTTTGTTGTGTTAACTTCTGTCAGCGATTCTTTTGTTGCGTAACACGTATTCCGGTCGTGTGCCAGTCGGATAGGAGATAGAGATTCGTCCGTCGTTGTGATCCTTCTAGAGATGTTGGATTTGACGTTCTCCTGGGCACGGACTGGTTAGCTACGTGCTAGGCGTCTGTGGACTGCCGTGAGAAAACAATCAGGTTTTGTTCTCCCGGTGAGTCAGTTCTTGTTGTGCAGGGGGACAGTGGTGCAGCTTCTCACAGCTCGAATTCAGCCTTTTTCACTAGTCGGCTTTTGAGGAAAGGATGTCGAGGATTCTTGGTGTTCATTCGTGATACCGGAGCCATAGTGGATTTTTTGGACCGGGTTCCTTTCGTGTGAGAATTTTTCCGACGTTGTTCCAGATGAGCCGATGGAGCTTAGGGAGCTTAAGGATCAGCTGCAGAGTTGTTTGTTGGGGGGATTGTGCGTCTGAGTGTTTCGCTTTGGGAGATCCTATTCTGTTGGTCAAGAGAAGGACGACAGTTGAGGTTGTGTATCGATGGATCGTCAATTGAACCGGCTTATGGTGCGGATAGGTATCCTTTACCTCGCATTGACAATTTCTTCGATCAGCTCCAGAGTGCGAGACATTTTCTAAGTTTGTTTGGGATCAGGTAATCATAGTTGCGGGTTCGGAGTGATGACATTCCGAAGACTTCTTTTGCGCGTGCTACGGGCAATACGTGTTTTGCTGGTGTCGTTGGACTCACCAATGCCCTAGCAGAATTCATGGATGTGATGAATCAGATTTCTTTAGGCCGTTCCTCGACCGGTTTATTATTGTGTCATTGATGACATTCTGGTCTATTCTAATGTGTCGTGAGGAACAGGAGCAGCACTTTAGGATCTGTTTTGCAGACATTGGGAGAGTGCCAGCTGTTTGCTAGATTCTCGGAGTGTTCCTTCAGGCTTGATTGTGTTGAATCCTAGGTCTTGTAGTTACAGGAGACGGGTTTTTTTTGTATAGTCCCGAGGAAGATCGAGACCATACAGCTTGGGCCCAGACTTGTGTATGGGACGGAAGTCCGCAGATTTTGGGCTTAGCAGGTTTTTACCGCCGTTTCATGCAGGATTACTAGCGTATTGCTGTACCATTGACTGAACTGACCGGAAAGGAGGTTCTTTTCTTTGTACTGAGGCATGCGTGTGGAGTTTTCAGCAGTTGAAGACTCGGTTGACAACTGCACCAGTTCTTTCTGTGCTTTCTGGTTCGGGCGACTTGTTGTTTAACTGTGATGTTTCACGAATGGGGCTCGATTGTGTACTGATGCGACACTATAGAGTTATCGCTTTTGTTTCCCGACAGTTGGAGGAAGTACGAGCAGGATATCCCACTCCTGATCTGGAGATGGCCGCGATGGTCATGCGTTGGAGATTTGGAGACACTACTTGTTCGGAGAGTCATGTCAGATTTTCACGGACCACCAGAGCTTAATGTACATCTTCCTACAGCCGGTTTTGATTGTTGAGATAGTCTTCTGCAGATTTACAGTTCTTGTGCGATCGTTGAGTACAGCTTAAGTTCGCCTCTACTGAGGGGACAGCTTGCTCATGTCCGCGCCCGACCACTTTTCCTTAATCGCTTTCGCGAGGCAGAACCCTCCGATGCTCGTTTGTCAGAGATCTTGAGCATACTCGGCTGGGTAATAATTCGGAGTCCTTGATTTATGACCAGATTTACTATGTTTAGGGACGCGTTTGTGTGTACCTGTTGCTGATGGGCAGAGACGCGAAATCCTAGAGCAAGTACATCAGTCAGCTTTCGGTGTTCATTCAAGTTCCTCCAACATTTGACGTTACTTGTGAGATAGTTACGGGTGGGCAGGGATGAAGAGTGAAGTTTCAGATTTCGTTTCGAGGTGTCTGTATTGTTGTGAGCTATGGTTAAGCATCTGAGACCGGCTGGAGAGTTGCAACCTTTAACTGTTCCGGAGTGGGAATGGGAGCAGATCTCCATGAATGTCGTTGTGGTGTCTACCCAGGTTTAGTCAGGGTGTGACTCTATTCGGGTGTTTGTTGTCTGGTTATGCTCAGTTTGCTCAGTTGTTCTTTGTTAAGTTTGTGCGTTGCACGGAGTTCCTTCATGGGTCGTATCTAATGAAAACACCCTGTTTGCTTGCCATCTTGGGCAGGAGCTTCAGGAAGCCTTAGGTACTGGTTGAGCTTCAGCTCTGTTTTTCCATTCGCAGGATGATGGTTTTGTGAGAGCGGGCTATACCGACTCTGGAGGATATGCTTGTGCGTACTAATTGTTGTTGGCAGTTGGGATCGTCACTTGCCATTATTAGGGTTCTCCTTGGATAGCAGTTAGCAGGAGACACTCCAATTGGCAACCTTTAGGTTTGGTTTGTTAGGTCATGTCGATCGCCATTCTGTTTATCTGACTCTGCGTAAGTAGGATTTTTGGACCCCAGCTAGTCTTGAGACTTCGGAGATGATCCAGTTGGCTCAGGTCAGGATGAGAATAGCCCAGTGCAGACAGAGGTCTTATGCCGACCGTGGTGGTCGCAAACTTGAGTTCGCAGTGGGAGATCATGTATTCCTACGGATTTTTCCGATGAATAGCGTGTTGAGTTTGGGAAACTTATCCCAGGATTGTAGGTCCATTAGAGATCCTCAAGTGAGTTAGTTCGTTGCCTATAAATTGGCACTTCTGCCCAGATTATTGAGTATTCACCCAGTATTCCTTGTGTCGATACTTTGCAATCACCTTCATGACCTTTCTAACGTGATTCGGCACCAGACCATTTAATTGGGACGCGATCTTTTCGTTCACCGGCAGCCAATTGTGTTAATGGCTCGGCAGGTGGAGAAACTTCGGTCAAGGGTCTTACCATTCGTGGAGAGCTTTCTTGGCGTAGTCGTATAGTGAGGTGATCACTTGGATGGCTTGGAGCAAGATTTGGGAGTTTTGCACTCTTCTCCTTGAAGGTACGCTTAGTAAGAATTTTAAATTCGGGGACGAATTTTTATAAGGGGAGAGGATGTAACGCCTTAGATTTTGGTTAGTGTTAGTTTAGACGTTAATGTGGGTTTACTGTAAAAAGTTTACCAATTCGGGTTCCTCACATTTTATAACATTTAATTAATAATTTATTATTATTTGTTATGGCATGCACGCACGTGTGCACGTTAATGTGAGGGTTTGTTTGCGCTAATTTAGATTAGTGACCATGACACTTAATCCTAATCTAATCCTTTGCTTTATCCTAATCCTTGTTTTAATCTAAAACCCTAATCCTAGATATTTTGAGTGAGAAGAGAAGATATTTGTTTTGGAAGTGAGGAGGTGGCATGGTGTGTGTGAATGCATTGATGGTGCATTAATGCAAGTGGTGCACTCACCCTTAACCTCACCTCTCACTCTCTTTTCTTCATACTCCCTCTTACTCTCTGTCACACTCATTTCTGTTTTCATTTTATTCATCTCTCTCATTTCCTAACTGAAGACTTCACAAGTTCTTCACAAAAACCATCACAAATATTCACAAAAATCATATCTTTTACCTCCTTTTGCCTCTTGGAAGCCTTGGAGCCTGCAAAGCATGGATTTTTGAGTTCTTTGGGTTAGGTAATGATCTCTTTCTGTTCTTTAAGTGCTTATTATGTTTCGTAGCTTAGTCGTTTCAGTTTAGATCGTGTATAGTATAGTTTCGGGTAAATATCGTATTTTTCGTGTAATTTTGGGTCTGGGATGATCTGCTATCAAACCAGGTAATTGTTGCAAAAGTTCCCATCACAGTGACCTAGTGTAGTGACCTAGAACCTACCCTCAAAATACGAACCAGTTCCATCATGTTCAGGCCGCAATTTTATTGCTTCAGGCCGCAATTTGCGGCCAGACTAGGGAGTTGGGGTTTGGGTTTTTGTGTAGGGGTCTCTGGGGTTGTATGTGGTCTCATGGTACTTACAACTTTTATAAATTATTGGTACAGAAAAATCTGGGACCACTTTGTTGTTTTCTTGTGTTTTGTTTCACGCGTTACGTTATCCGTTACGGTTCGTGTTCTTTGTTCTGTTGCTCTTTAGTTGGTTTCGTAGTGTCGCTATGTACATTAGCTACAATACGAACACTTGAGAGTACGTTTGTGTTGTCGCGTTGGTCCGTGTAGTTTGTACGTGTTTTGGGTATATTGCTAATATACAAATGTTTTATTGTTTTAATATTTTAGGTTCGCAGGAGGGGACTTCGGGCGCTGCGAAGAAGGGAAAATAGGTGCTAGGCTTCACTTAGCCAGGAGCGTTTGTGAGTAGATTTAACATCTACAGGGGAATCGCCCGCATGGCGTTATGCGTCTGGGCTGGAGATGACTTGACTTGTCGCATATTCTATTTCATATATAGAGTTGCGCATACACCTTATTACTTAGTTACTTGTTGTGCTTGGACTAGTACCCTTAGGACATTGCACTATTATTGATGGCTCATGTTGCACGAGCACTGATTGTATGCCACACACACCGTCAATAATTGCCATGACACGCACAACACATATATAGATATGATATTGTTTGGTTAGGGATATTATGATATTGATTCATATTTCTTATTGCATATAACATATAGCATACCTTTATACCAATATGCTTACACATATGCCTTGACATGCTTATATGCTAGTTACCTATATACCTATATGGTATTGTACCATTAGCGATAGATACATACACACATAATGACACAGCTACATGTATACCTTGCATACGTACTTCACTAATTCCCGGAGGGTATATTTCATCATTACTGATAGGTGGATACATATACCTTGCTATGTCTTTATGTTTACACAGGTATCTGGCTATAGCTATATGTTTACATTTATTTGATGTTATATAGACTTGGAGAAATTAGGAACCGCATGATATTTATATTAACTTATTGCAGTTAAATAGTGGCCTTTCCTTTATATGCTTACATTACAGTTTTATATTACATATATTTTATTCATGGATTTTCGCATTGAGATATGGATTTTTCATGATGTTTTCTGGATTTGAGGACCGCGGTAGTTTCATTAAAATTATGCATTATTTGAAAAACCCGGTTTCTCTTGATATGATATTTCAGCATTTACCATGAGTTTTATCGGATCTGATATATATACCCCATGCGAGGAGCGCTGTGGGCAGTATGAGGATAGATGGTGGGGCCCGGAGTACCCCGGGTTAAGACGATTGAAGGACCTTACCGATTGAGTCTGGCAGGGGAACCATACCATCCGGTGGCAGTACCAATGACTCGGCGGTTATCGTGGGGATACCGACGGGAGTCATGTTCGTATGGATATGTCGAGAGGCGAGGGTCAGAGCTAGACTCTCGAGCTTTCGGTATAGCGTATGATACGTACCTATCAGGGTGCCAGTCGTGGTGACAGCACCTAATAGATCAGTATTTTTGTGTCGATACTTGACACATTGGTTTTATGATATTTTACTCCTAAGTATATAACAGTGGAATGGGACGCTATTATATATGCATATATATATATATATATATATATTAGTGGAATGGGATGCTAATATATATGTATACATATCAATTCATATACATCATCTTAATTATTCATGAAAATATACTTAGGATATTAGAGATTTACTTGATATTGGATTTTAGGATATTTGAGGTTTACTTGATATTGGATTCAGGATATATGAGATAGACGTGATATTGGATAAAGGATATATGAGATCTACTTGATTTTGTACATTCAGGATATATGAGATTTATTCGATATTGTACATTCAGGATTTGTGAGACTTATATGATATGAGAGCCAATTTGGGGGTTGATTTGAGGAAATTGGGATTTGGATTGTCTTGATGGATATTAGTCCTATCACAATGTCAGGATTCCGTGGAAATGACATGTTTTTATTCCATACTCGACATTTATTGTTTATGCACTGCTTCATTTATTAGTTGTACCTGATAGAGTACCTTCCATAACTATTGTATTTACATACTCTTATTTTATATGCACTGCTTTATATATTAGTTGTACCTGATATAGTACCTTACATGTTTGTTGCATACAGATTGTCATATTATTGCTTCATGTATTAGTTATACCTGCTAGTGTACCTTTCATGACTTTTGTATACATATGACCATTTATTGCTTTTAACTTGCATATGTTAGATTCGCGTTGTACGTACATACTTGCGATTACCTGCATAAGTTATTTACTATTCACGAGTTGGCAACTCACCCCCATTGTGCCACAGTGTTTTACAGGTTGATCCTCACAGTAGTCAGAGGTAGGGCTATTATCATCTATCATATTATCTTTTGCTGCGGATACCGCTTCGGCTCACAGTGTGCAGTTTTGCTTTAGGTGGGTTTTGTAGTTATCGGTTCATGTTGCTTATTGTATATTCGTTGTATCCTGTACTCTCCATCTACCATTATCATGTATGACTTAGAGACTTGATGTGGGGACGATATTGTATATTATTTTGTGACTTGGTTGTCTTTTATGCCGTTTCTTTTTATCGTCTTTTATTTTTTCGCTACGGCGTCGTTTATCTGTTGTGGTGGTTGTTTTCTGCCTTTGGGCGTGTATTTGCACCCGTTGGGGATGCTTTACTTATATTTATATTGTACCCATTTTTGGGCGGGTTTTTACAAAGGAGGTGCTGCCAAAATTTTAAAGGAAATAAAGTTGGACTTTTAAAGAATTTGGGTTGAGATTTCAAAGGTTTTAAAATGCTATTAATTCTTACTACTTTTGATGGTTTAGATTGCTGGGTTTTCGGTTTACTTAAATTGCGTTACGCCTGTAGACGTTGCGTAGTTTAAGGGCCGTCACGTGCCAATTTCGGGTCGTGACACTTAGATTTTTATCCTAAGTAAAAAACTTCTACTGGGACGAACCCTACCTGTTCAAGTACTGTCCAGACCAAATTATTCGTCGGTGTGTTCCTGATAATGAGTTCAAGAGTGTGCTATCGTTTTGCAACGATCAAGCGTGTGGCGGGCATTTTGGCCCAAGAAAGACAGCTGAGAAAGTCTTACAATGTTATTTTTACTGGCCACAACTATTCAAAGATGTACATGATTACTGCAAGACTTGCTTCCGGTGCCAACACTTGGGCCAGATTTCCAGGAGAAACGAGATGCCGCTCTAACCAATCTTGGTTGTTGAGATTTTCGATGTTTAGGGAATTGATTTCATGGGGCCGTTTCCCAGCACTTTTAGGAACCTGTATATTCTCTTAGCTATTGATTATGTCTCTAAATGGGTCGAGGCAGTGCCAAGCCGAATGAACGACAACAAGGTTGTCATTCGATTCCTTAAAGAAAACTTTTTTCTCGGTTCGGGCACCCCCGCGCGATCATTAGCGACAATGGGACACATTTCTGTAATAGGTCTTTCGATGTCTTGATGCGGAAATACACAATTAATCATAAGCTATCCATGCCCTACCACCCCCAAACATATGGGCAAGCTGAAGTTTCAAATCGGAAAACCAAGCAGATTTTGGAGAAAACGGTTTCCAAGAACCATAAAGATTGGTCTTTGAAACTAACTGATGCCCTTTGGGCATTCCGCACTGCATTCAAGACTGATCTTGGAATGTCTCCCTATCGGCTTGTGTATGGAAAGGCTTGCCACCTTTCTGTGGAAATTGAGTATCGCGCATTTTGGGCGATCAAAGAGCTGAACCTAAGCCTGGAAGATGCGGGCACCTATCAGAAGCTGCAACTCAACGAACTGAACGAGCTTAGGGATGAAGCTTATGAGAACGCGGTTGTTACAAAGAACCGAATGAAGGTGTTTCATGATAAACACCTTACACGCAAAACCTTCAAGCCTGGACAACAGGTACTTCTTTACGACACCCGACTCCATTTACATCCCGGTAAGTTTCAATCTCGCTGGAAAGGACCCTTTTTGTACGGAGTGTATACCTGCACGGCACGGTGGATTTAGAGATCCGAAGGACGGTTCGTTTTTCAAAGTAAATGGACACAGACTAAAACCGTACCTTAGCGCAGAACCATCAGAGGAGCTCCTAATCTTGCAGGAGCCAATTTACCCTGCATAATCTTCCTCTACTTATGTAACATTTCAGAAAAATAAAATATTATTTTTGAGAAGTTAAAAAATTAAAATAATAAATATTATGAATATTTTAATGTGTGGAAATTAGTTTTAATGATATGGTATGATTAAATATCGATAAATTAGGAAATATTTGGAAATTTATATAAATTGTTGATTTTGAAAGAATGTTATATGATTTAGACATTTTATAAATTTTATACAATTAATTATATACAAGTTTATTTCTAAACTTGATTAATAAGCATTAATTATGCATTAAGCGTGATTATGCACATGACATGCACCATGTCATATTGCTAACACTTGTTACATTTTTTCCTACCATGCCTTCTTTCATTATTTTTTTTCATGCATGGCTTTGTTTTAATTGAAAAGAAAAGAAAAGAAAAGAAAAGAGTAAAGAATGGAGGTATGGGCATGAGAGAGAGAGAGAGTGAGGGGTCTTTTTTTGACCATGGCATTTTCTTCACTTCACCTTCATCTTTCATCTTCTCCCTCTCCTCACACCTTGGCTGCCCTTTTCCTTCCCCCATCTCTACTCCTCTCAACACCATCAAATATACATCAAAACCTTGCATTCTCTTCACAAAAATCAAGCACAAGCTCACTACAAGCATGGGGAAACAAGAAAGTTTGGATTTTGAGCACTTGGGACAACTCAAGAATTTTCTTGAGTTGCCAGATATGGTAATTCTTTCACCATTAGTATAGTAATTAAGTTTCTATAGCCTCTAGTTTAGTTTAGAATTCATTAAGTGTGGTTTTGTGATCTTGGAAAATTCAAAGATCAAGTTTAAGGGATTCTTGAGTTGTGATGGTGAACTTAAGTGTAATTGGTGACTAAAACCCCCTTTTTCTTGTTAAACACTTGAATCAAACCAGAGCCTAGACCATGAGACTTGAGTCGGATAGTTCAATATCGAGTTTTGTGAGGAATTGTGGTGATATTTGGAATTCTGCTATGACTCGGAGACCTGGAAAAATATATAGCGATTATAGTGACACAAGCAAGTGACCTAGAAGCTACCCTGAAGACCCGAGACCCAAACCCTTCCACATGGCCACCAAAAATACCTTTCTGGCAACAAATTGCGGCCAGGACTTGACCCCTGGGCCTCGTTCTTGGTCTATAGTTCCTTTATCTTTAAATTTGACCCTCCACATATGCAAAATTGGCTAATTTCACCTGGGGTAAAATCTGGAAGTGTTTTTCATAGTTTCTGATTTCGGTTTGTGAATTCTGTGAACTTGAACCATGGTATTTTTGTTTTGTCTCGGTCACTTGACGTTTTTACGTCAATATCGGGAGTTTTTGGGTTATTCTTGCATGCGCAGACCATAGATTTTAACCTATGTGTGATTCGTGTGCCGTTTTGGTTTTCGTGCGCAATTTCTTTTTACGATCCTATGTGTGTGTATATGTAGGTACCCTCACGGGACTTTAGACGACAAGGACGAGCATGGCGACATCGACTTCGGCAAGCAAGGATCAAGGTGAGTAGATATATATCTACGGAGGAAGTCGGGTAGATGGCGTATAGCACCCCCGCAGTTTCGTAGTGTAGTCTATGTATATGTACATATATATATATATATATATATATATATATATGTATTGTGTGATGTTATTTAATTAGCAAGAATGATTTAGGAGGTTTTGGGTTAGTTTTAGCGTAATTGAAGGTTAATGCTATAGTTTAGTTCTTAGTTCCGAACCCTAGAGTATAGGTGCATACACGCACTCATGCACACATGGGATATGTTTGGGTGTATATGTTTATATGTATATGTGTGTGTGTGTGTGTGTGTGTGTGGATTACATTTGTGTATGTGTGTGTGTGTGTGTGTATAGAAATATACGTATACACAGATGATGAGCATAGTATATGATACGTGGAGGTGAGTCGATACGATCGGGCATGATGCCGTAAGATCGGTTATGTAATTTGGTTTGTGTTATGAGATACGACATGATATTGTAGCGGATCGATTGGGGATGTGATTCTTTTCATACACGGATATATGTTGGATGGTATTGGTATGTACTAGACTTTAGATCAGTACCCTAGCTCATGATATTATGATGATGATACCATATGAATAATGTGTTATAAATGATATTCGACCCGTACCCAGATTTTAGGATGCCGTACGAGAGATTTACCGTACGAGATATTAAAACTATGATAGATCCGCACTCTTGACTTGAGGATGTCGTATTATATATTTTATCGTACGTGACGCTATTGAGGCGGGATCACCGACTACTAGATATATCGACTCAGACATAGCTGGATTTCCTTACCCTTTCGATTAGTCTCTTAGTTTAGTCCTGTAGTTTACATGGTAGATGTTAGACTGGGCTTGAGTCATACTTATTTCCAAAACTAACGAATCGTGAGTATTTTAAAGACAAGCTGAGGGATACTACGGACTTTTCAAAGGATGTACCTTTTCTAAAAAACACCGTAGCCCTATTTCCTAAAAACCACGATTCGTGCTATTTCAAACGTCAACACTGTATGACTCGTATATAAAAACGTATATCCTTATTGTTGCATTTAATATTCATTTTCCGTATATCTTTACTGTTCGCATTGCATTGCATGCTTATAAATGTGCTTCGTTAGTTATTATGAAACCCCTGATATCAGGACACCAGCACCATTACCGATGATGTGTATGCTCCACATACACTTGCTTGCTGGCTCACACCCATCATCATCGGTAACTTCCATGTCACATACACATTAGAAAATATTACTTCATTGTATAAATTGCTAGCGGTAGTCTTAATATAGTACTTGCGCGTTTGCTTTCAAAAGCTAGTTTAGATATTTGTTCATACCATAATATTGCATTTTTATATTACCCAGTCCTAGTTATTTTACAAATAAACAAGTGCTTTTGACCCATGTCTACTACATAGTTGCAGGTTACAGGTTCTCGGAATAAAAACGGTGAAAAAGACAAAAGACGATACAAAAGTGAGACTACGACCAATGAATGGTGGAATCTTGATCAAGCCTACACGAAGATCAGTTCACAAAATACAAGGCAGTGCAAGGTTCAAGACTTCGTCACGAAGCAACGGTAACAGTCCACTACGAGTAATCACTGTGGAAATCTGGAAGAGAACCCGAAGGTATTCTGAAGAAAAAAGTGAAGAAAAAAGTAGCCAAAATGCAACAGACCAAGCCCAAGAATTTGCAGCCAACATGACCACTATTTGGCCGTGGAACGACGACCAAACAAGGGGTTTGGATGCCGAACAGCGCCGGGTTGTGCCCGTGTCGGTGCAAAACGTGTCGGTGCGCTGGCGGGCGTTGACTAGGTCTTTTTCTTAGGGGGTATTTTTGTAAAAGAAGATGTGACGCGATTGTAACCTACGGTTTCTATGAATCTATAAATAGGAACCCTAAATCTTGTATTAGGTCATGCCTCCTTTCATTAATAAAATTCAGATTTCTTTTGGAGAGCATCGATGCCTCTTTTCATTTCATCTATTCAGATCTGACAAGTCTTGTGTAAATGTTTAGAGAAAGCCATCAAGTAAGTAGTTTTATTTAATTGCCTTAGCATAGATCTTTAATTCCTTGCCCTAGTTAGATAGATAGCATGTTCTTCAATTCTCTAATGAGCGAGTAGTCTCCTCGCTTGTTAGGGTTAGCTTTGAGGAAGGCTTTTGAGAGATGAAGATCTCTCATCCCTTTCTTGCCCATCACATATAATCAATAGGACTCTATGCATACTTGCACACACCGCTCCCTACGGCACCCTATCCCATGAGGTAGCGGTGATACCATAGTATAAAAGCCCGGTTGAGCGTGTTTTCCATGGAGGTTAGGGTAAGGATTGATAAAGGAAGGACAAGAACCTAGAGGTAGAAACACCTTCCCGAATGGTTCTAATCCCCTTTATTAATAATTACCATAACACCTCATAGATCTTAATTTGGGTATAGAATGCGGTGAGATTTATTTACATTTCCAAACCTACCCTAAACCTAACCCTAGCAAGATTCAGATCTAGATAGATTTAGTTTTAGATTTAATCAATAAGATCCGACACCCATCGGAATTAACTCGTTAGAACAATTAGGAAATTCACAACATCCCTGTGGACCGACCCGTACTCACCGCTAGCTACCAAGCGACGCCGTTCTTGATTGCGGTTATAAATTATTCTTTGACATACAAATCAAATGGCGCCGTTGCTGGGGATGGCGTGTTATTTCCTTTTTGCAATTTCGGGTTAATCTAAAAAAAAAACCGTAAAAACTGAAAAATAAAAAAAATTATAAAATTTTTTATATTGTTTGAAGGGTATTTTCGTTTGAATTTTTCAGGGTCAAAAAACAAGTTCGGATCTGGAAAAATCCAGAGGGCGAAACAGGAAACAGAAGATCTGAACAACAGAGGAAGATCACAACAGAAAAGCAGAAAGATTTTGGTGAACCGAGCCGTCCAATCTACCGCGGATCCGCCGCAATACCTCGTTCCCGCCGCGGAAGCGCGGTGCATAGGTGACATCAGCAAAGTTTGGAGGCGTGATCTTGCGCCTCTACAGCGGAACCGCCGCGCGAAGTCCTTTGTGGCCGCGGAAACGCCGCGCCTTGAGCGATTGAGCGCTTGAAAAATTTTCTGTGAGCTTATTTTCTCTCTCCTCTCCAAATCCAAATATATCTTTTGTAAAATCTCCTGCAGGATTCTTTGCGCTTAAAAAAATCTTTCCCCTTCAAATAATTGATCTTGTGCAGGATTCTTTGCGCCGCACTTAAAAAGAATAAATATTGATTGCAAGTGGTTGTTACTGTTTTGCATATATTTAATCTGGCTTTAAGGGGCTTGAGACCAATCCAGATTGGGTGGGAATTTCATCACCCTTCCCAGGAGCCCAGAAATCACATAAGGCATATGTATTGACCATCATTAATTAAAAAAATACTAGACTCAACCCTAAGGACGTCACGCTCAATAGGACAGAGGACTAGTTGTAGGCATCGGCCGTTGATCCTAACCTGACTTTGTGGTGTCTAGGCAAGAGGTGAGTGGTTACTTAATTAGGACCACTACTTTTGTAGTGGGGAGCCTCCCACTCACCTGGCACTTACCTGGCCGCAATTAGCGGTGAAGAGGCGGTTTGAGGTCTCATTTCTAGCCCTTTGGAACAGCTAGGAGCTGTCTAGTTGACCGAGGTGATCCTAGATCTGTAGGGTTCCTAGGCACTCTCAAGAGGTCTCACAAGGCATCAACCATGCCAGTTTCAAATTTTACAAGTGCCGAGAAACTCTAATACAGATCGTTAACTAGAATTTTAGGAGAAAAGATTAAACTAGTTAACAACTTAACTAAAGATAAGAAACTACAACCTTTGTAGATCCGGTTATCCACTTCCTTAGCTCCACGTAATCGTCCCCTCGCTGTCCATCTCGAATCCCGGACTCTTGCATCGGCTTCATCGGAGAAAAAGAGCGGACTAGTCATCGGCTACGATGCCGAAGATGATCTACGTCGAGGTTGCACAAGATCAAGCTCCAACTTCACCAAGTTGTGAAACTTGTGAAGAAAACACCCTATACTACTTGGCAAGAGGTAGAGGGTGAAGAAATAGGAGGTGGGTTCACTTTAGAATTGGATTTCTCACACTTTTGCTCAAGATGCCATTAATGGTTGCAAGCTTTTTCTTGAAGAAGAAGATGATGAAGAAGATAGAATATGATAAGTGTTTAAGAATAATTGAAAAAGAATTCATTCTTATCATATTCTCAACCATAGTTAAGTGTAGAGAATGAACTAGGGTTAGTTCAAATGGTTAGGGTTAAGCATGAGGCAAGAATGGTGACTAAGTCAAAGCTTCATGAATCTTCAACTAAAAACAAACAAAGCCACCATTCATGTTTATCTATCAAAAATGAATAAACAATAAATAAATAAATAAATAAGCAAAACCCTATTCATCAACTTAACTATGGTTTAATTCTTTACACTTAACCAAATAAGCATGTATCATCAAACATGATACAAACATATGCACAAAAGTATATCACATATACAACTTGCACATCCAAGTGAGAAAATCCATTTAAAATGAACCAATACTAGTTAATGCAAAGTAATATATCAAATATATAATTATACATTAAATCATTAAATCAACACTTGATTTAACGATCCGGTCATATCGCATATAACCGACTAGTATCCTATGTATCGTCTTATCGAATCAATCCTTGATTCGATATCTAGGTTATATCGCATATAACCAATCGATACATTCATCGCGAGAATGGAATACGGTATCACATACACGCATTATTCTCGGTCCTGCACATATCTCATATGCGCTCCTATTTCGTTTCGCTTGAGCCAGGAAACCTCTGTGTAGAACTCTAAAGACTCGTCAATACGCCAGCAGCAGATGATGATCATATCAAGCATCGACAAGCCGCAAGCGGTCTGCTAAACGTAACGGCCATCCGGGTATTGAGCGATCAGAAGATCGACGAGCCAGCCCGTTCACACTCCTGTGAATCCAACCAGTAACACTTACCGTACAGTCCGGTCTGTTCGTCTGATATGTCGCATATCAAGTCTAGGGGTGGTAAACGTCCGACCCCAATAACCGATAAGTCGTGCCGATGTGAGGCTCATAACGGGTCGAGAAACTACTGGTAACACTTACCAGCAAATCTCTGATCAGCCCTGGCCAGGGACTTCCCTGTTACGGCCAATCGAGCACAGCGCAACATCAACCCCCAATACCGGGAGAGACGAAACCCCTCCTATCGCTCATTGCCTCCATGTGACTCGGGACTGCACCCAAAGACCACCGTTTTGCACGCCCTCATGGACGTGGTAAGGTGGAGATCAAAGTACAGTGGGAATCACACAAGACTCTATGACGATCTCGGGTCTACAGACTAAGCTGTACAAGTGTCACCTGAGAACTGCCATCTGACGTGAGGTATAATACCATCTGGGAGTTCTCGGCGAGTCCGTCCAGTGTACCCAGTCTCCACTGAGAACCCGTATACCATCTCTGATGTCAAACACCAATGGATATGGGATCATCCATCGCCCATCTCATGGGTCGAGAAGGGTATATGCTAGTCTACACTGGTACATCGATGCCCCGTCTCGATACACCCATGACTAGGGACCTTGAAGGATGTACCTATGGACTACCATGTCCCCACTAGTATGATCTGCATCATAGTCCAGGTAGTCAAGTACACATCCTAAGGGCTTTACCAACATGTAACTATAAGACAGTTTAAAGAGACATGTGTACATGTTAAGATAAAGAGCAACCAGATAGCATACTATCATATCGAGCAAGAAAGTCATCTCTATATATGTCCAAGCATCCAATATAATATACATCATCTGTACAATACTGGCCTCTAGGGCATACATACAACTAACAATCTCCCACTTGCACTAGGGCCAGTTGCTATAGTATCGCATACCGAGCATCCCGAAGAGTCTCTCAAACTGTATCTGGGGAATGGCCTTCGTGAGTGGATCCGCCGTATTGTTTTTCGTGTCAACCCTCCTGACCTCGATCTCCCGACGATCAACTATCTCCCGGATCAGGTGATACCGCCTCAGAATATGCCTGGATCGCTGATGGGACCTTGGTTCCTTGGCCAAAGCCACCGCTCCATTGTTATCGCAATACAAAGGTATTGGATGCTCAATGGATGGAACCACTCCAAGTTCAGTAATGAACTTCTTGATCCAGACAGCCTCTTTAGCAGCATCGTTGGCAGCGATGTATTCAGCCTCCATCATCGAGTCTGCCACGGTTTCCTGCTTGGACCTCTTCCAGCTAACCGCCCCTCCGTAAAGGGTAAAGACAAATCCCGACTGCGACTTAGAGTCGTTCTTATCACTCTGGAAGCTCGAATCGGTAAAGGACTCCACTTGGAGTTCTCCGTTACCATACACCAAGAGCATCTCTTTAGTCCTTCGCAAGTACTTGAGAATGCTCTTCACAGCTGTCCAGTGACTCTCTCCAGGATCAGCTTGATACCTGCTCACTACACATAGTGAGTATGCAACATCGGGTCTGGTACATAGCATTGCGTACATGATAGAGCCTACAGCCGAAGCATAGGGTATCCCTTGCATGCGAGCCCTCTCCAAATCAATCTTGGAAGACATCTCTTTGGAGAGAGTGACCCCAGAGATCGTGGGTAAGTTCCCACGCTTGGATTCTTCCATACTAAACCTCTTTAGTATGGTGTCAATGTACCTGGATTGGGACAATCCCAATATCCGTTTGGATCTATCTCTATAGATCCTAATTCCCAATATGCAGGAGGCATCACCAAGATCTTTCATTGAGAATCTTTGTGATAAGAAGAGCTTGACCGATTGCAACATAGGAATATCATTTCCTATCAAGAGTATGTCATCCACGTACAATATGAGGAAGACAACCTTACTCTCTGCCACCTTCTTGTAAATACAAGGTTCATCTGGGTTTTTGACGAAATCAAACTCTTTGATAACGACGTCAAAGCAGATGTTCCAACTCTGCGATGCTTGCTTTAATCCATAAATGGATTTAAGCAGCTTGCACACCTTCCCGCTGCTCCCACTGTCTACGAAGCCCTCTGGCTGAGTCATGTACACGCACTCTTCTAAATCACCATTTAGAAAGGCGGTCTTAACATCCATTTGCCAGATTTCGTAGTCATGATATGCAGCGATGGCAAGCATGATCCGGATGGATTTAAGCATAGCCACTGGAGAAAAGGTTTCGTCATAGTCCACACCTGGTCTTTGATGAAAACCTTTTGCAACAAGTCTAGCTTTGAAAATCTCCACTTTCCCATCTACACCTTGTTTTTTCTTGAAGATCCACTTGCTCCCGATGGGTTTTACCCCTTCAGGAGAAACTTCCAAAGTCCATACTTTGTTGGTGTACATGGATTCCATCTCGGACCGCATAGCATCCAGCCATTTCACTGAGTCCCCATTCGTGATGGCCTGCTCGAAGCTAGTTGGGTCATCATCCTCCATGATGCAATCCTCGCTCCCACCATCCATGAGAAAACCGTAGTATCTCTCAGGTTGGCGAGGAACCCTACTAGATCGGCGGAGTGGCTGGGGTTCATTGGGAACTATTGAATCCACTGGTTCGACCAGATCTTCTGTTGTAGCTTCTGTAGCTGGAACCTCTTCCAGTTCTACCTCATGACCACTAATCTCTTTTTCAAGAAATTCCTTTTCTAAAAAGGTGGCATGCCGAGAAACAAACACTCTTTGTTCCTCAGGGTGGTAGAAGATATACCCTTGTGAATTTTTGGGATATCCTATAAATTTGCATAGAACAGATCGTGCCTCGAGTTTGTCCGGATTTTGTTGTTTGACATAGGCTGGACAACCCCATATCTTAACATAATTAAGACATGGTCTCTTCCCTTTCCATATCTCATATGGAGTGGTAGTCACTGATTTGGTGGGGACCATATTCAATAGATGTATGGCTGTCTCAAGCGCATACCCCCAGAAGGAAATAGGTAACTCAGCTGGGCTCATCATAGAGCGCACCATATCTAATAGGGTGCGGTTCCTCCGTTCTGATACACCGTTGTGCTGTGGTGTATATGGAGGAGTCAGCTGAGAGAGAATCCCATTTTTTTTTGGAAGTCCAGGAATTCATTGCTTAAGTATTCACCTCCTCGATCAGATCGAAGGATTTTAATACTTTTTCCGGTTTGGTTCTCGACTTCTTGTTTATATTCTCTAAATTTCTCAAAAGCTTCAGACTTGTGTCTTATCAAGTACACATGTCCGTATCTTGAGAGATCGTCGGTGAATGTAATGAAGTACGAAGAACCATCCCTGGCATGTGTAGACATGGGACCGCATACATTAGTATGTATCAGTCCCAAGAGTTCGGTAACTCTTTCTCCGTGTCCCGTAAACGGAGTTTTGGTCATCTTGCCTTTGTGACATGACTGGCAAGTGTCATAAGATGAAAATTCGAATGGTTTCAAATATCTATCCTTATGCAACTTAGCCAATCGTGTCACATTGATGTGACCCAGTCTACAATGCCATAATAAGGATTCGTTCAGTTCTGAACTCTTCCTCTTGTGTGTGTTTGTTATGCTCAGAACTGTTGATTGATTTAGAACATAAATGCCATTGCACAACGTGCCTGATCCAACCAACTTTTGGTTACAGAAAATGTTCATAACATTATCCTGTAATACAAAATTATATCCCTCTTTACTCAATAAAGAAACCGATATAATGTTGCATATTAGGTTCGGCATGTAATAGCATTCGTTCAGAACCAATGTATTACCAGTTGGTAATACAAGGTGATATTCCCCGACAGTCTTAGCTGCAACAATTGCACCATTTCCAACTCTTATGTCTTTATCACCTTCTCCAAGTTCTCTACCTTTCCTTAGCCCATGTAACTGATTACATATATGGGATCCTGACCCGGTATCTAATACCCAGGACGTAGAGCAAATGGAAAAACAGTTCTCAGTAACGAACACACCCGAAGAAAATGCATCAACATATACTTTCTTCATTCGGGTGGCATGGGAATCCTGGTATTCCCCTATGTCCTGTTCATTCCTATAACTCTTATAAGAAAGAACGGAACCAACGTTCCCCAGCACAGTATAACATGCGGGTTCGGTCAATACATCCATATTATTATCTTGATTAGGGCATGAAATGGTCGCTACCTGGAGAGAGAGAGAAGAAAACACTTTAGCGTATGCTCTTGCAAGATCAGATTGGTTATTATCTTATCTAATCAGGATGGATCCCACTGGTTTTTATCAAATCTTCCTTCAAACCCTAAAAGGAAAGACTAGCCGGGATTAATTACACCCTACAACTTCGCCAATCTTTCAGCCAGGCCAGTGTCGGTACTTTGAAGGAGGTTCCCCGTGCTTTCGCACGGACCTAATTAGAGTAAACCTCGTTTTCCCAGTGGCGTAACCCCGTTGACACCTTTCTAGACACCTACTTGATCGGCTAATTGTAATGTGTAAAACTCTCCCAGGAGTAACTCTTACTCGCAGTGGGTATCGGGATCCAACTATCTCATAGAAGGTATGCAATCTCATTGCAATTTTCAACACTTGAAATTCCCGATAATGCTTTTGCCCCTAGCGTGCTATGACCTTGACGAAAGCCAACAAACCACAGCCCGCTAGTCAAGTTCAACCCGTACATTTCTTGACTGAATTAAACCCACCCGCACGACCCTTGACGAAAGCCAACAAAGCCGTACGACTACCCTAATCCAGTCGCATCATATGCAGCAGATAAGCAGCACATAGCTACCGCACACTACACCTTGACGAAAGCCAACAAATATAGCACGAATACTATATGCAACTTATCTGAAATGACGGAGGGCTACGTCAGGTTTTTCTGAAAACCTATTGCGTAATGAACTTGATATCGTTGTAGAATCGAATGATTTTGAAATGGAGTGTTTTTTAGGCTTTTTCTAGTTTTGCTAAAGGGGTCACTCCCGGTGAAGGGATCGTCGGCCCTTTCCTCGTCGAATGAGGTGCGGGATATATCATATATATCACTGTGCAATGCAAAAACTTCTTAAAAGCAATCAAAAGACAAACCGAGTGTGTAGCATCTGCCAGTTATTGCTAAAGGAGTCACTCCCGGTGAAAGGATCTCGGTCCTTTCCTCATCGAATAAGGTGCAGGGTATATCATATATACAGCTATGCAAAGGAAGAACTGTAGCTACCTGTTTTGTTTAAAATTTGATTCTACAACATCCTAGGTTTCTTTTCTTTCATTAATCACATTAATGAAGTCCCATCATTCAATTCACCTAAACATTACAGATAAATACGACGTACACTTATGCCATCCGCATTCGCCTGGATGTCCCCTCGTGCACCATTAGGTTAGGTAACTAACGACAGAGCAGGGCAGGGCTAGTGCGGGTGCAAAACATAAGTAACGTCTATATAATATATCATATATACTATATACAGTATCTATCACAGAACATCACATGATCACATCACAGATATCGCAGCAGAAGAAACATATGAAACATTGGATATACTAGGACGTCCGTGTTTTCAATACGAGCCAGTATAAAACACGGATTCCACGGTCGTGATGGATAGCCAATCCCACACCCCTAGACCCCTACGAGAGCGGCAAGCAACCCTACCAATTGTAGGGTTAGGAGACCCGGACTCGACTCCTCAAGATGGTCTCCCACTGGACCCTAGAACCCGGTTACTTGTGCTCCCCTCCTTGGGTCTATCCTAATGCGGAAAAGTAAATAATATACAAAATGTGACAACATCCGCAACCTGGAAGTGCCCCAATAAAAGAATATTACATACAAGTTTTTACATGAATGAAAATGAAAAAACACTCATCTCACATAAAAAAAACCCGGCTATTCAAACACGATAATCCAATATAACATATCCAGCAAAACATAACATCACATGTCATCAACGTAAGTAAATATGCGCATCCCAATTGTCGTTGACATATAGCAACGAAACCGGCGATATCACATATTACACTTACGGTCGCAGAAAAGAAAGTGTAAAACTACAACAGTTGGAATCCGTAACCTCTTTAGACATCGCATGCCTAATCAAATGAAATACTTAGACATCACATGCCTAACAATTATAAACCCCGCATTTTAGTCCCATTATCGAAAACTTTTTTCAATATCAAGTGAGACTAAACCGCTAGATTTATAACATTCATTCAGCTATCTCATAACTGTTTGTGAATTCCAATTATTGTATCCCATTCCGGATAAGATAGAAAAGGTTAAACTTTCCGATCGAACAATCGAACACCCAAGTTTTCCCGAAACCGTTCAACACATGAAATAAGTTCAAAGATATTCATTTCATGCCTCAGTACCAACGGTCCAGCCGTAGAAGGGTCAAGCCAACGCCTCACATGTGGCACGCCGTACTGCCCCAAACCCGAAGGTTCTAAGGGCAGTTCAAGACGGTCACATAATCGAGTTAAGGTTTGTTGTCTTCTAGAGGGACCATCGCGTTACTTGCACTACTCAGAACGTCCTTAAACCGCAGAAAAATCCAACACTTGGAAATTTTCCGGCAGGGGAAAAGGTGGGTATTTATATCCGGTCGAACTTTTTAACATATTCAAAAATTATCCGGAATCCACATAGACAAAATCTGATAATCCGATCGAATCATCGAATCCCCAAAACAACCCCAGAAAATTCAACTCTTGAATAAATATGAAAAATTCCCATAAAACTCAGCACTGTGAAAGAGGAATTACTGTGCAAATATGGAGGGCTGACGTCACCAGAGAGCCGCGGAACCGCCGCAGAAGCTAGGCTTCTACCGCGGTTCCGCCGCATGTTTGAGGTATCATTGGTCAAATTTTGCACCGTAATTCTTATAATTCCCTGCTGAATTTTTTAAGCATTTTTAATCTGGAAAAAACCCAGTTTTTGGAAAAAGTCCAGAGAGCAATTTGGTTTTTAGGGTTCCGGTTCGATCGGGTTTCAAACGTCGTCTACACTTCGCCTAAGGCTCTAGCTAGGCTCTGATACCACTGTAGGGTTCCTAGGCACTCTTAAGAGCTCTCACAAGGCATCAACCATGCCAATTTCAAATTATACAAGTCCCGAGAAACTCTAATACGGATCGTTAACTAGAATTTTAGGCGAAAAGATTAAACTAGTTAACAACTTAACAAAGATAAGAAGCTACAACCTTTGTAGATCCGGTTATCCACTTCCTTAGCTCCATGTAGTCGTCCCCTCGCTGTCCATCTCGAATCCCGGACTCTTGCATCGGCTTCATCGGAGAAAAAGAGCGGACTAGTCGTCGGCTACGATGCCGAAGATGATCTACGTCGAGGTTACACAAGATCAAGCTCCAACTTCACCAAGTTGTGAAACTTGTGAAGAAAACACCCTATACTACTTGGCAAGAGGTAGAGGGTGAAGAAATAGGAGGTGGGTTCACTTTAGAATTGGATTTCTCACACTTTTGCTCAAGATGCCATTAATGGTGGCGAGCTTTTTCTTGAAGAAGAAGATGATGAAGAAGATAGAATATGATAAGTGTTTAAGAATAATTGAAAAAGAATTCATTCTTATCATATTCTCAACCATAGTTAAGTGTAGAGAATGAACTAGGGTTAGTTCAAATGGTTAGGGTTAAGCATGAGACAAGAATGGTGACTAAGTCAAAGCTTCATGAATCTTCAACTAAAAACAAACAAAGCCACCATTCATGTTTATCTATCAAAAATGAATAAACAAATAAATAAATAAATAAGCAAAATCCTAATCATCAACTTAACCATGGTTTAATTCTTTACACTTAACCAAATAAGCATGTATCATCAAACATGATATAAACATGTGCACAAAAGTATATCACATATACAACTTGCGCATCCAAGTGAGAAAATCCATTTAAAATGAACCAATACTAGTTAATGCAAAGTAATATATCAAATATATAATTATACATTAAATCATTAAATCAACACTTGATTTAACGATCCGGTCATATCGCATATAACCGACTAGTATCCTATGTATCGTCTTATCGAATCAATCCTTGATTCGATATCTAGGTTATATCGCATATAACCAATCGATACATTCATCGCGATAATGAAATACGGTATCACATACACGCATTATTCTCGGTCCTGCACATATCTCATATGCGCTCCTATTTCGTCTCGCTTGAGCCAGGAAACCTCTGTGTAGGACTCTAAAGACTCGTCAATACGCCGGCAGCAGATGATGATCATATCAAGCACCCACAAGCCGCAAGCGGTCTGCTAAACGTAACGGCCATCCGGGTATTGAGCGATCAGAAGATCGACGAGCCAGCCCGCTCACACTCCTGTGAATCCAACCAGTAACACTTACCGTACAGTCCGGTTTGTTCGTCTGATATGTCGCATATCAAGTCTAGGGGTGGTAAACGTCAGACCCCAATAACCGATAAGTCGTGCCGATGTGAGGCTCATAACGGGTCGAGAAACTACTGGTAACACTTACCAGCAAATCTCTGATCAGCCCTGGCCAGGGACTTCCCTGTTACGGCCAATCGTGCACAGCGCAACATTAACCCCCAATACCGGGAGAGGCGAAACCCCTCCTATCGCTCATTGCCTCCATGTGACTCGGGACTGCACCCAAAGACCACCGTTTTGCACGCCCTCATGGACGTGGTAAGGTGGAGATCAAAGTACAGTGGGAATCACACAAGACTCTATGACGATCTCGGGTCTACAGACTAAGCTGTACAAGTGTCACCTGAGAACTGCCATCTGACGTGAGGTATAATACCATCTGGGAGTTCTCGGCGAGTCCGTCCAGTGTACCCAGTCTCCACTGAGCACCCGTATACCATCTCTGATGTCAAACACCAATGGATATGGGATCATCCATCGCCCATCTCATGGGTCGCGAAGCGTATACGCTAGTCTACACTGGTACATCGATGCCCCGTCTCGATACACCCATGACTAGAGACCTTGAAGGATGTACCTATGGACTACCATGTCCCTACTAGTATGATCTGCATCATAGTCCAGGTAGTCAAGTACACATCCTAAGGGCTTTACCAACATGTAACTATAAGACAGTTTAAAGAGACATGTGTACATGTTAAGATAAAGAGCAACCAGATAGCATACTATCATATCGAGCAAGAAAGTCATCTTTATATATGTCCAAGCATCCAATATAATATACATCATCTGTAGAATACTGGCCTCTAGGGCATACATACAACTAACAAGATTTAGGCCTGATTATGCATTTGTGGTTGATTGAAAGTGTGTCTAAGCCCTTTAACGAAAATCTTTTTTTTTTTTAGCAAAAAGTTCCAAATGAAAAAAAAGAAAGGAAATTTTTTTATAAAAACTTGCAGAATTTGTCACTAAGAAATCCGTGCACCCCACCTTCTTTTTCTTCTCTTTTCTTACATCATGGGTATCCCACCTCATAAATCTCTTGCCGAACTTTGGTACCCTGAACCAAACTTTGCCTCTTACGCGAATTGTTTCGGTCGATTTAAGGACGATCCCTCCATGCCCAAAATTTCTTTGAAAGATCGAATAGAAGCGTCTAGGAGAAACAGTTCGACGTTGCAATCCACTTTGTATCAACCATTTCAACCTTCACCACCTTCGTACGTTGATACCACTTTTTCGAGTCCTGTTGTAACTCCTAAACCCATGTCTATTGCTGAGCATATTGAACAATCTCGTAACCGATCTTTCACTCCTCTCCACACATCCAGTTCTAGGGATCAACAAGTACATTCACCTTTTTATCCAAATGTTGATCCTACTCCTGTCCAACCATCCAATTCCTACCAGTCCTACCCGACTTTCCCACCTTTACTAGACATTGCTTCTACACAGCCATTTGGGAGTTTCACGTATCCAAACAATTTTGAATCTTTTACCGAAACCCCTTCACAACCCATGGCTAGTTTGGAACAGTCGTTGGAAGCTTATATTTTAGAAACAAACAAAATGATAAGGAATGTGGATGCGTCCATAGCCGCCCTTATGCAACCCAGTGAACCGGTAGCTAGTTTCCAACTAGCTCCAAAAATCCCAATGTATGAGGAGGCGGTTGGACAGAGTGAGAATTTGAGTGGTGAGAGTGAGCTTTACACCCTTCCAAATCAAACCTACCCATACCCAATTGAACCCCACAACTCCGATTTTCAAACAAGTGTCCCAAATGATTCAACAGTTAAGGATAAAAATAAGTTGTGCGACTTTGTAGTGCTTGATTTGCCAGATTGTAAAGAGTCCCTTTCGAGTGAAACCATCACCAATCCTTTTGATATCTACACCTCCAATCTAGAACCTAAATTGATAGATATCTAAGCTTTTGATGAGGTGTCTAAGAAAATTGATTTTCACTTGATTGAGGATATTGACGCCGGGAATATTTTGGATGATGACCCCATAGATTTGACTGAAATTTTATCTCCAATTCATCATCCCGAGTCATTAAATGTTTCTCCCGAACCTCATATGCATCTTGATTTTGATGACAATGGCATGGATAGGCTAAATTTTGAGGAGAATTATGAGGATAGTATTGAGGAGAGTATTGAGGATAATATTGAGGATGAACCATTTTTGTTTGATGTGTCGAATTTTCCACTTCATCCTCGTGAACCTTTAACTGTTATACTTCCTAAATCAAACCCCCTCCTTTCCATCGTTCCGACCACACAAAAGATCATGCTTGACTGTGAGCTTGAAAATTTTCTCTTTGAATCTGACACGGTTCTTACAGACGATAACGATTACGAGTGTTTCACTTTTTCGGACGATGTTGAAAACTCACCTCCCGAGTTTGAGTCCTTTATATTTTCAGATGAGTTAGTTGAACCATCAGACTCAGTTGCTTACAGTCAATTCGAACCATTAATGGAATCCTTTAAGTTCGAGACAGATTACTTAGGTGAGATTAAGACTATCCCTAAATCACTTCCTTTCATCCCTCCTATCGTTTCGACCACGTAAGACTCCGTCGCGTTTCCATTTTCAATGGAGGGTTTACCAAGTTCGACGTACCCATGTTTCCTTGCGAATCTTGAGGGATTTGACCCCATTTCTCGACGGGTTGATAGATTAGCACAATCGCTTTTAACACATCGGTCATCACCAATTGCGCTAATTTATTCACTCAATTTACACCCTCAAGATCGTACTACACTTCTTTCTCTTTTCCGCCATTCTTCTCCTCCACCGAGACCATATTCCACTCTTCTTCCCTTACGGTATCGTATGTTTCTCATTTCTTTTCTTTCCACTCCATTCTTTCACCAACCCTACCATTACCACGATAAGATTTTTGAATGGTTGGTGCTAACCTTTGGCTTATGTAAGGCCTTGTTTAGTTTGGGGAGAACCTTGTTGTATATATATTTTTTGTTTTTATTTTAAATAAAAAAATAAAAAAAATATAAATAAATAAACAGGGGAGTGCCAACATTTTGACCCTCTTGGTGTAGCATGACAGTAAGGACACTGTCAAGTTTAAGTTTGGGGGTATGCTCGGTAAGCCTTCTTCCTTCGCATTCATATGTACATTTTGCATTTGCATTACTTATTTTAAAACCCATAAAAAATCGAAAAATTTCAAAAATTATAAAAATTAAAGTATTCAATTTTGGGCCTAATTGACTTGAGTTTGACAAATAGGTTAACTAGTTAAGAACAACTAAATCTTAGACTTAGTAAATTAAAAACCCTAAAAATAACCTTTCTTAAAGTTTAACGGTAGAAAGTATATGTCTCTGTAGTTTATTTAGAAATAGGCAAATTTTGAGTTCACTTCTTAGGCTAAGTTAAAACAAGGGAAGAGTATTGATATTTTTATTAAAGTATAAGTTTGAAAAATAATCCCTAAGCTTAAGTCTAAATTCTGAAAATATATACCCTACAGATTGCACAAACACGAACCTTGAAACATGGAATAGTAGAAGAGACCTTGAAATGCTCTTGTCTAAATTCCTTAGTACGAAGAAGAAAAAAATTTCAAGTGTGAATAATGAGATAATAAAAAATGAACACTGGTTTTTGTGATTACTTAAGGCTGCAAAAATAGAAAAATATTTAGCGAGGGTGCTTTATCACCTAGTGCCTTAGACCAACTGGTTTGGGAGTCACTGCTAAAGCCTTAGGTGTTGCAAGACTAGGAATTACGCTTTAATGTGCAAACACATCTTGTAATCGGTTGTTGGTACCTCAAGAAGTATTAACGATCGCATGAAGGATGTGTGAGCGAAATTGATCTAAAAAATTCACCAATTAAGAAGTGCTTTGGACAACGGACAAGAGTATGATTGCTTGATTTGAATTTCCAAGTGTAGGGGTGATTTATACACACACGTAGGGGTATGTGATTGGGATTTAGATAAGAGATAGGAATGATGAATATGACTTATATCTTTAGTAGAGATGATAAAAATTCCTAAGTTGAGATGGAACCCTAGAAGGAAAATTTAAGAGATGCCAAAAGCTAAGTAAATTCACAAGAATATATATAATCTTAAGTTAAATAATAAGGAAGCGTGAAGAATATGGGTGGATAATTTATGAGTCGAAAATAATAGAGTTCTTGTTGGAAAACCTAATTGGAGAATAAAAGTTAATGGGTCGAATTGATAGGATTTTGTGGGTAGTATCCGCTGAAAACCCTCAGGAGACAACACTCCTCCTACTAGGGACACCTAGAGGTTTAACGGCTTGTTGCACGAGCTCAATGCAATCGCGTTTCCCTGCGAAAGTGAGGTTAGGTTTTTGTTGAGAATAAAACTAGGTTTGCTCGAGGACGAGCAAAAGATAAGTTTGGGGGTATTTGTTCATACCATAATATTGCATTATTATATTCCCCAGTCCTAGTTATTTTACAAATAAACAAGTGCTTTTGACCCATGTCTGCTACATACTTGCAGGTTAGAGGTTCTCGGAATAAAAACAGCGAAAAAGACAAAAGACGATACAAAAGTGAGACTACGACCAATGAATGGTGGAATCTTGATCAAGCCTACACGAAGATCAGTTCACAAAATACAAGGCAGCGCAAGGTTCAAGACTTCGTCACGGAGCAACGGTAAAAGTCTACTACAAGTAATCACTGTGGAAATCTGGAAGAGAACCCGAAGATATTCTGAAGAAAAAAGTGAAGAAAAAAGTAGCCAAAATGCAACAGACCAAGCCCAAGAATTTGCAGCCAACATGACCACTATTTAGCCGCGGAATCGCGGCCAAACAGGGGGTTTGGCCGCGGAACCGCGGCCAAGTTGTGCCCGTGTCAGTGCAAAACGTGTCGGTGCGCTGGCGGGCGTTGACTAGGTCTTTTTCTTAGGGGGTATTTTTGTAAAAGCAGATGTGACCCGATTTTAACCTAGGGTTTCTATGAATCTATAAATAGGAACCCTAAATCTTGTATTAGGTCATGCCTCCTTTCATTAATAAAATTCAGATTTCTTTTGGAGAGCATCGATGCCTCTTTTCATTTCATCTATTCAGATGTGACAAGTCTTGTGCAAATGTTTGGAGAGAGCCATCAAGTAAGTAGTTTTATTTAATTGCCTTAGTATAGATCTTTAATACCTTGCCCTAGTTAGATAGATAGCATGTTCTTCAATTCCCTAATGAGCGAGTAGTCTCCTCGCTTGTTAGGGTTAGCTTTGGGGAGGGCTTTTGAGAGATGAAGATCTCCCATCCCTTTCTTGCCCATCACATATAATCAATAGGACTCTATGCATACATGCACACACCGCTCCCTACGGCACCCTATCCCACGAGGTAGCGGTGATACCGTAGTATAAAGGCCCGGTTGAGCGTATTTTCCACGGAGATTAGGGTAAGGATTGATAAAGGAAGGACAAGAACCTAGAGATAGAAACACCTTCCCGAATGGTTCTAATCCCCTTTATTAATAATTATCATAACATCTCATAGATCTTAATTTGGGTATAGAAAGCGGTGAGATTTATTTACATTTCCAAACCTACCCTAAACCTAACCCTAGCAAGATTTAGATCTAGATAGATTTAGTTTTTAGATTTAATCAATAAGATCCGACACCCATCGGAATTAACTTGTTAGAACAATTAGGAAATTCACAATATCCCTGTGGACCGACCCGTACTCACCGGCTAGCTACCAAGCGACGCCATTCTTGATTGCGGTTATAAATTATTCTTTGACATACAAATCAATATTGTATTTATTTCTGAGATATCTCATGCATTTATGCGTTTATTCTGTTATGCAATATCGTGAGGCTTTATGCCAGTATTCACTGTTTATTGACATCGTGATTTTTAGATTTCGGATTTCCATGAGATTTCTGGATTTGGAGAAACCGCAAGGACTTTATAAACTGATTATCATTTCTAAAAATAGAAATTGCGGTTTTCTCGTGACATGATATGAGATATGTCCACCATGAGTTTTCTCGGCTCTTGAGCGATATTATACACCCGATTCGAGAAGGAGGATGAACCGTCTGCGGGTGCATGGTGGACCCGGTATGGTACCCCAGGGCAAGATGGTCGCAGATGATGGCGTTGAGCCTGGCAGGGGAGCACTACCGACCGGTTATTTTTGACGCGGCGGATATCCGGAGGATACCAACATAGTCTTGAGATTTGATGATATGGGCCAGTCCGGATTGCCGGAACCCAAGATATAGAGATTTGATGACATGGGCCAATCCGGATTGCCGGAGCCCGAGATATTGAGATATTAGGACATATATTTTTTGTTGATGCTTGACACGGATTCTCTGTTGATTTCATTGACGACACTTCGATTTTTATACAGAAATCTCACTGAGATATGAAAACAGTTTTCTCATTCAAAATGTATTCTGTTTTCATTATTATTGCATTCATACATAATATATATGATATGTTGCTACCTGAGGCACTGACATGAGCACTTGGTATTCGCTTATGTTAGATGATTACCTTGCCATTTTTAGATGTTTCGGGTTATATATATTGAGGATATATTATTGTATGACCTAGGATAGAGTCATACATGCGATTTCTGCTCGGTGATGTTTTCTACTCACGAGTTGGAAACTCACCCCCGTTGTGCCACAGTTTCTTGCAGGTTTTGCCGTACAGGTTTCCTTGGCGGCTTTGTTGGCACACTTCTCTATTCCGGGTGATTGCTTTGGTAGGTGGGTTCACTTGCATCGTGACCACCATTGTACTTTATTTACTTTCAGTTGTATCTAGTAAACTCCATCAACCAGACTTGTATATATTTAGTAGACTTAGAAAACCACTGGATATTCTTTCGACCTTAGAGTCGCGCTTGTATTATTATTGTTTTTCTTGGTTTTCTTGAGGATTTTGGTTTTCTTCTGAGTTTTAGATCATCGCCCTTCGGCGTTGTATATTATATTTCTTGCGTGGTTGTATCCGCCATTTGGCGAAGAGCTAGCTCCCGCTTCGGGATGCCTTATTCAATACTTATGTATATTATGCGTGTTGTACCTATTTGGGGCCAGTATTTACAAAGGAAACTCTGCCGAAATTTTTGGAAAAGACTTGATGTTTTAAAAATGTTTACTACGACTTTCAAAGTGATTTATATGCAAACTTTTAAATAAATTTTCCTTCACTCTCTTTTTAAATTGTTTAGATTTTTAGGCTTTTGGCTTAACTGAATTAGGTGGGGTTCTATAGACTTCACATGATTCAAATGCCAGTGACGTGCTATTTCGGGTCGTGACAAAGTTGGTATCAGAGCGATAGGTTTAACCTTGGTTCGAGTCTAGGTTTGACTATGCGGAGTCTAGGGCGTATATTTATATATATTCGGAACCTAGGCTTGACCTTACGGAACTTAGACTTGGTCGAGGGGGTATTAGACCCGAACTTTCGTCGCGTAGGTTGATCTTGGTTGATGGAGTTGGTGACTTAAGTTGAGTGACTTACCGTGTGTATGTTCCGTGGCATACTTATGATATGCTATTCTGCTTAAAAAGCCTTAGGATGTACATTTCTTTGCACCGCATTTTATTCGTTTATGTGATCTATCCTCATCGATATCGGTTGGTGGTTTTGTTACCGCGATTCCATAGACAGAGAGAGTTGCGACTAGGGTTGCGGTCAGCATGAGCTCGTCTTTGACGAGGACTGAACAAGGCATAATTTTGGTGACACACGATTGCATAGTTGTGTCGTTTTATTATGTTTTTTCGCGCTATGAGCGTTTAATGGATTGCTTTTACTAAAATTTCTTGAACGTGCAGATCAGCACCAGAGGATTGGGCCACTGCTAGAGGCTAGCTAGAATGTGATGACCGTTAATGTATCATCTATTCTTGAGGATTTAGGCACTGTTTAGTGAATGAGCCAGCTGTTGCTGTGACTGACAAGATTTCGCCCCAGATGTTGAAGCTATTGCAGCACGAGTTGTACTTAGAGATGTGATAGAAGATCGCTAGTCACCTATGGACGGATGACTAGGACATATGTTTCGTTTGCATACTCCGATGCGAAGTCATCAGATTGATTGATTTTAGCTAGAGAAGACTTCACGCAGGTACGTTGAGAGTCGATAGAAAACAATCGAATGTCAAAAAGCCATTTTTCCAAGTTTAAGGTATTCGGAAAAACATGCAAGTAATTCTGTGAACCCCCTAGAAGAATGAAACCTTAACTCGACATAATGACCATGGAAACGCTTTTGAACCTTAGGATTTGCGGCAGTTCCGCGGTGCCATTAATGAGACTTGGGTTTGCCCTTCTACGGCCGGTCCATAGGTACTGTGGCATGTACTGGAAATTATTAAATTATGCTCCAATGTTGAGCTCTTGGGGAATTATGGGACTTTGATGAATCGATTGAAAAGTTTAACATCGTCCGGATATCATGTACTGGGATACATTACTTAGGAGACTCTAGATATGAGTATAGCCGTTGTAGAGCAGTCCATACAGCTACGAAGAGACAAGTCCGAATCAGTCGACATGAGAGAAATGTGGAGTAAGAGGGTCGTACGAGATTTCGACGAGATGACGTTCCACTCTGTTGACATCAGAGATGTGATACACATGTAGAGGCATTGAATATGGATATATCTTACAGAAGGAATCATGATAAGTATGCATCCGTTCCGGAACAAGAAATGTATTTAGTAAATGATGATAACTTCCGGGAAGTTCGACAGAAACGAGATTGGGAGAGACCCCGATTTTTCTGGAATACTACACGAGAAGATTTGGACCCTGGATAGGTCGTATTACGCACACCCAGTAGGCCAGAGTTCGGCATCATCGACGAGACATGTTATGAGTGACCATGATAATTGGCTAGGGATCTTTAGAGGATGTGCCAGAGCGGGACTGTTTCCGTCATCGTTCCATTTTTGGCCGTGAGCTGAGGAGCTATGTAACTAGCAATTCACAGTGAGATACGAGAGCCTGAGGGCACCAGGCGCCAGGCCATGAACAGGAGGCAAGTAGATATCTTGCTCTGCTAGCTTTGGATGCACCGACACCTTCTCTACTTTGAAGGAAGGACGTATCGACGACAGTGTTTACGATTCGCGATTTGGTGATTCGAATATCACGTGTCCGTCATTTTGGATTTTGGTATTTTGGGCAATTCAATTACATGATTGAGATTTTGTGCACCACAGTTGCACTCAACTTCGATTTGATGTCATTCGAGATGCTTGATTTTGATTTCATGCCTATGGTGTGCATGTGATTTGACTTGTGCTTTCGGTGTAGTTTTCATGCACTTTTAATACTTTGATTCGATTTTGTGCACACTTCTAGGCATAGTTGTTAGATTTTTTTACCACGGTATACCGATTTGGATTGTGGTACGTTGTATACCGTCGATTTCGATTGTGATATTCGATATTTGTTTTCGCATACCTTGTGCACTTGAGTTGGATTCTTGAGCATACTTGGCGCGATTGATGCGATATTGGTGCACAGCAGATGCACTAATCGGAAATCTTCGTGCATGTCAGATGCACCTGATATTCTTGTCAGGCACACTCGTTGCCCTTGACAGGTGTTTTCGTGCACACCAGATGCACTTAGATTTTGTTTCTGTGCACATGTATGGCACATTCATTGATTTCGATTTCCGTGCGCACCAGACGCACGTGGCATTCTTATATACATTTTGGGATTGATTTCTTTTGGAGCAGTATATTTTATGATATTTACTATTTGGTATAGTAGCTGAGCAGAACTAGTCAGAAAACAGTACCTGACTATGTTTTGCATGCATCGATAGTTATCGAAGTGATTCCAAAAAGGATCTATAGTCTCAGTATTTATCTATGTGTCTGAGATGACACGAAACATGTTACAAAGGAAACCCTTCTAAATTATTTTCAAAACGGCGGGACGTGTATGTTAAACAAAGTATATATATGTATGTAGAGTTATTTTCTTACAATAAACGTCCGCTACTTGTGCCGTGATACGCGCATCGCAGGACGACTTGAAAAAGGTTTGACATGCATTTCTTTCATATGTTTTGACGAGTTTACAATGATGCGTACTATGTACATGTTATAGTTTTGATGTATATCATGTTGGTTTTCGTATTGGACTTTGACATTGGTGTCTTCAACCTAACTCCTATGATTGCAGGATCCTTGACGGAGTTTTGATTTTTGAGTTATATACTCGTTCTTTATGCGCATGTATTGCGCTACAATACGTTTTATGTATTTATGATTTCGGAGCCCCGACGACTTAATCATTTTACTGAAATATTTTAGTATTCGAAGGGTTTAAATTTAAATTCGAGGACCGAATTTATTTAAGGGGGAAAACTGTAACATTTCAGAAAAATAAAATATTATTTTTGAGAAGTTAAATAATTAAAATAATAAATATTATGAATATTTTAATGTGTGTAAATTAGTTTTAATGATATGGTATGATTAAAAACCGATAAATTGGGAAATATTTGGAAATTTATATAAATTGTTGATTTTGAAAGAATGTTATATGATTTAGACATTTTATAAATTTTATACAATTAATTATTTACAAGTTTATTTCTAAACTTGATTAATAATCACTAATTATGCATTAAGCGTGATTATGCACATGACATGCACCATGTCATATTGCTAACACTTGTTACAATTTTTCTACCATGGCTTCTTTCATTTTTTTCATGCATGGCTTTATTTTAATTGAAAAGAAAAGAAAAGAAAAGAAAAGCGTAAAGAATGGAGGTATGGGCATGTGAGAGAGAGAGAGAGAGAGAGAGAGTGAGGGGTCATCTTTTGACCATGGCATTTTCTTCACTTCACCTTCATCTTTCATCTTCTCCCTCTCCTCACACCTTGGATGCCCTTTTCCCTCCCCCATCTCTACTCCTCACAACACCATCAAATATACATCAAAACCTTGCATTCCCTTCACAAAAATCAAGCACAAGCTCACTACAACCATGGGGAAACAAGAAAGTTTGGATTTTGAGCACTTGGGACAACTCAAGAATTTTCTTGAGTTGCCAAATGAGGTAATTCTTTCACCATTAATATAGTAATTAAGTTTCTATAGTCTGTAGTTTAGTTTAGAATTCATTAAGTGTGGTTTTGTGATCTTGGAAAATTCCAAGATCGAGTTTAAGGGATTCTTGAGTTGTGATGGTGAACTTGAGTGTAATTGGTGACTACAACCCCCTTTTCTTGTTAAACACTTGGATCAAACCAAAGCCTAGACCAAGAGAATTGAGTCGGATAGTTCAATGTGTAAGTCCACGTTACCCTTCCCGGTTCTTTCGGGGATGCGGAAATGGTGAAAAACGATTTTTTCGGTAGAGGTAACATGGACTCTAAAAACGGATCTTTGCTAAACAAACTATCTAACAACCTAACTAAGAGTTTAACTACTATGTTAGGAGTTATACCTTAACTTGAGCTCATTCTCTTCGACTCCTTGTGGTGGTCGGATCGGCCTCACCTCGTCGTCTCCTTGTGCCGAAGATGGATCCACCCGAAAGCTTCTACCTTGGCTCCAACCTCAATCTAGAGGAAACTAGAATACTTGGCTTGCTAGACCTTGTACACTAGGATGAGTAGAGAAGTGTTTTGGGTTTTATCTCTATGGTTCTTGTTTCTCAACTCATGAGACAATAGAACCATGAGCTAGAGAGAGAGCATGAGGAAGAGGGAGAGCTTGAGGATGAGAGAGAATCAATATGATAGAATGAAGAAGACTTTTTACAACCATGCTCTCATAGACAAAATAATCATGATAATAATAGTAATTGAGTATTATGTGATGGTTCATTTCAATGGCAATATCATTTCATGCATTTATTGCATTTTGTGAACAAACAAGCAAGCAAAAGTCATAGCCATGAAATGATAGCCATTGCAATGATGATGATCAACAAGTCCAAGCTAGTCAACCGGTCAACAAAGTCAACAAGTCAACAAAGTCAAACTTTCAACCCAACCAAGGCACAATAATACGTAATTAATATTATTATTAATCAAATTTCTTATTCTCATTAGGGTTTAGCAAAAGTCAACAGTTAACAACCCTAATGAGATCCTCTGCCTCTGTCTCTGTCAACCGTGCATATGCACCCGCATCCGTGTTCCGAGGAACACGAATACAAACGAGATAAAATCAATCCCAAAACGTATACTAGGATCTGGCTTAAACCAAAGCCCACTAGTAATAACTGCCCGGACACCAAACGTGCACAAGTGCGCAGATGAGACCGAACCATGTCGCAAAACCATGCGACCTCTACTCTTTTGCCTAAAGGCGAATAGCTCTCTGTGTGGGACTATAAAGACTCGACACTATGCTGGCAGTGGGTTTAACCACAGACCGCAAGCGGCACTAGCTGTGCGTAACGGCCCCCAGGTAGATGCCGATAAGAAGACTGACGAGGTGAACTCATCCGAACTCCTACTGAGCCTGAATAAGACAATCTCCATACAGTCCGGTCTGTTCGTCTGAGAATATCGCATGGCGGGCCTAGGGGGAGGTAAACGTCAGTCCCCTAATAGCGGTACAAGTCGTGTCTGAGTGTAGCCCAGAACACCCTGAGATAACACTGGAAACCCACCAGTATATCTCGCTTGCCCTGGCCAGGGACGACTATTTGTAATGGCTCTCCTTGACGATATCAACTCCCATTACTGGGAGAGACGAATCCTTTCTAACCGTCACTGCCTCTAAGTGCTTCGGGACTGCACCCAACTACTACCTATTTGCACGACTCCTTTGAGCCGTGTTAGGGTAGTAATCAAAGTACAGTGGGAACACACTCGAGGTGAAGTGACGGTGTCAAGTCAGCGAACTAAGCTGTACTCATGTCACCTGGGAACTGACAACTGACAATAGGTATAATACCAACCAACGGTTCTCGACGAGTCCTTTTCAGTGTACTCGTAACCTAGCGAGCACCCGCATACTATCTCTAGTACGACGTACTGATGGCTGTGGGACAGACTATCTCCCCATGGTGGGATGAGAAGCGCATACGCTAGTCTACTCCGGAGTATCGATGCCCTGTCTCGATAGTCCTACGACTAGGGACCTGTATAAGGATGTGCTTATAGATTACCCAGCCCCCACAAGTGTGACTGCCATCACAACGCTGGTAATCAAGCAAAGATCCTAAGGGCTCTACTAATATGTATAAGCGATATGCTAAAAGAAACACATGCACATATTAAAGTAGAAACAAACCAAGTAGCATACTACCATTTTGAGCAAGATTGTCTATACAACTGTGAATATCCCAAGCTTCCATCAAGTAATATACAAGCTAGTATGATACAGTAATGGCCTCTAGGGCATATACACTAACAATCTCCCACTTGCACTAAGGCCATGTATTGGCGTATCGGAGACCTATCATCTCGATCAGCCGCTCGAACTGAGTCTGTGGTAAGGCCTTCGTGAGTGGATCTGCAGTGTTATCTTCTGAATTTACTCTCTTCACCTCGATCTCCCGGCGATCTACGATCTCCCTGATCAGGTGGTAAAGCCTCAAAATGTGCCTGGACTTCTGATGGGACCTGGGTTCCTTCGCTAAAGCTATAGCGCCGTTGTTGTCACAATACAGCGGTATTGGATCAACAATGGTAGGAACCACCTGAAGCTCCGTGAGGAACTTCTTCATCCAGACAGCTTCCTTTGCGGCATCGCAAGCAGCTATGTACTCCGCTTCCATAGTTCAGTCAGCAACGGTCTCCTGCTTGGAACTCTTCCTGCAAACTGCACCTCTATTGAGGGTAAAGACATAACCCGACATGGACTTGGAGTCATCCTTGTCACTCTGGAAGCTGGAGTCAGCAAAGGCCTCGATCTGGAGGTCTTTTCCGCCATACACCAAGAACATCTCCTTAGTCCTTCTCAGGTACTTGAGAATGTTCTTTACTGCTATCCAGTGTTTCTCCCCTGGGTCCGACTGATACCTGCTTACAACGCTCAATGCGTATGCTACATCTGGTCTGGTACACAACATCGCATACATTATAGAGCCTACCGCAGATGCGGAGGGTATTGATGACATGCGAGCCCTTTCCGAATCAATCTTGGGAGACATTTCTTTGGAGAGGGTGATTCCGTGACAAGCCGGTAGGTTACCGCGCTTGGAATCTTCCATACTGAATCGTTTCAGTATGGTGTCGATGTACCTGGACTGTGAAAGTCCCAACATCCTCTTAGATCTATCACGATAGATCTGGATCCCCAGAATGTAGTTGGCATCGCCCAGGTCCTTCATGGAGAACCTCTGTGACAAGAATCCTTTGAATGACTGTAGCATAGGAATATCATTTCCTATTAGGAGAATATCATCCACGTACAAGACGAGGAATACCACAGTTCTCCCTACAATCTTACTGTAAATGCATGGTTCATCTGGGTTTTTGATAAAGTCGAATTCTTTGACAGTATCATCAAAGCAGGTGTTCCAACTTTGCGATGCCTGCTTCAGTCCATAGATGGATTTGAGCAACTTGCACACTTTACCGCTGCTCCCACTCTGAATGAATCCCTCTGGCTGATCCATATAGACGCACTCTTCCAAATTTCCATTTAGGAAAGCCGTCTTTACGTCCATCTGCCAGATCTCATAATTGTAGAAGGCAGCAATGGCAAGAAGGATCCGAATGGATTTAAGCATAGCCACTGGAGAAAAGGTCTCGTTATAGTCCAAACCAGGTCTTTGACGAAAACCCTTTGCAACAAGTCTGGCTTTATAGGTTTCAACCTGCCCATCTACACCAATCTTCTTTCTGAAGATCCATTTGCAGCCTACGGGTTTTACCCCTTCTGGAGCAAAGTCCAAAGTCAAAACTTTGTTGGTGTACATGGACTCCATCTCGGTCCGCATTGCATCCAGCCATTTTACTGAGTCACCGCTCTGAATGTCTTGCTGGAAGCTAGTAGGCTCATCATAATCCATGGTGCAATCCTCTCTATCCCCGTCTATGAGAAAACCGTAGTATCTCTCGGGTGGATGAGACTGCCTACTACTCCTACGGAGCGGCGTAGGAATGACCTGTTCTTTCGAACCCTCTGGTTCTACTAAGCTTTCAGTAATAGTTTGTGGTTCTGGAATTTCTTCCAGTTCTATTGCGCTCCCACTTATTTCTTTTTCTAAGAACTGATGTTCCAGAAAGTGGGCATTACGCGAGACAAAGATCTTTTGTTCTTCTGCGTAAAAGAAAAGATACCCCCTGGAGTTCTTTGGGTATCCCACAAACTTGCACTGTACTGAGCGTGCCTCGAGTTTGTCCGCATGCTGATTTTTTACAAAAGATGGACATCCCCAAATCTTCAGATATTGAAAATAGGGTTTCTTCCCACTCCATATCTGATATGGTGTGGTAGGCACAGTCTTAGTTGGAACTCGGTTCAAAAGATATGCAGCTGATTCTAGCGCATATCCCCAGAATTATCGCGGTAACTCAGCGTTACTCATCATGGAACACACCATATCTAATAGGGTTCGGTTCCGTCTCTCCGATACACCGTTATGTTGTGGAGTGTATGGAGGAGTAAACTGAGAGAGAATTCCATTCTCTTTTAGGTAATCCAGGAACTCGGCACTCAAGTATTCACCACCTCGATCAGATCTCAGTGACTTTTGCCTGTTTGTTTTTCTACTTCATTCTTGTATTCCTGGAATTTTTCAAAGGCTTCAGATTTATGCTCCAATAAGAATACATGCCCGAACCTTGAAAAATCATCCGTAAAAGTAATGAAGTAAGAATAACTGCTTCGCGCATGTGTAGACATTGGACCGCACACATCGCTGAGTACGAGCCCCAAGATCTCGCTCGCTCTTACTCCGTGTCTAGTAAACGAAGTCTTTGTCATCTTTCCTTTGAGACATGATTGACAAGTTGCATATGATTGATATTCGAACGGATCCAAATATCCTTCTGTATGTAACTTCGTCAACCTTCTCTCATTGATGTGACCCAGTCTACAATGCCATAAGAAAGCCTGATTTAATTCCGGAGACTTTCTTTTAAGTGTGTTTGGACACTGAAAATCTGAGCTTGATTTAATACGTATATCCCGTTATTTAATGTACCTGACCCAATCAGAACTTGATTTAGGTGGATGTGGACCACATCGCTTACAAAAGTAAAACCATATCTGTAACACACGAGCCCAATAATACTATTATATTACTAGTTGAGGGTTATATATTGCTCCTTTCCAATTATTCTGTTTTTCTGGGGTTTATTGCTAAATTTTAACCGGTTAAGTCATTTTGGCACGTAACAAATTTTAACTCCTAAAATGAAATTTAAGTGTCCATGTTGGCCTACTCGTCGCCACTAGTCGCGTGGTAGCGTCCGCGTGTCGAGATTCCGTCCCGTTCGGCTAAACGGGCAAGTTTGGACGACTACGCGCGCGTGCAAGTGTCCGACTTGGGGGCATGCATTTTAATCATTAAACACCTCTTTTCAAAACTTGGAACCCGCTTAAAATCCTATAATTTGAATTTGGAATATTTGGGCGCAACCCGGGCGCGATTTGGAAATGTTTCATTTCGCGCCAAAAAGAGCCCATTTAATTTAATATACTTAAACTAAAAATATATACGAATATCTTTCCCTTAACAGTTTAATCACTTAAACTCTTTAAAATCTTTCCAACTCCTTCAGATTTATTTCCAAATCCCTTTTAGAAATCTCGTGGCCAATCACGAGCTCCCAATTGAGCTCGTGGGCCCCGCCTCCTTTTCCCTATCTCTCTCTCTCTCTTCCCTCAATCTCTCTCTTCCTCTCTCCAATCTCCCTCTCTCTCTTCTTATATTTGAAAACGCTGCAGCCGCCTCCCCACGTTCTGCCTCCATCACGAAACCCTAACCCTAGCTTCTCGCAACGTCACCGCCGATCCCCCGCGACCTCGCCGTCGCCGCCCTCGCCACCACGAGACTCACCGCACCCTTTTCCTCTCTCCCCCGCCTCTTCCCGTGCCTGCACCCAAACCCGACCCTGTACCAATCTCCAGGTCGCCGGAAATCGCGCCGACGACCCTCGTCGACGTCTCCGCGCCACCTCCTTTCCCCCTCGATCACCTGGGCCGACCACCACCCTCCTCCACTCGTTGCACCCCCTCTCCAGCAAGCCCAGCGGCTGTTCCAGACCTTCGCAGCCGTCGTCGCTGCCTCGCCGGCGTTCCAGTGCCGTCGAGCCATCGTGGTTGCACCCTGCTTCTTTCCTGTAAGTTTTCCTTGTCCTCCCTTTTGGTACAATCCCCCTTGCTGGTCGTTATTTGCGTGTATCATATCGTAATTGCTAACTTCGCTACTTTTGTTGTTGCCGGAATCCGACCGTGCCGTCTTGGCGAACCCGATGCTCCAGCGAGGTACCCTGGTCCGTGTGATCCCGTTGTTCGCTGTTGGGACTCGATCCGAGATCCGTACACCCGTATCGCGTTTTCTGCCGACATCGCATCCGTGTTCCGGTTTGCAAAACCGTCGAGGCAAGTATCTGAATACTTGCTCTAACATGCTAGCGTGCGAGATCTAGTCTTGCCACGCATTTGAATTCATACTATAAAACAACTTAATGATGGTAATGGATATCATATTATTGCAGTTATCTTAACCTGGAATCGTACAACAGTTCTTCGTAATTAATCAACCCACATCAATCCATATTTCAACTAAACAAAACGACTGAATCATATCTGCTTAAACTGTTAAATCATTCACGAAACAATTATTATACTTAATGTAAAATTCCTGTAGCTTCATTACTTCAGAATTGTGGATATTGATTTACCTTGTGGCTATTGCACCCTAAAGATGATTGAACCTGTTAATAAGAGAATACAAACATCACTGTGGTTATATGGAATATTGTGGTTAATTACTGTTTCCTGCTGTTGTCCATTATTGATTGTATACCTGTTGTGAGCACTTACCCGATTGCACGACATATTGGCCCGACCCTGCTACACCTGACATATACATAAATACCGACTCATCCTGTTGTACCATGACACTACTTGTTTCCTGATCTCATGCCTAATGCCGACAAACCTAACCATTCCTGCTGTCGATCCAGACAGACCTACTTTTACTTGACTTTGTGTTGGCATTAGTCCTTGACTACTGAATACCTGACCTGACATACATAGTTTGGGGGTATGGGGAAATCAAAGGTGAAACCGACTTGTAACTCAACAGTTCGATACATTGTTCTGATCAGTCTTACGGGCTTGGCCAGCTCCGGAGTGTTGATGCTGACATCACTCGTCCATCCTACTACCTTTTACTGCTTAGCGGCACGTCTCGGATTCAGCCCCGAGGGTTATGACCGTGGTCCCGGGCACGCACGGGATACTATTGAGTTACATCGACGATTCATCAATTGGTTTCAAAGACTATAGAGTAGAAAACCTGATAGAACAGTTTAGTCACCATTGCACATTACCCTGCTTGTTATTTCTTATTACTGCTTTATTCATGTTCATACTTTCATTGCTTATTACCATGTTTATACTATATATTTGATGTCACGACGCGCTGACGTCTGGGTTTTGCATGGCCCAGATTCCGTACCATTGTCGTCGACCGAGCAGGAGTACTTCAGCCAGCAGGCTGAACTGTGAGTTCCTTAGGGTTTAGTTTATTTATTTCATTTCATTTCCAGATGTGAGCCCGCATTATGGGACGTACTGTTTATTCATTGTATTGGATCATTAGCTTCCGCACTTATTGTTTATTGATTCTTGTTATTATGGATTTGGACATGTATTAGATTAGTTTATTATCTTGTTCTTGATATCCTTACAACCGTAATGTGACTGTGGATGGATACTTCCTACCCACAGGTAGCATGGTTGGCTATGTCACGTGCCCAATCTTGCGTACTCTGGGAAGCGGGGCGTGACATGGTTTTTTTGGTATCAGAGCCATAGGTTAATTGGGTTGATTCTTTGTAGTTGGGTATTGCACCCGATACACGAATCAGAATACCCGTGATTAGGAGACATGTCCTGCCACCTTGACCGTTTTACCGTCCTTGAATCATTCTTCCAGATCACGTCGACATGCAAACTTACTTTGCATTGTCAACTCGAAAACCTAACTTCTTGTTATCCCTAGGACTTAGGCGACTTGGGTGGAGTTAAGTAATTGCGGCTATGATACCGCGGCATAGCTACAATGCGGCACTCTATTTAAGTATCTTGGAGTTCTAGCCTTGATCTATACTCGAAATCTATCATCATGCTAATGTTGGGTACTTTGATTTCCAGGAATATGGCTGGTCAGAATTTGAAGATGGACCCAGGGCGTGCAGTCTTAGCCGCCAGGCGTAGAGTGATAAGGGGATTGCTGGAGAAACTAAAGGAACAAATCGAGCTGGAACCAGCATTTGCACGGAACCACACGTCCGTACGTAGAAGTATTCCAGTGAACAGGCGCAGCGTAGCGCCAATGAAGAAGCCTGTGATCGCTGATCGAAGGAAGAGCATAAGTTGTAATTACTGCAATTTACCGGGCCACATGAAAAAGGATTGTCGAAGGAGGCTGGGACTCTGTTTTAGATGTGGAGCGGCAGATCACGCCGTTAATGCTTGTCCGTCGAAGCCTCCGCAGGGACCGTTCCAAGGGCAGGAATGGCTTACTCAAGGACCAAATCAGGCTCGAGCGTTCACATTGACAGCTGAAGAAGCTAAGGCATCGGGAGAAGTGGTTTCAGGTAATTTACTCGTTCTTGGTTTTCCCGCATTGGCATTAGTTTAATTTCGGAGCATCCCACTGTTTTATGTCATCCAAATTCACAACTACACACTCGATCACCTGCACGACCCTGTCTAGTTTTTGGGACATACACACTGGGAATGGGAAAATCATAGCTAGTAAGGAATGTAAAGATTGTACGGTTGTTGTTTGCGGATGGGAGCTTTTTGCAGATTTCTTGGTGATAGATACGGGCAGTTATGAGGTTGTTTTGGAGATGGATTTTCTTGGCACTTTCCACGCCCACATTGACTGTAGGGCAAGGAAGGTAATTTTCCAGATTCCCGGACATCCTAAGTTTACTTTCATTGGAGGAAGCAGTTCTGTCGGGCCAGTCGAGTTTAGGGCTAGGCCGACGAACAATGTTCTTGCGGCTATGGTTGTGGATAGTAATGAAGAGCCGGCAGTTGTCCGCAACTTTATGGATGTGTTTGAAGATATTTCGGGCTTACCGCCGAAGCGAGATGTGGAGTTTACGATTGACCTTATTCCTGGTGCAGCGCCAGTATCAAAATCTTATTATCCGATGGCACCGGTGGAATTGGAAGAAGTTAAGAAACAAGTGGGTGAATTACACGAGAAGGGATGGATTCGAAGCAGCAACTCACCTTGGGGAGCTCCAGTTCTTTTAGTAAAGAAGAAGGATGGCACAAGAAGGATGTGCATTGATTACCGAGAATTGAACCGGGTGACTATTAAGAACAAGTACCCGATCCCTCGCATTGGAGAACTCTTTGAGCAGCTTAGTGGCACGAGGGTATTCTCGAAACTGGACTTGCGATCAGGATATCATCAGGTCCGAGTGAAGGCAGAAGACATTTGCAAGACGGCGTTTCGGACTCGGTATGGACATTTCGAGTATCTAGTGATGCCCTTCGGAGTGACGAATGCGCCAGCAATATTTATGGATTTGATGAACAGGATCTTTTCACCGTTCTTGGACCAGTTTATTGTGGTATTCATTGACGATATTCTGGTATACTCGAAGAGTCCGGTGGAGCATGCTGAGCACTTAAGGATCGCACTGCAAACGCTGAGACAAGAGAAGTTATTTGCGAAGATGAGTAAGTGTGAATTCTGGCTGGAAGAAGTGAAGTTTCTGGGGCATGTCGTGTCGGGCGATGGAATCGTTGTTGATCCCGAGAAGATTACAGCAGTTCGGGATTGGCCTGTTCCAAAGAATATTGCGGAGATAAGAAGTTTTCTTGGACTCGCCGGTTACTACAGAAGATTCGTGGAGAACTTCGCTCGTTTAGCTGAGCCGTTAACCAAGCTTACGCGTAAGGAGGTACCGTTTGTTTGGACAGATGGATGTGCATTGGCCTTCGAGACGCTGAAGCAGAAGTTGATAACCGCCCCGATCCTGACCGTACCGGATAATTCAGGAGGACTGGTGATTCACAGCGACGCATCTGGAAAAGGATTGGGATGTGTTTTAATGCAGAATGGGAAAGTCGTCGCTTACGCATCGAGACAACTGAAGACTCATGAGAAGAACTATCCGACTCATGACTTAGAGCTTGCAGCCGTGATCTTCGCCCTGAAGATTTGGAGACACTACCTTCTGGGCGAGAGAGTTGAAGTCTTTACGGATCACAAGAGTTTGAAATATGTGTTCACTCAGAAGGAGTTGAACATGAGGCAACGCAGATGGTTGGAGCTGATGGCCGACTATGACCTTGATCTTAAGTACCACCCGGGAAAAGTTAACGTCGTGCCAGATGCGCTAAGTCGGTTACCAGCAATTCAGTTATTGACTGCACAGAGAGAGATCATTGAGGAGTTTCGGAGATTTGACTTGGAGGTTGTGCTACCGCATGCTACAGGACAGTTGATGCAGTTGCAAGTACAATCGTCCTTAGTTGAGAAGATTAAAGCGACACAATCGCAGGATCCTAGATTGTAAAAGTTTCGGGAGCAGGTTGAAGCCGGACTGCGAACCGACTTACTGATCCATGAAGACGGTTCGTTGAGATATGGTGGCCGTGTGTGTGTGCCAAAAGGAGATGTGCGTGAAGAGCTTATGAAGGAGGCACACAGTTCAGCTTACTCTGTACATCCAGGAGGGACAAAGATGTACCGAGATATTCGACAGCACTTCTGGTGGGAAGGTATGAAACGGGAAATTGCTCGCTTCGTGGCTAAGTGCTTGGTGTGTCAGCAAGTCAAGGCCGAACACCAAAGGGTTGCTGGTTTGTTGCAACCACTTCCGATTCCTCACTGGAAGTGGGAACATATAACCATGGATTTCGTGACAGCTTTACCGCGGAGACCAAAGGGCAACAATGCAGTATGGGTGATTGTCGATCGGTTGACCAAGGCAGCTCACTTTATTCCGTTTCGGGTTGGTCAATCGACGGAGACTTTGGCAGAGCGATACATGCAGGAGATTGTCAGATTGCACGGAGTGCCGGTGAGCATCGTGTCCGATCGGGACACTCGGTTCTTGTCGCACTTTTGGAGGAGTTTACAAGAAAGTTTGGGGACTCGATTAAAGTTTAGCACAGCTTATCATCCTCAGAATGATGGACAATCGGAGAGAACGATCCAGACCCTTGAAGATATGTTGAGGGCTTGCATGTTAGACTTCAAAGGTTCTTGGGAGGATCATCTACACCTGGTGGAGTTTTCGTACAACAATAGCTTCCAAGCAACTTTTCAGATGGCTCCGTTTGAAGCACTGTATGGGCGTAAGTGCCGTTCACCTGTTTGTTGGATGATGTTGGTGAACGAAGGTTACTAGGACCAGATTTGGTGGTACAGACAGTCGAGAAGGTGAATACAATCAGGAAGCATATGAAGGCAGCTCAAGACAGACAGAAAAGTTGGGCCGACACGTCAAGAAGACCTCTGGAGTTCGCCGTGGGTGATTTGGTATTCCTGAAGATATCACCGACTAGAGGGGTGATTCGCTTTGGAAGTCGGGGAAAGCTTAGTCCCCGATTCGTTGGACCCTTCGAGATATTGGAGCGTGTTGGAGAGGTATCGTACCGGTTGGCGTTACCACCGTCATTAGCAGGAGTTCACGATGTGTTTCATGTGTCCCAACTACGGAGGTATGTTCGTGATGAGACTCATGTCTTGGATCATTCGGAGTTGACTGTACGGGAGGACCTGACTTTTGAGGAGCGGCCAGTTGAAATCAAGGATCGAAGAGAAAAGGTTCTTAAGAACAAGGTTATCCCTCTTGTGCTAGTTTCTTGGGGTAATCGATCGCATGGAGAATCCACTTGGGAGCGAGAAGACGAGATCCGGCAGAAATTCCCTCACCTCTTCCAGTAGTTAGCTATCTTGTATTCTTGGAATTTCGAGGACGAAATTCTTTTTGTAGTTGGGTATGATGTAACACCCGAGCCCAATAATACTATTTATATTACTAGTTGAGGGTTATATATTGCTCCTTTCCAATTATTCTGTTTTTCTGGGGTTTATTGCTAAATTTTAACCGGTTAAGTCATTTTGGCACGTAACAAATTTTAACTCCTAAAATGAAATTTAAGTGTCCATGTTGGCCTACTCGTCGCCACTAGTCGCGTGGTAGCGTCCGCGTGTCGAGATTCCGTCCCGTTCGGCTAAACGGGCAAGTTTGGACGACTACGCGCGCGTGCAAGTGTCCGACTTGGGGGCATGCATTTTAATCATTAAACACCTCTTTTCAAAACTTGGAACCCGCTTAAAATCCTATAATTTGAATTTTGAACATTTGGGCGCAACCCGGGCGCGATTTGGAAATGTTTCATTTCGCGCCAAAAAGGGCCCATTTAATTTAATATACTTAAACTAAAAATATATACGAATATCTTTCCCTTAACAGTTTAATCACTTAAACTCTTTAAAATCTTTCCAACTCCTTTAGATTTATTTCCAAATCCCTTTTAGAAATCTCGTGGCCAATCACGAGCTCCCAAATGAGCTCGTGGGCCCCGCCTCCTTTTCCCTATCTCTCTCTCTCTTCCCTCAATCTCTCTCTTCCTCTCTCCAATCTCCCTCTCTCTCTTCTTATATTTGAAAACGCGCCAGCCGCCTCCCCACGTTCTGCCTCCATCACGAAACCCTAACCCTAGCTTCTCGCAACGTCACCGCCGATCCCCCGCGACCTCGCCGTCGCCGCCCTCGCCACCACGAGACTCACCGCACCCTTTTCCTCTCTCCCCCGCCTCTTCCCGTGCCTGCACCCAAACCCGACCCTGTACCAATCTCCAGATCGCCGGAAATCGCGCCGACGACCCTCGTCGACGTCTCCGTGCCACCTCCTTTCCCCCTCGATCACCTGGGCCGACCACCACCCTCCTCCACTCGTCGCACCCCCTCTCCAGCAAGCCCAGCGGTTGTTCCAGACCTTCGCAGCCGTCGTCGCTGCCTCGCCGGCGTTCCAGTGCCGTCGAGCCATCGTGGTTGCACCCTGCTTCTTTCCTGTAAGTTTTCCTTGTCCTCCCTTTTGGTACAATCCCCCTTGCTGGTCGTTATTTGCGTGTATCATATCGTAATTGCTAACTTCGCTACTTTTGTTGTTGCCGGAATCCGACCGTGCCGTCTTGGCGAACCCGATGCTCCAGCGAGGTACCCTGGTCCGTGTGATCCCGTTGTTCGCTGTTGGGACTCGATCCGAGATCCGTACACCCGTATCGCGTTTTCTGCCGACATCGCATCCGTGTTCCGGTTTGCAAAACCGTCGAGGCAAGTATCTGAATACTTGCTCTAACATGCTAGCGTGCGAGATCTAGTCTTGCCACGCATTTGAATTCATACTATAAAACAACTTAATGATGGTAATGGATATCATATTATTGCAGTTATCTTAACCTGGAATCGTACAACAGTTCCTCGTAATTAATCAACCCACATCAATCCATATTTCAACTAAACAAAACGACTGAATCATATCTGCTTAAACTGTTAAATCATTCACGAAACAATTATTATACTTAATGTAAAATTCCTGTAGCTTCATTACTTCAGAATTGTGGATATTGATTTACCTTGTGGCTATTGCACCCTAAAGATGATTGAACCTGTTAATAAGAGAATACAAACATCACTGTGGTTATATGGAATATTGTGGTTAATTACTGTTTCCTGCTGTTGTCCATTATTGATTGTATACCTGTTGTGAGCACTTACCCGATTGCACGACATATTGGCCCGACCCTGCTACACCTGACATATACATACATACCGACTCATCCTGTTGTACCATGACACTACTTGTTTCCTGATCTCATGCCTAATGCCGACAAACCTAACCATTCCTGCTGTCGATCCAGACAGACCTACTTTTACTTGACTTTGTGTTGGCATTAGTCCTTGACTACTGAATACCTGACCTGACATACATAGTTTGGGGGTATGGGGAAATCAAAGGTGAAACCGACTTGTAACTCAACAGTTCGATACATTGTTCTGATCAGTCTTACGGGCTTGGCCAGCTCCGGAGTGTTGATGCTGACATCACTCGTCCATCCTACTACCTTTTACTGCTTAGTGGCACGTCTCGGATTCAGCCCCGAGGGTTATGACCGTGGTCCCGGGCACGCACGGGATACTATTGAGTTACATCGACGATTCATCAATTGGTTTCAAAGACTATAGAGTAGAAAACCTGATAGAACAGTTTAGTCACCATTGCACATTACCCTGCTTGTTATTTCTTATTACTGCTTTATTCATGTTCATACTTGCATTGTTTATTACCATGTTTATACTATATATTTGATGTCACGACGCGCTGACGTCTGGGTTTTGCATGGCCCAGATTCCGTACCATTGTCGTCGACCGAGCAGGAGTACTTCAGCCAGCAGGCTGAACTGTGAGTTCCTTAGGGTTTAGTTTATTTATTTCATTTCATTTCCAGATGTGAGCCCGCATTATGGGACGTACTGTTTATTCATTGTATTGGATCATTAGCTTCCGCACTTATTGTTTATTGATTCTTGTTATTATGGATTTGGACATGTATTAGATTAGTTTATTATCTTGTTCTTGATATCCTTACAACCGTAATGTGACTGTGGATGGATACTTCCTACCCACAGGTAGCATGGTTGGCTATGTCACGTGTCCAATCTTGCGTACTCTGGGAAGCGGGGCGTGACAATATCCTTCCTTAGAAATAAGGATACAGATATGATATTACAAGTCGCACCTGGTACATACAAACAGTTACGCAAAATCAATATATGCCCAGTTGTCAGTCCAAGATGATATTCCCCTACGGATTCAGCGTTCATACTCATTCCGTTAGCAACCCTGAGAGTCATATCACCTATCTTGATAACCCTACGGTTTCTCAGAGCCTGTAACGAATTAAAGATGTGATATCCTGATCCGGTATCGAATACCCAGGAAGTAGGGTTAACTGACATACAGTTCTCTATTACAAACACACCCGAAGTCGAAGCCACAACATGCTTCGAATCCTGGCTACTGGCTTTGCTAGCCCTGCAATCCTTCTGCCAATGTTCATTCCCGTAACAATAGGAACGTCCATCTTTTACTACATCCAGTCCCGAAACTTTTGCCCTTCTCTTTCCTTCTACCTCCCTGGTTTCCTTCAGGGTAGAGGGCAGAGACCGTAGAATCAAGTCAGTATTTGACCCATTCTTCAACGTGGTCTTCAGGTCTGTGAGCACAAAATAGCTGGTCTCTGTAAGGACGTTGCCCTGTACAGGTGACCCGATAGCCAACCTCGCTTGAAGCAATTCGTTCGAGGTCTCATATCTTGCGATACGAGATTGCTCTCCATATAAATCCTTGTTATGGAGGAAGATAGAAACTAAGTCTATCTTCTCGTGCTGCCTCTGGTATTCACCATCAACTGAGGCTAACACGAGGCACTTGGCTTTCGCACAGTCTTTTTCCGATGTCTTACGGATATCAATATCCGAGACAGGGAAAAGTGGTCCTGAGACGGCAGGGGTTTGATTAGTTAAGAGGTGTCCCATCTTGTCATAGGTAATGGACATCTGGACAGACCTTTGCCAATCATAACAGTCAGATTCAGTCATTTTATTATCTAGATGTAACCTATGTGTGGTCATTGGGTCGCTGCAATTAAGAGAGAGAGAAGAAAACACTCAGCATGATGCTCTTGCAAGTTTAGATTGGCTTTTAATTTATCTAAACAGGATGGCTCCTACTGTTTCTCGAATCCCTCCTAAAACCAAAAAGGAAGAATTAGTCGGGATCAATCTCACCGTACAATACTTGCTTAACCGTTCAGCCAGGCCAGTGTTGGTACTTCGAGGGAGGTTTTCCAACGCTTTCGCGAAGTTCCTTAATTTAAGAACCTCTTTTCCCTGGGGGCGTAGCCCCGCTAACACCTTTCTAAACACCTACTTAGTTTATAGCATTGATCGTTAAGCGAGAAATTCCCCGAGGAGTAGCATATACGCACAGTAGGATCGGGATCCAAATATCATCGCGTGACAAAACTGAAGGAATCCTACCAGAATCATCACACTCCAAATGGTATGCAGCGCTAGCAAGTTTCAGTTTCTTTAGAAACTCCCGATGTGGATTTTTTCCCCATGTTCTTATGACCTTGATGTAGGCCAAAATATCATAAGTCACATGTCAAGTTCTACCCATCATTATCCAGGTTAATTTGAACCCACCCGTACATACCCTTGACGTAGGCCAAAATAGTAGTACGACTGTCCCGAACCAACGCATCTATCTATGCTACAGCTAAATATTCGGCAGCTACTAATCACTATGCCTTGGCGTAGGTCAAAATACATAGCTTGAATACTACCGAATATTTAACTGAAATGATGGAGGGCTACGAATGGTTTTGGCGAAACCGTGAACGTAGTGAACTTGATATAATCGATGGAACCTTGATAGCTTTTAAAAGGAGTGGTTTAAGCTCCGCGTTTAAAAGTTGTTTTTGAAAAGAAACCGAGTGGTTTTGAAATTGTTCCAACGACTTTAATTTTGGTTTATTTTCTTGCATTAATTCAATGCGTCCCATCATTTAATCCTGCCATTGCAGAAAACAACGAAAATACGACGTACGCTTATGCCATCCGCATTCGCCACGGGGCCCCGTCATTACCCGTTAGGTTACTTAACTAACGACAGAGCGGGGGCTGGACTAGCGCGGATGCAAAACATAAGCAACGCCTAAATAGATATCATATATAGATATATACATTCGTCAGATGCAATGATAGCCATTCCAGATCACAGATGAACACATTGGATATACTAGGAATCCACGTTTCGTTCGAGCCTGCAACGAAAAGCGAACTACACGGTCGTGATGAATAGCCAAGACCCCACCCTAGACCCCCTACGGGTGCGGCAAACTACCCGCCAAATACCCGAAGTGAAGCAACCTCCCTCAACAACGTGAGTAGGCCACTCGGCACTTTGAGGTACCCGGTAGTTTGTGCACCCCACCTTGGGTCTATCCTAGGAGCAAAAACAGTAAAAGAAATAATATACAATGGCGGCTACAACCTCATCCCGGATGTGCGGCCATACAAATAATATTACATCAATTACATATTACATCAAATGAAAAGCTAAAGAAAACTCTCATCTCACAACCCCCGTCTATTCATCCGTGATAATCCAACGAATTCATATACACATACCAGCAACATTACAGATCACAGATATGTATAACCCCCACTAATCGACGTATAGCGATTAGCAGACGTTCAATACATATATCACATCATAGATATAACCCGTTAGCTTAAGTCTATAGAGGTTCGATCAAAATACGGATTTGCAACCACCCCAAAACACAAATTTGTTTTCTGAAAAATCTGGGCAGAAACAACATATTGGAAAAATCCCAAGACACCCTTCTAAACACTCTGCAGGAAAACCGATCCACGGCCGAGTCAACTCGGCCGCGGATCCGCGGCAAGAAGCTGTTCTTGCCGCGGTTCCGCGGTGAGTTGGTCGACTCGCTGGATCGTTTTTCTTGGGTGTTTACTAAAAACCCTGAACCGATTTTTGGTGTATGTCAAATAATTTTTACAGCAGAATAAAAATCGACAGAAAGTTTAAGCCTCGGGCGGGTTTTGTGATTTTCTTTTCCGATCGGACTTCTAGTTACTTTGCTAACATGCTAGATAGTGTTTAGCTAGGCTTTGATACCACTGTAAGTCCACGTTACCCTTCCCGGTTCTTCTGGGGATGCGGAAATGGTGAAAAACGATTTTTTCGGTGGAGGTAACATGGACTCTAAAAACGGATCTTTGCTAAACAAACTATCTAACAACCTAAAAAAGAGTTTAACTGCTATGTTAGGGGTTATACCTTAACTTGAACTCCTTCTCTTCGACTCCTTGTGGTGGTCGGATCGGCCTCACCTCGTCGTCTCCTTGTGCCGAAGATGGATCCACCCGAAAGCTTCTACCTTTGGCTCCAACCTCAATCTAAAGGAAACTAGAATACTTGGCTTGCTAGACCTTGTACACTAAGATGAGTAGAGAAGTGTTTTGGGTTTTATCTCTATGGTTCTTATTTCTCAACTCATGAGACAATAGAACCATGAGCTAGAGAGAGAGCAAGAGGAAGAGGGAGAGCTTGAGGATGAGAGAGAATCATTATGATAGAATGAAGAAGACTTTTTACAACCAAGCTCTCATAACACAAAATAATCATGATAATAATAGTAATTGAGTATTATGTGATGGTTCATTTCAATGGCAATATCATTTCATGCATTTAATGCATTTTGTGAACAAACAAGCAAGCAAAAGTCATAGCCATTAAATGATAGCCATTGCAATGATGATGGTCAACAAGTCTAAGCTAGTCAACCGGTCAACAAAGTCAACTGGTCAACAAAGTCAAACTTTCAACCCAACCATGGCACAATAATACTTAATTAATATTATTATTAATCATATTTCTTATTCTCATTAGGGTTTAGCGAAAGTCAACAGTCAACAACCCTAATGAGAATCCTCTGCCTCTGTCTCTGTCAACCGTGCATACACACCCGTATCCGCGTTCCGAGGAACACGAATACAAACGAGATAAAATCAATCCCAAAACGTATACTAGGATTTGGCTTAAATCAAAGCCCGCTAGTAATAACTGCCCGGACACCAAACGTGCACAAGTGCGCGGATGTGACCGAACCCTGTCGCAAAACCATGCGACCTCTACACTTTTTCCTAAAGGCGAATAGCTCTCTGTGTGGGACTCTAAAGCCTCGACACTACGCTGGCAGTGGGTTTAACCACAGACCGCAAGCGGCACTAGCTGTGCGTAACGGCCCCCAAGTAGATGCCGATAAGAAGACTGACGAGGTGAACTCATCCGAACTCCTACTGAGCCTGAATGTGACAGTCTCCGTACAGTCCGGTCTGTTCGTCTGAGAATATCGCATGGCGGGTCTAGGTGGCGGTAAACGTCAGTCCCCTAATAGCGGTACAAGTCATGTCGGTGTGTAGCCCAGAACACCCTGAGATAACACTAGAAACCCACCAGTATATATAGCTTGCCATGGCCAGGGTCGACTATGTGTAATGGCTCTCCTTGACAAAGCGCGATATCAACTCCCAATACCGGGAGAGACGAATCCTGTCTAATCGTCACTGCCTCGAAGTGCTTCAGGACTGCACCCAACTACTACCTGTTTGCACGACTCCTTTGAGCCGTGGTAGGATAGTAATCAAAGTACAGTGGGAACACACTCGAGGCGAAGTGACGGTGTCAAGTCAGCGGACTAAGCTGTACTCATGTCACCTGGGAACTGATAACTGACGATAGGTATAATACCAACCAACAGTTCCCGACGAGTCCTATCCAGTGTACTCGTAACCTAACGAGCACCCGCATACTATCTCCAGTACGACGTACTGATGGCTGTGGGACAGACCATCTCCCCATGCTGGGATGAGAAGCGCATACGCTAGTCTACTCCGGAGTATCGATGCCCTGTCTCGACAGTCCTACGACTAGGGACCTGTATAAGGATGTGCTTATAGATTACCCAGCCCCAACAAGTGTGACTGCCATCACAACGCTGGTAATCAAGCAAATATCCTAAGGGCTTTACTAATATGTATAAGCAATATGCTAAAAGAAACACATACACATATTAAAGTAGAAATAAACCAAGTAGCATACTACCATTTTGAGCAAGATTATCTATACAACTGTGAATATCCCAAGCTTCCATCAAGTAATATACAAGCTAGTATGATACAGTAATGGCCTCTAGGGCATATACACTAACACAATGTCGGGTTTTGTGAGGAATTGTGGTGATATTTGGAATTCTTCTATGACTCGGAGACCTGGAAAAATATATAGCGATTACAGTGACACAAGAAGCTGACCTAGAAGCTACCCTGAAGACCCGAGACCCAAACCCCTTCACCTGGCCGCCAAAATACCTTTCTGGCCGCAAATTGCGGCCAGGACTTGACCTTTGGGCCTCGTGCTTGGTCTATGGTTCCTTTAACTTTAAATTTGACCCTCCACATATGCAAAATTTGCAAATTTCACCTGGGGTAAAATTTGTATGTGTTTTTCATAGTTTCTGATTTCGGTTTGTGAATTCTGTGAACTTGAACCTTGATATTTGTGTTTTGTCTCGGTCACTTGACGTTTGTACGTTGATATCGGGAGTTGTTGGGTTATTCTTGCATGCGCAGACCATAGGTTTTAACCTATGTTTGATTCGTGTGCCGTTTTTGTTTTCGTGTACAATTTCTATTTACGATCCAATATGTGTGTATATGTAGGTACCCTCACGAGGACTTCGGACGATAAGGACGAGCATGGAGACATCGACTTCGGAAAGCAAGGATCAAGGTGAGTAGATATATATCTACGGAGGAAATCGGGTGGATGGCGTATAGCAACCCCGCAGTTTCGTAGTGTAGTCTATGTATATGTGTATATATATATGTGTGTGTGTGTGTGTGTGTGTGTGTGTGTATTATGTGACGTTATTTAATTAGCAAGAATGCTTTCGAAGGTATTGGGTTAGTTTTAGCGTAATTAAAGGTTAATGCTTTAGTTTAGTTCTTAGTCGCAAACCCTTGAGTATAGGTGCACACACGCACACATGCACACACGGGATATGTTTGGGTGTATATGTTTATATGTATATATATGTGTGTGTGTGTGTGTGTGGATTGCGTTGGTACGTATATATATATGTGTGTGTGTGTGTGTGTGTGCGTGTGTGTGTGTGTGTGTGTGTGTGTGTGGATGATGAGGATAGTATAATATACATGGAGGTGAGTCGATACGATCGGGCATGATGACATAAGATCGGTTATGTGATTTGGGTCGTGTTATGAGATACGACATGATATTTTAGCAGATCGATGGGCGATGTGATTCTATTCACACGCGGATATATGTTGGATGGTATCGGTATGTACTTGACTTTAGATCAGTACCCTAGCTCATGATATTATTGTAACGTTTTAAAAATAAATAAATAAATAATTAAATAAATAAAATTCTTTAAGTGAATTTTCTGATTTTCGGTAAATAAAACGTATTTTCGTAAAACTTAACCATAATTATTTTTTTATTATAAATTTAAAAAAACCTATTTTTATTATGTAATTACTAGTAAATGGTGTTTATTTAGTCACTTATAAATTTTTAGTTTAATTAAATATTTTTCCTAAATTAATTATTTTAAATATTAACATAAGCTTTATTTATACATTAAATTAGTGTAAATTACAAATTTCAATGAGTTAAATTAGCAAAAGTGAACCATTACATATTAGAAGCAAGTGTGTAATATGCAAAATCTTTTCTCAAATTTTTTCCATGGTTCTAGACTTTTCTAGGATTAACTTAGAAAAGAAAATAAACAAAAAAAATAAGAAAATGATGAAAAGACATAAAATAAGTATCAAATGAAGAACTTTCTACGCAATTCTTTACATCTTTTTCTTTCTCCCTTTTTCCTTCATGCCTTGGCCGGCCTCACCTCCATGGGCAGCCCCCAAATTTTTCCCCCATCACTTCTGCATTAAAAATCATCAAAATTCAATAAAAATTCCAAAAATAAACCTCAAAATAAATATTCAGTCTCTACCATTTTCCTTTGACCTATTTAGCATGGATTTTGGAGTTGGAAACCATTATTTTGGAAGCATATTTTCATGTTTGGATCTCATGTTTTGGAGGTATAATTTTTATTTCTATGATTAATTGTTGTTAAATGCTTTAATCTAGCTTATTTAGATTTTCTTAATTAATTCTATTTGCAAGTTTAAAATTCAAGATAGGGTTTCTAAAATCAAGTTAGGATTTTTATTAATTAAGTGGGGTTATAATAACTAGTTTAACATTTTTTAGAAATGGAAAATCTAGTATGGTTGATGTATTGTAAATTGTTCATTCAAAATTGTTTGAATTAAACAATTTTGCAAACTAGATTTTTATAAATTATATATAGTAGTGAGGTAAATTTCTAATTAAGGTTTTTATTATTAGATTATGGTGTTAATGAGGAGATTAACATGTTATTTGAGTATGAAACATAATCTAGTTATAATTTGCTAGCTTTCACTTTCAAATTTTCACAAAATTGCTATTTTTATTAAACTAGGTTTTTGAAATTAATTTAAAATGTAGGATTAAAAATCTAGTTAGGGCTTTAGCACATCCATAAGCTTTCATGGAGTGGTTTAACACTTTAAAATATGCAAAATCAAATTTAGTTGTGGAATTGTGAATTTTGGCTTAAAAAGTGTTAAATTTGGCTAAAATTGCAAACTAGAAATTTCAATTTAAGACAAATTAGTGTGATAAAAATATAGTAATTGTTTCTATAATCTAGTTATGTTATTTAATGAATATTATGACCATTAGTTTCCTTTAAACATCAAGTTTTGAAGTAAAACGATAAATTGACGTTTTCTAGGTTTTTACGAAATCGGACGATTTGATCGATTTTAAGGTTTTGATGATTTAAACCATGTTTTATATTATAAATAATGATTTTTGAAACTACGAGTTGTTTATTTGTGTTTTATCTCGATCAATCGGCATTTGTACACCAATATCGAGTGATATTTGGTTCTTTTCCATGAGCGGGTCATAGGTTTTAACCTATGCGCGTTTCGTGCGTCGTTTTGGTTTTGTCCGTGATTCAATTTACGATATTATATATGTTTGCGTATAGGTACCTCTCACATGGACTTCGAACGAGGAAGAAGAGGAGGGCGACATCGTCTTCGGCAGATAAGGACCAGGTGAGTAGATGTATATCTACGGGGGAAGTCGGGTGGATAGCGTTTAGCACCCCCGCAAACGTAGAATATGTTAGTTATATGTATGCCCTAGAGGCCATTACTGTACATAGGATGTATATTGTAGTGGATGCTGGGACGTATATAGGGAGGACTTTCTTGCTCGACATGATAGTATGCTATCTGGTTGAACTTTACCTTAACGTGTATACTGATTGTCTCTCTGTTACATGTTGGTAAAGCCCTTAGGATGTGTGCTTGACTATCTGGACTATGATGCGGATCATACTAGTGGGGACATGGTAGTCCATAAGTACATCCTTCAAAGTCCCTAGTCGTGGGTGTATCGAGACGGGGCATCGATATACCAGGGTAGACTAGCGTGTACCTTCTCGACCCATACAGATGGGCGATGGATGATCCCATATCCATCGGTGTTTGACATCAGAGATGATATACGGGTGCTCAGTAGAGACTGGGTACACTGGACGGACTCGCCGAGAACTCCCAGATGGTATTATACCTCACGTCAGATGGCAGTTCTCTGGTGACACTGGTACAGAGTAGTCTGTCGACCCGAGATCGTCATAGAGTCTTGTGTGGTTCCCACTGTGCTTTGATTTCCATCTTACCACGTCCAAGAGGGCGTGCAAAACGGTGGTTTTTGGGTACAGTCCCGAGTCACATGGAGGCAATGAGCGATAGGAGGGGATTCGTCTCTCCCGGTATAGGGGGTTGATGTTGCGCTGTGTTCGATTGGCTATAACAGGAAATCCCTGGCCAGGGTTGCTGAGATTTACTGGTAAGTGTTACCAGTAGTTTCTCGAAGTGTTATAGACCTCATATCGACACGACTTATCGAGCTATTGGGGTCTGATGTTTACCACCCCTAGGCAAGATATGCGACATATCAGACGATCAGACCGGACTGTACGGTAGTGTTACTGGTCGGATTCACTGGAGTGTGAGCGGGCTTGCTCGTCGATCTTCAGATCGCTCAATACCCGGGTGGCCGTTACGTTTAGCAGACCGCTTGCGGCTTGTGGGTGTTTGATATGATCATCACCTGCTGCCGGCGTATTGACGAGTCTTTAGAGTCCTACACAAAGGTTTCCTGGCTCAAGCGAAACGAAATAGGAGCGCATATGAGATATGTGCGGGACCGAGAATAATGCGTGTATGTGATGCCGTATTCCATTCTCGCGATGAATGTATCGAATGGTTGTATGCGATATAACCTAGTTATCGATTCAAGCGTTGATTCGATAAGCCGATACATTGTATACTAGTCGGTTGTGTGCGACATGACCGGATCATTGAATCAAGTGTTGATTTAATGATTTAATGTATAATTATATATTTGATATATTACTTTGCATTAACTAGTATTGGTTCACTTTAAACGGATTTTCTCACTTGGATTGTGCACATTGTATATGTGATATATTTTTGTGCACTTGTATGTATCGTGTTTGATGATGCATGCTAACTTGTGTTTTGTGTGAAGATTAAACCATGGTTGTGAGAGTGGTTAGGGTTTTATTTTCCATTACTTATTTATTCATTTATTTATTTGTTTATACATTTTGGAAAATAAATGGAAAAGAGAAAAGAATGGTGGCTTTATTTGTTCTTTAGTTGAAGCTTCATGAAGCTTTGATAAAGTCAACCATTCTTATCTCATCCTTAACCCTAACCATTCCCACTAACCCTAGTTTAGTCTCTACACTTGACCATGGTTAATTTTATGATAAGAATTCATTTTCTTTTCTTTTTCAATTAACTTATCATAAGAATTAGCTTCTTCTTCTTCATTTCTTCAAGTGAAGAAAGCATGCCTCCATCAATGGCAAGTGATGAAAAAGAGTGAGAAATCCAATTCTAATGTGAACCCAACTCCTATTTCTTCATCCTCTACCTCTTGCCAAGTAGTAGAGTGTGTTTACTTCACAAGTTTCTTGACTTGGTGAAGTCGGAGCTTGATTTAGCGATGCCTCGACGTAGATCATCTTCGGCACGTCGTCGATGACCTAGCCCGCTTCTTCTCCGATGAAGCCGACGCAAGAGCCCGGATTTCGGATTTGTACAGTGGAGATGACTTCTTCATGGAGCTATGGAGGTGGACAAACGGATCTACAAAGGTTGCATATCCGTATCCCTTAGTTAAGTGTTAACTAGTTTGCATTTTCGCCTAAATATCTAGCCAACGATCTTGTTAGGGTTTGTAGGCACCGTTAAAATTTTAATTTGGCATGATCGATGCCTTGTGAGACCTCATTAGGGTGCCTAGGAGCCCTACAGTGGTATCAGAGCCTAGCTAGAGCCTTAGGCGAAGTCCAGACGGAATTTGAAGTCCGAACGAACCCGAAACACCAAATCAATCTTGCTCTCTGTACTTTTTTGAAAACAGTGAGTTTTTCCAAATTAAAAATTGCTAAAAAATTCAGCAGGGAAAAATAAGAATTACGGTGCAAAAAGTTTCTGGTGAACAGTAATTTTCGCGGCGGATCCGCGGCATAAGCATGGCTTATGCGGCGGATCAGCGGCCAAATCATGACGTCATCCCTTACTGTTTGCACAGTAATACCTGATAAATTCTTATGGATTTTCTGGGAATTTTTAAAATTTATTCAAGAGTTGAATTTTCTGGGTTGTTTTGGGGATTCGAATGTTCGATCGGATTATCGAATTTTTTCTGTGTGGCTTTCCGGATAAATTTTTAGAATATGTTAAAAAGTTCGACCGGATATAAATACCCAACTTTTCCCCTGTCGGGAAATTTCCAAGTGTTGGATTTTTCCGTGGTTTGACGACGTTCTAAGTAGTGCAAGTAACGCGATGGACCCTCTAGAAGACAACAAACCTTAACTCGATTATGTGACCGTCTTGAACTGCCCTTTGAACCTTCGGGTTTAGGGCAGTACGGCGTGCCACATGTGAGGCGTTGGCTTGACCCTTCTACGGCTGGACCGTTGGTACTGAGGCACGAACGGAATGTTGTTAGACTTATTTCATGTGTTGATCTGTATCGGGAAAACTTGGGTGTTCGATTGTTCGATCGAAAAGTTTAACATTTTCTGTTTATCTGGAATGGGATACAATAATTGGAATTCACAAGATGTTATGAGATAACGGAATGAATATTATAAACGTAGCAGTTTAGTCTCAATTGATCGGTTGCCACGGAATTTTGATGTGATCAAAAGTCCGTCGCAATCACGTAGCGTACGCGGATACTCGCCGGGTAAACTTAATAGACAGCCTCACTCCATAGCCCCGACCAAGTGACTGTAGGAGAACCCCGTCGCCGAAAGTATCCCTCCGGGTGCTCGCGGTAGCGGTGTTCCGCCTTGGTGCACTTCGTCGACGGTATCGGGGGTGCAGCCGTCTACTGAAGTTTGCGACGAGCATTCGATCAAAATGTCGGGAATCTTGTTGAATTGCCCGACTTGATATTGAAAAGAGTTTTCGATTTTGAGACTAAAATGCGGGGTTTATAATTGTTAGGCATGTGATGTCTAAGGAATTCATTTGGTCAGGCATGTGATGTCTGAGGTGGTTGCGGATTCCAACTGTTGTAGTTTTTCACTTTCTTTTCTGTGACCGTAAGTGTAATATGTGATATCGCCGGTTTCGTTGCTATATGTCAACGACAATTGGGATGCGCATATTTACTTACGTTGATGACATGTGATGTTATGTGTTGCTGGATATGTTATATTGGATCGTCGTGTTTGAATAGCCGGGGGTTTTTATGTGAGATGAGTGTTTTTCATTTCCATTCATGTAAAAACTTGTATGTAATATTCTTTTATTGGGGCACTTCCAGGTTGCGTAAGTAGTCACCTTTTATATATTATTTACTTTTCCGCACTAGGATAGACCCAAGGAGGAGGGCACAAGTAACCGGGTTCTGGAGTCCAGTGGGAGACCAACTCGAGGAGTCGGGTCCGGGTCTCCTAACTCTAGAATTGGTAGGGTTGCTTGCCGCTCCCGTAGGGGTCTAGGGGTGTGGGTTTGGCTATTCATCACGACCGTGGAATCCGTGTTTTATACTGGCTCGTATTGAAAACACGGGCGTCCTAGTATATCCAATATTTCATATGTTTCTTCTGCTGCGATATCTGTGATGTGATCATGTGATGTTCTGTGATAGATACAGTATATAGTATATATGATATATTATATAGACGTTACTTATGTTTTACACCCGTGCTAGCCCTGCCCCGCTCTGCCGTTAGTTACCTAACCTAACGGTGCACGAGGGGACATCGAGGCGAATGCGGATGGCATAAGTGTACGTCGTATTTATCTGTGATGTTTAGGTACTTAAATGATGGGACTTCATTAATATGATTAATGAAATAAAAGAAACCTAAGATGTTGTAGAATCGAATTTCAAAATAAAACAGGTAGCTACAGTTCTTGCTTTGCACAGCGGTATATGAGATATATCCTGCACCTTATTCGATGAGGAAAGGACCGAGATCCTTTCACCGGGAGTGACTCCTTTAGCAACAACTGGCAGATGCTACACACTAGGTTTGTCTTTTGATTGCTTTTAAGTGTTTTTGCTTTGCACAGTGATATATATGATATATCCCGCACCTCATTCGACGAGGAAAGGACCGACGATCCCTTCACCGGGAGTGACTCCTTTAGCAAAACTAGAAAAGCCTAAAAAACACTCCATTTTAAAATTCATTCGATCCTACAACGATATCAAGTTCATTACGCAATAGGTTTTCAGAAAAACCTGTCGTAGCCCTCCGTCATTTCAGATAAATCCTGTTTAGTATTCGTGCTGCGTTTGTTGACCTTGTCAAGGCGCAGTGTGCGGTAGCTAACCAGTATTTATCTGCTTATGCATATGATGCAGATTGGGTTAGGGTAGTCGTGCGGCCTTGTTGACCTTGTCAAGGGTCGTGCGGGTGGGTTTGATTCAATCAAGAAATGACGGGTAGAACTTGACTTGCGGTCTATGGTTTGTTGACCTTGTCAAGGTCATAGATCGTTCGGGGCAAAATATTATCGGGAACTTCAAGTGTTGAAATTTGCAATGAGATTGCATACCTTCTATGAGATAGTTGGATCCCGATACCCGCTGCGAGTAAGAGTTACTCCTGGGAGAGTTTTACATATTACAATTAGCCGATCAAGTAGGTGTCTAGAAAGGTGTCAACAAGGTTACGCCTCTGGGAAAACGAGGTTTACATTAATTAGGTTCGTGCGAAAGCACGGGGGACCTCCCTCAAAGTACCGACACTGGCCTGGCTGAAAGATTGGCGAACTTGTAGTGTGTAATTAATCCCGGCTAGTCTTTCCTTTTAGGGTTTGAAGGAAGATTTGATAAAAACCAGTGAGAGCCATCCTGATTAGATAAAATAATAACCAATCTATTCTTGAAAGAGCGCACGCTGAGTGTTTTCTTCTCTCTCTCTCTCCAGGTAGCGACCATATCACGCCTTAATCAAGATAATAATACGGAATATTGACCGAACCCGCTTGTTATACTGAGCTGGGGAACGTTGGTCCCGCTCCAACTTATAATTGTTATAAGACAGAGCAGGAAATTGGGGATTACCAGAATTCCCGTGCCGCCCAAACGAAGAGAGTGCATGCTGATGCATCATCTTCGGGTGTGTTCATTATACAGAACTGTTTCTCAGTATCCTTTACGTCCTGGGTATATGATACCAGATCAGGATCCCAGATATGTAATCTGTTACATAGGGCTAAAGAAAGGTAGAGAACTGAGAACGGGTGATAAGTTTCATGAGGCAGAAAATGGGGCAAGTGTTGCAGCCAAGTCTGTTGGTCACTGTCACCCTGTATTGCAAATACATTGATTCTGAACGAATGTTATTAGATACCGAACCTGATATACAAAATCGTATCTATCTCTTTATTAGTAAAGAAATGATAAAATTTTGTATTGTTGGATAATGTTTTGAACATTTCCTATATCAAAAGTTGATCGGATCAGGCACGTTATCTAAAAGCATTGATGTTCTAAATCAAACTACAGTTCTTAGTATATGGAACACACACAAGAGGAAGAGTTCAGAAATGAACGAATCCTTCTTGAGGTATTGTAGACTAGGTCAGATCAATGCGACCCGACTGGCTAGAGTTACATATAGATGTATATTTAAATCAGTTTGAATTTACATCTTGTGAAACTCGCCAGTCATGTCACAAAGATAAGATGACCATAGCTCAGTTTACTGGAAACAGAGAAAGAGTTAGTAAACTCATGGGATGATACATGTTGATGTATGTAGGTCCCCAGTCTACACATGCCAAGACCGGTTCTTTGTACTTCATTACATTCTCTGATAATCTCTCGAGATTCAGACATATGTTCCTGTTGAAACACAAGTCCGAACCTTTTGAGATATTCACAGAATATAAGCGAGAAGTAGAGAACCAGAATACGGGTATAAGTATTAGATCCTATGATGTGATCAAGGAGGAGAATACTTGAGCACGAAAATACTGGACTATTCTAAAGGAGAATGAGATTCTCTCTCAGCATTACTCCTCTAGATACACCATAGCACGATGGTATATCGGGGCGGAGCAGATACACCCTATTTGATATGGTGTGCTCTATGATGAGTAATACTGAGTTACCTTTTTCCTTTTGGGTGTTATGCACTTGAGAAGTTGCATACCTATTGAATAGGGTTCGAATCAAATCAATGCCTACCACTTCATATGTGATATGGAAAGGGAAGAGCCCATGTCTTAAGTTAGTTAAGATTTGGGGTTGTCCGGCCTATGTCTAAAAGCAAAATCCGGACAAACTCGAGGCAAGGTTAGTTATGTAGAACTGGAAAGGTTCCAGCTATGCAAACTACAGAAGATGATTTGACAGAACCAAAGGATTCAGTAGATACCAACGAACCTCAGCCTCTCCGCCGATCTAGTAGGGTTCCTCACCCACCTGAGAGATACTTCGGTTTCTCTATGACAGTGGGAGCGAGGATTGTATCATGAGATGATGACCCAACTATTTTCGAGCTGGCCATCAGGAATAGGACTCTGTAAGAATGGCTGGATGTTTATCGATCTGAGATGGAATCTTTATACACCAACAAAGTATGGACTTTGGTTGCTATATCTGAAGGGTTAAATCCCCATCAGGAGCAAGTATATCTTGAGAAGATTACTTGATGTAAATGGAAAAGTTGAGACTTTCAAAGCTAGACTTGTTAAAGGTTTTCGTCATCAACCAGGCGTGGATAATGATGAAACTTTTTCTAAGGAGCTATGCTTAAGTCCATCCAGATCCTACTTGCCACGGCTACATACCATGACTGCGATATCTGGTGGTTGGGTGTCTTGACTGCTTTACTAAATGATGATTTAGAAGAGAGCGTCTATAAGTACACAGCCAGAGGGCCTCGTAGACAGTGGGAGCAGCGGAAACGTGTGCAAGATGCTTTATAGGATAAAGCAGGCATCGCGGAGTTGGAACATCTGTTTTGATCGAGTAGTCAAAGAGTTTGACATCATCAAAATGGTAGATGAACCTTGTATAAACAAAAAGGTAGTAGGGAGTATGTGTAAGTCCATGCTACCTCTCCCGGTACTTTCGGGAATGCGGAATTTGGTAAAAAACGATTTTCTTAAAGATGGTAACATGGACCTATAACCCGGATCTTGGTTAAACATCTATCTAACATCCTAACTATGAGTTTTAGCTACTCGGTTAGGGGGTTATACCTTGCTTGTCTTGAACTCCTTCGTGTTCAAAGCTCCGATGGTGGTCCGATGGCTTCTTCTCGTCGTCTCCGTACGCCGAAGATAGATCCACCTGAAAGCTCCAACCTTTAGCTCCTTCTTCGTTCTTTGAAGAAACTAGTTCACTTGGTTTGCTAAACCTAGTGAACTAGAATGAGTAGAGAGGAAATAGAATGGGATTTTATCTATGGTTCTTGATTCTCAACTCATGAGACAAGAGAACCATAGATCAAGAGAGGGAGCAAGAGGTTGAGGGTGAGAGCAAGAGGAGAGCTCAAGAACAAGAGAGAGAATGAGCAAGAAAGAATGAGGCTCTCTTTTGTCTTTCACCCTCTCATAATCCAAAGTGATCATAACTCATCATATCAAAAAAAGTCTTATGTGATGGTTAGAAGCAACCACAACCATATCATTTCATGCACTCATTTTACACAAATGAGCAAGTAAACAAAAGTCTTTGCCATGAAATGATGGCTATGGTTATCATGATGGTCAACTAGTCAAGCCTAGTCAACCGGTCAACAAGTCAACAAAAGTCAACAAGTCAACAAAGTCAACAAGTCAACAAAAGTCAACAAGTCAACAACCATATCACCATAATACTTAATTAATATAATAGTTAATCACATATCATATTCTCATTAGGGTTGAGCATAAAGTCAAATAGTCAACGGTCAACTGTCAACAACCCTAATGAGAATCCGCTGCCTCTGCCTCCCTGTCAACTGTGCATACACACCCGCATCCGCGTTCCGAGGAACACGAATGCAAACTGGATAAATCCAATCCCATAAGGTACACTAGGATCTGGCTTAAACCAAAGCCCGCTAGTGTAAACTGTCCGGACACTGTACGTGCACAAGTGCACGGATGTGACCGAACCCTGTCGCAAAACCATGTGACCTGTCGCAATACCATGCGACCTCTACTCTTTTGCCTAAAGGCGAAAAGCTTTCTGTGTGGGACTCTAAAGACTCGACACTACGCTGGCAGTGGGTTTAACCACAGACCGCAAGCGGCACTAGCTGTGCGTAACGGTCCCCAGGTAGTGCCGACAAGAAGACCGACGAGGCGAAACCCATCTGAACTCCTACTGAGCCTGAGTGTGACATTCTCCGTACAGTCCGGTCTGTTCGTCTGATACATCGCATGGCGGGCCTAGGGGGCGGTAAACGTCAGTCCCCCAATAGCGGTACAAGTCGTGCCGGAGCGAAGCCCAAAACACCCTGAGATAACACTGGAAACCTACCAGTATATCTCGTTTGCCCTGGCCAGGGACTACTCGTGTAATGGCTCTCCTGGACACAGCGCGATGTCAACCCCCAATACCGGGAGAGACGAATCCTGTCTAACCGTCACTGCCTCCAAGTGCTTCGGGACTGCACCCAACCACTACCTGTTTACACGACTCCTTTGAGCCGTGGTAGGGTAGTGGTCAAAGTACAGTGGGAACACACTCAAGGCGGAGTGACAGTGTCAAGTCAGCAGACTAAGCTGTACTCATGTCACCTGGGAACTGATAAATGACGATAGATATAATACCAACTAGTCAGTTCCCGACGAGTCCTGTCCAGTGTACCCGTAACCTAACGAGCACCCGCATACTATCTCAAGTACGACGTACTGACGGCTGTGGGACAGACCGTCTCCCACACTGGGATGAGAAGCGCATGCGCTGGTCTACTCCGGAGTATCGATGCCCTGTCTCGATAGTCCTGCGACCAGGGACCTGCATAAGGATGTGCTTATAGATTACCCAGCCCCACTAGTGTGACGGCCATCACATCGCTGGTAATCAAGCAAAGATCCTAAGGGCTCTACTAATGTGTATAGGCGATATACAAAAATAAACACATGTACACATTGAAGTAGAAACAAACCAAGTAGCATACTACTATTTTGAGCAAGATTGTATATACAAGGTGAATATCCCAAGCATCCATTAAGTAATATACAAACCAGTATGATACAGTAATGGCCTCTAGGGCATATACACTAACAATCTCCCACTTGCACTAAGGCCATGTACTGGCGTATCGAAGTCCTATCATCTCGATCAGCCGCTCGAACTGAGTCTGGGGCAGGGCCTTGGTGAATGGATCTGCAGTGTTATCTTCTGAAGCGACTCTCCGAACCTCGATCTCCTGGCGATCCACGATCTCCCTGATCAGGTGATACCGCCTCAAGATGTGCCTGGATCTCTGATGGGACCTGGGTTCCTTTGCTAAAGCTATAGCCCCGTTGTTGTCGCAATACAGAGGTATTGGACCAACAATGGACGGAACCACCTGAAGTTCTTTCAAGAACTTCCTCATCCAGACAGCTTCTTTTGCGGCATCAGATGCAGCGATGTATTCCGCTTCCATCGTCGAGTCTGCAACGGTTTCCTGTTTGGAACTCTTCCAACACACCGCCCCTCCATTGAGGGTAAAGACAAAACCCGACATGGACTTGGAATCATCCTTGTCACTCTGGAAGCTGGAGTCAGCAAAGGCCTCGATCTGGAGGTCTTTTCCGCCATACACCAAGAACATCTCCTTAGTCCTTCTCAGGTACTTGAGAATGTTCTTTACCGCTATCCATTGTTTCTCCCCAGGGTTTGACTGATACCGGCTTACCACACTCAGTGCATAAGCTACATCCGGTCTGGTACACAACATCGCATACATTATAGAGCCTACCGCAGAAGCGTAGGGTATAATAGACATGCGATCCCTCTCCAAATCAGTCTTGGGAGACATCTCTTTAGAGAGGGTGATCCCGTGACAAGCCGGTAGGTTACCGCGCTTGGAATCTTCCATACTGAATCTCTTCAGTATGGTGTCGATGTACCTGGACTGTGATAGTCCTAATATCCTCTTGGATCTGTCACGGTAGATCCGGATACCCAGAATGTATGAGGCATCACCCAGGTCTTTCATGGAGAACCTGTGTGACAAGAACCCCTTGACAGATTGTAGCATAGGAATGTCATTTCCTATTAAGAGAATGTCATCCACGTACAAAACGAGGAATACTACAGTTCTCGCTACAAATCTACTATAGATGCATGGTTCATCTGGATTTTTGATAAAGCCAAATTCTTTGACCGTCTCATCAAAGCAGATGTTCCAACTCCGCGATGCCTGCTTTAGTCCATAGATGGACTTAAGCAACTTGCACACCTTTCCGCTGCTCCCACTCTGAATGAAACCCTCTGGTTGGTCCATATAGACACACTCCTCTAAATTTCCATTTAGAAAAGCTGTCTTTACGTCCATTTGCCAGATCTCATAATCGTGGAAGGCAGCAATGGCAAGAAGGATCCGAATGGATTTCAGCATGGCTACTGGAGAAAAGGTTTCGTCATAGTCCAAGCCAGGTCTTTGACGAAAACCCTTTGCTACCAGCCTAGCTTTATAGGTCTCAACCTGTCCATCTACACCAATCTTCCTTTTGAAGATCCACTTGCATCCTACGGGTTTTACCCCGTCTGGAGCAATGTCCAACGTCCATACCTTGTTGGTGTACATGGACTCCATTTCGGTCCGCATTGCATCCAGCCATTTCACTGAGTCAACGCTCTGAACGGCCTGCTGGAAGCTAGTAGGCTCATCATAATCTATGATGCAATCCTCTCTATCCCCGTCTATGAGAAAACCGTAGTATCTCTCGGGCGGATGAGTCTGCCTACTACTCCTGCGGAGCGGCGTAGGAATGTCTTGTTCTTCCGAACCCTCTGGTTCCATTAAACTTTCAGTAATAGTCCGTGGTTCTGGAATTTCTTCCAGTTCTATTGTGCTCCCACTTATCTGGTTTTCCAAAAACTCAGTTTCCAAGAAGTAGGCATGACGAGAAACAAGGACTTTTTGTTCCTCTTCACAGTAGAAGAAATATCCTTTGGAATTCTTTGGATATCCCACAAACTTGCACTGTACTGAGCATGCCTCGAGCTTGTCCGCATGCTGCTTTTTGACAAAAGCTGGACATCCCCATGTCTTAATATGCTTAAGATAGGGTCTCTTCCCACACCACATCTCATATGGTGTAGTAGGCACGGTCTTAGTAGGAACTCGGTTCAAAAGGTATGCGGCTGATTCTAGCGCATATCCCCAGAATGATCGCGGTAACTCAGCGTTACTCATCATGGACCGCACCATATCCAATAGGGTGCGGTTCCGTCTCTCCGATACACCGTTATGTTGCGGGGTGTATGGAGGAGTAAGCTGAGAGAGAATTCCGTTCTCTTTTAAATAGTCCAGGAACTCGGCACTTAAGTATTCTCCACCTCGATCCGATCTTAGAATCTTAATACTTTTGCCGGTCTGTTTCTCTACTTCATTCTTATACTCCTGGAATTTTCCAAAGGCCTCGGACTTATGTTTCATCAAGAAGACATAACCGTACCTTGAGAAGTCATCCGTAAAAGTAATGAAGTAAGAATGTCCGCTTCGGGCATGTGTAGACATTGGACCGCACACGTCACTGTGTACGAGTCCCAAGAGCTCGCTCGCTCTTACTCCTTGTCCAGTAAACGGAGTCTTTGTCATCTTTCCTTTGAGACAAGATTGACAAGTGGCATACGATTGATATTCGAACGCATTCAAATATCCTTCTGTATGTAACTTAGTCAACCTTCTCTCATTGATGTGACCCAATCTACAATGCCATAAGAAAGTCTGATTCATTTCCGGAGACTTTCTTTTGTGTGTATTCTGGACGTTGAAAATCTGTGGTTGGTTTAATACGTATATACCATTACTCAATGTACCTGACCCAATCAAAACTTGATTAAGGTGAATGTTTACAACATTACTTACAAACGCAAATTCATAACCTTCTTTAGAAACTAAAGATACAGAAATGATATTACAAGTTGCGTTGGGTACAAAAAAGCAATTACGCAAAACCAAAACATGTCCATCTGACATTCCCAGGTGATAGTCCCCCACGGCTTTAGCATCCATGCTAGCTCCGTTCGCAACTCTGAGGGTCATGTCACCTGCCTTCAAAACCCTACGGTTTCTCAACGCCTGCAAAGAATTACAGATATGAGATCCTGATCCGGTATCCAATACCCAGGAAGTAGAGTTTATTGAAAGACAGTTTTCAATAACATACACACCTGAAGCTGAAGCTGCAACCTGCTTCAATTCCTGTGTTCTGGCCTTCCAGGCCCTGCAATCATTCTTCCTGTGTCCTTTCTTATGACAATAGAAGCATTCTTCCTTATCCACAAGCTTCCCCGCTATCTTTGTTGCTTTTGCTTTTCCCTTCGTATCCACTTTACTAACACCGCCCCTTGGTTTGGCGGGGGCTTTCTTCTTCTTTCCCTTGGCTTTCGCCTTGGACCTAGAAGAAGATGATCCTCCTACAAACAAAGTGGATGTATCCCTACCTTTCTGTAGGGTGCCCTCTGCGCTCCTCAGCATGTTGAGGAGCTCTGAAAGTTCAACCTCTTTTTCTTGTAAGTTGAAGTTCAGTATAAACTGGGCGTAAGTGGAAGGAAGGGACTGGAGAACTATATCCGTATATAGCTCACTCTCCAATGTGATCCCTAGGTCAGCGAGCTCCTCAATGAAGCCGATCATTTTTAGCACGTGCTCGGCTACTGATGATCCGACGGCCATTCTTGTCGAAAATAACTTTTTCGACGCTTCGTATCTTGCGATACGAGATTGCTCTCCATACAGTTCTTTTGTATGAAGCAATATGGATTCCATGTCCATATTCTCGTGCCTCCTCTGATGTTCGTTGTCCATCGAGGCAAGCAGGAGGCATTTGGCCTTCGCGCTATCAATCTCCCAAGTCTTGCGGATTTCCTTATCCGCGACGCTGGAAGTTGGACCAGGGACAGGGGGAGCTTTGGTGGTAAGAAGATACCCCAGCTTGTCGTAAGTGATTGCTATCTTGACATTCCTGAGCCAATCTTTGTAGTTTGGCCCTGTCAGTTTGTTTTTATCTAGGAGTAACTTAAGTCCAGTCATGTTGATTGGTCGCTGCAATTAGGAGAGAGAAGAAGAAACACTCAGCATGATGCTCTTGCAAGTTTAGAGTGGTTTTTAGTTTGTCTAAACAGGATGGCTCCCACTGTTTCTCGAATCCCTCCTCAAACCATAAAGGAAGAATTAGTCAGGATCAATCCTACCGTACAATACTTGCTTAACCGTTCAGCCAGGCCGGTGTCGGTACTTCGAGGGAGGTTTTCCAACGCTTTCGCGAAGTTCCTTAATTAAAGAACCTCTTTTCCCTGGGGGCGTAGCCCCGCTAACACCTTTCTAGGCACCTACTAGGTTTATAGCATTGATCGTTAAGTGAGAAATTTCCCGAGGAGTAGCATATACTCACAGTAGGATCGGGATCCAAATATCATTGCGTGACGAAACTGAAGGAATCCTACCAGAATCATCACACTCCAAATGGTATGCAAATCTAGCAAGTTTCAGTACTTATGAAACTCCCGATGTGGATTTTTGCCCCATGCTCTTATGACCTTGACTTTGGCCAACAAATCATAAGTCATATGTCAAGTTCTGCCCGTCGTTCTCCAGGTTAATTTGAATCCACCCGCACCTACCCTTGACTTTGGCCAACAAGGCAGTACGACTGTTCCAAACCAACGCATCTATCTATGCTGCACATGAATACCCAATAGCTACCAATCACTGTGCCTTGACTTTGGCCAACAAACACAGCTTGAATACTATTGACTATTCATGTGAAACGACGGAGGGCTACGGATGGTTTTGGCAAAACCGTGAACGTAGTGAACTTGATTTGGTCGATGGAACGAGATAGCTTTTAAAAGGAGTGGCTCAAGCTCCGCATTTAAAAGTTGTTTTGAAAAGAACCGAGTGGTTTTTCGAAAGTGTTCCAACGACTTTAACTTGGTTTATTATCTTGCATTAGTTCTTTTAATGCGTGATATTCTTGCATTAGTTCTTTTAATGCGTCCCATCATTTAATCCTACCATTGCAGAAAACAACCAAAATATGACGTACGCTTATGCCATTCGCATTCGCCACGGGGCCCCGTCATTACCCGTTAGGTTACTTAACTAACGACAGAGCGGGGGCTGGGCTAGCGCGTCTGTAAAACATAAGCAACGCCTAAATAATATCATATATAGATATACTGCAATGATAAACATTTCAGATCACAGATAAATACATTGGATATACTAGGAATCTGTAATTTGTACGAGCCTGTAACAAAAACAGATTACACGGTCGCGGTGAATAGCCAATACCCCACCCAAGACCCCTACGGGTGCGGCAAACTACCCGCCAAGTACCCGAAGCGTAGCAACCTCCCTCATCTCCATGAGTAGGCCACTCGACACTTCGGCATACCCGGTAGTTTGTGCACCCCTCCATGGGTCTATCCTAGGAGCAAAAACAGTAAAAAGAAATTATACAATGACGGCTACAACCCCGACCCGGTTGTGCGGCCATACAAATAATTATTACATCAATTTACAAATTTACATGAATTGCAAGAAAAGAAAACTCTCGTCTCACAACCCCCGGCTATTCACCCGCGACAATCCAACATATTTATATACACATTCCAGCACATTACAGATCACAGATTTGTATAACCCCCACTAATCGACATATAGCGATTAGTAGACGTTCAATACAAATATCACATTACAGAAAACCCGTTAGCTTAAGTCTTTTAGAAGTTCGATCAAAAATACGGATTTTCGGGACCCCAAAATGAAATTTTCGTTCTGGAAAATCTGGGTTGAAAATATATATGCTAAAAATCCCAAAATACCCCCATGAAAACACTGCACCAAAAATTTTCCTCGGCCGAGTCGACTCGGCCGCGGATCCGCGGCGGGAGCGTGCTCCCGCCGCGCTTCCGTGGCCCTTTGACTCGAACGTTGGACAATTTTTGGTGGTTATTCATAAAAAAGCCTGAGCCGATTTTAGGTGTTAAAATAATCAACTTTTGAACAGTGGAAAAATCGACAGAAACTGCAAATTTTTGGGGTTTGTTTCGGGACTTTTTCGTTGATCGATCTTCTAGTTACTTGCTAACATGCTAGATAGAGTTTAACTAGGCTCTGATACCACTGTAAGTCCATGCTACCTCTCCCGGTACTTTCGGGAATGCGGAATTTGGTAAAAAACGATTTTCTTAAAGATGGTAACATGGACCTATAACCCGGATCTTGGTTAAACATCTATCTAACATCCTAACTATGAGTTTTAGCTACTCGGTTAGGGGGTTATACCTTGCTTGTCTTGAACTCCTTCGTGTTCAAAGCTCCGATGGTGGTCCGATGGCTTCTTCTCGTCGTCTCCGTACGCCGAAGATAGATCCACCTGAAAGCTCCAACCTTTAGCTCCTTCTTCGTTCTTTGAAGAAACTAGTTCACTTGGTTTGCTAAACCTAGTGAACAAGAATGAGTAGAGAGGAAATAGAATGGGATTTTATCTATGGTTCTTGATTCTCAACTCATGAGACAAGAGAACCATAGATCAAGAGAGGGAGCAAGAGGTTGAGGGTGAGAGCAAGAGGAGAGCTCAAGAACAAGAGAGAGAATGAGCAAGAAAGAATGAGGCACTCTTTTGTCTTTCACCCTCTCATAATCCAAAGTGATCATAACTCATCATATCAAAAAAAGTCTTATGTGATGGTTCGAAGCAACCACAACCATATCATTTCATGCACTCATTTTACACAAATGAGCAAGTAAACAAAAGTCTTTGCCATGAAATGATGGCTATGGTTATCATGATGGTCAACTAGTCAAGCCTAGTCAACCGGTCAACAAGTCAACAAAAGTCAACAAGTCAACAAAGTCAACAAGTCAACAAAAGTCAACAAGTCAACAACCATATCACCATAATACTTAATTAATATAATAGTTAATCACATATCATATTCTCATTAGGGTTGAGCATAAAGTCAAATAGTCAACGGTCAACTGTCAACAACCCTAATGAGAATCCGCTGCCTCTGCCTCCCTGTCAACTGTGCATACACACCCGCATCCGCGTTCCGAGGAACACGAATGCAAACTGGATAAATCCAATCCCATAAGGTACACTAGGATCTGGCTTAAACCAAAGCCCGCTAGTGTAAACTGTCCGGACACTGTACGTGCACAAGTGCACGGATGTGGCCGAACCCTGTCGCAAAACCATGCGACCTGTCGCAATACCATGCGACCTCTACTCTTTTGCCTAAAGGCGAAAAGCTTTCTGTGTGGGACTCTAAAGACTCGACACTACGCTGGCAGTGGGTTTAACCACAGACCGCAAGCGGCACTAGCTGTGCGTAACGGTCCCCAGGTAGTGCCGACAAGAAGACCGACGAGGCGAAACCCATCTGAACTCCTACTGAGCCTGAGTGTGACATTCTCCGTACAGTCCGGTCTGTTCGTCTGTTACATCGCATGCCGGGCCTAGGGGGCGGTAAACGTCAGTCCCCCAATAGCGGTACAAGTCGTGCCGGAGCGAAGCCCAAAACACCCTGAGATAACACTGGAAACCTACCAGTATATCTCGTTTGCCCTGGCCAGGGACTACTCGTGTAATGGCTCTCCTAGACACAGCGCGATGTCAACCCCCAATACCGGGAGAGACGAATCCTGTCTAACCGTCACTGCCTCCAAGTGCTTCGGGACTGCACCCAACCACTACCTGTTTGCACGACTCCTTTGAGCCGTGGTAGGGTAGTGGTCAAAGTACAGTGGGAACACACTCGAGGCGGAGTGACAGTGTCAAGTCAGCAGACTAAGCTGTACTCATGTCACCTGGGAACTGATAACTGACGATAGGTATAATACCAACTAGTCAGTTCCCGACGAGTCCTGTCCAGTGTACCCGTAACCTAACGAGCACCCGCATACTATCTCAAGTACGACGTACTGACGGCTGTGGGACAGACCGTCTCCCACACTGGGATGAGAAGCGCATGCGCTGGTCTACTCCGGAGTATCGATGCCCTGTCTCGATAGTCCTGCGACCAGGGACCTGCATAAGGATGTGCTTATAGATTACCCAGCCCCACTAGTGTGACGGCCATCACATCGCTGGTAATCAAGCAAAGATCCTAAGGGCTCTACTAATGTGTATAGGCGATATACAAAAATAAACACATGTACACATTGAAGTAGAAACAAACCAAGTAGCATACTACTATTTTGAGCAAGATTGTATATACAAGGTGAATATCCCAAGCATCCATTAAGTAATATACAAACCAGTATGATACAGTAATGGCCTTTAGGGCATATACACTAACAGTATGGTGACGATCCTCGTAGAGTACGTGGATGACATACTCTTGATAGGGAAGGAGTTTCCTATGCTACGCTCGGTCGATCTCCGCTTATCACAAGGATTCTCCAATAGGATCAAAATGATACCTACTAAATCCTGGGTTTTGGATCTATGAGATAGATCTAAATGGATGTTAGAATTCTCACTAGATGTAGTGAGATGGTATCAATCGATCCTGGGGAAAATCGCTGGAAGGGTTCCAGTGTGATAAAGACGACTGAATGTCAGTCGCAGGCATTGTCTTTACCCTCAGTAAAGGGACGGTATGTTGGAAGAGTTCCAAGCTAGATACCGTGGCATACTAGACGATAAAGGCTGGATACATCGCTACTTAAGATGCTACCAAAGAGGCTGTTTGGGTGTATATTGGTTCATGAGATGAACTATGTTCCTTCCATTGTGTGACAATGGAGTTGTGGCTTATGCCAAGGAACGCCGGTCCCATCAGTGATCCAGACATATTCTAAGGCAGTATCACTTGATCATGGAGATGGTTGATCTCCAGGGTGATCGAGGCTTGGAGAGTAGACTCAGAGGACAACACAGCGGATCCACTCACAAAGGCCTGTTCCCAGAGAGAGACTTTTATGGGATGGTTGAGTATGAGATACTACAACCACTGCTATCAGATGGCCCTAGTGCAAGTGGGAGATTGTTAGTTATATGTATGCCCTAGAGGCCATTACTGTACATAGGATGTATATTGTAGTGGATGCTGGGACGTATATAGGGAGGACTTTCTTGCTCGACATGATAGTATGCTATCTGGTTGAACTTTACCTTAACGTGTATACTGATTGTCTCTCTGTTACATGTTGGTAAAGCCCTTAGGATGTGTGCTTGACTACCTGGACTTTGATGCGGATCATACTAGTGGGGACATGGTAGTCCATAAGTACATCCTTCAAAGTCCCTAGTCGTGGGTGTATCGAGACGGGGCATCGATATACCAGAGTAGACTAGCGTGTACCTTCTCGACCCATACAGATGGGCGATGGATGATCCCATATCCATCGGTGTTTGACATCAGAGATGATACATGGGTGCTCAGTAGAGACTGGGTACACTGGACGGACTCGCCGAGAACTCCCAGATGGTATTATACCTCACGTCAGATGGTAGTTCTCCGGTGACACTGGTACAGAGTAGTCTGTCGACCCGAGATCGTCATAGAGTCTTGTGTGGTTCCCACTGTGCTTTGATTTCCATCTTACCACGTCCAAGAGGGCGTGCAAAACGGTGGTTTTTGGGTACAGTCCCGAGTCACATGGAGGCAATGAGCGATAGGAGGGGATTCGTCTCTCCCGGTATAGGGGGTTGATGTTGCGCTGTGTTCGATTGGCTATAACAGGAAATCCCTGGCCAGGGTTGCTGAGATTTACTGGTAAGTGTTACCAGTAGTTTCTCGAAGTGTTATAGACCTCATATCGACACGACTTATCGAGCTATTAGGGTCTGACGTTTACCACCCCTAGGCAAGATATGCGACATATCAGACGATCAGACCGGACTGTACGGTAGTGTTACTGGTCGGATTCACTGGAGTGTGAGCGGGCTTGCTCGTCGATCTTCAGATCGCTCAATACCCGGGTGGCCGTTACGTTTAGCAGACCGCTTGCGGCTTGTGGGTGTTTGATATGATCATCACCTGCTGCCGGCGTATTGACGAGTCTTTAGAGTCCTACACAGAGGTTTCCTGGCTCAAGCGAAACGAAATAGGAGCGCATATGAGATATGTGCGGGACCGAGAATAATGCGTGTATGTGATGCCGTATTCCATTCTCGCGATGAATGTATCGAATGGTTGTATGCGATATAACCTAGTTATCGATTCAAGCGTTGATTCGATAAGCCGATACATTGTATACTAGTCGGTTGTGTGCGACATGACCGGATCATTAAATCAAGTGTTGATTTAATGATTTAATGTATAATTATATATTTGATATATTACTTTGCATTAACTAGTATTGGTTCACTTTAAACGGATTTTCTCACTTGGATTGTGCACATTGTATATGTGATATATTTTTGTGCACTTGTATGTATCATGTTTGATGATGCATGCTAACTTGTGTTTTGTGTGAAGATTAAACCATGGTTGTGAGAGTGGTTAGGGTTTTATTTTCCATTACTTATTTATTCATTTATTTATTTGTTTATACATTTTGGAAAATAAATGGAAAAGAGAAAAGAATGGTGGCTTTATTTGTTCTTTAGTTGAAGCTTCATGAAGCTTTGATAAAGTCAACCATTCTTATCTCATCCTTAACCCTAACCATTCCCACTAACCCTAGTTTAGTCTCTACACTTGACCATGGTTAATTTTATGATAAGAATTCATTTTCTTTTCTTTTTCAATTAACTTATCATAAGAATTAGCTTCTTCTTCTTCATTTCTTCAAGTGAAGAAAGCTTGCCTCCATCAATGGCAAGTGATGAAAAAGAGTGAGAAATCCAATTGTAATGTGAACCCAACTCCTATTTCTTCATCCTCTACCTCTTGCCAAGTAGTAGAGTGTGTTTACTTCACAAGTTTCTTGACTTGGTGAAGTCGGAGCTTGATTTAGCGATGCCTCGACGTAGATCATCTTCGGCACGTCGTCGATGACCTAGCCCGCTTCTTCTCCGATGAAGCCGACGCAAGAGCCCGGATTTCGGATTTGTACAGCGGAGATGACTTCTTCATGGAGCTATGGAGGTGGACAAACGGATCTACAAAGGTTGTATATCCGTATCCCTTAGTTAAGTGTTAACTAGTTTGCATTTTCGCCTAAATATCTAGCCAACGATCTTGTTAGGGTTTGTAGGCACCGTTAAAATTTTAATTTGGCATGATCGATGCCTTGTGAGACCTCATTAGGGTGCCTAGGAGACCTACAGAATAGGAATATTACTTATTGTCATTAGGAACTCGGGCGTGACCTTAGATTCTTGGTGAGTAGGACCCTATTAAAGACTTTAGGTTGGACTAGACTGATTTAGAAAGACTTTACCAGAGGATGAATGTCTTGGAGAAATTCGTAGGTTTCCGGTAAACACACACACACGCACACACAGAAACTTGAATTGGTGTATATGTGTATGTGTGTGTGTGTGTGTGTGTATAGGAATGTGTGTAAGTATATATATATACACACACACACACACACAACATGTATATATGATATAAGGATGTTATATGATACATGGGGATGAGACGATATAACTGGGCTTGATGCCGTGATCTCTTGGCTATACAGTCGTATTATGATCTTGGTGGATCGTTGGAAAATGAGAGAATGGATATGTATACATAAACGATAATAGGTGATGATGACATTAAGATATACGAGACTCTAGAATAGAACCCGGACTGTAATATGTGACTGAATCACGATATCATATATGTATGACTTGATTACGATATGATATATATGTGACTTAATCACGACATGATATATGTGACTTAATCACGATATGATATATGTGACATGATATTTCTGAGGACCAATTGATGATATAATTTATGCAGACAATGATATATTATTGATGATATTGGGATGTATTCGATTACAGTACAATACCTTTGATCTTGACATTATTTGATGATGATATTATACGAATGATGATGTACGTAGGTGATACTTGACCCGTACCCCGATATTGGGATGTCGTACGATGCATTTTACCGTACGAGACATAGATGTGATGATTGATCCGCACTCTTGATTCGAGAAAGTCGTACTACGTACGTGACGCTATTGAGGCTGGATCGCCGACTATTAGAGATATGGACTCAGACCTTAGGTGGATTCTTATTTCTTATCGACTGGTTTTTTTAGTTTAGTTCCTTAGGGGGTTAGATAGATACTAGTTTAGGCTCGAGTCATATAGTTGTAGTTAGACATGTATATTACAAATGAGTGGTTAATACACATCCATCTTTATATTAAGATCGTAATCATCATGTTGCATGTTCATATATATGTTTCTTTAGTCAGTATGAAACTCTTCCTGTTAGGACACCAACACCATTACCGATGATGCGCATATTCCACGTACACTTATTTGCCGGCTCACACACATCATCATCGGTAATTGCTATGTCACGTACACTTTAGAACATATTATCTTTTATTGGTACAATCAGCTAAAGACTAGATCAATATAATATTGTGTTTACTTTCAGGTGTTAGTCTAGACATTGCATTTATTACTTAGAAATTTCATGCTTTCACATTTTCATGTTATCATACAGTATTGTGGGGCTTATGCCGATACTTATTATTTACTTACTCATGATTTTGGGATTTTGGATTTCTACGAGATTTCTGGATTTTGGGGAAAACCGCAAGAATATATATAAAACTTTTCTCTCTCTCTCCCTATCTTTTTAAAATATAAGTTGCGGTTTTCTCATGATGTATGTGTCGTCCACCATGAGATTTCATGCTTTCTGTTGGATTTCGAGACCCGATTCGAGGAGTGGATGAACCGTCTCGGGTACATGGTGGGCCCGGTATGGTACCCCGGGGCAAGAAGATCGAGTTGTAGATGATGAGCCTGGCAGGGGAAGACTACCTACCGGTGATGTCTGGCGCGGCGGATATCCGGAGGATACCGACCGTTGTCGTGAGATTTGATGATATGGGTCGATCCGGACTGACGGAACCCGAGATATTGAGACTATGAGGTATTGAGACTTGAGATTTACATGTTTTGTGTCGATGCTTGACACGGATTTCCATGGATTTCATCGATGATGTTTTAGATTTCTATACAAATTTTACTATGATGAAAGTTAAAGACTTCTTATACAGATATATCCAGATTTCAGGGTTGATTGTAAATTCATGGTGCATGCATATTCATTCACATGACATATTACTATTTGAGGTACTGACACGAGCACGGAGCATTTGCACTTACGCGTAGTTTATTACCCTGCACTACTAGATGACTAGTGATATATTAGTATATTATTATGACCCAGGACAGCGTCGTGCATTCGGTTTCTTTTCGCAGATGTCTTCTACTCACGAGTTGCAACTCACCCCCGTTGTGCCAAATTTTATTACAGGTTCGATGTACAGGTTTCCTTGGCAGTTTGCTGGCACATCATTTCATTCAGGGTGATTTGCTTGGTAGGTTGGTTCACTTGTATCAGGACGCGGTTGTACTTTTATTATTTCATTGGTATCTAGTAAGCTCCATCAACCAGACATGTATTACTTGATAGTTTAAAGGACCAGTTATTTATTTCGACCTTAGAGTTGCGCTTGTATTATTATAGTATCTGGTGGATTTATTTTCTTTTGAGTTTTGAGCCTCGCCCTTTTGGCGTTGTATATTATTGTGCATGGTGTGGTTGTTTCCGCCTGTTGGCGTAGAGCTAGCTCCCGCTTGGGGATGCCTTTTTATTGTTTGTATATATATTTTCTTGTTTGTACCCGTTTGGGGCCAGTTTTTACAAAGGAGACTCTGCCGAAATTTTTGAGAAAAATTTGATGTTGCTTTTAAACTTGTTTTTCCTGCATGTTTTTCTTTACTTCTTCTTTGAAAGGTTTAGATTTCTGGGCTTCAGCTTGCTTAGATTACGATACGCCTCTAGATGTTTCGTAATTTAAGTGCCGGTCACGTTCCGTACCTTCGGGTCGTGACAATTATGATGATGATACCATATGAATAATGTGTTATATATGATATTCCATCCGTACCCAGATTTTGGGATGCCGTACGAGGGATTTACCGTACGAGATATTAAAACTATGGTAGATCCGCACTCTTGACTCGAGAATGTCGTATTATATATTTTATCGTACGTGACGCTATTGAGGCGGGATCACCAACTGCTAGATATATCGACTCAGACATAGCTGGATTTCCTTACCCTTTCGATTAGTCTCTCAGTTTAGTCCTGTAGTTTACTTGGTAAATGTTAGATTGGGCTCGAGTCATACTTATTTCCAAAACTAACGAATCTTGAGTATTTTAAAGACAAGCCGAGGGATATTATGGACTTTTCAAAGGATGTACCTTTTCTAAAAAACACCATAGCCCTATTTCCTAAAAACCACGATTTGTGCCATTTCAAACGTCAACACTGTATGACTCGTATATAAAAACGTATATCTTTATTGTTGCGTTTACTATTCATTTTCTATATATCCTTGCTGTTCTCATTGCATTGCATGCTTATAAATGTGCTTCGTTAGTTATTATGAAACCCCTGATATCAGGACACCAGCACCATTACCGATGATGTGTATGCTCCACATACACTTGCTTGCCGGCTCACACACATCATCATAGGTAACTTCCATGTCACGTACACATTAGATAATATTACTTCATTGTATAAATTGCTAGCGGTAGTCTTAATATAGTACTTGCGCATTTGCTTTCATATGCTAGTTTAGATATTGTATTTATTTCTGAGAATCTCATACATTTATGCATTTATTCTGTTATGCAATATCGTGGGGCTTTATGCCAGTATTCGCTGTTTATTGATATCGTGAGTTTTAGATTTCGGATTTCCATGAGAATTCTGAATTTGGAGAAACCGCAAAGACTTTATAAACTGATTATCATTTCTAAAAATAGAAATTGCGTTTTTCTCGTGACATGATATGAGATATGTCCACCATGAGTTTTCTCGGCTCTTGAGCGATATTATACACACGATTCGAGGAGGAGGATGAACGTTCTGCGGGTGCATGGTGGACCTGGTGTGGTACCCCGGGGCAAGATAGTCGCAGATGATGGCGTTGAGCCTGGCACGGCAGCACTACCGACCGATTATTTGTGACGCGGAGAATATCCGGAGGATACCGACGTAGTCTTGAGATTTGATGATATGGGCCAGTCCGGATTGCCGGAGCCCGAGATATAGAGATTTGATGACATGGGCCAGTCCGGGTTGCCGGAGCCCGAGATATTGAGATATTGGGACATATATTTTGTGTCGATGCTTGACACGGATTCTCTATTTATTTCATTGATGACACTTCGATTTTTATACATAAATCTCACTGAGATATGAAAACAGTTTTCTCATTCAAAATGTATTCTATTTTCATTATTATTGCATTCATACATCATATATATGATATGTTGCTACCTGAGGCACTGACACGAGCACTTGGTATTCGCTTATGTTAGACGATTACCTTGCCTTTTTTAGATGTTTCGGGTTATATATATTGAGGATATATTATTGTATGACCTAGGATAGAGTCATACATGCGATTTCTGCTCGGTGATATTTTCTACTCACGAGCTGGCAACTCACCCCCGTTGTGCCACAGTTTCTTGCAGGTTTTGCCGTACAGGTTTCCTTGGCGGCTTTGCTGGCACATTTCTCTATTTCGGGTGATTGCTTTGATAGGTGGGTTCACTTGTATCGTGACCACCATTGTACTTTATTTACTTTCAGTTGTATCTAGTAAACTCCATCAACCATACTTGTATATATTTAGTAGACATAGAAAACCGGTGTATATTCTTTCAACCTTAGAGTCGCGCTTGTATTATTATGGTTTTTCCTAGTTTTCTTAAGGATATTGGTTTTCTTATGAGTTTTGGATCCTCGCCCTACGACGTTGTATATTATATGTCTTGCATGGTTGTATCCGCCATTTGGCGAAGGGCTAGCTCCTGCTTGGGGATGCCTTATTCATTACTTATGTATATTATGCGTGTTGTACCCGTTTGGGGCCAGTATTTACAAAGAAAACTCTGCCGAAATTTTTGGAAAAGGCTTGATGTTTTAAAAATGTTTACTGCGACTTTCAAAGTGATTTATATACAAACTTTTAAATAAATTTCCCTTCACTCTCTTTTTAAATGGTTTAGATTTCTGGGCTTTTGGCTTACCTAAATTAGGTGGGGTCCTATAGACTTCACATGATTCAAGTGCCTGCACGTGCTATTTCAGGTCGTGACAGTTTACCACCAAACCTCGGTTATCCAGCCAAAAACATTGGAGACACTGTTTCAAATAAGCTTGGGGGTATGTATATACTATTTTTGGTATATATATGTGGATATTCTTATCCGGTGCATATCCATTTTATTTTTTTACGGCAATCCTGTCTGGTGATACTCAGTCTTTGTTCATACAATACAAAAAAAGGGGACCGCCGCTTTTGACCCTCCATTTGCCCTCTTGATGTACATCGACAGTGAGGGCACTATCCAGTTTGAGTTTGGGGGTATACTGTAACATTTCAGAAAAATAAAATATTATTTTTAGGGATTTTTATAATTAAATTATATTATACTGAATATTTTAATAAGGCGGTATAATTAAATACCGATAAATTGGGAAAAATTTGGAAAATTATGGAAATTACTGAAATGAAGGTTCTTTATGTGATTTATGCAAATTATAAGTTTTTATGATTAATTATACACTATTTAGTACTAATCGC